>JAOWCC010000936.1:7000299-8318821 GCA_030867875.1 Actinernus sp. WN-2022 | reverse complement strand
CTTGCCTGAAAGAAGTAATAAAGTACTGTTGTATTATCATAAAGTTATAGATTATTATAACCAATATTCGTTTTTCAGGCCGGGATTATTCAAATGTGAAAGCACATTAATTTGTGAAAGCTCATTTTATAGAAAGCCTGAAAAGGCCAAGTAACAAGGAAACACAACGACAGTTTTCCCCCCAAAAGCTCTTAAATCAAATTGTGTTACTTGTCAAACACTCGTAACGCTTATTAAATGAATTTCAGACTAGCTGCGCTGGTAAATGTGTATCTGTTCGGTGAACCTAGGGGAAATTAGATAATCTTTTTCGAAGTTTATAGGGCACTGTTTATATGCCATCCCAAGATTGTTTGGTACTGCGGAAGCCTTGATCAACAAAATGTCACAATCTTATGACTTTGGTGACATATTTTCCCAGATCCTTAGTTCACACTTATTGTTCCTAAACTTCTAGCGGACTGTATATGTTGTTGTTTACAGGCGACACGCATTATGGGTACGGCACTACTAACGTGTGCACGGCACTCCAAACAGGCGGGTCAAGATCCGAGACTCCCCCACCCCCCCTAGAATTTCGGGCACGCGTACCTGGAACATTGCCATTTACACGACAAAAATAAGGGGTATCGTGACGAAAAAGTTTGGCAGGCGTCCCAAAAAAATTAGGAAACCCATGCCCAAAATGTGTCGTTCTCTTCAACCAGGCTTCGATATTTATTGTTATCAAATACATATTAAAAACTTGACTTCAGTGGAAATAATCGTGTTTATGAAAATGCGCTTTTAAACTTTTAAACTCACTTTAAACATGATGGGCTTCCTCTGATTATATAATGGGAAGAGTGCATCTGTTGTTAGAGTATGTTCTCCACTAGCACTGTTCTCCTTAAATAGTACCGTATCATCAGTAGCATGGTAAAGGATATGTAAATCAAGAATGAGCGATTCCTGTATCATTCAGTCAACATACACATTGACGCAATCTGGCTTCTTACGAGAATTTCCGCGAGAATTTTGCGACATTCGCAAAGGTTATTTCCGTTAGCCACTGCGCATGTTGTTATAGATATGGCTAGAAAATTTTTTTTTAGTTCTCCGAGGACAAATAATACTTATTACTAAGATGTAAGATGCTAAATGAATAAAATCGGCTGAAGATTTATCATTTTAATTATGATTTAAAAAACTAACCTGAATGTCAACAGATGCTATTAGGTATTTACAGTAGAAGTTACGAATCGCAAGTAAGTATACTACCAAGGAAACGGTGTTGTACTTATACCAGAGGAAGGAAACTCCTTTTCAGCAAAGTTTAGTTCTCATTCTGTATCTGTACGAAGTGCATTAACTAACAACTCTGTTTTCATTTGGTTGTCGTAAATTCCACATGAATGTTACACATGAATGTTACAAATAAACATCAAGTCATTTTACTCAGAAGTCTGCACGGAAACTGATAAAATCAAATTTTAGAAAATCCCTACTAACTTGAAACGTTTACTTTTAAAAGTGATTCTGAGGACAATGAAGAGAAAAAAAAATATTGTAAAAGATGGACAGGTACGAACAGGACCCCTAACAGGTACATAGGAGATATTATTCACCCACGAACCCGTCAGTAAAGTGACAGACTTTTACACAATGCTTTTTTCCTTCGTTGTGCTGTCATCATTCAAAAACGGGCAAAAAAGCAACGATAAGTTTTCGCAAGTGGCAAGTCAGTTTGTTTCGCAAATGCAATTCAAGAAATAATGATTTCTTGCGAAAATGAAAACACCAGAAAGAGCACAAATTACTGGTTGAGCGTTTTTCGCAAGTGGGCATTGACAAGAGAAGTAAAGCAAAACTTGGAAGAGTCGCAATTTTACACCAATGGCAATGATTACGAACCTGACTCCCTAAAAGTGATGCAGACAACATTAGAGCGGCATTTAAAAGGAAAGAATTATGCAAAGTCCATCTTGAAAGATGTCGAACTCCAAAATTCGAGAAAAGTCCTAAAGGGAAAAGCACAAAAACTGAGTCAACAAGGAATGGAAAAGCGCCCAATCAAATCCAAACGACTAACAATATAATAATAAGAAATTATGTAGGAAAGCGGACAACTGGGTGGAGAAAATCCCCGTTCGCTTATTAATACCATTTGGTGGCTGCTTACACTAAATTTTGGCCTAAGAGGCAGACAAGAACATCATAGTTTTACCATCCAGAAAGATGACAACGGAGATGAATATATTTCATTTGCCGAAGGTCTCACCAAAACAAGGCAACAATGAAGGCGGCTTGCGAATAAAACCACGGCTCGTCACACCGAAAATGTTCGCTACTAGAGAAACAAAGTGCAGTCCTGTCGCATTTTTTAAGACCTATCTTAACAGACGACCAGAAGAAATGAAAACAAGCGGCCCTTTATACCTCTCAGTTATTGCCAAACCCACGACGGAAGTCTGGTTAAAGAAAACTCCAATGGGCAAAACACTATCGATATACCATTATGAAGAAAATGAAACTGACAAAACTCACCTCTGAAAGACTTGTAAGACTTGACTTGTAAGACTTTATTAAGTTTAACAACAAATTTTACAAAAGTACACTAACCCGCAAGTAGCATAGCTAATCGAGGCGGGTTAAGTGGGAACAAAATAGCAATATATAATATATAATGTTGACAAGATAAAAATATATAATATAACAACAGTACATGTAATTTAAGGAAAATGAGAAATGTTTTTCGAAGATAAGTAACATTCAGATAACTATTGACAGAAACATTATAATACAAATTAGAGGAACGAGTTTAACGGTATTTACAGTTAAAATGCTTCAGGTTTTTTTTTTTACAAGTTACTAATACAATGGAATACAGCAATCAATGACTAAAATTCAATTAATTTAAATTAATTCAATTAATTTAAATTAATTCAATTAATTTAAATTAATGTGTTGATCAGATTTGTTATGGCATATTTTGAAGTAGAGTTGGAGCATCAACATATAAACCTTCATTTTGTAGCACTGCATGTAGTCTTTCTTTAAATTCTTTTTTGAAAGCCTTTTTTTGGTAGATTTCTAATTTGAATTGGAATTTTATTCCACAATCTTACACCTATTGTAGAGAATGATTTACTTTGAATGGTTAGTCTTGAATATTGAGTGTATAAGTTCTGACACACAGATGATCTAGTACTATATGAATGCGTATCACTTATATAAGAAAATAATTTACATAAATTAATAGGAGCCTTCTTATTAACAACATCATGCATTAAGTTTGCAATTGATTCGAGATAAAGAACATTAATAGGATAAATATTTGCCTTAAGAAAAAGAGGAATAGCACTTGCTTTCCTATCAGAAAAAAAATATCTGAGGCCTCGTTTTTGTATGATTAATAGCTTTGTTAGATATAATTTAGGGGCTTGGTCCCAGGCACTTAAGCCAAAGTTAAGATATGGTTGTATTAAAGATCGGTATAAAGTTAATAAGGTATCCTGGGGAACAAAATGTCTTAATTTAGCAATCAGGCCAACTGTTTTACTTATCTTATTACTAATGAAATTTATATGGCATTTCCATGAAAGATTACTATCAATTAACAATCCTAGGTATTTTACATAATCTTTACTTTCAAGAGGAACATAACTATTAAGTAAGTTACTATAAGCTTTAATGTTAAATTGGTAAGTAAGTTTTCTTTGGTAGGGATGAAAAATAACAAAGTTTGATTTTTTGAGATTCAAAGTTAGCTTATTTACAGTAAGCCAATCACATAATTTCTTTAATTCTTTATTTACAATTGATTCAAGAGATTTTAGATTTTTGTGATCATATAGTAAGTTAGTATCGTCTGCAAAAAGGAAAAAATTGAGTTTATTAGAGGCTTTATATATATCGTTAATGAAGATTAGGAAGAGTAGAGGACCAAGCACAGAGTTTGGGGAACACCATAATTACTATTCTCTTTATTAGATATGTGAGATGCTATTTCGGTTGTTTGGGTTCTACCATGCAGGTAAGACTCAAACCAATCGTACAATATACCTCTTACTCCATAATGATATAGTTTTTTTGATAATATACTGTGATTTACGGTATCAAAGCCTTTTTTAAATCAATAAACACAGCACAGGTGAACATTTTGTTATCCATATTTGTTTGTATTGTGTTTATTATATCTTGGATAGCATGTTCAGTTGAATGTTTTGTCCTAAAACCATATTCAGCATTATATAACAGCTCATTCTTTTCTATGAAACATGACAAACGATTATACTTAAGTTTTTCAAAGATTCTGTTAAAAATGGACAGTAAATATATTGGTCTATAGTTGTTAGGTTCCAATTCATCTTCAGATTTGAATATTGGTACTATTTTTTAGATCTTTAACTTAGATGGATATGTTCCAAGTTGTACAGAAGTGTTTAATATATTTGCTAATGGTGAACTAAGTATATGCCTTGAACATTTTAACATGGCAATTGGACAGGAATATAGACCATATGATTTATTGTTTGGTATCGACAAAATTTCATATTCCACTTCAGCTTTTGTTATGGGAGTGAAGAAAAATGAATCCTTTTGTCTGATATAACTTAAATAGTCTAAGGGGTGCTTACTGTGATTTGGAACTTGGTTTGCTAGTTTCTGTCCAATTGAAGCAAAATGTCTGTTCATTATATTAGGTATCTTCGAAGGTTCAGTAATAATCATGTTGTTTCGAGGATCTTTAAGAGCAGAAATAGGTTTTAAATTCTTCTTGTTGGTGTTTATTAAACTGTTTATTCCCTTCCAGGTTTTCTTAATATTATTCATATTATTTTCAAAATAGGAGTGAAAGTACAACTTTTTACTAATACGTATTAAATATGATATTCGGTTTCTGTAATATTTGTATTTATCATTATCACCAGATAGGAGAAGTTTATTTTTAACCCTTATGGATTTCCTAAGTCCATATGTTATCCATGGTTTATGAAATTGCTTACATTTGCGGTGTGATATAGTTTTAATAGGTGCAAATTTATTAATAAGTTTGTTTAGCTTCCTATAAAATGTAGAAAATATTTGATTAATATCACTATAATTACTATTTCCAAGACTGTTCAAGTCTCTCATTTTCTTCTTTATAGTTTGTTTTATCTTTAACAAATGAGGTTATGCAAAACTGAGAGAAATGGTCACTAATGTCAGAGACTATATTTCCACTATAAGTTACTTTTTCGGGATTATTAGTAAAGATGTTGTCAATAAGGGTGGCATAATTTTAATATACTCCTGTGGGCTTATCAATTGTTGGAATAAAATAGCAGCTCTGTAAGGAAAGTAGAAAGTTGTGAGAAAAGTTACATGTTTCAGATTTGAGAAGGTCAATGTTGAAGTCACCAAGAATATAGGTTGGTTTCCCACTGGAGCTATATTTTTCCATAATATCATCAGAGTAGGACAAGAATGCCTCAGGGGAATTATGCTGTCTATAAATAATTCCACAGATAACATTTTTTATTGTGTGAGAAGTTTATTTCAACCATAATGCTAGTAAAAAAAGGTGTTGATGTTTTTTCTATAATGGAATAATTTAAGTTGTTATTTATATACATTCCAACCCCTCCTGAAGCAAGAGGTGTGGGAACATATTCAAATGTATAGCCTTCAATGTCCAAATTCAGGATTGGTGTGACTGAATCTGTAATTTTAGTTTCAGTAATACCTATTATATCAATTTCATAATCTAGTTCGTTTAATAGATGAGATTCAAGATTTTCAAGGTTTAGTTGTAAACTTCTCACATTGTTATGAAAAACTGAAAAACTGGATTCGATTTTTGAGTTAGTGATGTTTTTTTTAGCGTATTACAGCCGTGAGGGGAATAATAATTGGTACGTATGGGATTATTATAGGATTGTGAATCTGGATTGGTATCAGGATTTTGTGCAGTATTAAGATTAAATAAATCAAGGTCATGAACACTATGCAACTTATCTAAGTAAGTTTTAGAGGGAAGGCAATTTGTTGGTAATGAGACATTGAATTGACCATGAGTATTAATAATATCATTTCCATAATATGGAAGCTATTTAAGAAGGAGTTTAGTAGCCCTAGATTTTTGTTTGTCTCTTTTCATGGCTTAGCATGCATAAACATAATATAGCTACAATTTTAAATTGTGACTTATCTTAAATCAGTTAGTTAATCCAGTCCAGTAACTTGACTTGAATTGTGTGACAGCCTGGATCCAGCAATTCCCAATTATAATGAATCGCAGTTTACCAGTTGGGAGTTATGTGTCTATAGGCAAATTACGATCCATTCGCTCCTTCTTTTAATGGGTCGAGGTCCTCCAACTTCTGTATGCGGATAGCATTTGAATCGTCTGTTTTCCTCAGGTAAATGGTAGAACTCTTGGTCCAACAATACTTGAAGCTAAACTCCCGTTGAAATGACTTACATTGGCGTAGGAGCTCTTGGGTTTTGGGGGTCAGATGATCAAAGATCATAATTTGATCCAAAGTTACATGTGGTGGTAACCCAAGGGCTTTAATGCCAATGTTGGTCGTTTCTTTCCTCAATTTCATCACTTTCTCTTTCGCCAGTCTACGAGTGAATTTGCATATAATAGCTGAAGGAGTCGTAGCTTCGGCACGGCGATTTGGAATTCTGTGGGCTACAGTATGTCTATATCCTGAATGGATATATCATCTACTCCAATGCCTTGAAAAAGCTTCAGACAGAGCTCTGTTGTAACTTGTGCAGATTCTGCCCTTCGAGGTGCTTGAGGGATCCCTCCCAAGGATCTTCACATTATATTGATAGCTGTATGCTTGAATGGCTTCCACTGCTTCGTTGCTCTCATTTACTTTTATGGTAATTTCTATAAGTTTCGTCGAAATTCGTTTCATTTCCGTTTCAGCAGCTTTCCTGAATACATTTAACTCGTCATATGAATTACTGAGAAACTGTAAACTCTTCTCGTTCTCATCTACAACCTCTGGGTCGCGCCTAACTGGAAGGCTGCTCGCCATGTTGGAATTTCAGGGATTCCATATCTTTGCTCAATTCAGCGACTTGTACCCGTAAAGCGTTATTTTCCATGCGTAGGTTCTTGATTGAAGTGTCTCCCATTTTACATATATATTTATAGTGTTAGATTTATCAACTTGTACATAATTTCTAGAGGTTTTTAGAATATGAAGTGAAGAGAGAAATTAACAGCATCCAAACCGTTCGCTTGGCAACCGTTCGCTTGGCAACCGCTCGCTTGGCAACCGCTCGCTTGGCAACCGCTCGCTTGGCAACCGCTCGCTTGGCAACCGCTCGCTTGGCAACCGCTCGCTTGGCAACCGCTCGCTTGGCAACCGCTCGCTTGGCAACCGCTCGCTTGGCAACCGCTCGCTTGGCAACCGCTCGCTTGGCAACCGCTCGCTTGGCAACCGCTCGCTTGGCAACCGCTCGCTTGGCAACCGCTCGCTTGGCAACCGCTCGCTTGGCAACCGCTCGCTTGGCAACCGCTCGATTGGTAACCGCTCGCTCAAACCAACCAAAGACGTCTGTGCTGATAAGAAACTCACAAACCACAGCGTTAGGAAGACAGTGGTAAATAAGTTGAAAGGTTCTGGGGTCCCTAAGAGCCAAATATATAAAGAAATATCACATTCCATACCACAGAGGAAGGCCTGGACGACTACAACTCGGGTGATGAAAACGAACAGGGAATAATCTCCAATATCACAGATGGCAGCAATTCCTGTCCTCAGAGAGTCCTGAGTCAGCTTGTTCCGTTTCAGCCTCGTATACCTCCAGGTCCATCAGCTCTGGGAAATGTTTTCAGCTTCAGCGACTGCAATATCACTATTCACATAGCGGGTGATCACTCAGCCCAACCAAGTCTGAGTCAAAATCCCAACGGCTACCGTAAGCGTCCATTCAAGCGACTAATTCTCACGGATTCTGATTCTGATTGACTTTCTGATTGACTAGTGTTAGCTCTTGTCAGCTACGAAGCTATTTTCGATGCATTTTAGCGATCATGTAGCCTGCGAAACAGGCCCTCAGTGTTATTTCAACGCAAAGGAAGTGATAAAATGATTTGGCCGCGTGAAAATGGAAAAAGGAGACTGGCACGAGAGAGGAGAAGGAGGGCCTGCAGCCATCCTTATACATTTTCATTTCCCATACAGACTCTGGACGGGAAATACTGATTGGTCAATTAGCTGTCATCGCTGTCATGTGTCACGAAATGTCGCACATTCCTCCTGCGAACTGACTGAAATGGCGGCGACAAGAGAGAAGTGATCGAGCGGTTGAGCGTTAATCCAGGAAAGTATTTAGAAGAACAAAGCAGGCAGTGAATAGTTTACATTTGTACGTTCTAGGCGAGATATTTTGGGAGGTTTTACCAACAGGTAAAAGCCTTATTTTCCAACTGTTTGCCGTGGAAGTCGAGTCAGACAGGACTTTGCGCTAAAATCGGCATTGTCTTATTTGCAAAGCATTGTGAAGGCTCAGTTAATCGAAACTAAATACACTGGGACTTAAAAGCCATCTCCCTCTACTATCTAGACGTAGAACTTAAGGAAATTACGGAGATCCCTAAAGTAATTTTCGCTCCTGCTGTCAGAGACTGTTCGAGTGAAAGAGTCAGTGTCGAGTACATGAACTGATGAAGGAAAAACTGAGCGGGGACTGAGCGACTTTATAGAGGCTGTGGCCGTGAATAAATCCCACACTGTAGAGACTTGGACAGGAGAAATAAAGGTAATAAAAATGAACTGTGCAATGTTTTGACTACATATCTCAGATACCGACAAAGTTACGAGAACACAAAGTTTGATTGACATGTTTAATAATCATGTTAATCCACGCGGAAAAGGGTCAGAATTCAAATTTCCGTAAGATGACGGCAGGCGCTTATTTTTTCTCGCCTATGCTCGCTTCGCTCGGTCGGTATATGAACTCGCTTCCTCGTATCGGAAAAGCGCCTGTTCTGCAGGCTAGCGATCATGTAACTAAAGACTTTTCTTTGCTGAATTAGTGAATAATGTTGTCAAGACTGTTGAACTTTGAACTGTCGATTTGTGAATAAATTATTTCGCCTTGTAAACATCTCATTCTCACATTAAACGTTGAATGACATTTTTTAGCAGTCTGATGGCTTCCAAGATGTACGCGCGCTTGAATATGTTTCAATGAACATTTTGCCCTCAATGTTATAAACAATATGCAAGTAATCGCATTGTTCCTCGTATAATTAAGGATTAATTGCACTTGTGTTTTCAATTTTTTTCCAAATTGCCCTTGTCGTTTCGCGACTCGGGCGATTTGGGAAACTTTGAAAACACGCGTGAAATTAATTCTTAATTTTACTCGGCCGAATGTGATTACCAAAACATATTATATTCTCTTTCACTACGTTCAGCCGAATAGAAAACATTTCCCATATAAAATACAAACACGGCTGGAGGGAGCCGATCAGTAATCTTTATTGGGACTAGAGCCAGTTACAGTGGCTGCTTTTATACATACACGTGACCTATGCACTCACTTGTGAACGAGTTCTCAGCTGAGCGAAAGCTTAACAAAGTTGCCAAAATTTTAATTTCGTTAGAGATTTACAACGATAGTCCAGTACAATTATAGTACAATTCCAAGCGGGATAAAAACCTCCCAGATGAGGAAAAACCAGGAAACGTATTCTCCAAACCAGTGCAAATTCACCTCTACCTCTGGAGTCAAAAGGTTCAAAATTTCAAATTGTTATACTTTTAAATACAAAAAATATATACAAAAACTACGAAAACTGGTTGGCGTAAAGAGGTGAGACCAGTTAAGGAGTGGTTTATATGTCCTAGGGGTGACAATACCAAACATACCAGCGAAATTGTGTCACACATGATAAATACATTTTTCGTACCTTTTAGGAATCACCATGATAATGACTTCTTAAATAACTCTGTAAATTTATGCATAATTTTAAGGGTCATTTACAAAACCTCCCCTTCCTCTGGGGATCTGTTCCAATACCATTTAAATATCGTCTTTTAAAAAAGAAATGTCTGTCGGTCTTATACGCGTTTTAAATTAATAATGGTATAAAGAATATTTATTATTGCATGAATTTCGATCAGCCCAACTCGTCTTATACAGCCTCAAGAGGTTGAATTAAAGATTTATTGATTCCAAGATGCCTTTATTTTTTCTATTTTTTTTATTTACCACAAATATAAATGCCATGGTTACCATGGTTACATAAATACATGATAACAGGTGGCGAAGAAGCCCAAATAGAAACCATATGGCTTGTGTGGTTTTGCCCTACCTCTTTCATAATAAATTGGATTAAAACGGTACAGGAGCGGTACGGGCTAATTAAACAAATAAAACTGATAGGAAAGAGGCAGATTCAAGGACGGGAGAATATATACATTTTTAGCTTAGACTGAACGAGGAAATAGTCGTGGCATTATGAATGTCGGGGCTCAGCTGCGTGTTAAAAAAGTAGGACCCTGACAAATAGCACTGAGAAAACTGTCTAATTTTTACTCTACAATATTATTCATAAGTAGACTACAACTTATTCTGTTGTAACTGTGTACTTGATTGGTTCATAAAGTTCATAAAAGAGCTGGACGACTGATATAAACTTATTGCGATTTTGAGACGCCGATACCGAATTATATTGCCGGCCAGTTAGGAGAAAATATATTTCGTATACAATAAGAAAAATATATTTTCCTCCAACGCCGGCAATATAATTCGGTATCGGCGTCTCAAAATCGCAATTAGTTTTGTATCGCGATTCAACAGTTATTAAGTCGGGAATTGTTAAAAGAAATAATTAAGAAGAGAATAAAGCACCAAACTCATGCTGATCCTAATTTCAATTCTCAAACGGCGCCTAGTATATACACGGCAACGGTTTGACGGCATGAGTGGAGAAAACTTTCGCGAAGTGTTTTCAAATCTCTTCATTTACGCTTCTACATTTTACGTTTCTAAAATCGTGATTTCGAACTTAAATTGCTTTAAAAAAAATTAAGCGAAAATTAAGTTGACATAATTTTAAAATGCTTTCGAAATGATGAAAAATAATATTTTCCGTTTGTAAACATCTTATCTCGTTTCAGAGAAATTCAGGTTTTTGTAATATGCAAATGAGATAACCTATGACGTCATGTTGGCTGCACAGCCAGGAGACAAATCACAAAATGACGAACATCTCTGCAAATATTGGATAAAAACTATTGAAACTTTGCACATGCATGGCACTATGGAAAGTATACATCACTGTGCAAATGATGGTGTTGCCATGGAAACACTCATGACCCCACGCACATTTCACCTTGAACATATAATTCCAATTTATTTCCTTGTTATAAAAAATGGGTTGCTTAAACTACTCACTTATTTTGGATCCACACCAAAACAATGTGTTTGACAAAGGTTTGTGTTATTTATAGAGGAAGCCTGGGGCCAGAGTGGTTCCATGGCAACAGTATAATTTGTACAATGATGTGTATTTTCCAAAGTACCACATATACGCAAAATTTCAATAGTTTTTGCCCAATATTTGCAGAGATGTTCTTCATTTCTTTATTTGTCTCCAAAGCTGTGCAACCAACATGATGTCATCTCATTTGCATATTACAAAAACCTGAATATGTCTGAAACGAGATGATATGGAAAATGTCATTATTCCTCATTTCGAAAGCATCTTAAAATTAGATCAACCTAATTTTCGCTTCATGTGCACTTTAAGGGATATCTAATATTAAAGGAAGTGTGTTTTTCAGTCTTAGAATGAGACCTTTTTGTAATTTTACTGCTTTGAGACGGTTAAAATTGTACTTTTAGCTGGTAACTGAGTGTTACAATGCCAACCTTACCTTCAGGATTGAAGAATTCTTATATCGTAATTTACAACGATTTGAAGGTGAAACTGTAGAAATCCTGCCACGACACACTCACTAAATGCTGTTGAATAAACGACTTTTGAACTTCACCGGGAACCCATGTGACTGCAAGGGCTCGCGCAAGAGCCAATCAGAGGCTGGTATTCTGAGACAAGAATACCATGTTATATTGGCCTCTCAAAAGTAAAAAAAATGATCAGGGAAGTATATATCTCATCTGCAGATGTCCAAGAGTGTAGCTCTTTAAACAATTTTAAGAATAAATTGTAGTTCATAAATTTAATACTACATAGCTAGTTTTTTTACAATTCATGCTTAAAGGGGCCGTCTCACCCACAGTGCTTAGCGTGCTTTTGTTATTGTTTATACCCGGGACTTTGACCCGCTTGTTCACGGCAGGAACCTCACGAACTATAAAGCGTATTCTTTATGTTGGTGACATGATAATTTTTATTTGAACATGGATGACCTTGATGAAACTAATAGTACCTTACAAGTTGAATGTGAAGTCAACAAAGTGTTATACAGCAGTACTTGGCTGTACTATAATATTTATCGCTCACCCGTCGCTGCTATAAACAGAGAACACTCTCTTCGGGTAATACGTACTAACAATTATGAAAGCGAGAGGTTTCTCTCCTCGGTTTTTTATTTTTACTTGCAGACAGAGAGAGAGAGAGATCATCTGCTAGCAGGCAATCTTGTTGCTGGTGCCAGAGAACCAGTTCAAGAGAGAACAGTAAACGAATTACAGCTCGTTTCAATGAGAAATTATTATCACGGCGGCTCTGTTGTCAAATTTCGTGCGAGTATAAACCGGTGAATCCGAAACTCGGCGAAATCACTGTGAAAGCCCTTCGAAACCAGAGAGAGACCGGTTTCCACAAGTTAAACACTGAAGCCCTCAAAATGATTTTAGGAAATTGCTCAATTCTTTTCGGGTCAACCAAGCGGAGTTTCGTTGCCTATAATATTTTGTTAACTATAATATTTACCGTACACCCGTCGCTTCCGAACCGGCTGTCATCAGTACTATAAACAGAGAATACTAATAATTATGAAAAGTCGGTTTTATTTTTCCCTGCAGAGAGAGAGAGAGAGAGAGAGATCATCTGCTAGCAGGCAATCTTGTTGCTGGTGCCAGAGAACCAGTCCAAGAGAGAATAGTGAACGAATAACAGCTCGCTTGAATAGGAAATTATTACATGCAGTTGGCGGCGTTGTTTGTCAAATTTCGTGCGAGTATCACCTTCAAATGATCAACCCGGTCAATCCGAAAATCTCGGCAAAATCACTGTCTAAAGCCCGAATTCCGCCCTTCGAAACCAGAGAGAGGCCTGTTTCCACAAGTTAAACGCCAAAGCCCTGAAAATGATTCAGTAGGAAACTGTTCTTCAAGAGGAGTTTTGTTGCAAATTGGGCTATTCCATTAAAAATCCGCACCCCCCTATCGAGGAATCATATTTTTACCAAAAACGCAAACCCCCTGAAGAAATTGGAAAATGTGCTATACCCCTGAAGAAATCCACCAAAAATGGCCCGATTATATCGACCCCCTGAAGAATTCCATGCTCTGATCGGGTTTGACCCCTGAATAATTTAATATTTTGGGGTTGAACCCCTAAAGAATTCCCCAAAAACTTTTGGTTGACCCCTGGAGAAATCCAAAGAAATCCAAGTTCCTCGATAGGGGGGGGGTACATTTTTTTAATGTAATAGCCCATTGTGGTCACGTAAGCCAGCCACGGTGTCCAAAAACCCAAATCGGCTCAAAGATAGTAGATACTCGAACTAAGCGCTAATATATCTTTACATATAAAGATTAATGGTCAGAATAGCTTCTCCATGTTGTAGGTGGAAATCGTGGACACAAACGGACAATTGTTTCCTTTCGTTTAGGACGAACGAGACTGGCATCCATCAGAGAACTACCGGCCATCTGAAATAAAACTAAAATTTGCATGACCAAATAATTTAAAACACTTAAATAAGAGGCTCAATAGGAAGAGCAATTAAAAAGGTTCAACCTAGTATGATTTTTTTGACTATAAGCTGGAAGGATGGCAGAGATGTAGAGAAGATTAAAACCACTACCATAAAACTCTGGATTTCGATGGCATCGAAAATGGCCGCTATGCTATGTGAGCGCGCTGAGCACTGTGGGTGAGACGGCCCCTTTAATATCGTACATACTTGTAATTTCTCGGACTGCCTGTGGCAGCACCGAGTCTTAAAATGCAAGCGCTCATTTTTTTAATTTTTATTCTGTGCAGCAAGCTTTCTGCGCATGCGTGAAATGTCAAATTCACACCAATCAGATCGCACTGTGCTGATCACGCAACACTCGCCAGTAAATCAAAATGGTGGATCCGCGAGCAAATCTCTCTCAAATTTGGAGTCCCATCTCTCAAATGTAAGCAGTTTAATGTTTTATTTAACTTCACTCGTGCGAAAGCCTTCCAACAGGCTCAGAATATTTGTCGAAGCCGTAGGACCGCGTGTTTTACCCAGATGGCCTGTGATTTTATATACGACACGACACCGGCCCTGAAGGACTCAAAGATCCACACATATCGAATTGGAATTTAGCGTTTTCCTTTCTTCTGAAACCAAGACTTCTTCGATAGAAAGGGCAAGATGTTGTGTTTTTCTAGGAGGACAAAATATTTCTCGTTTAAGCTTCTCTTTCGCCACGGCTTTGTTATTTGAATCTCTGTGGATTGGTATACTCATTCAAATGTACTGCACAATACCATACAACTGGCCGAACTCTAACTGAGAGTGAAAGTGAAACTGAACAGTGTCGTGTCAGGCCGATGAATTAAGGTACGGTGAGGTTGAAATCTGCATTTCTTTGTCGAAATGTTGACCTCGTGGCGCTGATAGATTTTGCCATCGGACGGTATTCTTGTTTGAGGTACTTTTCGTAGGTTTTATGCCACATTTCATTTTACTCTCGGTCATAATACATACCAGCGCAAACACCGTGATCTGTAGGCCAACATGCACTAAAATAATTTTGAGCGAGTTTTTGGCTGTCAGAAATACCCCGGAGAAATAAACACTCGCACAGAATAATTTATGATGAGCGAAGCAATATTCAACTCTCAAGGTCAACTTAAACAAGAATCCTCTCATGGCCGAGGTTTTGGTTCGAGAAATTAAAGGCTTCCAACAGTTCCCTTTATAGTTCTGTAATATAATGAGCAGATCAGTTTTGGGAAGGAGGGTATATAACCAACAGGCATTTCAGTTAATAAATACCAATATGGACGCGAGCTGCGATAAAGAGCCGCAGGGTAGAACGAACAGTAGAGAAATATATCATATGATAGCTCCAGCATAGGTAGACAGGATACAACTTATAATATGGGACAAATATAAACATATATTTGAGACACTCATCTATTAGTACTCTGAACCTTGAGAACAGCAGACTAAATTGTAAGCGTGCGGTACATGAATAAGTAGAGGTCAACTTCTTTAATTTGCATACACGAGCAATATATATACTAGGGGAGCAGAGAATGCATGTCACCGCGCTACTGGCCACTCCTAAAGACTGCTAAATTCAGCTAATAATTCTTCCCTTCGGTTATTACTAAAAGGATTTCAAATGAAAGTGTATTTCATCTTCAATCTCATGTGGCCCGAGTGAAATCCCAGATGGGCTCTAGTTTCTTTTACACGGCTGCTGGGCTGGAAGGGCATGTCTTTATTGTTAAAGGCATACACGTCTCCGTGTGGAAATAAATATAACTTGGTTACTTGAAACTTTATACTGCTTTCACTGAGTGTTAGAACTACTATTCCGTACACATCTGTCAATTAGTGTCAGATATATTATTATATATTATTGAAACCCCGCGAAAACATACACAACAGTGTCAACAAAATCCTATTACCTCGGAATACGTGAATCAGAAACGTTGTGACGTAATTGTGTTTGTCGGTCATTAACTTAAACATAACCTCTACGCTTCTAATTACCTTGTATATACATAGCCTGCAAGGTATGCTTCACACTTGATTGCAGCTGTTTAAGCTCTCTGCATTTGTGTCAAGGTTTGTTTTTGTCTGTGACCTCGTTCCGTACAGCCGGAAATAGTTCTGGTTGTAAAGTCTATAGCTAGCGTATTTATAAGCATTGGTTACTCGGCTATCCATCATATAAAATTATATATAGTTTGTAAGTACTTATATAAGAGGTCTTTACAGTCTGCAGAATCCCTCACCAATTTTGATTTGATTTGCAAATCTGGTAAACATTTTGAATGTTTACTTTAACAATGGAATGGTATTAATATTTTTACCCATGATATCATATTATTTGAAGGGCATTTGACATCAGATCGTGTCAGTAATCAGCTAAGCTTCGGTTCGCCAGCAAACTAAATGATTTTCTCTAAAAAAATACTTGCACTATAGTTTTACAAGGTTCAAATAAAAAATATAGAGAACTCAGTGACTTTAGATACACAATAAAAATACATTATGTAGTTAAATATTTGTTTATTGCTTTGGGTTTCGATCAATCTCAGAAGCTATAAATTCCAAAGGGGTGATGGAAATATTGGATGAACTGACAAGATGAAGAGAAGTTAACGGTGAATATTGCGTTAATGTTCATACAAATATTACCAACAGCGTAAGGTTAAAATGAATAATTGCATAAACCATTATCGTTTCACTTCCTTCGCTTTTCTGCATATAAGATCGAATTTGAAGGAATGAGGAATAGACTGAGCTGTTGAAAATCAATACGAAAAATTTCCCATGTAAAGCCGACACAAAAGTTGAGTGTCTCGCATGACCTCTTCGTGGACAAGAGCTGAATTATCACTTGAAACATCAGAACAAATTAAGTTTAGGTTTTCAAATGCAGACAGTATGAAAACGATTATTTATAACGCGCCCGTAGTCAAATGTGAACAACACCAAACGTTCAATGTGAAATAATAGCAAGCCGGCAGGATGTGACATGATAGTTGATAACGATTGATAGCACGAGCTGTTTGCTGTCTTTGAGATTTGTGTATTTGTCTTTTGATATATAATACGCATATCAATGTAGTATGTAAGTTCCTGGAGTCTCGACCTTCTCAGATCGCGCACTAGCATAGATTTGACTCTCTTCAATTCATTTCTTGCAAGTCAATTAGTACCTAGGATAATTGAAGTTCCTGCTAAGCCTTCTAAAATCATTGTTGACATTTCACTCACGCTAAGGCGTCGCTGTTTCTTGGTAAACTATGGGCTGATTTAGTGAGTATTTTAATACTTCTTTGACCTAAACTGCAATGGAACTTGCCCTGTTACTTCTCATTTTGGTCTCTATAGTTCTGCCTAGCAAAGAAGGTAAGTAAAAAGTTATAGTTTTAATGAGCAATAAGGTTATACGAGTAATTAAACAGTGGAACACGTCTGTGTTCAATATGTTTTTTCTCATTATTCGTTATATAAGAATTATAATTCGTTTACTCTGCTATATATATATATATATATATATATATATATACAGTTCCAGGTACACGGAAATGTAACGACAAAAGATGCGACGTCTGCAACTATATGCATTGTAGCAACACCTTCAATAGGAATACTACAAAAGAATCGTATTCAATTAACTATGTACTGGACTGTAACTCTAGTTAAGTGTTATTTATTTTCTCAGTTGTAACTTGTGCGGTATTCAATATGTCGGCTTTACTACCACTAAGTTTAGATTACGGTTCAGAATAATCACAAGAGTCGACTACGGGCTCATGCCAAATTATCGCCTCGTAACAAGGAAACCGATGATTTCATATAAAGACATTTCTACAGCCAAGGGCATAATGGATTGGATAATTTAAGCGTTCAGCTTATAGATAAGGTGTTTGCTACGGAGGACCTTAGAGATAAAGAAGGGCAGTGGGCTTACAAGCTTAATACTGTCAGGCCTAATGGACTAAACGATAGTGATTTCTTTTATGACGAGAATCGCAAGAGTCGTGCGTGAAGATAGGCTCATCTGTAGTTCTTGGTCTTAACTTATTATTTCATTTGATGCTAGTAGTTCCAAAATGGTTACGCGCGCAATTTGTAGAGCGTTATATAGTGCGCGTGTAGTTTGGCCTTTTATTCCATTTTTCAGTTATATTATATTTTATATATTATATATATTTTATTGTTTTATTTGTTATAGCAGGCTGAGTATTACAGCTTAAAGCTGGTGGGGCCTACTTTTTCTCCTCACACACTCACCATTACATTAACTGTTTTGGACACACTACACTCGACTCACGGTTGATTTTTTACGGAGGGAGGAAAACCGGAGAACCCGGAGCAAAACCCTCGAATGCAGATAAGGAATCAACAACAAACCTAACTCACATACGGTGCCCGAGCCGGGAATCGAACCCAATGACCTGAATGACTACTGTTGAAGATAATATATACTCTTCGCAGTAATCAGTAATAGCTTAAGCATGCAGCTCAGCTAAGAAAAAAAATCTCATCTGATATTTGTAATATGCCCTGGCATTACCTTATACGTACCCTCTAGTGAACATTGTTAACTGTGAAAAATGGTAGCATTTCAACATGTATAATTGTGATTATTTAATGTTCCACTTCGGGTAGGGTCTTTTCGTCAGTAAACATGCCTAATTTGTTCTCACAATCTTTACCCTCTCTCCAGAGAAAAGGTTTCATTTCCGCTTAAATTCGTTGGCATCCACGTACGAACCACAAGCCCAGTGCATAAACTACAATAACTGTTGCAGTTGAAATTACAGTCTTTAATCAAAGCTAACCTTTCGTGCATGCATCCACAGTTTTCCAAGACCTTGAGCGTGCATTACTTTTTGATATTCAAACTTCGTGCACAGTACAAAATCCAGCAATGTGATTGGCTAATAACTGTGCTTTATTTTAGAGTTAGAGTCTGATGTGAGTGCTTTATCGGCAAATACAGGCACGCGCTGACTACGATGAACGAAAAATAACGAATACTGCATGTGTTGCTTTGAAACTCGAAAAAATACTGCGACTGCTAAAACACTGTTATCGAATCTTCTCAGCTGTCAGTCATGTTGAGTCCCAAGAGGATAAAAACGATTGTTCTGAAACTGTTCTGTTCGAGGCTGACCTTGTAAAACTTGGCGGCCATGTGAGAAAGGTCGATAACGCTGACAGAATTACCTCTAACCTCAATTAGCCAATCAATATAGCTTCTATTTATAACAAGTGTTTTTCGAAGTGGCGATCGATGTTGATTTTTTTTAGGAGAAAGAATAAATTTAATTTACCTCGAAGCCTCATATTGAAACCGAACTGTGCGTAAAAAGTGAAGGTTATTTACCACATAGCTCTGTTTTATTTGTTCTTTCAGGGGAGATATTTTCATATTTTCACACACCTCAGTTTCTTTGTTTGTTCTTTTGTTGGGGGAATATATATTTTCCTTGCTGAAAGGACGGGGATAAAAAATGAGACGCCTTGTGAGCAGCAATTTTATTCAAATACACTTGCAAACAATGCTTCCTAATGATTTATGAAAAGGTTATTGCGCATAACGATAAAACATTTCCATTGTGAAAAATGAGCATTTTACCGGCCTTCCCGCGTTCGTAGGTATGATATTTATTCCGTGCGCCATTGAGGAACCCTCGGCGAAGAAATTCCATTCCCCCTCACTTCAGGCCGATAAACTTAAATATATCGAAAGTTGGCTTTTGTTTGAGTTCAGTGATAAAAATAGAAAATTTACTGCAAAAGTCGTCATAATGTCCAAGTTATGTAACAGATTGATACGCGGCATCACTCATTCTGCCATAATCAAAGATTGTGTTGCTATCAAGCTTGGTATCTGCCTGTTTTCAGGTTTCAAACCGAATCCTCGAAAACAATGGGCTACGTTAATGTATTGCAATGCCGTTTAATCTGGTATTTTGAAACAAGCTTTAAATTCAGTAAGTTTGTTTTGTCACTCTTTACGCTGGCTGCTGCTATTCACGTTAGGAATGCTAAGAACATTTCTAAAAACAAAACCAGTTGGTTAAGCTGCGCCACAGCAGAAAACGATTCCAATATGTTTTATCGGCCCAGCAACAATGGAACTATGACATTTACTGTTATCACTCGTACTTTTCGTTCCACCTTGAACGGAAGATAAGCAAACTTTTGTCACGTTACACGCCGGGCACAAATGAACGTAAAAAGGCCGGGGTTTCTATATTTTAAAAAGTGTTCGGCGTAGATATATGAATTTTGGTAGGTGTATAAATGAGTGCCAACAAAACATAATCTGATAAGTTAAGCTAATGTAGCCATCATTATGACGTCACAACGACGTCATTTGTCCATTTCTAATAGGTTTCCTCTAAATTTGTATTACCTCTAAAAACGTTTTATTATATCTTTTTAAAATCTCTTGTTCATGAGAATGAAGGAATCGAAAACCCGTTCTCGATTGGTAGAGGTAAACAAAAGTTATTCAATTTTAAATTTTGGCAATTTTCCCGCCAAAAATTGGCGGGAAATAAATAACATAAAACCATTTATGAAACTATCGCTTGTTTTAACTTTTAGAGTTCGAAATATTGGTACATCATATTTTGCACAATAATAAAACTCTTTATTGATAACAACGTGTTCTTTTTAGAATTTTGATTTTTTGAGTATAACAGCTTAGAATTGAAGCCTTATTTTTGGTATACGTCATTATGACGTCATTAATATATTTTGGATGTCCTCAGAAAATAGTCAGTTCAGATTTTTTTGAATTTTATCGACGGAACACCTTTGTCTAACACGCAGAAGTCATAGTATTTCCTTTAGTGATATTTTTATAGTAGGCAGTCTAATTTATGCTTGAAGCCTGACGTCACTGATAATGACGTCACAGAAATAGTGAATCATCCATAACTTTGGATATATTTATCGTAGAGAGTTCAAATTTTTGCTAAATGAATATATTTCATGAAGCCATTTTGATCACATAATCTGTTTTCAACGTGTCTTAAAGGTTATATTTCACCAAAAAAGGAGACATCCCTTATGACGTCACAACAACGGCAGAATACATAAACAATTATCCCAAAAAATGAAGTTTCACTTTGTTACCAATCTGCCAAAATTTCTTCAAATTTAGAGTAGTCGTAAAGAAATGGTGTTAATTTTATTTTTTTGTGTGCACTCAACCTCGGCCTTTTTACGATCGTTTGTGCCCGGCGTGTAATATTAATTAAAAGCCTTTGACTTTAAGAAATTGAAAAAATGGCTACGTGAGTTGAGACGTATTGTTTATTTTCAACTGAATACGTACAATATAGATTGTATGATAGTCTGTCAGTAGAGAATACTTGAGATTACTATATATAGCCTACCTCTTTCTTCGCCCGAATAGGCTATTTCTACTATGACGTCATATACTACAACTATACCAGAATTATTTGCACTGTTTCTTGTGTTCCCCTTATTGAGACTACTGTCTTGGTATTCTCAGGAGTTTCAACATCTGAAGAACTGAAAAAATGATTCTGGTAGTTGAGTAGTCAATTTACGTCATCATGAAAATGCCTATTTGAAAAGTTCCTACTTTCCATATATATTTTGTTCATTTTACATTGAATTTGTTGTTTTCAGTCTTTCTTAAACTTTTGTCACGATATTCTGCTTCTTTTAAGAAGGGAAAACAGCAGTAGATAATAGAGGGCCCGGCAAACTTCAAAGGGGCTAACAAAGGCGCTGCGATTTAGGTTGGAAGGGGTACTAATTGAGACAAAATATTGTGCACGGCCATAGCCTATTATCGTCCCTGAACGACTGAACCCACACGTTTCTATTGGCTGATTGATTAACATTTTCCAATATCTACTGTGTTTTGTGCACGGTCAGGGTTAAAAAAAGCGAACAAAGATCTATAACAAAGAAGATCGATGGATTTCATAACCATTCCCTTCTATGGTTTCACAAGTGAATTTACGCAGTAGCCTATTTCTAAAAACATCTTGGTTCGCATTGTCACAAATCGATCCCACGCGTGCGCACTACGCATCACATTACGACCGTAAATAGACATTGTATTGCTCAGAATTTTACAGTACTTTGTATGGAAGGTTGTGTTTGGAGTCTAATCGTGAAACAGAATTACAATAAACCTTCAAATGTATCTTTTGCATCGTATTTTCTAGCATGTTATTGACTGCAAAATTGCATGTAATCAAGTTGAAGAGAATAATTCTGACTTACTGAGCTTATTCGAATTAATGTACTAACCGTGTGTTTTGGCCTCCATGTTCACAGTACTTTCCTTCATTTTAGCCACACTGATGGTTGCTTTGATCAACTTTGGAGAATAAGTATAAGCGTTTCTTAATTTGTAACGATGGAATCGAGTAGTTTAAATGTCATTTTATCACACAATTATATGCAAATGTGACTTAGTATTTACCGACAGCTTCCCAGTGAGATTAAATTTGAGTGATTTTCAGGTATCTGTACACTACCACAGCTCGAAAGAACATCAAAACGAAACCCGTACACCGGCCGTCGACTTCTTCTCCCTTATTGCCATATTGCTCTCGATTAGCCTGTAAGAACCTGGTAACTAGTTTATTCGTAACTCAGTGTGATTGGTTGAATCTGACTTTTAAGTTTTGTCTTGGCGGTGGCGGGAATATAAAAAAAATGGGGGGAAAACCTCAGTCGAGTGTGTTCCCGGTAAATAACAGCTCTCGGTCCTCGATATTTTTTTTATTCTTTAGCTAGCTCATTCCATGTTGTCAGAACTTCTGCAATACTTCCCTGAATATGTAGTGAATGGGTGGCAAGAATTAAAGCGCTAGAGAGCCTGATAAATAGAGATTTATGATTGACAGGCGCTATTGCATAATTTTACGCCCGCCCACAATGGAATAGATTTCTGACAATGGATTTATTTGATAAACCGCTTCTATGCTTCCAGAAATACAGTTTTCGATCAATTTTAAAATTGGATAGTCCCAGTGTGCGTATCATTAATGGAGTGCTAAACCCCCTCCTTACCCTTTATAATCTGAGTTTGATAACTTTCCTTTTTTTTCTGTTGTTGTTCTTGTTCTTGCGTTCAGTTTGTCGTTGTTATTGCTGATATTGTTGTTTCCTACCTGACAAGAGTAAAACGTTTGAGAAGATATAAGTGACTCTTAAGTTTCAGGAGAGTTTCAGCTCTGGCCCCATCTACACGAATATTTATACTGACAACTGAATGAAAGTTTCCCGTCCACATTAGCGTTTCAATAATATTTTGTCCGTTATTCTATAATTTTAAGTGGAATGGGACTGAGATATCTGCCAGAAGAGAAGGCAAATCGTCACCGGTATCCGATACTTCTAGCCTCTTGGTTGCTCTATTTAAGTTTAAGACGTCAACTATGATCTGAAATGGGGCAACAAACCAGGCAAGCTGACTCGGTCTATTGTAATTATCTGCAAGACTTACAAATACTACTACAAATTCAAGTTCCACACTTGTCAGTTAAGAAACACTTTTAATACCTAACTAAGAAAAAAGCGCCACCATCGTGTCCCATATGCATCAGTTAATCAGAAGGAGATGAAAACACAAGTTGAGATATTCGCAAAGATTTAAGAAATTCAGTGAAATATAGGAAACCGATAAATTATTCAGAATTCAGAACGGTGTGGGCTGTGGAACTATGAATACTGAAGTCATACCAAGAGAACATGAGGTAACACATCCTTTTGCGGGTCACATACGTAACGCAACCAACACGGAACATAGTAACATTTAGCTTCCGTATAACAATATTTTCTTTTATAACCCATCAAATATTTTCTCTCGCGCGCGATTGGTTGAATTCGTCACGTGACCCGATATTTTATCTCCGCAAGCGGGAAATATCAGCGAATACGTCCCCTGTGAGCGTATAAGCGCGCGTCAACGAAATATCTGAAGGTTGTTAACAACAACCTACATTGTGGCTTCGTAATATGCCATCATATTTGTCCTTGCACATTTTCTGATCCTCGAAGCTCACAGTTTTCCTCGAGCTTCGCATATTTCGAGAAAATGACACCGACTCCATACAGAGCTTAATTTATCTTAGGGTGTTTAATTAAGTTGAACCATAGATTTTTAAATAAATATTGGTGACTCCACTCAACACATTTCTGAGAAACCGAGGAGAGCATGTAACGTAAATTGTTGACAAGTGGATCGAATTACAAAAAAATTAATTGTTTTCTTGGAAATTGAACTTTGCTGGGCAGGGGCAATTCTCTTCTTAGGGCCTTTTTACATGGAGAAAGTTGTCCCGGGTAGAAGGGATAACCCTTCTAGCAAAGTTACCCGGGGAGGGACAACTTTCCATACTTTTCTCTGTAAACCACAAGCAACTGTTTACATTGTGAATAAACTCGTCCCGGGTAGAAGGGTTGTCCTAGGGATATCTCGTCTCGGCGAGAAGGGTGTCCCTTCTTCCCGGGACAACTTTCCGACATCAATACGCCATATAAACACTTTGTCCCTTCTTACTGGGACAACTCGGGCCTAATCGATCCGAAATCGATCACACCGAGCACGCGCACTGTGATGCGTTTCTTGGAATCAAAAATGTGTCGGCGAGTTAGGTTTCCATATAGACGCTCGGTAAAGTTGTCATGTTCTGAATTTACGATGAAAGTACTACATCTGTTGTTACTTCTGTTCTTCAATGTTGACCGGAGTGTGCAAGGTTAGTATGTATGTCGATAGGATTGCAGACTAAAAAGACTAATATATTTTTGACTCTCGGTCTACGGTTGACCTGGGAGTTTTCGGTGTCTAAAGTTCCTCTCTCAATCGCTCGATTGCTAGTTGACAATATATTTCCCTTTTTACTATAAAACACACATCGATTGGAACGGACCGTGACTGTGATTAAGATTCACACTTGTGAAGCAAGCGCAAACGCCAGAAACAGACGGGTGCCATAATTAACGATGCCAATTTTAGTCAGTTTATGACTGCCGCATCAACTCACTGCTCACGCCATGCTCAAAATTATCAACCTAAATCAAAATTACGACAATTAATATGTCTAGTGAAACAACAAAGTATTTGTAACTATTTTAAAACATGATTTATAACCTCATCACCGTCATTTATTGTTTCGCAAAGAAACTCGTAGTTGTCCATATCAGTACGTAAAATGCCACGTGCGAGAAAATGAAACTGAAATCTCACCGTGTAAAACAGCCTTGACCTTCTTTGTTTGTCATTTTAAGGCATTTTAGTCAGAAAGCTAAGTGCAATAGTATTTAAGGCCAGTTAAAGGTGTTTGTCTAATTAATCTCTTCATAGCATGCCAATATTCATACTCGTATCAAAATGTGCACAATTCTCACAATAAATGGAGCTATGTCGCTGTACTATTTCAAACGAAGAACATTTCATGTGGCGAATCCAATGCTAACAAGAACTGAGCTGCACGCAGCTTGAACTCCGGCGTATCTTTTGTAACGTGCACGATTTCAGATACCTGCGTGGTTTTTATATTACAACGGACAATCAGATGCGAAAGTAAGTACGCACACAAAGTTGATATCATCCGGCTAACACTCCACAGGAGTCAGAACACGAGTGAACAGAAGTAGAACACGAGTGACTTAAAGTAAGCCAGGTTACCTTAGGATAACACAGGTAGCCCAAAAATACTAGGATCCAAATATTAAGATGATCTCATCTAAAACCCCACGAGTCAGGACACGAGTGAAGACGAGTGCACAGTGGTTTATAATTTAATCAACAACAAAAAATTATAATAAAAAATGCAATACACGCCTTTCATAAGTTTTACTTCCGGTCACGAAGACGAGGCTCCAGGTGGTTTGAAATCCAAGATGGCGGACAACTGCTCAGTCTCAGCTAGAAAGTACCTCCGAAAAGGACTCGAAAAGTGTGTTATTTAGTAGATTGTACCTGAATTTGGCTTCAGAATCACTGTATTTATGTTCATGTATAGTCTACCGTATATTAACTGATGATTTGCATGAAAAATGTCCACGTTTTGGGCAAAATACCGAAAGAGCGTCGATGAAACTTTTAAACTATTAACTTTTGTTGAAAATCTTCACAGATCAGTACCACAAAAAGCACACGCCGTATGAAATACTGCATTGCTGTGTACACTATGTACTGGAATAACTCTTTGAGATGTGATTTGTAGTGTAAGCCGACCCAAAACTGAGAAAGTGTATGGCTGATACGGTTGCTTGAAATATGGTTGTTCAGTTAACGTATAACTTTGAGGGAAGTGGGGGTTTCTTGGTGTTACAGATCATCACATATGTAACACAAAGAAAACTAGTCTTCTAAAGCAAAACAATACCCTGAAATACAAAGAACCCTATCCCCAGAAATATGAATCAAACAATGAATCTGCTTCACCAAGAAGCACCCAGAAAATTGATATTTGAAGTATGCGGGCGGCATCAGGCGTCGTATTAGGCACAGGCATTCCCGGAAAAATATGTTCCCTTGGTGTCAATGTACCTAAGAGAAGAGAAATCTTCAAGCATAATTCTAGCTCTTGGAAACAATGATAGCTACAGCTACCATAATGAAGAAAAGACTGTTGATGATATTCAATCAATGGGCTTCAGTCAAACGATGAAAATACATGCAGATTCAACCGTCCGCTATTGAAAAACCTGCTCGTTTTTCTTCTTCAAGGAAATAAAAAAAAAATAGTTTCTTCACAGGATTCTCATCTTCTAAAATATTTCAGGTCTAGTATGATTTTTGTAATGTTTGAGAGAAGGGAGAAATATCATTTACTGAAATAAATGTTTAATTGAGGCTAGCAGTAATATGGGAAGGGAATACCACTTATAAACAGTGGCTATACAAGCAATTCAGGTCAATAAAAATATGAAAACATTAAGTACTAAATAAATTGTAACAAACATATTAAAACTATTAATTGGTAAAATAGGTGTTAACTAAGTGGTGGTTGAAGGTGATATTAAAATTAGTCCACATGAAATTGGGGGAATCATAAGATGAGTGATAATGTGTGTATGGATAGCAGGGTTTTAGCCCAGCAGGTTTGGGGTAAGGTGAAGCAAAATCAGAAATGAGAAAAACACTAAAAAAAAGGAAAATTATGAGTAGTGAGAGCTGCTAAATAAACAATAACTGATATAACAATGTGGTGGCCTGATGATATGAGAGTGAAGGGAGTGGGGGAAGTTGCTTGGGGAAAGGAGAGCATTGGCACCCCTGCCCCATCTCCCCTTATTTGACTGGCTAAAACCCTAGATAGGGTGAGCTAATATACCACACAGAGTATGCAGGAATAGGGGAATAGGAACCACTACTAATTACAATCGGTTTGTGCTAAGCTTTTCATTATATATAATTATCAAATTATCAATAATTGCACAAAAGAATATTCTGTACAAAATGGTAGTGTTATAAATTTTAATTCCATTCAAAAAGCCCAAGCAGTGTCCAAAAGCCTCTGCTAGATATATTCTAACTACAAATAAACTTATTTTAATGGTATATGAATAATAAAATCAATACCTTATGCTGTTAAGTAGTATAGTCGGGATTAAAATGATACCCGTTTTTCTTGCACAACAAAACTCAAAAGGTTGTGAATGTTATGGACGCCTTGTTTTCTTGCACAAGGGGCGTCATAAAGTGAATTCAGAAATCCACTTCATGACGCCCCTTATGCAAGAAAAAAGGCGTCCATACCATTCACAACCTTTTGAGTTTTGTTGCACAAGAAAAAAGGGTATCAGTTTTAATCCCGACTATACTACTAGGGGTAACTAAGGGTCATTCAAAGTGTCACTAGACATTCTCGTACATAAAATCCAACTTCAAACTTGAGTATCTGTTAGAGACATGATTATTATACTGTATATCGATATCTTCCACTATGGATTATATATCGTGCCTCCCTCTAGAAATCTTGACTAAGATCGTAGAGCATGCAGGTCCTACGTCATTCTCAAGCATTGCAAGGGTAGCAAAACTCCTAAACGGTGCTGCATCTCTCGCGCGCTACAAAGACGTAGACCGAGAGTTCCGTATACAAGTACTATGTTTTGGTTTGGGTTCTACTCATAATGATGCCGATCGAGACAAATTGGCTAGGACTTTCGGTATTTCCGCAAGCCACATCGACGACAGCCTTCCTCTCATCTACGCCAGCGATCATGGCAACCTTAATATTGTTAAGTGGCTCACCAAGCACTTTCGTTTCAATAAAATGGATAGGTACACCAATAATACTCTAGACGCTGCCTTAAGGTATGGTCATCTTGATCTCGCTAAGTGGCTCACTAAGCACTTCCAGTTCACCAAAGAGAGCAATGCCGTCATGTTTGCTATGATAGAGGCCATTACGAATGGTCAGCTTAATATCATCAAGTGGCTCATTCAACATTTTCAGATAACCGTAGAGTGTGAATACATTCATCATGCTCTACTATGCGCCTGTAGAAGTTATTATCTTGATACCTCTGGATGGTTCATTAATTGGTTCATTAAGAACTCCCATCTCACCATAGAGGCTGAAAATGCCCTACTAGACTACTATGTGAATGTTTATGAGGCCAGGTATGGACCGATTGAATCCAACTGCACCTAAGAAAATCCAACTTGAAGTATATGTTAAAGGAATGATTATTATACTGTATATTACCACCGAATGGTATTAGTATATATTCTTTATTCCACAATACTAGCTTACGTTGTTATCTTAGTACGCATTAACACCATACAGATCGAACATGTCGAAGAAGAACTCAAATGTAGACGCCACAATGATTGAGGTAGTAACTTGTGATTGGTTGCTGAGAGGGAAGGACACGAAATGCCAAAAGAGGATTTCGAAGACAACGAAGTTCTGTTGCCAGCACAACTACCAAATCTCGAAAGGCTGTGCCCCACTCATGCCATGCTCGAAGTGCGGTAAAGGATGTCGTACTAGTTACGGGCTTTGCTCAAGATGCGACCGTCTCGCCATCAAGATGAAGTGTCCCGGTGTCTATGTAAGACGCGCTAAGAAGTCCAGCAAGACGCTAGAGGATCCAAGAAAGGAGGAACTTGCAGAACCAAACGTGGTGGAACTGGAGGAAGAGCAGAATGCTGCCGATGTGAGACACGCTATGGAGTTCGACGAGATGCTAGAGGAAGACCTCAGGAATGAGTTGATTAGGACTGCCAACAAGCCGGGACCCGTCTACGACTCGTATCCAAGAAAGGCTAAAGCAGAGGAAGAATTGCCCACGGAACCAGAGGAAGGTCTCGGAGAGTCTCTCACCCATGCGCTCAACAAGGTGTTGGCTGCCTTGAGGAGTGAGAAGGACGATTAGGAATAGCCACGGAAAAAAAAAAAGAATGAGGAAAGTCGTTGCGTGGCCCTCTTCATTCTTTTTTTCTTTTCTTTTTTCTATTAAACATATAAACATTTATAGTTGTATCATGGACGAGCTAGTCAGATTGTTTGGTCCTGGAATTTGTAGAAGCCTGAATATCAAACCACAAGTGGAAAATATTAACGTCAGTGAAACATGTCCTGATTGTCTCTGCCCCTTTGAAATACAAGGAACGGAATTCGTATGTCCCACCTGTGGTCTTGTTTCCGAGGTTGAACCATGTGAAGAAACTAAGATCGACATCATTACTACTCGACTGCGTATAGTAGGTCCGGATGGATTTCAGCATCAAAGTGATCTAGACCGAGCAAAACCAAAGCAAAGCGATAACACGGAACTACAACGACAAACGCTCCTACAAGAACTACAAGCATACAACACTATTTACAAACAAAGTTGTGACCTGTCGTTCCCTACGAACACTTTAGGAATCGTAGCCGACGCATTTATCCAAGTAATGAAAGTTCATCCCAAGCGTAGCGATGCTAAGAGACATATTCTAGCTGCTCTACTCTACCATGCATGCATACAATGTGGATTCGTCCGATCTAAAGGTGAGGTTGCTCGCTTCATGCAACTAAGCAACAAAGGCATCCATAGAGGAGAGGTCTTTATACGTTCTCTGTGTGACGACGATGAGATCAATGTAGACTTGAATGCCGAGCGCATAGTTCCTCACATTGCAACGACTTTCCTACAGCTCGATCCTCAAGGAGTACTTATAGACGCTCAACAAATAGTCCACGAGGTGGTTACTATGGCAATAGAAAACAATGTAGGCAGATCGGTAATTAAGACGAAAGTTGTTGGAGCAAGTTACGAGGTGCTACATCGTTTAGGATCGTCTATGTCTCTTAACGAGGTCGTCGAACGATGTGACGTATTTGGAAATTCAGTCAAGCGTTTTGTCAAGAAGTTGTCTTCTTATCATTCCCACTTTGAACCAATCTACGCTAGACATGGGCTAACTAGCAGTAGGACTTAGCGAAGTGGAAGTGAGAGCCATGTTCATTTCTTTCATAGGAAACGTTGATTCTTACATTCCAAGTTTTTCTCGCATTTCCTTTTGCACTTCTTGCTTGAGTTCGGCTCGAATGCTTTTTTCACCTATGGAAGCCTTGCGACGAATTTCAGATCTCATGATCTCATACTTATTCGCTTCGTTCAGAATGAGACTGTATTCGGAGTCGGATATGTTTTCATCACGTAGTGCCTTCGATACTAGATCGCGAATCGTATTGATTTTCGCCTTTGCCAACATAGTTGTCTTTTCATGCTTAGAAACCTTCATTCCTAACTTCTTAGCTCCAAGGGTCGTAGATGCTGAAATTAATCCACATAGTCCACCAATAACTCCAAGTGGTAGACCAATCACTATTCCAACCCCAGTCAACGCTGCACCCAATCCAGATCCAGATAAGATCACAGATAGACCTCCAGTTACCACTGCGATGCCATGAACTATTCCTTGAGAACGTGCATATTTCTTGCGCACACCTTCGTAGTGCCTTTCTTGAACTTCTATGTCCGAAAGCGTGTCTCGGATCGTTTGCAGTCTAAAGTTCTTTCCAGTGTCATTAGCAATCGGTGCATAGATACTTGGTGCTGAGGGAAACGGTTGAATCGAATCACCTTCCATTGTATGTTATACATATAACTTACTCAAGCTTCAACACGTATCGTATCGGTTGACCACGGAAGTCTACCACGTTACCTTTCTCATCACGAATCGTAAGGCTAAGACTATTTCGCATTGTCCCTATAGCTTGTAGGACTTGGGGATTCGTTATAGTATAGGTTATCCTTGAAAACCAAAGACCTCGGACCTCTATGCTAGCCAAGACTTTCGATCGTTTTCCCTCTAGAAGTGAGAAACCGGAATCCACCACGTCGCAACGGACATACACTGTGTGGATATCTTTGATCTTAATGCGGTAAGTACCAACTTTTAGCAGGAACTCGTTATTCTCTTCTTCTCCACCTTCGACAGTGTGTAGAGACTTTTATTGAAATTGATTGGTTTTTTAACTATTATAGCTTTGTCCTCCCTAAGGAGGGTATCGCTCTTAAATTCCACGATACCAGCCCTACTTGCAGGATTTAAGGCCTTCTTGGCTTTCCTAAAGTTGTAAGACCCTACATCAACGTCGTGTGGGAACACAATACTACCACCACCCCACCAGAAAGAGCCCACCTCTGTTAGGTTCCACCAAGTGTTCTCGAAAGTGACCTCGACTAGTGAAATGTTCCGTATAAGAATAGGGTCGTCGAAGTAGACAGTATGGTCGGATGATGTGGTGATGACATTAAGGATCGTCATTATATGTTGAAGGTATAACTATATATACGTATAGCTTCAACACGATGCCGTTCGTACAGAAGAACACTTTTTTGTGGACGGAGTTCAAGAAGAAATATCCACACGCCGACTATTCTCAATTTACCACTAGAGCATCTGAGTTCGATGGGAAGATCTTTTCGTATGTCGTATTCTTAGACAGGGGGGAAGAACGCGTAGCCTATGGTGTGAGTGGCTACCATAACAAGCCCGACGTACAAGCACGTATTGATGTTGCACTAGGTAAGGTCGTCAGCTTCCCACAAGAAGATAAAAAGATTGCAAAACTAAATGCCGATCTATTGGAGAAGTTCAAGAAAAGATATCCACATGCAGATTTCCATCAGTTTTATGCAGTCACCGACATAGATGGTCCAGGCAAATATTCAACGAGCATTTTATTTCGAGATGGAGATTTTAGCTATGTTGTTTATGGTGACGATTTCTCCAAACTACCCCCGACCAAGCAAGAACGCATCGATAATGTGTTGTGGGATGTGCATGGAGGTTTCCCATCTACGTTGATACTAGACATGAGTGCGAAATATCCCATTACAGCAGTTCCTTCTACTGAACCGGCACAAGATATTGATCTCACTACTCTATGGATATATGTCACCTCAACGAATAAGTTCAAGGCTGGCGTTCCAAATATATTCAGGGAGATCGTTGTAAAGCATACGACAAAAAAGGAGTCCCAGCATTGGTTGGCTGGTCCGGATTTCCACTACTGGCCTCAACAATTGAATTTCGCAACGTGGTGTGCAACTTCCGGATGTGGAGTGTCGTTGTTTGACCCCACTTTCAAAACGTATCCACCAGTCGTTCAAGGGTTCCTACGATTCCACGTATATTTCACGATACGAAGAATTCTACGTGAACTTGGTGGTACTCATGGAGTTCCTTTACCTGGTGAATCTCATTTCAAGCAAAGGGATAACCTCTATAACAAATCAGCTCTTGAGAAATTGTGCATCGAATTCGGTATATCTCGAACACCAGACTTTCGGTGGAATGGCTTAGGAGACGTCTACGTAAACTCTCATGGAAAAATGGTGAACTATACGGAGAAGTATGCACATAATACTTCGTTCTCTGCTAAGTGGCCTGGTGGTGACTTTAAGTTTCCTGAGGAGAGTCGTACGGAGTATCAGTTTTCTTTAGCGTACATTGGCAATAACAACGGTAAACAATACAATTGGTTTACGCCACTAATCGGAAAGGGTTTGACAGATGTTGGATTGGGTAGGTTGAATAGATCTGTCGAGGCTTTTGGACATTGCATACTTGGTGCACAAGCAGATCTGAACGACTCCATCATACATAGCCATAACGTCAAAGAAAAGTTTAAGAGTTTAGTCGAAGGTGCTATTCTCGAAAACGATTTAGTGGTGAGCTACAATAACTATCTTACTGCTATAACAAGGACGCATAAGAGGCTCGATTTAGCAATAGCTGTAGATGTGCGACTTTTGCCAAGCAATCTAGAGTACTATCTTGGTAAGAAAGATAGCTATAAGAATCCAATCCCGAAAGCTACGAAAGATATGGTGCTAGGCACTAACGTCATCAATGTAGAAGTCAAAGGACACTCACCTCTTCTTATGGAAGGATCTTCAGATAAGAAATCGGTGCAGCCTCTCGAGAAACAAGTTCCTGTACCAAAGGCAAAGGCAAAGGCAAAGGCAAAGGTAAAGGCTGTCTCACAACATGAGATTAATCTCGCAGTGACATCCATTGCTGCAGCTGGAATCGCATGGACGTTGTTTCGTTAACGGCGTTTGTATTGCTCCACTACGAAGACCACTGCTGCTACGATTAACAACCAAAGGTTGTTTGCTAAGACTCCAACAACGTCAGCAGCCATACTGAATATGAAACTCACAATTGGTCCAATCATCTTAGGTAGAATCTCCTCTAACTTTTTGCCTATTGCTCTTAAACCTTTGACAGTTGTTTTAGCAGCTGCTTTGGCAGCATCTCCAAATCCCGGTACTATCGCGGAAACTTTCTTCGTCAGATTGGAAACTATTACGCCTATCACAGTACTTACCGCAGCTACCACGCTAATTATACTGACTCCATACTTCTTGAAGATGATTCTTATACGATCCCTAAGTGACATCCGTTCTACTATAGCTTCTTCTATTTGTTCTAGGACTGCTTGCTCCTCCTGATCGGTCTTTATTTCATTAGTAGCGTTTTCTTTCTGAGTTTCGGTAGACGTAGGGTCTTTGAGTATTCCTTCATTTTGTTCGACCCTCTCACTCAATTGGTTTTGAGCTACTATGACTTCTTTTAACATTTCTTCCCTCGAAGGTCCTAAGACTCTTTTGAGACCTTTTCCCATCTTCTTATATAACTCACCTTTCTTGGTGGTCAAAGGAATAGCTTTTTCTTTACTTCCATACTCTTTGATAAAGACTCTACCATCAGACAGGGTTGCAATCTCAAGCGTACCTCGAATTCCCACATCGTGGTATTTTTCCCAGACAGTCTCGAACATATCCTGTCTTGCATTTTCCGATAAACCCTGTTTGAAGATTACACTTCGATCGGTATACTTTGGGATTTTCTCTTTCTCCAGCCTCTCCAGGATTTTTTCATTTCTAGAAACGTTCGAGCCTTCCGAGTCGAAGAGTTCGTCGAAGTACTCGTTATCTTCTCTAGAAAACGAGGTTTCCTGATTCTTTGGTCTAGCACCTTCTTTGCCGTAGTTGCGTCTGGTTTTCATTGGGACCATTTCTCCTGACTCTTCTGGAAATATTGCATCCCACTCCTCATCCACATTGCTAGTATCATCTTTATCGTAGTCTCCACCTTCATCAGTTCTTTCATCGGACCTACCCTCAGAGGCCATGTTAAACATATCTACATATATAGTTATATTCAACATGATCTCATCAAAGTTGGATCCCACACAAGTACGAAGAGAGCCTCATGCACTCAAGGCTCCACGAGACTTGTATAGGAAAACTTTCACTCGATCATCTGCCAATCCAGGTGAGACTCTATACGTAGAAGTCCCAAAGCTAGCAGAAGATGTAGTACTAGTACCTGGTAGCTTAGCGCTATTGGGCGACATCGTACTATCTGGTGGACATGCGAATAACAGAGTCGTTTCGAACGTTGGACGCTGTTTGGTCATGCGTAGAATCTGTAGGATGGGAGCTGAAACAGTAGAAGACCTTGTCAGGCCAGACCTTCTACAAACATACTCCGATGTATACCTATCTACGCAGGAGAGAGAGTCTAGAATACAACAAGGCATTCAATCAGAGAACTTGAATAAGCTACGATCGAAAGCTGGTGACGCAAGTACTTCATCTGCTGCAGACAACGCACTCCTAACTGCATGTGGTTCCAAGTATAGGATTCCATTAGATGTTGACATTCTGACACAACATGGAGTTCTATATCCACATGCCTTAGAAAGTATCATTACATTCGAGTTGACTCTAGCGCCTGCCAACGAGGTTGTAATTGGATCGGATACTACGAAGATAGGTACGTACCAACTTACCAACATCCAACTAGAATACGAAGCAATCAGGAACGAAACGCTGGCTAGTAATGCACTTCACAAATATGAAATAGGTACTGCATTCCTATACAACTACGCTGTTCACTTCAAAACAGTAGATATCGCTAAAACATCTGATACTTTGATATCTCAAAACGTCAATGTTCCACGACGATCCTTTGCTGGACTACTTCTACTATTCATAGATCCACCTACCATTGGCACGCGAGATAGTGAAGCATTCTCGAATCCCGATATCTTGAAGGTAGAAGTAGATGTCAATGGGATTCCCAACAGACTCTTTCCAAGCGGCATGCTTCCCCTAGATTTCTGGGAGGCTGCAAGAAGCTGGTTTGGTACACCCAATACTTCTATGACTCCAAAGAAGTTCTTTGAAAATAGATTCTCTATTCTAATCGATTGTCGCACAGCAAAAGATTCCACCGTTCATGGTGATGGCTTGGCACAAACCGGCAGTGAAAAGGACATCGACATTCGCATACATAGAACTGCTAAGGGAAGTGGAAATGTGAAAATGCACATCTATGTCCTTGCGGATGCTCAGGTCACGATATTGAACAGATCTCTGCAGAGTATATTATACTGATGGATTCTCTCGTAGAGCACGTGCCGTTCAACGCACTCATAGTCGGTCCGACGAATTGTGGGAAGACTGCGTTTCTCATAGAACAACTTCGTGGATCGTTTCGTGGTAAGTTCGATTACATAGTACTGATTTGTCCTACGTATGCCCACAACAAAACTTATCGTGGATTCGCAAATCGAGATCCTCATTTCTTCGTCATATCGCCACCACAAGATGCCATCGATGCTACTTTGAGTATTTGCGCAACATTTTGGTCAGGTACCAATACTCTATTGATTCTCGACGATTGCGCCGCATCGAAGGACGTCAAGAAACGAACTGAAAAGCTAGTGGACTTAGCTTTTTCTGCACGACATATAGGGCTTTCCGTTTGGGTGCTGTCCCAACAACTAACGAGCATATGTAAACCCTTCCGCGAGAACGTAGCTATCGTAGTAGCATTTCATACAGCATCGGTCGTAGATGGTAAAAAGATATTTGAGGATTATGGAGGCTCGCAAGAATGCAAAGAGTTACGAACGATACTTGGATCCCATAAGTTCGCTCGCATGTGCTTCTGTCTCCGCCATCCTTTCGAGGTAGTGTTAGAGCTCCCAGCATCTACAACATATTATCATGGATAAAGAATTACTCGAGATATTCGGTGAGGATGTAACAGGCCCACCAAAAATAGAGAATGCGCATTCCTCTGTAACGGAAGATCGGGAAGCTCTCTCGATTCTAGCCGTAACTGGTACGACAAAGGAATACCTAGGGAAGAATTTCTCTCTAGGGGATATTTCTAAACTGTCAGCCAAAGACGTAGACCGCTTACATACTAGATACCAGTCCGTCTTAGCAAAACAAATAACAGGGTGTTTAGTAAATAGAGCACTCAGCTTAGTAGTTCGCGTAATCGCATACGTGTTACCTATAGATTCTCACGAAGGTCTACTGAAGGATCTACAAGAAGACCAATTAATCCGAAATGAGATATCTGGTCTGGCCGGGTCGTTGTCTTCCAGAGCAGGTCCACTTGTAGCGACAGCTAGCGGTATGTGTCACATCCTTGCACACTATACGCCAGGGAAAGAGGAGGATGACGAAGTCGACGAATATGAAGTGGATACCCCAGAAAGAACCGTAGTACTTGAGGCATATTCATCATTAAAGAATCTTTAGTGTCACACACCTGTTGAACCTCCACATATACCTACTATATCGAATCAAGATGGAAGGACAGACGGATCAGATAACTGCAAATCCTCCGACGACTGTACCAACTAAGAAAGGAAAAAATCCAAAGCGTGTTGCAGCAGGAAAACTAGCTTGGGAGAAGGTCACTGCCCGTGCAAAAGAAGCTCAAAAGATGGAGATAGAACGTGAAAACGAACCATCCAAAGAAACTGACGTAGAGAAAGGTCGGTTCGAAAACCTGACTATTCTCGCAGTCATCGGTACTGGCGCTACATTGTTTGGCACGTACTTTGCGTACAAGAAGTATGTAGATGGCAACACGCGAGCTGCCACCGTTAGCACGATACAACCTGCAGCTCCAGCAAAGCCAACGGCACTAGACATGGAGTAACACTTAAAGACTCGAGACCATAGTAGTATATATCTAGATGGAGAAGGAATTGACGAAGACGGCAACCGATGCAGTCAAAATCGTTGGACTCGCTGCTGGTATTGGGTGGATCGTAAAAAAGACTACCAAGGAATCTATGCTTAGCGATCCTTCTTCTTCCCTAGCGAATTACGCAAAGTGGACTGCCGTGATAGTTGGTAGCTTATACGCAAAGGAATATCTTGAGAAACAACTTGAGAAAGAAAAAGGAAAGACCAAACCGTAATGGCGGCAGCAATTGGAATGGCCATTCTCGGGGCTATATTGAATGCAACGGCATTTACTGGTGGTGGCATACTAGCTAGAATGATTGGAAAGGGTGATATGAATGCAGAACGAGAGAGACACAATAGGGCCATCGAAAAACTAGCAAGCGAAACGAAAGCCTATAGAATCGAACGTCAAAGACGATACGACCATGCACAAGAGCAGGAAGGTCTTGAACGTGACGCATACAACGCTCAAAGAGATACCAACGAAGCCTTAGTGCGATCCGATAAGTTACGTAAAGAGCTAAAACGGCTCAAAGAGATGAAAGAACCCCGCTTATCTGACTACTACAAACCCTCAAACAATCAGAAGACTGGTGAGTTGCTCTACGTTGGTGGTGGAATGCTAGGCGTTGGATACGCTATTAGTAAATGGATATAGATACTACTACCCCTAAGCTACCCCTAAGCTACTACTAAGCTACCCCTAAGCTACCCCATAAGCTACCCCTAAGCTACTACTAAGCTACTACTAGCTACCCCTAAGCTACCCCTAAGCTACCCCTAAGCTACTACTAAGCTACCCTAAGCTACCCCTAAGCTACTACTAGCTACTACTAAGCTACCTCTAAGCTACTACTAGCTACCCCTAAGCTACTACTAAGCTACTACTAGGTTACTACTAGGTTACTACTAAAAAAAAAGGGAAAAAAAGAAAGGAAGAATGAAGAGGGTCACGCAACGACTTTCTTTATTCTTCCTTTTTTTTTTTCATCTGTTGAAGGTTGGGACGTATAGATGTATGATGGATTCTAAACTTGCGAATATCTTCTATGGGCCTATGGGCTATTGGAAAGGTCACTCTGCAATTGGCAAGCTATCGGTAGCAGCGAAAGCATCAGAAGACGTGGTTAGGAGTTGGTTGGAAAAGCAATCTATGTGGCAAATATATCTACCACCACCAAAACACATTCCACGACCACATTGGACTGTATCGAAACCAAATGAAGTCCACCAAGCTGATTTGATATTTCTACCACACGATCGTCCTGGACGTGGAAGGAAACTATATAAGTATGCATTAGTGGTAATCGATGTAGCTTCTCGATACAAAGAAGCCGAACCTTTGGCATCTAAAGATAGTGGTGAAGTTTCTGTGGCATTCGAACGAATCTATAAACGTAGTCCACTAGAATGGCCAAAGACCTTGCAAGTAGATCCTGGTAGAGAATTCATGGGACGTATGTCTGAAACGCTAGAACTACATGGTACGAAAGTTCAACGAGGTGAGGCTGGTAATCATAGAGCGCAAAGTTTTGTTGAAAGAGCAAATAGGACTCTAGCTGAGAGATTGTTTGGATATCAATATGCACGAGAGATGGTACTTACTTCGGAAGGATCAGATGAACGTAGTAGAGAATGGGTAGTTCGTTTACCAATGGTTATCAAAGCTATGAATAGTGAGGTGACTCGGTTGACTGGTAAAGAGCCTTCGAATTCTGTAGTGGCGCAACAAGTAGATCTGAAGACTCCTACGTATTCGCGCACCGTTGGATTGAGAGAATAGCGTCTACCATTCGACGTTCTAGTTCGATATCTTTATGCACCAGGAGAATTGGAAGGAGGTGAAAAACGTAGAGCTACTGATCCCGTGTGGAGTTTACAGATATACACCATTTCGCGAAGCGTAGTATCTTCGGGACAGCCTGTGCTTTACTACCTTGCGAAGGAGAAGGATGCACCCAAACGTGGATTCGTTCGTGAAGAGCTACAAGTTGTTCCTAGGGATACAGAACTACCACCAAAAGGAATTCTGTTTGTACCCAAGCGCTAGACAGCGTACTCTATTGGCTCGGTGTGGATTCCATCGGGAAGAACGCGTCTTTTGTCGTAGTAAGCCGATAGCCCAAGCTTCCATTGGTCGTAGGTTACCACACCTTCTGGCAATAGTCGGAAGCCTCGGTTTTCCGCCATGTCGATACTACCCTGGAGGGCTGCTTTGAATCGATCCCACGAAATGTCGTTGTGACGCCTAGACATACCTTTAGCGGAATACTTCTTGCTGCCACCCGTATCGACGTAGTAGGCTTTCGAGCATAGGGCAATGGCGCGCTGTCCTTCGAATTCGAGTTTGAAGAGTCCTGGGGTACGACTGCTCCACTTGTCCCAAGCTAGCCATTCCTTCCTTTCGGCTTCGAAATCCTCTCGAAGTTCCGGTCTTACAACCTCATCGAGGCTATTTCCAGAGATGGCAATGTACGCACTGTCCGTGTCCATCTGGATGTATTCGAAATCATCTCGGTCGATGTACTTATCGAGGAAGTCGTAGTAGAACTCGAGCATACGCAGCTTCGCAAGCTGGTACACAGCGATACCTACTTGGAAAGGGCGTTTGATTCGGATCTGGTCTTTCCTACTCTCGAGTTCATATGCATCACCAATCTCTTCCAGGTCTTCGAACCAAACACTTCGCAATGCTTTGTCCACAACCTTCTCATCTTTTGTATAGGTGACCTTCGTTTGGCGTCCCAAGTCTTCGAGCAACTTTCCATAGGCGCTGTTTCCTAGTAGCTTGAACACATCTGCCAGCAAAGCCTCGCCTTTATCTTCATCTCCCATACGACGTGCCTCAGTGACTTGGTCCACGAACCATCCGAAGATTTCTTTGGGTTCGTAGTCTATCGTGCGGTAGACAGCAGTGATCACTGCGCCATGATCTACATACCAAAGTAGAAGAGGAGCATAGAGTAGCAACTTCTTTCCAGAGAGACTCCCAACTAGCTTCTTTTCCTCGCTGAGCTTTCTACCTGTCTTTGTGAGGTAGGCCAACATTTCTGGAGGGATTGCTTCTTTGGGGATTTTCTTGTTGTAGAAGAAGGGTGGCATCTCCTCAAATTCCTTCCACAATTTCTTTGGTATCTCGATGTCTACTTCTGCATATCCAAACCACGTTCCACCAAGTAGACATTCAACGAATCCTTCAGTGGCTGGACCTGGATCGTCATAGTGCACAACCTTTTCTTTTCCACAAGGCATTTCGAATTCCATGGTAGAAAGATATAGGGCGTTGGCATCGTATCCAAGAATCTTACGACAAGTCTTAGTTCCTCCCTGATGACTACGAATCTTAGTCACTCCTGATTCGTGGAGTCTGGTGAACACTATGCTTGGACCTCCCACGACAGCGTCTTTCAGCATGTGGTAGGCTTCCTTACTTGGAGCGTACATCTCAGCTCCCCTTTCTACACTACCTCGAAGCAGGAACTGTAGTGAGACTCCTGGAATGGACACTGCGTCTTTCAGCATGTCTACTCCTTTCTCGTGATAGAAATCTCGCATCTTTTCGAGTGCCTCTAGGAATGGAACTACATCTAGGTCGTTGTAGTATCGTAGCCAGTCTGCAAAGGTTTCCATTCCTTTGTCGAGAAAGGTGCGCTTGCAGTCTTCGAACTCTGACATAGATAGTAGATGTTCTCTTTTCAACTTCGAACCCCACTCTGGATAGTCTGGTAATCCAATGTGATCCAACTTGTCTGGAGAATCGAACCACTCATATGGGAAGAAACTCTTTTGCAACTCACAGCCATAGGCAGCGACCCAACGTTCATAAGAAGTTCCAGGTCCAAGGTAGTTGATCACATCAAGGAAACGGAAATCTGGGGTCAATAGGAACATAGTGGAATTGGCTTTCTTTGCTACCAGGATCTTTGAACAGGTGTCGGCAATGATTCCTACGAAGTGCTCCCTGATCAGATTAAGATCGTACCTGCCAGAGTTGAATCCTAGTACAGGAACTTGGTTGGTCCATTCGTTGATCTTAGTTTGTTGTTTCTTTGGTAGGGTGTCAAAAGAGAATTCAGGTGTCTTGGGGCAGAACTGTTCCACAACGACTTCTTGGATTGTCTCTGCTCTTTGCTGGAGTTCTTCGACGAAGGCTTCGATGAGTTCTTTTGGATTGCGTCGACAGATGTGGGTTGGCGTTCGATTGTATGTGTCGGCAATTGATACTGATATGGGAACGTGAACGTTTTCGATGGTCAGGTGGTCTGTTGGTTGTCTTCCTTTTGTCGTGTCGAGATAGGCTTCGAAATCGTAAACTATGAAGTGTGGGTAGACAGTTTGTGTTGGTGTGGGGACCGGTTTGTTTTTCTTCTTTGTGGAGCAGCCCCAAGCTTCCACTACTGTATAACCAGCTCCTTGTAGCTTTGCCGTTCTTTCACAGGTCTTGAGATAGAGCCTCCTTTCCCTAGGGAAGCATTTCGGGCAGCCATGGAAATAGCATCCATGAAATTGAAAGATGGTTTTCGAAATAGGTTCGTAGCCGTCAACCGGCGCTCCTTCGATCCAATGCTCTCCACCATGTCCACAAGCTGCATGATGAATGTGTTGTCCAATCCTTTTGGTTTCGCGTTCCAACCAGCATAAAGCGACTTTGCTGGCTGTGCTCTCTGGCCAGAAGGCTTTTTCGTATGCCGACTGGGGTACTGTGATTACTTTTCCGGGGCAAACAATCTTTGTTTCTCCACGACTGCAACGATCTGCATGGCGTTGAAGGTGGCAAGCCTGTGTGAACCGTTGCTTACAGTCATTACATACGTAGATGTGCCCTAGCTTGTTGATGTTCTTGATGTAGAAAGCATGTCCTTCGTATATCCCAATCGTCATCGTATGCTTGTAGTGAGCTGCATGTCGCATCAGATGCCAAGCGCCGTCCTCCGTGGGTTCATACACCCGAATACCGATTCCAAAGTGTAACTCGACTTCCTCCAGCTGGTCTATGGAAGTTCTGGGAACGTCTTGTGTGAGCGCTGTCAGGCGATAGAAGTCCTGGGCAAGTTTTCGAGCCGAGGCGTTGCACTTGTCTGCACGGGCTCCTTTGTATACGGCAAGGCAGCGCCACAGACATAGGTTGTCGCCATATCGATCGAGGGCAAACATTCCTTTTTTCTGACGAAGCCATTGAGGCAGTGGACCTGTTCCCAACAAAAGCTGCCGATCGATCACAACTTTTACATCTACGTAGATCCAACGAACGAAGGCCCATTGGGTATTTGGTCGATTGATGTTGTCGGGATTCAAACGAGCTGTCTCCTTGCTATTGATCCACTCTTCTGCATCTTCTAGGATGTTCACCCATGGAGAGCCTGGGACAGTCTTGGAGAATAGAATCACGCGTCCGTCGTTGACATTGCGAATGCGATAGGTGTAGCTGTAGCGTAGGTAGAAACTGGTGGTTACATTTGCAACTAACTTTTCCATAATCCTAGGGGTCAAATCTCCTGCCACACCTTGGAAGAAGCGCCATCGGATAGTACGGCGGCCTATCTCCATACCCTCGAGCATTCCATCTCTCTCCTCTAGAATGGCACCTGCCTCTCGAGCTAGACTCCGTGGAAGTGGTTCACTACGTGGTCTCACCATTCTCCCTTCGATATAACTATGTGTTAGGATAGCTTTAACAGACACTCGAATTTGGATTTTTATGTGTAAGGATGTTGAGGGGCGATATATCTCTCTTCGGTATAACTATGTGTTAGGATAGCTTTAACAGATACTCGAGTTTTGGATTTTATGTGTAAGGATGTTGCGGCGATATAACTATATGTAATCATATCTCTAATAGGATTATCGAGTTGGATTTTATGTACAAGAATGTCTAGTGACACTTTGAATGACCCTTAGTTACCCCTAGTAGTATAGTCGGGATTAAAACTGATACCCTTTTTTCTTGTGCAACAAAACTCAAAAGGTTGTGAATGGTATGGACGCCTTTTTTCTTGCATAAGGGGCGTCATGAAGTGGATTTCTGAAAAACGGGTATCATTTTAATCCCGACTATACTACTTGTTACACAATAATGTAAGTGATACAAAGTCAGGGAATATACATTGAAGGGTAGGGTATGAATTGTATACAATGTTAAAAAGGGTATTAAAAAATAGAATTTACCATATAATGGGTAGGGATAGGGGAAGGAAAACGTGCTATCATTCTTTATTAATGTAAAAGTTCTGTACAAAATTTAAGTGAAAACGGCTCTGGGGAACTATGAACGGATAAACCATATTCTAACTGGAACTATGTCTGGATGGTTATCCAGTATAATGGCTGCTGTTTCGGTATACTCGTTGCCTGTATCTTATCAGTTGACTCCAGCTTTTTCCAATGTTTGTTTTCTGTTAGGTGAACAGTAGTTACATTTCCCATCGATAGCACTTCACTTGCTGTATTAAATAGCAAAAGAGATTAGATATCATGACATGAGCTTATTAAACAGCCTATCAGAAATAAACTAAAATTTGCTTTGCACCTCATAAATCACTTTGCCTCAATTTTAGACCACAATACTAATTTACTTTAGGCAGAAGATATTTCCGACTCCTTTAAGTTAGCTTAGATATCTTCGACGGACAGATGCCCCTGAAATAATTAATATCGTCCTCTGTAAGCTGCAAACGTTTTTTAGATTTCCAACCTGTCGGGTGTACATTGTTCGGAAATGACTGATGACTTAATCAAGTAGAAAAGTACTTTTCTGTGCGCTAAACAATATACTAAAATAATGCAGACTACACATGGACATAAATACAGTGATTGTAAAACCAAACACAGGTATGATTTACTGAATAACATACTGTTGGGAGTATTTTCGGAGGTACTTTCTAGCTGAGACTGTGCAGTTGTCCGCCATCTTGGATTTCAAACCACCTGGAGCCTCGTTTTCGTGACCGGAAGTAAAACTTATGAAAGGCGTGTATTATAATTGTTTTATCGTCTTAGTTGTTTCGGGTTACCTGTGTTATCAGTGCGGTACCCTCTTTTTGTATTTCCGGGCTACCTATCAGTATTCTAGCTTGGCTTAGTTTTGTCAGGTTACCTGTGTTTTAAGTAAAGACTCTCTCATTGTATTTTCGGGCTACCTGTGTTCACATCGTTATTAGCATGCACACCAGATGACTAAGTCAGTATCAGAAGCACGTGAGTGGGATATAATTACAATCCGAGGCAAGATTTTAAAGACAAATGAAGTCATCACTGTTCACAAAGGAAGTACGAAGCAGCCTCTTCAATTAGCGGGTACAATACAGTTAGATGCTTGGGAAAAACATATTGCCGCACTTGAAGCACAACGTGCTTATTGTCTGTCGCCAGTCCAAGTACGCATATGGTCAAATCAGAAGAAAATTGTCAACGATGATGAATACATCAATTACAGAACTGACAGATGGTAGATTTGATACCATTTCATTAGATGTGTCAGACGATCCTGCATCTATATTACATTAACAGTACCAAACATTTTCTCAATCGAGAAAATAGAAGCTTTTACACAGTGCATAAACTGCAAGAAAAAACTGAATCAGGCAACAGCAAGCCCAGTTGTACATTGTGATAAATGTGGTCAATCCATGAGAATGAAGAACTGTCGAAGAAATCTTCATGTAAAATTTGTTATTGTAAATGATAACAATGAATCTATAATTCTAACAATGTTCAAAGAGGTTCTAGAAAAAGGATTAGACAAAAGCATTACGTCTCTAGATGAAGCTAATGTAGCAGAGCTGTTACTGCTACGGGAGAACGTAGAAATCACATGATTCAGAAACGTGTACTGTATCGAAGATTAGAAGCATGGAGATCGTTTCATAAATAATAATACTTTTGGTCAACGTCTGTCATTAGCATAGGTCAATGGTAACTTTCATTTCATCGTAATACGGTGATTATTGACAATGTTGATTGTCTTATGAGAACATAATATATATATTGTTGATAATGTATATTGCGCGTCAAATAATATTAGATGAATCATTGAAGAAATATATTGTAACTTTTTATCATCAAAGTACAAATATTTACAATATAATCACGTTGAGTTCCAGTTATTGACACTGTATTGGCAAGAGCGCTACATAGTATATGATTTCATATGCATTAAATAACATTTTAATGAAAATATTAAAGTTTATAACATAATTATGCAGTCATGTTAATAAATAAGTGACGATTAGGGGCTGGTCGTTTATTATCTGTGGGGGGAGGGGGGATTAGGGTTAGGTGTCGACCAAATTGCTGGGAGGTCATTTTTGAAATGCACTTATTTTTGGGAGTTTTTTTTGAGAATATCGAAGTTATACTGGGGAGTCATTTTTTTCATTTTTATTCGTTTTATAAGGTGCCTTTTGGTCTATTTTAACGTGTTTCAAGCAAACCATCAGGAGTATATTAGAGAGGAGTGTTCCCCTTCCCACATTTTCTTGTCACACAATTCCACATATTACTTTAATTATTGCAAAATATTTTAACGTCTGACCCTATTTTTGTCTTACCATTTTGCGCGAGGCAAAAAAACGTATTGTTTTCGGCGACATATACTAATACGGCTGTTAGGTTTAAGCGAGATCGGTATAATTACGAATAATACAATTAATTATTCAAAAAGTACGATTGTGATTGGCTATTGATAATCGGTGTGGGAATACCTTACCCCTACATCACATTAAGCACATGTCAATCACTGTCGTTCACTCTCCGTTATGGGACTAATGAAATCCCTACCCTCGTTAAGGAGACGTCATTATCCCTAATAAATCCGCAATTAACGACTAGTTGGTAATTATCCTAATCTTGTTATATCGATAGGTGAAACGCAGTGTCACAAACTTTGAGAAGCACATACCCGTGAAACTGACGTCCGCACTAGAAAAGTGTGCTGGGACGTTCGATTGCGTTTGCTTTAAAGTTTTCAATTTAAGTAATTTTGATTTCGAAGAAATAGTGCCTCCTTCCTTCACACTTCGAATTAATGCAGTAACTTCAGTTGGTAGTTTGACTTCTAGTAGCGAGCCGCGCTCGCGATGAGCTGATAAAGATGACAACTACAACCCCTGCCATTTAAGTCGGACCTCTTCAGCAATTTCCGGCTATTTTTAACACAATCCCCCTCCCCCATTTCAATGTTGGTTTTCGAGAAGACCGAAATGTTGCCTTTCTATCCCAACATATTGAAGGGGGAGGGGGGACAAGCGAAGTCATAAAAAATGCCCGCGATGTGTCAGAGGAGTTCGTTTAGTGTTCGGAATAGCCTTATTTTGTCGGACGGTCCGTACTTAAATGGCGAAGGTTGTCTGAGGCGAGATTTTAGGTAGCTCACATGGTATAATTGTTAATAACGTCCAGGGAATTTAACGAAAACAGCTCAAAACGAGAGGGGACAGTAAACACTTGGTGGGAATACGGATACGCTTGTCAATGCAAATTTGATGAAAAAGCCCGATACCCGGGTAAAATAATATCCGAGGGCGTATCCAAATATTTTACTTAATTGTTTTCGCACAATTAGGTTCAGTGATCACACTCAATGCTCAAAAAAGTGGATAAAGGGGATTAGTTTATGCTGTAGATGTATCCGTTTCTACTGTTTTCAGTATTAATTCCGGTGCAGCATTTGCGTTTCATCAAATGTTCAAATTGTTTCATCAGTCTAGAAGCATGCGTGTTTCACAAAGCTCTTCAATCTATATATAGCTACTCAGTATAGAAACAGAATTCCACCGGATTCCGCCTCGCAGTGCTGATCTCAATCCGATAGAGAATTGTTTCAACACAATTAAGTCATCTTTAGAGAAAGACGCTATCAAACAGAAAATTACGCGCGAGTCGTTCGAGCAATTCAAAGCTCGTGTATCCCGGCATCTGAATAATATCCCACTACAGTTCGTTGACAACGCTGTTGAAAGCATGCCAAAAAGATTGCACACTGTTGTAGGACAGAAGGGACATAAGACCAGATACTAGAGATGGAAAAGGACAACAACGGTTGCATATTCTGAGAACTGTCACTGCCGATTTATTCGTGGTAACTGTAACCGTTACGTTACCCACTGAGCGTAGTGTACTGAACTGATCTCGGACTCGGCCGATCAAGCCTGCTCTTACAAATTTATTCATAACCCACTCCTGTCTAATATATAACAAATAACACAGTTTATAAAATGTTAATCCGTTCCAGAACTATTGCTATGGCTTGTTGACCTTTTTCCCCGTTCGGCCCTGCATTTCAGCCGTGTCACGGCAGCAGTCACACAACAGCATATGCTGTTGTTTTCCATCGGCATTTCTCCTCTCCATTTCTCCATGCAAAGTCACTTATTTAGACGTATTTCCATGCACTTATACCGTTAAAACGTTTTCATAACATATATACTGTTTAAGTTGTGTCATATAAAGCGTTCTAGAAGTACATAGGATGCGCCGAAATGCTGGTTTGAACATTTCTCCGTTGTAACGGTTAATAAATTCAAATTTTAGATGGGGTTTTATTTACAATGAGGGGAGAAATGAGCAAACTCTAAGTTGAAAGCCTGCCGATCACACAAAGTACTCAGTTCATCGTGTTCAGCGTCCAAAACTCATACTATAGAGCACGTTTTCTTGGCTGAGGCTTGCAATTACAGGCAGAAAGCATCGTTTTGTGTTGGAGAAATGAACGGAGAATTGTAGATGATCACTTCCGGCTACTGTCACGCGCGCTAAAAGTACAGTGAGTCCGTTACAACTGTTGCTTTTGCGTTTTATTGTTTGTTTTCGACTACGATAGATAACTTTTTACATACAACCACCTTGATTTCGTCTTTAACATCAGAGCCATGTGATAGTGGTAGCGATTCGTTTCCAGATTTGGCACTTCAAGCTCTGCGTGAACCTCTAAAGAAACCAGCCATTGAATAACCTTGTTGTTATTTTGCTCCCATCATTCGATAACGGCTTGGGCAAAGCTTTCTCTGTTGGGAAATTTCTCAGTGTCGGCCCTCCTATAAGTCAGTAGATATATTGTTCGCTGAATTCGGCCCTCAAGCTCGGCATTATTAACACAGCTGATATGAGTCGTGATCGAAACTTCGTTAGCCGTTTCAAAGTTTGGCACATGCACGGCTTTAAAAAATAAATATTCACAAGCTATTGTGACTTTGAAATCGTAAATGTGTATCGGTATTAATAAATTTAGTAAAAATGTATTTAATTTTTGAATTTTATTTTTTAAAGCCGTAATTCTATATATTTTTTCATATGTACGCCACCCCTCCCCCCTACTTTTATGACGTCATATAGGCATGACGTCACTGTATGCATGGTCACATTAAGAATTTCATTTGGTGCCCATTTAGAGACAAAGACGGCTCAAAAAAGCTGGCACAATCTACTGAAGCTAATTAAATGCCCTGGACGTGGGTGCCGTTCGCTCAGACAGTCTGAGGCGAGATTTTAGGTAGCTCACATGGTATAATTGTTAATAACGTCCAGGGAATTTAACGAAAACAGCTCAAAACGAGAGGGGACAGTAAACACTTGGTGGGAATACGGATACGCTTGTCAATGCAAATTTGATGAAAAAGCCCGATACCACGGGTAAAATAATATCCGAGGGCGTTTCCAAATATTTTACTTAATTGTTTTCGCACAATTAGGGAAGCGGGAAATATCAGCGAATACGTCCCCTGTGAGCGTATAAGCGCGCGTCAAAGAAATATCTGAAGGTTGTTAACAACAACCTACATTGTGGCTTCGTAATATGCCATCATATTTGTCCTTGCACATTTTCTGATCCTCGAAGCTCACAGTTTCCCTCGAGCTTCGCATATTTCGAGAAAATGACACCGACTCCATACAGAGCTTAATTTATCTTAGGGTGTTTAATTAAGTTGAACAATAGATTTTTAAATAAATATTGGTGACTCCACTCAACACATTTCTGAGAAACCGAGGAGAGCATGTAACGTAAATTGTTGACAAGTGTATCGAATTACAAAAAAATAAATTGTTTTCTTGGAAATTGAACTTTGCTGGGCAGGGGCAATTCTCTTCTTAGGGCCTTTTTACATGGAGAAAGTTGTCCCGGGTAGAAGGGATAACCCTTCTAGCAAAGTTACCCGGGGAGGGACAACTTTCCATACTTTTCTCTGTAAACCACAAGCAACTGTTTACATTGTGAATAAACTCGTCCCGGGTAGAAGGGTTGTCCTAGGGATATCTCGTCTCGGCGAGAAGGGTGTCCCTTCTTCCCGGGACAACTTTCCGATATCAATACGCCATATAAACACTTTGTCCCTTCTTACTGGGACAACTCGGGCCTAATCGATCCGAAATCGATCACACCGAGCACGCGCACTGTGATGCGATTCTTGGAATCAAAAATGTGTCGGAGAGGTTAGGTTTCCATATAGACGCTCGGTAAAGTTGTCATGTTCTGAATTTACGATGAAAGTACTACATCTGTTGTTACTTCTGTTCTTCAATGTTTACCGGAGTGTGCAAGGTTAGTGTGTATGTCGATAGGATTTCAGACTAAAAAGACTAATATATTTTTGACTCTCGGTCTACGGTTGACCTGGGAGTTTTCGGTGTCTAAAGTTCCTCTCTCAATCGCTCGATTGCTAGTTGACAATATATTTCCCTTTGTACTATAAAACACACATCGATTGGAACGGAGCGTGACTGTGATTAAGATTCACACTTGTGAAGCAAGCGCAAACGCCAGAAACAGACGGGTGCCATAATTAACGATGCCAATTTTAGTCAGTTTATGACTGCCGCATCAACTCACTGCTCACGCCATGCTCAAAATTATCAACCTAAAAATTACGACAATTAATATGTCTAGTGAAACAACAAAGTATTTGTAACTATTTTAAAACATGATTTATAACCTCATCACCGTCATTTATTGTTTCGCAAAGGAACTCGTAGTTGTCCATGTCAGTTCGTGAAATGCCACGTGCGACAAAATGAAACTGAAATCTCACCGTGTAAAACAGCCTTGACCTTCTTTGTTTGTCATTTTAAGACATTTTAGTCAGAAAGCTAAGTGCAATAGTATTTAAGGCCAGTTAAAGGTGTTTGTCTAATTAATATATGCCAATATTCATACTCGTATCTAAATGTGCACAATTCTCACAATAAATGGAGCTATGTCGCTGTACTATTTCAAACGAAGAACATTTCATGTGGCGAATCCAATGCTAACAAGAAGCTGCACGCAGCTTGAACTCCGGCGTATCTTTTGTAACGTGCACGATTTCAGATACCTGCGTTGTTTTTATATTACAACGTACAATCAGATGCGAAAGTAAGTACGCACACAAAGTTGATATCATCCGGCTAACACTCCACAGGAGTCAGAACACGAGTGAACAGAAGTAGAACACGAGTGACTTAAAGTAAGCCAGGTTACCTTAGGATAACACAGGTAGCCCAAAAATACTAGGATCCAAATATTAAGATGATCTCATCTAAAACCCCACGAGTCAGGACACGAGTGAAGACGAGTGCACAGTGGTTTATAATTTAATCAACAACAAAAATTTATAATAAAAAATCAAATTATAATTGTTTTATCGTCTTAGTTGTTTCGGGTTATCTGTGTTATCAGTACGGTACCCTCTTTTTGTATTTCCGGGCTACCTATCAGTATTCTAGCTTGGCTTAGTTTTGTCAGGTTACCTGTGTTTTAAGTAAAGACTCTCTCATTGTATTTTCGGGCTACCTGTGTTCACATCGTTATTAGCATGCACACCAGATGACTAAGTCAGTATCAGAATCACGTGAGTGGGATATAATTACAATCCGAGGCAAGATTTTAAAGACAAATGAAGTCATCACTATTCACAAAGGAAGTACGAAGCAGCCTCTTTAATTAGCGGGTACAATACAGTTAAATGCTTGGGAAAAACATATTGCCGCACTTGAAGCACAAAGTGCTTATTGTCTGTCGCCAGTCCAAGTACGCATATGGTCAAATCAGAAGAAAATTGTCAACGATGATGAATACATCAATTACAGAACTGACAGATGGTAGATTAGATACCATTTCATTAGATGTGTCAGACGATCCTGCATCTATATTACATTAACAGTACCAAACATTTCTCAATCGAGAAAATAGAAGCTTTTACACAGTGCATAAACTGCAAGAAAAAAAACTGAATCAGGCAACAGCAAGCCCAGTTGTACATTGTGATAAATGTGGTCAATCCATGAGAATGAAGAACTGTCGAAGAAATCTTCATGTAAAATTTCTTATTGTAAATGATAACATTGAATCTATAATTCTAACAATGTTCAAAGAGGTTCTAGAAAAATGATTAGACAAAAGCATTACGTCTCCAGATGAAGCTAATGTAGCAGAGCTGTTACTGGTACGGGAGAATGTAGAAATCACATGATTCAGAAACGTGTACTGTATCGAAGATTAGAAGCATGGAGATCGTTTCATAAATAATAATACTTTTGGTCAACGTCTGTCATTAGCATATGTCAATGGTAACTTTCATTTCATCGTAATACGATGATTATTGACAATGTTGATTGTCTTATGAGAACATAATATATATATTGTTGATAATGTATATTGCGCGTCAAATAATATTAGATGAATCATTGAAGAAATATATTGTAACTTTTTATCATCAAAGTACAAATATTTACAATATAATCACGTTGAGTTCCAGTTATTGACACTGTATTGGCAAGAGCGCTACATAGTATATGATTTCATATGCATTAAATAACATTTTAATGAAAATATTAAAGTTTATAACATAATTATGAAGTCATGTTAATAAATAAGTGACGATTAGGGGCTGGTCGTTTATTATCTGTGGGGGGAGGGGGGATTAGGGTTAGGTGTCGACCAAATTGCTGGGAGGTCATTTTTGAAATGCACTTATTTTTTGGGAGGTTTTTGAGAATATCGAAGTTATACTGGGGAGTCATTTTTTTCATTTTTATTCGTTTTATAAGGTGCCTTTTGGTCTATTTTAACGTGTTTCAAGCAAACCATCAGGAGTATATTTAATAGAGAGGAGTGTTCCCCTTCCCACATTTTCTTGTCACACAATTCCACATATTACTTTAATTATTGCAAAATATTTTAACGTCTGACCCTATTTTTGTCTTACCATTTTGCGCGAGGCAAAAAAACGTATTGTTTTCGGCGACATATACTAATACGGCTGTTAGGTTTAAGCGAGATCGGTATAATTACGAATAATACAATTAATTATTCAAAAAGTACGATTGTGATTGGCTATTGATAATCGGTGTGGGAATACCTTACCCCTACATCACATTAAGCACATGTCAATCACTGTCGTTCACTCTCCGTTATGGGACTAATGAAATCCCTACGCTCGTTAAGGAGACGTCATTATCCCTAATAAATCCGCAATTAACGACTAGTTGGTAATTATCCTAATCTTGTTATATCGATAGGTGAAACGCAGTGTCACAAACTTTGAGAAGCACATACCCGTGAAACTGACGTCCGCACTAGAAAAGTGTGCTGGGACGTTCGATTGCGTTTGCTTTAAAGTTTTCAATTTAAGTAATTTTGATTTCGAAGAAATAGTGCCTCCTTCCTTCACACTTCGAATTAATGCAATAACTTCAGTTGGTAGTTTGACTTCTAGTAGCGAGCCGCGCTCGCGATGAGCTGATAAAGATGACAACTACAACCCCTGCCATTTAAGTCGGACCTCTTCAGCAATTTCCGGCTATTTTTAACACAATCCCCCTCCCCCATTTCAATGTTGGTTTTCGAGAAGACCGAAATGTTGCCTTTCTATCCCAACATATTGAAGGAGGAGGGGGGACAAGCGAAGTCATAAAAAATTCCCGCGATGTGTCAGAGGAGTTCGTTTAGTGTTCGGAATAGCCTTATTTTGTCGGGCGGTCCGTACTTAAATGGCGAAGGTTGTAGTTTAATAGATGAAAACTAGACTTCGACTTCTAGAGCAGACAGAACCACGAGAAAAGTCTATCTTTAAAGGTCAAGATTAAAATCATCACATCGTAAGCAATATTTGAACTAAAAAATACATTTTTATTCAATTTATCATTTTTTTAATACCAGTTTCGGGTTCCCTGTGGTAAATGATTGACAAACCTCAGAGCTGAATATTAACATGTTCCACCGAACGGATTTTGGAAGATTTTTAGTATGTTAGTAAGTCGATCATACTTGGTTGAATGGCGGTGAGAAAATTCTTTAGCAATTTGTTTAAACTGAAACCATAGATTGACTGTTATAAGTACTGAAAGAATCGACATCAGTTCAAACGGGGGATCCCCGAATCTCTGTTTTCATGTGACGTCATCGACGTTTTTTATGGATGTCCGCCATTATTAATGTTCTGCGGCATGCGAACAAAAAGGTATAGTACTTGTACTTTCCAATCGAATTTCAAGAAATTACAATAGATGTACCACTTCAAAAAGCAAAGAATACATGAAGTATCTGTGGATTTATATTCTGGTACTCAAGTGTTTACGTTAAAGGTATGCAACCGCTCTTATAGAACTTGGCCTAATAACAGTCCCAAATGACGAGCGTTTCCCTCCTATAGATGCCATGCTGGCTTATTTGATCCTCGCAATAAGGTACTAAGTTATACAGGAGACAACAATTTAAGGGATATAAATGTTGGAAGGCATTCAATCATGGTTTCGCCGTTTCTGGAAAGTATGTAATATTTGCAAATTCAGACATGAATTATTCATTCTATGTATTTGGATAATGTATCTGAAAGCTGAATGGTGCGATCATGGGGACGGATTTCCTTACATGTACAGGGGGATTTGCTGCTGATATGTGCTCCCTGGATATGAATCAATGGTAACTTCACATGCATGCATTCACAGGCCACCGCAGTTCCGACTTAATTTGTATTAAATATAGTAAATATTGAAGTAGTGCATGACGGGGTTGATTTGGGAATTCCTGCCATAACTCGGAATAATAACGTAAACTTAGTTATACATCTTGTTATACAAGGTAAGTGGAGGCAGAAAGTTTACTTGAAGTCGTTTTGTTGTCTTATTGATGTTGACAAGTCGTTAGAACGATGTTTGATAGAAGTCTCGAGTCCCTCTGGTGAGAGGGTTCTGAAGCGCTTAATTATGTCACTCCAGACATCCATAACACACCATTCTAGCTAACGACCTGAACACAAATAGGATAACAAAACAAGTTCAAGTAAGCTAAGCCTTCTTCCTTTAATTTATCTTCTATTGCAGAATATCTTTAACAAAATTTACGTTATTATTTAGAGCTATTAGAATTCCCATACAAACCTTGTAATTCTGTAATTTAACACTGTTAACTGTTTTTAATAGATCATAGCGAGACGTTGGGAAACCTATTATCAACGTATGTTAAGGACTTCCCTGATGCTAGGGTTAAGAAGAAATGTCAAATCAGGACCAAAAGAAGTAATATTTAGTCATTGCTACTCCAGCTGGACGAGAAGAATTGTTTTGATATTAGCATGCAATAGTGAATTGCCTGGTACCAAAATGCACTTTTGTGGTTACAAACTCCTTACCCAGTCTTGGTATTCTCAGGAGTTTCAACATCTGAAGAACTCAAAAAATGATTCTGGTAGTTGAGTAGTCAATTTACGTCATCATGAAAATGCCTATTTGAAAAGTTCCTACTTGCCATATATATTTTGTTCATTTTACATTGAATTTGTTGTTTTCAGTCTTTATTAAACTTTTGTCACGATATTCTGTTTCTTTTAAGAAGGGAAAACAGCAGTAGATAATAGAGGTCCCGGCAAACTTCAAAGGGGCTAACAAAGGCGCTGCGATTTAGGTTGGAAGGGGTACTAATTGAGACAAAATATTGTGCACGGCCATAGCCTATTATAGTCCCTGAACGACTGAACCCACACGTTTCTATTGGTTGATTGATTAACATATTCCAATATCTAGTGTGTTTTGTGCACGGTCAGGGTTAAAAAAAGCGAACAAAGATCTATAACAAAGAAGATCGATGGATTTCATAACCATTCCGTTCTATGGTTTCACAAGTGAATTTACGCAGTAGCCTATTTCTAAAAAACATCTTGGTTCGCATTGTCACAAATCGATCCCACGCGTGCGCACTACGCATCACATTACGACCGTAAATAGACATTGTATTGCTCAGAATTTTACAGTACTTTGTATGGAAGGTTATGTTTGGAGTCTAATCGTGAAACAGAATTACAATAAACCTTCAAATGTATCTTTTGCATCGTATTTTCTAGCATGTTATTGACTGCAAAATTGCATGTAATCGAGTTGAAGAGAATAATTCTGGCTTCCTGAGCTTATTCGAATTAATGTACTAACCGTGTGTTTTGGCCTCCATGTTCACAGTAATTTCCTTCATTTTAGCCACACTGATGGTTGCTTTGATCAACTTTGGAGAATAAGTATAAGCGTTTCTTAATTTGTAACGATGGAATCGAGTAGTTTAAATGTCATTTTATCACACAATTATATGCAAATGTGACTTAGTATTTATCGACAGCTTCCCAGTGAGATTACATTTGAGTCATTTTCAGGTATCTGTACACTACCACAGCTCGAAAGAACATCAAAACGAAACCCGTACACCGGCCGTCGACTTCTTCTCCCTTGTTGCCATATTGCTGTCGATTAGCCTGTAAGAACCTGGTAACTAGTTTATTCGTAACTCAGTGCGAGGAAAACCTCAGTCGAGTGTGTTCCCGGTAAATAACAGCTCTCGGTCCTCGATATTTTTTTTATTCTTTAGCTAGCTCATTCCATGTTGTCAGAACTTCTGCAATACTTCCCTGAATATGTAGTGAATGGGTGGCAAGAATTAAAGCACTAGAGAGCCTGAGAAATAGAGATTTATGATTGACAGGCGCTATTGCATAATTTTACGCCCGCCCACAATGGAATAGATTTCTGACAATGGATGTATTTGATAAACCGCTTCTATGCTTCCAGAAATACAGTTTTCGATCAATTTTAAAATTGGATAGTCCCAGTGTGCATATCATTAAAGGAGTGCTAAACCCCCTCCTTGCCCTTTATAATCTGAGTTTGATAACTTTCCTTTTTTTTCTGTTGTTGTTCTTGTTCTTGCGTTCAGTTTGTCGTTGTTATTGCTGATATTGTTGTTTCCTACCTGACAAGAGTAAAACGTTTGAGAATATATAAGTGACTCTTAAGTTTCAGGAGAGTTTCAGCTCTGGCCCCATCTACACGAATATTTGATACTGACAACTGAATGAAAGTTTCCCGTCCACATTAGCGTTTCCAGAATGTTTTGTCCGTTATTCTATAATTTTAAGTGGAATGGGACTGAGATATCTGCCAGAAGAGAAGGCAAATCGTCACCGGTATCCGATACTTCTAGCCTCTTGGTTGCTCTATTTCAGATTAAGACGTCAACTATGATCTGAAATGGGGCAACAAACCAGGCAAGCTGACTCGGTCTATTGTAATTATCTGCAAGACTTACAAATACTACTACAAATTCAAGTTCCACACTTGTCAGTTAAGAAACACTTTTAAGACCTAACTGAGAAAAAAGCGCCACCATCGTGCCCATCAGTTAATCAGAAGGAGATGAAAGCACAAGTTGAGATATTCGCAAAGATTTAAGAAATTCAGTGAAATATAGGAAACCTATAAATTATTCAGAATGTTACGGACTATCGACGAACTCAACATTTTCGCCATGTTTAATTTGTTTCGAACTTCTTCGGTTTGACTTTACGGTGTGGGCTGTAGAACTATGAATACTGAAGGCATACCAAGAGAACATGAGGTAACACATCCTTTTGCGGGTCATATACGTAACGCAACCAACACGGAACATAGTAACATTTAGCTTCCGTATAACAATATTTCTTTTATAACCCATAAAATATTTTCTCTCGCGCGCGATTGGTTGAATTCGTCACGTGACCCGACATTTTATCTCCGCAAGCGGGAAATATCAGCGAATACGTCCCCTGTGAGCGTATAAGCGCGCGTCAAAGAAATATCTGAAGGTTGTTAACAACAACCTACATTGTGGCTTCGTAATATGCCATCATATTTGTCCTTGCACATTTTCTGATCCTCGAAGCTCACAGTTTCCCTCGAGCTTCGCATATTTCGAGAAAATGACACCGACTCCATACAGAGCTTAATTTATCTTAGGGTGTTTAATTAAGTTGAACAATAGATTTTTAAATAAATATTGGTGACTCCACTCAACACATTTCTGAGAAACCGAGGAGAGCATGTAACGTAAATTGTTGACAAGTGTATCGAATTACAAAAAAATTAATTGTTTTCTTGGAAATTGAACTTTGCTGGGCAGGGGCAATTCTCTTCTTAGGGCCTTTTTACATGGAGAAAGTTGTCCCGGGTAGAAGGGATAACCCTTCTAGCAAAGTTACCCGGGGAGGGACAACTTTCCATACTTTTCTCTGTAAACCACAAGCAACTGTTTATATTGTGAATAAATTCGTCCCGGGTAGAAGGGTTGTCCTTGGGATATCTCGTCTCGGCGAGAAGGGTGCCCCTTCTTCCCGGGACAACTTTCCGATATCAATACGCCATATAAACACTTTGTCCCTTCTTACTGGGACATCTCGGGCCTAATCGATCCGAAATCGATCACACCGAGCACGCGCACTGTGATGCGATTCTTGGAATCAAAAATGTGTCGGCGAGGTTAGGTTTCCATATAGACGCTCGGTAAAATTGTCATGTTCTGAATTTACGATGAAAGTACTACATCTGTTGTTACTTCTGTTCTTCAATGTTTACCGGAGTGTGCAAGGTTAGTATGTATGTCGATAGGATTGCAGACTAAAAAGACTAATATATTTTTGACTCTCGGTCTACGGTTGACCTGGGAGTTTTCGGTGTCTAAAGTTCCTCTCTCAATCGCTCGATTGCTAGTTGACAATATATTTCCCTTTGTACTATAAAACACACATCGATTGGAACGGAGCGTGACTGTGATTAAGATTCACACTTGTGAAGCAAGCGCAAACGCCAGAAACAGACGGGTGCCATAATTAACGATGCCAATTTTAGTCAGTTTATGACTGCCGCATCAACTGATCACTGCTCACGCCATGCTCAAAATTATCAACCTAAATCAAAATTACGACAATTAATATGTCTAGTGAAACAACAAAGTATTTGTAACTATTTTAAAACATGATTTATAACCTCATCACCGTCATTTATTGTTTCGCAAAGGAACTCGTAGTTGTCCATGTCAGTACGTGAAATGCCACGTGCGACAAAATGAAACTGAAATCTCACCGTGTAAAACAGCCTTGACCTTCTTTGTTTGTCATTTTAAGGCATTTTAGTCAGAAAGCTAAGTGCAATAGTATTTAAGGCCAGTTAAAGGTGTTTGTCTAATTAATATATGCCAATATTCATACTCGTATCAAAATGTGCACAATTCTCACAATAAATGGAGCTATGTCGCTGTACTATTTCAAACGAAGAACATTTCATGTGGCGAATCCAATGCTAACAAGAAGCTGCACGCAGCTTGATCTCCGGCGTATCTTTTGTAACGTGCACGATTTCAGATACCTGCGTGTTTTTTATATTACAACGTACAATCAGATGCGAAAGTAAGTACGCACACAAAGTACACTCCACAGGAGTCAGAACACGAGTGAACAGAAGTAGAACACGAGTGACTTAAAGTAAGCCAGGTTACCTTAGGATAACACAGGTAGCCCAAAAATACTAGGATCCAAATATTAAGATGATTTCATCTAAAACCCCACGAGTCAGGACACGAGTGAAGACGAGTGCACAGTGGTTTATAATTTAATCAACAACAAAAATTTATAATAAAAAATGCAATTATAATTGTTTTATCGTCTTAGTTGTTTCGGGTTACCTGTGTTATCAGTGCGGTACCCTCTTTTTGTATTTCCGGGCTACCTATCAGTATTCTAGCTTGGCTTAGTTTTGTCAGGTTACCTGTGTTTTAAGTAAAGACTCTCTCATTGTATTTTCGGGCTACCTGTGTTCACATCGTTATTAGCATGCACACCAGATGACTAAGTCAGTATCAGAAGCACGTGAGTGGGATATAATTACAATCCGAGGCAAGATTTTAAAGACAAATGAAGTCATCACTATTCACAAAGGAAGTACGAAGCAGCCTCTTCAATTAGCGGGTACAATACAGTTAGATGCTTGGGAAAAACATATTGCCGCACTTGAAGCACAAAGTGCTTATTGTCTGTCGCCAGTTCAAGTACGCATATGGTCAAATCAGAAGAAAATTGTCAACGATGATGAATACATCAATTACAGAACTGACAGATGGTAGATTTGATACCATTTCATTAGATGTGTCAGACGATCCTGCATCTATATTACATTAACAGTACCAAACATTTTCTCAATCGAGAAAATAGAAGCTTTTACACAGTGCATAAACTGCAAGAAAAAACTGAATCAGGCAACAGCAAGCCCAGTTGTACATTGTGATAAATGTGGTTAATCCATGAGAATGAAGAACTGTCGAAGAACTCTTCATGTAAAATTTGTTATTGTAAATGATAACAATGAATCTATAATTCTAACAATGTTCAAAAAGGTTCTAGAAAAAGGATTAGACAAAAGCATTACGTCTCTAGATGAAGCTAATGTAGCAGAGCTGTTACTGCTACGGGAGAACGTAGAAATCACATGATTCAGAAACGTGTACTGTATCGAAGATTAGAAGCATGGAGATCGTTTCATAAATAATAATACTTTTGGTCAACGTCTGTCATTAGCATATGTCAATGGTAACTTTCATTTCATCGTAATACGGTGATTATTGACAATGTTGATTGTCTTATGAGAACATAATATATATATTGTTGATAATGTATATTGCGCGTCAAATAATATTAGATGAATCATTGAAGAAATATAGTGTAACTTTTTATCATCAAAGTACAAATATTTACAATATAATCACGTTGAGTTCCAGTTATTGACACTGTATTGGCAAGAGCGCTACATAGTATATGATTTCATATGCATTAAATAACATTTTAAAGAAAATATTAAAGTTTATAACATAATTATGCAGTCATGTTAATAAATAAGTGACGATTAGGGGCTGGTCGTTTATTATCTGTGGGGGGAGGGGGGATTAGGGTTAGGTGTCGACCAAATTGCTGGGAGGTCATTTTTGAAATGCACTTATTTTTTGGGAGGTTTTTTTGAGAATATCGAAGTTATACTGGGGAGTCATTTTTTTCATTTTTATTCGTTTTATAAGGTGCCTTTTGGTCTATTTTAACGTGTTTTAAGCAAATCATCAGGAGTATATTAGAGAGGAGTGTTCCCCTTCCCACATTTTCTTGTCACACAATTCCACATATTACTTTAATTATTGCAAAATATTTTAACGTCTGACCCTATTTTTGTCTTACCATTTTGCGCGAGGCAAAAAAACGTATTGTTTTCGGCGACATATACTAATACGGCTGTTAGGTTTAAGCGAGATCGGTATAATTACGAATAATACAATTAATTATTCAAAAAGTACGATTGTGATTGGCTATTGATAATCGGTGTGGGAATACCTTACCCCTACATCACATTAAGCACATGTCAATCACTGTCGTTCACTCTCCGTTATGGGACTAATGAAATCCCTACGCTCGTTAAGGAGACGTCATTATCCCTAATAAATCCGCAATTAACGACTAGTTGGTAATTATCCTAATCTTGTTATATCGATAGGTGAAACGCAGTGTCACAAACTTTGAAAAGCACATACCCGTGAAACTGACGTCCGCACTAGAAAAGTGTGCTGGGACGTTCGATTGCGTTTGCTTTAAAGTTTTCAATTTAAGTAATTTTGATTACGAAGAAATAGTGCCTCCTTCCTTCACACTTCGAATTAATGCAGTAACTTCAGTTGGTAGTTTGACTTCTAGTAGCGAGCCGCGCTCGCGATGAGCTGATAAAGATGACAACTAGTTTAATAGATGAAAACTAGACTTCGACTTCTAGAGCAGACAGAACCACGAGAAAAGTCTATCTTTAAAGGTCAAGATTAAAATCATCACATCGTAAGCAATATTTGAACTAAAAAATACATTTTTATTCAATTTATCATTTTTTTATACCAGATTCGGGTTCCCTGTGGTAAACGATTGACAAACCTCAGAGATGTTCCACCGAACGGATTTTGGAAGATTTTTAGTATGTTAGTAAGTCGATCATACTTGGTTGAATGGCGGTGAGAAAATTCTTTAGCAATTTGTTTAAACTGAAACCATAGATTGACTGTTATAAGTACTGAAAGAATCGACATCAGTTCAAACGGGGGATTCCCCGAATCTCTGTTTTCATGTGACGTCATCGACGTTTTTTATGGATGTCCGCCATTATTAATGTTCTGCGGCATGCGAACAAAAAGGTATAGTACTTGTACTTTCCAATCGAATTTCAAGAAATTACAATAGATGTACCACTTCAAAAAGCAAAGAATACACGAAGGATCTGTGGATTTATAATAATAATAATAATAATAATAAGTCTTTATTAACAAATACTAGCAACAGACGTGCGAGTTTACAAATATGCTAAAAATAGTTTTAAAGAGTATATACATTCTAATAATTAAATATAATAATAATAAAGAGAAAAATGTATAGTCTAAAGAACTAATTTAAAATGTTTTTAGTAATATTTTGCGTTTTGCGCATCCACTACAGAAATGAACATGATAAAATTAAATAAAGTTAAAAAGGCATCTGTTAATGTAAGTTCGTTTAAAGCGTTCAGTACGGACACGAGGTAAAATAAAATTATGGCCACGGTCGCGTAACTGTCTTGTTCTCTTTTGCGGAAGTAGATCATAAAGGGGGTAATTAGGATTTAGAATAATTTTCTTCCAAAGTTTAAAGTCCCTTTCTCTAATGATGTCAGTAATTGGTACATATTTTGTTGTATAGCCAAATCTAATGGCTCTTCTACAAAATTTGTCGATACGACTTAGGTATTTATCCTCATAGGCGCAGGCCCATACCTCAATAGCGTACTTAAATAAAGACATAATTAAACTTTCAAATAAAGTAGTAAGTTCTTGTGAAGAATAGCCATAGAACTTACATACCCTTATAATACATAGGCGACAACTAGCTTTATGTAGCAGGTTGTCTATATGTAAATCCCAATTACAAGGATCTTCATTAAAGGTAACGCCAAGTAATTTAAGCGAGGTTTTTCTCTCTATTGTAGGTACTGGATCCGGTAGAGGCTTACGTGTCTTGCCCCTAACTACCATCTCCCATGTTTTACTGATGTTTAATGTCATGAGATTATTTTGGGACCAACTCTCAATATTTTGAACTTCTCTTAAAGAGGGATCTGGAACATTCGTGTTGACAGGCACACTTAGGGTCATGTCATCTGCATACTTAATTAATATATTCCTACATGGGTTCATTTATATTCTGGTACCGCCAAGTGTTTACGTTAAAGGTCTGCAACCGCTCTTATAGAACTTGGCCTAATAACAGTCCCAAATGGCGAGCGTTTCCCTCCTATAGATGCCATGCTGGCTTATTTGATCCTCGCAATAAGGTACTAAGTTATACAGGAGACAAAAATTTAAGGGATATCAATGTTGGAAGGCATTCAATCATGGTTTCGCCGTTTCTGGAAAGCATGTAATATTTGCAAATTCAGACATGAATTATTCATTCTACGTATTTGGATAATGTATCTGAAAGCTGAATGGGGCGATCATGGGGACGGATTTCCTTACATGTACAGGGGGATTTGCTGCTGATATGTGCTCCCTGGATATGAATCAATGGTAACTTCACATGCATGCATTCACAGGCCGCCGAAGTTCCGACTTAATTTGTATTAAAAATAGTAAATATTGAAGCAGTGCATGTCGGGGTTTATTTGGGAATTCCTGCCATAACTCGGAGTAATAACGTAAACTTAGTTAAAATCTTGTTATACAAGGTAAGTGGAGGCAGAAAGTTTTCTTGAAGTTGTTTTGTTGTCTTAGTGATGTTGACAAGTCGTTAGAACGATGTTTGATAGAAGTCTCGAGTCCCTCTGGTGAGAGGGTTCTGAAGCGCTTAATTATGTCACTCCAGACATCCATAACACACCATTCTAGCTAACGACCTGAACACAAATAGGATAACAAAACAATTTCAAGTAAGCTAAGCCTTCTTCCTTTATTTATCTTCTATTGCAGAATATCTTTAACAAAATTTACGTTATTATTTAGAGCTATTAGAATTTCCATACAAACCTTGTAATTCTGTAATTTAACACTGTTAACTGTTTTTAATAGATCATAGCGAGACGTTGGGAAACCTATTATCAACGTATGTTAAGGACTTCCCTGATGCTAGGGTTAAGGAGAAATGTCAAATCAGGACCAAAAGAAGTAATATTTAGTCATTGCTACTCCAGCTGTCATGAGCTTATGCCATTCTTGAGGCAGAGATGTTTTTTAAGGGATGACAAGAATTGTTTTGATATTAGCATGCAATAGTGAATTGCCTGGTACCAAAATGCACTATTGTGGTTACAAACTCCTTACCCAGTCTTAGAGCTGCACCCTCTCAGACAGAGTACGTTTTTTTATTGGAGGAGAGGGGTGGGGAATTTGCAACAATTCTTTTCATAAACATCGTGGCCCCCTTTTCATCAGTAGGTAATGAAATTCATGACCCTCCATTCAAGACATCAAGAAAACATGTGACCCTTCCCCCACCAAAAAACTCCCCTCTTTATTTTATGAACCATGTGTGGAAATCTTTACCTCCCTTTTCTAAGAAACAACATTAATTTATGATACAAGGACATGTTTTTTTATTATATAATCATTTAAACTCATTTTCGTATCTGATGTACATTTAATCTTTTGTTGTTTAACAAAAGTGAAATTCAGTCAGATATATTACTATGACGTAATTCATTGTTTTCAAAATACTATTGTTGAACATTGACATGTTGATACTATGTTTAAATCAACATAGTAGTTTATTCAATATTACATAGCTTACTATTTTCATCAAAGAGGTATTTCAGTACATACTTTTTCATAGTCTTGTGCAATATTAGTTCATGCCTCAGACTCATAGTATACTGCATAGTTATTATACTTTTGAAGATATGCATATTGGCGTATGAACTAAGCCATTTTTCCATCATTCGTTATACATTAGTATTTCATCTTGTGAGATGTACCAACTTTGTAGTTATTATGAATGTTGATATCTGTTGAAGATTTTAAAGTAATACAGATATAATTAGTATCAAATAAGTACATATACTGTAACAACAGTCATCTAGGATAATTTTTTATACATGATAGTTCATAAAATACACAGGGCTCTAAAAATGATACTAGAATCAGTTGAAAGAATTAATTATACTATACTCAGTTGAAAGAAATAATCAAATTAACAATGTTTTAGACGCATGTGGGTTTCTGTGGTTTTGTGATCATGTGACAATAATGGTGAAATTCATGAAGTCAATTTAAAAACACCCTAACCATCAACAATAGGTACTCACTAGTTTAGAGTGTTTAAAGCTAGTCATTAAACAACAGACAAATATAATACTTCTTTAATGGACAGGTCCCTGTGATTTAATCCAAATTTAGAAATACTCTTAACCGTTAACAATGGATACATGTGTTTAGAGTTAGTCATTAAATAACTAGCTAACAAATATCATGCTTCTTGAATGGTCATGTGAACTAGCTAATCCAAATCTTAACTATACATTTTAAAACACCCAAACTGTCAACAACAGGTGCTCACTAGTTTAAGGTGTTTAGAATTGGTCACTAAACAATAAACAAATATAATGCTGTTTAAATTTAGGGTTAAGATTTGGATTAGTTCATAGGATTATTGAATAACAGCCTAAGCATCAACAATACATTGTAGGTACTCACTAGTTTAGGGTGTTTAGAGCTAGTCACTAATTTAGGGTCTTTAAAGCTAAGTCACTTATAAAAGAATGTAATTCTTCTTCAATCATAGTCATGTGAACTAATTATACACATGTTAATCATCGGTGAGCAGAAGTGTTAATTCGTGATTAAAGCAAATCCCGAATGAATCCTCAAATGAACTTTGACCAAACCCTCGAGTCAACAGAGTTTTCAGGGTTACTTGCAGGGTTCACTTGCAGAGTTTGCAGGGTTTGCTTAGAGTTTGCAGGGTTCGCTTGGACAAATGCAAGTAAACCTAGCGAAACAAGCGAACCTGAGTGAACCCTATTGGGGTTTACTTCAAACGAACCCTGCGTTGACTTTGTGTTCATTAAAGTGAACCCGCACGAACATTCAATTGGAGTTAAGGTTTGGTTGGTACTGTATTTTATCAAGAATAATTTAAGACAAACCTTATCATCAGCATCATTGTTAGCGTTGTTGTCATCATCAACATTGTGATTGTGAAGTTGATGTATTTGCTGTTGTTAAAAGAGAAATAAAGAGGTATTTAAATTACAGTATGTATGTGAATGATAAAATTAATATATTTCATTAGTATTCACAAATTATAAACATGTAGGAGAGGATAGGTGCCATTTGTAATGCAAGTACTAGCAACAGGAAAACAATGTACAACTAAGGAGGAAACCATGGCACCCAAGTCATCAATCAAGCCACGGGTCAATCCCCAGCATCTGTCACACTGGTTTCACAGTGGAAGAGAGATACTTATCTAGGTCTTAAACCTTCCATAGTGGGGACGGGTGGGTGGATCAATCCGGCAAGCAAATGCAAAGCAACTAGCTAGAACTGAGCACGAGGACAAACTCGTCACATTTGAAGATTCCGTTGTACATACACCAAAAATGAATACTGATTGCTGGCCAATATAGATACATGTATTTGCAAAGCAATCACAAAATAACTCACCATGGGGGCAAATTTGTCACACAAGACAACCCAATTATGCAAGCAATTATGATACATGTATATACAATATGCTGGTCAATCTCCCAGTTAACTATGATTATTAATCTCATTTAAAATACTTCATTTTATTACACATTTGGGGTTGATATCCGTGTGATAAAGCCGTGAATAAAAACCATAATTATCAGTGAAGTGATACGATATCACTTCATTGTACTATTGCTCGCGGACTCGCTCGTTCGCAATATGATACAAGTCATGAATAAAAAGATATCAAGCTCTTAACATGTAATAATGTATATTTTGTACAGACAAACTATTACTAGCACATGCACGATCATATTTAAATTAGTAATTAACCACAGTTTGCAAGCAATGTTGCAAATTACTGTCAAGTTCTTGGTATTTTAAATGTAGAAATAACACGAAAGCGAGACTGTAAAGGCCTACATGGTTTTTTTCATACAAATCGCTTTAATTTAAAATCACTGTAACTTTAATTAACAGCCTTTCATGCTACAACATTCAAATTTTACAGGATTAGCATTGTTGGTATGCTCTTTCGCATGGTAATGATGTTGTTCTCCATACATTGTACATGTGGATAAATTGTTAAACTACAGAGAATACATCCTTATGCATGTCATGTATAGCCCTCTTGTAGTTAATTGCAAATAATGACTATGTTAACTTTGAGAGTACTCACTTTTGGTCATTACAAATCAGTGCTCTCCCTTGATTTCCTTTTCCACCACTGCATTCTCAATGTCACAGAATACGATTTCACGGTTGGACTACAACATGGTTGGCATGGTTACCTTTCTACATGTATGTCGTTGAACTACGTGGTTGTCATGGTTACTTTTCTGCAATGATACAAGTCATATTACAGCATCTTGAATGAAGTTTGACCACTTTCATTAGCAACCTTATAAGATGTACTTTACTGTTCAGAACTAAATCTCCAGTGCATTTGGGTTCAGGTTTGCTTTTGAGCAAACCCAGGGTGTGCGCAAGGGTTTGCTCAATGTTTGCTTGTGTTTGATCTAAGTGAACTCCAGTGAACCTCGTGATTATAGCAAACCCCGAGTGAACCCTCACACGAACTTTGACCAAACCCTCGAGTTGACAGAGTTTGCAGGATTCGCTTGCAAGATTCGCTTGCAAGATTCACTCAGAGATACCAGAGTTTGCTCAGAGTTTGCAGGGTTCGATTGAGCGAATGTAAGCAAACCTGAGTGAACCCTATTAGTGTATATATAGCCTCTTGCAGTTGACTATGTTAACTTTGAGAGTACTCAGTTTTGGTCATTACAAATCAGTGCTCTCCCTTGATTTCCTTTTCCACCACTGCATTCTCAATGTCACAGAATACGATTTCGCGGTTGGACTACAACATGGTTACTTTCTGCAATGATACAGGTCATATTACAGCATCTTGAATTAAGTTCGACCACTTTCATGAGCAACCTTATAAGATGTACATTACTGATCAGAACTAACCTCCAGTGCATTTGGGTTCAGGTTTGCTTTTGAGCAAACCAAGGGTGTGTGCAAGGGTTTGCTCAATGTTTGCTTAAGTTTGATCTAAGTGAACTCCAGTGAACTCCGAGATTAAAGCAAACCCCAAGTGAACCCTCAAACAAACATTGACCAAACCCTCGAGTTGACAGAGTTTGCAGGGTTCGCTTGCAGGATTCACTCAGAGATATCAGGGTTTGCTCAGAGTTTGCAGGGTTCGTTCAGAGTTTGCAGGGTTCGCTTGAGCAAATGTAAGCGAACCTGAGTGAACCCTGTTAGGATTTACTTCAAGCGAACCCTGCGTTAACTTTGTGTTCATTAAAGCGAATCTGAGGTAAGGTCTGGTTGGTACTGTATTTTATCAAGAATGATTTAAGACAAACCTTATGATCAGCATCATCATTAGTATTGTTGTCATCATCAATATTGTGATTGTGAAGTTGATCTATTTGTTTGCTGTTGTTAAAAGAGAAATAAAGAGGTATTTAAATTACAGTATGTATGGAAATGATAAAATATTCACAAATTATAAACATCTTTGAACTTGTCAATATAGAGGAGGATAGGTGCTATTTGCAATGCAAGTACTAGCAACAGGAAAACAATGTACAACTAAGGAGGAAACCATGGCACCTAAATTATGAATCAAGCCACGGGTCAATCCCCGGCACCTGTCACACTGGTTTCACAGTGGAAAAAAGATACTTACCTAGGTCTTAAACCTTCCATAGTAGGGACGGGTGGGTGGATCAATCTGGCAAGCAAATGCAAAGCAACCAAGCTAGAACTGAGCATGAGGACAAACTCATCACATTTGAATACTCCATTGCACATACATGTCCACCAAATGACTACTGACTGCTGGTCAATAGATACATGTATTTGCAAAGCACTCCCAAAATAACTCACCATGGGGGCAAATTCATCACACAAGACAACCCAATTACGCAAGCAATTATGAGCACAATATGTTGGTCAATCTCCCAGTTAACTATCGATTATTAAATCTCATGTAAAATACTTTGTTATATTTTGTACAGACAAACTATTACTAGAACATACAAGATCATACCTAAATTAGTAATTAACCACAGTTTGCAAGCAATGTTTCAAATTGCTGTCAAGTTCTTGGTATTTTAAATGGAGAAATGACACGAAAGCGAGACTGTAAAGGCCAACATGGTTTATCTCATACAAATTGCTTTACTTTAAAATCGCTGAAACTTTAATTTACAGCCGTTCATGCTACAGCATTCAAATTCTACAGAATTGCCATTGTTGGTATGCTCTTTTGCATGGTAAGGATATTGTTTTCCATACATTGTACATGTGGCTAAATTGTTAAGCTACAGAGAATACAAGTCATGTGTTCTCTTGCCGAGCTAATGACTTCTCAACTCGTTTAAACGGGCAAGGAGAATTTTCTAACGCTTTAGATGAGCTACATGTAAATGACTTTAAAATCTGTTTAAATGGGTAGCTAACGACGTGGAGCGTTAAAGTCGCAGTGTCACGGTACTGCGCATGTGTGAAAATCTGATGATTTTTGAATTACGTTCCGGCCCGGAAAGAAGTACTCAGAGGGGTGAAATATCGATTTTTAAATAGACTTCCATCAGTGTTCTTTTTGAACTTATCCTCGTCCTTTGGTCATTTATGGAAAGTAAGATGTGCTTAAATAAGTTTTAGTTATTTGTTTATTCAAAATTAGTCGTTGCAGACTGCAACACAACTAAAACAAAAAAGCATAACTGATGCTTACCGGCGGGGAAAACGGCCACTGAGTACTCTGAATATGCAGCCGAAAAACGCAAGAAATTGGAAACTTTTTGGCATTCCAACCAGAAGCGAAGAGGGTTTGGATGTCTAGTAGAGTTCACGAAACACATGGCAACTTTTCAAGCCGTATTATAAATGATATGGCAGTTTTCAACAGCGATACGAAGAAATATATATCTACGGCTTAGATACGAGGCTGAAATTATTTGAACCGACCGGAGTGCAGACTGTACAAAAAGTTAGATAAAACCTTTATTTGTTGGTAACAAACCCCATGAACTCAAACACGATAGCCTTGTGAGCAATCGACATACATATGAAGCTATATAAGTTATCATCGACTATATGAGAGTCAAACATCGAGCTGCTATGAAACCGCTTGTGATAGTTTGTTTACGCACTTTCGTGACAAGCGAACGTTTCTACTTTCGACACACGGTCGCTAAACTGTACGAAATCTCCAAGAATAAATCCCTAACGTCCAAACTAGCGGGAAAAACTGAAAGAGGAAATCCTCGTGACCAATCAACATACATATGAAGCTCCAGAAGTGATTATTGAATACATGAGAACCCATAGAGCACACTGATAACAATGATCGAACGTGCTATTAGTTTCACGGACATTTGTGACTATATATACGTACTAAACTCGCGCTACAGCATAGCTTGAAATACTGTACGAAAACTCCCGTTTAAAAAATTCCTGATGCCGAAAGAACCATAGAATCTTAAACAAGATATCCTTCTGACCAATCGACATAACTATTAAGCTGTGAAAGTAAGTTTCCAGTCCATAACAGCCGATAGTGCAAACTAGAAAACAGCCACTCGTACTTCCGAAAGTACTGAACTTTTTAGCGCAAATGTATGTGTTACGTTTCCAAACTTTAAGACAAGAAATCGTCCATAGAATGTTCTATATTTTTTACAGCAGAGAACTGTGTTATTAGTCACGTAGAAATAAAACAATAGCGCCATTTGGAGAATTATTTCATGTCAAAAGTGCACAACGAAGAAATATATATCTACGGACGCGAGCAGCTTGTTTCACTTTGGTCAAATTCTGACTGTTTACGACTGGAAACAGCAAAAAATACAAGCAAGTAATGAATATAGATACCATTCTTTACTCAATGCTGTTTACCTTGGATGTAGGAAGAATAAAATCCTTGTAAATCTCGCCATATACTGTGCATAATTACAATCTGTGAATACGGCTAACACCCGAACAGTGTGGCGTTTCCTGCAAATTATTTTGATTGATTCTCATTGGATGTTACACAATACAGCTGTCAATTCAATGTCTGGAGACTGTGACATGCGCAGTACCGTGGCACTGCCCCTTTAAACGGAAAAGCGTTAATGTATGTTGTCCTGTGTTCAGTCGACACACATCCTTATGCATTTGGTGTATAGCTTCTTGCAGGTAATTGCAAATAATAACTGTTAACTTTAAGAGTACTCACTTTTGGCCATTACAAATCAGTGCTCTCCCTTGATTTTCATTTCCATCATTGCATTCTCAATGTCACAGAATACGATTTCGTGGTTGGACTACAATAATTATGGTTGGCATGGTTACCTTTCTGCGTCATTGGACTACAACGTGGTTGGCATGGTTACCTTTCTGCAATAATACAAGTCATATTGCAGCATCTTGAATGAATAATGTATCTACATGTGTGTCCAAGGTGTCTAATGATTATAAATTAAATAGCATTGTAAATATGCATGTATTGTAAAATTATGATAATTGCCAAGAGCCAAACGAGTCCAAAGGTGAGGTTGGCGAGGCAACAGAGCATAGTCTTGTATGCAGGCAAATTTGAGATGTATTGTGTAATTCTACAATTGCATTTACGCATGCATTGAGGCTGTAGGCCAAGGATTCGATACATGTGATGGGCCTTCGTGGACTGAATAATTGAAGGGCTGTGTGCAAAAAGGGCTTAAGTGATTCTTGTTCACGTTCTAAATTCTCCTTTAGAAAACAAAGAAATTGAAGGAGAATTTAGAATGTGATCAAGAGTCACTTACACCCTTTTTGCACACATCCCTTCAATTTATTTTTCAGCTTTATATGATTGTATGTCGATTGGTCAGAAGGCTATCCTCTTTAAGCTGCTGTGGTCCTTTGGGCTGTAGGAATATTTTAACGGAAGTTTTCATACAGTATTTCAGCATAATGTAGCGTGCCACTAGGGAGAGCATTGAGTAGTCACGGAAATTCATAAAATTACTAGCGGGTTTCTAGTAGTTTGTACTATCGCCTGTCATGGACTGAACAATTACTTTTACAGGTTCATACGTATGTCGATTGGTCAGAAGTCTGCTCTTTATGATGCCGAGGTTTTTTGGCCATCAGAACATATTTTAAACTTATTTTTCGTACAGTATTTGGACAAAATTGACTACATAATTTATGTTGCACATCTAAGAACAGAACTTAAAATTAACCCAAATGTTATCATTTCTTTTCTTTCACATAGCCAGCATCCCTATTTACTGCTGTAAAAATATTAGGGAATTCCAAGCAATATTTTTGGTCCAAACGTTTCGAAAACTAAGACATAGTGTAGCACACTTTACGCTAGAAAGTTCAGCAGTCATGAATTTGAAGTAGTTCGAACTATTGGCTGTCATGGACTAAATAATTTGTTTTACAGCTTCATATGTGTGTCGATTGGTCCCAAAGCTATCCTGTTTGAGTTCCCCCAGTTATATTGGACATCAGGGATTTAATCTGGGAGATGTCGTACAATTTTGGCGAAGATATGTCGAAACTAGGAAATTTCGCTTGTCACGGCAGCTAGTGTGTAAAGCAAAACTGACTAGCTTTATCATATTAGCAGTTCGCTCTATAGGCTCTTATGCAGTCGGTAATATTAAACACTTACAGCTTCATATGTATGTTGATTGCTCACACCCCTGCCTCTCCTAAGAAGTAGATTAAATTAATGTGTTTCAATTAATTAATAGATACTGGTTTACCTCATTTTGTGACTATCAAACATTGGTCATTGGCACTTTACCGAAAGGTATACCTAGTATAGCTATTAATGCAGATAATTATGATATATTTTAATCTAATTACCTCATCTTGAATACCACCATTTAATTATTGCATCAGCACCCTGCTATTTATCAAAATGATTACTCTTGTTATAGTCATAAGTTTATTGTTACAATTTCGTTTAAACTGTTAATTATTATTTTTATTCTGCATTTTATAATAATCATAATTATTTTTGCAATGTTACTTTAACAGCCTCATGATCAGAATAATATATACTTATCACAGAGTTGTTAAAATCGTTAAACTGTCGAAGGTTGATATATATGTTGTGGTTCAAATTTTTTTTGGTTCAATTTTTTTTTAAACCAGTTCAAATTTTTTTAACCGGTTCAAATTTTTTACACTAGTTCAACATTTTTAAAACCAGTTTATTTTTTAACATTCTAAAAGGAAGTTATGTTAACTGATGTTAGGGTTATTTTAAATGCTGGATTTCGGATCCTAAATTAGTGACTACTAGATGTTATTGTTTGCTTCGTTCTATTAATGTTCGTTCTATTGTTTGTCGGTGAAGGTAGTAGCAAATTGGAGCAAATCTTACGGGCGCTGCGAGGCACCCAAAATTATTAGTGACTAGCTCTAAACACCCTAAATTAGTGAGCATCCGTTGTTGACGGTTAGGGTATTATTAAATGTAGGGGTAGGGTTTGTATTAGTTCACAGGACCATCGAAGAAGCATTATTATTCTGAGTTGTTCAGTAATCTAGTTCTAAGTGTAGTGACTATAGCTCTAAACACCCTAAATTAGTGAGCACCCGTTGTTGACGGTTAGGGTGTTTTTAAATGTTTTTTTTTGTTTGGATTATAAGTCGTTTATGGCATCATAGAAGGCCTCTTTATTTACGCACGGTTCATCGGCCATCTTTGAAGAATCCGGTGCGCATTCGCGTATAAATTTAAGAGACTGGAAACAAATTAGCATAATGAGAGGGACTGGCTTCAACGACTAGCACTTAGAATATACGGTGGTGTTCAAATCAACGATTGCTTCTGTGGCGCATTGCGTTAGGCGAGTGGATCATCGAGTAGCTGAAGTTAAGCCCGATCGGGCAGGGTTAGTGAGTGGATGGGTGACCGCCGAGGAAAGTGGTGAGTAAGTGGTACAGTAAGGTAAGTAGGTAGGGGGGCAAGGGAAAAAGGGAATGGAATAGGTTGGGTTTTTTTTGCAGGGGAGGGGTGGGTAGATTTTTTTTTTCTTTTGAAAAAGATAAACCAGTTTTCAAAATTTGAACTGGTGTAAAATTTTTGAACTGGTTTAATTTTTTTGAACTAGTTTAAAAATTTTGAACCAAAATTTTTTTCCAACCACAACATATACATGATCTAATAAACTTCCAGAAGAAATAAATGTTAGCACTTGTATAATTTGTTGATAGTTTAAAATATCATTCATCATGTATTTCAAAGGCCTGTCTTCATTTTCATTAAAATAATTTATATTGAAATCTCCAAGAATTAGGTCTATTGCATGATGATCAAGTATCACTTTCATATTATCCACATATTGTTGCACATTTGAGCTCTGCTTTCGATATAGCAACAGAAACGATAATTCTTGTTGTTTAATGGTGTTAAAGATTAGAACTTTGAGACCATTTATGGATGGAAAATATTCCTGTTCGCAAATTTCAATATTGTTTCTGTAACATAAAGCCAAACTTGAGTAAATGTCTAAGTTGTCTTGTCTGTACAATGTAAAAGGAGCCAGATTATCTATAATGTGTAACTGTGTTTCCGTTAATAATAAAATGTCAGACTCTAAAACATTACGATCATATTTAATGTCAATACTGTGCTTTCTAAGTGATCTAACATTTAACAGAGTAATTGATGTAAATGAGGCATCGTTTGTTGGTTCTCTGATTGCTTCTAGATGCAATATGTGCCTAAGCCTTTCATATTCTTGATGAATCCTAGGATCTGCCTTGATGTGCCGGTTGTCAATTTGTCCAAGAACATGTGTACCTTGCAAAGATGTAGCACGACTTAATGCAACATATATTTGACCAAAGTTGAACGACCTTTGTATGAATAATTCAAAGCTGATGACAATCTTTTCTACTGTTAGACCTTGAACTTTGTGAACTGTACATGCCCAAGCTAAAGTAATTGGAAATTGTATTCTCTGTATTTCTGGTGATGAAGCTTTGCCTGACCTTATTTTAATTTTACTGAGTACTGGTACAATGGGAATAACCTTATTTGCTTTAGCAAATGAATCTCTACTCTTGTCTAATAATATATTTCCAGCTCTGTCGTCATCAAATTTAATATAGACAATGCTTGGTTTGTGACCCTTCTGATTAACAATGATTCTAATAACTGTGCCTATTTGACCATTTATAAGTCTATCTGAAATATCAATATTTGTAGTCAACATAACTCTGGCAGTTTCTTTTATTTGAATTTCGAAGTCAAGACCACCTGTTTCAGAACGTCCTCTAGATAGTATTTTCTTGATGTCTTGTGTTGTAACTTTAGGCGGATACTGATCAACAGCTCTAAGTATAAATAATGGTAAAGAAATATTTTGTAGAAGTTTGTTATTATGTTCAGTAACAGGAACATTTTCAGCCCAAACATGAAGAGCATCTAATGGATAATTGTCATCAGATGGCAAGACTGATCTTGATTGAATGCATCTAATGTCATCTTCAGTTTGTGTAGCAGTTCGAAATCTGTTAAGAAGCTCACTGAATTGTTCATCATCCTTTTGTCTCATTATGTCAGTTAGTTCAATCATTTTAAAGATTTGCCATGGATGACATAGATTATAATTATCATTTCTGTAATTAGCAAAAATAGGTTTTTGTCTAATTGGTGGCAATTGATACAAATCACCAACAACAATAATCCTTATTCCAGCAAACAATTGAGAATTTGGAGTTGCAAAAATTTCCTTTAATCTTAAATGTACATGATGTAATCTATTGTTGGCAACCATAGAAATTTCATCAATAATTATGAGTTTCAAATCACATAGTGACAATCTTAGTAAAGTTTTCCTTTGATCTGAGAGTGCTGGTAGATTATCACCTGTTTCTTTTGGAATTGCTAGAGCAGAATTTATAGTTGTGCCACTTATGTGTATTGCTGCAACACCTGTTGGAGCTGTCAACAGTACTGTAGGTAATTCAGGATTCTTAGCTCCATATCTGAAAGTTTTTACAGCAGAATGATAAATTACCCTTATTAGATGGCTTTTTCCAGAACCTGCACCTCCTGTAATAAATAGGTATATTGGATCTACTTTGTTAGGTTTTAATGAATTTAAATTTGATACTTTATTTCTACACCAAGATAATACATTATCATATGCATAACGTTGTTTGTTGTTCAGCGACCTAACAATTTCACGGAGTGAGTCATCAGTAATATCCGAGGGTTGATTATAAACACTAAACGCTGGTGTTGTTTGTTGAGCTGCGGAGGTTGAATTAGGAAGTAACTCATCAGCTGATTGTTCATTAAAACAGTCAGAGACTAAATCATCTAATTCAATTTCAGAATGCATGTCCTGATTTTCTTGATCATTCATACAATCATAAGAATGTAGCTTCATACCTTCATGGTTTCTTAGATGTTGTAAAGCTTCCAATAGAGCTTCAGCATTTGGTTCAAATACTTCTCTATTTTGTTGTACAATGGTTTGCACTGCTAATTCACTGAATTTTCCTGCATAAGTCTGATCTTCTCCCAAAAGTTCCAATTCATTTCTCCATGGCAAATAAAGTATAAGTAAATGATGAAAATATTTTTCTGGTTGTTTTGTTTTGTTTGGAGTATAGAATCTAATCACAGCTTTAATTTTCCTGCACTTCATTACCTCATTAGTATTTAGTAAGATGATCTTCTTAGGTAATATTGCTGTTGTACTTGAGCTTGTGTGCTGTTCTTCAATCATACAATCAGTTAGAACATTTGGCTGAGCATCATTTGTTTCAATATCTTTATTTCGATAATCTTTATAATAGTAGGCCGCAAACTCTGCTAAACATAATTTGTCAACAGTAGAAATTGAGTATGGTCTGTTACTATAACGTTCAATGATGTTTGATTTAAAAATATCAGTACTTTCGTCATCTAATTCTGATGCGTAATCTATTATCAGGTAAATCTGTGCTTACGTAAAGTGTTCCAGGAAATGTTTTTCTTAACCACAATTCGGGCATACATCGATAAACACATTCTTGTGCACTAACTTCTCTAGTAGAAAGAAAAGCAGCACCTATTTTTCTTAAACCATCTCTTATACTTAAATTGCAATTTTTGGCTTCCTTTGCTGCAGTTATAATTGCTTGGGAACATTCTGTTTCATCTTTTGATAAATAGGAACAAACATAAGTTAAACACTTGTAGTGGTTATAGACTGGTTGTAAATCCACATTTGCTTTGAATCCTTGTATTCCCGCAACAAAATAATTATTGATAAAACAACTGTCTGTATGCCTTTTCAGATGCAGTTCATAATATGAATCACTTGAAATAGCTAATGCCCAATAATATTGCTGTTTCGAAACACCAGCAGAAGCTAAAACCTCTTCTGGAGTGATACGTGAATTATAATTTGAATTATGTGGGTTAAGAAGTTCATCATTTTTTTTCTTTTACAGCACTAAGAATTTAATTCCGTTTCAAAAGTGTATCAGATTTTTCGTCTTCATCTAGATCATTTGACAAAGGTTCTGCTACAACAGTTTTTTCTGAGAAAAAATTACCAAAATTAAATCTACATGGCACATTTCTGTATTTTCTACATGTTTTAGAGTGAGTATGTTTTTGATAGGTTTTAACCAAGTCATACAATTCTGGCTCAGTGTTTACATCTGGCAGACCAGCTTGCAAATGTTCATCTATAAATGCTATGTACACTTCTTTGTTTTCATCTGTCAATATTGGGCAGTCAGACGTCCATATCAATGAATGTAAATGAGGAGAACCTCGCATTTGAAACTCAATCCGCAGTGCATAATGTATAATGTTTCCAATAGGCTTACAATTACTAAGCAAGACTTCCTTAAAAAATGTTTCAACTCTGTATTGAAAATGTTTAGCTACAATTGCAGGATTTAAATTCAGCATTGAACATCTTTCATGATACGACAAAGCTTCAATTTGTTCATCAGTCATATTTATGCCTTTTGTCCTAGCAATTATTTGAAATAGTTCAGGCCATCTAAGATCAGCACAGGATAGTGTCATAAACCATGTTGGTATACCAAGTTGTTGTACCATAGCTACGACTTCGTACATAAATCTCTGCCAATATGGGGGAGAACCTGGAAGCTGCCTTAAGAATAAATATGCTTGATCTTTCGAAATAAGATCCTGTAAATAATCTGCATTTGATCTTATTTGAGATGCTGTTAGAATCTGTCCATGTACTTTTTTCAAAGCAATATTAATGTTGTCTGAAACTTTCTTTTGCTCTGTAATAAATTGCGCAAAAAAAAGATATTCAGGGTTTGTAGCAAATCTTCCACTGTAGTGTAAAAGTCGTGTATTGAAGTATTTTACTGGAGTGAGCTTCATGTCTCTTTCTGCTGTATAACCAAACCTTCCTTTAGGAAATAGTGTTAGAAATGCCAGCTCCTCACATTGTTTATCAGTCATAAGAGATACAGGATGTTTATTTTCACCAGGAGCTATATTATATGCTTCATTTCCTGCTGAAGAACTACTTGGATTTATTTCTTCAGTAATTATAGGATAATCTGGAATGAGAGATTGCAAACATGTTTCACTAGTTGATGCTCTGTGTTCATTTAGTGGAACATCTCTTTCTTCCAACATATCATCTATAATCATACAACTACAGCCATTATCAACTTCAGAATTTTTTTCAGTGTCCTGACTATTATTATTTAAGTCTTGGTTTTCTTCACACTGACCCTATATTGTAAGACCTCTATCAATATTATCGCTATCAACAATTATGACTTTATACAAAACATTATTAATTTGAAGCCAGTTGAGAGCATTAAGTACTACCTGAGGACGTACTGCTTGGAAATAAACATGACCTCTAAATTCAAGTTTTCTCTTAAGTTTTAACATGATAATTCCAGATCTCTTAGGGGGGCGTGGCAAAATATTGCAAGTTTGTTTACAATTAACTGGTACATTGCAATGGCACCTTTGATTTTTCTTTGTTGTCGTTTTGGCATTATGACTATTTTTTTCAAAAACTATCCGCTGTGCAATAAGTATCTGTTCAAGTTTTTGCAATAATTCAAGTTCAGGAGGAATAGCATTCCAAATAAAGATTATCATAGACAGCTTGGCAAGGCATTTTGTCTTTCAAAACTTTTGTGTGGCAAGTTTTACAAATATATTCTTTGTCATCATATGATTTTTTGCCAGTAAAAAGATGTTTGCATTTATATTTCTCTTCCTTCAACTGGATAACTGTTTTTCTATACAGTATTCGGTTACAAACTGTACATATGTAATAGGGACCTTCTCGTATTTTGACATTAAACACTGCAATGTAATGTTCTAAATCTTGAAACATGTTTGAAGACTGTCTTATACTATTAATTGCATCTTTCTTCTTTGCTAGATTTCTTTTCCTTTTGTCAGCTGGCATGTTGCTATATTTCTTTTTCAAATTGTCAAGACAGCATCTCTTTGTTGCTGGTTCCATGTCATCATAAGTTCTCTTTGATTTATTACGAAGTTCATGCTTTTTCTTAGGATCCATATCCTTGAACTTTTCTACATAATTTGATTAGAGTTTTTTCTTTTGGTTAGAATCCATTAAACTGTATTTTAATGCATTATTTGACAAGAGTGTTTCCTTTTTCTTAGGACCCATTGAACTGTATCTTGCTGCATTATTTAACAAGAATGTTTCCTTTGTTTTAGAATCCATTGAACTGTATTTTGCTGCACTATTTGACAATAATGTGTCATTTGTTTTAGAATCCATTGAACTGTATTTTGCTGCACTGTTTGACAAGAGTGTTTCCTTTTCCTTAGGATCCATGGAATGATAATTGTCTTTCTTATTACACAGGAATATGTGTTTGCTATTACAATCCATTGCTTTATAAAATTGTTCACTATTTTTAGTCATTCTTTCTCGGTTAATTTTTTTTGTTCATGGTTTCACTGCTGCATATTTTTCTCTTTTTCTTTTTAAAGTAGCTTGCTTTTGTGTGCCAGATATAAACTTTCTCTTTACTCGTTGCTTTTCAGTCTTTGTCAGTTGACATATACATAATAAAAACTGTAGCTGATATTCCATTACCTCACAATTAAATTTCTCTGTAAGAATGGTGCAAAAAATATTAATGACAGAGTTTATATCATTCACAACTCGGAACACTGGTACTATAACGTATTACTGTCAGATGTTACATGTAATACAGCATACTTAAAAACATGTTTTTGCCTCTTTCAGTATACTGTTGAAATATACAACTAATACAGTAATTTGCAATCCATAACAAAAAGCCTGTATTTTGATTCTGATTAACTGAAATAAGATTATTAAGGAATACATTGCTTGAAAGTGAGGTTGAAAGAATGCCTTGATGTTCTGCATTATAAATGACAACAATACTTATATCATATATTTTTAACTTGTTTGGTAATTCGGTATTTGTTAAATATGTATCAATATTAAGTGTCTGATAAAATGCATTGGCGTGTTCAATTATACCTTCCAAGGTATCAGAATACCAATAGGACGTGGCCTTTATAGCAGAGAAACAAATGAAATAAAATGATATTGGACAACATTGCTTACAAGGCGAAAAGGTTACAATATTTGGTTCATCAGTAATATTATTGAAGACATGATCTTCATTAACTTCACTAGTTTCACTTTGCAGTCTTGATACAAAGACACCTTTAATCTCATAAGTAATATTAGGTACTTCTGCATATAAATTCTCAAAATACTCTAATAAGTTATTTAGCGAACGTATCTCTAGCAATACAAAGGTTCCCAAAGAGTGTGTCATGCCAAAAGCATCTCTTGCATGTGAATCAAAGACTTTATATGCTCCACCTGGCATAACATATACAGCTACAGTACTACCTCCTATTGTCAATAAATATGAACTGTAATCCTCTATCTGAAGTGATTCAATAGCTCCATCTAGTGATATCCAGTAAGGGAAGTCTTCAATTTCAGAACTGAAACCATGTACTCTACCAGAGTAACTTTGACTGTATTGTAGTTCATAGTTTATTTCAGATATGCTAATAATTGCAGGTACATCAGTTAACAACAAGTAAGCTTGTCCAGATGACCTAGAAAGCATTGTATACAACTCATTGCCAACACTCATGATCTCAATTAGGTTACTTGACGAAGCAATCAAATTTCGATGATTAAATGTCAGAGCTGATAAAGACATTGCTACACATTGCCGTCCTGCATTAACTGGACCAAACATTATAATATCTCCTTGACTATAAGGAGCACGAATTGTTTTACTGGGGTCTATGACTGAAGGACCAGGATTTGCTTCTATATATTTTGACAGCATCATTGTGCAATGATTGATCTTGTGGTTTAAACTTTTGAAAACATCTGCTGGCGAATTGGGTTTCAATAAAGATGTGCCCACATACAATTGACATTTTAATTTCGCAGGCTTGTGCTTATTCCAGTAATCTATCACTATACCTGTACGTATTTTTTTACTGTTCGTCACGAACGATTGTTTTCTACATTTACGCTCTTTCATCTTTTTACGGGTTTTCTTTTTCGTATGACAATATTTAAATTGATTATAGCGATTATAAGACCGTTCTCGTTGATCAGTTCGGCCACTGGTATACTTGTGTATTTTAGATGTCTTTGGATAATCTTTTGCTATCTGTTTTCGAACTACTCGTCTCAACTTTCTGCTCTTTCGTAAAACATGTGTAAGTTCTTTCATTGGAATACGGCTGGGTTCACGAGAACGAATACGACGTACTACATGAATTCCGTTGCAATTGTCTTTGTTGATAAATTTCGCGTAGCGAGATCTACAAATACAATTACACTCGTTTAACCCAACATCACTTATTTCAACTGCCGCTTCTTCAGAAATGCTTTCTATGAAGACATTCATATTAATTTCTTCTATAAAGCCAGTTTGCCATAGTAATAATTGCCGTGCAAGCGTTACATAAAGATTTACGCATAAAATCATAATAATACCGCAAACATGGGACCAAATGACATGTTCCATTGGGGCATTATGAAAAGACCAATACTTGTGCAACGTACATATGATTGAACAGTGAGAAAAAAGACGCCAAACCCTTTCTTCTTACAAATACTGAACTACCGTATTGTAATTTTGTTTACATTTAGTTCGCAATCTATTATTTCTAGTATACGCCCTAGGGGATGATGCAACTTAAACTCTTTGAAAACTCACTCATTTGAATTAATCCCGAATTGCACTCGAAACCATATGATTCGTTTTAATATTACGGAAGCAAATATTCAAACAAACAATGAGAAACCATATGTGCGAGAAATATGGGTATACAATGCTACTAACATATGAAATCTTTTCACTTAAATCACAAGGCAAATTTCTGTAGTTTTCCCCTTTTTCTGCAGCTTTGATTATCAAATATATGTGCGAAAAATATGGGTATACAATGCTAGCCACACTTACGTCAGAATCTCGACAAAAGCGTGTTTTCGAGATATACTTTGTGAAACGTGTAATTTGCACTGGTGTTTCTCCAAACACGATATTGAGAAAATAAAAAGTTGCCTGACAATCGCATTAATGTTTGGACAAGACACGCAAAGCATTCGGGTGCAACATCCTTGTGCATTTACCACATGAAATGTTCGCCTCCTGAATAGGGGGGATGTTAGATAAATGTTGATTTGGACAAAATACAGACAATAACAAGAGCCCACTGGGCTTTCACTCGGGCCACGATATATACATCAATGCAGCCAGACACTCTTCAGTTAAGGTGAGCACACACCAGGGGACATTTTGCATGTCCCTAGTGTATGTCACACCTTTATGGAGGAAGGAAGGGGTACCATAAAGAATTTGTTTTAAGTGTCCAAGGGAAACACCATTAGAAATGTGGAGGTAGGGCTTCCTCAAGATGCACATTTTTTTGGCCCTTTGGTTGTGCAAGGCAGGTTTTTTTCTTTGATATTTTGCGTTCCAGAATTTTATTTTTTTATTTTGGACTACCCTTCTTCAGATTTTTGATTGAAATTGAGATTGAAGATTAAAGATGTTTGAGATTGAATATGAAAGACACTTTCATTTGAAATCATCTTAGTAATAACCAAAGAGAAGAATTCTTAGCTGAATTTAGCAGTCTTTAGGATTGGCCGGTAGTGCGATGATCTTTCATTCTCTGTACATCCTGTGATGGAGCTATCACTATATTTCACTACTGTTCTTTCTACAGTCTCCTCTGCGGGAGCGGAAGTCAATAATTTTGCTGCACTGAACCAAAAAAAAGGCCTGCATATGTAGACTCGTCCTGCCACAGGCAGCCCGAGTAATAATAATAATGTATTAATCAGTGGCATATCCACGAGGTGGCTCTTCATCCACTGATGGGCCTACGCTTTAACATCCTTATCCGAGAAGACGTGAAAGTCTAATCATTTGCAGCTCGTGTACGAAATTGTTTCACAAAGATAGCAACTTCTACTCAGTTATTTTAAAACCCTGAGCATTAGTTCGGCCCGGCTTTGAACCATCGACCTCCTGCACAACAGACCGGCGCTTAAGGGTGGGTTTACCAATTAGTTTGGGCCGTTGCTAAGTAGAATTTAAAATGCCATAAAACTCAAACAATTTGTGTAAAATAATTAATCATTCCTGGGAGACGGCCGGACCTTTATATTTTTATGACGTCATCACATGACGTCATTATGGCATCATCAAGGCAGAACAATTCAATCATTTCATGATTTCTTTGGGATAGTGCTTTCATATTTGCATATATCATTGGTCTGGGTTAGGCACAAAAGGTGTAGCATGCGTTTTACGATAAACCGGAAATCTATCTTTTTAGATTTTCCCCCGTCAATTTTAACAGTTATGCTCATAACTTCCGTGTTTTTACTTTGGCTCTGTGCAATGCGACTTCAGGACAATTTTATTTGAAAAAGGATTGACGTTTTCTTTGTTTCACGAACTCAGTTAATTTATTGTGAAACCGGCAATAAGATGGCTAACTAATTTAATAAGTTTAACTGGGATGTCACAAATACCTGTACTTTTATTTGAATTTAATTTGTCTATGAGGAATTTAACCTCAGTAGAAAATGTAGGATTGATAAAAAATGATTCAGTTACACAACATTCAAGAAAATCTTTATGCGATTTCTTAGAGGGCTTCAATTTTGTAACTAAATTTGAAGCTACATTATTAAAATACACATTCAATTTATTGGCAATTTGGTATGGGTCAGTAATTAATTCATTATTTTCTTGAAGACAAAAATGTTTATCTTTTATTGTAGTAATATGGACAAGATATTTTATACCTTACCAAGTTTTTTTCATATTTCCTTTAAAAGTATTAAAATAATCTAAATAATAGTTTCGTTTAGACAGTCTTATTAGGTGATTTATCTTGTTTCTATAGATACAAATTTTGTGTAAGTAGGGTCCTAACTTTGAGTACATAAATTTCTTATAATATTAATTTCTAATATTCATAGACTTACGGATGCCTTTTGATATCCAAGGTTTAAAGGTTTGTTTTAATTTTCTTTTGAAATTCGTTTTAATGGCGTATATTTATTAATAATTTTTAAGAGTTCATCATGAAAAAAGTTGTACTTTGCATCTGTCGTCGATATATAATTTAAATGTGTATCAAGGTTTAAATCAGCTACATCTTGGATAAACTTTTCTTTATTAAAATGAGAGAAATCTCTTTTGCAAGTGTTGCTTGGAATATTAATTGATAAGTTTGTATTTATTAAAATTAAGAAATTTGGCAAATTATCAGTAACATGAGGTATTAGATTGCCTGATAGAGTATTTGATTTAACATTATTTATAAATATATGATCAATTAAGGATTGATATGAGTGTTTAGAAAATTATTTGAGGAATCATAAAGTAAGAAAGTAAGGTAATTAAATAAGTATTAATGTAATCATTTGATTCATACTTTAATAAATCAAGATTAGTATACCCAGTTAAAATAATTGTTTTATTTTCCTTATTTGCTTTACTAAGGGTGTTTTCTAAGTAATCAAGAAATATATTAGGATTTTTAGGATTAGGGTGTAAATAAACAACACCAATTAAGAAATTGTGGTTACGATCATTTATTATCTCAATCCGAAGAGGCTGGAATTCACATTCTGATGAAAACATGGCAAATGATAGATCTTCTCTTCTGGTATATATTAAATCATTTGATACATAAAAACCACAACCGCTATTGGTTGTAGAGCCCATTAAGATTTCAAAATTATATTAATTGATTAGTTTAGGAGGAGTAGAATGGTATTTTTTAAGGTGAGACATCCACGTTTCAGTTAAAGCTATGACATTAAAATTGAAGTCAAGGCTTTAGAGCAAGGATGACAAATCATAAAAAAATTGACTAAGCTAAGGCTTCTAATATTTGAATGCAATATGGAAAAAAAAATGTTTATACTTCCCGGAATTTTTCTTTATAAGCTTATGAAAGTCATGAAGACTATAATAATTAAAATTAGGTGCAAATGAAATTTCATTATCAGGATTATTTTTCTCAATATCTGTTGTTAAGAAATTGTAATTTGTAGAGATTATATCTAATTTAGGAAGTAAATTTGTGTCAGATTCATTTAGATTTATATGATTAGTGCGACAAGAACAATCGTAATTACTGTTGAAAGTGAAATCAGACAGGGAAGAGATTGAATTAAACATTCAGAAATACAAACATAGCAAAACCAAGGTAAGGTGTTGTGTGACTGTTTAAAATAACGGGTTTCACGTTCAGACAAGTCAGAATTTCAAATGAATCTTTGAATGACATGATTCACATGCTATATTGTTTTGATATTGCTTAACAAGTTTCTTGCAAATTTTACATTTTTTTCTATAAACAATTTCATCTCTGTAATTTATATTTAGTACCTTTTTTCGTTACGAGAAAGGTTTTTGTTTTGCTTTTCAGAAATATAAAATAATGAAATTAACTGTGAATTTGTAATTGTTGAAAAAGGAAAAAGGGACCTAATACATTTAGAGCAGAACCAGGGGTCAGAACAATGAGAAAGCTTGGTAAGTTCTAGTTTAGTTAACTTAACACATTTCGAGTGTAACCATGTAAGACACAGGTCACAACAAATGGAAAGTTGATTTTCATATACATGACATTTACAAATATGACAGATAATTGTTTCACAAAAAGATTGAAATAAAGGATAATTCAATCAGTAGACTATATACAATACCTATAATTTCACTCATGGATTTAATTAAAAGGATACTTCAGTCAGTAGACTATACAGTATATAGAGAGGCATTATATTTATAATGTTGCCATTTACTAAGGAGATTATATAAATTTATTTTCCTAATGAAAAATCTTTCAATTTTGAGACCAACCATGCAACCAAAACTCAAACATGATTTGCTAGTCATCAAACGTTTCTCGGTGTCTGTGTTTTTTCTTTAGGCACGACAATATTTTTCTTTACTCTATTACTTATTTGATTTTTTTTCTAGAAGTATCAATTTGAACCGGGCACGACAATATTTTTCTTTAGGTACGACAATATTTTTCTTTACTCTATTACTTATTTGATTTTTTTTCTAGAAGTATCAATTTGAACTATTTAGGCTAAGAACTTACCCTCGGTACGTTCTGCGAGTAAAGGCGACAAAATTCGATTATGCGTGAGGTCCGGTTCCAGGGCTCCCAATCCCCTGGTGAAATAAAATTCCCTGACTTTCCCTGACCTTGAATTTTTTTTAGATTTCCCTGACTTTTCAAAGACAGTGGGAACCCTGACAGTATATTCCGGGCAAAAAGCCTTGAAAGTTCTAGGTAATAGAAAAAAACGATAAAGAGAAGCCATTCGGTTCCATTATTATGAATTTTATGTATTTTAAAGCGGCATTCTAAAGTCGGTATTCCAAAGACGTTTGGTAAGCCTCAACTGCTCCAAATAAATCCCGTTTTTCGACATGTTGCCGTAATGAGATTCTTGGGGACTTTTGATATGTTATAAAGGAATAATGTCGGAGTCTAAAACCGTTGAGATTTCTTCTGTGGGAATTTGTTCCAGGTTGACCATATTTTTTCTGTAAAATGACTGGACTATTAGTAGCTTAATATAAGTTATATTAATTAATATCTCAAAACAAATCCAATATTATTTTAATATTATACATATATATCTAGCATGTTTTCACAAAAGGGGGTCTTAAGTTATAGGGCTCCTTTTGTGAAAACAGCGTAGATCTTGTCTGCCTTTAGCTTTAAAAGCCAGTAACTCGTGTTTCTGCCGTTTTATTCAAAGCGCAAATGACAGTTTACGACTTTTCTGGCCTTTCTTTCCAATAATTGATCTCTAGGTATTGTTATGGGGGTGGTGTGGGGTGGGGAGGAGTAGTTCAATTTTTTTCGCGAAAAACCAACTTTGCCTGATGTATGGCGCAACGATTTGCTTAGTGAAAGATGTACATTTTCAACAAGGTCTGAGAAAAAAAGTGCATTTTTTGGATGAAAACGTTGAAAAGTGAGTTACTGGCTTTTAAAGCCAACAAGTACGCATTGATTTACTTGTCTAACCTAAATTTCAAAGTGGCGCCATTTCTCAACCTCTTAATGGATTTCTATGCAGTATACGGCAATACAACGTTCTCGTCCTGTAGATCAAGTTTAATTTATGGAATTTTCCTGTATTTTCAGTAAAAATACCAGAAAAGGGCTTTTTCTAGCCTAACCCTACCCTATAGCTCTCAAATAAAAAAATTATGGGATAGATCTCACACAAGTAAATTATGGGATAGTAAGGCCAGCAAAGTCTTAAACTGTCATTTGCCATTTCAAGAAAACGGCTAAAGGCACACAAGATCTAGCATGTTTTCACAAAAGGGGGTCTTAAGTTCTAGGGCTCCTTTTGTGAAAACAGCGTAGATATATATATATATATATATTTAACATTTTATCCATACGTATTTTATCATTATCACTATTTTGGTTTAATTCTGCTGTTTGTTTTTTATATTAGGTAATTATTTTTAGCATTAGGATACCTTGTACAAAAAATTATATTATCATAAAGCGCTTTTGGTCTAAGAAGGAAAGAGCGCTATATAAATAAACTATCATTATTATTTTCCCGTAAAGCTCTCTGTTAATAAGAAGTTATTATTAATAATACAGTTAAATGGAATATATTATTATTCCACAGACACCCCTTCATTTACAACCCATCCTCAAAGCCAAACTACATTCGTAGGAGAGAACGTCACGTTCAATTGTGCTGCTAATGCAAGTCAATCACCTGCGTTTTGGTGGCAGAAAGGAGGAAGCCACGTCACTAAAGGTGCAATAACTCAATCACCAGGTACAAGTAAGCTGCAGTTAACAAGAGTTGTGCAAGAGGATGGAGGAAATTATACTTGCGGTCCTACAGCAAACTCAATTGCGGGATGGCTAAGAGTGAAAGGTTAGTTTTACTTATGGAGATATATATCATGCGATTTAGTGGCAGCGATGGAGGACTCGGGGTGGTGCAAATAAGTATCACTTCGTCTCACACTCCAAACCGGGTAGATTATGTGCAAGTGATTGTATTGGTATTCGCCTCCATCACCAATGTTTGTCAGCATACCTGCCATCGCTTGCTAGGGAGACATGGGGACGTGTACCAAATGACGTTTAATCAAGGTACATCAGAAAACTGCTCCGTATGTACCTATTTAAGACGTCGTATAGCGCATGCATGTTGCATTTTATATATTGCGTTGCGCGTTTCAAGACAGAAATATATTAATGAAATGGTGTGCCATTTAGTGAAGTACGCTTTATCTTATAATTATTCAGGTCAATAATAATGTGAGGAATTCAATGTTTCTCAATCCTTTTTTGTATTTGATAGACCCGGTATTGGAATGCAACGTGCATTGTATCGTCGGCAAAAAGAATGAACGAAAGATATTTAGAGCAATGAAACAAGTCATTAATGTATATCAAAAAGAGAAGTGGTCCCAGTATGGAACTCTGTGGTACTCCACAACTAATAGTATTTAGGGGGGATTTAGAATTATCAATTTCAACATATTGCTGTCTATTATTTAGTTAACTTTTCATCCAAGCTAAAGGTAAACCTCTGACTCCATAAAACTCCAGCTTACTCAGTAATATTGTGTGATTGACAGTATCAAAAGCCTTTTTTAGGTCAACAAAAAATCCTATTGTAAACTCATTATTCTCTAGGCCTTGAAATATGTGATCAATAAGTTCAAGAATAGCCATTGCTGTGGAGTGATGTTTTCTAAAGCCATATTGGTGGTCATTTAAAATGTTATATTTAGTAAAGAAATTTGGTATTTCTATTAAAAACAACTTTTTCTAAAATTTTAGAGAAACATGGCAGAATAGAGATAGGCCTATAGTTAGAAAATGTAGAAACATTGTCAGCTTTATAGATTGGAATGACTTTAGCAATTTTAAGTTTATCTGGAAATATACCATTAGAAAGTGATAAGTTACTAATAAAGGAAAGAGGAGATGCAAGTAAATCAATTGTTGCTTTGTTAGGTATAATACTGATTCCATCCCAGCCTTCACTATGGCTATTTTTTAGGGAAGTCACTAATGTGATAATTTCATTGGTTGTTGTTGGAGAAAAAAAAATGCTATTAGCATAGTCACCTGACATGAACTTAGAGTGACTTAAATGAGGTGTATGAATGTTCTTAGATAAGGATGGACCAACATTAGAGAAAAAATAATTAAACTTAGTTGCAATTTGTACAGGGTCAGAATATTGACCGTTTGAGTCTTTCATGATTGTTGGTTTATTATTAGATTGCTTTTTAGAGATTACTGATTTAATAAGAGACCAAGTTTTTTTTAAGGAGGAATTAATAGAAGAAAATTTGTCATGGAAATATTTTTTTCCTTGCTATCTTTATTAAGGAGTTGTATTTATTACGAAATGTCTTATACTTTTTATTATTCTCAACAGTTGGCTGAGCTAAAGCAATCTTGTACAGGGATTTTTTTCTTCTGCATGAGTTCATTAAGCCAGGCGTGAACCATGGCTTAGAATGATTTTTGATGTGGTGTTTAATAGTTTTTAATGGCAAACAAGAGTTATAAATAGGGTTTAAGAAATTTAGAAATAAGTCATATGAGTCATTTGGAGAAGGTGTATTATAAATGAAACTCCAATCAGTGTTGGGTAGTCTTGATCGAAATTTACCTATATTAGACGTAGAAAAAATACGAGTATAAATTTGTCTTGGATGAGATATAGCAGAGAGCTTAAGATTTGTTATTTGAAATATAGGAAGGTGGTCAGATATATCAGTATAGAACAAACCACTAATAATCTGATGATCTAGATTATTAGTAAAAATGTTATCGATAAGAGTGGCTGAGTAAGTAGTAATTCTAGTAGGTTTAGATACCAGGGGGAAGAAGCTATTAGTGGACATAATATTTAAACAATCACTGGTAGGATTATGTGTATCATTATTGAGAATGTTGACATTGAAGTCACCCATAATGTAAGAAATTTTATTTTCAAAACTAATTTTTGTTAATGGTGAGTTAATACTATCAATGAAGTCATTAATTTTTACATCGGGTGCTTTATAAATACATCCAACTATAATATTGTTATCATTAGGCTGGATAATTTCTACAAATACTGATTCACAAGTACTAGTATCTTTAGACTGTAGGTCAGCCCGAATTTTAAAATCATATTTAGAGTTTATATACAGACCAACACCACCTCCTTGTTTATGTTTACGAGAACATGAAATGAAGTTAAATCCAGAGAGATTATAAGAATCATAGGTAGATTCATCAAGCCAAGTTTCAGTTATGCCAATTGCAGAAAAAGATATATTTGGTGTTGATATATAGTCACTTAAGCCTTCTATGTGTTTCTTTAAGCTTCTAATATTTAAGTGAAAAAGAGAGAACATTTCAGAAGATGAACCTAAAGGAAAGTTGTTAAATTCTTTAGAAGTTAGGTAAGCACAGTTTGAGAGTATATTAGCATTATCAGAAAATATGTTGGTATCTGGGTCAATATCAGGGTTAAGAAGTAAGTGATGAGTTTCAAGATCTTCTAAGAAAGGATTAAAAAAAATATGTTTAATGGATGATATGTCAAAGTTTGAATGAAACATAGATTGGAGGTCATAAATAGCAACATAGAAGTCAGTGTCATCTTCATAGTGATTAAATGGAAATATGTTAGATAAACAGACATGACAGAACCATGATTCATCATTTTCAGAAAGTAATTTGTAATCCTTAAGAGAAAGTTTTGTACATTTGAGAAGTGTGCATAGTTTACAGTTGTCACAAAATATTGCACGGTGATTATTGTGTACAGCAAAACAACATATAGAACAAGGGTTTTTAACCATGAAAAATTAATAAATATGAATTAGTTAACTATATAGGTCAATAAGTTATTTAGATATCTAGAAATTAGCCTAAATAGGAAATTGAATTTAAATAGGAACAAAAAAGTTATATATGGAGCTTAATTAGCACAGCTTTGGAGCCTAGCATATGTAGTCTTATACAGGCTTATATGAACATAATGAGTTAATTACTCGGGCCAGCGTAGGCTGGACCCGAGTCAAGTTTCGCAAGTGTTTATTTTTATTCTTTTTATTCTTTTTATTCTTTTTATTCTTTTTATTCTTTTTATTCTTTTCTGTGTCGACCTTTCGCGCCGTCAACCAATCAGAATCGATTCCCCACGGGATAAACACGCGGGACAGGTTTTCTCTGAAAAATCCAAGATGGCGGCTAGAAAGGACTTTAATATGCCTTGTTATGGAAATCACCTAGTTGCTGAAACCAAAGGCTTCTTCGACTGAAATACCAAGATGTTCAGTTTTCCTAGGGCGGACAGGAGTTTTACGAGCCGTTTCCATGGAACATTCTTACCTTTTTTTTTATATACGAAGGGAGTCTGAGAATGAGATTGCGTCCGCGTCCAAATTTATGTATCTGACCTATTAGGTAAGTAAACACAAATGTTTAATACCAGGTTGCAGTGTTGATATTTATTCTTACCTCTTAAAGTTTAAATGGCTTCTAATAGACTAGAAAATGGGCTTCAGAAATTGGCCCAATTTATCAGTTCTTTCGGTAAAATAGGAATACGGATCCAGGAATACTTCTAAACAATTGGGAAGATCTACAGGTAGTCCCCACGGATCTCAACGGTACACGACGATAATCACACCTCGCGCGCTCGGAGGATTGTCGTACCGCTATTATATTATATATTATACTATAATAGAATATTTTATGAACATGCTAATGAATTGATCTAAATCTGGTAAGAAAACGACTGCAATCAGCGAATTCACTCGTGGTCTAATGGTTAGGGTTTGTGTTCGTGGTGGGTAAGCCTGATTGCATCGATTCTTAACCGGCACGAGTTCGAATCCCGGTTCAGGCGGTATATATATTTTATACTGAGGATAACGTATAACCGTTCTAGAATTTCTAAGTGTCAATTTGGATGTTCGTATAAAATTTCTGAGTCTCAAATTATTCATAGCGAACGGGGGTAACATTGAAGGGAATTTTATGACGCAGTTGGTTAAACGGTACACGACGATACTACCGATCTACAACTGCAATTAAATATTTGGTGTGAAGACCGATGACTCCAATAATCCAAAAACCGAGTGGAAATCGCATGTTTATTTCTGAAATGGACACATGCAGTCTATAATTTATTTGAGAACTAATAATTTATCCTAAATTTCAAAGTTACATCATCTATATGTATTTATAATTTCATTACAATTGGATTAATTTTATCTGAACTAAGTTTGGGCCTATAACAGAAAGATGGTAGCGTCCAGTTTGCTTAAACTGCATTCCAGTAAGCTCAGTGGTTAAGTGTCAGTCTGTTGTGCAGGAGGTAGTGGGCTCAAATCCTGGTGGGACCTTCAAATAAGTGGGAGAACTGGTACTGCGTTAATGCTCTGACATCTGCAAATGGTTAGACCTTCATGTCTTCTTGGATCAGAATGTTAAATTGTAGGCCAACACTGAGAATGCAACCAAATCTCTGGTAGTGACCACCCTCAAGTGTGGTGGATATAGTTGTATACATAGAGTAAATGAGTTTGTCCCCAAGTAGCAATACCATGATGCTAAATACATTGACATTCTCCTCTGTTAGTAGTAGTAGTACTAGTTCCCTTGTTGCCACTATGTACATTTTATATATTAATATACAGGCTAAATATAGTACATTACATACATAATCATGACTGCTGCCTTAAATTCTTTTGTTGTTGTTGTAAATGGATGGGTAAATAATGCATGTATTAGCAACTTCCCCCAGGGGTGGATCCATGGGAACCTCTCAGAATTAATTGTTTGTTGCCCATCGGTGAGGGGGAAAAGCTCACTTTGGTTCATAGATCAGGAATCTTGTATGATTTTTTACTAATTGCTGTGTTCCATACCAGGGGATTTGATTCGAGTTTGATTGGGTATTTGTGCAAATCCCCAGGGTACCTGGAGGTTGACCCCTGGTGTAGTAGCTACCAGTAAATATGCAAAGCTACTGATACAGTGCAAAACTGAATGCTAAATCACTGGGAGGAAGTTAAAAGGAACATTGCATGTGTTATTTTAAAGACTTGTTGTTGAGGTTTTTTTCCTTATTAGCATACGTCAAACTTCAAGCAACATACATATAAACAAACAGAGTCCATAAATCGAAGGAGATTGACACACTTGATAATCAGCGAAAATTTATTTTGAGGAACAAGTATTTAAAATAGCAAAATTTACAAATAATGTATGGTTGTCAGCAACTTTTGCCCCCCAGCCCATTTTACAGTTTTGAAAAGTCAATTTCTCCGTAAATATGTAACATATCAATCTTACATTTTTGGTAATTACTAAGTTTAAAATTCTCTTTCAACTGATGTACTCTGTTTGTTTGTAGCTTGAAGTTTAATTTATGCTAATCGGGCAAAAATGTAAACAATGACGTCAGCAAGGATTCGCCTATTCTTCCCTGAAAACTATGCGAAACCATGTGAAATCAAACTTGTTTGATAAAGAGTTGTCAGCAGAGCAGGACAGAATTAACCATTCGTGTTCACTATATTATCACTGGTCTTGTGTTGCTACATGTATATAGCCTGCATCACATCCGAACTGAACCTTAACCAGGGTTCAGTTCAGATGCGACACAGGCTACATGTATATTGTCTCAAACATGCTACTGTTATAAACATGGCTGCAATTTGCTTTCTGTTTTCCATGGCAGTTATCATCCCAGGCACTCTAAAATAGGATTATTTTTACATAACTAATATAATATTTTTATTACATGGCTTCTCTGGAGACAGAATCACAATTCTTCTTAAGAATAATTTTTATATGTAACTCTTCTAAAAATAATTCAAAATAATTTGTTATTCTCCCAAAGGCTAAAACAATTGCAAATGTAAAATACCTTTCTAATCAAACCTGCAAAGAATACCAACTATTCCTTGTTGAAATTCCATATGGCCCGAGTAAAGGCTGGTACAGCCTCTTGTTGTGATATAATTTTGGACAGATTTAGATACATTCAAGTATATGCAGTTTATAATATCTAAGGCCCGAAAGTTCTATAAATTATATATCTAGTATAAAAGTAATTAACATTTATCAATTTCATTCGAGCCGTCTTCTAATGTAGTGCACCTGGTTATTTTAGAAGTGTTCCCTTTAGGTCTGAAATGCACAACCCCATCGGTGGTCCACACTTTGTCGACTTTTTCGCGGCAGTTGTCATTTAGATATTTAACAATACCTCGCCTTGCCATAGTAAGGTCTTCTTTCATGGCATTTGGTCACCTGTTTTCTTTTAGTAGATGCCTTTTTCTAAGAATCATGACCTTTGTATTGTGTTTCGTAAATCGAATTATGATAGGGCGAGGATTCTCAGATCTTTTTCCGATGCGATGGGATCTGCTAATGTCATCAGAGGTTATCTGTATATCGAGTTCATAACCGAGGAACGAGATCACAGTTTCGTCGGTAGATTCATGGTTAGTGACTTCAGGTATACCGAATATCCTAAGATTTGTCCTTCTTGTATATTGTTCCAGATTATCATTATCTTTAGCAAGGGTTTTCATCTCGGTCTTTAGTGAGCTGACTTGATTTCTCAATGTGTCTACATTGGTCTGCAGTTCGCCGATGTCAAAGCCAATACTTTCCGTAACTGATAATTGGAAGCTTTCTGATGAAACATACTCATCTACTTGTTTCTTGATGATTTCTTCAGAGACCGATTTAATAATGTTCTTAACTAAAGCTGGGAGGGTATTTTGTACCCATTCATTGAGCTTTCCTTCAAGCTTTTGCCAAATATTGTCAAGGTTGTCTTCGTTGTCTTCATCTTGTGTAGCAGCTTTATCACTAGAAGGTTTTTTTTTCGTTCCCTTTACCATGTTGCTCAGTCTTATGTTTAGTAAAGGATGTCTGACTTATGTAGAATAATTCAGGCGTATATTAAACATATAAGAGCTAGTAAAGCCATTGCTAAGCCATTAAATTGTCGATTTCATAGCGAGCAAGAAATTGACCTAGCCGCCATCATTGACGACCGCTGATTGCTGACCTAGAGATATTGTATAGACCGATACAACACTCGCGCTAATGTTGTAAACTACTTGTAAAATGAAACTATATATCTAATATAAAAAAAAAAAGATTAAATGTTAATGAAAAACGTTAAAAGAGAGTTCAGCTCTATAGTCAATCTCGTACCCAGATAATTGTGTTTATTACTGCGCTTGGTCGACGAAAAAATAGGGCTTTGGAAGAATCCGATTCCGGAAGTACGCGAATCACGGACTTCCGGTGACTCTGCGCATGCTTATCATTACATCACCCCGATAAGTCGTCAGGCCTATGTTTTGGTTTGGATTTGGAAGTTCGCCCGGTATTTTGATAGACAGTGATCGTTTGCTTGCCAGTGTCAGGGCAAGCCTTTGGGGATCTCTTTCATCTTCTGCCGTTTTTAGTTTGTATTTTAAGACTTTATTTTCATGCATCAGCGGTGAATTCATCAGACATCACAGATTCCAGTACACAAAAGGATTCGTGGCGATCGCAAACTCGCTGAAATTGCTTTACCTAAGCCCGATGACCACACAAACAGCAACTGAACACACCGTAGAAGGAAGTCAAGGCATGTTTACTTACAAGTTCCTCGTAGTTAGCTCGTCGACGGCTGGAGCTCGTTGCATTCCAAAACAAACGCTTATATTTAGGCGATCATCGCCTGTTCACGAGATCGGAAAATGCCACTTCTGCTTATAGAGAACTTACGAACATTGTTATTAATATGGGAATGTGCAGTATTTCCTATCTGTTACGGTAAATACCTCGGCTATATCAACTGTTACTGCCGGTTGGATTCGATTTTCGAATTCATGTACAGTGTGCGATTTGTGATGGGCGGTGAAGTAATTTGAACTCCCGATAGGATGCAAGTAAATATCTAAGAATCCTGAATAGATCGGCAACCGTTTAGGTAAAATCAAACGGTTTTTTTTCGTCTAAATAACCCCCAATTTTTAATGCCTTTGGCCAAATAAATCAACCCTCCAATAAGGCTTTATGTTTGACTTCCAGTAAAATTGCATTGTTCAGAACAGCCAATGCGATTGCACAAAAATCGGATTCTACCAGAGCCGTATTTTTTCGTTGAGCATGCGCAGTAAGAAACAAATGGGGTATGGATACGAGATTGCTCTATAGTTTACTTAACGGTCATGCGAAGTGTGAACGATAACTGGTCCCACATTGATCAGAAGGTCTCTATGCATCAACAGAGAAAAAAATTACCTTGCCACTTCACCAGCTGGGAAAGGAGAAGTCAGTAATCTAAGTTCTGTATGTGACTTTACATTGCTATTCATGTGACACGAATGCTGCGTTTGGATTGGTTAGCACCTTTATGAATTATTAATGATTTTTACAATAAAAAATACTATTACTTAGACAAGAGTTGGTATATTAACATCTGTTCTCGTTTACATTACTCTCTTGGGTATAGTTTTAAAATTTTAAATAAATACTCTTACTCTACAATATGTTGCGTTACCCGGTACTTTTTAAATCATAATAATCGCAATCAGAACGGCTATGTTTCACACAAACTTACTTATAAGTGATGTACATGTTTATACATTTCTTTTCCAAAATGGAAAGGAAAGAACGAAGTTTTAAATGGAAACATGCATTATAAGGGCGACGCGTTGAGAACATTACGTCAAAAATAAGGAAGTATTTGGAACACACTTCAGTAATGGCGGACGTGATTTTGACGGTAAACTCTGTGCAAAATTCATAGTTTAATTTGGTCCTTTGGTAATATTTTTCACTGATTTGGATATTTTCGACACTGTGTCATTTTCGAAGACCAAAACGTAGAAAAGAAAATGGTTGAATTTCGTCGTAGTAACACTTTAAGTACTTATCGTATTTTGGCGAATTCTTATCCTGTGATAATAGACTCGCTGTAGCGGAGTTATTTTAGGTAACGTTCAACAGAAGCAATAATTCCTCTCAGCTTTGTTTGCTCAAAGTCATTACCAGACCTTTTTCTCACAGATAAGAGAAATCTACAGAGGTAAGCATCGTGTTCTTTCACCAGAAACGACCTCACCAAACCCACATCGTTGCGTGTTTTTTTTTTGGTATTTTTGTTTTCTCCACCTTCGACGAATTTCTCAACATCTTCGTCCGTGAAGGATATGAATCTCTCGTTAATTGGGTCCTCAGTCTCTTCAAATAAATCATTAGAAATAGAAGCCATCTTGAAATATTCTCTGGCAAACATTAATGGCGAGCGAACGAATAATTCAAGCCAACATCAAAATGTTGTCAAAAAGCGGCGGGAAAACACGCGCTTGACATGGAAATCGCTGATTTGCTGAGAGGCGATATCCACACATGTAAAATTATCGTGCTGGCGTATGGTATTTACGCACGAGTTTGTAAATACGAGTGTGTAAATACCATACAAAAGCACGTTCCACCTTGTAATTTGTTTATTACATAGGTACTGAGATTTTTCTCCAATATCAAACAGGTTCTATTTAGGTCTTGTCATTCAACACGTACATTTATAGCTTTCAATTTTTGTTTTGCATTTCGTATCCGACTCAACGTATAGACTAAATTTTATGCTCGATACAATCAAAATGGAAAGAAAATCTTACTTTCTAAACTGACATCAGCCTTGAAATAGTTTTCAACATCAATATGAAACTGTCTTTGATTCAATAAATAAAGTTTACAAGTTTACATCGTCAATAGATTAGTATACCTGCTTTTGTCCAAGTTGTTTGAGCATGCAGTTTCCAGACATCTCCACGACTTGTAGGTTTTCTCTGCTCACAGAATATTTACGATTTTTCAAATGTCGATGGTCTATGGAAGTTGAAATCACTCCACGAAGGATTGAAAGCTCGTAATTTTCGCCGTATTTTCTTTTGAAACTAAGAATGATTTCAAGTCCAGAGTTTCAAGTTTGAAAATCCTGATATGTTTTGGCAGGTGTTTTCTGATTGGACGAAACGCTTTTCGCATGTGTGAAAAAAAAATCGTTTCGCGATTATGATTGGCTAAGGAAAATTGTGAAGTGGGTTTTCGCATGAATGATTCCATTCGTTAAATCTCCGTATGTATGTGATAAACGATATTTCACAATGCTGGAATATAGACTGTAGTTTATAGAATCAATTCCTTTAATTACTTGTAAACATGCTTAGGTATGCATTGCTTGGTGTCGGATTTACTTTATAAAAACCGTTTTCTAAAACTCTATTTAAACATAGAAAATTCCGCACACTCTAAAGCTATTTGAAATAACTTAGTTTTTCATAATCAAATGTAATGAGTATGTTCCTGTTTTATACTCAGTGTTTTGAGGTGTTTTATAAAGGAAATAGAAACCTGTGGTTCCATAGATTTATAGAAACATTTGTGGAAGTTAGGAAAACTTGAAATAGCAGTTTAAACACTCGCCCTTGCATGGGACTCGAGTTCACACAGCGATTTCTCGTCCTTCCAAACTTACACTTGTTTCTATACCTCTATGAACACACGGATTTGTTTTCATTTTCTTAAAGGTTGCGTTGACAATTTGTTCAGTTCATTTCCTTAACCAAACACATCCTAATACAGCAATTGACCTTTCCATACAGCAAACCCTTCAATTGATATTCATCCACGGAACACAGAAGTATCCGAGGGGAACAACGTAACCTTGAACTGCACTACCACAGGAAACCCAACACCCAGCGTTACTTGGAAAAATAATGGCTTACGTATCTCCTCAAGATTAAACTTGGCTATAACGACGATCAATGGAGTAGGTCGACTTATCATAACTAAAGTACACAGAAATGACAGAGGGAGATACACGTGCGTTGCTAATAACACCAGAGGATCCTCTGAATCAAATGCCGGAAATGTAATTGTACAATGTAAGTATTCTTTAGAGGTCATGCAGATATTATATCGATATCTGACAACTTAAATTAATTCACCAAATCTCTTACAAGATCGCGGTACCTAGGAAATTTTAAAAATTGAAAGACAAGTGCACTTTGAGTCGATATAAGGTTTTGTGGTAAACAAGCTAGCTTAATATTCTTGCAAAAACAGGCTGTTCTCATACCCGTCAAAACAAGTTATAGATCATTTAAAACATTAGCAAATACCATCAATGTCAAACCCACTCTCTTAAAAAGAAAGGGAACGATGATCACTGCCGAGAATATAATATTTACAAATTAGTATAATTTCATAAGTGAAGTGTTCTGATTGTTCGAGAATTACGTCATACATCGCTGTAACCACCTGAAGAGCTCTTGAAGGTGTATACAAGGCATGTACCAAAATTGTCGCTCGCATATTTACCTATCTTTCTCAAGAAGAAATAAATAATATGAAAGAAAATGATTTCCAAATCCCACCAAAGAAGCAACTAAATACGTATGTCATAACTTAAAGTTTGTTTTAAATCCACAAGCCTTCAGATGTCTACAAACATAGTTGACTTTATACGAGTTTCGGATTGAGTTTGAGTTTGTTCGGTCATCATGAATCACAAACTTCGACAAGGAAATAACATTTACTTAGGGCAATAAACAAAACGAGATCATGTCCTACAAATTTATTTGTGAACCGTTCGACTAAAAAAAAGTGACAGCAACCGACCAGCTGAGCTCCTCTCAATTAAACTCGCCGCCCTGTGTGTTTACATCAACTGATATCATAATAATATAATAATAATAATAACTTTATTTAAACTGTAAAGACCGATCAGCTAATCGAAAAGGATTAGCTGGCATCAACCGGTGACCAGCAAGTTTTATCTCAGCCTTATCTCATACTGAATTCATTTGTCATTTACCTTTTTCATGTATTCAGCGATGGCTTTAATCCATAAAACGAGTTCATAGTTTCCACAAATTTGACCTTTGACTTAACTGCATGTCGATTTCACTCTCCCTACTACAACAAAATGTTTTCCCAATTTTCACTCATCTTCGCTGCATTTGTCTTTGTAACACGCTATACGAGGTCTTCAAAGTGATGACTATTGCTTCAACTTGAATTCTAGTGTGCATTTACGGTGGTTTTCGGCGTTCTATTCATTTAGAAAATCCATTCTTGTAGTGTAATGAACAGTAGCAGCACGTGATTATGCAATTGTTTGTCACAAAACTATCCTGTCACGCGTGCTTGTAAAATTACAAAAGAGTCGGCAGTAAGACTATGATTATCTAGTTTTAACGTACTCTGCTTTTCACTGATAAAATTATACTAAAAGAGGAGCCCGTTAAAAAGAGCGTTCCTCGGTCATGGGCTGGGCCCCCAGCACAGGAGTAGATGTGGCTATATTCCGAATTGCTGGTTTTCACTTGACGTCATAGCCGCCATGTTGGTGCCCTTAAATAATAGACTCCTCGTTAGCTTCTTTCGTTGGGGCACCCACATACCCGCCATGCCTTTGTCATTCGAATCTCTGGGGATTGAGTGAAAACCAACAATTCGAATTCCCGCGTTGAAATTGAGAAGAATGATAATAAATAATAATGAGTAATGACGTTAGCTATGTGATTGGCTAAGACAACATGGCCATTGTTTATTTCGCACGAAATGCAATTCTAAATATAGTCACACCTACTCCTGTGCTGGGAACAGATCCAATGGGAAAGATGGACGCTCATGGTAATGAGTCGTCTCGACTTCAGTGAATATTTGTTCAATACCCTCATGAAAATATAGTATACTTTTAGTATACTTAAATTATGTACTTAAAGTATACTTTAAGTATAGTTTAAGTATACTTTAAGTACATAATTTAAGTATACTAAAAGTATACTATATTTTCATGAGGGTATTGAACAAATATTCACTGAAGTCGAGACGATCGACTCATTACCATGAGCGTCCATCGTTCCCATTTCCCAATTACGAAGTATACTTAAAGTATACTTATTTGTAAAACAAGTATACTTTAAGTAGTCATGTTTTGGGACTGAAACGTATACTTAAAGTATACGTATTATCAAAGTATACTTTTAGTATACTTGATATAAAGTATACTTCAAGTATACTTTTTAGTTAAAAACTAAAAGCTGTATATATTATCGTTAAAATGGATAAATGGGAAAAATGAAATGAAACTAAAACAACTAATTTTTTCATTTATACTAGTATGTTATATCTGATAATTTAGAGCAACTGGCACACTTGTGCTGTTATAAGGGTACTTAACATAAAGTACCGGCCGATAATCATATTGTAATTAAAATAGTAAAGAACACGGTACATGTACAATGTATGTATAGTCATTCACTTCTCGAAAAGGAAAAAAAACTGATTATGTATGACACAACCATTTTTATACTAATTATTGTTCTTTTTTCTTGATTCCAGTTTCGATAGAAGTGATCTTGTTTCTTATGCATGCCTGAATTATTGCACTTTCTTTCACTCCTGGGTGGCATCTCAATGTGCATACGCTGAAAGTAATTGAAAACGACAGTTATAACTTCGATGCTGATACATGTTCATAATGTTTAAAACTGTTGATTTGGGGTTTAAATGTTATTGAATACTTACCAACAAGACTGCCCACTACATTCTGGTTGAGCATTTCCCCCCGTTTTTCTCGGAAAGATTGCTGCCAAAAAGTTCTTCATTTTTGTAGAAACAGCTCAATAGGAATAGAGCTGTTGCTGTCGCTTTCCTGGCGGCTTTTTCAATGTGGTGGGTGTATACGTACACCGATGTTCCAGGTGAAAGCTCAACCATCTGCAAAATTGTGTAAAAAATAGGTTTGTTATGCCCCCCCCCCAAAAAAAAAAGCGCCCTCAGACTCAGCCAGTCCAGCCCGCCTCAAATCCCCCAGCCGAAAAGAGTCATTGCATTGCAGAGTTTTATTTTCGCTTCATTCAGAACTCGAACGGCGGGTCGAAACGCACTCGTCAGTAAAACTAACACTTTAGAATGTTTGGTTCTTTCGTTTTAGTCAGGACGGCGGGTCGAAACGCACTCGTCAATAAAACTAACACTTTAGAATGTTTTATTTTCGCTTCATTCAGAACTCGAACGGCGGGTCGAAACTCACTCGTCAATAAAACTAACAGTTTAGAATGTTTTATTTTCGCTTCAGTCAGAACCCAAACGGCGGATCGAAACGCCGTCACACTTTAGAATGTTTTATTTCACTTCAATCAGAACTTAAACAACGGGTCAAAATGCACTCCTCAATAACACTAACACTTTAGAATGCTTTATTTTCGCTTCAGTCAGAACTTTAGAGGCGGGTCGAAACGCACTCGTCAATAAAACTAACAGTTTAGACTTTTGTCAGGGACTGTACTCCTGTGCTTGGAACAGATTCAATGGGAAAGATGGACGCTCCTGATAATGGGCTCCCGACTAAAACAAGTATTCATCAATAGTTATCTCGACTTCAGTGACTGTTTGTTCAATATATAAAGGGAAACAGAACTCTAACTCAACTTTGCTCTACCGATCATTATATACATGAGGAGCCTGGCTTTATAATTCAGTTTGTTCTACCTTAGTAGTATAATATGCGGTAACTGACCCCCTAAAGAGTGGCGCAAAGAGGCGCAAGTGGTGAAAAGTCGCACAATGAATAATTCATGTACTAACAGTGCGCAATTAAGTAATGGTCTGCGCAAGAGGTAGGCATATGTTATGCATGGAATGTAAACACCTGCTAATTGTGGTATTGTTTCATCTTCCATCTCATTGGCTTAGACATTAAAATATATCTAAACTTGAAGAATACTATTATTTTTTCTCATTTTGTAAACAGATTTGAATGGCATCTATTGAAAACACTCATAACTTTTAATATGACAAACTTTCAATATGGGAACATTTTTAAATTGAACGTTTTTTTGGTTAATGTTCTGGACTCTTCTGATTTGACGAAATGTTTTCACACAAAAGAAATGTACCTTTAAAATGCATTTTTGGTAGATTTGATTTCAGAAATTTATCATGTAAGGGTTGATGAGTTGTCAGTATTAAAAACAGAAAATACTAAAGTGGGGAAAGCAAATTTCATCTGAACAATAGAATTGTGCCTACCTCTTGCGCGGACTGTTACTTAATATTTAATGAGTAATAATATAATAGGGCGCTGAGCGCAAATAAGGCGCAGGGGTCAAATAGGGCGCAATGAATAATTAAGGAGTAATAGGGATTATTACCTATTTAACGAGTATAATCTTGTAGTGGTAATGATCAAATTCGCGAAAAGAGACACAAGGTAGGGTAATAAGTTCATGTCCTAGATACACCAATATGTTACTGACGTTCTATGACCGAAACATAATAGAACGTAATTAACCTATTGTTGTATCTAGGACATGAACTTATTACCCAAGGTAGCACCATGCAAAATTAATGAGTACTAATAGTTGGCAATCAATAATTAACGAGTAATTACAGCGGTACCTTATCCCCTATAACGTTCACACTGTAAATTCTCCAATAAGCATTGTGCGCGCTTGTTATCGTTTACTATGGATTTTTTCCCTGCCCTTTAGACCCACCAAAGTTCTTTACCCATCCACAAATCCAAACAAAGAAAGAAACCGACAACCTGACCTTGACATGTGAACTGGAAGGCAAACCGTTGTCTACTGTGACTTGGATAAAGGACGGTAAAACGTTAATCTCGAACAATAGGATACGTGTTACGCCACCTACCGCAGTGGGCAGAAGCACCGCCACGTTGGAAATAATACGCATCGAAAGAGATGACCAAGGCACTTACTCTTGCAGAGCTAACAACAGTGTTAATACCACCTCAACCAACACGGCAATCGTCACTGTGCAATGTAGGTTGACCATAAATATCTCCTAGTTAACACTGTAAATTCTCGAATAAGCAATTTGAGCGCTTGTTTTCGTGTTCGGTCGTTACACTAAGGGATTGACCGCTCTTCTAATGGGTCAACCTTTTTCAGAAAACGATAGTCACACTGAACTGAAGCATTTCCTTTAAATCTGCATTGTGGCTGGAAAATTCACAATGTCTAATGCCATGCTAATAGGGTAGTGGATTGTTTCGTATATTGCTATGCAATAAAGTTCATAACGCTTCGCTCTTTCAATTTTTATATAACACTGCATGTGCATTAGTTCGAAAGGACAATGTCTTTCAGTACTTCTATTTTTTTTACCTGAGGCATAATTTGAGTTGGCCGTTTATAGGTTAAAGGAACTTTCTTTTTGTCACAAAACCATCCTGTTACGCGTGCATCTAAAATTACAAAAGAGTCGGCAGTAAATCTATGATTATGTAGTTTTAATTTTCTCTGCTTTTCACTGATGAACTTATACTAAACAAGTATTCATCAAGAGTCATCTCGACTTCAGTAAATATGTGTTCAATAGATAAAGGGGAACTGAACCCTAACTCAACTTTGCTCTACGAATCATTATATACATGAGGAGCCTCGGTATATAATTTAGTTTTTTCGACTTTCGTAGTACAATATGCGGTAAATGACGCCTAAAAAGTGGCGCAAACAGGCGCAAGTGACGAAAAGTGGCACAATGAATAATTCATGAGTACTAAATGTGCGCAATTAATATTTAATGAGCAATATTACAATAGGGCGCAGAGCTCAAATGAGGGGCAGGGGTCAAATAGGGCGCAATGAATAATTAAGGAGTAATAGGGATTATGACCTATTTAACGAGTATAATCTTGTAGCGGTAATGATCAAATTCGCGAAAAGAGACACAAGGTAGCACCATGTATAATTAATGAGTACTAATAGTTCGCAATCAATAATTAACGAGTAATTACAGCGGTACCTTATCCCCTATAACGTTCACACTGTAAATTCTCCAATAAGCATTGTGAGCGCTTGTTTTCGTTTACTATGGATTTTTCCCCTGCCTTTTAGACCCACCAAAGTTCTTTACCCATCCACAAACCCAAACAAAGAAAGAAACCGACAACCTGACCTTGACATGTGAACTGGAGGGCAAACCGTTGTCTACTGTGACTTGGATAAAGGACGGTAAAACGTTAATCTCGAACAATAGGATACGTGTTACGCCACCTACCGCAGTGGGCAGAAGCACCGCCACGTTGGAAATAATAAGCATAGAAAGAGATGACCAAGGGACTTACTCTTGCAGAGCTAACAACAGTGTTAATACCACCTCATCCAACACGGCAATCGTCACTGTGCAATGTAGGTTGTCCATAAATATCTCCTAGTTAACACTGTAAATTCTCCAATAAGCAATTTGAGCGCTTGTTTTCGTGTTCGGTCGTTGCACTGAAGGATTGACCGCTCTTCTAATGGATCAACCTTTTTCGAAAACGATAGTCACACTGAACTGAAGCATTCCCTTTAAATCTGCTTTGTGGCTGGAAAATTCACAATGTCTAATGCCATGCTAATAGGGTAGTGGATTGTTTCGTATATTGCTATGGCCTTAAAGTTCATAATGCTTCGCTCTATCAATTTTGATATAACCCTGCATGTTCATTATAAGGTCGAAAGGAGAATGTCTTCCAGTACTTCAATTTTTTTTTACTTGAAGCTTAATTTCAGTTGGCCGTTTATAGGTTAAAGGAACTTTGTTTTGGCTACTAGCGTTGTCAGTGTTTTTCATTTTTATCTCAGATCCACCAAAGTTCTTTACTTCTCCCGTTAACGTCACCAAGACAGAACAAAATTATGTCAAGCTGACGTGTGAACTAGAATGTAAACCAGTTTGTGTTGTGACGTGGTTGAAAAATGGCAAAGTGCTCAACACAACAAGTAGCACAATAACCGTTACCGCTCCTAGCACAGAAGGACGATCAAACGCTTCCCTTCAGATAATCAACCTTAACAGGAAAGACGAAGGCCGCTATTCATGTAGGGCGAACAATGCTGTGGCAACAAAAACATCGACATCAGGATATTTGACTGTCCATTGTACGTACTACTAGAGATAAGTTCGTGAAAATCAGCGATCTAATTGTTTAATTTTTTTGTCAGAACGTAAGGGTGGTTTGAGGAACTCGTGAGAATTAGATGGGGTTGAAAGGCCGTTAAGGTCTTCAAATGTTTGTCGAACAAATGTCTTTTTTGCTTAAATACATACCTTCACGTTCTCCGAATACAGAATAGGAAAACAGGCTGTTAGGTTACGTCACTTGTGTTAGTTTTCCGGGTGTGGATGTCGGTGTTACCTGAAAGTACCTCTAATAATGCACCTTTACCGGATTTTTCAAAGAAAGAAGAAACGTCGTGAAGTTTCCAATCTTACTTTTATTCCTACATCTCGTACCTCTTGGGATTGTTAGGCAGTCTCTTCTAAATCAAAATAATATAGTACACTATCAGCAAAGGATCGTTTAATATTTGATAGGAGTCGAATCCCGAATATGTGCTTCCTTTACTTTGCCAACAAATTCTGCATTCCCAATGGGTTCAAAGGAAGTACTTCTTTCAAAATATAGCGTTTGATCGTGATATTTTATTAGAAAGAGGTTTTCGTTCTATGAACGCATGAGCTTTCTTGGAGTAATAACGAAATACTTCGTCATTTCTTCTCAGATCCACCAAAGTTCTTTACTTCTCCCGTGAACGTCACCAAGACAGAAAGCAATTATGTTCAACAAAGGTGTGAACTAGAATGCAAGCCAGCTTGTGTCGTAACGTGGTTGAAAAACGGCAATGAGCTCAACACTACGAGTAGCAGAATAACCGTCACATCTCTCATTGGAGAAGGACGAACAAACGCTTCTCTTCAAATCAGCAATCTTAAGAGAAAGGATGAAGGACGGTACTCGTGTAGGGCGAACAATGTCGTTACAACGATAACATCGACGTCGGGATATTTGACAGTCAATTGTAAGTACTCTTTACACAATGTTGGGCCTTTCTAGGTGCATCAACGTCCTGAAATTCAGGACAATATAATGAAAAACTCTATTGTGGGGTTAGGGTTCTTTGTATTTCAGAGTATTGTTTTGCTCTAGTTCATTGTATTCTGAGGTTAGGGTTCTTTGTATTTCAGGGTAATGTTTTGCTGTAGTTCATTGTCGTTGATACACCTAGAAAGAGTCACAATGTTGGTCGTGTTGTATCGGTGGATACAAATATGAGCCTCGTTGGCGAGGATCTGTATCTCGGAAACAACACGGACTTGCATTTACTTCTGAAACGCAAACATAACTATTCAAGTGTCGTATAGGGATTCAAGATTTACTTTAAAAAGCGTAACATTTCTATAAAGTTATTGAGGCTTCTTGTGTTCTAGTTGATTGCAATATTTATTTCACTGAATAATCAGAATAATAATCCGGAAAAACCTTTATACTTTAAACATAAATGTTTTTATTGATGATTTCTAGCTCTAGCTCAAAATAAATTTGCATTTCAAATTTCACTGGTTCAGTCATTTGCGTATTCTTGCATGTAGTTGAGTTTACGGTTTGGTTTAAGCCAAAAACAGCAAAGGAGAAGCAAGAGTTGCCTGAATCTATTCATTTTTTTTACATTTGAAGGCTAAAATTTGGGAGTTGGTTTGAATATTTCAGGGGAGTGCGGGGTTGAAAGTGCCTACTGAACTAGAACACTTACAACACTTGATTATTGGTCTGGACCACTTACAGCACTAGGTTACTCAACTGGAACACTTACAGCACTAGGTTATTCAACTGGAACACTTATAGAACTGGTGACGTAACGTTGTTCTATAAGTGTTCAACTTCGATAATCAAGAATTTTTGTATGGTGACGTAACGTTGTTCTATAAGTGTTCAACCTCGATAATCAAGAATTGTTGTGGTATAATCTATCGCACCAGATTGGCTCTCGAACAAATTAAATATTTATGAGTTGTAGAAGTACTAATACAAATGGCTTCCTTCAAATGAATTACATGATCCAGGTATATTTAATTATTTTTAACTCCTGGATAATGCGAGGAGTTCGAGAGTTTTATTGTGGTGCAAATGGACATAATGGCGTCAAATAATAGATGTCAATAATCTGTCGTATATTTTATTCGTCGTCAATCTAGTATGCATTTTTTCTACATTTCGTAGTTCTTGAGAATTTTAGAAGGCTATCGAAAATCAAAAAAATGTAGGACAGTATCAAGAATTGATCGTTTAATATTTGGTCGTAGCCGATTCCTGGATATTTGTGGCCTTTACTTTGCAAAACATTCAGCATTTCCACTTGTAGTTATTTTTCAGAGAAAGAAGAAACTTCCTTGCAAGCGTTTCTGGATTTTGATACTTTCCCGCCGGAACATGGACCATCGCATACTTTGTAACAAACTCAATGGTTCAGCACACTTTTCACTTTCTCTGTGTTAATTCCTCAATTTTTGTCGTCTAAAGTTCTCGTTCATTAGCCTGTGATGACACAGAGTTCTAAATATTTTTTAGCGGCATGTTGGCATAATTTCCGTATTTCTACGGTGGCTCGTATTTTTTTGTTTTGTTATTTTTTTTCAGTATTACAGTTTGATTTAAAAAAAGTAGACACGGCTATAAACACAATGAAATACAGTATATAATATAGACAAAACAAGCTAACAAAGATACACAACAGAACTTAGAGGCTGTTACTATTTATTATAAGTAATACCATGAAAAGAGGGGAATTAGTGATTAAATTTCTCCACAAGCCGAGGGAGAGTTTGTGGAAGTTTCCTATCCTCTCCCGAGGCATGGGGGGGAATTTAATCACTAATTTCCCGAATTGTTATGATATAACTTTGTAATACTCTGATCGCCGAGGAACGGAACAAATCTCTTTGAGAAGTTTAGTTTTCTCTGCCTAAACTATTAAAGACGTCGCAGTTGAGTTGCTTTCGAAAACGTTTTAATGCTTGATTGAATGACCTTGGCTTCCCCTGGGGACAAGTGTGTTGTTTTTTAGAAGAATAGCAGTAAAACACAATGTAATTATGTGCTTGAATAAATATTTAAAAGTCATGCGTATATGGTTTTATGTATCCCACATGGAAGAAGCCGGTTTGAGAAATGAAGATTGAAATACGTGATCCCACATGGATTACATTGAAGGTTATGATGAAGCGAGGTCAGTTTGGGTTTGGTGTTTTCACTCGGGAGCGCAGGGCTAGTCGTGCCGGAGGGGAGCAATAGTTGATGCTTTTCACCCTCTCATGTCCAGCCTGCATTATCTTCTAATTTTCCCTCATGTTCTTGCAATTTAGAAATTTAGAAATTTCCCTGTTGAAGACAATACATATTTCTAAATTTCCCTTGCATTTGTAATGAGCCGGGGAATTTAGAGATTAAATGTGTGTGAACAAACAAAGGAATCCGAGGCGATCATGGTATTACATAAATAAGCATATCTATAAATAAAAAATGGTTTATTTTACGTCGAAGATACAGGAAGCCGTTACCGGGTCTCCCAAACCAGAGGCTTATGTTTAAGTATTCCGACGAACTCTATGGTCGAATTGGAATTTAGGTTGGTTGTTGAGGAGGGAGGAAAACCGGAGAGCCCGGAAAAAAAACCTCGGAGCAAGGACGAGATACCAACAAACTCAACTCGTATATGGCGCCGCGTCCGGGATTCGAACCTGGGCCACAGAGGTGAGAAGCGAAGCGCTTAACCCTGCGCCACCCTGGCTCCCCCCATATATATCATTCAGTTGCTTTTGGATGGTAAGCAATTTCCTTGATAAGGAGTCGATTACGATTAATCACGGGAACTTAGATTATATTTTTCTCTCGCAATGAAATGATCAACTGAATAAGTCCTTTTCATTCTCTTACACAGGCCTCTTGTTGATAATAACCTATTTTTAAATTTAGATCAGATACTTGCTTTCTAACATTTATTATGTAATTAACTAAAACATAAGTTTTCTCTAGGTTGATTATCCCAAATAAAATCTATTTGATACCAAGGCTCATTTGATGTTTTGAACTTTTACCAACAAGTCTGGACTTTCGGGGAAAAAAATCTTAAAGCATTTTTATTTCGTGTTAACACAGATTCATTTTTTTGAATTTGTAAAGCATATCATTATTGTATAAAATCCTGTTAAGGTCTCGATAAAGGTTCGACGTGTCATTTCGGAAAAACGCTCTTGCAACGTCGGAATTAAAGCCACATAGACGTACTATATACCGTTTTAAAGGTCTTGAATTGAAGAAAGTATATATTTAATCCGTTTTGAACAAAAGTTAAAAGCGTATATGTTGTATATATTTCTACGCGAAATGACTCCATCCGCCAGGAGGAGTTCAGCCCTTCAGGCTTTTGAAACATTTTTTTTCTTAATTAGCCCTTTCGAATCCCTGTGTCGGGCATTTTTGATATATTGCGTATTATAGGTTTTATCCCTTTTCAAAGTTGAAAAAGTAGTTTTTCATCCCATTTTGATACAAACCAGGTCATAAATCCTGAACGAAAAATTATTTCAAAATTCCCCGACACTTTTATTTGAGAAACAGCTGTTTTCTACGACTCGTGAAAAATTTAGGAGAATTGGACAAAACGCTAAAAGGCTGGACTTCAACAAAGTTCTGTTTTTGGCCGAAAAATAGAGCCGAGAAACAGCCCGATAAAGGATTTCAATTCATTTCACGGTTGACTAAGAAGTCCCGCCTCCAAGGGTAATTTCATTATCATTAACGCTTTTTAGGTAATGATCCAAAAATAACGTCCATCAAAATGGATAAACATCTATATATCTCTTTACGCACATAATTCTCTGTGTAGAAATCATTGACTCGATATCTGGCATTTTTAGTCCACCTTTTTCAATATGGTTTATTAATCCTGTGCGCTTTACCTTATCTTTGCCTTTCGATACAAAAGAGTAGAGAAGGGTATATATTTTTTTGATAATTCTTTTTATATGAAATTAGAGACATGCGATATAACAGTTATAGTATCGCCAGGGATTTTATCACCTGAATTCTTCCAATCAGAGAAAGTGACCTCCAGTTCCAACCTTTCAAATACCCCTTTAGGTTTTTTTCAATTGATTCGAAGTTCTTCTTGTAAAAAAGTAAGTTGTCATAGGTGAAATAAACAACTAAAAATTTTACAACAGTGCTAATTTCTTGCACTCCTAATTTTGTATGATCAAGCTCCATATATCCTAAGGGGATAATTGTTTTATTGTTCATCTTTAAGCCCGAGTATATGCTAAATCGCTCAACGATATTTAAAAGAGAGAAGTACTTATTTCTAACGAAAGTGGTCATATCATCGGCAAATCTTACCAGTTTTATTTCTTTTCCACCAATGTTGATTATCTCTATTTGGTTGTCATTTCCTTTGAAAATTGCTAGGAGTTCGAATTCAATAATACATAAATATGGTGATAGAGGATCTCCTTGGCGAATACCACGTTTAACAGTAAAAAAAAAAGGCGTAGCAAAACCATTATTAATTACACAGCTGGATATGTCATGGTAGACTGTTTTAATCCATGTCATAAACGATTCACCGAAACCAAACGCCTCAAGTGATTTCATTTAGAAAAAAACAATTCCTTGAGTTGAAAGCTTTTCCAAATCCGCCTCCATATCCTTTCAGTTTCGTAAATTCGAGCACATCATCTATAGTGCACATCATCGAGCACATCATCTATAATGTATTATGAAGGACTTTTTCCAGCCTACTAGCAATAACCTTTGAACCTATCTTAACGTCAACATTTATTAAAGATATTGGTCTACAATTATTGATCCATCGTCCTTTTCTTTCCTATAAGCGTTATTATGGCTTGTTTTTGTGTTATTGATAATTCACCATGGTGATATTAATAATTTAGAACCAAGATTTTGACTTTACGTCGTAGATATCAGAATAGAAAGAACAAATTCCACTCAAAATTGTTTTTGCATTTGTATTTTCTTTGCCGTCTAATTGAATAAGTTTTCTCAGGCAACGTTTCTTTTTAACTCGTCGTTGCACGCATGTTCAGAAACGAGATATTGGGGTGAGGTGGATTTCATTTCAGAGCACCGTGCAACATATGTATCGAGCACCGCGTAGCTTTTCTCCGAATGACGTTTGATTTTCCGAAGATATATTGACGGACGTTTGTGATTTCCAAAGGATTTGGTTATTTTGTAGAAGATGTATTGACGGGCATATGTAGTTGGTTTTACTGTGAAGAACAAACTGTTATCGGAGAAGACACCTGGATGGTTTCGAAATGATTTGGCGATGTTGTAGATATCTCTCTTTCTAAGGTAAATATTCCAAAATGACTTATAATTAACTGATGTGAGTGTGAGATTTCTTGCTATTCTATTAAATTCAAAGCAATTAACATTATAGAAGTTGTGTTTTAGATCAGGATATTAGCTGATATTTATTTATCCACGTTGGGGAAACATTGAAGTTCATGTAGATGGTGAAAATTGTTTAACATAATCTTGTGTGACCCCTACAACTATATTGTTCTTCGTCGTATTTACGAGAGAAGTCCGAAAATTAATTTAGTTTAGCTTAGCTCAGCAGAACAGAATAGTATTAATCTTAATCTGTGAGCAAGAGGGTTGAGTTTGGCGTTTTGGATGCAAGAGACATAGCGATGGTCATGTACAACTGTTATCGCAACAAAGTTCCTAGATTAAAAAGTCGAGGTATTTTCGAATGTGTATTAGATCATATATTAGAAACAATGTTTCAAACATCAATGCTTAAAAGTCTATTATGTGGTTCCCATCGAGCATATGTTCTTGCGCGTGAATTAAACGTTGCATAGGACTTGCTTAGGACGATTCATATAGATTCATTTTAGGATGATTCATAGTTCAATTGTACGTGTACATAACAATTTCAGTGTATGTTTTAGTCGAGCTAGAACTTCAAAACATAAGAAAAGAGCAATATGTTGCATGTTATACCATCTTAGAAATGGTAAAGGTAAAATAAAATATAAACAGGGACAGCGATTTTGTGCTTCAGTTAAAATATATTAATATCTTGTGATGTAGAACTTAATCCAGGCCCCTCAAATGGTTGTTCCGAAATTAGTTCCTATGCATCATTGTTACTATCTAGATTAGCTGAACGTGGACCGAGAGATAGATGTAGGCGGTGAAGGGGATTGTTTTTTTCAGAGCACATCAGTTGTATGGTGTATATAATTGTCTAATTTTCATGCTCTTGTGCGTAGTATTTGTATTGAGTATTTGAGACTGAACCAAGAAAGATTCATTGAAAGTAATATTGACCATTCTTGGCTACATTATATCAATGATATATGGCAAGACAGGGTGCATGGTGTGATGCCATGATTATATACAAGCCGTTGCCGACTCTCTCAATTTATCAATTCACATAATAGAATCTAATGAGAATTTTGTAGATTCCAATATCATTCATCCGGTTGACACACAGGGAGAACCTATTATTATATACATTGGTTATATAGATGAGGTTCATTAAATTATGTTTCTACTGTACAACAAAGTGCATTCTATTTTCTTTCGCTACGCTCAGCCAAATAGAAAGTATTTCTATTTTCCACATATGAATAATGATAACAACGTTTGGAGGGAACCGCATAGCTGACAGCATCGTTTATTAGATTCAGGTTACAGCAGTAATTGGTGTTATAACTAATAACAGTAGTCCAGTATAACAATAGTACAATTGTGAGCTAGATTTTAGATGGTGAATTGCCGGATACGAAAAACCGGGATAAAAAAACCCAGTTGAGGAAAAACCCGGAAACGTATTCTCCAAACCAGTGCAGTCTAAAGGTTTAAATATTCCTATTAATATACATTTAAGAACAATATTGCCGCACAGCTGACGGCATCATTTATTACAAGTCATTGCAATTGTATACGTACTCAGAGACAGTTATGTTACAGTAACTGTTACGTACTATTAACTCAAACTATAAAATAGCTACAATATGTCAAGAAAAAACTAAGGCCGTTGCTGAAATGCGGTTAGCCTTAGGGTGTTTATAAATGCAGCCAATCATTATGTGTGGCTTATTGTATCCAGTTTCAACTTCAATCCAGCATGACTAGACTAGTGGCATTTCAAATTTTATGTCAGGCCTTGAAATAACTTTTAAATCCTTATTGATATAGATTTCTGCCCCACCTGCTTTTGTTGGAGAATCGGTATGGAAGAAATTATAATTTGATATATCACAGTTTAATACTGAATTATAATTTAGTCTAATTTCGGTAACAGCAATAATATCTTGATTTCTACTTAAAGTAACTAATAGTTCATTTAAACAATTTTTTTTTTGTAGACTTCGTATATTCCAATGCAAGAGGGTTAAGCTTTGTAGGCTGACCTGATCAAACATTTCATTTACTTGGGAAGCGGTGAAGTAATCCGAAGCAGGGTAATTAAGCATGAGATCAGAATCCACATCCAAATCCATATCGGGATTAGGTAGAGGTCATACAGATCTACGTTAAAATCTAGGTTAGACGCCATGTATACTTATGAATATGTATATATATATTGTATATATTCATATTTATATACTGTATATATATATGAATGTATAATAAATATTACGGTACTTATCCAGTTGCAAAGTCAAGAAAATCGTCAAACTCCTCGAGGGTAGTGAATGAAAACACTCTCGAAGAGTTCACTTTGCATAGGAGGATCTTTCCGTTAGTTCTCCAGAGGTATTTGAAGTGATTCTCCTGAACATGAATACATTACATATCCTTAACAATAATATATTCCGATAAAGAAACACTGAAACAAAGTTTTCTTCGGTTCCTAACATGTCCTTGACTTAACAAAAGTTCTCTGAACAGTCCAAAACTACAAAAGCGGTCAGCTTCAATAATCAATCCAAGCTAAGAGAGAGATTAACTCACAAAATTTGAAAAACATTAAACGTTAAACTTAAACTGTTCTCCATCGATAAATGGTTTATAAGTTTCAGCTCGGCTGAACGATGCTCGCTTACCCGCCGCCCTCGCTTCTCACGTGCTTGGGATAAGCCGCTTTCGCATCGAAGAGACCTCTCTAGGCAGTGCTTGCCCTATCCCATAGTTTGATCCATCCTCTATAACAGAGCGACAGGAGAAAAGGTGTTCGCGGTCGGTGAACATCGTGCTATAATTGTTCTCGATCTGGCCGGGTCACATGATTTCTTTCCATCCTATGTATACGCTGAAATTCTATCTCGCGAGGGTTTTCGATCTACTTTTAATGTTTCTTCTATGGAGTCGTACAGGGTATCGTTGACCTTGGTCTCGCCATCGTTGTCATACTCAGGAATTCCATAAAATCTCAGATTTTCGCGTCGGTTGTACACTTCATAATTCAAATGTTTGAGCCGCATGTTCTCTAATTCCTGAGTTGTCTCGCTGTTGGATTGATTGGTACTCTTTCTCTGATTCAACCACCATGTTTAGGAATTCCACCCTGTTCTTCAATTCATCTGTGGTTTTTGCAGTGTTTCTTAGGTCTTTTTCTAAACGGTAGAAATCGGTCTGTAAGACCGCCACTGTACTGTTAATATTGTCAACCGCTTCGTGTAATGCTTTGATGTCATGTTCAAATATGTCAAGTTTGCTCAGCTTTGATAGAATCTCGTCAGCTTTGGATGCAAAATCATGGGCCATATCTAACGCTGATATCACTACGTCGTTTACTTCGCTTTCGGTAATGGCGGAAATCTCTTCGGTTTCAGCGAAGGCTTCTTTCTGCCTCTTGTGGTCCTATTTTAATATGGAGTCGTCCGTCTTTTCTTCTCCGATAAGGGCAGCACTAATTTGCGTTGAAGTAAGAATACCCGGGCTACCTTGCATCGGTAAAGTTAAATGAGAAATGACTAAACATTTACGAGCTTCGCGACCTTTCAGCTGACGGTTTCCCAACTGTCTTCCAGAGCCAGTGCGTTTACTGATAAAGTGTCTTCACCCGAAAACTCTCTTACTGCTTCTTTGTGTGAATCCTTGAATTCTTCGAAACCAATTTTTTCCAGAGCAAATTTAAACGCTTTTTGGAACAGCAATCTAAAGCCTTTGGGTCCGGCTTTCAAAAGTTTACAATGTAAATTATACAAATCAATAGCCCACAGAGATCAGAGAAAATAATTAATTTAATTTAGCACGGAGCCTCGTATTGAAACCTTTGTGCGTGACAAGTAAAGCATATCGCGGAAGTGGGCTATTCAGCGACAAACAATGGCTCAGCTCGCGCGCCCAGCCGTGAGTGGGGAGAGGATCGCGGGTTCACCGAAACCCCCACGGCTGGAAACCGAGCCTAGGTGTATCGTTCCGGAGTAAATAAATTTTAAATTTTATGACATAAAATCCCAGCGTGTTTTCTGGAAGGCATGACGTCATCGTGTAAATATCGATGTAATTGTGTAAATTTCTTTTTTAACTCGCTAAATCTTTAAAAGTTTCATTCAAAGAGTTTTGAAGTGAAACCCAATGATTTTGATGGGAAATTAAGCTTTATTCGTATTTTCGTTGTTTGGCACTGAGAGGTACACAAAGATGGCGGCCGCATACAAAGTTTTGTAAAATTGTCGTACATTCATTGGCCCACAGCTCCGTTAGGAAATAATCTAATGTTCCAAAATTGGGGTTATAAGTGTATTTTTGATAGTTCTACAAGGACCAGTATGTTTTATTTGATTTCATAAATGCAAACCAATTTTGTGATCACGTGTCATGACGATGGAAACCACCAGTTCTTTAGCCATATCCAAAATTATATTCTAAGTACTAATCGCTTTTCTTTCTCTACTATTTCAGTGTGATTAACTTGTAAACATTTTGTAACTTTACATTTTCTATATGATTTGCTAATGAAGTATATAGCTCTTAATACATATTTAATCAGCTATATGTGTGTGTCTGTAACATTATATATATATATATATATTGTATTATCATGGTGTGTGAACTCCATAGATAAGCCTTGAGTTTTTTGAGCAAACACTAAGTTCAAATATGTTTAAATAAAAAATCATGGAAACGATAGGGGCTATAGTGCAAGCAGTTCAGTTATCCTTCGAGTCGGGATTCCGTGTCATGATTCGTAGGAAGTATTTCTTGGACCTTTGCGAGACATTAAAAAATTGACTCGAGCTGCAATTTAACAATTTTCATGATATTTAATTTAACTTTTTAGCTTTCCTCGAATATTTATTCAGTTTTCGGCCGACATTCATGAGTGCTGATAAAGCGAGCCAGTTTGCAAAAGCGCAACATGTCATAGACTAGTTTGAATTCAACTTTTTTTTTTTGTTATTTTAGTATTTTATGGTATAGTAAACGGGCACACAAATAGGAACGACTTCAAGAAAGACAATAACGTGTTTTTCCCATCATTTTCTTTTCATTTGAACGATTGATATTTTGTCTTACCAGTAAACTGGGTAAACAGGCGAATGAAAAATAAGTAATTAAATTAATTATATATCGTATTTTACTCACATTTCTTTATTCCGATTTTACGACTTTTTCCACTTTCCTGCATTTGCCAGTAATTTTATAATTTCCACAAAAGTATCATGGTCGCGCTATAATTAATTTTGGTCGCACAGTCGAAAGCCTGGCTCCAAATACTAACTCGAAATCCTGATCTGAAAACCTGAATCGAAAAGTAGGTAAACTACCTTTCAAAGCTTCATTCGTAGCTCCTCCCACTTCAATGGTTGACAGAATCCCATTTTTAAATTGCCGTGTCCGGCGGCAGACCAATACAAGCTCTTTGCGTTACAACGACAACGGCTGTAACATTCCAATCTTCCTCTTATTTCTACATTTCGTAATTGTTGCAATTTTTACCCAGTCTAGTGAATAAAGTGAGGCGTTGCTGAGAATTGTTATACTGGAAACGGCCGTAAATAGCTTAAACTAGGTGTATGGCAAAAATATGTCGTGTACATGTATATACACTGTTCGTCCTCAAATTAGGTGAAAACGGCGGTAAATGTCGTAAAATAGTTTGGATTTGTGTATATATTGCAGGTTAAAAATACTTCAGGTGAAATTTCTCCAAGCAATTTTTTTTTTCAACATTGTTTATCTTTTTCAACCTAGTTTATTTTGGTTAGTTATCAATCATTCTAAAAAGGAATCCTTTCTTTTTTGAGGGGTCATAAAACGAATGGGGTTTAGCTTTTTAGGGGGCAAAATCTAAAAATAATTTAGTAGGTTTTCGTCTTCTACCTCCCCTCCCTCCCTTTTTCATTTCGATAATTGCCTACCATACCTAGGCCTTTGTTGAAGCAAATGCTGCCCTGGATGACTCTGTATAAGACCTTCAAAGTTGAAAGGGGAAACATCCGTCGTCGTGCACAAATGGCCAGAAGAATCACTCCAAACATCATATCAATAAAATAGCAAGCAAAAGTGTCGTTTTGAACTTCCCGCGGCCTTTTCCATATTAGGAAAATTCCATATTCCATATTTGGAAGAGCTGCCACGACATTCAAAATGGCGGTTTCTAGGTCCCAGACCTCTAAATCGACACTCGTTGTTTGATATGTAACCTGAGTATCAGGCTCTCAAGAAGAGAAGACGGGGTAGAGAAAAGAAAGAGAGCCTGACACAGACCCATTGAGAAAGGCCTTCCGCCTCCCAAGCATACGTCATCGGGCCATCACTTTTTAACCAATGAAATTTATTTCCGGATTTGGGAGATTAACATAACTGTCATCACGAGTTTTGAAGTGTTGGCCGGATTTTTCGATTTCTGTAAAGAAAACTTTGGACTTTAATATGGTATTTATATTTCATCTGTTTTATGCTACGACTAACACAGAGTTCTGTTGTTCCTTCAAGGATAATAAGCCTACAATTCGCTCGAAGGTTTGGAGTTAAGTTTATGTTGCCATGGGAATTGTTTTGTTTTGAATGTGAGAAATTCCCTCGCTGCAAGCCGAACCTTCTTCAACTTACTGTGTTTTTATCAGCTTCAGTGGACTGACCTGACTGACGGCTACAATGACGTACGGTGACGATATTTGTTTCTCCTGTTGTTCGGTTTCCAGAACTGAGAGAAGATCGGAATAAAATTCCCGCCGGCAACACTCCGCAGGACGTCCAGTTTCTTTCGAGAAACATGCCTTTGAGACAGTTTTTGTGCAGGCTTAAAGGGGCCGTCTCACCCACAGTGCTTAGCGTGCTTTTGTTATTGTTTATATCCGGGACTTGGACCCTTATTCACGGCGGGAAGCTCACGAACTAAGCATATTCTTTAATACTTTATGTTGGTGACATGATAATTTATGACCTTGATGAAGCTAACAGTACCTTACAAGTTGAATGTGAAGCCAACAAAGTGTTATACAGCAGTACTTGGCTGTACTATAACATTTACCGCTCACCCGTCGCTGCTATAAACAGAGAACACTCTCTCCGGGTAATACTAATATTTATGAAAGCGAGAGGTTTCTCTCCTCGGTTTTATTTTTACTTGCAGACAGAGAGAGAGAAAGAGATCTCCTAGCAGGCAATCTCGTTGCTGGCAGTAGCAGAGAACCAGTTCAAGAGAGAACAGTGAACGAATTACAGCTCGATCGTTTCAATGGGAAATTATTATCACGGCGGCTCTGTTGTCAAATTTTGTGCGAGTCATAAACTTTGATCGATCATCTCGGCGAAATCACGGCGTGAAAGCCCTTCGAAACCAGAGAGAGACCTGTTTCCACAAGTTAAATGCCGAAGCTCTCAAAACGATTTTAGGAAATTGCTCAATTATTTTCCGGTCGAACAAGCGGAGTTTCGTTGCCTATAATATTTTGTTCACTATAATATTTACCGCTCACCAGTCGCTTCCAAACCCTGTCATCAGTACTATAAACAGAGAATAATAATTATGAAAAGAGGGGTTTCTCCCCTCGGTTTTATTTTTCCCTGCAGAGAGAGAGAGAGATCATCTGCTAGCAGTAAATCTCATTGCTGGTGCCAGAGAATCAGTTCAAGAGAGAACAATGAACGAATAACAGCAATTATCATGCAGCTCGACGGCTTTGTTTGTCAAATTTCGTGCGAGTATAAACTTCAAATAATCAACCCGGTGAATGCGAAAATCTCGGCAAAATCACTGTCTAAAAGCCCGAATTCCGCCCTTTGAAACCAGTGAAAGACCTGTTTCCACAAGGTAAACGCGAAAGCCCTGAAAATAATTTTAGAAAACTGTTCTTCAAGTGGAGTTTTGTTACACATTGTGGTCACGTAAGCCAGCCACGGTGTTCAAAAACCCAAGTCGGCTCAAAGATAGTAAATACTCGAACTAAGCGCTAATATATCTTTACATATAAATATTAATGGTCAGAATAGCTTCTCCATGTTGTAGGTGGAAATCGTGGACACAAACGGACAATTGTTTCCTTTCGTTGAGAACGAACGAGACTGGCACCATCAGAGAACTACGGCCACCTGAAATAAAACTAAAATTTGCATGACCAAATAATTTAAAACACTTAAATAAGAGGCTCAATAGGAAGTGCAATAAAAAAGGTTCAACCTAGTATGATTTTTTTGACGATAGCTGGAAGGATGGCAGAGATGTAGAGAAGATTAAAATCACTGCCATAAAAGTCTGGATTTCGATGGCATCGAAAATGGCCGCAATGCTATGTGAGCGCGCTAAGCACTGTGGGTGAGACGGCCCCTTTAAGAATAATATTTGGTAAGAACTGTTAAACGGCTTCCAATGCTTTTATGAAATCCATTTAAATCGTCAGTAAAAGAGAGATTTCAGTGCAGTGTTCACGGCCGTGAAGCTGGCGTTCAGATTCAGTTTTGAGTCTTTTGTTTTTTATCCAATCAGCGCCAGTGAATGGATTTGTGTCAGGCCCTCTTTTCTTTCTTTCCCTTCTCCCCCCCCCCCCCCCCCTCCCCCCCTCCCCCAAGGGCCTGATACTCAGGTTACTCCAAACAAACAAACCCGTACTTTTCTGCAAGTGCAATGGTCAATTATATCGTGCACATTTAGAAATATATCCTTCTTTTCAAGGATACGTTTTATATATTTTCTTGTTAAGGATACATACATTTAGACATTTAGCATTCGAGTGACTAAAACCTCCCAATATAAGCGATTTGTAGTGATCAGTGAGTAAATTCGTATTCCTGAAAACGGCAAGAGACGATCAGCCTAGATGATAGTCTGCGCCGATTTATTTTTAGCAAGCATAATTTAAGTGGACATTTTTCTAAATCGATCTATCCGACTTGTCGTTGGTGGACCCAATATACCTACAGCATTCACAATTTATGTTCCGCACGGTTAAGGACGCTGATATGAAAACGGTAAGAACAAAATAGGTTCGTAAAGAGTGTTAACCAAAATTATGCATTCCGTATGAACAACAGATATATTCTGTATACACAGTTTTCTTTTTAATCGATATAGACAACTATCCCAGATGCAGCTATTTCACTGAATTTTGATGGACATGGTAGTTTTTGTAATTAATTAATTAAAAATTAGTATATACCTATATTACCAACTGAAAGTCGATTAAGGTATGCTAATCGCCGTGGTGAGCGAGTAGCAGCTGACGTTTCGAGCACTAGCCCTTCGTCAGAGCAAAAAAGGAATATAGATATTTAGTATGGCAATATTTCTTTTTATTATGTGGCTCTGTCACTTCTTGCATTCTGATTGGTCAATAGCATGTCAAGATATTTCCATATTTGCTACGGTCGATACGCCTTTGTGCTCCGGACAAGCATGTAACTTCATGTGGATGAACTGGATGATGTACCAACGGTGCGAGTTTCAAATGAGCTTCCGAGAGCAAATCCACACAGCATGACAAACACAACGTACTTTCATACAAAAACAAACAAAAAGAGAGCGCTACGCTACGACAAAGAGCACATAAGGATAAGTGACGCCGAACATTATCCGAGTGAGTCTTACAATACTGATCAAGTAACCAACAAAAATGCAACTTTTTGTAAAGACAATAAAAACGAAGAGCAACACGAAAGTCAGGGTGAAACATATTTATTCAATGGAAACAAAAATGGGCTGCAACAGGAGCCCATTACCAGGAGAGTCCATCTTCCATACTAGGTCTGTGACTCAGCGTATGACCGGATTGAGCTATATTTAGAACAGATCTCACGGGAGTTCACGTGCTCACACTTTGGGAATACAATCAAACCATAGTCAGGACAATGCAGCGTTAGTAAAATCACCTCAAAGAACAATAGATCATTCTTAATCTCGATAATTACGGCAAGCATATGCACGATCGCAGCAGAGTCAGAAGGCAGTTAACCGGGAAACATGTTCTAAAAATAGCTCAAACCGGTCATACGCTGACTCACGGGTATAGTATATATGGACGCTCCTGGTAATGGGCTCCCGGCTGCAAACATAGTCAAGAAAACGAGGTCAAGCCTAAATGTCCTACAAAAGTTTATAAGTTGATATGGTAGGAAGAATACAAGAAATAGCACTTACCTTAGCCGGTGTTTCATTTAGGATCGTAGAGCGAATGCCAAATGGCCATGAGTTCAAGCCGAAGACGCTGAGCAGTTGTAATATCCATTGATATCAGTTCCGGTACACACCAGGTCCGGTCATGTGACTTTACCTCATTAGTGAAGTTGTCGTTTCGGGAATAAACAAGATGGCGGTTTAAAGGCCAGATTGGCTGTGTAGTTGTTGCTAAAGAGCTAAAGTGGCGGATATTATTCTGGCGAATAAAACTATTAGAGTAGCAAGATAAACGGATATTGAATTTCTGTTCCTTCGAAACGGAAATAAAATCGCAGGTAAGAAGATTGGCAGGAGACGAACAAGCAAAGGAAGCATAGAAAGTGACCTTGATTACAGAAACAAGAAACCTTAAAACACAGCCATTCACTCACACAGACGACCACATTATGATTGGAAAAGCCTGGAAGAAATTACTAGAAGGTATTGAGCGAGAATTTAGGTATTTGAAAATCACAACACCGACCGATGAGAAAGAAGCTCTCTTGATTTACGGCGGGAAAGATATAACCAGAAGATGAGAAATTAAAAATCAAATTTCACGCATCACGCCAGATATTTAATTCTCAAGATGAAGCCAACGCCAGGAGAAACTGCAGCAACTCACACTTCCAGGTTAAGAGAGAACGCCAATGAATGTGAGTTTGGAGGAAACTGCAAAGAAAGGATACTAGAACACCTAATCCACACAATTGACAGCCAAACAATTATCGAGAAAGCCATTGGCATTTAACCTAACTGCTAACCGAGACAGCGCAAGACTAGGAACAACACAGAAAGGACACAAACATAACTCCTTTCTACCCAATCAGATAGGAACTATGTGCAGTAGAGGGGACGTTCTTCAGAGGAAACAGGATCTAAATACCCACATGCCTACAGAGAAAGGTTGTCAGAGCAGCACACAGCCTTCGACACCTAGACATGTTGCGAGAGAAGTACTAGTTTCCTGGGATGAACAGCCTAGGCGAGGAAATCATCGATCAATGCTTTAGAACCAATCAAGATTATATGAATGCCACACAAACTATGGAATATTTTATCTGTAGACTGTTCAGGCCCATACCCCAACGGTCATTACAACTTGGTGGTAGTCAACAAGAGGACAAGCTACTCAACAGCATTCGAGGCAACTAAGGAAAAGCTCAAGAAACCATTCGCGACCCATGGTACGGCGCCCAAGGAAATAGAAAGCGACAATGGACGCCCTTGAACTCCAAGGAGTTTGCAAGCTTTGCAGAGGAAGAAGGATTTCATCACCATCGTGGCACACCAGAGCATGCCAGAGCAAATGGTGACGCTGAAAGCGTTATGAAGGTTCGAAATATAACAGAGCAAATAGCACACTTCCAAGGAAGAGACAATCTCATTGCCATACTAGAAATGTTAACGGGTATCGCTCAACACCAAATCCAGCAACTGGTATCACACCCTATGGGGCCTTGATAAAGAGACAAGTACGTAGCCAAGCTAGATTACCAGGCAGGAGATATTGTCAACTAAAGGGATAAACAAGAGCATAAGAACAGCTTGAAACGAGATGGCGAAAATAGGAACACTAGGGAGCACAACTTTGTAGTTGGAGAATATGTTCCATTGAAACAGAGGAAGAAGAACATTGTCAACAGTTATGAGCCAGCATTTTACATCATCTACCAAATAGAGGATCGGCCATTGCGGCTAGAAGAGTCACTGATGGACGAGAAGTGCGTCGAGACGCCAGTCAATTCAAGCTTGTAAATACAGCAGTGGGATGGAAGAGGAGTTGACTCAAAGCAAGGAACAAGTCCCTGAAGATTGGAGAGAAACTATATTCCTCAATCAATCCAGAACAAGATCCACATGGAACACAACCTTAAGGAGGGCTAGAGATTCAGCGACATGATACATCTCATATTATACGCCTCAGAAGCCAGACAATGAAATAGGACTGCAGACAAATCAAAACACTGAAACAAGACCTCAGAGGAACAGACGCAGACCTACTTATATCAGAGACTATGCGGAGTGAAAACATAAAGCAACACTAAGCTGTGTTAATTTTAGTTAAGGACTTGACATTAGTACTTAAGTTAACTTCAAACCAAGTGTTTTAAATCTTTATGGGGACCTAGCATAATTTCGGACATATCATTTCCGGTCATGTGACTTTACCTCGTTAGTTAAGTTGTAGTTTTGGGAATAAACAAGATGGCGGTTCAAAGGCCAGCTAGATTGTGTGATTGTTTATTCGGGCTGAAGGAGAGGATATTATAGCAGTTATCAAGGAAATATCCTGAAGTGTTGAGAAGGAAGTCTGGTGCCAATATTTCCAAGCCCGAGGAGTTTGTGAAATCGGATAAAGTGAAGCGAAAGCTACCTTGCCTTTTGAAAACTTACACCAGAGAGAAACCGAAAGAAAAATGTCCCTCGCAATGAACAGAAGCCCACGCACATGCATTTAGTGCTCACTAGATGGTGACCTTCATCAGTTAGATCCGGGACAGAAGAGACCGCCAACGCTGCCCTCTCGTTGGCCGATTCCCTCAACTCGGATCGAGCAGCTTTACTGTTGACTCGTTTTCATCTTCAAGATTCCAGACGAACAATTTGTCGTTTTAACGATTCATCTCGGAAATTAACTACTTCAAATGTTAGAATTTTGTCGTAAACTTCTGTCAACAATGATAAATGTTGATCCTCGGCAACTGTCGTCTAAAGTAGCAAAATAAAGCCATAGAAGTCGACAAGTTTTACAGTTGTATGTTTTGTTTGATTGATGCTTCTCTTTCATGAAAACGGCGGCCAAATGCATGTTCGCGCGCTTACGGAAATGGAAATATGAAAAATACAAGTAAATATACCATATAATAAACCACGTATTAACCTTGCTTGCTCGGTCTGTAGAGAAACGACCTCGCTCTGATATTTCTCTGTACAGACCTCGCTCTAGATTAATAAGCAATTATTATCTTTTCAGATTCTCCTAGGGTCCTTCTGTCGCCAATTAGTGTGGTAAAAATCGAAGGGGATTCTGTAGTAATACGGTGTGAATATGAAGGACACCCAATACCGACTGTTAAAGTGCTTAGGAATGGTAACGCCATCAACATAAAAAGAAATGGAAGGATAATATTCAACGTGAGTGGAGATGTGACGAGAGCCACGTATCTTCTACAGATCATCAAACTGAACAGAACAGACGAAGGGAACTATACCTGCAATGGGAGCAACATAGTTACTACTGGCGTCATATCACGGCCTGGATACGTTACTGTTAACTGTACGTATTGTCAGTACCTCTAATACTAATATTACTAGTAAATACATGCCCAGTTATTGGGCACTTATGACCCTAGAGTAACAAAGTGGGCTGAGAAGTATCAGTGTCTATGTATAAAAGCACCTCTCCCCAGATATCAAAGAACGAAATATTATAATTTGTTAATGCTAATTACTCGGGTACACATTGTGATTTCGATTGGCTCGTTTATTTGTCCATCATATAATTTCCAAAAGTAAATTGCTTAGTTCAAAAGTAGAGACAAACCAAGAACCTTATATCATGTTAACCCATTTATCTGTAATGTCGTATACTTCGACCTGTGGTTCATGAAATTCTGAAACTGCTCACTGCAAGGAAAACTGGGAAATATATTGTTGCTAGTCAACATGGCTGCCACATCATAAGATCCACTTCGCATATGTTCCTATTGTGCTAGGTTTTAACGTAGAATAATATTTTCCTGCCGATGGAATCATTTTCTCTTAAATTCTACTCAGCCTGAAATATGATCAGTATAAAAGTATTATTACACAAACACCCACTGGATATGAGCTATATAGCTTTCTGATTGGTTCCCTACTACTAAGCTATCAGCTCGTATCCTACTAATGTCTGGACATTGAGCGAAGCAGAAATGGAAGATTTACTCGAGCAACTAACACTCAGAAATAGAGGAAAAGCAACCAAATATGGCAGGAAAATATTAGATGGTAAAGAAAAGGAAATACGAACGTTATACTGGATTCCGAATTTGTTTATCGAAACATGACTCAACCTTAGTTTATGACATTCGTTTTACAGACTGACTTAAAAGTTAAATTCAATACGACAAGTATGTTACTACATGAAATGTCCAAAACGGAGCTCAATTCAAATCACAAATGCTTTTCAATAATAACCGATTGTACCTTTCTTGAGGCAAATGCTGTCCTGAATGACTTTGTGAAAGACCTGGGGAAGTTCTGGAAAAATATCTGGTTTCATACAGACCGCCAGTCTCCAAAGATGAATCACGAAAACAAGCAAACATGAGTCCAACATTCCATAACTGGAACGTGCACATTTGTAGCTAACTCCGCTTTTGACATCTCAAATGTTTGTTCTAATCAGTAAAGGACTTTTTCAAATTAACCTGGTTCTCATATGGAGCAGGACACGTCGCAGGCATTTACCGCAAATACTGGCGACGTGCCCGCGGCATATGTGAACCAGGCTTTAGTGAAAACATTTTTCGTTGAATAACTGACGGTTGGCTCAGTTTCATACATTTCTCACATGCCCAGTTCCACGTGATCACTCGCGAAAACGGAAGTGCAATAGGCAAGATTCCTATTCTCACGGACGAGCTGGAACGAGCTCTCAATAGTGGCTCATGCGGGGGAATTTGTAAAAAGTATTTAGCATTACAAAAGAATCCCCCGCATGAGCCTTCATTCAGTGCTCGTTCCAGCTCTTCCTTGAGAATATGAATATTGCCTATTGTTTTCCGGCGGCAGATGTTTCATTGTAATCAGGGTAAAAAACTAAATTATTATATAATCAAAAAAGCTCATATCCAATGAATGTGGAATATTTTCACTTAATAAAACAATTATTCAACTCACTCTTATGATACTGAGCTCATAGACAACAAGGATCTACGCGCCTCGTTGGCTATGAGCTCATATACCACACGAGTTTGAGGATTAATTTTTATATATTTCCAACTATAGGTATATATTTACGTGTATGTATGTATCTATTTGTTTGATATTGTTATGCAGTCATTCCAGAAATCAGGATATTACCACCAACGCCGAATAGTCTAGATGTAGGTCAACTTAACGTGTCTTTAGTATGCTATGGCCATGGTTCGCCAAGACCTCAACTGAGCTGGAAGAAGAATGGAGTACCACAAGCAAACCAGAACAACACACTCAGAGTTAAAGAAGAGATATCTTCAATGGACATTAGCAAGGAGATTTTCCTGACGACAAATGGACAAGGAATTACCTTCAAGGAAGCTGGCAATTATACGTGCGAAGCTCAAAATGGCGTTCGAAATATTACCGTCAGAAACACAGTGGAAGTCATTTGTAAGCCTCCAAATTTCTACTTTGATAATTTACAGCTCAAATGGTTGACATTACAGCCTTAAATTGATGTCTCAACATCCAGTCTGATAATAATTGAGTTTCCAGTCGTCTATCGTTGTTAGTATTACATACAAACGTATTATACTTATAATTTATTGGAGTACATACCAACAGAGTGATTTGTAGGCGCTTTAATTAGCAAACTCCTCCCCAAAACACATGCAATAATCAGTATTCCTTTCTTGATTTCTAAAAAATCGCGCTCTTTCGCTATTTAGCATTGGTCATGGGTTGCTAGCCTGCTATGCAGACGTATTTTTCACTCTCATAAATTCGAAGAAAAAAAGTAACGTCTGTTTACCCGAGCGCTTAATTAGTTTCCAATATGCAAGCACGACGTCAGCACGTTTGTTTTATGTTTCTGCCCAATCAAAGCCATTGTTAGAATTTTAGTGAATTTTAGTGAATTGGTCAATGGCAAATGTATTGTCTGAATCCTTTTAAATGCAACATTACTTCACTTTCCAGCATATGGAAGGTAAAATCTGATTGGTCCATAACACAATGAGGTGTGCATATTGGAAACTAATTAAACGCTCGGGTAAGCAGACGTTACTTTTTTCTTCGAATTTCTGAGAGTGAAAAAATACATCTGCATAGCAGGCTAATGGATTGCACACTCACTTCAGATGTTTGACGCTCCTCCCCCTCCCCCGCTCTTCCATCGTATCAATGAAATTGTGAACGACTCAAGCATTTGAATTGCTACCCCTTTCTTCCAATGAATATCTTCTTATTCTTTTCTGGGTTTCGCGATATAAGAAGTAATTTATTTCCTTTTCGTTTCATTTCATTTCAGTTAAACCTCGAATAGATGTTGACCCCATAAGCCAGATTGCCAATGAAGGTAGCGATGTAAAGTTGTTCTGCAATGCAACCGGTATACCTGACCCCGTTATTGAATGGACGTTCCCTGGGGGACAAACTAAGCCTGAGTCGTACAACGAAATAATCACCATTAGAAATGTCAGGAACACCAACGAGTATGAAGGAGAGTATGTTTGTACTGCTATAAGTAAAGCTGGAGTGACAACGAAAACGACAACGTTAACAGTTGATGGTAAGGCAGCTGACGTCGAAGTCTTATGCAGTAATATATTTGTATCTGTTTTCATTTTTTTGTGTTGTGCTATGGTATTTCTTATCATTTTTATCGTGAAAGTGAAACAAATTTTGGTCTCATATTTTATTAAAGTGCCTCCGCGAGTAATAAGTCCCTTGGGAGGTTCTATTCTACAACTTGGTCAAACCATTCAACTCAAGTGTGACGTGTATGCTGATCCATTCCCGAATATCACGTGGTACAAGGATGAAACGGTTATTCAGACTGGAAATAAGCAATCAACTGCTTTAATGCTCATAATCCCTGATGTTAGAGTTTCTGATTCTGGTTACTACAAATGCCAAGCAGTTAACAGAGCAGGAGCAGTTAATGTCGAGCGAGCCGACGTGGATATCGAAAGTAAGTTAGAACCCGTTGGACTTTTAAATACTTCGTTACAGGTTTATAGGTTCCCAATAAAATCAATGACTGCATCGTAATCAAACTAATGAAGAAATTATTTCAATTCAGAAAGATAGGCTCAAGAACACTTTTTCAGTATTAGCTGACCTTAGGGTACGGATCGAGAGCGAATGTTCATTTCTTAGGGTAAACAGATAGCAAGTGCAAAATTAGAATAATATAAACAAGTTGTATTTTAAGAGTGTGACGTTTAAATGTGTCCAAGATCCCGAAGAGTGTATTCGCTCTCATTTTATAGATGTGATTAGGAATGATCATTAATCAGCCATTATTTGAGCTTATCTATCGTGGTTGGTTCCGTTTGTTACGTGAATGGATATCTACATTTAGGGTATTAACTTTACCATTACTTTTGTTATAGCCGATTTAGCGATAATAAATGGCGGAAGTAACTTCACAACTACTGCTGGAGGAAATGTCACACTGAAATGTATTGCATCGAGCCTAATAACACCAAATGTTAAGTGGGTAAGAAATGGACAAGAAATCAAGCCAACTGTTACCACAATTTCGACTGACAAGACAGTCGTTACAGGAGAACTGAACATTAAGAATGTGCAAACGGAGGCTTCAGGGACATACAGTTGTATTGCATGGAACAGACAAAAAAGTGCTGAGGCCGACTACACCCTTGTTGTAAATGGTAAGAATTGCAAACTGAGGATACGTATATGGGTTCGTTATAAAATAATATAATTATACAGTTTCACCAGTTGATAATCAGTTAATATTATGCGACATGTTATGTTTGTAGTGCCGGTCGTAGTTGAGATGGATATTACAATGGAAGGAGAGGCATTCAAGGAGGAGCTGAAAAACATATCTTCGCCCCAATTCAAAGAATTGGCAAAGTCTTTTGAGAATGAGGTAGGAAAGGCATCATGTGTAAGATAATTGGACAGAAAGACGTAATTTCGATGGCTATAAATTCCATGTATGCTCTTTTTCATTCAAGTTTATATTTTTGAATTTGGCTTTCTTGTGATCTCGTGAAGCCTTTATGCCCCAGGTTAATCATAAAAAAATGGCCAGCCATGAAAATAAAGTGTATTGATATGTATTGATATGACTGTAATTTATTGGGGATAAAGTACCATATTCTGCTGCCAATCACATCATTGCAAACAGATTGCAAAACCCTAATTCGTATTTATGTTTTTCCTACATTGTAGTACTGCTACTTGAATTACTGGTGCACGCGTTATAAATTATTAAACTTTTAGAATATATTTTATCTTGCAGCTGAGCAAGATTTACGAAAGCGAGACAGGTTTCCAAAGAGTTGAAGTTCTTGAGTTCAAGTAAGTAACATTAAACTCATGAGAGTGTGAGATTATACCAATGATGTTTATGAACATTAATCACATCTACATACATTTAGCATCGTATTCAAGCTGACTGAGAAAATGTTGCATATGGTGTGAGCAATGAAATAATGAAAATATGGAAGATAAAAAATAATTTGAACATAGAGTGCACAAAGAGCTGTATTCACTTCTATTAGTCCTGGTCTGGGGGCTTTCCCGCGCTGTGCAACCTCACTGTCGGTCAAGCGTTATTTCTCATGATTGTTATGACAACTGATCTTCCGATCGTGCGTGCATAAGTTTATTATGGTGTTTATGTTGTTCGTTATAGTATCGCCTATCGGCTCATGATTTTCGTTATTGCTTAAATGTATGCCGTTATATTCCCTCCAAAATTCACGTTTTCCTTGCAACATTCAATTTTACAATTGAACATTCAAGTTTACAGTGAAATATCCAATACTTGCAATCCAACATTCAAAGATTACCATGTAGCATTCAACTCACGATGCAACATTCACCTTCGCGATGCAACATTCAACGTCATGCATGATTGAACAAGCTCACAATTCAACCCACCACTGCCGGGCCTGATTATTATCATAAGTAACGTGGTTTAGCCGAGCTTCTGCACGCCTTTACGGTAGTCCAGGAAACAATTCGTAGAATCGAGGGACCTTCCGACTGATTATAATGCTTGAATTCTTAATTGGTTCACTTGTAAATCGTAATATTCATTCTGAACTTGACGAAATTATTTCCCAGCTTGAAATAGTTATAACTGATTTAACTAGCGCGACTGCAGCGAGATATGGCGATATTTCGGATATATAAATGTTAGACAAAAATTGTATTGTTCTTGCCCCACAAGATAGCTGTAGTGAAACTCTCTATACTTGCATACCTACTTACCTGAAACTGATACACCATACTGAGCCATCCTCCTCTCCACTGTCCTAATGGACACCCTCAGGAGTTTAGCAATTGTGGGAACTTTAAAACCATTCTCTAGCAAACATGACAACTGTTTTTCGTCTATATCGAATGATGGTCGCCCACGGCGTCCAGAAAAGACTTTGGGTTCCCCATCCATGTCCATAGTATCGACGTCAATCTGGGAAATAACTTCGTCAATCATAGAATGAATATTACGATTTACAAGCGAACGATTAAAGAGTTCAAGCCTTACACTCAATCCATCTCTTTCACTGGGGGCGGAAGGTTCCACGATTCTACGAATCGTTTCAAACACAACCGCAAAGGCGTGCAGAAGATCTCTTCCTGTATCCGCCGCCATTTTGTTGAGCTTAACCACGCGACTTACGATACTAATGTGGGCTGTATTGTACGCTTGTTAAATCATGCGTAAAGTTGAATGTTGCATCGCGAAGTTGAATGTTGGATTGCAAGTATTGAATGTTGGACTGTAAACTTGAATGTTGAATTGTAAACTTGGATGTTGAAAGTAAAATTTTGGTGGGAATATAACGCCATATAAATGTGAGTTACTGAGGTATTTTTTGTAGTCATAGAGGTAATAGGCTAACTATTTTGCCACCCAATTCAGATCATGTGATGTAAATACACTTTACTCTGGAGAATTGACTCTTGAACATTAATTTTATTCAGATAGGCATGACAGTATTATGATTAGAATGAAAAAGGAATAATTCCCCAGAGTAGCATCTGTTTACATCACATGATCTGAATTGAGTGGCAACAGCGTTAGCCGATTACCTCTATTACTTAATTTACCATAGTATGTATTTAATTTACATTACAGTAGTTCTTAGCTAATCAGATTGCAATACTATTTTCAGTCATATAATAAGTCAATTATATGATGACTATATCAAACCAGGAAGAACACAATATACATTTAAAGGTGTTATGCCAGAGTACATTAACTGTATGGATTAGCACGATGTGGTAGCGATGAAATACTCTCCAACTATTTCACTATTTCTCATACTTGGGCCTGGTTAAACTATTGAACATTGCTGTATTGCTGTAATGCACTGATGAAAATGTTGGAGTGGCGGCAGCAAAACGGCGTCAAACATTTGATTGAACAAAGGCAAACTTCATCCAACATTTGATACATGGGTTGAGGAAAATAAAACACATTATAAACAAGAGGAAAATAAATGGGCCTTTTGCAGCTAGGCATTCACGTGATTGTACAGGAATGTACTGGATGGCAACAAATATTTAACTTCGTTTACTTAGAAGCCTTGTACGAGATCGGTAGTGTTATTAGCAAAACCTCTTTGTAAATGCTATTTTTCACCTCCAATCGATTGTCGATCTTTCTAAAACAGCGTTTTAAAAAATGGCTTGCTATCCAGCATCCATCGCAACGTCTTTCCCATGGGGATTACGAGCTCATTCATTCGTTTAAATAAAGTGTGTATGCATGTATGTATGTATATAAGTATCATATATATCAGCACGTGACAGTTAGCTGCAAAAGGCCTATTGCATATAGAATTGTCTATAAAGATTTGGCCGAACTATGGAACAATGTTAGATCGAGAAAAGTTGGATTGTGCAATCCAACATTGTTCAATAGTTTAGCGAGGTCTTATAGCCAGTTTTATTTGGAATGTATTTCCCTTTTGATGTATTTTATTTTCTTCTTTGTTGATAGCCGCCTCGATTAGCCTTGCAAAATGCGAGTTGAGCCGGTATTGTCAATACCGCGAAAGTTGAGCGGAGTTGAGTTGACCTGATTCTTTACTGGCTTACAGTGTTAACTATTTTTGCAACATTTTCATTTTGTCAGTTTCAGTTTTTGGGGTTTGGGTTACTACAATTGAAGTTAAAAAATTATTTCGGAAACATCCCTCCATTTCGTCACTCGTTAAGAGATAGCACCATTACAAATATTAACGCGTAATGTGTTACTATCTTTGTTTGTAGAAACGGGAGCGTTGCTGTGAGATTTCGTATCATATTCAAGATAGAAGTGAAGAAACCGGTCGAAAAACCCCCTCCAGATATTACAATCAGGTTGACAAATATTATCATTATTAAGATTACAGAGACAAAAGGCAAAATTGGAAACCTAACGTTCAATCCTGAATCGCTTAAGCCAAAAGGTAAGAAAGTCATATATAGTTGTTTATTGCTAATTATATTTTGCACATGCATATGGACATATTACGGTCTCGATAAAGGTTTCAAATAGAAAAGTTTCGAAAATACGTTTTTCGCAAATTCTAAATCTAAAAGCCCCAATCTAGCATCACAAAAAAAATCAAACTAAAATATGTGTATTAAAGCCTTGAAAATGCGACTTTCTGATTTCCCGCTAAAAAGGCACGAAAAATGATTGACAGCTGCTGCCATTCACTGGGCATGTTATTTCATTCTCGCTATCCAGTGATTTTCTGCGCTACTTTTCGTTCTTAAAGATTTCTACGTTAATGCAATGCCCCAAAAAGTAAACGTAGATCAGATATCTACTCTGTGGGTTGAAATATCATATGATTGCAACCTAATGAGAAACCAATTATCTGTGTAATTGCATATAGGCAACACAACAACACGGAGGCCTTATTAGAATATCTTACAAGATCACTTGAGCAATATAGTGTTAACAACAAAAACATATATCTAATGGGGGACTTCAATATAGATCTCCTAAAGTATGAAACTTTGCTACAGAGCACTCATGCAAAGCTTCTCTTTCTCACCAGTTATTAACAAGCCCACTAGAGTCATAAGTGGAAATATTGTCTCAGATATGTGATCACTTTACTCAAGTATGCATAACTACCTCCTCTAGTCTTAGTTTTCCGTTTTTCAAAAAGAAAAAGATAAGAGACTATTCCAGACTTGATGCGAGCCAATTTAATTCAGAACTGTCCACAATGAATTGTAATGATATTTGCCATAAAGGTGATGTAAACCAGTCTTTCTTAAGATTTTATAAGAAGATCAATAACCCATTGAATAAATATGCCCCAATGAAGGAACTCTCTTGACACAAGCTCAAACTTCTATCTAAATCATGGATAACTAAAAGTATAAGGATCTCAATACGGATAAAAAATGGGATAAATATAATGGGATAAATGGTAAATGGGATAAATATACGATGTACAGAAATAAACTGACTAATCTTATCCGCGCAAGCAAAAAAAAATATTATTACTTCTACTTGAGTCCAATGTAAATGATATGAAACAAACCTGGTAAGGCATAAGTCACTCTCTTCACCTGGTGGCCATCTTGGATTCAAAGCGTCGCAATCCTTTGTTTTGCCAGGTCGGCCTCGTAGTGAGGGATAGTCAAAATGAGGCTCACCTCGCAAAAACAAAGGATTGCCTCGCTTTGAATCGAAGATGGCCGCCAGGTGAAAAGAGTGAATTAACTTAATCTCAGGTGGAAAAAAGAAACAAATTAATTATATCAAATGTAGAGTTAGCAAAAAAATGATAAATTAAATAGCCAAGATAAATACCCAATGTTTTAAAAAAAGTATTTGCAACTGTTGGAGCTAAGTTAGATTCTACCATTCCACCTACTGAGAAAATATTCTCTGACTATCTCGACCCACTAATTAGAAATTCATTTTATTTTGAGCCTACTATCCCGGCAGATATTGAATGTAAAATTAATATTCTCTGACTATCTCTACCCACTAATTAGAAATTCATTTTCTTTTGAGCCTATTATACCGGCAGATATTGAATGTGAAATTAACACATTACCTGGTAATAAAGCCTATGGACTATACTACTGCCTCATTAAAGTGTTAAAAACGGCAAAATCTATTATAAGTAAACCATTAACAGAAATATTTAACCAGTCAATAATGGCTGGAGTTTACCCAGCAAAGCTTAGGTTTATTAAAATCATCCCTGTATATAAAGATGATGATGAAACAGATCCAGGCAACTATCGACCAATATCATTGTAACATAATTTTTGAAACATTGATGTACAAAAGGCTGATTAATTTGATTGAAAAATACGATATACTCTTTGATTCTCAATATGGATTTCGTAGTAAACATAATACCCAACATACCATTCTGGACATTGTAAATAATATACAAAGCAACATGGACGAGGGCAAATGTACTTGTGGCGTATTTATTGACCTTAAAGGCCCGGGTCTCTCGCCTAGCATGCTTTGCGCGCCTCTTGAGTTTCGCGTAGTTGAAAACCCCGAGTTTTGGGAGGGAGATATTCGTCTTCGTGAATCTTGTTCCATCCTTCGTTAGAGAGCATCTTGATTATTCCAAACTGCCTTTTAATTGAGTTTGACTATTCATCTCGATCTGCATTGGGTTATTTTTGTTTTTTCGTTTTTTAGTTTATTTTAGCTTTGGTTAGAGGCAAAATGGCGGAGTCGCAGCAGTGTCGCGGTGGAACGCTGCGTTTGCCTGGCTGTGTCAGATAAATAAGACTTCGCTCGTCCGTATTTGGTATAGCAGCCCCTTGGGTACACAGAGAAAACAAACAGTCTTTTCACAGTTTCTACTCCATCAACGTCCCGAGAAGTCTTTCAGCAGTGCAGGGTAAGTTGAAGTGAAATTATTCGAAATTTTCTACAGAACCTCTGTATTACTTCGCAATCTTTTTTCATTTGCTTTAGTATATAGAGATAACCAAGCACAACTTCAAGATTCTACAGCAGTTGATGTGGGTTTTGAAAAAATAATTAATGACCGCTTCCTAATAAATAACAAATATGGGTCCTTCCAAAACATATACAGAGCAAAGTTGGATGATAGAGGAAAATATAAAATACCAAAGCTGCTTAGATATTGCAGACCTTGGTCCAAACAGAAGTTTTGAAATCATTTTATATTTTTATAGTCTTAGGGAATTCAGTAAACCTTTTTATAGCTTCTACTGAGAAACCTGAATGTATACAATAATAGTCTTTTCTGTTTTCATCAAAAGGTACTCATACTTTATCATGAGAATCAGTGTGACCTTGCTGCAATAGACCATAACATGCACCTCTTCAGAACAGCAAAGATGAAATTTCTTGTAGGAGTGATAGAGATGCCTTTGACCCCAAGCAGATTTCACCTACTATTGGTATGACAGAGCCACCTCCAACACCAGAGCTGCATAGTACACTGGTCTTGCTTTGCCATGAAGAAAACAACTAGGTCATCTACTGTTTTTAATAATAATGATGATATCACCTGGTTTATTTACCATTTTTATAGCAAACAAAGCTATTACAAAGGATTCAGCAGAATAGCAAAATGTTGAAAAAACAATAGAATTCCTGATGAGTTATGCGGAATATTTAGATTGGATATTTCGAAAAGTTACATGTACCTGGTTTGAGAATTTATTAGAGGCATTCCAACATCACTGTGAAATAATATAACTGAAATCCAACTATTTAAATTATGTCAACAAATTTAGTGAAACTGAGTTTCCAACGGTTACAGTATAATTTATTGTGTTACAATATAAATTATATGACTAAAGTAACAATAGTCAAATAGTTAGATATTTCACAGTTGTTGGAGCACCACTAATTCCAATACCAGATTGTTTGAATTTTATTATCCCAAGTTTAATATTCATTTATATATGTTGTTCATGTGCTTGAACACAGTAGAGTTATTTCACAAAATCTGTGAAACAATCTCTACCAGTTAATATCTACATGTACTAGTCAAATGGACACACAAGAATCAGGAGTTCATAGCAGTTATTATGCTGATATCTATTTAAATGGTTTTGTGAAATCACTCTACACGGTGGGTACATAAGACATGAAATCGGAAAGGGCCTAATAACTTTCTATTTTTTTATCAATTAGCTTGAAATTTTGTGCTGTAATATATCTCATTTACAAAATGCTACGTTTTTTATTTTCCTGTTTTAAGGATTTGTGTCTTACATGTACGTGTCCACCATGCTAACATAACATTTTAACCAAGTAAATTAAATGAACCACAACTTTGCTGTACACAAACAAAGCCACTCTATTGTATACAAGTATTATAAAATGATAATGTCCAGTAAAGAATGGTGAAATAAGGAAAATCATTGCTGAAATTATAATATCAAAATGTATGGTATTTTACATGTAATAGTCAGCAAAAAACTGGCTATAGCACTCTTAGCTTGACCTAAATTAATCCCATATACCAATTATCTGGTGCTTCATATGCTGCCCTGATCATGCACACTACAGATGCAGGAAGCACTCGCCTGTTCGGCCCTCTACCTAACTTTCACAGAACAAACTGTCGATAACCAGCCTTTCGGAAACTCCATGGAGAAATTAAATGCGTCTGCTCGAATGTTGCACCTAGCTTTAATGCACACTTCAAGAAGAATGGCTGGTTATAAGGATATAATGTATCTGACATGCTTGCAACAAACATTCTCTTCTTCAGTGGGCACTGTCTGCAGACTCCACACTTGCACCATGGCAATCTGGGATGGGGGGTCTTGAGGCTCATCTGGTTCATGTAAGGCTGTGCACATATTTTTTATGATATCCAAGCTGCCTCTACCCATATTGCAGTCTCGCTCGCAGCCTTTCTTAGCGACACTAAGAACGGCTGGGAGAGAGACTACCCATATTGAGGAGCTTCCTTTCCTTGCAGGCTCAAGGGTGGCCACAAATTCCTATAAGAAAATGTAACTCTTGGTGTAGTGACAAGATACCTATTTAAACCTTTCAATAAAATAAATACAGTTTTATAAAACAAAAATGTGAGGAAAACTAATAAGCTAAGGGGTGGACAATTATAAATCCGTTGAGGGGGAGGGGGGGGGGGGGGGGGGGGGGGGGGTGACACAATTTATTTAGCTGAGAGCTCTGCACGACATTTTTTTAAACTAATTTTCGTTTTATATTTGCAAATTTATACATCTACCAGAGGAGGCTTACCCAGGTTTTTAAAATCTGTAGGCCCACACGATTGTAGCCTGCAGAAAAAGTTGCCAAATGCATCTCTGTTGGGGGGCTCGTGTTTGACCCTGGAATTGCCTGCTCCCTTGGGATTGTTTTTAGATTTCGCCTCCCATAAATGCCTTCACTGTCAGGTCATGTTTTAAATTGAAAATTCATTTGTAATAAGACAATTTGGCTAAACAAATTCAACATACAATGACATATTGAATAGCCTAATTTGAGATTTGTCCAGTAGCATTCCCTTGTTATTTATACTTTGAATTCAAAACATTTAATACCGGCTGCATCCATTGTTCTCTTTTGCAACTCTGCCATCGAAGTCTGCAGTGTGTTTTAAATTTTATTTCCACACTGCTAATGTCGGTTATGGTAAACATCAATAGGTACAATAAGGATAATTAAAGAAATATAATAAGTTATCCTTTGCAGTGAACAATGTAGCTGAAGGCTTTAGAGTTGTCCACTGCTTATATGTAAATAACAGATAACTGAGTATAATTGGTATTACTTAACAGAATGGGGCAACACCTAATGCGAGTTTGGAGGTGAGCATGCTAGAGGCACCCAGTAAAAGTTGAAATTGTGCCTGGAAATGCTTCTAAATTATGCCAAGTAGGGTTATGATATGATAAATTCTTGATAAATTTACACTGCCTAAAATCCCCCCCTATTTGGTGTTGCAATAATATATTGATTTTTTTAATTAAGCAGCTATAATTGGTGTGATGGTTTAGGTAGTTTTTAGAATTCATATAACCAATTTTGACCTTTAAAAAGATAAACCTTTCACATGCTTGTATTAATATATATTTGTCTCAGTTCCCTTGCACGACTTTTTGGGGGCGTCTTGGTGCTTGCAGGAATTTTTTTCAGACTATTTTTCCTTCCTCAATTTTTTTGTATGGGATTACCACCCCTCCACGGATTTCCTTTTGGTCCACACCTAATAACATACGGTTTATCTGACAATAGTGCTGGATAAAGATGCACAAAAGAAGCAAAGTTCAACACACAATAGCAAGATAGAAAAGTATCAAACGGGGGACAGGAAATAGATCAACTGTATAATAAGGAGACCAAACCACTTTATTTGCGGAACATTCAGACAGATCAATAATTTTGGCAGTCCAACAAGCTGCAAGCAACTGTTGTTGTCACTTCAGACAGTAACCAGACTTGAAACGTCGACTTTGGTAATAAATAACTAAAGCAAAACATGACCTGAACTGGTGATAAAAAACATGAAGAGCAAACCTTGACTTCACGTTCGGAGATTATTGTCAAGAGTTCGAACCGTGTCACCCCATCCGCAATTCGCTCGCTTTCATATTTGCCTTTACAAGAACATCTCGCCCTATCCGTCCTCGCTACTATATCCTCGACGATCTCCTATAACAGTTAAGCCAAAGTTAAACCAGAGAACAGGGAAACAACCAATGCAATCACAAAACATATTCAGACAAAATAACAAAGTCTAAATCACAAGACGAGTTTGTACAAACCTCCATCTCGTCCATCTCTTTTGTTCTTTCCACTACCAACGACCCATAGCGATTCCTTGGCTCATCTTCTTCCACATTTAACATCGCATAGTCTGAATAACTGGATGATTCTGCCATATTCCATGCCGGAATTCCAAGTCTCTCTGCTTTGTCACTGGAAAACAGCTGGGCTAGCGCGCCACGAGCGACTTCAATCTTAGCGCGCTTGTCACAAAACAATAGCAGCCTCGTTTTGAGGCAACCACAACAATAATAAAGCCGCAAAGCATGCTAGGCGAGAGACCCGGGCCTTTAAAAAAACATTTGATAATGTGAATCACAAAATTATTTTAAGGGCCCATTGATATATTTCATGGTTTACCTGAAAGGTTTTCATGAATGAATGAATGAATGAATGAATGAAGTAAAGTGTTCAAAAGTCGGAACAAGCTGCAGCGGGGAAAATGAAAAGCTTGGTTTATCGTGTTAAAGAAAATAATACTTGACAAGAATCTCAATCCGATAATTTTGAAGAAATCGTTCAGGACTCGAAAGGCGCCTAACTGTACTTGATCCTAGAGAGAGAAAGGGGAATAATTCATAATTTGTACCGAGCAAAAAAGTAACGGCAAGCGTACGGCGCCGCCAACACAGTGATGAAGTCAGTCAAGAAATCTCCGATGTAGCCGAGCTCTTTCTACTGTTGATAGATTGAAAGAACATCTAGTAAATAGTATCTAAATTTGTCAAAGATACAGAAGCGGAAATGGCTGCTTCCAGCGAGAAAATGGTTTCTAAAAACTCGAAGAAAAGTACGGCTTCTACCCAAGAATATAAACTTACTTGAGGATATGTTATACTCGTTTAATAATAAGCCTGATATTTTAACCATCACTGAAACTAAGCTAAATGAAAACTCTATTGATAATATAGAGCTTACAAATTATAATTTCTATCATAATTATTCATTAACTAATGCCGGAGGTCGGCTATTTATGTTAGCATCAATCTAAAAAGCATACCAAGGCCTGATATTAAGTTGGATATGCCATTAGTCAAATCCTGCTGGATTGAAATTGACTCCTGTAATCAGAGGAAGCCGCATATAATAATTGGCTGCGTATATAGACATCCAACTGCAAGCATTGAAGATTTTACTATGAAAATGGATGAAATTATGAAAGAACTAAATCATAAAAAGTATGAAGTTTACATTCTTGGGGACATGAATATTGATTTTTTAAAGTATAATTCCCACTCTCTGACTGCTGATTATTTAGATATGATTTATTCAAATAACTTTCTACCTGTCATCACAAAACCAACCCGAGTTACTGACCATACAGCAACCCTGATAGATCATATTTATACTAATTCCTCTACAACACATCTTATCCCTGGAATTGCTATGATTAACATTTCAGACCATTTTCCAATCTTCTGTGTTGTTGATATATCCATAAAAAGAGAGAGAGAAAATATACCACCGAAATTATAATAAATTTAATAAGGAGGACTATTTAAAGGATATTAATAATACTGACTGGAATGCTATGAAAAGTGAATTCACAAATTTGAACGAGTTAACAAACAAAATAACTAAATATATTAAAAAGGTGGCAGATAAACATGCACCTTTTAAAAGAATTTCTCAAAGTAAACAGAAACTACTAGTTAAATCCTGGATAACTAAGGGTATCTTAAAATCTATTAAAGCCAAACAAAATATGTATATATCCCATTTTTTTTCTAAAAATCCAATCAAAGTTGAACAATATAAAAAAGATGCAAATAAACTCAACCAACTTAAAACTATTAGTAAGAAATCTTACTATCGTAAACACTTTGAGTTTTCTAAAAACAATCTTAGAGCTACATGGAAATTAATAGGAACAATAATAAAAAGGAAAACCAAAGGGCAAAACTACCCAACAAGAATAATGAGAAATAATAGAATATTTACTGATAAAACTAATATTGCAGACCAGTTTAATTTACATTTCACTAATATAGGACCATCTCTTGCAAGTGTTATTGATCCCAGCAATGTAAGCCCTACAGCAACTATGAAAACAACACATACATCTAGCTTTGTCTTGTAACCTGTTACTGAAAACCAGGTCTCTAATCTATTCTTAAGCCCAAATGAAAATAAATATTCACTAGATATTCCTAACAAATTAATAAAAATGGCAAATGAGCTTCTATCAATACCCTTCACTTATATTTATAATCAATCGATTGAGACTGGTGTAGTGCCAGATGTATTTAAAATTTCTAAAGTTACCCCTATATACAAAAGTGGTGAGGCCACTGATCCTGGGAACTATCGTCCTATTTCAACACTGTCACCCTTTGCCAAAGTTCTTGAAAGACTCGTATATGATCAGTTGAATTCTTATTTAGAAATATCAGTTTGGCTTTCGAAAAGGGTTCTCTACCGAACAAGCTATCTTGGAGATCACTGAAAGTTTACATTTAGCTATTGATAGAAAGAAAATAACTTGTGGAATTTTCCTTGATTTCTCCAAGGCATTTGGTACTGTCGACCATAAAATCCTATTAAATAAACTATATGCCTATGGTATTCGTGGAGCCCCTTTTAAGTGGTTTGAAAATTACCTAGAAAACAGAAAACAATATGTCAAACTAGGTGGCATTGAGTCTAAAAAGCAAACTGTTGTATGTGGGGTGCCACATGCTCAACACTTGGTCCATTGTTATTTCTGCTTTATATCGATGACCTCCCCAACTCCTCCTCTAAACTCTCTTTTAGAATATTTGCAGATGATACCTATATATTTTTTACTTGTGAGAATCCTAAAGAACTAGGAAGAGTTATGAATGATGAATTTAAATTGGTGTTTAAATACTGTGCTATCAACAAACTGTCTGTTAACTTTAAGAAAACTAATTATATGTTAATAACTTCACCCAGAAAAAAAGTTAATGTCACTATAGATAACATCCAGCAGAAAAGTCACATTAAATATTTGGGCATATACCTTGATGAACACTTAAAATGGGATCCACAGATTCAACATGTCAAAAACAAAATTGCGAAAAATTTGGGAATTCTAAATAAGCTAAGACATTACGTAAGTCTTTATATGCTTAAACAACTGTATTACTCCCTTATCTATCCCTACCTGAACTATGGCCTTCTAAGCTGGGGTAATACATACAAGACAAAATTAATAAAAATTCAAACTAAACAAAACATGTGGTTACGAAGCATGTTTTTTGCAAATTCTAGAGAAAGCGCCTCTCCATTTTTTAGCCTTCTTGGAATGTTAAAACTAGATAACATCCTTAAACTGAAAATGGCACTCTTTGCACACAATATAAAGAATAATAAAAGTAACATTCCAGATGTATTTTCCGATATCCTTACACCAGTTTCTGAAATATATTCGCATAACACTAGATATGCTGCTAGACAAAACTTCTATATACCTAAGGTACAAACAAATTATGGTATTCACTCATTCCAATCTTCAGCACCCAAACTTTGGGAAACTATACCTACTCTAATTAAAGATTTACCTTATTTTTCTTTTAAAAAGAAATGTAAACAAATTCTTCTGGAAAGTCAATCATAGTGAAAAAATCTAAAGATATTCTATTTATTAAATAATTATTGCCTCTATTCAATCGTCCCCTACTTTCGCTTCTTTCGCTCCTTCCACTTTATGTATTTTTTAAATTACTTGTAAGTCTCATTCAATTCTCAGTCTCCCTTTCCTTGTAAATGTAATATTGACACCAGTACAAATTCAATTTCCAGTCATTATTAGTTATTTATATATCAATCCTCCTACTGACCGCCATGATTTCTTCTATTTATGTACTTAAATGTATACTATATGTAAGCAGTGACCAACTCGAAAGCTTCACGGCTACTTTGGTAACTGCGCACTAATTACTTTTTTCTTTTGTTACTTACTATTACCTATCTATCTTCTATAACTGTTTTTGTATCGTCTCCTATCCATGTATTCCTGAATCAGTGTATAATAAAATGAAACTTGAAACTTGAAACACTCAAGAACACTGCAATAAGTCAAGTGATTTTCGTCCGGCAGGTTTTCAACCCAAATCTTCCACAAACAAGCACACTTTTGTCTCCAGATAATGCTTTCGGGTTCCTGGTAAAGTTGTGATTGAAACTCAATGCAACTAATTAAAATACAGGTCAGTTGTCATCCTTATTTTTGATGTCGGAAAACAAACTGTTGTGAACACCACGAGATTCAACTTCAAGTGAAAGTTGTCGAATTTCGGTCTAATTTCTATTGGCTCTTCCGTTTGCCGAGAAATGGGTTCCTGGCATGTGCTCCATGGCCACACAGTCCGAAGCCGGCTCATTGCAGACAATCAAGCTAGCTCATTGCAGACTGGAGTATTCAGCCAAGTCCCAAAACTGTCCATTGTCGGAGGAAATAGGAGAAAATGCACATCCTGTTCGACCAATTATTGTAGACTTTACTGCAACAACAGTTCTGCGACTATTTCACGACCACAAAACAGGCACTTTTTCGCATGCGTTAATTTCTTCACTTCCGGTTTCTAAAAATCCTAAACATTTAGCGCGCTTTCACTAAACACCAAGCTCTTTGCCGTTAAAATGTTGTAGACCACGTTCTCCACAAAATTGAGCATGGATTTTGGAAACCGACAATAAATACCAAAGTTATGGCTTTTCATTCACCAAAAAAAGCTTAACATTGGACTGAAAAGCGTTGTAAAATCTTCATTTTTTGTCGTAATGGCAAACGCATGCTCGGTTTTATGCGCCTTAATTCGTAGGTTCGGAAATTATTCATAAATTACTAGTAGATTAAAAATCCTTGGAGAGTTTAGAAATTTTCTGATTTTGATGACGTCATCATGACGTCACTTAATTACGTCGTCAGCCTACAAGACTTTACCCTAGTAGTCACCTTGACAATAATCATTGCCCACTCTTTAATTTTTCGGGTTTTACGAGGCTGCAAACTTTCCCTAGCAACGGCCGATTAAAATATGTCAATGGGCCCTTAAGCAAACTACATCATTATAATAAATAATTGGTTTAAATCATATTTGACAGATCGTAAACAATCAACCCAAGTTGGTAATTTTATCTCAGATCAGCAACCTACACTATGTGGAGTACCTCATATTCTGTTCTTGGACCACTACCATTCCTAATTTATATCAATTATATTTTATAAATCATCTCCTGGATTTCCTTGTTATCTCTTAGATGATGATATTAGTATAATGTATGCAAATAAATATTTACATAAACTAGAATCTAAAGTTAACACTGAGTTTTCCAAAGTTTCTGAATGGCTAAAAGCGAATTAACTGACATTAAATATCAATAAATCAAACTACGGTATTCGTATAGCATAACAAACACTAAACAACCTATTGGTATGAAAGAATATGTAAAATATTTAGGTGCCTACATATATGTTGACCTTTCATGGAAACATCACATACATCATATATGTCTAAAAGTAAGTAAATCAGTCAGAATTCTTGCGAATATTATCTAGTAACTATTTACCGTTCTTTAATTTTCCCTATTTAAGCTATGGTATTTGTGCGCGGGGTTAGAGTTCCCAAATACATTTGAATAAGCTACTTGTCCTACAGAAACTAGCACTCCGTATAATATATTTTGGAAAATCAAGAGACCATGCAATTCCTTTCTTCTTACAGTCCAAAAATCTTCCATTTTCATTTTTGTTTTTGTTTTTTTAACATACTTGTAAACTTATGCATGACATACATAATAATCTAGCTCCCATAAACATCACAAACATCTTTTAAAGAAGCAGTGAAATTCACGCATACAGAACTCGATCAACAACAAATGATAACTTGTTAATTGAATACTCAAGAACAGATAAACTGGGAAACTTTATCTCAAGGATTGGTGCACATAATCTGGAATAGACTACCCTTATCTCTTAGATCATTCGTGAAATCTCACTTTAACCTAAAAATCAAAGAGACACTTCTGAACATTCTGCAAAATGATACCTATCTTGAAGTCCCAGAAATATAAAAAACGACTTAAAAATAGATTGATATATTAATTTCCTTAATGATATATTATGATAAGTAAAATTCCTGTTACTACTTTTACTCCCCAACACTAGTCCTATATTTTATTAATGTAAGCGTAATTGCGTGTACCTGTAGGTATGAAAGAATATGTAAAATATTTAGGTGCCTACATATATTTTGACCTTTCATGGAAACATCACATACATCATATATGTCTAAAAGTAAGTAAATCAGTCGGAATTCTTGCGAATATTATCTAGTAACTATTTACCGTTCTTTAATTTTCCCTATTTAAGCTATGGTATTTGTGCGCGGGGTTAGAGTTCCCAAATACATTTGAATAAGCTACTTGTCCTACAGAAACTAGCACTCCGTATAATATATTTTGGAAAATCAAGAGACCATGCAATTCCTTTCTTCTTACAGTCCAACAATCTTCCATTTTCATTTTTGTTTTTGTTTTTTTAACATACTTGTAAACTTATGCATGACATACATAATAATCTAGCTCCCATAAACAACACAAACATCTTTTAAAGAAGCAGTGAAATTCACGCATACAGAACTCGATCAACAACAAATGATAACTTGTTAATTGAATACTCAAGAACAGATAAACTGGGAAACTTTATCTCAAGGATTGGTGCACATAATCTGGAATAGACTACCCTTATCTCTTAGATCATTCGTGAAATCTCACTTTAACCTAAAAATCAAAGAGACACTTCTGAACATTCTGCAAAATGATACCTATCTTGAAGTCCCAGAAATATAAAAAACGACTTAAAAATAGATTGATATATTAATTTCCTTAATGATATATTATGATAAGTAAAATTCCTGTTACTACTTTTACTCCCCAACACTAGTCCTATATTTTATTAATGTAAGCGTAATTGCGTGTACCTGTAGGGTTATTATTACAAAATGAAGCATTTTTCCGAGTATTTTTCTGTAAACTGAAAACGATGGCCAAGGCTTTCAAGTTCGATTCAACTGACGAAACGCTTCTAGAAGCAATCACAAGCGTACACGGGCTCGATCCTGCAGCAGAACAAGAACTCCAAGCTTTGTATCAAGACAAGCCCCTAACGAGTGCAGCCGTAAAGACACGCGTAGCTAAGATACGCGAGACACTCATCCGCTTTGTCAACATGTCTACCCCTACAAGCACTCGGATATGGCTGTGCGGTCACGTGATCGTTACACACGAAGGCAAGCTCTTCCGGTCGCTAAGGGACAGCGTGGCTATCGATCGTGCCTTCAGTGACGAAACAGGGCACGACCCCGAGTGCCTACCGGATGATCATCCAGCCTGGAAAGAGTACGAGGAGGCTACGCACTCTATGGGAGGAGCGATTGCTTTCCGCTTCAAGAAGTGGCTGCACAGGGAGAACAACCGTCCAACGCCTCCCAAATACAGGGGGTATGACAGCAAGCACAAGTCGAGTCTAAAGTCTGGAACAGTAACGACGATTAGGATAAGCAGCCCCACGAGCACATCGATAGGCGTGCCGCCTATCTCGGCTGCGAGGACAGCATCTTTGGCGGAGCATCGGACGCCATGGATCTCGTCCGAGAATATCGTGTATCGTAGCGCGAATGTTGATGGAAGGCCCCTGAGGTATATCCTTCAGCTGAGTGGAGCCGTGCAGCTCACTGAATGGGAGTTCTCCAAGGTAAACCGACCTCCAGGCTGCACGACATAAAGAGTCGCATAGGGCGCCAGTCCGACTCTTCGCAGCTGGCGGTATTCCGGGAGGAGTGGGTTGGGCTTGAGTTCGACTAAGCTATAAATCAAACCCGTCCTGGCGACATATGAGTATGCTCAACAAACCAGATTGGGGCTCAGGTACAGCGGCGACTGCTAGAGCATCACCAAAAGAACTATCCACGTTCGCCCGCAATAATCCGATTCGATCCGGACCCTAGCGTAGCCCACAAATACCGCAAGCAAGGCCGACCAGTAGCTATACCCGGGTCCAGAGATAAAGTAGATACCTACAAAGGTACGCTAGTGGAAGTCTCTCTAGAAATCGTTCTGAGAGGGCTTCCCCTTGAGTGGAAATATGCGGGGTGGGGTACCATCCATCGAGTTCAGGGTAAGACCATACAGAATCCCCGGCGCCTGTTCATAGTAAACCACAGCCTGGAGGGGTGGATTACGAATGCGGTGTACACTGGCGTCTCTCGCGTACGACACGTAGACCAGATAGTGGGCGTCCTACCTCCAACCAATGCACCAGGGCCACTCGTCCCCATCGCTCTACAAGCAACACCAAGTGAAGAGCTGATTGCCGCGCGACTCAAAAGATACGCGATAGAAGACAGACAAAAGGGTCGACCCAAGTACACAGGAACACACCACACCCTAACTGTCAATCACGTCCTGGATATGATAGAATCGGCGGAAAAGAAGTGCACTGTCTGTGGGACTCAGCTACTGCTGCAAGCTTATACCAAGTGTCATGGTCAGAGCTTCAGTATCGACCGCCTGGACGACAGTCAAGGTCATTATACATGGAACGTGAGACTGTCGTGCCTTAGCTGTAACTGAAGGCACACGCGCTAAGCCACACGGAGTTGGGAGCGCGTGAATCCGAGCTTGTAGTAGGATGTAAAGTACAGGATTGGCTATCCGGGCTCTATTACCCGTTTCAGGATTGGATACGTCTTACTCGTCCACCAAGGGTCGGTTGCGCGTCGCCGGCCTTTCTCCTGTAGGTTCTTCTCATTAGCGGCAATGTAAATCTCCGTGCCGACTCCGTGCCACAGCTGGGCCCTTTTCCGACGCGACCAGAGGCACTCGCTTCATATTGATGGCCCGATTGAGAGGTAAGCCAGTCATGCGCGTCTTTGTTGCGTTGATGTCCGAAACGACGGCAGGTAAGACCGATACCCATTCTCGATCGGTTCTACCTGTCGCAAGTTATTTGGAGTACTGCGCACTATACAGACGTTGTGCCAGCCAACGGTGAAATGACTCGGCAAATGCTTGGCTTCTGTGATGACCAGGCTCGGCTGGTCGTATTTCTACTCGTGTTCGGTCAGAAGCTTCGTGGTCGCACCTTTGAATTCCGTCCCGTCGTCCACCATGAGCACTTTAGGCCAGGTTAGCGGCCATTCTTCGTAAATTTCAGTTAGCTCACGTGCAACAGTTGCAGCTGTTTTGGTCTTCAGAGGGCGAGCTGCTTTGTACCGAGAAGCAATGTCGACTACAGTCAACGCGTACTTGTACCCACGATCATTGGGTAGAAAGAGGATGTCCGATTGATGAATGCGGTTTGGTATCTCCTCTGAGAAGTGGGCGAATGTGGGTTGCGGAGGCTTTGTCTGTGTATAGCCACCAACTGGATGTGACGTAACCCATTTGCGTACCCTATCGACTAAGGCGGAACCTTTGGGCAGTTTTCCGTGAAGGGCGGTTACTCCTTGGAAGACCCCCTTGGCGTAATTTGCGTTTTTGTGCCATTGTTACACGAAGTTGTAATGTATTCCAGCAGACCTATCAGTCTCCAGCAGACAGCTGCTGTTAGTTCAGGGAGTTGTGACGTAACCAACCGGAGATTTGTTGGGCCGTCGAGCACTTTAAGCGCGAAATTCCTGAGGAGTGCTTCGTCTACGCGCCATAGTTCAAGGTTTCGGTTTGCTATGTCGCCGAAATCAGAAAGTCCGCCGGCAATGGCATCGCGTTTAGAGGCCGTTGCCACTCCATGCATTGCACACCATAATTGCTCCACAGCCATGTCACCTATACCGAAAAAGAGGTCCCCTTCAAATTAAAGGAAGTGGCTTGCAGCATATCCAATAGCAACATCTCCAGCACCAACGTAAGCTATCTCAGCATTTTTCTGTCCTTGACTTGGCTGATAATTGTTCTCAAACCGGGGCTTAGGACCAAGCGTGTTTTCACTTTGGTGCGTCTTGTTGTAGACCTTTAGTGCAAAGTCGGTGTTTGCCAGGTTTTGTCGCGCCTGAGCCTTTGCCTCGCGATTCTCAGTTTGCCAGACTTGGAACGTTTGCCGTTTCTCTTGCCATTTTGCGTAGTCTTGCTGATACCTCTCGAGAGCCTTGTCGTGTCTTTCTTTTTCCTTCAAAGTTGCTTCGCTGTTATCCCCAGTGACATAGCGTGCAAGGTAATTTCTCCCCACGAACGCTGTAGCATTGAGGATGGCACCGCCTATCATAAAGGCAATGGAAGCCATGTCCTGTATATTATAATGGCGAAACGATATCTAAATGCTGGTGGGAAGGATCTTCTGGTCCTCGAGGTAGGCTTTCAGAGCTACTGCGCCAGCAACGGCTACCGTCATTTTGGCATAATTCATGGCGTTAGTGGAGGGATCCTTAGTGAAATCTTCACGAAGGATTTTGCGTCCTATCCAACCGATGCCGACAACGAGTCCGGTAATAACGGCGGCGTCGGTGACCGTCTTTATAATCTTGTTCTCTTGTGCCATTGTTAGTATCTATCATATGTGAGGGAAAAGGCTCGTGTTCAATTGCATGTCTGCACTTGCTCCTTGAGCAGAAAGTTACTCCATGGCCAGTAGGCGAGACCGATGTTGTTTTGGGGCCTCCTCAGTTTCAACTTCCGACTCTTGTGGTTTCTGTCGCTTGTTGTTCCAGTGGCGCACACCGCCGTGCCGGATGCGTTTTAAAGTCAGCGTAACTTCCTGTCGGCGTGTGTACAGCCCGATGAGGGAGACGACGAGACCAGCTACCCCAATAATCGTCGCCCCCGACCACCCCAGTCCTGCCGAACTCTGTTCTATGTCTCGTTCAGGAAATTCTGCCTGTGATTCGTCAGCATTGGTCTTTATTTGCACCTCACAAAGCGCAGCCTGCTCTTGTTGTGCTTGCACAGCTTTCTTTCTTGCCCGGTTGAGACGGTTCCATTCTGCTAAGCGTCTACCAGATTCTACTCTTCCTGGGTTCTTAGGACGTGTGGCTGGAGGATTAGAACTTGTTATACGTTCTTGCGCAGGTCCTTGCACAGGTTCATGCTCAGTTTTTTGCATAGGTCTTTGCTCAGGTTCTTCCATTGTGGCAAGTGGCTCGGTAAGTCTTGTATATGACGAAAATAGTGGCAATCATCCAATATGGCGAATTATCGAATTTCTAAACATGCAGCTTCGAGCGAACCGGAAGTAGCTTTTTCTGTCATTCCGGCAGAGGCGAGGGCTGGACTGGACTCGGTTTAGGCTGGATGACTGACGTCGACATATCTCACTACGTGAAGTGTTCCAACGGCCAGTGCCATGAGACGACCACAACGAAGGGAAAGATTTCCGCAGACAGTCCGTAGTTCCTGGTTGATAATGTAGTCTGACAGCAGGTCACTGTGAAGTGCGTCAACACTGTCAAGTGGAAGTGTCATGCCTATAATCTTAGAGGTGAGCTTAAGGAAGCTATCTGCAAGGGCGTCTGTCGTTCGGCTGGCCAGCGCGGTTTCATAGCGCTTCTGATATTTATTTACGTTATCGGAACTCATTTTCTTCACGTCGTCGTGGGTTAGAACCTTGCCGAGCATGTCTTTCGATTTGCCAGACGAGACCAGGACAGCAAGCTGTTCTCTCGCATCTTCCACATTGCCCCGTTCTTTCTCTTCGGCATCAAGGTCTGCGGTGCCCGCTACTGGAACATCTAACTCACATAAGGAGTCAACCAAGACGTCATCAAAGTATTCGTTCGCCATTGTTTTGCTTATACATAGGATCGTTTACATCTTTAATTGCACACGAGGGAAACAGCATAGGGGTGGCGTAGCGAGAACATAAGCTTTCAGAAGCGGTGGGACTTCAGTGCCTTCGTGTATTCCTTGATTTGAAGCTCTGACTGCTCTGCGCTGTCGTCGTGCAAGAGGGCTTTCATATCAGCTTTGCTGGGGGTATACAACACAACCAGAGCACCAATGTTTTCACGGAAGGGCTTCGATATACTTGTCAGTTGTTGGGTTATGACCCATACGCTGATCCCAGCATGCCTTGCGCTGAATGATAAGTTGACCAGCTGGTCGGATCCTTCAATGCTGCGCAATCGTCTAGTATAAGGAGCGTATTTGTGCCCTCGAAGAGGTCGGTCAAGAAGCGCAATAGCAAGTCGATGGTGTCTTGCTTCGGAGCAACGACAAAGAGTCGATCGTCTCCTAAGCCAAAGTTGTTGTAGGTTTTGTTATAGACAAAGGTTGGACACAATAGCACGACGTAGTCAAATTTCCCTCTGAAAGGTCCGCGTAGCTGTTCTACTAGGTATTGCGTTTTTCCGCAGTTGGTAGGCCCTACTATGAGAGCGTTAAACGGGATATGTTTAGGATCCATTACTTCGTTGTTGCTATACAACTAATACTGAATCGACTCTAGCTGGCCGTTCATTAGATTCAGTTGGGCGTCAGCTACCACGAACATGTGACAGTTTAAAGTCCCGGAACCGCTCGCTGTGCGCTTTATCTCGAGTTGCACTCCATCGCGAGTGTTAACCAATCCGAGGCCGCCTCCGTGAATCTCGTCGTCGTCTGTTGACCTAAGATCGATCCATAACGCAAACTTATCGTCGCCGTAGAAGGATGCGGGATCAATGCTACTGGTGATGGACTGGGACCGAAAGCGTCGCTTCACTTCTCGCCATAGATCCGAAGGTCGTAGGCCTTGGCTGAAGACTTTGTTTGGCATCCCGTCAATCGCGACACGGATACCGGTAATGGCGAACTTTTTCAGAATCGCGCGTTGCCGCAGTATAAGGCTGGACAAAGAACAGCAGCAAGCCAGACATCGACCGCCGTGGCAGATTGACGCTTTGGTTAATGATGCTATCTGTAGCTTTGTTAACGGTGAAGTTTTGTGAAGGTCTTGTGCAGGTTGACTTGCTCGTAGAAGAAGGTCGTGCCGCTCTGATATGCGGACATGGCTGAGCGAGCCAGTCCTTCGTCACGTAGGCTCTCGTAGTGTAGCTCCAGACGTGAGACGCTGTATGCTAGCTTTTTGGGGTCTGAACCGACGACCACCTGGTCGGCTCCAGCAAGGGTGATTTCGAACGTCAAAGCCTCCGAAAGTGCTCGAGGATACAGCACGTCATGATCACGAACTAACGGGTGGTCCTGTGGCATGACGTACTTCGTGCCATAAGCCTCGCTGAGTGCATTTTCCTTTGCATTGGAAGTTGACTTGTCACCTGCTTTTAAGCGAAGCTTCCGCATCTTTTCAGACTGGATGCCCTGCTCCAGTCAATCATCACGCTGTGTTTTTGGCAAGACGAGCTCCTCGTAGGTCTTGTAGAGGTCGAATCTATTGGTGTCTTGAAGAACTTCACCGGCAAAGGCGACTTTGTATCGGCTTACCAGGTTTCGCCCAACGTTGTTTACCACACGGTTGTTTGCGTGGCCCGAGGGCGTTAGATCGAAACCAACACCTAGCGTCCCAGGGACCAAAGTAAAGCCCTCAGAAAGCTTTGGAACTGTGATGTAAGCGTTTCTCCCGGTGAGGCCGACGACTGATTCAAAGTTACCCGGTGAACGGTCATTTCGGCCTTAGGACCACGGGGTACCTTTGGCGTGCGATTTGGATCAAGCTTCGAGCTGACTGACATCGTGTTTATTGTCGAGATTACATATAGCGCGAACTGTTAGACACGTCTCAAACGAGTTGCATACAACAACATGGACGACGTTGATGTAGACGGTCGTTTGCCGGACAGAGGTAATGATGCCGCGGAAACCGCTGGCGACAATGACGACGACGACGATACCACCTTTCTACTTCCAGGTACGTCACAAGAAACGACGGGAACCGCTGCCGGTGAGTCGATTCCTATGACAACCACGGCCCACCGCTATCACGAAGCTGGTGCCAGCGGTCCCCGTGGCAGCGCAGAGACGTCATTCACGACGAACCCAAATGAAGCTGCTCGAAGGCTTGGACTAGAAAAGCTCAGGGAAATCTATCCAGGCCTCAACGAAAACTTGGTAAGATTATATTCGGACAGAGCAGGGAAGATTCTAATCGAAGTTCGCAACATAAGGAAAGGGGGCTGGAGGAAACCTCGCCAGTTGCACAACCAAGGCGGTAGCGTTCGCCAAGATGTTTCGAGCTTAAATGGTTTCAGGTTTGCCATGGGGGAAGTTCAGGCGCAAAACACTGAGCGCATTCAAGAGCTGCGAGAGGCCGTTCGTGACGATCAAGAGGCCATAAAAGACAACAACACACCAGAAGCAACTCGAGAGGCCACAGAACAGCGTAACTCCGATAGGCTGTCGGAGATCGACTCACTGGAGCGCGAAAATCAAGAGCTAGAAGACGAAAAGCCGCTCAGAGAACGAGTCAGAGCCATCTTCAAAAAATACGGCTTTACTGTGACCGCGGTTGTTCTAGCGGTGGGGACGATCATTGTTGCCATCGTTACGTCACTTTCAAAGTCCCTCGCACAAGTCGCGAAAGGGGTTGGCCGCGGCTTGAAAGAAATTGGTATGAAGCTGGCTTCGATGCTTCCTGGAATGATCGGTAGCATTGCGAATTTCGTATTCCGCGCAGCGGGCGAGGCTATCAAATTTCTTGTCGAAAATGCTTGGCTACTTGTGCTCGCCGTCGTTGCATACGCTGCTCGTAGTTACCGAAAGAGGTAATAGGTTGCAGCGACTCCTAACGCCGACAGACCAACTTTGAGTGCAGCGTGATCGTATTTCTCTCCTTCCGCTGTCGTTTCGACGGTCGGAACGACATCCTTACGCTTAACCGTCGCATGCTCAGCTGTTGCGTTCGGCTTTTTCTGCTTAACTGTTGCAACCTGTTGGAAGGACTTATTGCTTGGGTGGTTGTTAGGTCGTTGTACTTTTGGGCTTCCCCCCGCCATACTGTGAGCGCCTACCTTCTTGGTAGAGCTGTTAACGTTTTCGTTGACCGCCATCACCATCTTACCCGTTGCCTTCTGAAGCTCGTTGTTGTAGCCGGTGACACTTTCGGTGTTGATTACGAGGTCGCTTGGCATTAACCACGCCCCCTGAGCCACTGCAAGATCCAATCGCATCTTCGCCTCCTGTAACGGCAGTTGGAACCTCTGAATACTTTCTCCGATGTCTGTCAATTTGATAGCGCTTTCGAGCAGCACTAGAAACTCCCTCTGAACCTCTTGAGTGCTGCCTGTGCTATCATCGAGGATGGGAGCTCGAGCATTTACTTGTGACTCGAGGATGCAGTAGATGAACGCCTCAATGGTCTGGTTTAGTCTCGCAATGCCAGGCTTCGTAAGCTCATGACCCTCTCTCGGAATCTGAACCATCCAGTTATCTTTTGTAGTGGGGTTGGCCATGTAGCTGATGAGGTCGGAGTTCTCAACTTTCCCGCCTTGGTCGGCGAACTTAAAGTAAGGGGCCGACCATTTGACTTTTGAGGGGGGGGGGGGGGTGTTTTTGAAAAAAAATAACCTGCAAGCCAACGGTGGCGAAAAAAAATATCCTGCAAGCGGAAAATCTTTGTTCTGGCTCCGCTTTTTCGCAAAAAAAAAATCGAGCACAGACAAGAACACACCCACCCCCCCCCCCCCCCCCCCCCCCCCCTCAAAAGTCAAATGGTCGGCCCCTAAGTGCCGTTGGGCCAATAATTGACGGTTTTCTCGTGATCGGCCCAAAGAGTCACCCATCCACGCATGTACGCTTGGGTAACCGTCATTCCCTTGCCCATATAGGCCTCGTAGGCAATGTAGACGTCCCCTAGGCCTTTGTTCGGGCCCTGAATGTCCCGAAAGTCGGCACCCTTAGAGAGGGTGAATTCGCTTGTGAGCCTATCATGGGCAGCTGCATTGTAGGGGTTGTCTTCAGGGTCAAAGGCAGTGTCTCCTGGTAGGGGAACTCGGAGCTCTTGGAGAACACGACGAATTGTGAAGTAGATGTGGAAAGTTAGGAGGGAACGAATTATTGCAGGTAGGGTCATATCGCTAAGTGATCGTCCCAGGATATCCCGCAGCCTCCGGTCGCGCACCACGTAGCAAATGAAAGCTGCTGTGGGTAGTAGCGCATGCTCGGTCCAGCTAGCCACTCGTAAGCCTTTTTTGCGGTCGTGTGATGCACTGTGTTTTTTCGAAGACGTTCCTCAGATAGACGGTGAACGACTCCTTGGGCGTGACAAAGATCTTGAGGTCGGTAAAGTATCCGGCGGAAACAGAAACATTACGACTAAGATTGCTCCGCCTTACTGGGTACTTTGCTTTCGGATCCAATATCAAGGTCAGCGGAAAGCCTCCGCGCATGCCTTGTGGCGCACTCTTGACGCGCCTTTCGGCCTCGACCGGTAGCTTGTAGCAGGCGTCATCGCCGTAAATCGAATAACCACTGTCCCCGTATCGAAACACGATGGTCGTTGAGTATTTTCCTGGCCCATCTATGTCCGTGGATACATAGAACTGATCAAGGTCGGCGTGAGGGTAGTGTTTTTTAAACTTTGCCCACAGATTGGCATTTAACCGCTTTATTTTTTCCTGGCTCATCTTTTGAACTTTGCGCCAGATGATAAGAAACCAAATCTATTGAAGTGCAGCCGACACCTCTAAAATATAAGAACAGTCAAACATGGTTATTCTTAACGTCGAGTTGCCCACAAGCGACCACAAGGTGTACTTCCAGCCCCCAGTCCGGCGTCCATGTTCTATCGCTTTGATACAATGCTCACTGTTCAGCAACTGGCATAACCTTACCCACCGACGGCGAGGCCAAGCATCCAGCAGTTCACATTCCAGCAGGGTACTACAGCCCAGAAACGCTGAAAAAGGCGATCGTTGACAGCCTAAGGGTTGGAAAACAAGCCTTAGCCCTCGAGATTAACTACACAACCGGTGACGTCAAACTTCCAGCAAACGAAAATCTCTACATAGAAGAGGGCTTAGCTCACTTACTCGGAGTGAATCAAATGCTCAACGCAGGTTCCAAAACTCTGGTGAAGTGGGGGGGGGGGGGGGGGGTGTTCAAATGCATTCTATGTTCACTGTCACCTGATTGAGCCTTCGCAATCTTACGCTGTTGTAACAACTAGCAATGTAGCGATTGCCACCCCTTCTACAGTATTGGCCTGCTTAGAGACACGAGGAAAGCCCAGTCGATTTCTCTGAAAGCCCGCTGGGGGAACTCGGCGGCGCCGGCGGCGGGCGCCAGTCGATTTTTCTAAAAGCCCGCTGGGGGAACTCGGCAGGGCCGGCGGCGGGCGCCAGTCGGTTCCCCTGAAAGCCGGCCGGGAGGGGGGGACTCGGCGGGGCTGGCGGCGGCCGCCGGTCGATCTCACTGAAAGCATGCTGGGGAAACTCGCCGGGGGCGGCGGCGCGCGGGTGCCAGACGTGTCCGCTGAAAGCCGGCTGGGGGAACTCGGCGGGGCCGGCGGCGGGTACCAGACGGGTCCGCTGAAAGCCCGCTGGGGGAACTCGGCGGATCCGTCGGCAGGGCCGTCGGCGGGCGCCAGTCGGTTCCCCTAAAAGTCTGCTGGGGGGCTCGGGGGGGCCGGCGGCGGGTACCAGTCGGGTCCTCTGAAACCCCCCATCTCCCCCTTTGTGCAACAACCGCGAACGAGCGACTACACGGCCCGGCTGAAGTTTAGAGCAGCCGTTGCTTCAGTTCCAGAACGCCTGATAGACCACTCAATAAAGCAATACCTGGTCATAAGATTATCCTGAAATGAGGTAGTATATATTTTGGTCCTTTTTTTCGTTCCAGAAAACACGTATTAGTCGAAAGTCATCCGCTGAAATCGAACGAAGAAGTCGGCATGAACACTGCACACACAAACAAACACGCTCAGCGAAAGACGAAAGTTTATTTTACCGCATGACCGGGTATTGACAAATAAATAATTGAAAATTTACTAAGAGCCGGTGTGATTGGGGCAATAAACGGGGACAAACGCATTTAGAGTAGTTTAATCTTGAATGAGTAAGATGAGTTTTGCCTTTCTTTCACCGGAAAAGTACGTTATTTGAGACTCTGTTTAAATCAGTTTTACATCTCATTAACTATGAAAATTTGAACTTTAAAACGTGAAGAGAACATCATGATCAGTTACTTCTTTGTTCTCTTCACGTTGTGACTTCATCTGTGCATCTATAAGAAGACAGACGCACGGCAGAATGGAAGATATTTGAGAAATGCACAGTTCGTGAGTTGTTAGGTAAGAACAAAAGTCATTCTATTCAAGCATTTCAAAGTAGAATTAATGCGAAGTATACTCAGGAATTGTCCCAGGCTTTTACATACGCGGTCGCGGGTCAGGAAAGGTCACCTTTTCACAGCAGGAGAGATTCAAATACAGAGAAAACGGCGAAAACCTCTTCACTAGCATACCTTTGAAGCGCTCTCATATTATGGTTTTTGGTCAGAAAAATGGCTTACACGCGGCTTATTATAAGCTAAGGGTCACACAAAACAGCTGGGCTATTTGCTTTAGTTGTATCTTTCAAAAACCCCTGTACCTTAGGCTTCTGAATCTTGGCGAGTTTTGAGCGAATTTTGTATGGAAAGTTGCTCGGGACAATATTCATGGTCGATTTACAAGTAGAAATATAAGACGCAGAAATGGCTTACACGCGGCTTCTTGTAGCCCTAAAATTTACTTTAAGATGAGACCTCAAGCTCTCCAAACGGTCACAAAAAACCCTGTACCTTGGATAAAAAACTTGAAAAAGTTAAATGATTCGGCATTTCTGGCCACTAGATGAATTGAACTCTTCAACTGAGTATCAGAGTGTTGAGTCCCTTGGGGTGTTTAACAAGCGGAGCGAAGCGAGCGGGATTTTCAAAGTAGACAATTATCGAGCAATGATCAGCGTGTTGAGTCCCGTGGGAGCTGTTTGCCGTTTTGCCGACCGGCTTTTTCCCGCTTCTACGTGAGTTGCATGAACACAACTAGCTCGGTTTCTTTGTGGGTGATTTTGTGGATCCGATTTTGTTTGAATTCTAGGGCAAGAATAAGCTTGAATGATGTCTCATTTTAAAGCTACATCTTCCTAGAATCCGTATTCACTCCACACTTATTTGCGATGCGAGTTGAACACAATTGGGAGAAAATTGAGAACGAGATGGAATTGCGGGCGGACCGGCTATTTTTACCGCTTCGACGCGAGTTGAACAAAAGTATACTCAGTTCAGTTTCATTTGGTGATTTTGTTTGACTTTTAGGGCACGGATAAGCTTGAATAACATCTCATTTTAAAGCTGCAGCTTCCTAGAATCTGTATTTAGACTTATTTGCGATGCGTTGTGAACACGCTGTAAAAAAAATGAGAGCATGAGGTTTAAGCCGAAGGGCTTTTTCGTTTTGCATGTGGATAAACTATTGTTTTGCTCTTTCATTCCATTATCTGGTTTTACGAACTTCTATTGAATTGATTTTCACACTTGAGAGATCGGCTTGGGACTAGCAACTCCCAAAGCTCGTTCCGTTTGAGATCGGCTAGGGACAAGCAACTCCCAAATCTCATTTATTTAAGCCAATCGTAGGGCAATCCTCTAACTCATTAATATTATAATTAGCTGACCTTAATGCATTGCAAAATCTCAAAGTGTCCCACTAACAAAGCCCATTCTGGGCGATGAGTAATATTAGTGCGCAATAAATAATTAATAAGTATTAATAGTGCGCAATGAATAATGAATGAGTAATAATAGTAAGCAATAAATAATATTAATAATATTAATAAGTTACTGGAGGAGGATCAATGAATAAGTAATAAGTAACTTGGATTCGGGCAAGTCTGAGTAAGCCTATTGTGTATTCACAACACCCCTCTGACCTCATAATAGACCCCATTGCTTAAGGCACCGGCTTGAACCGACGCTGACTTGTATCAGGTATTTGGAATAATTACTTTCAAAACGGGAATTGAGCCGTATTGAGCCAAGGTCAAACACTGGAAGTGGTCAGTCCTGCCATTGCTTGCAAGATTTCGTCTAATTCCTTATCGATATCCATCAGTTCTTCGTATTTTCTTGTAAATTCTTCAGGGCATGGAACACCGTTTCTCGACATTGAAGTTGTGGGATTCGTAGGAAGTTCATAGGGCCCTTCGTAAAGTGCCATCGATATTGCAGCGATAATGTTTTCTGTGTATTTGTTGATCTGATACATTGTAGTCCACAACAGCTTGTGTAGTTCAGTAGAGAAACTTCCCAAGACTGATGTAGTCGAACTCCAAGCTGACTGCATACACCATTTACAGTTTCCCATACTTTGTTCAAATCGACTTGATCTTTTGCGTTGTCGTGGAATAAGTTCCAACCCTCTTCATCATGGTGTTTTCTTTGGCTTGGCTGATTGCAGACACAACCATCACCGCATCTGGTTATCTCTTCGTTATTTTTTTTTCTTCACAGAGGCTAGTGTAGGACAAGTGAAATATTGGACAAATCATTTGAAGCATCTTATTCTTCTCGTTTCTCTCTACCCCATCCACTATAATGATTCTTTCGCTCACGGTGGCTGTAGGACAGTCCATGATTTCCATAAATCGCGAGAGCAAAAAAAAAAGTGTAACTGAACGAAGTTCAAATTAGAGTGATGCCTTAGCAAAAGTAACGTATTCTCGTATAAGGACGTAAAATCGTAGGTCCCACGTCGGCCTCAAGTTTATAAGTCTCAACAGACTGTCACGTCAGTTACCGGCGTTGCGTTGCGTTGCTTTGCTTTACTGCTCAAGTCATCAAAGATCAGTTACTATTCTGCTTTGATTGATGAAAATAAATCTAATCACAAGATTTTATTCAATGCAATCGATCGGCTTTCACACCGCAAGCCCGAAAAGCACTACCCTTCGTGTAATTCCACTACTGATCTGTGTAACAGATTCACATATTTTTTCTCTCATCATCATCATCATAATCTTTATTTTAACACGGAGTCGCTTCACAAATATGGTCTTCCAGAGAGCCGTGAGTTAAGTACTGTTTAAAACACGAACAGCAGTGTTTTATCAAGTTTAAAAATTCGAGGGCGAAGCCCGAGAATTTTTAGACTTGATAAAACACGTGCTGTGAGTGTTTTAAACGGCTTCAAAAACGCTTTAAGAATGCCATGAAAGAAAGACGCACATCTCAAGGGAATGGTTACTTAATGAACCATTGAACCTTTGTATTCACAACGCCATGCAAAATATTCGAGTAATCACCGCCTGCAATTACGAACATCTCAAGGGAATGACATGAAGAAATTACTATACTATGTTGTTTGAAGCGCGTTTCGCAATGCAAGAAGAATCTGCACTTGAAGGATTTGGTATCGTGGTTTACCTCGATAAAGTTCAAGACTTGGAAAGCGATGTGACTGACATGTCGGCAGACTCTAAATTTTTGACTCCGACACAAAATATGTAAGTATAATGCACGTTTTTATAATTTTACGGCTTTGAGTTTGGTTTAATAATTGGAACTAAACAGTGGCTCGGTAAACAAGTAATGGTAGTTGGATAACTTCATTTTAAAAATATTATCTGTGTATCTCGGTAGTCTGCTGATATTAGTAAATTTAGTGCAAAATTTATTATCTAGGTACCTTATGTTCCGTGTACTTTTTGCTATCTTTGGGTCTTTATCAGTGAATTCTTAATTAGGATGAAACTTTATATAATATTTCATGTTCATTAATATTCTTTATATAAAACGTTCATCCTAATTAGCAATTCAGTGAGAAAGCTGAAACATCAATAGAAATTCCATTGTCTCAATCATTAACCCCGTTTCCCTCTGGGACAGAATTCAAATCCCTCCGCGGGCCTTTTAGAATGATGAGATTTTATCAGGTATAAAGGTGCATGCACGTGCCTGATTTGCTTCATCTGATTGGACAACATGCTCATTAATTATTCATGAGTTTTTGAAGCTTAATTACAATACTAAATGAAATAAAAAGTAAAATTTACATAAGAATCATTATAATTATTACTATGTATACATTCAAAACCTACTACTATTAGTCCTACAATAAATTTCCTACAATAAATTTCCTAGAATAACTTAATTTACAGTAATTTATCAAATATTGTCTTATTTAATAGGCGTGATTTAAAACCATTTAGACTAGTTTGATCTCTTGCTTCCACAGGGATTTTATTCCAGAGGACAGACCCCCTGTAGTGAAGGCCACATTTTGCTGCTTCTGACTTAGGTCTTGGAATATGCAAGTTAATTTCAGAATTTCTCAGATTGTAGGAGTGGACATTAGAAGTATTATTAAAAATCTTTCTCAGATATAATGGAGAAAGATTGTTGTGGATTTTATACATTAATATAGCAAGTTGTCTAATTCTCCTATGTTCCAGTTTTTCCCAGCCTAGCTCATCCAATAAGTCACTAGATCGTGTTTCGTAATTTGAGAGCGTAATAATCCTTGCTGCTCTGTTATGTAGTTGTTGGAGTCTATTAGATAGTCCTTTGCCAATATTTCCCCAAACAGAGCTACAATGATCAAAGTATGGTAAAATCAATGCCTTGTACATGCTTAATCGAGTTTCAAAAGGTATAGTAGGACCTATACGCTTTAAAACTGCAAGACCCGCAGATATTTTCTTTGAAACTGCATCAATATGCGAGTCCCAGATTAGGTTTTCATCTATAAGGAGTCCAAGGGATTTATAGACTACCTCCCTTTTTAGCGGAATATTGTTTATCTCAACTTTAAAGTTATTTTGTACTTGAGAAAGTTTAGAATGACTCCCTATTAGCATGTATTTAGTTTTCTTAATATTTAGTGTTAATTTATTTGCTTGTAACCATGATTGAATAATGTTCATATCATGATTCATTTGAAGTTGGAGGAGATTAGGATCCTCAGCTGTGGTGGTTAAGGTGGTATCATCAGCATACATTCTTGTTTTAGAGAAAAAATTACAAGACGGGAGATCATTAATATATAGGATAAATAATAGAGGACCTAATATTGATCACTGTGGGATTCCATAGCTCAAGGTACAATAATCTGATAACACTCCATCAACTAAGGTTTTCTGCTTGCGTTCAGTGAGATAGGATCTAAACCAACCTAAAGATGTAGAATTGACACCATAAAGCTCAAGTTTTTGTAGTAGAATAGAGTGATTCATGGTGTCGAAAGCCTTCTTTAAGTCCAGGAATATTACACCATTTAAGAGATTATTATCAATATTTCCAAACCAATCATTTGTGGCTTCCAATAAAGTAGTTTCTGTAGAGAACAGGGGTCTGAAGCCTGATTGTGATTCAGTTAATAAATTGTTATCATTTAAGTATGTATAAAATTGATTAAAAACAATTCTTTCAATTAGTTTACTCACGATAGGTAAAACCGAAATTGGTCTATAATTGTTAGGGTCGGTCTTACTATCATCTTTGAATATTGGGGAAACTCTGGCAAGCTTCCATTCATTTGGAAAAATTCCACTAATGATTGAAGAATTGATTATAAAAGATAAAGAGTGGGTAACTACCGGCGCAGCCTCCTTCAGAAGACGTGATGATATATTGTCAAGCCCGCTGGCTTTGTTAGATGCTAGTTTATTAATTAATCTCAGTATTTCATCACTCGAAATGTGTTCTAAATTGAAAGTATGTTCTGTAGGAGTGACAAAGTTACGGCCGTTAGGCACCAACTACACTCCGTCCCTACTGAATAATTCATTCCACTCTAAATCTAATATAACTGGCATACAAATAAACGTATATACGCAAACCTTTAAACAAATTAAAAGCTCCATTCTCCTCAAATGCCCCGTACAAATTTGCCGTTTAATGCTTTCTATAGCTATCCTTGGACAAATAAGAAAGCGGAGAAGAGAAAACTCGCTAAATGAATCACTGGATATGACTGAGCATGAAAACGTAGCTAGAAGAGAAACACAGAGAAAAGTTCGCATTGGCGACAAATTTAATGCAACATAAAACAAACAGAATGTACCTTTAGTGGGGTTTTCTCGGTTTTCGGGGAGTAAAAGTTGTCTTCTTTGTCTCAAAGCTCTACTAAGGTGATAACAACATGTAAATTGAACAATAGAGTGATTTTACTTAACCCGTGAAACAGTAACTATTAGTTAGTGTGTAATACCAAGATAAACACAAAAGAGAACAAAAGAATTAGAGTGTAATAGTGTGTAATTACGCTAGTATCTATTCACTGGTTAAGTAAAATCACTCTATCGAGGCCAGCGAAGAAATGTACTGAGGAATTTGAGGAATTAAAAAAAACACCTCGAAGATTGAATGCATGTTTTCTTTCTTTCGCGTCTTTATTCTCTAAACAAATAATCAGTTGGCTCATCAGTTGCACCTTTGACATGAATCCGTGAATGTTTTTGAAGCCGTTAATAAACTAGCAGCACGTGTTTAATCAGATCTAAAACCTTACTGGTCGTTTATTAAACAATAATTGAAGCTTTATAGTGAAAAGGACGTGACATGTTATCCTTTTCACTATTATCTTTTTTCACAGTCAAGCCGCCACCACCCCAAAACCTAACCGCTGTTGACCAACAAAAGACCGAAATCCGACTTCAGTGGAAGCCGCCACTTTATCACATTATCTACGGTGTCAATCAGTACGTCATACAGCACAAGAAGTTTGGAGAAGATGCTTGGGCGAAGAGTACTCCTTTATCTAATCACATCGACACCTACACGATATCAAACCTTGAGTCGGGTACTAACTATAAAGTGCAAGCGTCATCTATTAATGACATAGGTGTTGGTATGCCAAGTACAGCTGTGGAAATTTCAACTCTCTCAAGTGAGTACTAGTAGGAAAGGGTTTGTTATGTAATATATTAAAATCAACACACAAATTACGCAAGATTCATTTTTATGAATTTTAGTGATTCATAGGACTGGTGGCGTTTATAATCGTAGTTATTTGCGGATCTTTTACTGAATGTTATTATCTAAAGTTAACGTAAATTGTAGACGTTGTATTTGGAATTTTTATTTTCCCATTCTGGTAAATGATATTTCATCAAAATTATGATACCGTAAAATCCCGGTGATAAGCCCCCCCCCCCCGGTTATAGGCCAACATGTCTGCTAACAGCATGTTCCTCCCACTTATAAGCCCGCCCGGGTATAGGCCCAACTCCACCTACTACTACCCCTACCCATGACGTAGGAAACAACAATCAGATTAAGAACTTATCGGTATCGTATTTCACCAATGCAACCACAACGTTCTTACGATAACACAGTGCCAATGAAATGAAAAAATCAGCCCGTTTTTATTTTATTTTATTAAATTATAGCAGGAGTATATTACAGAGGAGTGTTCCTCTTCCCACATTATATTGTCACACAACACTGTAGACGGTAGAGTTATTTTTAGCATAGAGTTTCCCGCGAGAAGAAACAAAGGCTGTCACTTTTAACCAATCAAGTGCACTGAGAAATTGTAATTAACACTGTTCAAACTGCTAAAAAAATACTAAAGCGCAAGAGAACAAAAGACAACGTAATCGTATACCAGGACTTCGCGACAATAAATAGACACACCATCTCAGGCTCTGTTAGGGGCCATCGCAAGGGCACAGGAACACTCCTGATTATAGGCTTCCCTTAGCCTTTTATGCAACTAAAAATAAATTTTGGGAGCACGAACATAATTTTATTTCGTATCGAATCAGACATAATGGCCAAAATCAGGCGACAATTTTTATGCCGTTAAATATATGCTAATCACATGCGTGACATCACTGGCTCTGCACATTTATATTCACAAAGCCGACTGCAAGGCTTCTATTAGAAAATGTTGGCCATCTTCAAGGTTTCTCAATGTATTACATATTTAAATTGAAAACTGGCCAAAAAGGCACTTATTTTGTAGTTGGAGCAACATTTTAACCTTTTGAATGGTCGATAAGTTGTCTAGCAACAGGCTTCGCGCTGGGTCAAAGTTTCTCGAGAATTTTCAGTCTAGTCAGCTCGGGAATACTTCTGCTTCAAAAAGCGAACAAATAAGAATTTATCAAGCATTTCATGACAGCAAAAAGGTTATAGGTGAGTCCGCTAATCTGTTAAGTGTTATTTTACAACTTTCTAAAGGTTGTTTTAAGTGAATACTGTGGTATATAGCTTAATTGTCGTCAATTTTGTCACTGCAAAGTTAATTGATCTTTTGAGAGATACTGAGTTTGAGTTTGTTTGCCTGACAAACAAAGTTCAGAAGTTCTTCGTTTCCGCTTTAAACCTCTCTGTAAGAGCAAATAGTATAGCAAGCAAGTTATAATTTAATTTAAAACACTTGTGGTTTCTGTCGAGATTACTTGAAACGAATGTAATGATAAGGCAGTTTGACAAGGTTTTTTCATCAAGCACGATGGGTGACTAGTTCCTGTAAAAGCGAGTGTTTCATCAAGCACAGGTAGTCACAGGGTTGTTTTTTTCAATATCTTTATCTAGGCCATTTTTGTACTCTATGGTATAAACAAGTATAATCGCATGAGTCCTCGTAAAATTAATGATAAATGTCACTTGTGTTTTCAAAGTCGCTACACGACTTGGGCGCAATAAACTTTGAAAACACAAGTTAAATGTATAATTAATTTTACTCAGCCCCATGCGATTACCTATACTAATTAACACGTTTATTCGTGACATGATTATTCCTTTGAATTGCTTCTAGTATTTTGGGAAACCTTCATGATGATTGCTATCCCAATATTTGTCGTCTGCCTCGCTCTTGTACTGGGTTTTATCTGGAAAGGAACAGGACAGTGTGTGATGTAGAGCTGGAAGAGGTATGTCAGTTCACTATAAGACACGTTAAATGGTTTTGCGACGCAAGTGGTAAACGCTTCGCCTCCCACGGCTGGACTATTTCCCGCCGTCGCTACAACATGTGAGCTTAGTTTCAAGTGCTGGTACCTCGCCCTTGTTCAAACGTTATTTTCCCGGGTTCTCCAGTTTTCCCCCTCCTCAATAACCAATCTAAACTCTAGTTTTACAGAGGAACTTGTGTCCCCGATCAGTATACTCCTTTTGTGCCAGTAAGAAGAGTAGACGCATTTGAACATAAGTGTTATTTTATGAATGAGTACATCATCAATTTTGATTGATACCGATATTGTAAGTATTATTTCAAAGCCAAGTGATTGTTTTAGACGTGGTTTCTAGATCCAAGTGCCATGAACAATAGCTCAAGGACCTAGAACCCATGTCTAAAACAATTACGCGGCTTTGAAATGGTTTTTCACACATGATTAGATTTTCATGGCAGAGGACAATGAGATAAAAATAACACAACTAATTAAACAGAGGGAAAAAATGAAAGCGATAATTCCACCGGATTTGTATATTCATATGCAAATTAGAGTTCCCTCATCATGAGGTTTGAATAATCAAATCATACACGAGCGTTTGATACAATCGTTTTTCGCCAATTTATTTGCCTGCGTTCAACTGTGGTCAGCGGTTTAATAAGTCACTGCGTTCGCGCCATTTCCTTGCCGATCGGTTATTCGGCTGCTCGGAAATGCGCTAATATGGAATATCCGGTTAGCATTCGGAGCCTCATTGCTGAGGGACAAAGCATCGGATTTCTGAATCCCTCGACAACTTTGAAGACGAATGGCTGTAGTTTAAAGGCCCAGTACGGACCTTGGTGCTTTGCACGCCTCTGTTTTTGTTTTGATGTTCGTGAAACCGAGGCTTCTATTGTTTTCGCGTTTGTCATTTGTTTGCATGTTAGCAAAACACGGAAACTAGTATAGATCAACTCTTCGTTATCAATCGTGTAGTGTTGGTAGAAGATTAACAACGTAGTTAGAGTGCTTACGGCTCCATTGTTGCAGGCGAAGTAAACATTTGTGAGAATCAGGCCGGAGAAAACGAAAGTTTAATTTACTCATTCTCTTGATTCATAATGGTCGCTGTCGGTGTTTACCTTTTCCTACCCAAGAACCATAATAACAAAGCCAAGTGCAGTACCAAAGTCAATGTGCCACGAATGGAGGAAGGGGTACTTGCATGTATATCAAGTTTACGCGAGAACAAGGCCAAATGCATCAAAACCTGTGAGCGTTATATGACAGAAGCAGAGCTAAAAAATAAGGTAAGCTAAAATAAGGCAACTAGTTTTAGCACAATCTGTCCATTTTTACGTTGTTCCTAATAGAAAATTCGTTTATGGGGAATTGGCGGTTCGAACATGACGTACAAGTTGTCCAGAATGGAATAAAGTGCTCAGGTTGTTGTTGTTGGGACAATGAGCAGCACATATTTTCTCTATCGTTCATTACATCATTATTCCAGTACAGTTTACCCAAGAGGTTGCTGCAATATATTTATTTCCATAGCTTCATGGCAAAAGGAATGCATCCTTTAAAATATATTTTTTTTTTATAGCAAATTATTTGAGTGCAAGCTGTTCATTATATAGGAAATGGCTGGGGGATATTTATCTTGCACAAATTGTCATTTGTTGTCACTGAGAGTATGCAGAATTGTTTTTAATGTGCATGCACTTCCTCTTTTCAGCATTTTTCCCTTTCCCACAGGACTTTAATAGCCACCCCCTTCCCCTACAATGTAAAAGGTGCACAATTGGCAGTGGTAGTTTAATTAAATTGAACACTATACCTCCAGTGTTATATTTTAGGTTGCTTTCCTTTTTTTGTACCTTTGATAAGAAATATTCTTCTATTTGTTTCAGGAAAAGGGTGTACATTGTTTTCTTCAAGCGGTTAAGTGTGGGAAGAGGAAGTATGGACTTTGCCAAGAAATGGGCAATAAATAATCACCACTGTGGTATATTTGCAGATAAATGAGAATGGTCTGCTTCAGAGAGGGTGACATTCATCACCTCTTCACATTTTCAAAGATTATTTTGTGTAGATCAGGAAATTTTGGAGGTTGATCTGCTCAAAATCCAATGCCATAACTCTGTGTTTGAAAGATAAAGTTACGATACCCCAATGACAGCACAGTATATGCAGCTATATGGGTTTCTGGACAAATCAAGACTACGAAATTAGTTATCAATATTATCTATATTATTGTTTCCACTTTTAGTTTTACTAAACCTGCATTTGTTGGCAGATTCTACGAGTGTCTACATGAATGCAAAATTTACACAAAAAATACAAAGTGATTACCAACTTTGTATTGAATATTTTTAGCTTGTTACAGACACACAAAGATTATTAAAGTCCCCTGTTGATTACATACTAATCCTGAAATGTTAGTAACTTGATTTTTCAGTATACACACAAGGCCTTAGGGACCGTACATTATTTAGCAGTAGGGGGGGGGGAGTGGAATATTCATGGCATACCACAAGAAAACATTGCATAACTATTTTATCCCATGCCAAACTAAATAAAGAACACTGGTATGTAATCAACTAAAGTCGATTGAACACACCTCAAAGGCACATGTGCTGCATCACAATATTTTGGTGGCAAAACTGGAATCTGTTCAGAGTGCGTATACAGCGCATTATGGCAGTGGAAAAAAAATTATACAACCTGTGGGATACTGCCGAATATGCAAGTACAGATTTCCAGAGGTATCTATATCCTTCTGTCAGGTAAATCAGAAATATACATATTAATGAATTACTGATTTATTAAATGTAACAAAGGCCTCCTTTCGCTAAGAACCTAACCTCGGGCCTCGGTCAGGTTGGGTACAATGCTTGGATTCAATATATTATGTCAAATAAATTGGTCCTAAGATAGCTGATTGGCTCCAGTGAAATGTTGGATCACGAAAAACACTTTTTTTTTTTTATTCTGGAGGAAGATAACACTGACACTCAAAATCAATAGTATTTTTTTAAACAGGCAATATTAATTTGCTATATTCTACTGGAGTTACCTTAGTTACAGTGTACATGTAATAATATTGTTCTGATTTATTTTCCGATTTATTTTCTGATTAGAACTTCTGAAATACCAAAGCAAATCGCATACACAATTCTTGCTGCGCATCCCCACCCCCTTTAAATAGGTAAATGTAGCTGGGGTCATGTATTATGACTACAAGGCCAGAAATGAAGAGGGTAGGATAAAATTTATAGGACTGTGAAGTTTTATGGATATTAAAAAGGTCAATATGTCATATTATTTTAATCTCAAGTATTTTATCCCTTTTTCCTAAAACTTTTCCTAAACTATATAGCAGAGCACTTGTTTGAAGCCTGATTAGCATCTAATCCAGAGGATTCTGGTTCTTTTGGTAAAACATGTCATTCTGCACTCTAATATTACAACTAGTTAGAAATGCACTAACAAACCCTTCAAACCCTTAAAGGGGCACGGTCATGAATAACAGGCATGGTTACCAAACCACCCAAACTTGAAATCGTCCGACGGACGTTTTCAAGTTGAGTATGCTTTCTATCGGGAGGAACGAGAAGTAATCAGTCCGTCGATATCACATCAATCTCACGTGTTAGTGCACTCTAGTGTTAAGTCGGATTCTTGAAAATCGGCTAACTAAGCAACTCCAAGTGTTTTTGCATATCATTAAATTGCCCCAAACCCACACATGCGCAACTCATGACCGTGCCAGGACTGTATATTAGGCTCATGGGAGAGCTGCGTGGTGCAGCGTGTATTAGTGCTCGCCTCCCACTATTGTGACTCTGGTTCGAATCCCAGATACACCATTATGTGAGAGTTGAGTTTGTTGATTCTCATCCACGCTTTGAAGGTTGTTCTCCAATTTTCCTCCCTCTGTAAATATCAACATGTGAGTTGTAAATATTGAATGTAGTGAAAGTGTGTGGAGAATGTTCAGATCATTACCAGTAGTAGGATCTGCCAGAGGCCTAATAAGCCTTAAATGTAATATCCGAGGGTAAACAAAATATTTTGATTTTTGATTTGACAACCTACACCTGTTGCTAGTAGAATATTGCTTATTTGTGGACATTGTTTAGCTTTTGCTACAATGATTTCCTGTACTCAATCTACTCTATATTACATGTATCTCTTTGTCTAGATATGCATATTATCTTATATTTTTTATCGTAAACCTACTTTTTGTATTATTTTAGAATACTTATCATGTATATTTGAAGGGCTGTGTGCAAAAAGTGGCTCTTGACCACATTCTAAATTCTCCTTCAATTTCTTTGTTTTCTAAGGGAGAATTATTTAGAATGTGATTAAGAATCACTTACACCCTTTTTACACACAGCCTAATGCAGCAACCCGGGTTCTCCGAGAACTGACTATTCACTTACTACTTACTTAAGCCAAAAATAATCAATAAAAATAATAATAATTTGAACCAACGTGGAGCTGTCTGGCCTAGAATGAATATCGATATCTTTCCCACTCGAAGCAATATATATGCTAGAAGCATTACCCATAATGCTATAGACGCGTATCCATACCTCTTTACCGTGCCAGCAGAATATCAGTTTCTGATTTTTTCGCTCCTGCGTCGCTCAACCCTCAGAAATTACATTGTTCGAATATACCGGTCAGACAACTATGGATGCTTTCGACTACTAGTTACTACTAGTAAGCAAGCACGCTTTTTAGTTTTTGCAGCAAAACATGTTTTGACCTCAAATATAAACTTAGGTGCACTAACATTCTAGGATTTCCTCAAAGAATGTCAGGTTGCCAATATAAAATGCTGAATTTTCCAATTCTTTTACACTGCCAAACCCTTCCAACTAACTTGCATATCATTATTTAAACCTTGTCATTACAAATACAATACATATGGCTTCTCGGAACGAGGTTCTCAAAATACTTCTGGGTAATTGAACCACAGGAAACCCAATGATAAAAGTCAAGTGACTAGAGGGAGAGAGGTGGCTTTGAACAGTGATATGCAATCTCATCCGAAATCAAACATAAGCTAAACATGATATGAAATTATGCAGGTGCATGTTATTACAATCACTACGATAGCGTATGTACGTCATACCCTACAGCCGACGTACCTGTACCAGATATCAATTTGTAGTCAATCTTGGGTTACCTGTGGTTCGAAGGCTTGGACACCAAGCCACTCAAAACAAAATGGCGGATTTCTTCAGTCAGAGTTGCTAAACTCTCCCCTGCACTATCACAGCAAGCTTAAGAAGGGAAGTAAACAGATTAAGTTGAATCAAAGGCATAGTTGCAGAATACCCCCTCCACTCAAAATATCGCTTGAAAACTGCGCTAAATTCTCAACTTTAGTTCAGGTGTATTTAGACTCGTTCTATGAATGATTTTGGGTCGAAATGGTTAGCTTTTTTTATTATTTCAGGGTTAGGTTTTTAGAAGGTTTGTATGAAAAAGTTGAGAAATGAATTATTAATGAACCAAAGGAGGGGGTATTTTGCAATTACTCCGAATCAAATGTGCATTTATCGGGATAGAATCTGTAAGGAAGCTACCCTCAGAATTATCCAGGTTGCACCCAAGGATAGTAAGCTAATACGTACATACATGTAAGCTAAGAAGTTAGTCATCCCTGTATGGGTTTAACTCTTTCGGGTCCGAGCCTGTAAATATAGGTCCCCTGAGACCTATATGAGAAAAAACTATTGCATCACGTCTAGACATGATGGAAAGACGATGTTGCGATATTATGTGAAGGGATGTATGGCTTCAAAGTCAGAGCTATAACAGGGATCGCTCGACTCTTTCACTATGGAGAAAAGCTCATTTCTTTTGGCGATTGTTTCGTTTCTTCGATTTTCACGAATTTCGAGGAACTGAAAATCGGCTCAAAAAAACCTTCCCGTTTGCACTTAAAATCAAGAGCAAACACAAAATAACCACACAGTCGTTGCAGTACCTTGTTTAATCTTTCCAACCAGCAGGTTTGTTTTCACAAAACACACCAAGCGACGGTGAACCACGCCGATGTTGGCACTGCATTTCACTCGACCACATTTTCCTGCTCCCAACTCCAATTGCATGCTGGGTAATGGACACAAACATCACAAGGGGTACCCCCCTCTGGGACTCCGGTAGGGTTTTTTTGTAAGTCTTTTACCCCTACAACCAAGAGCGGTGATTTGGACTCAAGCGTTGCTTCAAAGTGACAAAAACACATCCTAATAGGTTGAGCAGGGGTAAAAGAATGCCAACTGCAGGATTTCAAGGATTTCATTGAAGAATTTTTTCCTGTGTCTCAAAGCACAAACACAACGGAAAAACCCTGTGAAATCCCCTCAGAAAGCCTACTAGAAGCAAACCAAGTACTTTTCAGCCATCCTCAGACTTAATGATGTCTTCAAGCTCTCTGACAGTGGCATATTTCTCCAAAATTAGAGCACATTTCATTAGAAACCCTACCGAAGCAGCCATACCTACCGTCAATGAGTGAACAGAATTCTCCCAAATGGCATTGTGGGAAATGTTTGAGCCCTCGGCTTAAAAAGTCAGCAGTATTTAACTGCCCCGGGCTAGCCAAACTTGAACTGAGGGGGGAGGGTTGAGTTAGCACTCAGGATTTCACCAATTGAGCTCACACACAATCAGACCCGAAAGAGTTAAGGGCAGTTATTAAGCGCATAAGAAGGAGGGGGTGGAAGAGGAAGAGGGAGGGCTGCCCTGCTCCACTTCTTTTTCCTTCCCCTCCCCTTTCCCTTGAGCTGATACGCATGCTAGCTTTTGTACTTTACAAGACTAAATATTACAAAAATATACATGTAAGCTTACAGAATTAACTTGTTTCCTCTAGTAAACTTATTGGCCCTTTATATAGTCTTTAATTTTATAGTCAAAAGAATTAAACCCCATGGGCCATTGACTTGTAGCACAAGTCTTATATGTTGAATATGAAACACAGTTTGTTTATTTATTGGTATTTTACAGAATTCGCAAGAAAAAATAATGTAGAGATGGTAAATGTGTCCATCTTCATATATTGGGATATCTTTTTCCCACACTTCTCAAATTTACTCCAATCATTTCTACTTATTAACGATTCTTGAACTATAGTTATTCAAATTGGAGGTTGTTTATTCAATGGATCTATGGAATTGTGTTCTAAGCTTTTTTTTTGTAATCCCTATAAGACGCATTGCTTATTAAACTATTGAAGTCCCAGTAAAACAGCAATACGAATAGTTCAGGTTGTTTACTTGTTTACTTGTTTACCTGCCCCTTAAATTCTTTTAGTGTGAAATACATGAAAATGTACCGTTCCACTGGAGAGAGATAAGACGAACTGACCTTGTCATAGGAACTCAGCTTGGTGCCGGACATTTTGGCGTTGTGGCAAAGGGAAACTTAACAGAGGTAGATGGTGAAACGCTATGTGCAGTCAAGATGGTTAAAGGTGAGCTAAACACAATGGAACATTTTGACCACAGTTGTCTGCTTTTTGTAATAAAAACACTCCATAAAGCCATTTAAAGCCATTGTAACCTCATTGTCCCGAAGTTGTTCGTTATAATGGGAGTTGGCAGTTTTTGATTTTGCTTTTCCCTGTATACAATATTTTGCATCCATCCACGTCGCGATTAGCAATTAGTTCCTAACCTATTCGTTGCTTCCTATTGAGTACGTACAAGTTAATATATTTTGGTAACATTACCGTTACGAGGTTTGATACGGAAAATCATCAATCATATAATGTAAGTTTCAATTGCATTCTCTTCCAGATGACTCCTCTGCCAAAGATCGCAGGGATCTTCACAGCGAGCTCGTGATCATGAGTGGCATCGGGTATCATCCAAATATCATCAATCTGATAGGTGCTTGTACTACACAAGGTAAGCTATAATGTACTTTGTCACACCTTAACCTTATTTCAAAATGAAAAAAAAGGAACGTAGGTGTATATAAACCAGTTCGTGTGTTATCTCTAGTCTCTAACAAATCATGGCTAACTCAGTTTAGAGCCAATACTACGTAGACTAATAGAACTACCCAAAATGTTGAGTTCATTTTTTTTAATTTATCGATTCGTACCTAAGCTCCAGAGCTATAATCACTGCGAGCCTTTCGAGATAAATAACACTTTTTGCGAATGAAAAGAGAACGTTGGTGATTCCGGCTATGAAGACATTCTACATTTAAAAGCACTTTGTCTAACTTGAAGCTTATAATAATATTTACTTCAAACATGTTAGACTTCATAACTCTGTAATACTGAATTGCCAGGAAATCATATTACAATAAATATACTTGTTATAAAATGGTCGGTCCGCTTTGGGAAATCCAACACATCTCCTTTTATTGTTGATTTGCTAACATCATAGTGAACAAGTAGCGAGCGAATGATAAAAATGCCCCATCCTAACAACTCGTTCCTGTGCTTCGTATAAAGGCCGTAGTTACATACCAGGGAAGGTTATGTTTTACTTAAGTATACTTATGCATATTTACGTTTACATATTGATATTATGCTTCACTTATTTTGTTCCTGACGCAAGCCTTGCCGTTGTAGTGGACCTGTTGTTGAGTTGAAAGTAGTTTTAACTTATTGCAGCTTATTTTAGGAATAGCCTAATATCGGGAATTATCTGTTTACAAAACTAAATTATTTTAGGAGTCATAAACAAAGCTTCTTCAATAAATTGGCCAGGAACTAGAGGTAATCCACACGCGTGAAGAATATAGTATTACTCTACAGTTCGGATAGGGACAAATTAAGGTAATCGGAGTTCCTTGATATTCCTAAACGTCGATATTTTTAAACAGACTGTTCGAAATTACAATTGAAAATCGTTTGTAATTGTTCAGTTTCACTTAAATGTTAACAAATATGAATATTTTCCTCACTGTCATGGCAGGATTAGTTTAACCCTTTGTTAATTCCAGTATTTTTGTGTTACTGTTTTATGTCTAAACAGGACCGTTGTACGTCATCGTTCAGTTAGCAGAAAATGGCAGCCTCCTAGAATATCTGCGACGCAACAGAGAAATGGACGACGACCTGAATGTTTGCTCGTTGCCCGATAGCGAAAAGTTCAGGATTGCCCTGGATGTAGCTAGGGGAATGGAGCATCTGGCAATGTTTAAGGTAAGCAGTTGATCCTAAACATATCGTTGTAGAATGAGTTCGTTTATGTGGTTATTCCTCCATTCTTGAAAAATGCATTGTGCAAAATGTTAATATACGGAAACCGATTTCTTTTACAATACAACGGATTAAGATCTCAGCTAAGTCTGCTTCGTCAGCGAAATTCAACACTACATTTCATCAATAAAAAGTTAGTAAGGCTAGCTTACTGCCTTGGAAAGGGGAGTGCACGACATTTTAATCCTTAGCCCTTCGTTAAAGCTGCAGCGAAGTTTTCGTTGTGATAAAGCTGGCATTATGCTGTTACAATGTTTTAAAATCCTAATTAGACTGTTCGTACATTTGTAATAGTTCTTTCAGAGCACTTTACTTGAACAAAAACGTAAGGAATTTAATATGTCATTGTAGTTTGTATCGCTATATTAAGAACACTACAAGTGCTGATAGATGTGTTTTATTCCTTTTAGTATGTCCATTGCGATCTTGCAGCAAGGAACATTCTTCTCGGAAAAGATCTTGTCGCTAAAGTCGCAGACTTTGGTCTTGCTCGAGAGGTATGTGAGACCGGAATATACGAGACGACTACTGCTGGGGTAACTATTACAATCAAACGAGTATTCAAATCTGTCCTGCCTGATATTAGTTCCACAATATATGACCAATGTAACTTAGTGGCATACGTTAGGATATGACGACGGCAAAGAAACGACGGATTATTATTATTATTATAATTTGCGCGTATATTTCCTGAACTAAGTAACACTGATTAACTTGTTTCATTGGTTGATTTACTGCGTGTGTCCACCATTTTGAGACGGACTGAAGAAGTTGTTATCATTCCATACTCGTTTACTTGCGAGTATTCCTAACAAAGATCAACCAACTTGTTTGGCATTTGATCCATTCTCTTTTAAAGATTAAAAATCGTGAAATAAACTATTTGGGAAAATACATCCTTTCTCTTCTTCGTTTAGGACGTTGCACTCCTCTTTCTTCCTTGTTGAAAAATAGAAGAACACATGCCCTATGCCTTCGATGAACTGTTCGTGTCTATTTTCTAACTATAGTTTGCTTAACGTATTTCCGTTTTAGGTAACTGGATCAGTTCTCGACAAAAATATCACTTATTCACTCCCCTGTGTTTGTTACTTTGTTAATAATAAATATTTCATTTTTATTTTCCTCAGAGAGATCTTCCTGTCAAGTGGATGGCCATTGAAGCATTAGAGACGCTCAACTTCACTACTGAAAACGACATGTAATTAACCTTTTTTAAGAATTGCTCTTACCTATCTTTAATGACGATTTTTTTTTTATCACTGTAAAAAATAGGGTTTTACCGGCTTCACAGTTTTTTGTAAATGATTAGCTGAACGACACAATGTAAACTGGTTATTTTTATTTATGTTTACATTACGTTTTAATTTTTTTCTCTATAGTTGGTCCTTTGGCATACTACTGTGGGAGATTGAGACTGGAGGTAATTAGACATATGAAATAACATCAAGAACAATACCTACCTCTTATGTTTATATCGTAGGATATTTTTATACAATCGAAAACGGACAACAAATGTTTTTCGTTTTCCCCAAAAGGTTCAAGAATGATGCTTTTGAAAATAACATAACACATTCGTAGCAGTTATCGATATATTTAGAAATATTAGGTGTGAGCAATATACAAATTTATATAAGAATAAGTACAAATTGACAGCTAGACGTTTTAACAGTAATGAGCGACTTAGGTAGAAATATAACGCAACGGTGCTATTACCTTAACCCTCGTTTCCATTTAACAAATCGTATACATTTTCTATTGTCAATACTCTTGTTGATCATAGATGTTCAAAATTCAAGTAGAACAATGGCTGCAGGAATGTCAACTAACTCTTTAAAGTGCCTATGAATCGAAAATTAAGTTTATATCATTTGAAATTCTTTCAAAATGAGGAAGGGTCGCGTTTTCCATTTTCCACCTTGACACAGCCTGAAGACAAATCACAAAATGAAGAGTATCTCTACAAATAGTGGGTTAAAACAATTGAAACATTGTACACGTATGGTACTATGGAAAATACACATCACGATGCTAATCATGACGTTACCATGGAAACACTCTTGGCCCCAGGCTTCTTCCATGAGGAAATACAATTTCTAATTTCTCCTTTATTAAATACAATTTACTGCTGTGTGCGCATCAAAATATTTAGATCAATGTGGGCATTGTATGTAAGTGATTTAAGGCAACTTCGTTCCTATAATAGAAACAACAATTGTAATGTTATCTTCAATGTGAAAGGAGCTTGAGACCAAGAGTGTTTCTATGACAGTGTCATCATTTCCACAGTACCATATATGGACAAAGTTTCAATTGTCTTTTACCAAATATTTGCATAGCTATTATGCATTTTGTGATGACGTCATAGGTATCTCATTTGTATATTTTAAAAACCTGAAAATGTCTGGAACGAGAAGAGTGATATTGACAAACAGAAAACGCCACCCGTACTCATTTTGAAAGGATTTTATAATGAGATCAACTTAATTATGGATTCATAGGCACTTTAATGTACGCATTGTTTTAACCATAACCAGAAGTCCATAACCAGAAGTCTCGATCAGCACTGAAATGCGGCCCATCAGTTTACGATATAATCTATTTTTAGAACGGCACTCAAACTAATTTGGGTGGGGGGGACAATGGCAGCCATTTTTCTTTTATAACACTTTTTTCCCCTTTCAGTACAACAAGGCTTTCATGTTTTGGACCAATCAGAGTTGCTGGTGCAATTAGGTGCAATACTCTTGGCTATCGATTTAGCGTTAATCGTTTTCTAAATATAGATTATATACCGTAAACTGATGGGCCAAGACCTAGTGTTACAGATCGAGGGTATGGATTTCTTTTTCAAAGGTAAAATGCCGTATGCTGGGTTTTCTTCCATGGAGCTGATAAAGTCATTAAAATCTGGCTACAGGATGGCACAACCAGCCAAGTGCTCAAATGAAATGTAAGTTATTTGCCAACTTGATATTTAGCTATAGCATTCCAAGCGACTGTGTTGGTACCTTTCAATGCTTTCTAACTATGGAAACATAAAACATATTCGTATAATAGACATTTACTTGCATAAGCGTACATTAAGAACTTCACATAACTCTCCAGGGCGATCGATATAAATCTTACTAGTAAAACTTGATTTCCAGTAGATTTATTCTAAGTTTCTTTGTTCATACAACAGGTACGCCATCATGACGAAATGCTGGGATGCTAATCCTATAAGACGACCAAGATTCGAAGACCTCACCCTGATGTCAGGAACCTATGCATGGCGAACAAACAGAAGAGTAGAAATAACCACTACTTGTATTCAAATCTCGATAATCAAGAAATCCTTAGTTTTTTATGCACAAACGTCAAATTAGCCTGTAGAAAACATTTTATAATATATCTCTAGTGCTACATGGGATAAATTCCAACTAGTTTATAAATGTCTCTATCATGTCTCTATCTTCATGAAAACGTCAAAAATTAGTCCGTAGAAAGGTGTTTCTTTTTCAAAATATCGTCATCAATAAACATTAGGATAAATTTAACGTTTAGCCATATTACTATGGCCTCGTTAACGTTACGTAGGTCTTTGTGTCGTATAGTTGAACTTAAGGCCCGTGAAATGTAAATAGCCTATTATAAATGCTATTAACCATAATGTTATCTCAGTTGCTTGAGTTATACAGTAATACATTTTGTGATTCCGGTTTCAGTACATCCACCGTAATGTCTCAGTTATAATTAACGTTTTTTTATGACCGTAACAGTAACGTATTTCCCTTTTGGGATAGCTTTTATAGTTTTATTCAGAAAACTGTTCTTTTTTACAGCATCAATGAGGTGTCGAAGCGTTTCTACCATAAATGTTACACATGTATTTTTTAGCATGCTGCTGGATATAGAATTGTTAAATATCGTTATGGATTAAAATACTAGAACTGTTAATTTATCGTTTTTCGAAAGGTTGTAAACAGCAAGGAAACGTAATAGTTTATTATTCAAACGTACTCAAGTGACCTCCAATACGAATACCAATACACCTATTTCAAAATGGTTTCTTCGAACACAAACAACAAGCCTCTGGTTCTTATTAACATAATTACTTTCGAATTAATATTTCATGGTCCTAGCCGTATTTTGCATATACCGCGTGCTCTGATTGGCTAACAAGCATGTTGTGTTGTTTTGAAATGCTTGTTTTCTTTCATCACACGTTTCAATCAATATCATAAAGCAAATAAAGAAGCTTAATCACATATCGTACTGTTATAAAACACTCCAGTCATTTGAGATCACTCTAGCAATGTGTTCGGCTTGTGCTTTCTCAAATGCCTGTTGGGTTTTCTGACATTATAATACATGGCAAGGCTTCTGTATTTGTTAACTGGACGAAATCATGGCAGTCATAATAATATAGACCCGCACGTCATATTAAATTAATTAGAAGCACCAAGTATCGAAATGCATTTCGGACTTGGCCTGTTATTGTTTGTGATTTTTGATTGGACAAAAAGTATTGATGTAGGTGTATATGGTACTATTTGTACTCCCAAGTGATATATATTCCAAGTCTAGTACCTCCTCATGATACTAATTAACGTACAGTGGAATCCCAATTTCGCGAACCCTCGATCTCTCGAACCCCCGCTTTCTCGAACCAATTTTGGAAAAATTGACCCTCAATAACTCGAACCATTGAAAAGTTAATACTCATTTTCAGCACTGTGGTGTCAATTTCAGTTACATTTATGCATTGAAGCAAGGTAACACTGTGAACAATTGGTATTCTCTAATTTTATTACACGACACGCGATTTCTCGAAGTCCCGATTTCTCGAACCAATTTTCGTTTCCCTTGGAGGTTCGAGAAATCGGGATTCCACTGTACATTGGATAATATTTTTTAAGTGACAGTTTATTGTCTAGTTAGATGTATACTTATATTAGCAAATGTAGCCTATTTAACAGTTGTGAAATATATGTGCATGTTGAAATTTTTTTTCTCATGTGAATTCCAAGCTGTTATTTTTAATTCTTTGGAAATATCAGTATATGTTCTATATTTTTAGTAAAGTATCTTAGTCCATATATTATAGAAAACAAACGCATTTGAAAGGTTCAAATAGTTCATTTAAAATAAAGATGCTTGATAAAAAGTCTCCAAACATTATCTGCAGTGATCATTATGTTATTGTTTCCTAGAAACATACAATACTAGGCTAACATTATCTTTGAAGTGAAAATAAAAAGAAGACAAAGTGGACAAAAGCCCTTTAAATTTCGTGATCTTCACATTATAGCTTTGAATTGGCTCAAGGATTTGTTCCACGTATTTTACGTTTTCTAAGGTTCAAATTATGGTTACCGTAGACCGTCGCGGACCTTTTTCTCCATAATTTATTTTTCATTCCTTGTAAAGTTTATTAATTGTACTTTATTTCCCTGAAAATAGCTTTAAAAAAATGAAAACTTCGCGAGATATTTGGAAAACCGTATTTCCAAGTAAAGTAAATAGATAGGTTAGGCGTGATAATCCTTATGAGCGGCAAGCTCGCTGGAGAGTTTTACGGGAAACTATATCCGGAACATCCAAAATCCTAACGCATATGCATATCGCATGTGCTTTAGTCTTCACATGTTAGCGGACTGTGCAGTACTGCTATCGTTCATTGCTCTTCGAGTTTTCATTAGAAATATTGTTTCAGCTCGCTTAAGGATAAATGAAAACGGAATCCCAGTCCTTTGGATGCCCTATGACCACAAATACAGCCGGAGTTCGTGCTAGTTTGCTGCGATTTCTCTTTGGCTTTGTCGTACATAGTGCCATTGAACGGATCGTACGCGCATAATTCACTGTTATAAACCTCAGTCTTTTTTGCGTTTGTAGACTTAGTACTGCTTTCCAATGAAATCTTTATTTAAAACAGTAATTCCAATAGATACCTTGTTTGATAAGCTTTACATTGATGTATTGGTTTATATGATTTCCTTTAAAGCGTAGCGCGTATATTGTTTTAACGAAAGGCACCCGCGTACATTGTAAGTCTACAGCAAGCATAACTGGCGCCTGATAACGAACACTAATACTAAAATATTGGCCTTTTAAGGACAGTGCACGAGAGGAGACAACCCAGGGACATGTCCTATTAGATTTAACCTTTCTTTTAAGTAGATCTCAGCTAAGATCTGATATATGAATCCTAGAGTCTCTAAGAAATTGTTCATGAACAAGCTTGGAGCTGTAGCGGGTGACAATAATACTTGTAAAAATCTGATTACAATTTGTTTACGCATGCCAGAGGCAGAAGGAAAAATAACAATGATGGAGTCAACCTTGCTAAGATAAACATCAGGCATCTCGAAAATGCATTACCGTCCTTGCGCAAATCTCAGTTTTATATTCAAGGAACACTGTGGGAGAACTTGTACCCTTTCAATGAATACTAAGATTCGAAACGTGGAAAGTTCTACACAAGGTTCAGCTAAATCCATTGTGGAAGTCTGGAATTAAAATCAGCTAGATAATAAACTGAACGAAGTAGGCTCAAATTTGAGTTATGGAAAGAGGCAACTGTTATGCTGTGACGCACTCTCTTGAGAAAAATGTAAGATCTTAGTGTTGAGCCCACTGTGCATCTGGACCACCAAACAGAGCGAATGATATAAGAAACTGTGCATTGACCTTATTCATCAAAGCGTGGCCAGTTAAAGTGCCTCTATCCCTTCTTTACATTTTTCTACTTATGAACCTGTGAAAGGTTTTGAGTACTTCTGCGAAGAAATGTTTGGTTTACAGATAATACTCTATGTTCTACGCTTGTTTGAAATGGTGAAAAACTGACCTTTCCTGTCCCATGACCGCGTAAGTAAAAGCCTGGGTCGATTTCCCAGGATGACGTCATCTAATTAATTCGACTTTGCATTATTTTGAATAAATACTTAGGATTTTGTCTAAAATGACTTTTCTCTTTACTAAGAACTCCCAAACTATGTATATTTTCTATAAATAGATGTTGTTGTGATAGAAAAGCACCATGGAGGATAATGCACTAATGAGATGACGTCACCCCAGGAAATCGACCCAGGCTTTTACTTACGCGGTCATGGGTCAGGAAAGGTCAGTTTTTCACCATTTCAAACAAGCGTAGAACATAGAATATTACCAGTAAACCAAAATTTTCTTCGCAGAAGTACTCAAAACCTTTCACAGGTTCATAAGTAGAAAAATGTCAAGAAGGGTTAGAGGCACTTTAACGTTGTCCGGCGTGTCACAATCGGAGAGAAAATTACATTCGATGACGGTCACCCTTGGGACTTTAGACATTGGCCGCTTAATACAGGTTCACCAAAATACTGAATGGGCGTGGACAAATGCCGATTTCTTCAACTCATTCAAGCAAACAATAACACAATCAAGCGATATCTCTACGCATAGTTAATAGAGTGGAATGGTTATGAAACCCGGCAAACTTCAAAGGGGCTAACAAAGGCGCTGCGATTTATGTTGGAAGGGGGCAAGACAAAAGATTGTGCAGGGTCATAGTTCATTAGCGTCCCCTGAACGACTGAACTCACACGTTTCTATTGGCTGATTGATTAACACATTGGAATTTCTATTGTGTTTGTGCAGGGTCACGGTTGAAAAAAGCTAACAAAGACATATAACAAAGAAGGTCGCTGGGTTTCATAACCATTCCACTCTATTAACTATGCTCTACGTTATGCGTTTACTTGTACCAAATTACGACGATATTAATATTGGTGAATGAACTACTGTATGAACAATAACCGCTTTGTAGCGAAATGTTGATGGTGCAATAAAATCGTAAATTGATATGTGGTTTTAGGTTTCCATTCAAAGGTGGCAGCTTAATACAGGCCAAAATAACAAAGACAGACAAACACGAGACTGCTCAAGCCTGGCCGCGACCGCTTAATATAGGTGACCGTTTAATACAGGCAGCAAATACAGAGATTGTATGGGAGAAATTCGGGACTTTGAAAACTGGCCGCTTAATAGAGGGTGGCCGCTTAAGGTTACCGGATACCTTCAAGGTGCGTTTCCAGTCTAAATTATGTAGCGCCTCAAGGAAACATCGTAGATAAATCATCCATCTGTCATTTTAAAGCTTATAAAATTGGCTACAAGAATACATAAAAAGTTTTGAGTTCTTTGAAAATCTCGAATTTTCCGTGATACCGTTTCTCGGATCTAGTGAGATGGCTTTCAGAAGCTCCGACTCCGAAAATATTTTAAAGTTTTAAAATCTGGGTGCTTTGTCGCATTTCAGAGGAATCGTATTACAAAACAGTGTCGGGGAATTTCAAATTTCGCGTTAGTTCAAAAGTTATCATGCTCTCCGTGAAAAGGTGAAAAATAATCAGAGTAGATTTGCGGAAAACGCCGTCAAGAGCTCTATTTTTAGAATTTTCCAATTCCCCAACACCATTTTGCAGCGGAGATATCAATTAACATTTTGTGAAAATTTCAAACAAATGGACTAAATTTCTCTTGAGTGGGAGTTTTTTTAAAACTCAATTTTGGTTGAAAATCGAAAGCGTAGAAAATAGCATTTTAGAAAATCTAGCCGTCTGTCGTGCGCGAATCTGAAGCCCCGCCTCTTCTACAATTAGCGAGCTCTTGGCCAAACATTTCTCATCACAGTTCAACTATCTGTCAAGATTTCCCGCCAATGTTGATTTCCGATCAAAGCTACGCGCCGCATCGAGAAAATGTTAATATAGCTGGTTGTTCTAGTTTTCTTGTGTGACTTGAAAAATGAGAAAGACCTTGAGGGACAAAGCCAAGGTGAACACCTATAGACGCCTTGAATACCAGCATAGTTAGTAGAGGAGACAGCGATTTGCAGGCGGCTGAAACAGCACGGCAATAGCGAGCTAAGATCGTGGTGTTGGTTTCAAGCGATTCGGAGTCACCGTCAGACTTTACGTTTCCATCTAAGCTTTCTTGGAAACAAATATTCTCTCGGCTGGCTCCTATCAATTCTTCATGTTCAGACGTGGGCCACTCGGCACTCTGTCTGAAAGTGAAAATACGAACCCTTGTCGGGTTTTACGAGGACTCCTATTTGGCTTTGTAGTCGTCTGCATTGTTTGGCCTTGTTTTGCTTTTCGTTTTTCTTTGTTTTCCAACCTAAGGGAATCCTGCTTGCTTTTTTGAAGGCATAAGGCCAACAACCAATGGAATTATGAAATCATGTGTGGAAAAACGTTTCTCAATAAACGTAAACATTGGTATATGAAATAAATTTAATATTATATGCGCCAGCTTTCTTCACACCGTCGTTACGGGCGAGTGAGCACTTGTTATGTGTTTATTGATCTGCTGTCAATCAAACGGAAACTTTTACTTCGGTTCAAAAATTTACTTTTGGTATTTCTCCGTCAACATTAATTTTTATTCAACGGAGTTTTTGGTATATGAGACACTACTACTAAAACTACATTTCTGTGCGAAAAAGAAATGTAACCATCATTTTCGTTTGGAAGGTATCCGGTAACCTTAATACAGGGCCGTTATATACAGGTTCGACTGTAGGTATGGCATATGCTGACGCATTATACGACGCTGGATCGGCGTTGATGCAAACGCCACTCTTATCATGTGCTGAACTCGATGCATGAATTATGTTATCTTGAAGTTAAATTTTCGCGATAAAACTAAAATTTAGACCCAGATTTCCTGATCGGTTCAACGAATTATAGTGCCTATAACCCTTCTTGTAAGTTTTATAGCTATGCACCTTCAAAATGTTTTGAATACTTATGTGAAGAAAGTTTTGGTTTACAGTGAATACTCAATGTTCTACGCTTGTTTGAAATAGTGTAAAGTTGACCTTTCCTGACCCATGACCGCCTAAGTAAAAGCCTGGGTCGATTCCTGGGTATGGATAATAATGCATTAATGAGTTGATGTCTGGCGCCTTTATAACACATCAACATCGATGTACAGAAAATATACGTAGTTTCTAAGTTGTTAGTAAATAAAAAGTCATTTTAGTCAACATTTTAAGTATTTCTTAAAATTATTGCAAGGTCGAATTAATTATATGACGTCTTACAGGAATCGACCCAGGCTTTTACTTATGTGGTCATGGATCAGGAAAGGTCGAATTTACACCATTTCAAACAAGCGTAGAACATCAAATATTCACTGTAAACCAATTCTTTATTCACAGAAGTGCTCAAACCGTTTCGGAGGTTCATAACTATAAACATTGCAAGAAGGTTATAGGCACTTTAAGTTCGCCGTCTGAATCAACCAGTCACTCGAACGTCAAACTCCGGCCCTAATGGCATTGATTTCGGCACATGAAAAGTTCGCCTCTCAAACGGGCTCGTTTAATCACATCTAGTGCGAAAATGTGTCATTATTTGATTAACCAAAATAACAAAGACACTTATTATTGCTCTTCATCGAAAAAACGTAAACAACTGTATTTCCAAAAATAAAATATGGATGATTGTTTCCCGATACTCGATTTTCTATATAAGGTTTTCAAACACCGAAGATTCTACTCCGGAGCGATCAAGAAGGGCTATTGGGTACATGGTGAAAATAATGAATCCTAACTGAATGAATAAATTGTTTTTGATGGATTAAAGCTCTAAAAGCGTAGGTATAGTATCGAATGGTGTACAGAATCTTTCAATTTTGAAGAGTGGTAAGTATCAAGTATTCCACTTATATCATTAGTATGTGATTCCGGTCCAACAGACAGCATGTTGGGTCGATGGTCGTTGTTTAGGACCGTTTCAGCCGGCCAACTTTTCATGCGCCGAACATTATCGATGGATTAAGTATGTCAGAAAAGCGACGTCAGAATCAAGTTTGAATTACAGTCGAAACTGTATATAACGGTGACCCTTTGGACTTTAGACATTGGCCGCTTAATACAGGTTCACCAAAATACTGAATGGGCGTGGACAAATGCCGATTTCTTCAACTCATTCAAGCAAACAATAACACAATCAAGCGATATCTCTACGTTATGCGTTTACTTGTAGCAAATTACGACGATATTAATATTGGTGAATGAACTACTGTATGAACAATAACCGCTTTGTAGCGAAGTGTTGATGGTGCAATAAAATCGTAAATTGATATGTGGTTTTAGGTTTCCATTCAAAGGTGGCAGCTTAATACAGGCCAAAATAACAAAGACAGACAAACACGAGACTGCTCAAGCGTGGCCGCGACCGCTTAATATAGGTGACCGTTTAATACAGGCAGCAAATGCAGAGATTGTATGGGAGAAATTCGGGACTTTGAAAACTGGCCGCTTAATAGAGGGTGGCCGCTTAATAGACGGTGGCCGCTTAATACAGGGCCGTTATATACAGGTTCGACTGTAGGTACGGCATATGCTGGCGCATTATACGACGCTGGAGCGGCGTTGATGCAAACGCCACTCTTCTCGTGTGCTGAACTCAATGCATGAATTATGTTATCTTGAAGTTAATTTTTTGCGATAAAACTAAAATTTAGACCCAGTTTTCCTGATCGGTTCAACGAATTAAAGTGCCTATAACCCTTCTTGTAAATTTTATAACTATGCACCTTTGATATGTTTTGAATACTTCTGTGAAGAAAGTTTTGGTTTACAGTGAATACTCAATGTTCTACGCTTGTTTGAAATAGTGTAAATTTGACCTTTCCTGACCCATGACCGCCTAAGTAAAAGCCTGGGTCGATTCCTGGGTATGGATAATAATGCATTAATGAGTTGATGTCTGGCGCCTTTATATCACATCAACATCGATGTATAGAAAATATACGTAGTTTGTAAGTTGTTAGTAAATAAAAAGTCATTTTAGTCAACATTTTAAGTATTTCTTCAAATTATTGCAAGGTTGAATTAATTATATGACGTCTTACAGGAATCGACCCAGGCTTTTACTTATGTGGTCATGGATCAGGAAAGGTCGAATTTACACCATTTCAAAAAAGCGTAGAACATCAAGTATTCACTGTAAACCAAAACTTTATTCACAGAAGTACTCAAACCGTTTCGGAGGTTCATAGCTATAAAAATTGTAAGAAAGGTTGAAGGCACTTTAAGTTCGCCGTCTGAATCAATCACTCACAAGAACGTCAAAGTTAATGGCATTGATTTCGGCACATGAAAAGTTCTCCCCTGAAACGGGCTCGTTTAATCACATCTAGTGCGAAAATGTGTCATTATTTGATTAACCAAAATAACGAAGACACTTATTATTGCTCTTCATCGAAAAAACGTAAACAACTGTATTTCCAAAAATAAAATATGGATGATTGTTTCCCGATACTCGATATTCTGCATAAGGTTTTCAAACACCGAAGCTTCTACTCCGGAGCACCTGAAAATCGGAACCATTGCAATTCTTAATATAAACTGACTAGAGATAAAATTCAATTTCATTCACTGCCGCTGTTTATGCAAAATTCGATGTGTTGACAATGCTGCCCATGCATTGGTCTCAATAAGGTGAGACAATATTTGTCGGCTCTTTATGGCTGGTTCGTGCCTTTCAGTTGCAATCGATCTGCATTAACTAGTAACTGCGGTTGTTGAAATATGTTCCTTTTTCTTCATATGCGTGTTAGGAAGTATTCCTAAGCTGTGGGGTTCTTCGCTGAGCTTGTGGACGACAACAACCAATGTTGGATCTTACGTACTTTATTACTGGTCTCAATGACTGGCAACTTACAGGAGTATTGGCTGATCATGGCGAATCATGGGACTCGCCATGACTTCTGTTTCTTCTCTATATTCTCTCTCTTCTCTTATCTTCTCTTCTCCATGTTACAAGATATTCGTTCTGTATTTATGTAATTTACAAACAATAGTTATTGGGAACCAAGCAGGTGTTTACATGGACCCTTATTGTAAGTCGGGTCTTTGTCTAAACAAAGGAAACCTGACCTTGAAAGAAAAGTACTTCAACCGATCGACAACATAAATAAGATATGTCAAAGGTGAAACTAGAAATCAAATATCATAGCTTGAGCGTAAAACATTATACGAGTCTTTAGATATGTTCCATAGAAATCCAACTAGAAGTTGGTAACTAATCTGCATTGACGGAAAGTTCAATGGATTTGGTATTGACAAAGTACGGAACTGTAATTAGGAATACTCAATTCTTATTGGCTTGTTGTCGGGATCGCTTGGTACCGATAGCTTAAGATATAATCAATACTTAATTAGTTTCCTGTAACAACACAGGTTGTTGGTAAATGAGTTCTATTCAATGTTGTCAAATGAATCGAAAACTACCTTAGTAAAATACAGGCTCGTGACCAAGCCGAAATTAACAAAAGAACGTTTTAATTAAAGTAACTCAACTTTGGGGCTAAACTAGAATTTGTTAATATGTTTCTCCTAGAGTAGGATTTTGTCTAAAATCGTAAGATCCTTTATCATAACATACGTCCCTTCTCAAATTCGAGCTCCTGAGAGAAAGAAAGTAGTAACTATATTTTTAGATATATATAACATGAAAACCATAATAGGATCAAATCTATTTAGCTTTTGCGAAATAGTAAAATGTTGTACAATTACGTGTTTTTTTTTTTTGTTGTTGTTGTTGTTGATTAGAGATTAAATACTTATCATAAATCTGAATAATATAATAGCTAAAATAGAAATTTTGGGTAACACAAGCAAGTGTAAGGTTAGAGAAGTACAAGTAAAAAATAATTACCTTTTTACGTTCTTGCGTGATCCTAAATTCCATGGTTGAATAATAGTATATAATTGCATAACTGGTTAATAGTAAATACTGTTACATATTGAAATAGTAATACTGAATAGTACTTATAGATAATGTTTGTTTCAAATATCAGTTCATGGAGGATTTAAAACCTCAGTCCTTGTAAATCGTAATCTTCGTTATTAATAACTGAATGTTCAGTGTTCACTCAAACGTTTGTAGGTGCATCATCGTCCAAAGGTGTGTTGAAATCAATACAGAGTTCGTGCAATGGTTGGATATTTTTTGGTTCAATTGTAGGAAGTTTGTCCTTCTAACACCAATCGTCAGGCAGCTTTGTGTCAGTAGAATAGCATGCGGACGAAATCAATATAATGGTGTTGATCATCATGTAGTTATTACTGTGGTTTGGTTTCAAAGTCACATCATCTGAGGTTGATAGCCATGGTACTTCACGCTTGTCTTGAGTGGCGTGTAAATATTTGCATATTGACGGTAAGGTAATTGGGACATTGCCCCAGTCCGATTTCCATCGTTGCCGTGGTCCTATTGCATGGTATAGGTATATTACACAGAATATACTTAGTGGTGTCAGAGTCAATGGTCCATTGCGCAGTTTGAGCGTTTGGCGTTTGGTTGACAAATAATAGCGGTTACCATGATGAAGTACTGGTTCTAGCTGTGCACATGTAGTAGGCTTGTGGTTGCGTGGGAAATCAATCTTGTATCCAGGAGACCAAGGTAAACCAAGCCACTCAATATTTTTGACTAGTTTTAGTACATTAGTTGAACAGACAAGTGTGCCATGTTGAGAATAACACCTAGTTAGAGCGTCAGCTTTGACAATAGTTTAAGTACTCTATTGTGTAAATTGAATTCCTATTCAAACGTTTAGGTAGCGTAACTAAAATATTCAAAAAAAGTTTTGTTTATCAATTCGATGTTCATACTCTGTCACTGGATTTATAAGTAACGGGTACACGTTTGTATTGTTTTTATTTGGCGGATAATGCGGAGAGTAAAAATCTAGGTAAATCGTTAGATGCAATGAATTCCTTATCTTGAAACGAGAAAGTTGATTTACGGTATCTTGGATTTCAAAAAGACGTAAGGTTGACGAAAACATTTTGTTTTGAATCAAAAGAGACTTTAGAAAACATTTCTAAAATTGAATTGTAATGACATTGTTCATCTTTTGGCAAAACGATTATTTATTTATGTTCTAATGTGGTACTTAAAATTCTCGTGTTATCAGAAAGCTGATTAACATTAGTGGTTATTTAACACTATATTGATGAGTTTGGTATCTTCAAAAATATTAGCGGTCTAGGATTGCGAGCTAGCACTAATATGGATCGATAATAAACAATCGGGTTGCCTGTGCTAATCTAGATGATCATTAGTATAAATGCAAGTGAGGCGTGAAAGGATTAATCAATAAAAGGGGCAAGAGCATTGTTATTACAGGATTACCTGTAAAGAAAAGAAATGGCTAAGTTGTTTAATTAAGTAATCTCTGTGTCAGCACAGTTAAATTGGTGCTCTATGTAGAAAATCGACTCTGGGCGAGGTGGCAAAATTAAAGTTTCCGACGCGTGGTCAGTACATTGTTTAACCTGGCTAGGGTTAATTGGATTGTTTATCTTAGCGGTTGGTATATCAAGAGTGTGATTCTTCAAGTCAATTATCGCCTGATAATGTTCTAAAAAATATTTTCCGAGAATGACATCGTATAAAACTTTGTCAGCTATATAGACTAAGAAAGGGTATACTCTGTTATCAATAGTGAATGGAATTAAGATTTGTCCTAAAACAGGAATATCTTGTCCACTGACCGACCGGAGCATATTTAAAGTTGAAAGTTCAGGTGGGTGTTTACTTAGTTCGGGAATTCTTTTCCATGTGTCCCTACCAATAACTGTAACAGCTGCGCCTGTATCTACCAAGAAAGTTAATTGAAAATTACCTATTGAACCTGATATTGTAAGATTGCTTGTTGTATTCTGAAAACCTATTGTATTGATATGTCCCTTCGTATATGTAATCTGGGGCTCTTGATCACCCGTATTATTTGTAAATACATGTCCCTGAATAATATCATCATCATGCGTAATGTTACCGAACTCTGAAATTTCACTAATGTAATTGGCCTTAAAATCTATCACTTCTTGTGGACTATCTATAATCATAAAATCCATATATTCATATTCAATGTACTTGGCCTCAAAATCTTTATCTTCTGGTAACTTATTCGTATTTTGTTGGTTCGGGACTTCTACGGTTTCTGATTCCGTAACTATTGCTGGATCGTTATCATCTACGACAGCTAAACATGGTTTCTGGATATTCGCTTCTTGAGCGCACTTATTTGTCATCGTATTTCTATTGGGGGTCATATCTATATCACTTTCACTGCTACTTGCGTGAGGTTGGTTTGAATTTTCAACAATCTTTGTGTTTCGTGAACAAAAGGCGTCGAACATCGTAACTGCAAATCGTTTTAATCTATTTGGCCATGACATTCTTTCTACTTTGGCTGGCGATATATTCTGATTGTCCTTTTTGTTTTCAGTGTGCAAATGCTGGTTTGTAAAGTTCATTGTCTTTGAATGTGTGGCACAAACGACAGGTGCTTCTGGTGTTGTACTTAAAATATTGATTGTGGAAATAGGTTGGGCGCCAATGTTTACTTTTACGTGGCTAAAATTATCTGGTATTGACAAAACTTTATGTTCTATGGTTGTCGTACTGTGACAGGCGAATGGTTCTATTGTGGAATGAATTTGAATTTCATTTGTGGCTGCAATTTCCTTCTCAGATATGCTAGGAGTGAGTGTAGGATCATGCTGGGCTAGTAAAAAGGTTTCACTGAATTCGCTTTGGTAATGGTGGCTTTGTGAACTTACTTCAGTTGACTCGTGTTGGTTACTGCTTTGTGGTAAAATTACTTGTTCTAGTTGAACTACAGAGTGGTCATTAGTGAAAATTGGTTGTTCGTCTTGTGAATGGTTCTCTTGGTGATAATTTAATGATATTTCATTCAAACTATGAATTGGTTCTTCTTCATGTTGGGTTGAATTTATGGGTTGAAAATGTTCTAGATCGTAATTATCCGGATCACTGTTCGGGAAAACAGTGTCACTGAGCGAAAAATGTATTTGGTCTGAAGTAAAATCTTTGTTTAAGAAACGAGCCGGAATACTTAATTCAGTACTTTCGCGGCAAATCGGAGCATTCCTTTGTAAAGTGTTAATCCCATTTGAGTGATTGTTATCGATAATCTCTTCATTAGTATTCACAGCTGGTTTCCTATTCATTTGAATTTCGTGTGCTTTGGTAAAGTGTTTCGTTGTTTGATTTTGGTTCTCTCTTTGTTCCAAGTTTCTTGGTGTATTTTTGTTAAAACTATTTGGGGCTCTCGTAACTTCCCGACGCACGAAAACCCGTTTTAGTTTAAAGGTTGATTTTGTCGTTGTGAGGAACGGACTGGAAAACCACGGTTTTGATTACCGTTTGGTTGGTTTTGAGGAATGCGTGGATCGTCAAAACGGCGCGGAGACCTACAATTGCGATAGTGGTGTCCAACTTTCTTACAATTGAAACAAATTATCTGTCCATCGGTTGAACGTGTAGTTCGACCGAAGTCTCCCCTATCGTTAAAATAAGGCCTGTCCCTAGGACGAAGGTTGTAATCGTGTTCGCGATTACTGGAAATTTGTCTAAGTTCCTCGCGGATGATTTGGCGTAAGTTAGAAGTGTCGCGAGAGTTATCTTGTTGAGAATTACGAAAGTTAGGGTTAAAGGTTGAAGTAGGGGCTTCATAAGCTGCTATTGAACCTACAGAATGGGGAAGTAATTGTTCGGTCTTTAGCCTTTGGATAAAACCTCTTGTAAAGCCAGAATATCAGCCGTAGTTACTGCTGGCGTGGTTTGGGCAACTATGGTGGCTTTAAGTTTAGCGGCGTTCTCTGCTTCTTCTAAAGTATTAGGTTGTTGTAGAATTACATAATGTTTTATCTCAGGCTGTAGCCCTTGAATGAAATAATGAATTCGTTCGCTCACGGGGATTCCTAAACGTTGGCATCGCTTCTTAATATCTGATGTGTAATCATTTAGAGATTCGAGTTTGCTTTGTTTGCGATCTCCAAGTTCTTGTCTTAGAACCCAATTTGTTGCGGGTGAAGTAAATTGCTTGAGAAAGATTGCTCTAAGTTCTTCAAATGAAGCAATTTTGTCTTTTTCTAAAGAACTGAACCAGATTTGCGCGTTTCCAACTAAGGACAAAGGAAATCCCTTAAATACTTTATCTGGCTTCCAGCGACAGAAATCGGTATACAGACTGAACTGTTCTAAGAAAGTTAGGGGGTCTTGTCCATCTCCTTTAAAAATCGGAGCCTTAGTGAGGCCTGCATTCCCATTTGAAGATGTGTGGTTTTCTAACAAAGAATCCTGCATTGCAGCAATTTGGGAGTTTTGGCTTTGTGTTTCTTTAGATAAGCTAGTCGCCATACCGGCAAAAGATTTTTCAATCAGTTCGCTCAATTGATTACTAAAGGTTTTGAAATCTTCTGTTGAAGCCATGGTATTAATATGTTCGCTAGATTGATTACAGTGTGGTGGGGAGGTTATGGTTATAGGTGAAGATGAAGTTAAATTTGGGCTTAAATCTACCGTTTGGTCTAATAATTGTTTGGCGTTTGGTGTGGTCTTCGCTGAACAACGAGTACACGTTTTGTGAGGTTTGCTGCTAGGAATACTAGCGGTTTTCGTTTTCCCACTACGTAAAAACAGTTTGAAATTCAAGATAACCGTTTAGAGAAAATACGCTTATGAGAATGACAGACTAAGAACAACAAGAATAGCATTTAACAGCAAAAAGTAAGAGCACGAAAATCTAGGCTAAATAACCAACTATGGTAGCGACGTTAAGTTATTGGGAAATAATAAATCTTAGCTAAGCTGACGGCCAGTAGTCAGAAATCTAAGGCACACATAAAAAGAAAATAGAGAGCGTTTGGCTACCTGGATGTTGAAGAGTAGAGTTGTTGAGCAGTTCGTCAGGCTTGCGTTGGGATCGAAACTCGGATTCTTTCCCCAGTTGTTAGGGACTTTCCTAAGCTGTGGCGTTCTTCGCTGAGCTTGTGGACGACAACAACCAAGGTTGGATCTTACGTACTTTATTACTGGTCTCAATGACTGGCAACTTACAGGAGTATTGGCTGATCATGGCGAATCATGGGACTCGCCATGACTTCTGTTTCTTCTCTATATTCTCTCTCTTCTCTTATCTTCTCTTCTCCATGTTACAAGATATTCGTTCTGTATTTATGTAATTTACAAACAATAGTTATTGGGAACCAAGCAGGTGTTTACATGGACCCTTATTGTAAGTCGGGTCTTTGTCTAAACAAAGGAAACCTGACCTTGAAAGAAAAGTACTTCAACCGATCGACAACATAAATAAGATATGTCAAAGGTGAAACTAGAAATCAAATATCATAGCTTGAGCGTAAAACATTATACGAGTCTTTAGATATGTTCCATAGAAATCCAACTAGAAGTTGGTAACTAATCTGCATTGACGGAAAGTTCAATGGATTTGGTATTGACAAAGTACGGAACTGTAATTAGGAATACTCAATTCTTATTGGCTTGTTGTCGGGATCGCTTGGTACCGATAGCTTAAGATATAATCAATACTTAATTAGTTTCCTGTAACAACACAGGTTGTTGGTAAATGAGTTCTATTCAATGTTGTCAAATGAATCGAAAACTACCTTAGTAAAATACAGGCTCGTGACCAAGCCGAAATTAACAAAAGAACGTTTTAATTAAAGTAACTCAACTTTGGGGCTAAACTAGAATTTGTTAATATGTTTCTCCTAGAGTAGGATTTTGTCTAAAATCGTAAGATCCTTTATCATAACATGCGTACCGTTTATATTAACTGGTATGAACATGCAAGAGAAATATCTTAATAAGTGCCGACGAAGCTTAATCCCCATGCGATATGAATGTATTGCTTAAGTTTGGCTTAATTATAGAGTCATCCGATATTCCAACCTCGTTCCTATGCTCCTTTCCTCCTGCCGCAAGAAAAAGGCCCTGGCTGAGGCTGCATGGTTACGTATTTCCACGACCAAAAATAAACTATGGGAGGCGTTAAAATTCAGCAGTTTTGTCAAAATATGCTTTGGTGCGTACGGCGCCATGTCTTTGAACAGTTTGCATCACGCAATTACAAACGTCTATTCTAGTATAAACCTTAAACCAAAGCAGGTGAAGTGGAGGACTGAAGGCAAGTCCGCGAGAACTTTTGCTTCCCACAGACTTTCCGTTGAACTTCGTAATCTTGAGACACTTCAGTGTTCGGGGGGAAGATGGTGAAACCTCCATACACCTTTTCACTCTCTTATAGGAAGTGTGGCTTGCAAAAACTTTCGCCTTAAAGTTGTTTAATCTCCTATGACATGGCTCATACACTAGACGTGGCAAACTTTCGTGCTGTGGAAGAGAGCTTCCACACAGCTCCTCGGCTGGGAAAAGAAGCGAATGATTTTTCCTATGCCTAATATCACCTGTGGACTGGCAGAGTCGACAACAACTTGATGCGGATGAACTATTATAAACCCTATTCGGAGTTTGCGTAAGATCTGTGTGCTACCGATAGTTTGTTTTGATGACAAAAGGTCCGTTCCATCCTAGACTTAGTAAGGAGAGTATTTGACTTTTCCACCCCTCCCTCGTGTTCAAAGTTTCGCGTGCCACCTGACCAGCCCCAACCAGGTAGGCGGGAAAGACCCTGGGAACGAGGTTGCCGATATTCGTGGTCGAGTTTCGGCCCTTTTTCATTTTGTGTATGTAGATATACGTAATTTTCCATAGTTGCTTAGTGATTACATTACGTGTACATGTATGAACTTGGGAGTATATTCTCTATTTCTTTCCTGTTAAAAACAATATATGTTATCCAGTTTGTTGTCCCACATCAATACAATTGCAGATCGAGTACAGTCTTTCATAGGTTTCTTTGCAGCTTTCCGAAGATCTTTCATCTTCCAGTAAAAGAGTAACGGATTTGCTGTGGAATTTAGCATCAAAATAAGATCACTTATCAAATAATATTGTTGACCGCTTATACTATCCATGTCAATCCCGGCACTACCTAGGATTCCAACGGACACAAACGGAGAGTAAAACAGTATCAATACGAAAACAATCAAAATCATCGTCATTAAAGATTTTCTGAACTTCACAATGTTGAAATTTCCAGGTCCTTTTGCCAGTTCAATTGACGCCAGTTCAGCCGTTTGACGTGAGAGCTTTCTCAGTGAAAAGAAAGCGACTGAATAGAACGTACTTAAAAGTATGAGAAATAGTATACCAAGTATAGCTACTGTTGTAAAAATGATATGTAAACTTTGAAAAGCGAGGAAAATAACAATTGCAATGCAGGCAGCCCACGTAAACAAAAGGAAGACCTTGATGCGTTTGGGAGTAACAGTAGACCGATAGTTTAACTTTAGTTTTACTGCAAGACATCGATCAATACTTATTGCTAACATTGTTACACCAGATATCATTGCAAACCCGAAGCAGAGGGCTTTAGAGGTCATTCCAGTGACACAATACGACTCAAAAGGTTCAGGATGGGCCGTGGAAAATCTCCAGATGATGTAAACAGGCTCAGCAATGACTCCAACGAGAAAATCTGTTAATGATAGGGCACCGACGAGAAACATGGATGGTCTGTGTAGAGATGGAGTTCTCCGTCTCGAGACGATAACAAGAAAATTCAGCGTTGCTGAAAGCAAGGCAGATATAACATTGGCAACAACATTGTAATAAAGTAAATTGTTGACTGTCGTCTTTGGGTTGTGTATAAGCAAATAACATCTCCCCTTCTCCATTGTTTTCTATCGCAGAAAACTAAATGTGAGTAAATCAGAGTATCTTGATTTGAAGGATGTGTCGACAGAAGTTTGTCTTTCCGTGTTCATTTACAGCTGCAATGAAGATACAGCAGAGCAACGCTCAAATCAATATGAAAAAAGCAGAAAACTGTTATCATTAACATACAGTAATTCTGATAAAACGAAATAACAAAACTCAGTTCATAATGTTTAATTAGATATTCTAATTTGAAATATGAAGGGGATACTGCATTACGAAGAACATACAATATTTCCAAATATATTAAAACAGTATTTGTTTTATTAAATTTGAAACGTAATATAAATATACTGCAGATATTGAGATAGATTAGAAATATATTAGGGATAGACAATATATAATAATGAAAACCATCGATTTAGTTATGTTATTATTCGCATGATGTATGACTGTCTCAATCAAGGGAACATATATCTTACACCCATTTACACGCGCAAAACACCAACTATAGGCACGGTGCCGATTTTCCCCGTGCCAAGACTAGGACGAGAGATAAGATGGGAAACTAGTTCCTGTATAAACTAGTGTTGGTCTGCGTCGGCGGGGAAGATAACCACTGGTATAATCAACTAAAGTCGATTGAGGTATTCTAACCGCCGTGGGAAGCCAGCCCTTCGTCAGAGCAAAAGAGGGAATTGTGGGTGGGGGAACGGTTTATATAGTGTTGAATGCATGATTACAGCTGAGGAAACATGTACTCGGATCAATTGGGATCAAAGGAAATTGCGCAACGCAAAGTGTTGAGTGCATGATAACCGCTGAGGAAACATGTGCTCGGATCAGTTGGAATCAAATAACATTGATCGAGAGATTGGTAGTCTCGAGAGGTAGTCTCGGCACATCTATAAGTTGGTGTGCCAGTGCCTTACTAAACAATGGACTGCTTTGTTTACACGTTCAAAGTTAGCGGTGCCGTGCTGCAATTTTATAGGAACCGTGCCGTGTCGTCTCTTTTTTTGGGCGTGTAAATGGAGTTCAATTTAAGAAGAAAGTTTATTTTTCACACCTATCTTCCGGGTGTATTTAGATCCAACGTTCTTTGCCTTTTAGTCAAATGAGTATTGTATTAAATTAGATCATTTTTCGCTGTACGGAATGTTTCCAAAAACATCTTCAATCTAAAGAACCGTTATCACGAAAACAAAATTATTTTTTCTACCGACAATTGCCACTGAGAAAAGAGCAACTGGAAGTATGCCTATTTTAATTAAAATTTACATTTGGAAACACCACGCTATACCCTTACAAAGCCTTCCAGGTTTATTTCGTGATCCAGTCAAAGTTATGTAGCGCCTCCAGGAAACATCGTAGATAAATCATCCTTGTATCATTTTAAAGCTTATAAAATTGGCTACAAGAATACATAAAAAGTTTTGAGTTATTTGAAAATCTCGAATTTTACGCCATCCCGTTTCTCCGATCTACATGTAGTGAGATGGCTTTCAGAAGCTCCGACTTCGGAAATATTGTTTTTGTCGTATTTCAGAGGAATCGTATTACAAAAGGGTGTCAGGGAATTTCAAAATTCGATTTAGTTCAAAATGTCGATGAATTCGTAAAAAATGTCAACTCGCTGATGGCAAATATTTCCAAAGAAAATAAACTTTGCTACATAATGGGAGATTTTAATCTAAATTTAATGAACTACCATTGTCATCAGTCGACAAATGAATTCTTGGATATAATGTATTCTAATATGTTTTCCCTTTGATAACGGGCATTAGTAGGAGAGGCATGGAATTAGACGTTTTTTTAGGGCGTATGCATTAATTAGGATGACGTCACAGTCCTATTGTCCATTGAATTCATTAAGGAATTATTTTTAGGGCGTACGCCCTATCTTCAGAATACAATTCGGAATACAAATTCGGAATACAAATTATAGGGCGTATGCATTAATTATGACGACGACACAGTCCTATTATCCGTTGATCAGAATATTTATAAACATTTACAGTAAATCCACTGTGACTCATAAGAGCAACTTTGCTATTGTCCTTAGGGATTAACGATAACTGAAGGGCCATCAGTACAGTTTGATAGAAACAATAGTCCTATTGTTTTGTGGAAAACTCTTATGATGCAAATTCTTCTCTAAAACTGAACTATAATTACCATACGAATATAAACAAACCACCAGATAAATTAAACAAAGTCTATTCAATCTCAAAAACACCAATTTACAGTTCGTTTTCCTTATCGTCGCGGAGTTGATAACTTTCCTATTTCTCAGTTGTTGGGTTGATATAATGTACCGTGTTACAAGATTACACTGATTTATGTTTCATTGATTTTTTTCTTGTTGACAAATGCTACAGACAGTTGTGTTTTTACCGAGGAGAGGAATTTTAATGACCTAGGTAGTCTAGTCTAGTCTAAAGACTTTACTTTAGCTATCATTTTCTAATCTAGTCTAGAAATTGTATTATTTTCTAGTCTAGCCGTGATAAGATTCCTATGTGGTCCGTGAAAGACTCAATTGACTTTATTTCAGAACCTTTAACCCATATTGTTAATTTATCTATTGAATCTGGTATTGTTCCTGACCAGATGAAAATTGATCGGGTCATACCGTTATTTAAATCAGGTGTCAATAGTCGTTTCTCTAATTATAGACCAGTCTCGGTTTTGCCAATCTTTTCTAAATTGTTAGAAAGGGTTGTGTATAACCGCTTAATTAAATATGTTGAATATAATGGCACTTGTTCCTCATTTAATAGTTATTCAGTGTGGAGTACCTCATAGGTCAATCCTCGGCCCGCTGCTCTTCTTGATATACATTAATGATCTTTGTAATGCCTCAAATGTTTTTGAACAAGTTTTATTTGCTGATGACACCAATCTATTTTTTTCTCATAAAGAGTTACCCTCTCTGATGAATACAATTGCCATTGAAATGAACAAGTTATCTGTATGGTTTAAGGCCAATAAGCTGTCAATCAATGTAAAGAAATCCAATTATATGGTTTTTAAACCAAGGCAAAAAAGGCAAACAATTGTCTTATCGATAGATATAAATAATCATAGGATCGATCAGGTCAAAGAGGTCGTCTTCCTTGGTGTAATTTTGGATGAGCATTTGTCTTGGAAACCGCATATTTCCCACGTTGCCAGTAAAATCTCTAAATCAGTTGGAATTATATATAAATCAAGTTTTTGCCTTTCCAAGCCATCCATACGTACTTCATACTATTCTCTTTGAACATATCTACTTATTTCATTTAGAAAAGTTTATGTATTCGTATAAAAACAATTTAATTCCTCGAAGCTTTGACAATTCAATTTTACGAACCAATCAAGTACACAGTCACTATACAAGAAACTCTAGTCTATTTTATGCTCCTTATTGTAGAACAAAAATTAGACAGTTTTCTGCTAATTACCAGGGTCCAAAATTCTTTAACACGCAGAGCTCCGACATTCGTAATGCCACGACCATTTCCTTGTTTCAGTCAAAACTGAAATTGTATCTTTTCTCCCGTCTTTTAATCCATCCCTTTTCCATCCACTTCATTTATTTATTTGTTTAATTAGGCTATACTAGTCCTATGCTTGTTTTTTTTACCATACATGTTCTTTCGCGCCGCTCCTGCAATGTTTTAAATACAATCTGTTGTCAAAGAGGTAGCCCAAAATCACATAAGCCTAATGGTTTCTATTTGGTCTCCCTCGCCACTTGCAACCCCGTATATTCATGTAATCATGGTATTTATATATGTGGCAAATAAAGAAATGAAATGAAATGAAAATGTTATCATTCTCTTCGTGAAGAGGCGAAAACATAGTCCGAGTAGATATGCGAGAAGCGCCGTCAAGAGCTCTCTTTTTAGAATTTCCCAATTCCCCGATAGAGTTTTGCAGCTGCGATATCAATTAACAGTTTGTGAACATTTCACACAAATGGAATAAATTCCTCTTGAGTGGGAGCTTTTTAAAGCTCAATTTTGGTTGAAAATCGAAAGCGTAGAAAATAGCACTTCAAAAATATAGCCGTCTGTCGTGCGTAAATCTTTAGACCCGCCTCTCCAACAATAGCGCGCTCTTGGCCAATCGTTTCTCATCACAGTTCAACTATGTGTCAAGATTTCCCGCCAATGTTGATTTCCGATCAAAACTACGCGCCGAATCGAGAAAGTGTTAATATAGCCGGTGGTTCTAGTTCTCTTGTGCGACTTGAAAAATGGGAAAGACAAAAATACCCCGAGGGACAAAGCCAAGGTGAACACCTAGAGACGCTTTGAACGCTAGCATAGTTAGTAGAGGAGAAAGCGATTTACAGGCGTCTGAAAGAGACGGCAATAGCGAGATCGTTTCAAGCGATTCAGAGTCAGTTTCCATCTAAACTTTCTTGGCCCGGGTTTCTTGGAAACAAAATATTCTCTCGGCTGGCTCCTATCAATTCTTCTTTTATTATGTTCAGATGTGGACCACTCGGCACTCTGTCTGAAAGTGAAAATACGAACCCTAGTCGGATTTTGCGAGGACTTTATTTATCTATTTGGTTCGTAGTCGTATGCATTGCTTGGCCTTGTTTTGCTTTGCTTTTTTCTTTGTTTTCCAAGCTAAGGGCATCCTGCTTGCTTTTTGGATGACATAAGGCCAACAACCGATGGAATTATGGAATCGTGTGTGGAACACTTTTTGTCAATAAAAGTAAACATGATTTAATATGCGCTAGCTTCCCCACACCGTCGTTACGGACGAGTGAGCACTTGTCATGTGTTTATTGATCTCTGTCAATCAAATAGAACCCTTCCCTTCCGGTTAAAAACTTCCATTTGGTATTTCTCAGTCAAAGTTTTTTTTAACGAAATTTGTGGTATATGAGACACTACTACTAAAACTACATTTCTGTGCGAAAACATGTTTTCCCCATCTTTTTCGTTTTGAAGGTATCCGGTAACCTTAAGTCAAATGAGTATCGTATAAATTATACATGGTTTTCTCTGTACGCAATGTTTCCAAAGACATGTGCAATCTAAAGTACCCTTAGAACAAATAAATATATAGAGATTATTACATATTAAGAGCTTGATATCGTTTTTATTCACCAGTGGATACAACATTTATTGCACAATAATGGCACCTCCGAGCGAGCGAAGCAGCGATCACCTCGCGCAAGTTTTTGTCCATTTCACAGAAAATAAATTAACTATTCACCCCGACTTCGGTGGGTAATAATTCAATCCCATATACAGCATCAGATACACAATCGAACTAAGCGAACTAGTATTCTGTAAATCGGATACATAGAGGTTATTAGTCAGCTTAAAAAGTCACAGCCGTATTAATAGATGTTTGATAAGTAAAAAAAACAGCCGTATTAATAGATGTTTAGCCGACTCATAAGTTGTTGCGTTCGACGAAGGAGAACGCATACTAATCTTGCATGGGGCTCCCTGTGGTGATGTGTGGGCTACCTGTGCATTTCCAGGCGGAAGGCAATCGAAATGTTTTAGACTATGCATGTTGTCGAAGAACCTCGTTCTGGGGCACATGCGCACGCAGGCATTTACCGCCTCGTGGCTTGGTGTCATCATTTTACCAAAATGGCCGCTCGCATCGCGATCGGTAAGTTATTTGCCTTATTTTCCGACAATCCAATGCAATGATGTTTCAAAGGTTCGTAAGTACAATTGAGAAAAGCCTGAGGAAAGTGTGTAGTACATCTGGAGGACTGACAAAGTCCAATATGGTCTGTTTTGTACCTTCAACATTACCCTGGCCTGGGTTCTAGAAGCCTAGAGGCCCGAAGAAGTACTTAGAAACTGAAGGCCCGAAGAAGTAAAATACTTGAACATTCAACTCGGCCATAATTATTTATTCGGCAGTGTTGAACTATCCAGTAAAAACCGAGTGAATATGTGAATAATTTGCTACGATTTATCGAAGCCTGAGGAAATTCGGAAAGTGTGTGCTACCTCTGGAGTATAAGACAAAGTCTGGTGTCAAACATGGTCTGTCTGCAGTACAATCAAGTTGGCCATAATTTGTTCTCAACTATATCCACCGAGTGAATCTACGATCGAAAATTCTGTTGGCTTGCTCGCTGTATTGGATTCTGCTTTTCGCTGTACATACAGATACCAAAACTACAAACAGTATACCTGGCCTGAGTTTTCTAAACACCCGTATCTTGTGTGAGTTGCGACACTATACTTCAGTGACACATGCATGTGTGGATCTTGGTTATACAAATTAACACTACATTCAGGCAAAGAGTTAATCTATAATGACACTTTGATATGCCAAGGAACTTAAATATCAACACAGTACAAGGTGAGGGAAATTCATTATCAAAGTCCTGAGTTCATTGCTCTGTTCAATTCCCTAATCAATTAATCTACACTGAATTTCTAACGGGACCTGAAACAACCATAAGAGGCTGATAAAAGCACGAACCTGGCTACCAACATTGATAATAAATTATTCTGCAACTAACAATTTCCTTTTCCCATGGGAAAGGTTTTACTGGAGGCAAACAAACGTCGAACGACAATCTATTCGAGGTGAAAAATAGCATTTAGAAACACATTTTGCTAACAACACTACCGATCTCGTTCGCGTACCTTTAAAGGCCCAGTACGGACCTTGATGCTTTGCGCGCCTCTGTTTTTGTTTTGATTTTCATGAAACCGAGGCTTCTATTGTTTTCGCTTCGCGTGCGATTCTCTCGGTGCCGAAGTAGAACTTTGTCATTTGTTTGCATGTCTGCAAAACACGGAAACTAGTATAAATCAACTCTTCGTTATTCATCGTGTGGTGTTGGTAGAAGATTAACAACGTAGTTAGAGTGCTTACGGCTCTATTGTTGCAGGCGAAGTAAACATTTGTGAGAATCAGGCCGGAGAAAATGATAGTTTAATTTACTCATTCTCTTGATTCGTAATGGTCGCTGTCAGTGTTTACTTTTTTCCTTTTACTACCTAAGAACCATATTAACAAAGCCAAGTGCAGTACCAAGGTCAATGTGCCACGAATGGAGGAAGGGGTACTTGCATGTATATCAAGTTTACGCGAGAACAAGGCCAAATGTATCAAAACCTTTCAGCTTTATATGACAGAAGCAAAGCTAAAAATAAGGTAAGTAACTAGTTTTAGCACAATCTGTCCATTTTGACGTTGTTCCTAATAGAAAATTCGTTTATGGGATTGCTGCAATATTATTTATATCCATAGCTGCATGGCAAAAGGAATGCCCCTTTATTTTTTTTATTATTATTTTTATAGCAAATTATTTGAGTGCAAGCTGTTAATTATATAGGAAATGGCTAGGGGGATATTTATCTTGCACAAATTGTCATTTTTAGTCACTCAGAGTATGCAGAATTGTTTTTCATGTGCATGCACTTCCTCTTTTCAGCATTTTTCCCTTTCCCACAGGACTTTTTAATAGCCACCCCCCTTCCCCTACAATGTAAAAGGTGCACAATTGGACAAAGTGGTAGTTTAATTAAATTGAACACTATACCTTAGGTTGCTTTCCTTTTTTTGTACTTTTGATAAGAAATAGTTTTCTATTTGTTTCAGGAAAAGGGTGTACATTGTTTTCTTCAAGTGGTTAAGTGTGGGAAGAGGAAGTATGGACTTTGCCAAGAAATGGGCAATAAATAATCACCACTGTGGTATATATGCAGATAAATGGGAATTGTCTGCTTTATAGAGGGTGACATTAATCACCTCCTTCACATTTTCAAATATTATTTTGTGTAGATTGGGACATTTTGAAGGTTGATCTGCATCAAAATCCAATGCCATAACTCTGTGTTTGAAAGATAAAATTATGATACCCCAATGACAGCACAGTATTTGCAGCTATATGGGTTTCTGGACAAATTAAGACTAAGGAATTAGTTATCAATATCATCTATGTTGTTGTTTCCGCTGTTAGTTTTACTAAACATGCATTTCTTCACAGATTCTATGAGTGTCTACATGCATGAATGTAAATACAAAAAATACAGTGATTACCAACTTTGTTATGAATATGTTTTGCTTGTTACAGACACACAAAGAATATTAAAGTCCCCTGTTAATTACATACTAATCATGAAATTGTAGTAACTTGATTTTTCAGTATACGCACAAGTCCTTAGGGACAGCACATTATTTAGCAGTTGGATGGAGGGGGGGCTACTAGATCTGCATTGTGACTTGCCCAAAAAAATGTGACCCTACAGTTCTCTGGTCTCAAAAAATAATGTCCCCCTCCCCCCTGGATAAGCCTATAAATAAGCCATAGTAAGTGTGCTTAATTAAAAAAATATGCCACCCTATAAAATAGAAGCATATAAAAATTTGACCCTCCCTAAATGAGGGCATAAAAATAGTGACCCCCTCGTACAAATCTAGCAGCCCCCCCCTTCCACCACTAAATAATGTACGGTCCCTTAGGCGAGTGTGTTTACAAAGAAAAATCCTCTGGAGTGGAATATTCATGGCATACTGTGCCACAAGAAAACATTGCATAACTATTTTATCCCATGACAAACTAAATAAAAATACACACCTCACCTAGCACGTGCTGCATCACAATATTTTGGTGGTAAAACTGGAATCTGTGATTAGTGCGTATACAGCACATTATGGCAGTGGAAAAAATTATACAACCTATGGGATACTGCCGAATATGCAACAGATTTCCAGAGGTATATATATCCCTTGTGTCAGGTAAATCAGAAATATAGATATTAATGAATTAAATGTAACAAAGGCCTCCTTTCGCTTCGCGGCCAACCTCAGGCCTGTGGACAGGCCTCGGTTGGGTACAATGCTTGGATTCAATATATTATGTCAAATGAGTTGGTCCTAAGATAGCTGATTGGCTCCAGCAAAATGTTGGATCACGAAACACACTTATATTTTTTTAATTCTGGGGGAAGATAACATTGACCCTCAAAATCAATAGTATTTTTTTGAACCAGGCAATATTAATTTGCCATATTCTACTTTAGTTACAGTGTACATGTAATAATATTGTTCTGATTTATTTTCAGATTAGAACTTCTGTTATTCCAAAGCAAATCGCATACACCATTCTTGCTGTGTATCCCCCCTCCCCCCTCTAAATAGGTAAATGTAGCTGGGATCAAGTATTATGACTACAAGGCCAGAAATGAAGAGGGTAGGATAAAATTATTTTAATATCCCCTTTTCCTAAAACTTGAAAACTATATAGCAGAACCCTTTTTTGAAGCTTGAGTAGCATCTAATCCATTCTGCACTCTAATATTACAACTAGTTAGAAATGCACTAACAAACCTTTCAAACCCTTAATTATGGTTAGATCAATCAGGTTCCAAGCCTGTATGTTAGGCTCGCGGGAGAGCTGCGTGGTGCAGCGTGTATTAGTGCTCGCCTCTCACTATTGCGACTCGGGTTCGAATCCCGGATACACCATTATGTGAGAGTTGAGTTTGTCGATTCTCATCCACACTTTGAAGGTTTTTCTCCGGGTTCTCCGGTTTTCCTCCCTCTGTAAATATCAACATGTGAGTGTTGTGAGTTGTAAATATTGAATGTAGTGAAAGTGTGTGGAGAATGCTCGGATCATTAGTAGTAAATATCAGTGACAACAAGCAACAGCCTGTGCAGTACCCTTGATTAAATTAAAACCACTATTGTTCCAACTTTAATTAAATGTTTCTCTTCCCAATTAGATGCAGGGACTTAGAATGACTTGTCCTGCTTTGTTTATAAAAAAAGCTAATTTATAGGTTTTTGTTTTAGCATTATAAACACTCAAATTGTTCCAATTTGCCACTCCATAGTTAGAATCAACATTTTTATAAAATTACTTTGCTATAATGTGAAGTTTCTAATATTGTCCTTCTCAGCAGATCACTGAAACGTAAATGTGTGTCTCAAAATGTTTGGGCTATATTCTTGCAAGCGAGAAAGCAAAGAATCCTTCCACCACCCTACAATATTTTTACAATTTTTTTTTTTGCACAGCAGTACCATGTTTCAACTTAATAATTAATTTAGTTGTGAATTCAGAAAAGTCTCTGGTAAATTGCTGTAATGAACGTAACAGTATTTTACCTTTATAGTTGTTAAGACTGTTTGTTGTGGGTTCACATATCGGCCCATCAAAAACTACGGCTTATAAAATCCAGTACAATTCTCCAGCATCGACTTGAAACGTGTCATGATAGTAAAATGATTCCTTTCCTCTTTGACTCCAGCCATGCCAGTGGAATCGATATCTCTTGCGGTAAATAACTCGCCAATTGATAATATCACTGAAGACTGCTTACCGTTGATGACAGTGGCATTACACAACGCAAAAATACTCATTCTTTTTCCTGCAAAACCCATGTGGCTTCCTCTTGTTCCGACCGTAAAATACAGAAGAACAAAGTCTTATTTTCCGAAGAGAACCAGGTTAACGTGGTCTTCCTACCGACGGTTCCGCCATGATGCCTTCCCCATAAACATACATTGCATTGTTCGTAACATAAATTTCACCTACATTACGACCTAAATGTCTTTAAAATGCTACAGAAATGATGCCTTGCAATTTGGCAACATGTGAAAATCAATATACTGAAAGTCAGATTAGAACAACGGCCGATGGAAGTGGATTGCATAGAGCGGTTGAAAAGTGTGCAATTTTCGACTGTGACAAACGATGGCGGCCAGCGTCTAAGCGCGCAAAGCATCAAGGTCCGTATTGGGCCTTTAAATAAACGAAGTCATATTTTTTGCCATCCACGTGAGTATATCCTGCAGAAAGGCCCATCAGAAAAACGTGAGTAACTGGTTCAGCTCTAATTAAATACCAGAGGTAATTATAGATTAGCAAAGTGTGTCATGTTGTTTTGTGTGAAGAAAAGAATTGGGCTTCGAACTGAATATCCTTTTGAGACTGCAAGATTGCTACTTTGATCTCGACTACTCTCTATTGCTATCAGACTTTATAGTGTACTTTCAGTATGTACCGTATCTCAGTGAAACTCTACGATTATTATAATTCGAAGAAATTAGGTTTCTGTAAAAGTTACATCAATTCATATCTGTAGCTGGATATAAGGTAAGATTATCGGCCAGTTTACTTTGATCGCTACTAGTTGTTTAATGAAGAGGCCTATTGCCAATGTTTTTCTTCCTAAATTCCAATTCGATCTGTGGATTAACCGGGATCTGGCTTTGATCAGCCCCATGGTTGTTTTAGGTCTCGTTGGTTTTTTTTATAGGTCTCGTTATTTATTTTTTCCTTCGTGCATGATCTTTAGTGATTGTGGCTAAGTTCCTATCGAATTTCACTATTTTCCCTGAAAATCGACTGAACATTCCGTTATTGACAAGCCGAATTAACCAATCAATATCATTATCGATGTTTTCGTCGCTTTGTAACCATAGGGAAACCTTTAAAAGTGTTTTGATTGAGGTTAGAGTTAATGTATTAACACTTACTATCGGACAGTTTCTTTGATCGCTTCCACTCGGGTACATTAAGGCCTGGGTCTCGAAATGGCCTCCCCAAATCAAGAGGGGTAGTCTATATCTTTCTCTTTGTAATATTTTGTTTACAATTTTGACAAATATGATGTTGTCACGACCTTAACAATTCCCATGGAAACATGGAATGTGACCTTTGAACTCCAATAAAAAAAAAATATTTAATAGCCTCTCGCATTATGGTAAAGTGTTCTCATATGCCGGGGATTTTTATGCGTGTGATTCAGAGATAGTCCATAGTTTATAAATCCAACGAGGACAATTGAAAATATTATGGGGAAGACTCTTAGGCTGTGAAATTTGATACCCCAAATTTACGACCGTTTAATAATATTTTTCTCTAGTGTCCTAGTTCAAGCGATGTTTTTAGCATATTTCATACCTGTGGCATAGGAATACTTCCCATGAAAATTTCATTCCATTTGCTTTATTCGATTTCGGTTTATGGAATCATAAGTAATGTCATAACTATGCTCATTTTACTCAAAACAGTAACGTATTTGCTAAGGAAGCTGTAATGCAAAAACTACAACCCCTGCCATTTAAGTCGGACCTCTTCAGCAATTTCCGGCTATTTTTAACACAATCCCCCTCCCCCATTTCAATGTTGGTTTTCGAGAAGACCGAAATGTTGCCTTTCTATCCCAACATTGTGAAGGGGGAGGGGGACAAGCGAAGTCATAAAATATACCGGCGATCTGTCAGAGGAGTTCATTCAGTGTTCTAAATAGCCTTATTTTGTCGAGCGGTCCGTACTTAAATGGCGAAGGTTGTAGTCGGTAAATATTTTTGTTAAATCTTTTCACCTGTCCCTGTACATTTCAAGAGCACTGAATCATTTTAAGGGCACGGAATAAAAACAAAAACATAGGGAACTTTTACATTCATCCACGCAAGCTTCATTGCTGTATCATTTTGTTGATAGCTTCTGTCTTTCAGAAATTTCTCTTTTGTCTAGATTCTAGATTGTCTACAACCCCTGCCATTTAAGTCGGACCTCTTCAGCAATTTCCGGCTATTTTTAACACAATCCCCCTCCCCCATTTCAATGTTGGTTTTCGAGAAGACCGAAATGTTGCCTTTCTATCCCAACATTGTGAAGGGGGAGGGGGACAAGCGAAGTCATAAAATATACCGGCGATCTGTCAGAGGAGTTCGTTCAGTGTTCTAAATAGCCTTATTTTGTCGAGCGGTCGGTACTTAAATGGCGAAGGTTGTATGAGGCGAGATTCTAGGTAGCTCACATGGTATAATTGTTGATAACGTCCAGGGAATTTAACGAAAACAGCTCAAAATCAGAGGCGGTAGTAAGCACTTGGTGGGAATACGGGTGGGATATCAATTGGAAATTTTATGAAAAAGCCCGATACCCCGGGAAAAAATATATCCGAGGGCGTATCCAAATATTATACTTGTAATTACAATAAATAATTCAGTCAAATAGATAGAATCCCTTTTTTTTATGAAGCTGTAATTAATAGGTAGCCTTATCAGAGGTCCATGTTATGGACTTTTGGCGGCATTATTCAAAAAAAGAAAATAAATCGAGTTGTACCTTGCGATACTAGGCCGTGGGGAATTGACATTTACAAATAAATACCAAGCTCGTAGGGAGAGACGGAGATTTTAAACTTGCAACATATGTCGCGACACGGGTTGTACATTTCACTGGAGCCGTCTGAGACCCAACGCACTATTGAAGGTTTGACATTGCCTTCACGAAGGAAACACCGACACTTTGTGAGGTGTGTTGGAGGAGATCGAAACAGAGATGATGCAGGTTCATTGGAGAGTTTTTCATTTCACTCTCAAATATCTTTGAGGGCGAGCAGCTTGCTGTACCAGCGTGCTCTTGGAGCTTTCATTGCCGAACTTGTTTTCTTCCAGCGTTAGCGTGACATATATAGTTGGTGTAACGTCGACAACGGTTCACCTAGACTTGCCCCAAGTCGAACTCGCTGAGTCACTGGGTAAGCGATTACTGGGTCAAACATCGAGAGCGAGAATCGAAGCGAGAGGCGAGTTGGACTTGTTTCACTTGCAGGAAATTGAATCGGGGGATTATGTATTGGCGCGAAAACACGTTTCAGGGGTGGAGCTTACATTTCGCGCCTTTGACAAACTCTTTCTAAGTACAATAAAATTGTAAATATCACATCCACGGTCGACTGACTTGACACGTCAACATACAATGTCTGAAAAATTGACGCTTTGTGATTGGGCAAATCTTAGTACGTCATAAACCACGCCTCCGGTTGAAAAACCAACCGGTAAATTTGGCGCGCTGCAAGTGGGAAAAGTCCTTCGCGCGGGGGGCTAAGAAGGACTTTGAGAAAGTCTAGGGTTCACCATACGCTTCACCAATCTATTTGATAATGCTGACCAAAGCCGCTGGAAATTCTCTCTTAAACCAATTTATATCGCTAACAGATCCGGTATATTTTATATTTCTGTATTATTAAAGCCTCTAGCGAACATTTTCGCGCACTCCGACACGTTTCACATGGTGAACCGTAGTTTGAAAGAAAAGTTAAGTATGTTTTTTTTATTGCAACGGTTCCGCCATGCGAACCGTGTCACAGTGCGCGACTATTTTCGCTAGAGTCATTCATAATACGGAATTGCAAAATATTCGGGATGTGTTAGCGATGTAAATTGGTTTAGGAGAGAATTTCCCCCGGCTTTGGTCAGCATTATCGAATAGATTGGTGAACCGTATGGTGAACCGTATGGTGAACCGTTGTCACGTTACACCAACTATATGTCACGCTAACGCTGGAAGAAAAGAAGTTCGGCAAAACACCGAGAATAACCTTGTGGTTATTTTGCTCCCATCCTTCGATAACGGCTTGGGCAAAGCTTTCTCTGTTGGGAAATTTCTCAGTGTCGGCCCTACTATAAGTTAGTAGATATATTGTTCGCTGAATTCGGCCCTCAAGCTCGGCATTATTAACACAGCTGATATGAGTCGTGATCGAAAATTCGTTATCCGTTTCAAATTTTGGCGCATGCGCGGCTTTAAAAAAATGAATATTCACAAGCTATTGTGACTTTGAAATCGTAAATGTGTATCGGTATTAATATATTTAGTAAAAATATATTTCATTTTAGAATTTTATTTTTTAAAGCCGTAATTCTATATTTTTTTCATATGCACACCACCCCTCCCCCCTACTTTTATGACGTCGTATAGGTATGACGTCACTGTATGTATGGTCATATTAAGAATTTCATTTGGTGCCCATTTAGAGACAAAGACGGCTCAAAAAAGCTGGCACAATCTACTGAAGCTAATTAAATGCCCTGGACACGGGTGCCGTTCGCTCAGACAACCCCTGCCATTTAAGTCGGACTCTCTTCAGCAATTTCCGGCTATTTTTAACACAATCCCCCTCCCCCATTTCAATGTTGGTTTTCGAGAAGACCGAAATGTTGCCTTTCTATCCCAACATTGTGAAGGGGGAGGGGGACAAGCGAAGTCATAAAATATACCGGCGATCTGTCAGAGGAGTTCGTTCAGTGTTCTAAATAGCCTTATTTTGTCGAGCGGTCCGTACTTAAATGGCGATGGGTTAGGGATGGAAATTAAATATTCAAGATCACAGCTTCTGAACCTTGAATCTAAGCACAAGGTTTCTGAACATCTCTACGGATTACTAAAGAACCTAAGTATACTCAAAATGTGTCAAGTACAAGCTGAAGTCTCTGCTAATCACAAGATCCATCGAATTCCTGTGCTAAATAAGACGAGATCTTTTCGTTCTCCATCAAGAAACTATGCTAATTTGAATAATCTTGTAAACATTGAACTTATTAATACATGCAACTCTGAGAAATTGGTATGTGGCCCTACATACACCTGGCTTTACTTAATACTCGTTCATTGTACAACAAAGCTATGTTTGTTAAAGATTATGTAGTGGAAAATCAAATAGATATATTGGCTATTACGGAGACCTGGCTGAGCTCAATCTGCGAACTTTGTCCTCAAGGATATACATTTATGCATGTTCCTCGGAGTGATAGGCAAGGTGGTGGCGTGTGTTTGTTGTATAACAAACGTCTCAGGATGGAGAAACTGAACTTTGTTAACTACAAATCATTTGAATACATGGAAATTCTGCTACATTCGTCTACTGCTGTGGTGCGGTTAGCTAATAGAGACCTTACGCAACCAGGACGGCAACGGCAGTGACGACGGGAGGTAGAAAAGTGTTTTTTCCCGACATTTGGTGTTTACTAGTTCCTTTATTCGCTTATAATTACGTTTCACATCCAGGTCTTCGAAAAATATGATAAGCATAAAGTTTTGCTCACGCCGAACGAAAAACAGAGCGATTTAGTTTCTTACGTTTGCGTTCTCTTGTAAACGTAAACTTTGGGGTTTTGACGTTGTGTTTTTCCAGACAACGGTTGAAATGAAGGCGACTGCGTGCATTTTCACGTGCAGTTATTGTATTTTATGCCGTCGTCCTAGACGTTGCCGTCCTATTGTTTACCGGCCCCCACCGTCGAAAAAGAATGGGCTAAATTCCGCCATATTTTCCAATGAGTTTAATAATTTACTTGAACGATTTGTGATATCTAGTGGTAAACTACTGGCCTATTGCCTATTAGGCGATTTCAATTTTCATATCAACGATCATATCGGCCTATTCTTGGATTTACTTGACTCATACAATTTAGTTCAGCATGTTTCTGGCTCTACTCACAAAAAGAATCATACCCTTGATTTAATAATAACTAGAGAAAATGAAGACACTGTCCAACACTGTTCCGTTAAAGACCCTCACTTGTCTGACCACAGCGTAATCCACTCAAATATATCCTTTATCAGACCTCAAGATCCAAGCGTTATGAAACATTTCCGTAAAATCCGTACTGTTAATCAGTACTGATCAATACCTTCCGCAGTGATCTGACTAGATCGGCACTATTTTCCTCGCCGGCAAGTAATCTGAATGATTTATGTGATCAATATCACTCTGTTTTGACGACCGTCGTTGATAAACACGCACCCTTAAAGAAACGCTTGGTATCTCAACGCCCTGCGGCGCCATGGTACTCAGACACAATTGCTGCTGAAAAGTGTAAGCGACGCCAGCTTGAAAGACGCTGGCGAAAATCAGGACTGATCAACAAATGTACGCTGACCAGTGTAAACATGTAAGAGTACTGCTCAAGTCATCAAAGATCAGTTACTTTTCTGCTTTGATTGATGAAAATAAATCTAATCACAAGATTGTATTCAATGCAATCGATCGGCTTTCACACCGCAAGCCCGAAAAGCACTACCCTTCGTGTAATTCCACTACTGATCTGTGTAACAGATTCGCAGATTTTTTCCATGACAAAGTTATGGCCATTAGACACCAACAACACACTGTCCCTACTGTAGAAGCTTCACTTCTTGATCGGTTTGATGAAAGTACGTTGCACTGTAATCTGTCTCTTTTTTCTCCAACCTCAGAAGTTGAACTGTCCGGTTTAACAAAGAAAATTGCATCGAAATCGTGTCGCTTTGATCCTGTGCCTGCTTCACTGTTACAGCACTGTATCTCTGACCTACTGCCTGTTATCTGCAAAATCGTCACTCTATCGTTTGAATCATCTGAAATGCCGAACTCTATGAAAGAAGCAGTATTATCACCCTTTGCTGAAAACACAGTTCCTGGATTTTGAACTCCTACCTAACTTTAGACCGGTGTCAAATTTAAAATTTGTTTCGAAAACTATCGAAAAAATAGCTGTGCGCTTATGGAACTACGTTCGTGAAAATGACTTAAATGAGATTCTCCAGTCTGCTTACAAAAGATTCCATAGTTCTGAAACTGCCCTGATATGCCTACAGAATGATATATTAACGACTGTGGATAGAAATCAGTGTGTTTTTTCTGCTACTACTGGATCTATCGGCAGCTTTCAACACCGTTGATCACGGAATATTACTACATCGACTGTCTACAAAATTTGGAGTTAAAGGCAACGCTCTCGCTTGGCTTCATTCATACATTACAGACCGTACACAGTTTGTACTAATTGACAGTGTTCGTTCCACCCTACGTTCTCTAAACTATGGAGTGCCTCAGGGTTATGTCTTAGGGCCAATACTATATCTACTCTACACATCCCCTTTTGGTGACATCATCCGCATGCATAACATGTCATTTCAACTTTACGCAGATGATACTCATCTGTACACGACTTTTACCTGTAATGACGTAATGACGATGCTGAACTTGCTACTGCAAGTTAACAACTGGATGATTTTAAATAAACTTAAATTAAACACGGACAAAACGGAACTTCTTCTCTTACATTCAAAATTTCGTAAGTCATCTTCCCTCCCCTCTATTTTTTAAAATTTAATTATAGTTGGTTCAACATAGTTGGTTTTCAGACGGGCTGTGTGGATAAAAAGTATAAAATAAAATAATACATGCAGTGGTCAATAACTATTACAACATTTACATCATTACTGACTAGTATACCTAACAGGTAGTGAATGCTGCTCCGCTCAGTTAAGAAAGTGTATTAGAAGAGAACCTACAGTAGCACTTTGGCAGGAAAAATAGCATAACGAGCCTCAGTGAACCGGATGTTCAAAAATACTCGAGGTCCGGTTGATATGGAGTGACGTCATAGGCCTGCTGAATTGCTTTCGTCGTATTTGATTTGCGGTTTTATTATCACAGCGCTTGGTAATTCCTTTATCGGTTTGCGTACACACTCGCCTGTGGTGCGAGGATGCCTGTTTAGTTTTAGAGGCTGGTCTTGAACCAAATTTTTACATCATCACGTTGCATCCGGTCGGAATTTTCTTACAAAGGTCGCTAATCCGTCTGTAGTTTGTAGTTATAAGAACTGATATGTTCTCAATTCGAAGATCTGCGGTATTCCTGTTGAAAATTTAATGTCAAGGAGCTCTTTAGTAGCTAATTTTCCTGAGGAGTTTGCCAAAGTTTGAAAATGGCGGGCTTTCTGATCGACGAGTGTTCAAAGATCAAGGAAGTCTTAGCATTGCCTCTACGTTTGGTGTTGTTGCCGCCATATTGCTACATAAATTGAACGCAAACCCAAGATAATACAGCTCGTTGGTAGATGACATCAATGCACTAAACCTTGGTGGCGATCTACTCGAAACACCAACTGCATCGGCAACGTCAACAACCGTCCCTGAGGTATTGCTCTCGAAGCTTCCATGTACCAAGTATCATGCCTTCGAGATGAAATTGAGTTCACAAGCGATCTCGTGAGGACAGCGATGATAAGGGGTAAGCGAATACTTCAATCTTTCTTTTAAGATGAATTAAATTGGTTGTGGACACTTACAACTTACATGATTGAAAGTGTTTTTTTTGTCATTGATGCGACTGATTATGATTGTTTTTATTTATTTATTTAGAGGAATACTAACACCCCAATCCTTCTCAACAAGAATCAAGTATAAGGCTGTTTGAAACGTAATGAGAAATGCAATAGACATAAAGCCTTTTCCAGACAGTGGTCCTCAAGGTTATCAAGTCAACCTTTCTACTGCAGTTTCTTGGGCAGCGATGGAGACCAAGCTGCATCAGCCTGATAGACATGCCAACTCTAGAAGTCCATCTAAAACTTGATTTGTTGACAAACTTGATTGAATGTGCGATAAAGAAAACTAGGTCTGTGTTCTATGTCCTCTCTGGTTCACCCAGGTTGGAGTCCTGGCATCAACGTATGCCTGAGCGCTTCTGGGATATGGAACACAACTTTCTATTATTTTTGAAATGTGCGATGGAAAACTAGGTCTGTGTTCTATATCCTTTCTGGTTCACCCGGGTTGGAGTCCTGGCATTACCATATGCCTGAGCGCTTCTGGGATATGGAACACAACTTTCTATTATTTTTGAAATGTGCGATGAAAAAATAGGTCTGTGTTCTATATCCTTTCTGGTTCACCCAGGTTGGAGTCCTGGTATCACCGTATGCCTGAGCGCTTCTGGGATATGGAACACAATTTTCTATTATTTTTGAAATGTGCGATGAAAAACTAGGTCTGTGTTCTATATCCTTTCTGGTTCACCCAGGTTGAAGTCCTGGCATCACCGTATGCCTGAGCGCTTCTGGGATATGGAACACAATTTTCTATTATTTTTGAAATGTGCGATGAAAAACTAGCTAAGGTCTGTGTTCTATATCCTTTCTGGTTCACCCAGGTTGAAGTCCTGGCATCACCGTATGCCTGAGCGCTTCTGGGATATGGAACACAACTTTCTATTATTTTTGAAATGTGCGATGAAAAACTAGGTCTGTGTTCTATATCCTTTCTGGTTCACCCAGGTTGGAGTCCTGGCATCACCGTATGCCTGAGCGCTTCTGGGAGAAGGGACACAACTTCCTATTATTTTTGAAATGTGCGATGAAAAACTAGGTCTGTGTTCTATATCCTTTCTGGTTCACCCAGGTTGGAGTCCTGGCATCACCGTATGCCTGAGCGCTTCTGGGATATGGAACACAACTTTCTATTATTTTTGAAATGTGCGATGAAAAACTAGCTAAGGTAGGTGTTCTATATCCTTTCTGGTTCACCCAGGTTGAAGTCCTGGCATCACCGTATGCCTGAGCGCTTCTGGGATATGGAACACAATTTTCTATTATTTTTGAAATGTGCGATGAAAAACTAGCTAAGGTCTGTGTTCTATATCGTTTCTGGTTCACCCAGATTGATAGTCTTCCAGGTTTCCTTTATATTTCCAGCATAGTTTTAATAGATGTATTAAAATATTCAGCTTTTGTACGTTTTATTGCTGTATTAACAGCATTTTTAGCTTTCTTATATAGATTCCAATCATTTCCTGAGTTTTTAATACATGCAATTCGTTTAAGACGATCTCTTTCGTATATCATAATCATACACACTATACTGTTATTTAGCTATGGAGAATAACTAGTCCTCACTCTTCTTTTTCTTAGTGGTGCATGTATGTTGACCATATCTAGAAACATTTTCTCCCATATAGCCCACATATTATTGGGATTTTCCCATGGGATTTTTGAAAGATCTTCAAGGAAAGCCTCTTCTCTGAAGTTTTTAAATTGCCTTGATTAAATTATTTTAGGGGGATTTTTCAAGGAAGTAAATTTTCTAATCCCATAAATAAGACTATGGTCAGGAATTCCTATGTGTAAAATCCCCGAGGTGGCATAATTTTCTGGTTTATTTGTGACGAAATGATCTATTAGTGTAGTAGAATGCTCTTTGACTCGAGTTGCCTCTTTGATGAGTTGAGTGTACTGAAAGGCATCCATAATACATTTGAGTTTTGCTGAATGATTGTCTGATTGGCTCGACAACAGATTGCAATACAGGTCACCTAAAAGTATTCATTCTTTACCTTCAGTTGCTAATTGCTTAAGTATTATTTCAAAAGCATCAATTTTAGCGACTGGTGAATCTGGAGGCCTATACCAATTAGTTATTAAGATTGGTTTAGTCTTAGGCTTATTGATCTCAATGGTAGTACTCTCGAGTTCAATAACATCATATTCTGTGCGCTCTTTACAATGTATTGTACGTTTAATGTAGAAACAAATACCTCCCCCATTTCTATTACGATCTTTTCTGATTATTTCAAAGCCCTCAATTTTAACTTCATTATCTAAAATTTTAGAATCAAGTCTGGTTTCGTTGAGAACCAAGATATCAATAGAATTTTCCTTTAACACTGCCCTACTGATGTCATGTCACCTCTTCTGTTTGCACTCAAACTCATTTTACAGGATGTAAGCATCTATTATAGTTGAATATTGTCAATTTCTTGTGGAAAAAACCTTATCTTTTGGACGGAATATTTTTTTACAGGTTATCTATGATTGGAAAGCAATGTCTTTCATTATGGACAAGAAGAAGGTGTGGCTGATTACATGTTTGGATTCATTAGCAACTTTTCTCCCAAAAATGAAGTCACAGCAACTTGAAGATACATATGCTGTGCTTAACACGAATCCTTGCAGTGAAATTGAATTTTGAACCACCCCCTCCAACATTAGATTTGGTTTTTAATTAGTGTCGAAATAAGAGCAGGCTATGGAAGTACAGTTTTGCTCTTAGCTCCTATCTGGAACACAATTATATCACAAAACTTGGTCAAATAATTTGTTTATTAGTGGATATACAGTACGCCGTTTCTGAAAGAAAAGAACAGACATTTAAATATTTTCAATGTTTTTGTTAATGCTTTGGCGACGGACTCTGCAAATATCGGTCCTATGTGACCGATATTGCATTACATCTAAACATGCTGGAAAGACGATGTTACGATATTATTTGAAGGGATGAATGACTTCAAAGTTAGAGCTATAACAGGGATCGCTTGGCTCTTCCACTTTGGAGAAAAGCTCATTTGTTTTGGGGATCGTTTTTCGTATCTTCGATTTTACGAATTTTGAGGAGCTGAAAATCGGCTCAAAAAATCCTTCCCATTCGCACTTGAAATCAAAAGCAAACACAAAATCAGCACTCAGTCGTTACAGTACCTTCTTTAATCTTTCCAACCACCAGGTTTGTTTGCACAAAACACACCAAGCGACTGTGAGCCACGCTATTCTTAACGCTGCATTTCTCTCCACCACGTTTTCCTGCACCCACCTCCAATTGCATGCTGGGTAATGGACAAAAAAATCACAAGGGGTCCCCCCTCTGGCACTCTTGTAGGATTTTTTTATAAGTATTTTACTCCTAAAACCAAGGACGGTGATTTGGACTCAAGCCGTTTCTTTAAAGTGACAAAAACACATCCTAATAGGTTTAGCAGGGGTAAAAGATCACCAACTGTAGAATTTCAAGGATTTCATTGAAGAATATTTTCACGAGTCTCAAAGCAGAAACACAACGTAAAAACCCTGTAAAATCCCCTCACAAGGCCTACTAAAAGCAAACCAAGTACTTTTCAGCCGACCTCAGACTTAATGATGTCCTCTAGCTCTCGTACAGTGGCTTTTTGTCCAAAATTAGAGCAGATTTCATTGGAAACCCTACAGAAGTTGCAATACCTACCGTCGACGAGTACGTAGAATTCTCCCGAATGGCATTGTGGGGAATGTTTGAACCCTTGGCTTAACAAGTAAGCAGTATTTAATTACCCCGGGCTAGCCAAACTGGAACTGATGGGGGAGGGTTGAGTTAGCACTCAGGGTTTCACCAATTGAGCTCAAACACTGTCCGTTGTCAAAGGTTTAATAAAATCTGTAGCTCATCCAGATGTTTTGGGAGGCTAGTTATATTTAAACAGGCTATTTTAAATCCCCTTACCTTAGGTGGAGGGGCAGCACCGTTGAATTAGTATTCAAGGTTGTGGTTGTCTCAAGTTGCGCAGCATTTGGTACTAGCAATCCCTAATTATCAAGAACAATAGTGTTTAAATGGTCAATAAAATCCTTTGCAAGGAGCCCAGTTCCTTTCCTGTTCAAATGGAGTTTGCTGCGGTTTAAGCAGTCGGGATCGATGTTAGGGTGTTTTATGACCCACCAACCACAGAACTTTGACAGCAATTTGTTGGCTTCATATACTTTCTTTTCTATACTTTCTTTTCTAGTCTGTATCCGTCCTGAAAGATATATGGGATACTGCAATTGACGTAGGTACTGACACTATACGTCCAACCGACAAAGCTCACAACATTGGAGTGGTTTTTGACACCAATATGACAATGGTTAACCAAATAAATAATGAGAAAAGGAGCCTACTACCATCTCAGGAACATTGCAAAAATAAGAAAGTATATAAGTTATGACACCACTAAGATTTTAATTCACTCATTTGTCACCTCCATACTTGATTTCTGTAATTCACTATTGTATGGTCTATGACCGAAATATCAGATTGCCAAACTTAAAAACGTACAAAATACAGCTGCTCGGATAATGGCTTGTCTTCGTAAATATGACCATATAACTGATACTCTGAGGGAACTACACTGGCTGCCTAGAGAGCATAGAATTGTTTTTAAAATTAATTTAATCACTTTTAAGGCTTTAACTAATATATCACCTAAGTATATACAATATATTTTAAAATTGTATCGTCCTTGCCGACAATTACGGTCATCGTCTGACAAGTGGCGTCTTATTGCACCATAATGCACTATAATTTAAAAACCTATGGATGCCGAGCATTTTCAGTAGCTGCTCCCAGGGTATGGAACGAACCACCAATAGACATTAGATCGAGTAGCAATGTGAACATTTTTAAATCTAAGCTTAACACATCTTTTTAAACGTGCATATAATTTATAGCTTGTGTTTTTACTAGCTTTTTATAGTCAATTTGTTCGTTATATTGTTTAAGTTCAATTTTAAATCTATTTTAATTCTTAGCTTAAGCCATAATTAGTTCTATGATTGTATAGTAAGTCATTAACACAATTCATTTTTTGCATTTATACTTGTATTGTAAAGCGCTCATAACATAAATATATAAGCGCTATATAAATATTATTATTATTATTATTATTTTTAAAGAGGTCTCGGTAGCAATCATGCTGTCTATCCTTAACAACTGGATGGACTAGCGTCTTTGCGCCGAAACTAACGCAAGTAAAATGGTCATCTTTAAAGTTAAATACTTTAGAGAGATGTCTGATACAGGTGACAATGTCTCTAATTATCTAAGAACAGTTTGGACATCCGAAATATACCACAGTGTACTTCCACTTGTTAATGTAGCCTTGGTATGACTTGGTATGAAGAATGAATGATTTTCAGGAGCTGACAATGTTTGTTGCTTCAGTTGATACGCCTTGCTCTTTAAAGGATCGCCCGATATCAGACAGGCTAGCAAGGTCAGCTTGTTGTGTAGTGTGTATACATGGTCTCGTTTCCCTGGTAACTGTAAGGTTGTCCTATGAACCTGTATGGGGACTTGAGTCAGTAACTGCATCACTTTGGAAAACAAGGTTGCGTTGGCCACTGAGGAACAATTATTATGCGTTCTGCCCTGTGCAGCTCGGTTTTCTGTAAACATTGGCCAATGAGGCTGAATGGAGAAAAGGCATTGAATATATATATGTGAGTTGCTTCAGGATTAGACTTGCTCCAAGTCGAACTCGCTGAGTCACTCGGTAAGCGATTACTGCGTCAAAAAGCGAGCGCGAATGAATCGAAGCGCGAGAGGCCAGTTCGAATTGAGGGTCCACAATAGGTTTTACGGGATGCGGGATTGGGCATTTTTTGGACACGGGATTCGGGATATGAAAGAAAATGAGGCGGGATTTCGGGTTTTCAACTTTTGACGGGACGCGGGATATAGATGATTTTTGCTGCGGGATACGGGAAATAGACGCACCGAGAGGCGGGATTCGGGATTTTCGCAATCTGCTTATTTGTCTTACTTCAATTCGCTTTATCAATCAGAGAAAAGAATAAAACCCGACGTGGTCAAACCCGGTTTAGTCAAAAGAACATTTCACTGATTTCTCAGGTGTCAATCAAAAGGGATTAGTCTGGCATGGAAGTGAGATTCGTACTTGGAGCGCCAAAAGCCGTACCCTGGGTGCCAGAGGTTCTACTGCCCTCTCTAGCTAAGCCAAAGTTTAGGATCGAGGGTACAAAAGGATCGAGGGTACAAAAGCCGCCAATAGTGGCAGAGATTATTCCGCCTTCTCATCCCTTCGCTGCTCGGTCTTCTCGCTGACTTTTGCTTAGAGAGGGCATTATAATCATAGAACCTCTGGCATCCAGGGTAGGGTTTAAGATTTTACAGCAGTCTGCACGTGTAGTTTCCATGCAAGTCGACTCTATAACGTCTATAACTCTAACGTAAGATGACTAGCAGTGCCCAAGATAGTCGAAAGAAAACGGCTAAAACTAACCCAAAATGGAAAAAACACATTGTATGTCAAATATTAATTCAGTGTGTAAATCCTTGTTTGGTCTTTGCCGCGACATGACACATGAGTCCAAAAAATGAATCAGTGAGTGAAAGGTGGAATTTCGCAAACTGGCAAACGAGCCATATACATTTAAACATAAGGGTTCATAGGGCTCTAACGAGTTTATGAACACTTAAAAGAAAAACGATAACCCGGGCTAGGTGTAGAAATGTCTCGCTAGATCAAGCGCAAGACTTCCTTTAATACATCCGAGGCCCAACCGGCCCTTTGCATCCTCCTCTTCATTACCACCGCCATTAAATACAACATCAAAAGCACCACTTTCGACACTTCATATACTATGACCAGGCAATTTCGGCTTTGATAATCGTTGAATAATTTTTGAACGTGTTCAGTTCACCGACTTCCCTAAGTTCCCGGGTGCCAGAAGTCCTTCTCTCGTTGATCTCGCCTCTGGTGCTCTTGGGTAAATACTCTGGCTTTGCTGCTATTTTCATCCTGAACTTTAATCTATTAGGTATTTAGTATTGACTTTCACAGAATCGGTGCTCCAAACATGCTTTAATTGCTTTCAGTTGGTTTTCTGGATAAACTAACCGGTCGAAATACAGATATGAAGGAACTCGCACGCCGCGGTCAGCCGCGATATACAGTGAAAGAAATATTGATCTAAAGTATATTACACGCTTAGCTGCCATAGATATCTGCTATATTAATTGTAAGTAATTTGCAGCTTAAATTATAGTTATGAATGTTGTGTTTTACTGTCATTTTGGGCAAAAGCTTCGATACTTACCTTCAGTGAGCGTGTAATCCCGAAGATTCCTATGAAGAACAAGTTGGTTTCTACGAAACTAAGAGTATATGGTCATGCACACAACGCTCCGTGTAACTGAAATTAACGTAACAGTTAATTAAAATTTGGATTCAGCCGAGCTGTGTCAGATTCAAATTTTAGTCCGTGATCCACTATTGGTTAACGTTGACACTTCACACGTGTGAAGTGTCAACGTTAACCAATAGTGGATCACGGACTATAATGCTTTTATTATTTCCCAATGCAGCCGCCCCTCTCTTGAGGATTATTGGCTATTAAGCTCCGCGCACAATTTGAAAACTAGCACAAAACAGATTAACTGTCACATTAATTTCCGTTGCACTTCGGCGTTTACAAGTCTTCAGCTTTGATATCAACCGCATAAGCCTCGTTTTTCATAGGAATATTCAGGATAATACACGCTCACTTGAAGGTACGAATTCGTAGCTTTTTTCCTATGCCGATGGTACTTAACAATATTCATAATTCAAACTGCAAATTACTTACAAGATAGCTATTGATATAGCGTGTATTATTTAGATCAAGATTGCTTTCACTTGACCGCGGCGTATGAGTTCAACTTTATCTATATTGCGACTAGTAAGTTTCTCTCACGGTCCATGTTGGATAGCTATAGGCCAATTTCAATCCTTCCGGTACTAAGGAAATTAATGGGAAAGATTTTGTATGAACAAATGTATGAATATCTCTTGAAGGAAAATATTTTATCCGAATATCAGTTCGGTTTTAGACGTTTCCATTCGACAACCACCGCATTACTGGATTGTACAAACGAATGGTATATTAATATGGACTGGGGACTTTATAATCTAGTTGTTTTCCTCGATTTAAAGAAAGCAATTTGATACCATAAATCATGGAATAATAATTCAAAAACTTGAAATGTATGGCTTTGGAGAAAAAGTACTTAAGGTATCAGGAGCCCTTTGTGCGATAATTTTTGTGTAAAAAATCTTATTGATTTTTTAGAATGTTCAAAGTTAATTCTACAGTTTAGTGAAAATAAAATTTCAAAACATTTTATTTTCAACGAGAAATTACTGCGAAAAGAAATATGGACGGGAAAGCAGGCTGTCATCGGCTTATTAACACTTGTGAAGCGTTCTCATGGAAACCGCGAAAAAACAAGGGAATCTTTTATAAATAAAAACGAAACACGCTCACTCGTCTAGCTCGTCTTGAACTGAGCAATTGAGTTTCAAATATTCATTTACGTTTCACACAGAAATCATATCTACAATCTAGTTTAATAGTAATTTGGCAGCTTCAAATTACGAATTGAGCTATATAAGGGAGAGCTTATGTCCGTTTTCTTCAGCGAAGAAAACGTCGCCGCTGACGGAAAGCGATCTTGGTTAGCCTGGGTTGGCTCATATTATTATAACCAAGATAATCAGTGGGCAGAAGTGGCAGATTCTGCAAAGTCAATTCAAAGTTGAAAGAGTGAAAGTGCCCATACACTTCGCCACGAAGTTTCGACTGTAGATTCGCCTTCGATAGCCGAAGACGAAGAACCGACTGAAACTGAACACGATCTTCCGTAACAGTTATTCTACTTGATTTGGTCTGTTTCTTTACGCTTTCTTCGTCTTTGCCTTCTCTGTGCACTCATGATTTCTGTGAAATACCATGACAATGGTAACGCTAAAATTGAACTTGTCTACTGCGATATACTGATCGCACTGAAGAGCTAACTATCGTGGTCTGCGTAGTCCTTCACAGAAGCGCCCAAAATCCATGAACATGGCATCGTGTTTCACTATACCTACTGCTCAACATCAAATACTGGAAAATGACATTCTTAATGACAGATAAGTTAATTGTGTCAACAAACCTCAGTGGGATGCCAGGAAACTTTGAAACCACGGCGTTATAAATGCAAGTTTTGTAGCATGTATTCGGAGCTCCTTTCGCTCTAGATTTTTTTTTCTTTAATGCGTTTTTTTGTTCTTGAGATACTTTCATGTTTCTTTCTTCAACCCCTAAAAAAGGTGTTCCAGATTTTTGCAGTTGATTATTTTCGCGACGGAATAAGATATCAGAAAACTGATACAGCCTTTTTTAGATCAATATCTCTACTTTATGAAGGTCGTTTCAGCGCGGATTTCCGTCCAATTCCAGAGGGACAGGAGCTCCAGCTATAAGGTATGGTGAAATTGGATTAAAATCACAATAAATAAAAGAGTATTTAATAATAAGGAAAATCAAGTTGTATTCTACAATCTATGTTTATTAAGCTTTCAGAAAATATATACTTTGTAGGAGTTTTCTTGAATTTAACGCGCGCAATTAAAGGGACCGTCTCACCCACAGTGCTCAGCGCGCTCACATAGCATAGCGGGCATTTTCGATGCCATCGAAATCCAGAATTTTATGGTAGTGGTTTTAATCTTCTCTACATCTCTGCCATCCTTCCAGCTATCGCCAAAATAATCATACTAGGTTGAACCTTTTTTATTGCTCTTCCTATTGAGCCTCTTATTTAAGTGTTTTAAATTATTTGGTCATGCAAATTTTAGTTTTATTTCAGATGGCCGGTAGTTCTCTGATGGATGCCTGTCTCGTTCGTCCTCAACGAAAGAAAACAATTATCCATTTGTGTCCACGATTTCCACCTACAACACGGAGAAGCTATTCTGGCCATTAATCTTTATATGTAAATATATATTAGCGCTTAGTTCGAGTATCTACTATCTTTGAGCCGATTTTGGTTTTTGGACACCGTGGCTGGCTTACGTGACTACAATTTGCAACAAAACTCCACTTGAAGAACAGTTTCCTAAAATCATTTTTAGGGCTTTGGCGTTTAACTTGTGGAAACAGGCCTCTCTCTGGTTTCGAAGGGCGGAATTCGGGCTTTTAGACTGATTTTGCCAAGATTTTCGGATTGACCGGGTTGATCATTTGAAGTTGATACTCGCACGAAATTTGACAAACAAAGCCGCCATGACTGCATGATAATAATTTCCTATTCAAGCGAGCTGTTATTCGTTCACTATTCTCTCTTGGACTGGTTCTCTGGCACCAGCAACGAGATTGCCTGCTAGCAGATGATCTCTCTCTCTCTCTCTGCAGAGAAAAATAAAACCGAGGGGAGAAACCTCTCTTTTCATAATTATTAGTATTCTCTGATTATAGTACTGATGACAGCCGGTTCGGAAGCGACGGGTGTGCGGTAAATATTATAGTCAACAAAATATTATAGGCAACGAAACTCCGCTTGGTTGACCCGAAAAGAATTGAGCAATTTCCTAAAATCATTTTGAGGGCTTCGGTGTTTAACTTGTGGAAACAGCTAGGTCTCTCTCTGGTTTCGAAGGGCTTTCACACAGTGATTTCGCCGAGATTTTCGGATTCACCGGTTTATACTCGCACGAAATTTGACAACAGAGCCGCCGTGATAATAATTTCCCATTGAAACGAGCTGTAATTCGTTTACTGTTCTCTCTTGAACTGGTTCTCTGCTACTGCCAGCAACGAGATTGCCTGCTAGCAGATCTCTCTCTGTTTCTCCCTCTCTCTCTCTCTCTCTCTCTCTCTCTGTGTGTCTCCCGCTCTGTCTGCAAGTAAAAATGAAAAACCGAGGAGAGAAACCTCTCGCTTTCATAATTGTTAATATTACCCGGAGAGAGTGTTCTCTGTTTATAGCAGCGACGGGTGAGCGGTAAATATTATAGTACAGCCAAGTACTGCTGTATAACACTTTGTTGACTTCACATTCAACTTGTAAGGTACTATTAGTTTCATCAAGGTCACCAACATAAAGAATACGCTTAGTTCGTGAGGTTCCCGCCGTGAACAAGGGGTCAAAGTCCCAGGTATAAACAATAACAAAAGCACGCTAAGCACTGTGGGTGAGGCGGCCCCTTTAAAAGTTTCCGGGAAGCGCTCTTGAAGGGCTCCTGATACCTTAACCTTTTACGTTGTTACCTGACAGACCGAACACAAAAGTGTCAGTTGCAGGGCATGTTTTGAAATCAGAGAAAAATTACTTGTGGTATTCCTCACCGATCCATTCTTGGCCCTCTCCTGTTTATTATTTATATAAACGATTTGCCAAATTGTTTAAAGCACACAACATCTAGAATGTTCGCTGATGACACTAGCTTGGCAGCTTTTGGTGAAACACTAAATGAAACAGAAGAGAGAATAAACGAGGACCTGATAAATGTTAGAAATTGGCTGTCTGCTAACAAACTCAGCTTAAATATAGCCCAAACGGAGTATGTCTTGATTACCTGAAAACATAAGATAAATAACGTAGATGTCCAACCAAGAGTTACCATTCATAATCAACCTGTTAATAGAGTAACGAACTATAAAGTACTTGGAGTACAGATTGACGAATCTCTAACATGGGAAAAACACATTGAGTACATTGCAAGTAAAATTTCGTCTGGAATTGTGGCTATTAGAAAACACTCTTGTATCGGTCTACAATGCTCTAATTCAGCCTCATTTTGACTATTGTTACGAGGTTAGGGATTCGTTGGGTAAAGGTCTAAATGAACGTCTCCAGAAACTTCAAAACAGGTCGGCCAGAGTCATCATGGATTTCAGAAATAAAGCTGGCCAATCAAGTTTGGCTCTAAACGCGCTCGGGTGGACATCTTTAGACGAGCGTAGGTCACAAATGAAGGCCAGACTCGTGTACAGAACGATTCACGAATTAGCGCCCCAAAGACTGTGTAATATTTTTCAAAATTTAAACTCAAAAACTGATTACAATCTAAGGGGATCCTCAACTAAGCTTTTTATTCCTAGACCTAGAACATAATTTTTTTTAAAGAGCTTTAGCTATAGGGTAGCTCAAATATGGAATAAGGTATCAGAGGGCATAAGGAGTTCTAGCTCATATGAATCGTTTTATAACAAACTATCCTCCACAGGTTTTCCTTTTAGAAGTTAGTAAACTAGTTATTGTGCATAGAAATATTTTTTTTAAATGATACCACATAGATTACTACATAGATTACTTTATCAATTATGTATATTAGCTTAGGATAAGTATTAGTAATTATAATCAGATATTTAGATGTTTATAATTTAAATGCATGCCTCTCTTGGAAACCAGCTTTTAAGTTGAATGAGGCCACCTAGCGTGTTTAAAGAGTATATGAAATGAAAAATATTAATTCCTAATATCCTAAATTAAGTCTTCAAAAGTCCGAATTTTTGGGTCTCGTTTACCTGTTGCGATTTCATGGCATATTTTATTCGCCTAGAAGTTCGGTCAGAACGCTTCAAAAATGGTTACATTTCCCGCGCGGCCAAACGATCCAATTACAGGGCCTGTGACGTAGTAACCGTGACACAGCGGAAAGTGAAACATGGCTACCAGTGAAAGAATAAGAGAAAGCTAAAGAACGGCGGCGATTATTGTGTGGCTGGTGGCCCTAACAAGGTCGGTTGTAAGAACAACAGCTATACGGAAGGCATATCTATGTACTACTTCCGAAAGGAAGAAGCTATGAAACAGCAGCGGACGAGTTTTGTTCATAAATAACACAGGAAGAGTTTTGCCCCATCAAAGAACTCTGTTCGGCTCACTTTGACTTTGAGCTGAGCTGCTACGAGCACAGGTCGATCATTTTCTCTGGTCCGTCAGATACTACGAAACAACTAACGCAGTTGAAAAAAAATTGATCAGGGGAGCAGTTCCGACCAAGGATGCCGTTCTAGTCGCGATGTGTCCTCTCCGCCGCCGAGTGCTCGCAGCGAAAACAAGTAAGTCCATTTCTAATGTCCCTCTAATCCCCTTTGTAAAACAGTGCACATCGCCCAAATCATCTTTATTTTTGTTTGAAATAGATTGTAAACTAAAGTACGCAGTACGGAAGTAAATGTTATTTCCTTTTGAATATTGGATGTGCGAAATTATGTAATAAAAAGGGTATTATTGTACGTACTACTTTTACAATAATCTTTGTAAATTTTAATATTCATTACTGTTTTGATAAGCTAATTTATCCGAAAAGATTAAATATATTACTCTCAAAGTTTCAGTGATTACTAAGTGTGGCATTCTCTTTCGATTTGTGGAGTCTGTTTGTTTGTAGCTTTAAGTTTAATTTGATTCTTGAAGTTTTTTTGATTTATGCTAATGAGGCAAAATGTAAACATTGCACTCTTAGGGGTGGACCATTAGAAATCCTGGGAGGGGGGGTGGAAAACTTTTTGTGCACGATATTTTTTTTAGCAGTGTGAGTTCTGCAATAATTTTTTTTTAAGGCGATACCTCTGCACGATTTTTTTTTTCAGTGCACATTCTATATAAATTTTTCAGTGTACATCCTATATAGATCTATAGCCTGTGAATACAACCATAATATAATATAATATAATAATAATAATGTTATTTATAGCAGAGAATATGTCTCCGAAGAGTTTTTTCAATAGAGCCCTGCATAACATAAATAAGAAACAAAAATAAAAATACATTAATAATCTAGAGTTAAAAACTAGGCTAAAAATACATTTATAGAGTGCCTAGAGCTAAAATTTATGAGGCAATTCAAAAACATGTATTTTGAAATTTTGTTTAAAAAGAGTTAGGGATTCGATTTCCCGCAACGAATTATCGAAAGTATTCCATAAAACCTTGGTACAATAAATGTTGTTTGCCATAATTAAGCTCGATTATTGGAAGTCTAAAATCGTTCTTTCTTCTTGTATTATACAGTCATGTGAATGTTCTTTAAGATATTAAAATCAAAATCAATGAGTCCATTAACATACTTATATATTAAAATATGACAATGTACAAGACGACGTTTGGAACGAGTAGGCCAATTGAGATTTGACAAGGCTTGTGCTGAAGAACTTTAACCAGGTAAATTCAAGAATTATCTTGGCCGCTTATTTTGCAAAATCTGAAGATCGTCTATGAGGGTTGAGTTGTATTTGTCACCCCATATCGCATCAGCAGTAGTCAAAAAGTGGACATACTAAACTATTATACAAAGTAAGGCGTGTCTCGAGGGGCAATAAGTGCCTGATACGCTTGGCCAGACCAATCCTTTGGTTTACTTTAATAGATAAGGCCTCTACCAGGTCATGCGAAGTCATATACTTATTAATTATAATACCGAGGTACTTGATATTGTCAGAGCGTTCGAGGGGCACGTTGTCTATAATGACATCGATGCTAGAGCAAGATTTCAGTTTATGTGGACTACCTATTAACATAAACTTAGGCCAATTTTGCCAAGTCATGATTTAAGCAATGTTCGATGTCATTGATAGAAGGACGGCTACAGTATATCACGGTGTCATCTGGGTACATGGTCACTTGGCAATGATCTACAGTAAGAGGAAGGTCGGCATTGACGTAAACCAAGAACAAGAGAGGACCGAGAATACTCCTGTGGCACGCCAACTCCCACTGCGGAGCACGAAGAGGACTGAGAGTCGCCTATTGCAGTTATCTGGTGTCGGTTATCAAGGTAGGAGGTAAACCAATTTACAACTTCACTGTAAGCACAATTTAATACTTCATTTAGTAGCCTCAAGCTGATTCGGCCTAAACCAATAGCTTTGTTTGTTTTCAAACCTCTTAATTATTTAAAAACAAAGCTCTCGGAAATGTTCGAAAAGCGAAAGACAATTTCAATGGCGCCGACCAGAGATTGAAACTTTGCTGCTAACAAAGGTCTGATCGATCGACGCTGGCTCTGTTAACTGTACTCCATCAGATTCAGATTGGATAAAGGTCGGCTGAGAGCCATTATTAGATAGATAGATAGATAGATGTGTTTATTGGCACCATATACAAAATTGTACATAGGTCTCAGACCTGCTGAGAAAGCTAACAAACGTAAGGTAAGATACAGGTATAGGAGTATATGTGTTAAATGTAGTTATTTTAACTATTATTTTTGCGTTTTTTGAAGCAGTCATGTATATATTTACAAACTTCATTTTGTAATAATAAAGGCGGATCTATTAGTAAATTAAAAACTACATTTTCGTCTTGATATTTCGGTTTCTGTAAATTTAATTTTATATTCACAACATTGATTGTGTTTTCCCTTAAGTCATTGTAAAGGGGGCATCTCAATACAAAATGTAATTCGTCTTCTACTTCTTGTTTGTCACATTTTTGGCAAATTCGTTCACCTTTTTCAATTTCGAGGGCGTGGTTACTTATTCTTAGACAAGTTAGAGCTACTCGACGATCAATGTTATGAACATTACAAAGGTATGGCTCAAGCGAATAGTTAATTTTAAAAGTACGATAAGTACGAAGTTTATTGCGTTGTCCTTCTTTTCTATCATCGTCGTTGATTTGGCTTAGCCAGCATTGGTATTCGATATCTTTTAATCTTTGTTTGAATAATTTTTCATAAGGCTATTGAATTGCTGGGTTGACCGGAGGATCATTCCAGATGTCTCCGAGACCAACCGTACATATGGCAGTTTTCATTTTCTGATACCAATCAGTTTTATTATTACCGTCTCTGCTATCTATATATGTGTCCTGCGATAAACATATACGTTCTGGGTTATTAAGCTTGAGCCAGAACTTATAACTCCTTGTTTTTGCTTCCACCGAAAGAGGATATCTTCCAAGCTCTGCTCGGCAAGCATTATTAGTTGGACTTTTGCTTACTCCTAGTAGAAGTTTACAGAACTTTGTGTGCACTATTTCTATTGGGTCTCTCTCTGTAGACTTTGTTATGTATGCCCCCCAGATTTCACTGCCATAGAGAAGAATTGGTTTAATTAGGCAATCAAAGAGGCGTAAAGTCAATTTAATATCCGTTCGGAAATTTTTACCCATGGATTTCTTCAGTTTAAATAAAGCCTTCAGCGCTGTCTTTTTCAGTTCAGTTTTTGCAAGGTTAAAACTACCTATCGTGCTAAACATTAAGCCGAGGTATTTATACGAAGTAACGTTCTCAATTTCATTTCCCCGGTATCTAAACTTATACTTGTTCATCGATTTACCGGTATTGTTGAACACTAAGATCTTTGTTTTTTCTAAGTTAACTTGCATTCCGTTTTCATTAGTAAATTCTTCAACACCTTTCAGATAGTTTTGTAGCTGGATAGCATTGTTTGCCATAATAACAAGGTCATCCGCATATATTAGACAGTTAATATTCATTCCATTTATTATCAGTGGTTCATTCTGATCAGCTTTTTCTGCAATTGTTTTAGGAAGGTCATGTAGGAATAGATTGAACAGTGTTGGCGAGAGAATGCACCCTTGCTTCACACCTTTAAAGCATTGAAATGTTTCAGTGAGTTGGCAATCAACTTTGACAGCGGCACAGTCATTGTTGTACATTGTTTTCAATATTGACAAAAAGTCACCTGTAATCCCTGTATCCTCTACTTTCTTGAATAGCTTACTTCGGGGGATCGAATCGAAGGCCTTCGAAAAGTCGATAAAACAGGTAAACAGCATATTCCTTCTTTTGTTGGGCTTGCTTTTTACATATTTGTCGATTAGTGTTTTTAATGTAAATATACTATCTATGGTACTATGCTTCTTTCGAAAACCTCCTTGTTCTTTTTTTAAAATATTATTCTTTTCCAAGTAATTGCATAGTCTTTCATTTAAAATTGTCGAAAATATTTTACTAAGACTTGATGACAATGTAATTCCCCTATAATTGTTGACGTCATCTTGGTCTCCCTTTTTGTGTAGGGGAATAATTAGGCCTGTACACCATTCCTTTGGGTATTGACCCGAACTCAACACTTTATTAAAGATCCTAAGCAGTGGTATTTCTAGATGATTTTTAGCAAGTAGAATTACTTCATTCAGTATATTATGTATCCCGGGCGATTTTCCTATTTTTAATTTCTTAATTGCGGTTGATAATTCTTGTTTACTAATTTCATAGTCTAGTGGACCTTTAGTATTATAAGTGCATTCAGAAGCGGTGGTGTTTGTGGCCTCATGGGGTGGATTTACAGAATTTCCGTTTAGCAGCTGATTTTGTTGCTTGAAAAATTCATAAAACACTTCAATTGCGATCGAGTTAGATTTTTTACCTTTTTTCGAAATATTAAAGATGCGATTTATATTTTTCCACGTTTCCTTAGCGTTACTAAAATCGATTTTTCCAATGTTTTTTTCTCTGTAACGGTGTTTCTTTTTCTTGCAGAGATTCTTAAACTGTTTCTTTTTCAGACTTAAGTCATTCCGAAGTGTTATGTTGTCAGGGTGATTGCTAACTTTTTTACCCAGGGATCTTAAGTTGTGTTTTTCTGTTTTACATTCCTTATCAAACCATTCCATGCTCTGTTCGTTTTGTATCGTTTTTGACTTTTTATATTTAAGACCGGAATCAAGACTTAGCTGGAAAAGAAATTCGGTAGTCTCCTTAATTGCACTGGATGTATCGTTTGTTTCACAGTTTTCAGATAGCTTATTTAGTTTATATAAGTATTCAGGGGTGTCAAGGAGAGTGGTTATGCTTTCCTTCGCCCTGTCATCCCATTTTATTCGTTTATGTAATGATTTGGAGCAGGGAGCGTCCATGGCTATATTTGGAGTCTGGGCGGATTCTCTCGATACTCTTAAGGAGTAGGATATCGAGCAATGATCCGAAAGATATGGAATTAATGGTTTACTTTACAATACTGAAAGCTTTCAATCAGACTTTCATCACTAATGACATAATCAACTGTACTGCTGCCATTATATTTAAAACAAGTTTTCATTCCTGAACAATCACCTATTATTCTTCCATTTAGAAAGCGCAGGCTTAATGATGTACAGGTGTCGATAAGAGCCCTGCCTCTACTATCAATGACGGAATCTTTTGAATGTCTATTGTTTTTGATATCTTGCAGATAATCGTCCGGTAGATTTAGAAAATCATTATTGTCGTCGACTATAAACTCTTGTAATTCTCCGGTACGCGCATTGAAATCTCCCTGCAATATAACTTTACCTTTGGTTGCGAAATTTAAAGTTTCTAACTCTAGGTCAGAAATGAAATCTTCATCGGTATATCTTTCTGAGTTTGAGGGGCTTAAGTAAACTGTTCCAAGGTAGATATCCTCTTTCAATGAAAATATTTTTTTATCTATTTTACACCATATAACATTTTTGTTCTTGGACGGGGTGTAAGTAACCCCTTTGCTTAAAGATTTTCTAATATATAAGGCTAACCCTCCGGCATGCCTGTTTCCCGTTTTATCACGGCATTTAGTAAAGTGCACAAATTTGTCGACTGATAATTCTGAGTTAAGATCCGCATGAGTCTCGACCAATCCTATTATGTCATGGCTGTTGAATATTTTGGTCACTTCATTTAGTTGTAATTTGTTTCCGAGGTTACTGCTTTTATAGCCATGTATATTCCACACACCAAATCGCAGGGATCCTGGCATGTTAAAAATAATCCGTGATATAAGCGGAGAAAAAGCAGACCAAAAGGGTTTCTACCGATCGTTAGCACTAATCCACTCGTTTAGAACTCGTAGCGCTTCTCTGAGTCTGTCTGGTTGATTACTCATTTCATTCATGTGATGATGGTGTCCCAGTTGGTTACGTGTATAATAATATGGCCTATCCTGGTGCCTATCTGGGCTAAACTGGTGGTGCCTTGTACGTCTTGCTGCCCTTGGTCTTCGAAGACCTAAGTGGTCTTTTAGAGTAGCCGCGAGTTTTTTTGTTCCAACGTGGGTATTTAGATGGACGTCATCACGGTACACCTGGGAATTAATGTACCCGTCGGGAGACAGTGTCACCTTCCTTGTGTCCATAAAGGACGCGTTTCTAAAATGATGACACGTCTCTTGTGATTGTTGATTTACATCGTAAATTAGTTCGTTTATCCTATTGTTAGTACGGTGGTATGTTATACCGGATATGACAATCTCTGTATCTGACCATTTCATTTGAGCTGTTGCCACAATAGTGGCAATATTGTGACTTATCTCATTTATTGATTTACTTGTAATGTCATTTGTCCCGGTATGAATTACGACAGCTTCAAATGACTCTCGGTCAGGCATGCTATTGATATGCCTGAGCATTTCGTTTGTGCCTCCCTTTATATACTGTCTATTTATATACTTATCCCGCGAGAGTTTTTCTGGTATTATTCCATGATAAATGGAGTCCGAAAGAATCAGGATTTGATTTTGCACTGCTGTTGTACGTGTTCGCTCTCTTTCTGGTCTATGTGACTCTATGGTATATGACGTCATCGCCAGAAAAACGCGACACGGCCGATTGTGCAATATCAATTTCGGCTCAGAGGTCAGCAAGCACAGTTCGTATAAAATTACAAGCAAACTATGGGGGGAAAACGCTTAATCTCGATTTCTCACTTTCCTGAGTACGATTTAAAAAATGTCTAACCAGGATCTCAATCTACAATATGAATTAAATAGTTCTACCTACATTTCTATAATCAGCTCGTGAATTTTAGGTGTCGTTTTTTTTCAAACATAAACGAGTGTTTTGACTCAAATTATTACAGAGCTAGAGTGAGAATTGCCGAGAAAAGAGCTTACTTACTGTTTATAACTTGGATTCTGAGGTGGAATATACTGTATTTTGCAAAATGTCTATAGCAGGCCTTCTGAACGAAGGGTTCATCGTCGTCACTAAATGCCAGTAGAGCAGCTGTGGATTCCTTTGCGGTTTCGTTTTTGCAGTTGAATATTTCGATCTTGGATAAACCGGCAGAATCCGCCATCTTTGTACGCTAAATCCTGTAAATTTGGCTGTCTTGAGACCATCATATCTCTGGCCACGAGCGTCTAAAACACCACGAACACATACCAATGGACAACTTGTTCTCTCCTTATGAAACTGCAGTGTATTTGTAACTGACCAGCAGTTATTCAAATGAATTGTCCCTTTTTAAAAATAGGCCCTAGCCGGACCTATAGAGAAGAGTCTGCGATACTAATTGTGGTCAGCGATATCTCCCATTCGTGCCCGTTTTGAGGCTTGAGAGACAGTAAACAACAATATTTTAGTATGGAAGGCGGCTCTAATAGCTTAAAAATAGAGGAAAAGCTTAAATAAAACTGAGAAAGGAGAAAAAGAAGTAAAAAAAAATAAAATCGTGTCCCGCGTAGGAGTCGAACCCCGGTCGCGAGATTTTAAGGCCGACGCTCTAACCACTCGACTATAGAGCCGACCTACTTGTAACTCCGCTGACAATTGCTAAATGTCGCTTATTTCTGGCGATGTATAGTTTGTATCCTGATTGGTAGGTGATACTATAGGATCATTTACGCTTCTCGTCTCGCTGAACGGCTCAAAAACATTAGGTGATTCTGGGCTACCGGTATGCTGATTATTTACGCTTCTCGTCTCGCTAAACGGCTCAAAGAGATTCGGTGATACTGGGATACCGGTATACTGATTATTCAGGGGTTCTATGAGCGTTTCATCGACTGTTTCTAAGCAGCCTGTTTGTGTCTCAGTAGATGTATTGCTAGATGAAACTGAAGTTACTGAGTCTTTCTTTGCCTGTGCAGTTTTCAATTTTCTTATTTCGTTTTTGACGCCTTGATTAGCATTAAGTAAGTCAAACAAATTTTTGTTCATTGTTTCAACAAGCTCCTGTTTTGCTAGTTCGATTCTATTATTGAAATCGATCTGAAGATCCTTGTATATGTTACGTATTTGACATTCAAAATCCTTTAGCTCTGTGAACTGTTCACCAAGTTCAATCGACAAACTGGTAAGCTTACCTTCGATCTTCTCATTCAACTCCATTTGCATAAGTTTAAACTGATCAAGACTTTCGTACCGGTCATCATGATTTGAATCGCTCCCGATGTCCGCTCCAGCCGAAGTTTTGTCCTTATTTTGATCCACTTGATTAGGGTCATCTTGGTCCTTAGCGTTTTTCTCTGCGTCTTTTGCAATCTCTGTCAGCCTCTTGTCTAGAGCAATTTTGGCTTCTTCTTCGGTATCGAAGCGTTTGAGGCATCGACCTCCCGACTTACCACCAATGATTATTTCCAGTTCCTTATAATTCTCTTCTATTCCAGCATCCACTTTCGTGGTCCATACATAGAATTTCGGCATGTTTCGTAGGTTAGCTATAAAGACTACTCAGCTAGACTATGTATACAGATCCTCCATGATCACGATCATCCATCTCGATCCTCCATCCTTCCACTGTCCATTCATTATTTATGCCATTCATTATTTATGCCTGGGGGTGGGGGGGGGGGGGGGGGGGGGGGGGGGGGGGGGGGGCTGGCAAGATTCGTTCTAAACATCAACAAAATGTCTTGATCCCCCTCCAAACAAAACAAAAATTTCATAACCCCCCCTCACACTATTCTGAAATATATAGAGTCCCCCCCCCCCACCCCCCCCCAGAGGACTAAACACGGACTGAACATTATGTGGATCGGGTCCACTAAGAAGATTTTTTTTTAAATTAAGGTTTCTGAGATCGCTGGAAATGCACCCAAACCTACCTTTAATGAAGTTGAGGAGCTTAATTTCAGATGGATCTAGATGATATTTTTTTACTAATGGAGTTTCAAAATTAAGATGAGGCAAACAAAATATTAGGCAAGACAATTGAATGGTGGTTGCATTAGGTGCTCTGTATGTTTCTCATTGGATTGGCTGATTACTATTTAATAAAGCAAGGTATTTCTCTGGGGGGGTCCGGGGATGCTCCCATGGGGGAAAATTTTGAAAATTGCGGCCCCTTAGATGAGGGGCTGAATGGGGTTAACTGATAACTGAGAAATGGCCAAAAATATTACTGTTAACTGAGAATTTTACCTTTTTTTAGCTGTTAGCTGATATTTGTGAGATAGCTGTTACCTGATATTTCATTTTTTTTATTAAAATGACGTAATGTCACATGCTATTATTGGCTTTTCGATGGTTTTCGACAGATTTGATCCAGTTGATAATAGTCAAATATTAAACATGTTATCTGATACTAGAAAAATCTATTGAATAGACAAAATGTAGTGTTTGATGTTGAATTAGCGGTTATTATTCATTTCATACCAGCAAATATGTATTCAAATCAGGTTAGGGTAGTCTTTTTATATAACTTAACTGATAACAGCAAAATTTAACTGATAACTGATAAATAGCTAAAAATTTAGCTGTTAACTGATATTGGTACCCCCCCATTCAGCCCCTCTTAGATGCCTGGAAATGCACCCAAAAATATAGACAGCCCCTTCTATGCTTATTTTTTCTGTGACCCCCCTCTCATGATCTTGAATTTTTGATGCCCCCCCCCCCCCTCATTCTTGCCAGCTCCCCCTGCTGGCACAGACTCTGTAATCTTTGAAAATGTGGACATTGAAGTTTACTCAATGAAACCTGTCGTTAAACTCGGTTGCAAAAACTGCTGGCATCAGATAACAATTTGAGGCTTCAGTAATTCCAGAGAAGGTTTATTTGCCAATAATATAGCTGTTTTAAGCTTGTCTAGTGTTTTAGACCGCAAATAAACTTCTCTCATTCTTGGCCAAACATTTGAGCGTGTTTATGTGGTTTGTGGTTTGCTACCGGTATCGGGGGAATTAAGGCCAGTTGATATTTCCATGACAACAGTGACTAAACTATTGTTATGAAGGTTGGGGAGGTTGTTTTCATCTGAAAATACCTGAAAATCAGTTAGGCCAGATAAAAAAATTCTTGTTTAGCGTCCACCCATTTCAATTTTTCCAGGTAGGGATTTTTCTATGTGAAGTTTATTTTGTCTTGAGTAGATATTATTCACTCACCTCGTGTTGTAGAAACAAAATGGCGTCGATGTTAAAATATTTAATGCGCCGGCGCATATTTTAAGTGGTACATGTAGGGGTCTGGGTACAAGAATTGGTGTTCGCGGGCGCATTTACACTTTCTAAAGTTTTTTTATGAAAAATTAAAAAAAAAAAAATGAGATCGGGGACATTTCTCAGGTCGGGCTAACCAAGTATTTGTTTTTATCTGGCCTTACACAGACTATGTGGGTAATCTTTAGAACTATATTTTGAATTGGTAAAACTGAATTGCTAATATTTTTTCAAAACAAAAATTTAACAATGCATCGGTTCCTTTGCACGAATTTTTTTTTGTGCCTTAGTGCTTTGCAGGAATTTTCTTTTGGGACATTTAGCCTTGCACGAATTTTTTTTTGGACTACCCACCCCCCCTCCCAGGATTTCTAATGGTCCACCCCTTAGCTCTCCAGAGCCAGAGGTTTTCTAGAGAGAGAACGGCTCTTTCTCCGCGGCTGTTCTTTCTAGAAAACCTCTGCAACCAGGATACTCTCCTGCCTAAACCGATAGCAGAGGATGATGAAGAAAGTGATCAGGATTCCCAAGGAAATAATTCTCCAAATAATGTTAGGTACTTGAAAATACATACGTTAAAATCTACATGCACCTAGGTGTATGTAGATACAACAATAATTTATTGTATATTTATTCTAAGATGGGCAATTAAGATGTTGTATTTTACTGACAACAGATTTGGCTGTAGATATATAAAATGTGACTATACAATTTTAAACTAAAAGCTGGTAAAAAATAATTCAGAGTTCAACCAGGCCAACCAGCCCAAGTTCATTGTGTTTATTAGCATGCTCATACGAAGCACAAAAATGAAGCACAAAAAGTAAAAAGCCTTTCTGAGAACATGCATTTTATTCTTCCATTGCAATTAATTAAATTTCCAATAAGTCCTTCAAGACATATTAGTTTGCTGATATACAGCTTTTTATTTTTACAAAAGGCTTCCATTTCATGATCCTTCAAAATATCAAGAATCATTTCACCACTTTATCTAGGGATGGTTTTAAATAATACATGTATAAGTCAACATATGTTTTGTATATGTCTAACAGCCAAAGAACAAGATGCTTTACAAGCTAGCTGATATCCAGTCTACTGTCACAACAGCCACAAACAAAACTACCCAAAAACGAAAGGTTCCTGCGTGCAGCAAATGTGGACAGCCCAAAAAGGGACACCCTAAAAGTTATTGTGAATAGTTACTGATCATATAACTGACCATCCCCCACTATCAAAAAGCAAAGCCTTTTACAACTGGTAGAATGATATCACTATAATCTTAGCAAGTCATATTGTCTAACAGCCAGACCAAAGAAAGCCTCAGTTGCAGAGCACACACCACCACTAATGTACGTATATCAATTCCAAGTGTGCCCAATCCCCCCTATCCCGGAAGGGGTGGGGCATTGGTCAACCAACCAACCAGTCCTGGGGATGGGGATTTTGTTTATTTTAACACTTTTTACAGTACTCTAGTAAAGCTTTGTAAGTCTGACAGTGGAACATTTGCAAGAAATATTATAAATAGTGAAATTCCCAGGGGTATCAGGCATGCTTAGAATTCAATTAACGGAGGCACAATTGTATGCATGGCACATCCTTATAGCGAGTAACAGTGGATACAACTTACAAGTATTTTGTTTTTCTACACCCAAGAGAGGCTAAGGATCTATCATGCACATTATTACCACTTGGCATTGTGCAAACTCTCTATTATATATATACACTTTATATACATTTATATAATTTCCATTTTAACTTAGTACCTCTCTTTGAAATGCTAATAAGTGACGTTGACTGATGCATTTATGTTGATAGAAGTTTCATTGAATAACATGCAGCAATTCATAAAGTTAGCTATAATTGTGGTACATTATGAATACACCGACACTATCGTGCCCTTGCTTCTGCTGGCTGGTACATGTAACTGCATGCCTGGTGATGGGGTGTATTAAACCTCTGCCGTATGTCATAAACACAGCTGGCTGGCAATGGCCTGGTATTGTCCTAGCCCATATAGCCACAAATTCAGCAGATTAGCCATCTGTATGCAACAGCTCGTAGGAAGCTACAAGAATAAAGTTTAATGTAGGCTTTTCCTAAGAATAGTTGCTATAATAATAGTAATGTTGTTATTTGTATTTCATTATTTATTTGTTTGTGCAAAAGGTGGAGCCACATTTGTATATCTAACTTAGGTACATGTACTTATTCTGTATATTTCATTACTCTACAAGGATGAAGTTACTTTTAGGACTCACATAATATATTGACATCATGCAAGTCGTAATCGTAAACATGATTTTTACGACTCATTGTTTTCACGTCTCACCTACTCTGCTTATTATTTGGCAGGAATCCGATAAACCTGTCCGTCAATATGCTTTACATTTTTATCTTCAAGCCTCTAAAAGAGTGCTGAATTTGCCTTGACTTCCAGTAGCTGGAGTGCTTTGATTTGTCACATGCATATGTGCAGTAATTTCCCTGCCCCTACCCCAGACAACTTCCTCAAATATGTGGTAAATGCTCGAGGGTCGGTGTAAGAAACTATGCAAAACCCTGGTATTTCCCCCACTATTGCCTGGTAATATTGGAGCAATTGCAGAATACCCCACCACTGGGTTCATTAATAATGCATTTTAACAAATTCTCATACAAACCTTCTAAAAACCTAACCCGGAAATTTAAAAAAATCCTACCCATTTCCAGATCATTAATTTAAAGAACGAGTGTAAATACACCTGAGCTAAATGGATACTTTTGCACAATTTGTAAGGGCTTTTCAAGTGATCTTTCGAAGTTGGTTCATTAATAATGCATTTTCTCAAATTCTCATACACACCTTCTAAAAATCAAACCCTGAAACTAAAAAAAAATCCTATCCATTTTCAACCCCAGGGAGGGACAAAGGGAAGACTAGCCACAAATACGTATTGTATAGAGTACTGTCATTTCCTAACATGAATATAAAAAAAATCACTTACTCGTTTTCAGACTGACGTACACGACGACGGTACCCACGTGAATGTGTCATTGCTGCCGCGAACCTGGAAGTTTCCGTGCTTTGTCACATTTTAATACGTTGACGAAAACGAGTTGGGGAGGCTAAACTACAGAATATAATACAGGGCCACGAGCAAACGAGCTCAATATGAATATGACGGGGCTTTAACAGTGGCCCTGCATTCTGTAGTTGCTCCCGAAGAGCGGAGGATTCCGATACAAAGGCTTCCTGTAGTGATCCACTGATTTACCGGGACTTCGCCCTCGAAATCTAGAGCACAACACCGCCAGAGACATACTTTTCGTCGTCGTCTTCCGCATCGCTCGAGCCCGCAAGCGGCTAATCTTCGTACGGTTGAAATCCGTTCGCCCTTACTTCCACGTCATCAAAATCGTGGCTTCCACTCTCTGAACTCGAAGATGAAGATAATTTTCCTCGCTTTCTGACATCTTACTTTAGTTTTGCAACGAAGAGCAAGGACGGTTCGCAGGTTTATCGAGCTTGTTTACGTCTATGCGAATATGCTATCAAGTGTGTCACGGTTTCTACGTCATCACGAGCTTGACTCGCCCTAGTCTCCTGACCATATTTCCAGTGCATGTATGACAACTTTGCGAAGCGAAATCTCAGGTTTATAATTTCTTTCTTCGCAATTTTCTTTTGCTTTGATGTTTAGGAGATAATGAACGATAGAAAAACTCCAAAAAAAAATTAATTTCATATATACACTTTAAATAAAGTTAGATCATGATAATCATCATCATCATCTAAAAAACAAAACAAGCCAAAGCAAACCAAGGTCACGGCATGTTTGGAGCACCCATTGTGTGAGAGTTCAGGATCAAAATTGACCAAGCGAGTCGATAAACTGAACAAGTCCAACATTATTTATTCAACGAATCTCTTAAAAGCCGAAATTGTCTCGTTGTAACCACTATTCACTAGCTTTACCGTGTAAAATGTCCAGTCGCCTTGACTCTGAACAGTGCCTTAATAAACTAAGTTTATAACCAGCATACAGTACTTATCGAAAATGATGTTTTTTGATGAGGTATTTAATGTCAGTGGTAAGGAGACGAGAAAGGACGAGGAAGACGCAAAGAGCCGGTCGGGCCTTGGTTGTATTAAAGAAAGCGGTCCAATGCTCTTGACCTCACCACCTAACTTATCATGACGTCGCTCTTAAATATCAATTTAATGGCTAACATATTAATTCTCTTTTAGGAAAATTGTTGCTGTATAAACGATCTAGAGTATAACGAGAAGACAAAACAGGAAATTTCCAATGTATTTTGAGCCTTGTTCAGTTCAGAGTTTAACCGGCGTAGCGCTCAGTTCTTAACCAGATCAATGAAAAAGGCTTTGGAAATTTCCAATGCATTTTGAGCCTTGTTCAGTTCAAAGTTTAACGTAGCGCTCAGTTTTTAACCAGATCAGTGTTAAAAGTCTTTGGAAATTTCCAATGCATTTTGAGCCTTGTTCAGTTCAGAGTTTAACGTAGCGCTCAGTTTTTAACCAGATCAGTGAAAAAGTCTGGAAATTTCCAATGTATTTTGGGCCTTGTTCAGTTCAGAGTTTAATGTAGTTCTCACTTTTTAACCAGATCAGAAGAAAAGGGTGTGTATATTATTAATTTCTTTACCATGCTGTATATAGGTCTAAATATAAGTGACTGCGTTTGGAAATGAACCATATACCACACATGGATTATCGTACGTAGAACTATTTGTTTTACCATTTTTTGAAATATGGTGAGATGAATGACACTTCAAATGAAATTAAACTTTGTTATTTTAAATGGTGTTTGGTTGGATTTGGTACAGAACGTTATTGAGCTCATCAGCTCTTTAAATATTGTGTAAAATGTTGATAACCATGTTGAATTCTTACCATTAACTTGGTAAAAATCAATTCAGGGAAGATGAATTTTACCGAAAAACCTACTTCAGAATATTTGACTTTAAAAAATTACGTGTTGGGTATATTTTGGGGTTGTAGGGAGTTGAATTTTAGCTGAAATAACTACATTTTACACGCGCAGCGAGCCGTTTTTGCGCTGACGTTAAGTTCTCTTTTATCTGATCGTCGATGGCCTAGCTTCTTGAGTGATGTTATAGAGTTTAGTCCTCTCCCAGGCCAAACGACGAAATGGGGCTGGTCCAGTTTCTACTTCGTCCTCGACACTGACAGCTTTCCTCGCTTGACATACACTGTAGCGCGAAATTTGAATCAAATGCTTTTGGCTTTTCTCAGTCATTGCCTGACAGCTGTGTCGATGCCAAAGCCTTTCTCCTTGTTGCAAGCTTCCGTGGAAAACGATCAGACACTCTTAGCAACCAAACTACCCCCTGGTGATAGGGGACCAATGGTGCTCTAGGAAGCAGGAGCATTCCATTTAATTAAGTCCAGCCTTATGTCACCTTAAAGTGCCTACTTTAGCGCCTAGACATCATAATCCGGCGTAGGTGTCAATGTGTGATAAAGAACTACTTTTGCATTTTACCATTCATTAGTCGACTACCCGTAGTAGTGCACGAAATCTAGTCATTCGTAGCCCGATTTTCAGTACGTTTCGATCGAGGTCGACGATTTATCTGGTTTGCCGTATGTGCCTATCCGACTTTCAGATAATTTCTCAAAATTAGCAATGCATGATCTTTTTTATTATTTCATAAGTCGGGAACGATGTGGATTTTACTTTAATGAGATGAAAATGCGACTTACACGCTTGCCAATTAGTGTTGGAAACGTCACAAACTTCGCTTATTATTTATTATTCGGACCCCAAAGTATTATCGCGGATACTGAAAATAAAGCGGATGAGATATCGAGATGTGAAAGATGTTACCCTGGCAGCAGGTTTATCGTGTCTTGTTGTTTGTAGTTGTTTTGATCTGATTTGCGCAAATTTCGCGATGGGTAACGGCTATTCGTAGGTAGGCTAACTATTTTGTTTGGCGTACATACATATGTATCTTTTGAGCTTGTGTTCAATATCCCGAAGTGCTCAGGCATACTGTAGTGCCATGGACTTCAACCTGGGTAAACCAGCTGGGACACCGAACAACTCAAAAAATAAATTTTGTTTCGCATATCTCTTTTCAGCTTGTGTTCAATATCCCGAAGTGCTCAGGCATAGTGTAGTACCATAGATTTCAACAAGGGTAAACCAGCTGGGATACCGAACAACTCAAAAAATATATTTTGTTTGGCATATCTCTTTTGAGCTTCTGTTCAATATCCCGAAGTGCTCAGGCATACTGTAGTGACATGGACTTCAACCTGGGTAAACCATCTGGGATACCGAACAACTCAAAACGTAAATTTTGTTTGGCATATCTGTTTGGTAGATGTCACGACTATCGCTGAACCTGTCCATAAGAATGAAATAAGTAACATCCAGAATGCTGTATCAGAACTGGCCACAAAGTCGCACCAGAATAAGTTTCAATTAAATCAAGCAAAATGCAAAGAGCTACGAATATCATTTGCTAAGAGTGCCCCCAACTTCGCCCCTGTTATTGTGGATGAGAAACCTATTGAAGTAGTTTACAACTTCAAACTACTTGGCCTGAACATTTCAGATAATCTAAAATGGAACGTTCATATCTCGGAAATCATACGGAAGGTGTCCACCCGACTGTACTTCTTGAAGCAACTTAAAAGAGCAAACGTGTCAACAAAGGAACTCTTGACATTCTATGTTACATGCATACGCCCAATAACCGAATACGCCTGTCCCGTGTTCCACAACGGGCTCCCGCAGTATTTGTCGGACGATTTAGAAAGACTGCAGAAGCGTGCTTTAAGAATCATTTATCCATTCACCACCTATCCTGAAGCTTTAGCAGCCAGTAACCTAACTCCACTCTACGATCGCAGAAATGCCCTAACAACCAATCTATATATTCAACGAGATCAGCTCCAATGTGAACCATAAGTTGCACAACTTACTGCCTAGACCAAACACATGTAATGCTAATCTTAGAAGTAAGCGGAATTTCAATGTGCCCATATGTAAGACCAACAGACTGAAAAACAGTTTCATATATAGTAATATAGTAATTAGAATATAACAATAACTAGAATATATATAGCAATATTGATTAGAACCTTAATTATCAAGACATAGTTCTACATATAGTGAGATTATATCTAGCAACTATCAGTAGCAATATTGATTAGAACTTTAATTATCAAGTCCAACAGACTGAATAATAGTTTTAATATTAATTAGATTATATTTAGCAACTAGATTTTATATCAGTAGTAACATCGATTAGAATTAATTTTAATTATCAATATTTTAAAATTTAATGTAAAGTTTTACGCAATTCAGCTTCCAGCTGCAACAGTTATTACTAATAAACCATCTATCTATCTATCTCATATCTCTTTTTATAGGCTTGTGTTCAATATCCCTAAGTGCTCAGACTTCAATCTGGGACTGTAGATATTTTGGGGCACTTTCCCGAAGCATCACGTCAGATGCTTTTCTTTCCCCTTTATTCTTGGTCTCTTCTTCGGCGATTTGGTTTAGCATTAACTGCACATCAGAATTCTGGACACCAGAAATATCGCTGATCATGCTCCAAATGTGTGCCTTTGAAGCTCTTCTAGACCTTGAACTTTGGGGGACTTCCCGCCATTTTGGCACCCATATAATTTCCTTCTACTTTATATATATACATACGTGTTCGTTACTCGATTTCCTTCGTTCTGTTTTCAGGGATGTAATTTCTTCGTTTGCTCTCGCCAGAGACACTTTTAAGCTCTGGATATCCTCGTAAGAGGCTGGCGGGGTCGGTTGCGGGGTTGGTGTTTCCTCCTGACCGAGAAGCGATTGCGAGTGGTTTGTTCAAATCTTTTCAATTATTTATTAGCCACTGGTAATTCTCTAAGATGAAATTATTCTGATTTTGGCGCATAATTGCTGCCAAAACGCCGAATGTCGTAGCAAGACACCCACCTTTCCATCGACAATCCTGCAGTCATTCATCCAAATCCCAAAGCCCGCTATTTTCTATTTGGACACTGTCGGCTAGTGGCGAAGAAAAGTGCGAAGGGATCGTGCAAGCAGGCTGTATGACAGGAACTTACAAATTTCACGCCGCAAATTTCCGAATTCAGAAGATGCCAGTGCTGCGGAGTATTTGCCGCTCGATTCAGCGAGAAAAACACGGCGCAAAGCGGATACGTCCATAAGTCGAAGTACGAGTCCAGTATGCGAAGCAATCCTTTACCTTGATTTCATAATACTGCATTTCCCGCTCATGTCAAAAGTACAGCCCCAGAAATAACGCAGGATCGGCAAGATCGAAGATCCTTAAACGTGTTTTGTGTACAATCCTTTGCTGACATAAAGTAATTACCAAAGCGATCAAGCGAAAACCGCAAATCACAATAATGATTGATATTTGGCACGACTATGACGTCACTCCATAGCAACCGGCCCGCACTCATTTCCGAACTTCCGATGATCTCTGGCTCGTTATGGTTCAGGCATGAACATTACACGTAAAAAGAGACAACCACATTCAAACCTTCTCCAAACCGGGGAACGTATCTTTTGAGGGTTTTAAGACCTGCTGTAACTACTAAATGATTTTAGAAATTGTTGTACCCAAATAAAGAGGTTAAATGTAAATATATGCTTTTCTGACAATCTCTCGCAATTTTCCAAAAAGACTAGAGGTAATTTATTTGCACCTTCTACTCTTTGTTTGCTTTTGTTTTCTCGCTCTATTTCAATAATATAATCGTCATGCTGGTATACTTACTCGCTTCATGCGCAGTTGAGAGCGTATAGGTTGTTCCTGTGGTCCTGAAACTTTGGATTCTTTCTCCTGGTGTTGTCGTTAATTAATCAATTAATTAATTATTATTTTAAAAGCGTGAAAAATTACAGAGAAAGGTGATGGAAATGTCATTTTGCCTGAATGCTATTCGGCCGCTCGAAGACGGCCAAACCGCACCGACTAGCTACCCGCTCAAAGACGGATGGCCCGTCGAAGACAGAAATCAATTCCCCTAATTACTCGGGCTGCCAGTGGCAGCACCGAGTCTTAATCTGCAAGCGGTTATTTTTTTGTTTCATGCAGCAAAATGTTGACTTTTGACCCATGCGGTTATTATTTTTTTGTTTCATGCAGCAAAAATTTGACTTTTGACCCATGTATTAAATTTCAAGTTCACCACCAATCAGATTGCACTGTGCTGGTCACGTAACACTCTCCAGGTTAATTTATTTACATAATTTAATACAGTAAATCAAGATGGTCGAACCGCGAGGAAATTTCTCTCTAATTTGGAGTCCCATCTCTCAAATGTAAGCAGTTTAATGCTTTATTTAACTTCACCGTGCGAAAGCCTTCCAACAGGCTCAGGATATTTCAACTGGTGCTCTTGTCGGAGCCGAAGGACCGCGTTTTTTACCCAGATGGCCAGTGAATTTATATACGACGCGACGACCTGAAGGGGCTGCATGATCAAAGCTAATATTTCTCGTTTAAGCTTCTCTTCCGCCACGGCTTTGTTATTTGAATCTCTGTGGATTGGTATACTCAAATATACTGCGCAATACCATATATACAACTGAATAAGAAGTCTTTAACAAAGCCAAACTCATATTCAACTCAAGAGCAAAGCTGAGAGGGAAAGCGAAACTAAAAACAGTGTCTTGTTAGACTTTAAGGTACGTTTCGTAGGCTTTATGCCACATTTCATCGCATTTCATTTTACTCTCGGTCATAATACATACCAGCGCAAACAGCGTGATCGGTAGGCCAACACTAAAATAATTTTGACCTCGTTTTTGGCTGGTTTCCTCGTATGATCTCTCTGTGTACCGCGTTCGCGTTATACTGGTATACTGAATAGCTGATTTATAGCGAAATATAGCGATTTACTAGCAAATATATATACTGTGGTTGAGCAGTTATGGTTACTATCCTCTATCGAAGTCTGAAGACATCTGAACTCCTGAACTGTGAGCTAGAGCAACACTTTCGCTCGCCATCACAGAATAATTTATGATGAGCCAAGCAATATTCAACTCTCAAGGAAAACAAACAAGAAACCTCTCACGGCCGAGGTTTTGGTTCGAGAAATAAACGGCTTCCAACAATTCCCTTTATAGTTCTTTAATATAATGGGCATACTGAAGTTTTGGGAATGAGTGTAAAGCTTTTAATTAGAGATCCAACAGGCATTTCAGTTAATAATCTTCAATCGAACAATTACCAATATGGTCTCGTAATAGCTCATCATGTTTAGCAAGAACAGTAGATAAAGTTACACAGAGGCACACAAATTGACATAGCTCCATCACAGGACAGGATGGACAGGATACAACTTATAATATGGTACAAATATAAACATACATTTGCGACAATCATCTATTAGTACTTGGACCTGCAGTATAACAGAACAGCAGACTAAATTGTAAACGTGTGTTACATGAATAAGTAGTGTTTAAATTAAAAGGTCAACTACGAGAAAAACAAAAATATTAAATTACATATATCCTAGGGGTACAGAGAATGAAAGTCACAGCGCTACCGGCCACTCCAAAAGACTGCTAAATTCAGCTAATAATTCTTTCCTTTGGTTATTACTAAGAGGATTTCAAATGAAAGTGTATTTCATCTTCAGTCTCATGTGGCCCAGATGAGATTACACCTGGCGGAGTAATTGCAGAATACTCCCTCCTTTGGGTCAGATGTAGTTTACGTGACACCTTGAATTTGATAACTTAGATCATATAAATAATAATTTAAATAAAAGTGTCAAGACTCAAGTTACTGATGGCTGGAATAGAATGGACCCTTTAATGTTTACTATGTTTAGACTACTAGGAGTGCAGCTATTACTTCAGAACTTTTTCTTTGGCGAAAATAACAGTTTGTTCACAGAAGCGGGCTCAAGCTATTTCACAAAAGAACAGTATTAATATTTGCGTGAGATGCGCTAGAGTAATAAGGGAAGTGATCGGTTGACAGTTCATGTCAGTAACACTCTTTGCTTGATCTACTCGCCGGAAGCAGCGCTGACAGTCAATCAAGGATATAAAACCTTCTCAGTTTCAAAATATTGCGTTTGCCGATTTACTGCCTTAGCTTATTTTCAACCTAGAAAAATGTATTCGAGATCCAAGCGATTCAAGCTGACGAAAATAGACTACCGTTTTACAAATAACGTACAGGTAGGCACTGCAGAAAAACCTCAGCAAACAGTAATTTTATGAGCACAAGCAAAGTTATATGCCCAATGCCAACAAGAAACAAATAGCAACACATTCATACTCTCTCTCTCTCTCTCTTTCTCTCTTGAATAGTTACAAATTAAGGTTATCGTATACCTTCAGGGTACTGTTCCGGATAAAATTAAGTAGCGTCTCGAATATTCGTCGTATTTAGATAAATTATTCCGCATTTTAAAGCTTATAAAATTGGCTACAACGATATACCTAAGGTTTGTAATTTTGATAAAAGTGCGATTTAATGAATTTAAGATCGGTTTGCTTTTAATTTCTGGACTCCCACAGACCTTCTTTACGAAATTGTGTCGGCGATTGTAGAAATTCGAAGCCGTTCTGAAGATATTTTGGTCTTCGTGAAACTGCTAACGCGCAATCCAAGTATAAATGCGGGAATCGCTCTCAGCGCCTCTCTTTTAACATTTTAAAACATCGTCGATACAGTTTTTTAGCTGATATAATTGCGAACCATCTGTGAAAATTTGAAGTAATTCGCACAAATTCGCGTCGAGTTGGAGCTTTTTTCAATCTATGTTTAGAACGAAAATAGAAAGTCAAGAAAACGCTCTGAAACGTCTTAGCCATTCTGGTGCCCCGCCTCTTTCACAGCAATCAAACACCTTCTATAAAAAGCAGCCAATGATGTTCAGCCAGTGACTGGGAAATGTCATAGTCAAAACTTCCCAGCAATTTCTCAGCGGCATGAAAGCAACACAATCAAAGGTCAGTTGAGTTAGTTTCGCGTTTTCGATCACCCTTCGTTATGGGCAAAACCAAGAATAAACCGGTCAAATTCCAGAATAAGGCAATTGCAACGGAAAAGGATAAACCAGCTAAAGACAAGAATAAGGCAAAACCAAAGCAGACCAAACGGACGCGGAAGACGAAAGAAAAGCACGAGGACAGATAAATTACACGAAGAATCAGCCCGTGAATATAATGCTCCGGAACATGTCAGAGATTGGGCATGTTAATGTGGCAATGCTTAAGGTGGCCCGCGGCTATTTATTTTGGCAACGGGGGTCTTTTTAAATTGCGTTTTTGAACAGCTAAACATTATCCGATTTCCGAGATTTTTTGAACTTTTAATAAAGAATCCTCGAATGTTATAAAAAGTACAATTAGAAAGTGATTAACAGAGAATTGCTGAAGATATAAGCGATTTTCGAAAACGTTGTTTTTTAGGAAAGAGCGTATATTTCAAAACCCAAAAGATGGATTTGTTCCATTTTACTTTCAACGAGTGCCCAACCTCCAAGGTCTGTGACAGGCAAGTTTCAGTTTAATCGGCACCATACAAGTTTCTCAGCAAACGGCTGATAAATTTTAACCTTAAAATGTTATGCTCAGGCATCTGGTTCAACTGCCGGAGAAATATTACAGTAATAATTAAAGCGTACATACCATATGGAAGTTCAATACCACTTGAAACTTCTGTGCCAAAGTCAAGAAGATCGGAAAACTGCAACTAACGTTATGCGGCGAACGAAGTAAGATAGGTTATTGCTGAATATTTGCGAAAGTCGAGAAATTTGTATTCTTTCGGCATAAAAAAAATCACTAGTTTGTTTTTCTTAAGTTTCTAATATGACTTACAGTAGCATATTTTAAAGTACCTTACCGAGTTTCAGCGCGCTTTGACCATACGCTTTTGAGAAATAAACTGCTGTAAACTTCAGCTTGTGCGAGACTTCTAAAATATAAATGCTTGGAAAACCCCTCATGTTAGCTAATTTATTCAATGGGTTTGTTTTGAATTTCCGCACGGGTTCTGCCACTTGGGAATCGCGAGGCAAGGAATAATTAAAATTATTGTTGAAATTAAAATTAGGATTACATTGTAATTCATGCGACTGTGTGCAGTAACCCATGAAAGTGTGACAACTAACACGCAAATCCTGGCTAAAATAGTGTTCGTTTTAAATAAGGGACAGTTATTCAAAATAAAAGTAAAAAAAGATCCGTACCGTCGAGAATTTTTTCTAATAAAAAGCAGTATTATGCTTTTGATACCGGCTCTGATACTCCTTGGCACCAAAACATTACTCAGCCTGGACTATTATTACAAACGTGCAAAATTAATCCTCATTTTAATTTCAACATTAATTTTAATTATTCCTTGCCTCGCAATTCCCAAGTGGCAGAACCCGTGCGGAAATTCAAAACAAACCCATTGAATAAATTAGCTAACATGAGGGGTTTTCCAAGCATTTAGATTTTAGAAGTCTCACACAAGCTGAAGTTTACAGCCTTTATTTCTAAAAAGCGTATGGTCAAAGCGCGCTGAAACTCGGTTAGGTACTTTAAAATATGCTACTGTAAGTCATATTAGAAACTTAAGAAAAACAAACTAGTGATTTTTTTTATGCCGAAAGAATACAAATTTCTCGACTTTCGCAAATATTCAGCAATAACCTATCTTACTTCGTTCGCCGCATAACGTTAGTTGCAGTTTTCCGATCTTCTTGACTTTGGCACAGAAGTTTCAAGTGGTATTGAACTTCCATATGGTATGTACGATTTAATTATTACTGTAATATTTCTCCGGCAGTTGAACCAGATGCCTGAGCATAACATTTTAAGGTTAAAATTTATCAGCCGTTTGCTGAGAAACTTGTATGGTGCCGATTAAACTGAAACTTGCCTGTCACAGACCTTGGAGGTTGGGCACTCGTTGAAAGTAAAATGGAACAAATCCATCTTTTGGGTTTTGAAATATACGCTCTTTCCTAAAAAACAACGTTTTCGAAAATCGCTTATATCTTCAGCAATTCTCTGTTAATCACTTTCTAATTGTACTTTTTATAACATTCGAGGATTCTTTATTAAAAGTTCAAAAAATCTCGGAAATCGGATAATGTTTAGCTGTTCAAAAACGCAATTTAAAAAGACCCCCGTTGCCAAAATAAATAGCCGCGGGCCACCTTAAGAGGAATCAAGCGGCCTAATGTACAACAAAGTAGTTTAGCCAGTGGTAATAAGAATATATAATTTCGAACATTTCTTTGATTTTTTTCCTCTTTCTTGAACTCCAAGGACCAGATACTTTTGAAGAAGACATCTACGGATAATTTTAGCGAATACGCTTCGAATCAGTTACGATGACTGTTCTCGCGAATAGTCCTCGTTACTTATTAAGGTCGAACGAACTAAACACGCCTTCCTATGTTGGGACTGTATATATTATAGACCAAGAAGTACACAATATTCCAGTTTTGAACGGTTTATTTCACACGCTTTCGGTTATGTTCCCTAACTCCTCTTCCAGGGAGTTGAATCCTTCCAAGTTTTCTACGGCTCCGCAATATACACTAGTACAATAAGTGTTTAAACTACACTCAATCACGCCACACGTCACTCATGCTAAACTAGAGTATCTCATTACTTCGTTGTGAGTATCAGGCAAGTCTTATTGCCAATTGTCACGCTCGTCGCTCCATCTCCTCCACCCCATCGTTCGTCTGGGGGTGTCACAGGCGACGATTAGTTTTCCTCCATGAGGCAGAGCTTGGTGATTGGCCGGTGATTTCCACGTTTTTCCTTCCCCAATTCTCGCTAGTTGGTTTCTGAGATCTTCGCTATGCCCCAGTCCTTCGACCAGTGACTTCAGCTCGCGCTCGGCTCCGACGAAGTTAGTTCCATTATCACTGTACATGGTGTGAGGTTCATCACGCCTGGCCATCATCCTGTGCAGTGCCTGAAAGAAGTCTGCAGCTTACAATGACTCAGCAACCTCCAGGTGAACGCATCTAGTGGTCATGCATGTAAATAAGGCGCCATACCGTTTGGCTGTCGTGTTGCGTGTAAGCTTTACGGTCAGCGGTCCAAAGTAGTCAACTGCATGATGTGTGGTAGAACGCTGGCTCCATGGCTTTCAGCTGGAAGCTCGCTCATGAGATGCGTGCAAGGCTTGACGCGTTCAGTCTTGCACTTGTGGCACTGGCGTTTGTGGCGTTTCACTTCTTCTCTCCCATGAATTATCCAACATTTCATGGTCAGTTCCTCCATGGTTTTCCAGCCGGTGATAGGCTTCCACTACCAACTCTGTCAGACGGTGTTTCTGCGGGAGTATAATAGGATGACGTACTTCGTAAGGGAGCGCCGCTAGATCAAGGCGTCCGCCAACTCGGATCACGTGTTCGGCGTCCAAGTAAGGCGTCAGGGATAGTAGGTTAGAGCGCCGCTCAACACTGTTGGCCTTCAGTAGTGATTCAAACTCAACCGGATAGGCTTGACGCTGGCATTGACGAACCAATGTAGTGATTGCACGCCGGACTTCCTGGACCGTTACTGGACCACCTTTTGGCCTTCACCCTTTACAGATGTCAACGAATCTATTCACTTAGCTGCTACTCTTTGAGCTCTCCACAGTGAGAACATCTCTCCAAGTCAACGTCCGCATAGCGTTCCACACACTCCGGTTCTCCATTCATTACAAACACTTTACTTGGCTTAATTTCTTCTGTCTGATTGATCTTCTCAATTGGTATCTCTTTCGGCCAGCGATCTTGTCCTAGTAAGAGTAATTCTGGGCCTCTGATCCAACGCTCTGGAATAGCGTCAGTCGATGAGTCGAATCTTGATCGGGTGGCGCAGTCGCTCACAATTAAGCCGACTGGGAACATGGCGCCAACACCTCGGTTCTTTTAAACTCTGGATCTCACCGACGCGATGGGCAACAAATGGCTTGTACCAGACACCAGTGGATCGCACCCATCCCGTAACACATTTGCTGTCTGTCCAGAACACCATTCGATCTACTTTGCGTGTCATAGCTTCTTTTACGTAGGTTGCAAGACGCGCTCCGAGCAACGCAGCTTGTAGCTCGAGCCTGGCTACACTAATTGCTTTCTTGGGTGCTACCTTGGACTTAGCCATCATCAGGGCGCAGACTACTTTTCCGTCGACATAGAGTCTGCGCAGATATACCGCAGCAGCAAACGCCTCCTCCGAAGCGTCGCAGAATGGGTGTAGCTCTGCTGTTATCACTTTGGCCTTGTTCGGTTGCACACACCGTGAGATGCGAACTACTTCCAGGTCTTGCAGCCTTACGAGCCAACTCTTCCATTTGGTCAAGTGGGATGTCTCCCCAGACCCAGGAGACATAGTTGTTGCATCAATATCTTTGCTTTTACAATAAAAGGACTCGCAAAACCGAGGGGATCAAATACCCCAGCCAACTTGCTTAGAAGACCTCTACGCGTCGACATCTGACACCAAAAACGTGAATTCGTCCCGCTCTGTGTTCCATTTCACACCTAAGATCTTTATTTCTGACTCGGATTCGCAAGATCTGCAACTGTGTTACCCTGATCGGTTTTGGTTTGCGTCCCCTCAAGGGCAGCTGTTACTTCCTGGACATTTGACACCCACTTTCTCAGGTGGAAATCGCCTTGTGCGAGGATTTCGCTTACTTGTCGACCTCTTTCTACTGCCTCTTCCTTAGACTCGGCCGAGTCGAGGTAGTCGGCTACGTAGAACTTCTCGTGTATAGCCTTCACGGCTTCTTCCCTTCTGCTTCCTTAGTCTTGGGCGGTGCGTCGAGTGACGTATATCGCTTCGCACGGCGAAGAAGTGTCTCCAAAAGTCAACCGATCCAACTGGTAAACATTGGGTTCATCACTAGCTTTGTCTTTCCATAGAAAGCGGTGATAACTGGAGTCTTCTTCTCGAAGGCGAACTCGGATGAACATGGCTTCAATATCGGCTCCGAATGCTATGTCACCTTCACGGAATTTCGTTAAAACTTTCGGTAGCTCATTCTGGAGAGTTGGACCCAACAATAGGGTGTCGTTCAAACTTTTCCCTCGGAACTTAGCTGCGGAGTCGAAGACAACACGCATCTTCTTCCTTGAGGACTACTTCTTGTACACTCCGTGGTGCGGGAGGTACCACTGGTTAGGCCCGTGAAAGTTCTCTTCTCCTTCCTCGACTTTGTGTGCGTAACCTTCATCGACGTATTTCTGGATTGCCTTTCGGTAATCGGCCTCGTAATCAGGATCCCTGTCAAATCCTCTCTGCAGGCCTTCGAGTCTTTTCTTCGCGACTTCGTAATTATTCTGCAAATTAGGCTCCCCCTCTTACCATAGGAGTGGAACTTCATATCCTATTTCCAGCTTCTTCGTACCTCGTTCCAGTACTTCTAGGGCGTATTGCTCTTCCTTGGAGTAGACGGGCTGACTTATAGCCTTCGTTCCGAACGACTCGCTGTCCCAAAATCGCTCAAATGCCTCATCGAGTGGCTCTGAATTTGATTGGGTGACGTGGTGGTTATCAGCGTCGTGTCTGAGCCGTCATACAGCAGCAGGTTTCCTTTTATCTCACGGCGGCCAGCATTGACTGCGAATACTTGTAGCACACCAATCGCTACTCCTGACCGTGGTTATTTAGCGGTTGTTGACTGTACGTCTATGCTTGGCTGGGAGTTTCCGCCTTCCCGTTCCTGGTGTATTAGCGGATGATGATTTAGTTTGCAGTTCGGAAATTCGCATTCCTTCCTGTCACGACAGTTCCTTGAGCTATGCGACACGCCAAGACAACTAAAGCAGAGCCTGTTGTCAACGACAAGCTTCATTCTCTCGTCTGGTTGCAATTCTTTGAACTGACCGCAGTTCTTAATCTTGTGGCCTCCGCCACATTTTGCACACTTGAAGTTTTTTGCTGGCTGGTTAGCGTTCGGGCGCGACTGGGTATTGTTTTTGTGGGCTCTCTGTCGGTGGTGTCTCTGTCCGTGGCCGCCACCTGTGTGCCTTGGGCTGGAGTGGTGTGGTGGGGGTAGTACTCCCCAGTAGGATCGCCCTCGCGCTCCAAGCCAAGTGCTAAACGGTTCTAAGTTCATAGTAGCAAGGCCCTCGTCTACCTTGTAGCGCCAGGCTTTCGCATCTTCCTGGGGCAACTTCGCGATTAGCTCATGGATCAGAGAAGCTACAAACGGTGACTCACCCTTGCTGTACCTCTTCAGGACGGACAGATTGCTTCTCGCACGGTCGACAAAGGACTGGAAGTTTGCTGCGACGTCTTTTCCGTCTTTTGCACTGATGGGCGCCAACTGTTTGACTGCCTGTAAATGCGCAGCTTGAAGGACGGTTGGGTGCCCGTACCGGTCTCGCAGCAACATCATGGCTTCTGCTGAGCCTTCATTGTCTGGGAAGAGACCGGCGATTACCTGATCGCACTCTTTGGTGAGTTTCGTATGCAGGAATCCCATTTTCGCCTCCGATGACATTCTTGTATTGTGTACCAGGGCCTTGAAAAGACCGCTCCACGCCAACCACTGCAGTGGATCACCGTCGTATATAGGCACGTGGGCTTTCACCGGAATCTTGCCCGGGTCCGCTGCCTTCACGTTTGGTTCGAGAGTGTTGCGAAATTCTAGAATCCAGTACTCCGGACTCTCCCGGTCGCGGCCTGCTGGAGACTGGGACTCTCTAACGTGTTGGACATGCCTCAGGTAGGCTTTGGTTTTCTCTTGGTATCCGATCTCTTGACTTAATCGTAGCACAGGTGAAGCGGAACGTGAACCATCCACATACGAGTGTGAAAGATCCGATTGTTTTTCGGCCTCTTCGGCTTCCCTTTGCAGCGTCTCCGCTTCAGCCATTTTTTCGCACCCTATTTCTGCCAAGCGGGCCGCTTCTTTGCGCCTTTTTTCTACTAATTGCTGTTCTAATTCGTGCCTGCGCAATTCCTCTTGCGCGTCATTTGCTTCTATTTGGGGTACTGGGTATAGGTCGCCGGGGCGCGGGCTAGTGTCAGATATAGAAGATGCCTCATCTGCTCTTTCATTCAAGTGTTCATGAATTTCCCCGATAATGTTAAGTTATTCAACTCTACCCTGATATCCGCTAGCTTGAGGGCATCGCCAACAAAAGCTTCTTCGTTGTCTACGAGATTTTCCAAATCCGAGTGCAAACATAAAATATCCTCGAATTTCTGTGTAATGTCGCCTGCAATTCGGTTCAAAACTCTTCAGCTACCCCTGTTTTTCATTATGTTTATCGCCCAGTTAGTATATCTCGTGACCATACCCCTGGCAGCGCGCCTCTTGAACCTAATGGCTTTAACTCGTTTTGCAAGATTCTTATCATCTATTGATGTATTCCCCGGGTCAACATGCATTTCCTGCTGCGTTCCACTCATACCGGGCAGATCGCTTATCTTGGTTATGCTTTGCTCAACCACGGAATCCTTTTCGGGATTTTCCCCAGAACCAACAGAACCCGTTTTTGAGTTTTTTTTCCCTGACGTATCAACGTCTGGTTTGGCTGAAGTTTATGTATTTCCCACGGACATCCGGCTCGAAGGTACGGTGGCCCGGTCAGGTTACCACGTTACCACGATAGAGCCTATCGTGGTAACGTGGTTTTGAACGAAATTCAAAACCACGTTACCACGTTACCACGTTAGGAACCTAACGTGGTAACGTGGTTTTGAACGAAATTCAAAACCACGTTACCACGTTACCACGTTAGGAACCTAACGTGGTAACGTGGTTTTGAACGAAATTCAAAACCACGTTACCACGTTAGATAAGTCCGCGTGGAACTGGGCCTCGAAGCACATGGTTAACAAAATGGCGGAGTGTAAGGAAGGCAGTGAATCGAGCGGAGATTTTCTCGGAGATTTTCATCTGTTTGAAGATGAGGTAAAGCTCAACAAGCCAACTTTAAATTTTACAAGACTAACCTCATCCTGACTGCATGATATGTGAGCAACAGGGATAATATAAGCGTATATGGGAAGCCTGCAGTGAAATATTCACGTATGATCATGACGTCCTGCACTACAATACAAAAAGACCCTCCTATAAATGTAATTGTTTTTATCATATATATAAGCTTACCACTGCCACTGACAACTGATTAAAATTTAAAATGTCTCAATCGTTGAGGGATCTTTGAAATAAACACAGCAGTATATAACATGCTAACCATTCAAATGCGTTGATATCGGAAAATCTGGTGGAATCGGGATTCCCTGTTGACTACTGCTCAACGGAAACCATAAAACAAAAAGAAAACTAACGAAAAGACGAGGCTTTGCCATTATATCAGTCATTTTTGTCAACCATGTGCTTCGAGGCCCAGTTCCATGCGGACTTTCCTAACGTGGTAACGTGGTTTTGAATTTCGTTCAAAACCACGTTACCACGTTAGGTTCCTAACGTGGTAACGTGGTAACGTGGTTTTGAATTTCGTTCAAAACCACGTTACCACGTTAGGTTCCTAACGTGGTAACGTGGTAACGTGGTTTTGAATTTCGTTCAAAACCACGTTACCACGATAGGCTCTATCGTGGTAACGTGGTAACGTGGTAACCTGACCGGGCCACCGTACGAAGGACCAATTAATGTTCTCGCGAATAGTCCTCGTTACTTATTAAGGTCGAACGAACTAAATACGCCTTCCTATGTTGGGACTGTATATATTATAGACCAAGAAGTACACAATGTTCCAGTTTTGAACGGTTTATTTCACACGCGTTCGGTTATGTTCCCTAACTCCTCTTCCAGGGAGTTGAATCCTTCCAAGTTTTCTACGGCTCCGCAATATACACTAGTACAATAAGTGTTTAAACTACACTCAATCACGCCACACGCACACGTCACTCATGCTAAACTAGAGTATCTCATTACTTCGTTGTGAGTATCAGGCAAGTCTTATTGCGAATTGTCACGCTCGTCGCTCCAATGACATATTTATGTGGGAAAAGATTCGATAGAACGCTGACAACAAGCCACAGAGCGAACTCCGAACTGAACGGTGAACAATTACAACGACTCCCGCGCTTAGCTACGGTTGAGTGCTCATGACGATTGATGTGGTGTATGAGCTGTCAATCGCAATCTTCGGTAAAATGTTTCTTTTTGATATTTCTCCGTCTACATAAAAGAAAATTCAACCATTTTTTATCTGTTGGATACTTAACGCTCTAAACTTTGTTTTTACGTGAAAAAAACTTCGGCTCTGAAGCTATACGATAACCTTAATTAATATACTTTAGTTAGCATTGTTGAAGTATTGAGATACCAGAAGTAGCTTAAAAACTAATCGCGTCTGGTATCCCGAAATAAATTTATATAGACCGGTAAAAGCGTCATTGGTTACCGTTGTCAAGGCCGAACTGGAGGTCAACCACAATCAAAACAACAGTCAAACACAGTGAATACACCGAGCTAATGCAGCGAAAAAAAGCACCGTTTATTTTTCAGAAACGTCATCTAAAAGAGTTTTACCCGGCTATTTTAAAGGTTTACAACCTTAAGAGTCTCGAGAAAGATACCTAACGAAGCTGAAGTATGTAGATGGACAGGCTCCATAGGAGATTCTGAGGGCAGAGACCGGGACAGAGACGATCTGGAGACTTGGCCTAGCGTTTAATACCTACAGATGTCGGAATGTATCTGCTGTTTAATGAAAGCCCCAATACACAGGACCAGCTCATGAACTAAAACATCATTCAGTGCTAGCAGAAATTTGCATATGACTAGGTCAGGGAAATATTGAGCAAATAATTTGGCGACAAACGTCTGATGGAGTAGCGAATGTAAGTATGTGTGTGACGATCGTCGCGTCGATCGAGCGAACGTGTAATCTGATCGACAATCAAACGAAATAAAAACATTATCTCTTCTGCAGGTTAACCATTCCCAAAGAATGTCGGAAAAGCCGCTTACTCCATGATTTGGCAGCTCACTGTGACTGTATGGCTGGCGTTGGGTATGCATACGCAGCAGAGTGATCCCAAAATCCTTTGAGTGAGTCACATCGTTTGGGCCCACGAAGCTTCTCTTCAGTTGGGCTGTGAAGCTGACTGTAGCTTTCCCCAAGGCCAAATTAGTTGCTCAAGACTTTCCTGACCCAGCCATTTGCAAAGTTATAGTATCACTGAAGGCTTTTATAGTTCATGAGCTGGTCCTGTGTATACGTGCTTTCCTTAAACAGCAGATATATTCTGACCTTGTTTGTAGGTAACTCTAGGCCAGGTCTCCAGATCGTCTTTCCACACTGCTCTCGGAATCTCGTATGGATCCTGTCCATCTTCGTACTTCAGCTTCGTTAGATATCTTTCTCGAGACTCTTAAGGTTGTAAACCTTTAAAATAGCCGGGTAAAAACGTTTTAGATGACATTTCTGATAAATAAACGGTGCTTTTTTTCGCTGCATTAGCTCGGTGTATTCACTGTGTTTGACTGTTGTTTTGATTGTGGTTGACCTCTAGTTCGGCCTTGACAACGATAACTAATAACGCTGTAACCCAGGGGCATAGCCAGGTTTTTAAAATTTGTAGGCCGGCAAACAACCGCTCCATAAGGGTCGCTTCTTGGAAGGAAATGTTTAGATTTAGACTTTCGCAAATGCCTTCTGCTGCACTTTCAGGTCATGTTTTGTGTATTTCGACAGCTCCTCAAGCCCAACATTCATTTGTAATAGTAAGTCAAGTAGGCTGTAAAATGTGTAGGCCCGGGCCTATAGGCTAGTTACACCCGTGTAACCGGTCTATAGACAGTATGCTCTTGCATATTGGGTCACGGAACGAAAAAAGGAAAAAAGTGAGAAATATATACAACAAAGTGTATATTATCACACACAATACAAATAACACTCAATACTTATAAGTAACAACATACAGGTAACAAAGTTGAAAGATACAAGATTTTGAAGAGAAGATGGGTATAACAATTATAATTAATAGTTCTCTTTGAGTTGTTTTTGTAGTCTAGATTTAAAGAGTTTTCTTGACTGAATATTCTTAATTACTTTCTTCGGAAAGTGAATTCCAGATTACAGTACCTTGATATCTTAAACTAAATTTACTATAATTAGTTCGAACAGTTGCAATATAATATGATGATTTTGAGTCAAAGATATTTGGCTCAGAGAACATTGTTTTGAAGCCTATGAGTTTCCTCAGTTTACGTCAAACGTAATCACAACGGAATTGTCTATTTTAATGTTTACGTCGGTATTCGACGTATACAAAGACGGAAATTAAATTCAACACGAGCAGATTTACGACTCAATTTCCATTTTCGTAAATTCATGATTTCGCGCTGTGCATATTTACACTTCTCAAGCATGTTAAGGCCTGGTTCATTTAGCCTGTACACAGACCTCCGTAATCCCTTCAAAGGAAGGGTGGTCTGTACTACGGATGAGTTAATCGTGTTCCGACATAATTTTGCATAAATTACATATCGATTTCCATTGGCCGAGAAACACTAGACGGTACACATTGTAGATTTCAGATTGTTCATTTCCTATTGTTAACGGCAATGCAAGGACGCGCTGGGAAGCGTGGGAAATAAAATAAATTCCCTTCTTCGATAGCCTATATACACAGACCTTCGTAATCCATTCAAAGGAAGGGATTTGGAGATCTTTCTATCCTCGAGGAAGTGGAAGATTGGATGGATTCGTGAGTTTGAGAACCACGTGAACTCGAGGTTTGAGAAGTCGCGCTCGTAAGCAACTCGCCTGACCGCCGAGGCTATTGATATTGCTTCTGGTTGATCGTCTCCCACAGCCATTCGCTTTGCAAAAAGAGCTCTTGAACATGAACTTTCTTTTCGTTTTGAATAACTAGACGATATCTGAAGAAGAATTTCGTTTGTTCCCTGCAAATTCTTTCAAACTTCCTAGCTAGGCACTTTCTGCATATATGTTGAGGCCGACTTTTTACTTGAAATTCGAGAGAAATAATTTATTCCCAGACTTGAAATGCAGCAGTTCCATTAACGATATTCTTATCATTTTTTTCTCGATATTAACCGAGTACTGGACACAAAATGACATAGCAATTCGTCTTAATACAATTCCAAACTAGAGTGAATCGAGCTCGGATTTTCCCACGGAGCCAGAACTAAGTTCAACATAACCGCTAAGCCAATCAGCACCCGCTATGAGGCACCAGCCAATCAGCGACTGGTTACAGCATTCCTGTAACTATCCACGTGACCTAGAACACGATTAACTCATCCGTAGTACAGACCACCTTTTCCTTCCTTTGAAGGGATTACGGAGGTCTGTGTACAGGCTAGGTTCATTTAACGGAAAATAGATGTACGTTAAAAACTGTTTTCTGACAGAAATAACAGTTTAAACAAAAAATAATTACACCGTAATACTAATATCTACTTCCTTAAATTTGTCAAGTGGATGGTTGTCGTATCACGTGATCGATGACGTCATATATATATAAAATCGTTTAAGTGAAATGCGGCTGCGACGATAACATATGGATATAAAGTAACACCTGCTAAAACATTACTCCTCCCGCAGTGTTTCAGATCACGCTTAGAAAACATGACTATCATGTAAAGATAAGGAGATATTAAGGGTACAAAAAGTCAGGTGACCTATTTTGCATACGTTTGGCCTTAATTACTCGTTAACGAAACATTGTAGTCATCTTTTCTAAGTTGATTTAGGTAAAAGGCTTCAACCTTAACTACACATATCCACTCATCATCCTAGCTGTTTTAAACTCGGAGCCGCGCTTTTGATTTACTGATTTCGTGTCCTAAGTCACGTGACAGACCACGTGACACGTTTTACTACACACAAACCACTTAAGGTAGTCAAGAATAGGGATACCTATTATCGTGAGAAACTTGGCGTACTTACCATACTCGGCTGTGCTGAAATAACGAAACCAGTTTTTACCCGAAATTTGACCCCTGAACCAGGCCTTAACATGCTTGAGTTCTACATCATGGGCAGCATACCACAGGTAACCCATGATTGAGTATATGACATTATTGCCACTCGCAGTAAGAACACATCGTTACAAATCATGGTAAGAGTCGCCGAAATGTATGGTAAAAGTTAGAAAACGTACTGTACGCCTATGGAACCCTGTTTTCTCGAAGAAGGCTCGAAGAAGTAAAAGGCGAAGAGGAGAGAAGAAAAAGAAGAGCCTCTGGTATAATTCGTTGATAATTTCACTTCCATATACTGAGTTTCAATTCAAGGAAACACGTCAAATTTGTGGTTCATGGCGAGATACAGTAATCGCTGCAGTGTTTTTAGCATGACGTCATGAAAAGAGCGCCCCCACTCAGCGGTCAAACGTCTGCACATGCGTCAACTATTATTTTCAAAATGGCGGGGAAATTGGGCACGTGGTGTTTACCTTCCATATTGTACAGAATGAAAACCATAAATCAAGGCAATTCAATCGTCTGTACCTTTCTGATATGGAGTTTTCTGTTATGTGTATGCATGGTATTGGAGATTTTTAAAGCAAATGCAGTGACGGCAGTTGACCTCACGGAAATCGATTTGAAAAACGAAGTCGAGCAGCGACAAAAGCCGAGAAATCATGATAATAGTAGACCCCTGTTATTTATTACGAACGATCGACCTCTCGTTTATATACTAGAGAATGTTTCACTTTAGAAGCGTGGGCAAAGCAGAGCAAAGCATTGCCGGATTCATATGTTGTTAAATTACGTTCTCCTGGGAATGATGAACAATATGAATCTCGTATGATCATGAGCTTAAGAATAAAAAAACGCAGTTTAGTTATGAGATTTTAACTTGCCCCGAGCAGTATAGGCATCTGCGATCAATTCAAGGAAACACGATCTCTGATCTCATAATCTCACGATTATACGATCTCTGGATAAGGCACAGCTTCGTGAAGACATACTTGAATCTCCTCTGAATATTCATAATGATTTTATGTCAATAAATGACTTGGTCGACCAGTATAACGATATATTATCTTCGTTGTTGGAGCGGCATGCACCTCTAAAGAAACGGGTTGTTACTCTGCGTCCAGCCGCACCCTGGTACACTGACGAAATAAAAGACGAGAAGGTCATAAGAAGGAAGCTTGAACGGCGTTGGCGTGCGTCACGACTCACAATTGATAGAGACGTGTATGTTGACCAATGTAATAAAGTGAACATCTTGATATTTACATCTAAGATGCAGTTCTATTCTACAGTAATCATGGACAACAAGTCTGATCAAAAGACTATTTTCAGCACATTTGATAAACTATTGAATAGGAAGTCGGTCGCTAAGTTTCCATCAAGTGATGATCCCTGTGATCTCGCCAATAAATTTGCCGAGTTCTTCAGTGATAAAATAACGAAAATAAGAGAGAGTTTTGGCTGTGATGATGAGCAGGCCCTTGATATATCCTCATGTGCTTCCGAGCTACACACGTTCCTGCCTACTACCCATGAAGAACTATTGGAACTTATTGGTGTCTCTGCTCGTAAGTCATGCACATTGGATCCATTACCTGGAACTATATTAGTTGATTGTCTTGATGTCCTTCTTCCCATTATAACTAGGGTAGTTAATCTATCATTGTCTAGTAGTGTCGTGCCAGCAAAGATGAAGGAAGCGGTATTAACACCCCGACTAAAGAAACCATCGTTGGATCACGAACTCTTTCCCAGCTTTAGGCCAATCTCCAACCTTTCATTTATATCAAAGTCTACTGAAAAGGTTGTTGCGTCACGTCTTACCACCCATGTGAAAGATGAAAACTTGGACGAACTTTTTCAGTCCGCATATAAGCGCGGTCATAGTACTGAGACGGCATTGGTGAGAGTACAAGATGACATACTTCGAGCAATTGATAATCAAGGCTGCGTTATACTCCTCTTGTTAGATCTGTCGGCCGCCTTCGATACTGTAAATCATAAGATATTACTTTCTAGACTTTGTAATCGTTTCGGCATCAAAGGGCAAGCGCTTGCGTGGCTCACTTCATATCTCAACGGACGGAGTCAGAGTGTCTTGATTCAAGACAAAACATCGACAAGTCATGACCTACTCTGCGGTGTACCACAAGGTTCGGTACTTGGCCCGATATTATACTTGATGTACACTTCGCCGCTAGGAGATATCATGCGTAGAAACAACATGTCGTTTCATTGCTACGCCGACGATACGCAGATTTATGTAACATTTCAGCCGTCAGTTAATGGACAGTTAGATTGTTCAAAGGCAAAGATTGAGGCATGTTTACGCGATGTAAACAACTGGATGTCAACTAACAAATTAAAACTAAATAATGATAAGACTGAACTTCTAGTTCTGAGGGCTTGTCATCGGCCGCAGCCTCCCCTCGATAGCATCCAGGTTGGTGCCGAGATCATCTATCCATCCAAATCAGCAAGGAACATTGGGGTCGTTTTCGATCACACTATGATGATGGACAAGCAAGTGTCTGCGATTTGCAAATCTGCGTTTTACCATATAAGAAACATTGCTCGCGTTAGGAAATTTTTATCTTTAGATGTTTGCAAAATACTAGTTCATGCATTTATCACCGCCAAATTAGATTATTGTAACTCGTTATTATATGGTATCCCTAAATATTTACATCAGAGGCTCCAGTATGTCCAAAATTCGGCAGCACGCCTTCTTACTTGTTCGCGTAAATCCTGCCATATTACAAATATTTTACAAGACCTACATTGGCTACCAATAGAACAAAGGATTAATTTTAAGATATTACTACTGACATTTAAGGCTATGAACAATATTGCACCATTATATATTAGTGAACTTTTAGAACCATATGCACCATCTCGATCATTACGCTCATCTTCTCAGAACTTACTCAAAGTTCCAACATACAATCTAAAAACGTATGGTGCAAGATCCTTTTCATTCTCAGCGGCCACTTTATGGAATAGTCTTCCAATTGATGTAAAGAACGTTCAATCTGTAAATATTTTTAAGACTAAGGTTAAGACTATTCTTTTTAAAAAAGCTTTTAACATCTTATATTTAAAATAGTTAAATCCGTAAGTATGTTTAATTAATTTGTATATTTTGCCCTATTTAATTTATTTATTTTAATTATTTTTAGTAGTGATGTAAAGCGCCATTGGTCATTTAGTGGAAATGGCGCTATATAAATTGTTATATTATTATTATATTATTATCTGGATATGACTTTATCCGGAATGTGTAGAACTTTTGTTTATAAATGTTGTACTTTTTTCCTTACCATTAAGCCTGTGCCTTTAATATCTTCTTACAAAGTACATCACAGAACTTTACTGTCTTAATTTGTTCAAAAGTCATTGACACTCTCTAAAATAGGATTATTTTAGAACTTCTAATTCTTCTGAGAAGAATCATGGCTTCTCTAGCTCTGAGGACAAAGAATTATACAATGTACCAGTACTGGTAGCTTAAAGAATGCCAATCAGGATTAATGCTTTGCGAGCTTGAACAATAGAAAACCGCTACAATCGCCATTTTCGTACTGTACGAAAATGGCGATTGTAACGATTGTTCAAATGTAAAAACGGGCTCACAAGATATTAATCCTGATTGCCATTCTTTAAGAATATAAAGTTTAACTTGCCTCTTTTGATTAATTCTTAATTTGTTTCAAATGGAGGTCATGGATGGATATACAGACGAATTTAGTCGATGAGATGTAAATGGCACAGCTCTTAAATGACAGCAGGCCAGCGGATCGGGTACAGTTGACAGACCTCGGATCCCCTTGTTATAGCCAAGAGAAATCTAGAAAAGATTTTAAAAACCTCAAGAGGCAAAGGAAGGAAGTCCAAAACAAGCTTTATTTGACATCAAACTGGCAATATTGAGGAACAGAGAAAACAGATTTTGCTAAAAATGAAAAGGCATAGTACTAAAAGGTAAGATTTTTATGTTGTCAACATAAGATTTCACCAAGTATGAAACACAGTTTTCATATCATCAACCAAAGACTTAAAAGTTTAAATTTAGAAATTAAATTAATGACAACAGCAACAAGGTTTTTCTTTTGTAAATACATTTAATGTATTTAAAATTATTTAGTAACAACAGCAAAACATTTTTCTTTTTATAATGTCTTCATTCAAGGTGAAGGATACAATGTTACAAATAAAAGCTATGTAATTTGAGGTAATGTCAACCTCTTCTTCAAAACTTTCCCCCTATCCCTGGCCACACCCGCTGTCTGGGTCTTGTGAAGTGTCTATCTTCTGGCTGTCTTAAGTCCATACTCATGAACCCTGCCCTTTCTATAATTTATGGCCAATCTCTAGTTGTGGTTGGTCTCCTTTCTTTCCTATTTTGCTCTCCTGATGTTGCTCTCCATGGAGTCACAGCAGGAAATGAAATCCCACCCTTTCTTGTAATAAAACAAGGTTATAAGGCTTGTCTTCTAGTAATGGTTGGTCTGCTCCCCCCAAATAGCATATAAGAGGATGGACCATAGGTCGTGTAGCCTAACCCTTGTGGCTTGACTCTGGTTTCTATCCGGTCCTGAAATGGTTTGTGTTTAAGCTCTTCATCCAACCTAAACATATTGAATCAATTTTAGCACTGACAGTCTATACATAGAGTGGTTTTAATTAACCTGTGAAACAAACATTTATAGTTAGTATCTAATGAAATAGAAAGAAAAGAAAACAATAGAATTAAGGTCTAATTGTGACTGTTAGTTTATTACATTTTGGGTATGTCACAGGTTACGTAAAATCACTCTACGATTGCACACCATTAACATGCCATTGTCAAACTGTAACTAACCAACATCAGAACATTTACACCAATGTCATTGGAACTAACCGTCGTTAGAACATTACACATCATTCGCTTGCCACTGTCACACTAAGGAAAAATGCATGTTTGACCATCCTCACCTATTACTAACCTATACCTACTATATTATTATTTAAGTATTATTATTAATACTATTATAAGCACATGTTATTTACTAATGCAATTTACTATTATTAATTACTAAATCTCCTGCCATTGTCAATGCCATACTGACACATAACAATACACACTAATCACAGTTTTCATATTTATCCACCATATTAATACTCGATACCATAATCAACCATAATCAACTCTATCCCATATTCAAGCCAATACATACCAGACTTTGGCGACACACACAACACTTAATAACACTAAACAGCATAACCATAGTGATCATTCTACTGTCCATACTCTATTTACTCATAAAATACATACTTAATTAACACTTTCACTCATAGTGATCTTTCTACTGTCCATACTTTTTACTCATATAATATATACTTAACACCTTCACTCAGAGAATAAGTTAGAAAATAAGTATGAATTCGTGGTGTTTGCACAAGCATATATAACTTTATTTATTATTTAATATTTATACACGGAAGTTCTAACAGATAAAGGATCTCATTTCCATAGACGTCGTGTCTTCCAATTACGCATCACTACATTATTATAAGAACAGTTCCCTAGAAATAAGAATATATATTATATAAAAACCATTAACTATATATATAATAATCCTAAATCTATGCCTATACTAATCGTTAAAAATTAAAATATATAATTACTGTACAATAATACTCTATACCTTACTAGTCACAAAGGATGTCCACTGTCTTAATTTTGTTTTTGAAAGAGTCTAGCGATTGTGTCTCACGCAATTCAGCTGGAAGCTTATTCCATGTCTTTGTACCGTGGTATGAAAAACCTTTTTTCATAAATTCCGTATTTGGTTAAGGGAGGCAAAGTCTCGTATCGCAACCTCTTAGGTCATAATGGGTAGAGCTTCCAACCGTAGTAAATAAGTCTGTTAGGCTTGCACCAGGTTATGTTGCGTTTTGAACATTAGAATTGCTTTGCGCTTGGCTCTGCGCTCGTCTAGTGTGTCCCATCCTAAGACACTTAAAAGTGAACTTGTTCTGGTATCAAACTCTGCCCTGAGAATCAGTCTAGCGGCTCTATTTTGAAACTTTTGTAACTTATCTGGTAGGAATTGGCCACAGGTATCCCATACTTCGCAACAATAATCCATATGCGTTTGAATCAATGAGTCATAAACGTTTGTCAATGTGTCTTTGGACACGAATGGCCTCATCCGCTTTAGAACCCCTAGCCCTGAGACAATCTTTTTTGCTATGTATTCTACATGAATTTCCCATCTTAGGTGGTCATCTACCACGACATCAACTGTTTTGCTTTGCGTGACCCTTTTAATTGGTTTATTTCAGATTTTTAAAGAAGGCATTTCCTCATCAGTTAGAGCGGAGAGACGATGCCTCGAACCAATCATCATAAATTCTGTTTTAGCTACATTAAGGTGCAACTTGTTTGCTCGTAGCCAGCTGTTAATATCCACTAATTCACTGTTTACCTTCATTTCGATATCAGCTACATCTGAGCCACAAATTGTCGCATTTGTATCATCGGCAAACAGGCATGGTGTCGTGGTATCTAGGCAATTTGGCAGATCGTTAATATAGATGAGGAATAATAGTGGCCCTAGGATTGACACACCACATTTAATTATCCTCTCACTTGATCTCGCATTTTGTGCTGTACATGACTGCATTCTGTCTGACAGATAAGATTGTAACAGGGAAAGCGACTTATTGACAACGCCATAAAGTTTTAATTTTTCTAATAACAATTCGTGGTCAACGGTGTCAAAAGCTTTTTTTAGATCAATGAAAATCACAATGTTGAATAGGCCTCGATCCATGTTAACAAACCACAAATTGGTAGAGTTCAAAAGAGCTGTCAGGGGTCGCGTTCAAAGACATATGTGTTTGGATAGGGATTTGACCTGTCATCGCTAGCCTCAGACAAACGCGACCCTTATGTCGCGTGTCGCGACATACAAGCTTCAAAGGACATAACATCAAATGAGCCGATGTCCTGCCTCGGAGCGGGTCATATCTGACCATAGTAGTTTAAAACAATAGCTGCTGTCAACAAATCTGTCGACACCATGTTTGAAGAGTCTGTAAAGTCCAATGGCAAGCACTTTCTCTGGAGGTATACAGTCGTGCATTGCCGTATCTTGTCTCGTCAAATGAGGATCCAGGTAGTTCAATATTACTTGGAAAGTTGCTTTTCTAACACGAAGTTGTTCTCTGAAATAATCGTCGGGAATCAAGGGGTCATAGTAGTGGAGTTCGAACCACGAATTCATAGGACGAGGCAGGCGCCAAAACCTTCGGCGAGGCCTTCGTCTTCGCCGTCTGAGGGCTCTCCTATACAGATCAATGGCGATTAATCTCCTCCGGCGAAAGCCATGAAAAGCATTGAGAATAATAATCTGCTGTAAATTCAAGAAATTAAAATAAGCTTGCATAAAGGTGGCGAGCAAGAGAAGTAATCGAAACATGATGTAAACAAACACCCCGCTCTTGTACACGTGAAGCGATTTCGCGCCAGTAACCGGATACCCAATCTGTTGATGCTATGTCGTACGTGCGCGACTGCAAGCAGGCCATAGCTAATTGGATTATGTTATGTTGTGATTTGACCCGCGCTCATTTTTGGTAGCGACATAAGGTAGCATGTCTTTGAACGCGACCCCAATTTGCTTGTTTGTTAATAAATTATTCATAGAGTGGTAATTGTATAGTTGGTCATACAATATTCTCTCAAAAACTTTACTTATAACGGGAAGAATGGATATCGGCCTATAATTATCGAGGTCATTCCTTGGACCATATTTGTGCAGCGGGCTGACCCGAGCCTTTTTCCAATCAGACGGAAATCGTCCTGTTTCGATAATTGCATTGAACAGAAAGGTTAAAGGTTCACAAATAACTGGTGCCGCAGCTTTCAAAATTCTTGCCGATATACCATCGAGTCCCGTTGCTTTTTTGAAGATAATTTATCAATAAGTTTGAGTACTCTTGGTTTACTCATATAATCAACTCAAACGTGAACGGTACTTGCTGAATGTGATCTTTAAAGTCAGAGGAACTGCTATACTTGATATTCTCAGCGGGTTTTGGGCCAATTTCGACAAAGTGATCATTGAAATGTAAAGCGATTTCGGTAGGAGAACTGTTGTTTGATTGTTGATTTTAATTTCGTTTACATCTTGATGTTGAGTATGCCGTCCCATCAGATTATTCACAGTCCTCCATGTGCCCTTGGGAACGCCTTTGTTCTTCTCTAATTCGATGATATAGGATTCTCGTTTAGCATTCCTCATTGTTTTATTGACTTTGTTTCGTAGAGCAGTATATATTGACCAGAATTTTTTTATCTTTTGTTATCACATATTTCCGTTTCATTAAGTCTCTTTCACGCTTGGCCTCTTTAATTTCAGCTGTTACTCAAGGTAAATTAATTGTTCGGATTCTTTTTGTCTTTAGTGGAGCATGCCTTTATCTTGATATAGATTGTCAGGCATCTTTGCCCACTCAATGACATTTACAGGGACATCTCCATCGTTATTAATTTTGACGTCTCCAAACGGTGTAGAGATGACAGTATTGTGGCTAGCATCCGGACAACGGAAAAACAGCATTATTCGAAACAGCTGCTATATTCTCCTCTTGACTGGCCTTGTTCCAATGATTGGTAGAGTCGTGTAATGGGGTAACTTCGACAATCTAAAATGAATGAGCTTTTTTTTTAAACAGCTGTAGCATTTCATCTGATTTCAATTCATAAACAATTGTAAAGCTATTAGTAGTAAGATTATTAAAATCTCCAGCTCTGATGCCTGATGGTGCTCAGAACATTCTTTTACGGCGAAACATTTTTTTTCACAAATTGAAGAAACATTTTTTTTTACAAATTGAAGACTTTATTAGTTAGCTAATATACAAAATGTATGACATAATTAAATGAAATTGTGTGTGGTAGAACTCGACTTGAATACATAAGCTTATATCAATAATATAATATATATTTTAAATATATCGTTCGACTTCGAGAATGCAACGCACCATGCGCCGATTTATATCGCGTTCGAAGTCACTTTATGTCGGAACTTTCTAACTGGATTAATAATTGCATTATTAGTATATTAATTTTGAATAACATATCTGGAGGGATTTGTACGGCCTTACCGATAGCGCTGAAAAGGACGTGGAATGCAGATAGACCCATGATGATGGACAGGAACATCGCCAAGTTTGTCGTTCGATATCGTTTCTGTGCATGTGGCGCAGACAAATCCAAACAGTTGAAATTCCTCCAACCCGGGCCAAAACCTTGTTGCAGAGTGGATTTCTCACTGCCTTTCTTTCTGCTACCTTGTTTTTTCTTCTTTTGCGCAATGTTCACCACTTTCGTCCGCTGCGTTTACCTTCACTTAGTCTTTGCAGCAACAACATATATTCCAAAACAAATACAAAGCGAGCCGGCGGCCGTCATTGTTCACACACCCGTTTTTAAACCCTGAGAACATTTTGAAGTTTGTTCAATTTCTCGTCGACTGTGAAAATTAAAAGAGTAACTTTCACGTATTTTTCTTAACTTTTGGGGGTTGAAGTTCACAAGCCGAGTTTTTTTTTAAACATCGGGTTGCTGTAATATGTTTTAAGGTAATTTTTGCGCGGGAAATTCGCGGTACAAACATAACTTACATTTGAATTATTATACAATCAGTCTACATCAGTCTATGTAATGTGTAATATGTTATATAGACTAATTTCAATTTCAAGGAGAATCGAAGTACCAAACATAAGGCCCCTTAAAGGGAACTCGTAGATGTTCAGTGAGTTTTATTTGTGGTTTGTCCAACAGTGGTACTAGTAATGCAAAGTTTAGTATTCAAATCCCCCTTTGTGCCTGCTTGTTCGATCCCAGACATTGTGTGCTGTGCCGTGACCCGACATATTTTTATCTTCATGTATGTGTACTACTTTTCCTGCTAGCAGAGATTCCTTTCCCTCCCCTTCTATTGTAATCGCTTCGCGAACTGGCGGGGGAAGAGAATCCTCTGTTACCAGTCGCAACGTCGTTTGATCTGACCGCCGTCCATGACCATTGTGAATAAAATATACAGTACGCATGCTTGTGTAAAAGATTTGCTAATTTAAATTGGAGCCCACTATGATGACGTCACTCGTTAGTTTACATACTAATTACCATGGAATGACTTTCTTGTCATTGGTCAACCCGTCCAAGCGTGGCAACGCTAACGCATGCGCAACAAACAATGTTGCAACTGGGGGCATGCGCAGGGGTTTCTTTTCCCTCGCCAGCTGGCGAAGCGATTACAAAAGAAAGAGAGGAAAAGAAACCACTGCTAGCACGGAATGTACAACTTCACATACTCAATCACAAAATTTAAAGTGGTGTCAGGATATTAGTAAATCAATTCGAAACATAAACAGCCCCCTCCCCCTCAACATTATTTCTTTTTGGAGTTTGAAGATCTAATTCCTCTTGTCTGGAAATTATATATACCAAGGGAGGATGAGGTAGGAAAACGAACCCCCATGCCCCATGATAATTATTTGAAATCTATTTTTAATTTCAGAACACGTGATGTAAGGTATTTGTTATCTCGTTCTGGTAGGCTATGCTCGTTAGTTGCTGATTGTGTATATCCCCTGGGTCCTCGTAGCATCGTTATGAACCATCCCTTAGCGCCACTTTACGCCAATTAGGTGTCTTTTTTTTAAATAACCAGACTGTGTCCTGTTAATCTAAACGTAGACCCATGTATAGGGGAGTCATTCTCTTCATTCTCTATTAATTCCTTAAGTCTATCATTTCCCAAGTTAATAATATAGAAACAAAAATACTCTATTCTGATTGGCTGAGCATAGACTTGTTAATCACTAACAGCAGTGCGAAGACAGTTAATTCGAAGCAAAAACTAGTTAAGTAATGGTCCGGCCAAGATCTAGGCAGCCCAACGGCAAGGAATGCAGAAAGGTGCTAATCGTGGGATTCTTTCAATCGTCCACTTCATTGGCTTAAACATCAAAATATATCAAAACTTGAAGAAGAATATCATTTTCTCCATTTTTTTAAACAGATTTCAATTGCATCTAGTAAAACTCTCATACTGAACTTTAAATATGACCACAATTCTATGTGGGGAACGGTATAAAATCAGTGAAAGATTTCTTGGTTATTGTTTAGAGCTTCCTCCGATTACCAGAAATTATGGACATCAACGGAAATGTACAACGGGCGCGCTTCTTACTGATTCAAAATGGCGGCTTATACTGAGAAGTTTGTTAAATGAGACTTTAGGTTCTTTATAGACCTTCCAACGCAAAGAAAACTTTCTGTGATGGAATAAGAATAGAGAAGTGGAACGAGAGTTATACTAGCTTAAACGTAGCCTCTTGTAATTAAAAAGCCATTTTTGGGATTTGTCATCTCTCCGGTGTCTGTCTCTTCAGGTTTCAGCTGCTTGGCACAATTATTTAGAGGAGAAAGGCCTGAAACCCAGTTTATATCCCAGCAAACATTGCAGGATTTAGGTTAATAAAACAAGATGGCGGTTGTGTGGAAGTTTCAGAGTTCGTGGAGCTTTCTTTTCTCGTCTCTGGATGAAACATCCCGAACTTTTGATAGAAATTCGGCATGTCTAAAACAGATCCTATTGGCAATATAATGCCATATTCTGTGAGTTTAAATGTTGTTCTATCGAACTGGCTATCGGGAAATTATGTACCATTTCCAGCCAAGATGCTACAGGCCATTGAACTTATAGGATTTATTGAAATCAGCGGACAATTACAGCAACATACAGAGGTAAGATTTTCTCGACAGAGCAATTTTTGAACTCGATTTTGGCATATTTTATCTTCAACCATAACGAAATATACATTGTTCGAAAGCACTGAACTACGATCTTTCGAAACTGGTATCGGGAGTTTGTGTCACAAGTTTCGTTCTTGATATATTTCTGGTTCTTTATTTTATCGCCATACATTTATTACTATTTCTTGTTGAAATTTAAATGCCCGAAAAAGTTATTCATAATGAGCTGCGCGGTCACGTATGTCCCATATTTCTGGCAATCTGATTGGTCAAAATGGATTTGCGCAAAAGGAAAATAGTCTTAAAATGCAGTATTGATGGATTTTATTTGTAAAATGTATTATTTAAAGGTATGATGTGCGTTCAGTAAGGAAACCAGAAAATTATACCGTGGGGAAAGCAAATTGCCGCTGAGCAATATAATTGTGCCTAGTTTTTACATGGATTGATTCTTTATTCGGTGCAACAACTATTTTTTGAAAATTCTAACAAAATAACATGAGTATGCAGAACTCACACTATTAATCGTTAATGGAACTTGCACACTTATACTAGTTATTACCAATACAAATAGGCCGGTAAAGCACAAAAATGTTAACTGTACTTTCATCAAGACTGCATAGAGGTAATCTGTTGCCACCCAATTCAGATCATGTGATGTAAACACACATTACTCTGGAGAATTGACTCTGAAAATTAATTTTATTCAGATAGGCATGACTGCATTATGATTAGAATGAAAAAGTAATAATTCTCCAGAGTAGCATCTGTTTACATCACATGATTTGAATTGGGTGGCAACAGCGTAAGCCGATTACCTCTGTTGCATTTTGTAGTTTCAGAAAATATCCAAACCCCCATCCTAAGGGGATTTCTGCTTGGAGACCTGTTTTTGGACGACGGGAATCTCATCTTCATTGTATGGTTACTCCATGCCATGAGAAAGCGCAATTTCTTCTGCAGGCAAGGAAAATGTACGTGTTCTGTTTTTCTGAAAGGAAAGAATTAAATTGATAGGGTTAGAATCGATACGAAACGTTCCATCTCCGATAATTGGATCACTTACCTTATTATAAAAAAGTAAACGGAAAAGGTATTCATTTATATGGCGCAAATTGACCGGTAACAAAACGAGCAGGGCGTGGCGTGGCGTGATATTAAACATCTCAATGAATTCGAAATAATCTGAAAAAAGCGCCTTACTTTCGAAAAAAAATCACAAATAGAATCAATCACCATTCTAGTTTTTAGACATGCAACATGAATTACGTAGTTGTACTATAAAATATTTATGCAACTGGCTCAGTCTTGTCGGCTTACGGTATGTGCAGGTTTTATACAAACCTTGTTGCGTAATGTAGGTCAAAGAAATAGTACGTTTTCTCCAAAATAAAACCGGGATCCGAACTTCAAAAGCATAAAAATAACTTCTTTAATTAATTTCAAGCGATTTTCGGAATGTTTACCTAAGGAAGCGGCATCTACCCTATGACCAAATCCTTTTGAAAGCTTGACCTACTATATTTCCACAGAGGCTTGTAACGTGTCCATATTTATTATTTTGCAGTTAATGTTTCTCCGATAAACGTTTGTTTCCTCACAGCGCGCGACCAAAGACGATCATCAATTTAATTTCAAGATCGTTTTTAATTTCGCTTGTGTTTCCTTCGCTCCGGTTTGCTATTAATATTAGTTCTTCTCATGTCCTCGCATTTACACATCCATCTTCTTCTCAAGTTTGCAACATGATCTGATTCCATTCCGTCGACTTTCAGAGCATTCTCGTCATCACAGTTGATAATCGCTACAGTTAATTAATGGCGGAACACTGACCAATTCTGCGGCATGCAGAATTTTAGAAAGCGAAGCACATTCCACTAACTCCGGATAGATTATGGAAATGCAAGATATTCAACGAGCGAACTTGAAACAGACTTGACAAAAAAACCTCACCAAACTATGTGTTATCTATAATCTAAAATGTGCTTAAATATTAGTATACCTAACCCATAACAGGAATGAGTGTGAAATATAAAAATATCTGCGTTACGCAGTTTAGCAGGTATTTGTTTTCTGCACGTTCCGTCAATGGAATGTCCATTGTACACAATGCGTTGTTCAACAGTTGCGCAATAATGCAATATGCATATGAGTATATAAGTAGTTTAACGAGTATGTTCTTCCTTCGGTCTGTGAAAGCAACTGACTCCACATTGCAGTTATTTTATTTTATGGCATACCCCGATATTTTACATTCTCTGGCTTCGGAATCGAGCCGGATGAACTTTCCCTCCTTGCAGCCAGGTTAACTGATCCAACGGAAAGAGCTCGTTTCGTCTGTTCTCCGGCTTTGTAATGAAGAGAATCATATCGGTTTTCGATGCAAGTAGGCAAATGGCTCGCATTTGTAATAATTACCATTTCAGTGAAGTTCCAAATACGGGACGTTTTCAAATTTTAAAAGCATGTTAGATACCGCAATACAGGACGGGCTTTCGACATTTCGATAATTAACTAGGATTAGGATCGGGATTAGGATTAGGATAATTAGGATCGCCGGTTCTATAATTTATCTCAGCGGCTTTAGCAGTTGGGCCGATTCCCGCTTTCTTACAAGGCAGATATACCTTTCTATCGAATCCAGATCGGCACGGAGCTATCCTGCATTCTTCAGAAAGTCGTTTACCACGAAGAGCTCAAATTTTGGTATCAGAACATCGATTTGTGCAACGGTTATTCTCTCAGGCCTCCACCCTTGATCCAAACAGTCATATTTACCGACGCAAGTGACATAGCATTTAGAGGGTTTTCAGTTTCTCTAGACGGTATTGTAGTTAGCGATACGTGGAAAACTGAAGATGTTGGTCAAGGCTCGATATATCGAGAATTGAAAGTTATTTATAACGTATTATCTTATATTAAACATTGCAACACAAGAGTTTACCGACACCGAAAGTGCTGCTGGAATAGTTTTTATTGGAAGCTCAAAGGTTTAGACCAGGCGGCTCTTGCCTTGGACATTTTTTTATATTTGCTTAGCGAAAGGCATTGTATTCGAAGCTCAGTGGATCCCCAATACTTGTAACGAAAAAGGCGATATTCTCAGTAGATTCATTGATAAGGACGACTGGTCCGTCAACCCATCTGTGTTCCGAGTGGTAGATGTGAAATGAGGTCTCCACAGTATCGACCGGTTTGCGGCTTATTACAACACGCAACTCACCAGGTTCAATTATAAATTTAACACGTTAGCTCTTCGCCTTGGCATTGCCTGTCAATCCGATTTATTTGCGCGCTATCGTGCCTTACGCAATTTAGTTACCTACTTTAGCTATGAGGTTTACCATTTTGGTGCGTTAAATCACACTAGCTATTTCCTACGACTAGACCACTTTAGTCGTTATTATCGGCCATTGTCTGACACTACTTAGGTGTGTAAATTATGCTATTGCCTGCGGCACATCTCTTCGCTGCGTAGTATTGGCCATTGTTTAGGATTAACCATTTAGCTGTGTAAATTGTAAATTATAACATGTCAATACAATAATTGTATTGTATTATTTAATTTATGTAACTCCTGTGATGAACGGAATTATGGTGTTTCTGACAGACCATAATCCAATATTCTCAATGAATATATGGCTCTTGTAGTGGTTATTCCTATAGGTTAGTGCAGAAGTGTTTTTTTCACAGCGGCCAATGTATCGTTGTTAGCAGAATTTCATCACGCGCACGTTCAAAACAATCTGCTGGCAGCCATGTTGTTCTTACAACAGTCTTTCCACCATACCGAATACCATACGACTTGCGTTACGGCGCTTCGGATGGCTTCCACGCCACGTTTGCTCCTGAATCCAATAACTCGTGCTGCGCCTGCGCGTCCAGAGCTAAAAAACGGACATGACGAGCTTAACCCGGTTCAGGAATGCGGGTTCCCCGTCGTTTTCTATCATTGAATACTAGAAATCTCACAGCGGTGTCCGATATGTGAGAAGGCGCTCTGCTTCAAGAGTTAGATCTTTAAGATTCTTTTAGGTGTGAAATAGGTGTCTGGTATACACCTACAGAAAACGTATGGATATCGGATCCTGTAAAATTTCCGATCAGTTATTAAAAACTAGGACCAAATTGCACGCTAAAAATAAACTATAATAACCTCACGGTGGCCTGCGTGTAGACGTCTGCCGCACGCAGGCGAAATACATCATTGAATGTATTCTAATGCACGTTTGCGCTAAACAACACTTCCAAATAACTTGTTTCCTGGCATTCGAAAGTAACAAATAAAGAACACGTCGTGACACTTAATTCAAATCAGAACATTTCATGGAACAAAGTTTGCGTTAAAAACTTTCAACAGCTTTCGAATTTCGCTAATAAGATTCACGGCATTCTGGTGAATTGAATCCAGCTGCGCTGCCAGGACTTCCCGAACTTGAAATCAATCTTATTTTGGTAAACCTAAACGCCGGAGTCGCGAGAACTGAAGAAATAAGTTATACCTCGGCAACGCTCAGGCAGCGAAAAGCTGCCTTTTTAGCTGTAAGCTATCCAACTGTGTCATATTTCTTGCTCCAACCCTTCAGCGAAGGAAGACAGAATGCGTTTAAAATTATATTACTGGTATTCTACTCCAGATAACAACAGTTCAAAATGAACTGACTACCCAAGGAAGGCAGAATGCGTTTAAAATTATATTACTGGTATTCTACTTCCAGATAACAACAGTTGAAAATGAACTGACTACCCAAGGAAGACAGAATGCGTTTAAAATTATATTACTGGTATTCTACTTCCAGATAACAACAGTTCAAAATGAACTGACTACCCAAGGAAGACAGAATGCGTTTATAATTATATTACTGGTATTCTACTTCCAGATAACAACAGTTCAAAATGGACTACCCAAGGAAGGCAGAATGCATTTAAAATTATATTACTGGTATCCTAATTCCAGATAACAACCGTTCAAAATGAACTGACTACCAAAGGAAGACATAATGAGTTAAGTTATCATTGATATTATTATTGATATTCTATTCGGAGTCAAAATTAATACAAAAACGTTTCCATTGAAGAATTAGCTCAGAAACTGGTCTTGAAGACAGCGAATCGTTGATGTTAGCTCACGATTTCCGGTATGATTGCTGTCAGAATCTTTTGATTCGTTGTTCAAGTCATCCGCAGTTTACATCTCGGCTAATATTCGCGCAAAGGAAGGAATTAAGCGAACCTTCCCAGTACAAATACCAATTCAAACGATGTACCTGACCAACCACGTAGTACGTGTTAACGTAGAAGTACTTCGTACTGAGTTATTGCGGCCAGCCGGAGTCGAAGAGCTTTGAAGTCTTGTTCTGGCCTTTTGCCTGCCACAGCTCTTTGATCTTCATATAAGCAATTTCGTAGCCAGACCAAGGTCATAGAATTAAAGGGGTACCATCGCCTTTTACTATCGACTGATGTCCCAAAGACGACTTGACCTTGCGAAATTGCCCGCCAAACCTTGAAATTCACGCGCCTATTTCGGCGGTAAATCGAATATTAACTATTATTCTAATTCACAGTAGGGAACTACACAAGGCGAACGGGGTCCTGCCGATGACAGAACAGGCGATTTTATTTTCACTGCCTGGACACTCTTAAAACCATAAGGTGCGAGTGTTGACGAGATTTGCGGTTTACAAAATGAATTAACCCTGACATCCAGCAGCGCATTCCTGAACCGGTGTACCAGCGATTTCGCCCTGCCCCCCGTGAATTCGCCCCCCGAGTTAAGCTCGTCACGTAGGTCTGAATTGGGCATTTAAAATAAATGTTTATATACTATTTAGCTAAACGATGTATACTCAATGTAATCTCTTACGTGCTGTTTCTATTGCAGTACACGCGCATTCATATTTTTAAGGACGGTGCCAACTAATATCAGCGCGCACACCGTTCTGCGGATCTTGCGTCCCGCGGATTAGAGTTATCCCGTGAAACACAAACTACTGTGTTGACAGACAGAACAATGATGATGCATTCCTCGTCCAGATAGTGGACTCTCCTACTCGAGGCAAAAATATATTGGACTTAGTGCTTTCGACTGATCCTGACTGTGCTGATAATGTTTTGGTCGATCGAACAAATGGCCTCCCCTCGGATCATAATTGTATTTGCTTTGACTTTCACCGCTTCCTCAAGATAATCAATGCACCGACAAGATCTATTTTTGACTATAAAAATGCTGACTTTGATTCCCTTCGGGACTATTTACGCTTGAACTCATTATCTATTCCCCTAGGGGGTGACATTGACACTAGTCTAAATACTTGGCAAACTAAACTTTTTGAAGCTGTCAGTTCCTTTGTTCCCAAGCGCAAAATTAAGAACCTAAGACGCGCGCATTGGATAAATTGCGATCTCGCATACGCGATTAAGAAGAAAAAGTCCTTTTGGAAGAAAAAAGTTCGCGGTTCTTCCGACCCAGTTTTTTTCACGAAGAATTTCGAAAGATGCGCCAAAACGTTAAGGTTACCGGATACCTTCGCGGGTCTCTCTCGTTAATAATTTTGTCAGTAACCTGTCTGTCTTTTGGCCGAGTTTTATCAAAATCTGGCAAGTCTGCATACCCTATTAATTCATTCAAAGAGAGGGGATACGAAGAAAAACCTAGTCGGAGATTTGGCGTGTAACGTTTTGTAAATATTTCACACCTCATCAAAGCAAATGTCAACACTTGCCAATGAATACGCAAGGACCCCTGCAGCTCCAAAGCAGTAGTGAAATTCGCGGGAAATTGGTAAATAGGTCATATTTCATAAGAAACCTTTCGCTCTCACAACAATTCAACAGTTTTGCTGAGTTCGAGAGCCTCATTCCCAAAGTTCCACAACAACTGCAAGTTGATGTCCTCTCAAGCTCACGATGGAGAAGTTAAGGATTGACAACGGCCCAGGAGTAAAACTAATCTGAATCAGACTCCGATGTGAACTCATCGCTGCTCCCGTCCTCAGTCTCTTCTAATGACTTGCTGGTTCCTGGTAAGTCAAACGACAGTTTAAGCCTGCTAGCGCTACTTATATTTGGAGTTGACCCTGAAGTCGAAGGTTGTTCTTCGCTGCCTTTCGCACGTTCTTCTAACCACGAGCCTTTGTCGCTGTTATGTCCGCGAGCTCAATCCTCGTTTTACCGAATTCCTCCTTATCGCCGGTTTCCTTGCTTTTTCGGTCCAGGGTTCGCGTTATGTTTTACCCAAGGACTTTGTTTTTTCTCTTTTGGATTTCCCCATACAAACGATTGATAAAAGACTCTAAATGCACGTTTGTTATTTCGAAGAAGGGAAGCAACAACAACAGTATGCAAATTACTCGGATAACAGCTCCCGCTAAAAGTCCACGGGGTGCCCGTGGCACGTAAAGGGATTATAACGCCTTTATATCTTTTGAAATAATGTTTTTTTCTAAATTGAGAACGATCCATAAACTTTCCAAATAATCAATAATATTTTTTTACGAAAAAACATGCCTTGAAGGTATCCGGTAACCTTAAGAATTGGATTCGCGCTTGCCGTAAGGAAATCCACTCTAGTCCTTAGCCATTTTGGTCTTTTTTTCAAGACCAAATAAAAAGGCAGCTCTTTTCCAGAAACTATGCTCTTAGAAGACAACACTGAAATTACCTCTGACCTGGAAAAAGCTAAGGCCTTTTCCAATCACTTTCAATCCATCTTTACTGATCACTATCTCTCTGTTCTTTACCAGATGTTAACTCTGACTCCGCCTACCCAGCGGGCTTCCCATTTCTATCGGAGATTGTTGTAACTCCGGACGAAGTACTATATGACCTTAAGAGACTGAATACCAGTAAATCTCCTGGTTCTGACGGTCTACCTGCTTGCATAATTGTAGAGTGCGCAGACGTTATTTTCTCCTTCGTCTGCGATCTCTTCAACCTTTCACTGTCGTCCGGAAAATTCTTCACTGCATGGAAAGACGCAGATCTTACCCCTGTCTTTAAGAAGGGTAAGAAAGTACTGTTCCGTAACTATCGTGGAATCTCTTTAATACCAATCCTTTCTAAAGTCCCCGATAAATATGTTGTTCGTAGACTTGTCCAATTCACTCTAGACCGTCTGTTTTCTCTTCAGCACAGCTTCCGCAAAAGTCTCTCCTGTACTACCCAACTTCTTGTTGTTCTTCACGACATCGGTAAATCCCTCGATTGCGGTGCTGAAATTGATGTGATCTATCTAGATCTTACTCGTGCCTTCGACACTGTTTGTCACGCTCACCTGTTTTGCAAGCTGCAGACCATCGGAATTACTGGACCTTTACTTAACTGGTTAACTGACTACCTGTCTTGTCGCCGGCAACGTGTCCTAATTAACAGTACATCTTGTCCGTTCTGGCGTTCCTCAGGTTCCGTGCTCGGCCCCATTCTCTTTTTCCCCTATATTAATGACCTTCCTAGGTGTCTCTCTTTTTCTCGTGTTGCCATGTTTGCCGACGATACAAAATGTTACAAGGCTATTAACTCCTCAAATGACGCAAGTCATCATCTTCAACATGACCTACACTCCATCTCAGCCTTGGGCCACTTTTCAGCCAACCAAGTGTGAAAACCTACGCATTTCTCGTAAGCGTAATAGCCCTGCCAAATCCTACACCTTAAACAGTGTCATTCTGAGCACTGTAAGTTCAGCTCGTGATCTTGGCGTTCAGGTTTCTAAGGATCTGCATTGGGCTAATCACATCCAGTCCATAACATCCAAAGCCAACAAAATGCTTGGTTTCCTTCGTAGAAATTGCTGTGCTAGTGTTCCTCATGATATTCAGAAAACTCTTTACATTTCACTTGTACGCTCTCACCTTACCTATGCCAGCCAAGTCTGGTCGCCATGTTCATTTGGATCCATCTACCTCCTGCGTAATTTGGAACGAGTACAAAGAAGAGCTACTCGCGTCATTTTGCGCGGTCTTGAACTAGATTATAAATCAAGGCTCATTCATCTTAATCTCCTCCCTCTCTCCTTCTTTCTTGAATAACTTGATCTTTTATTTCTCTTCCGTTGTACCGAAGGCGAGATTTTGCTTGACACCTCCGAGTTTCTGCATTTCTCTAGCTCTAGGACTCGTAGAGGCTCGTCTGGCTTGGATCTATCTCTCCATCCAGCCCGTACTTCTACGTTCCGTGACTCTTCTTTTGTGCGTATCTGTCCTCTTTGGAATTCCCTACCTCTAACTGTCCGTGCTTCAGAATGTTCTGCTGCCTTTAAGACTCGTCTTAAAACTTTACTCTCCTACAGACCTCTATCCACTTTTGACGTCGACAACATCCGAACCTGGCGCATTATCTGTCCGTTTTGTCGTCGTCCTAACTTATCATCCGTCTGTAAATGTTAAGCTCCTGCTCTTATGCTTTGATAAGTGCTTGCGTTTTTTTATTTTATCACTGGATGTTATATATAGCTGTTCTAGGTTTTACGCTCTAACAGATTAAATAGAATGTATTGTAGATTCTTTATCCCTTATCGTTTCCGTTCATTCTTTCATTATTTGTCTATATTACTTTTCATATATATATATATATCAGGGACGGGTTTCTCTTCTCTCTATATACTTAATATATATATATATATATATACATATATATACAGTCGTTGCCGTTAATGTTGTCCTAGACATATCCACATATGGATTTATAGCCTTTGTTCAGTTGGCACCTTTTACATAAAGAACGGTAATCAGCCGTGAACGCGCCCCTTGTATTTGGTAACAAAGAGCCACGCTCTTGCTTACCAGTTCGAAGCCCCGAGTTCAAGTCTCAGAATCGGCATTTTTGTTACTGCGAAAAAAAAATTCATTTCTTTTCCCCCTTTTTTTCTGACTGCATTCCCTTAAAAGCTTTTATTTCAAACGTGACAACAAGAACGGAGGGAATGTAGTATTTTGATCATCGACATCGTCCATGGCGTAGCTTCAAAAGGTTTGTTATCGTTTGTCAAACACTCATAATCACGGCTATAATTCCATGTGAGTTCTTTTCCTTCACAAAGAAAAAAGCTTCGTCAACTTATGCAAGCATTACTATGGGTTTCAAAGAGAATTCTGGCTAATTTCTGGACTGCCGGATATTTTCAAAACTGTCCTCGCCGTGTCTCGCGGCCGATGTTTTCGAAATCTCGAAAAAAGAATGAGATCGCTCGCTCAGTCTGCCTAAGTTCAGAAAATCAGTACGAATGAAATTCATAACACTTGCTAAAATCGCTTCCTACTTCTAAACAAAGATATAATACTTTGAATCAGTGGGTATCTAGTATTTTCAAAACTGTTTCTGGTATATACATAAGCCCGGCACAGTGTAAGAAAAAAAATTACGCTTATTCAAACCCACAACCATCATCAGAATCATTATACCGTTCTAAACGAAAATAGCGTAATTTGGGCGTACTCAGTCAGTGCTGGTATAATTATCTACTTCGAAAGTCTGGGAAAATTTGAGACCGTTTCAGGTTGACAGTATTATTTTAGCTACATCGTCCGTTCTTATCCAATATCAAAAAAGAAACTGCAAAAAGAAACATATGTAAACAAAACAAAAAGACAAGGGGGGGGGGGAAACAAGAAAAAAAGAAAAAGAAAAAAAAACGATGCCAATACTGAGACTTGAACTCGGGGCTTCGAACTGGAAAGCAAGAGCGTTAACCATTAGACCACCGTGGCTATTTGTTACCAAATACAAAGGGCGCGTTCACGGCTGATTACCTTTCTATATGTAAAAGGTGCGAACTGAACAAAGGCTATAAATCAATATGTGGATATGTCTAGGACAACATTAACGGGAACGACTGTATATATATATATATATATATATATATATACACTGAAACAAAAAAAACTCTGCAAAAGACTTATATATATCATATATATATATCCTTTATATTTCCATCAAACTTTCTTGACAGTTGTTGCTTTGGTAGACACAAAGAAACATAATAGGCTTTGTTTTCCTTTGTGTTTGACGGTAACGAAGTAGCATGTTCAACCGTGAAACTCTGCCATTTTGGCCTGCAATGTTTTGTTTGATCACACATTTTCAATAGTAAAAGCGATAGCCGGTCAGTCGCCTTTCTTTTGTCGCTCAATAATCTAAGGGCCGGTTTACATGACGCGTTTACTGATCCCGGGGCAAGATGTGTCACGAGATGAAAATGAGTTGTTTTGTATATGACTTTATCCCTCATAACATTACATTTTTTTACAGGAATGATGATAATCCAACTATAAAGAAATTTGATAAGAAATACGCCGCGGGATTAAACGTGTCATGTAAACAGGCCTTTAGATGAGCCTGCTGACTAGCTTTTCTGCGAGTTTAGGACAACTCATTTGCATAACGCCCTTAAATTACGTCATTTCAAGGATTTGTAATGCTTTTTATAGCAATACAACGACCATAAATCGCCCAAAAAATGCTTAATTATTTTTTACTGGTTGAACTTTACTGCGCCCAAATAAATGATTTCTGGCTAGGGCTTATAGAGCTCCGAAGCCGTCATAACGTTTAAGATTTTTTGCCAAATTCTGCACAAATCTTCACAAATAGTACACAATTTATTGATACAACTGATAATGCCAAAATATGACCCGTTCACACATACTAATGACGTAATTGTGACGTAAGGCAATCCCACTTTTTGACATTTTGGGCCGGCATTACATTTTGTTTAAATTCGCGAAGTGGCTTCGGAGTTTCAATCGAGACGCCTTAAACGCTGCACCGTTTTTTAACGAAATAAAAACTAAACTACTCTCAAAATATCCTTTGTTCATTTCTGTATTATATATTTGAACCCATGGGTAGATGGGTGTAAAAATTAGTTTTGTCGTACTAATAAAAAAAATCAAAACAAATTAGTTAGGTTCAACACGGGTATTTTGGATCAGTTCAAAAGCCGCAATTTTCTTGCAATATAAACTATTCGCTCGTGACACATTTTGCCCCGGGATCGGTAAACGCGTCATTTAAACCGGCCTTTAGATTATTGAGCAACTAAAGAAAGGCGACTGACCGGCTACCGCTTTTACTATTGAAAATGTGTGATCAAAACATTGCAGGCCAAAATGGCAGAGTTCAATGTTGAACTTGCTACTTCGTTACCGTCAAACACAAAGGAAAACAAAGTCTATTATGTTTCTTTGTGTCTACCAAAGCAACAACTGTCAAGAAAGTTTGATGGAAATATAAAGGCCATATATATATGATATATATAAGTCTTTTGCAGAGTTTTTTTGTTTCAGTGTATATATATATATATATATATATATATATATACAGTCAATGCCAAAAAGGTTGTCCAGCAGAACATAATATAATACTTTAATATCCATTGTTTTGGCCTATTGTCTTGGTCTAGACAATAGCCCAAAACAATGGATATTATAGTATTATATTATGTTCTGCTGGACAACCTTTTTGGCATTGACTGTATATATATATATATATATAAATTGAATAGAAACATGTGAACGAGAGCAACTCAGGACTGTTAATAAAAATTTAATAAAACGTTTCGGCCTTCGGCCTTCATCAGTTAAAAAGGTTAAAAATACCTGGCAAGTTACAAGGTACTCTAGAGCTTAAGTGTGAATACTAAAGGCTTTAAAAATAACAAAATAGTTTTACATGAAAGGTGACTCAGTGGTATACTAATTATAAGGACAATGCCTGTATTATAATTACAAGAGAAATAAATCGTAAACCGGAAAACGCACGAACTGGGATGCGGTTTACTGACGGTCTGCTAAATTTAGCTATTATACTGGATGCGGGTTTTAGATTTGAACTCCTGCCTTTTGTTAAGACCATGGGGCTGATATATAAACAGTTGTGCAATCCAGTATGCCTCCCTATTGATCAAAATATCATTGGTCTTGCTACGGTCTGTGCAAACTAGTGCTTCTATACAAATAAAGGAAAAATCATTAAGCGAGTGTGGCGCCTTATTGTAATGAGTGGCCACTTCACACGTCTTCTTATTGGTCTTCATAGACGATTTGTGGTTGCGAAATCTAACCTTGAACTCATTAGAAGAAGAGCCTACATACTGTAGCTTACATTTGTTACAAGAGGCTAAATACACAACATTCTTCGAAGCGCAAGAAAGGTCGGTTGTTTGATGCGGTACTGCTTATCAGTAGCGAAACTAGTGAAATGGTCTGATTCTACAAAGTAATTATGGCAAAGATCACACCGCTTGTTACACTTAAAGCAACCGTTAGATGACCCCTCTTGGTTGTTGATTAGATCTAGAGGCGCTGACCGATCAGCCTTAAACTTAGAAGGCGCGAGTAACTCTTTAAGATTTTTAGGCCTTCTAAAAGCCGAAATTATGTTTTTGTCCGGGAAAATTTCCCTCAAGATAAGTGAGGAATGAAGCACATGTAAATTATCCCGGACAATTTTCCCAATTTCAGGAAAATTGGGGTTGAAATCAACAACCAGGGGGGTCACCTTACGCTTTTCCTGTCTGGACGTTGTCGTAAGCAGCGTATTCCTATCTTTTAGACCAACCGCATTAAACTTCTCCGAAACTACTTGGTTGTCATACCCTTGCTCTACAAGATATTGTTTATATTCCGCGTTTCTATATACTTGGAACTTGGAATCAATTTTATTGACCTCTTGGCTGGACTAGCTGTTGGCCTGAAGACATTTGGACATTATATACATACTTCTTGCTACGTTTTCCACCATCATTGACCGGTTCTCGCGTGGAGACAAACCTTGTAAGGGACTTCGAGTCCTATTGTTTATTCTCCCGTGACCTTGTGTCCGAATGTTATAAATAAATAAAATAAATACATAAAATGAAGGATTTTAAAATAAGAGGTCGGAAGATATGGTTGAGAAAATTTAACTTACACTGCCACGAAAGACAATTTTTAGCTGAAATGGTAAAGAGCCGATCATCTATAAAGTGATGATTTATCGTAGGGAGATGGTCGAATAATCGTAGATTTAGGAGATTTACCCGACCAACTGTTTGAACTGCCATGAATCGCTGATGTCTTTTCGCCCGGTGCCTTTACCTTAGGCCTTTCGATACTTTCGTCTGTTTCGCCGGCGAAGAATTCGAATTCAAACATGGATTGGGCAGTAAACATAATGTGTGAATGCGATCAAATAAGCTTTGTGAAAACGGGTAAACCTCATGGAGATCCAAAGAAGAATGAAGAATGAAGGACTGTATGGGGTTCTAGCACAAAGAAAACAGCAACAGATTTGATTTTAACAAGGCTAGAACTACGGTAAAATTGTACTGAATATGTAGAACCTGTAGAACGCAAGTCCAAAACGGACTTGTTGTCCCAGGATCCATTCAAAGGAAAAACGCGAGCCCAACCATTGCCAGAAAGTTAGAAGAAGAGATGTTACGTCGGAAAGAACTCGGTTCGCACATGGACATATCAGTTAAAACCCTTAGAAGAAAACCTGGAATTTGGGGGGGGGGGGGGGGGGGGGGGTTGGGAAGTGTATTTGAGAGAGGATGCTTATAAGCTTTCTTTAAACGTCAAATAGGGGCGCTTATTTGAGGGTGGACACTTATTGGAAGAAGGGCGCTAATTCGATTCATTAAGGTAACTCATTTATGGAGCCGGGCGACATAAAAATGAATATATCGAGCGATACTGGTTCTCGTATAATGTTTCACAGTTATTATGTTAAGACATCTCTATAAAGCATCTTGTCTATAGATTTTTAAGTACACGAGCAGCGGCAAAAAAGGCAACTATAGTCAGGTCATATAGTTCCCCTGAAGATAATCACCCCATCTCGTCTAATTCCCTCCTTTCAACTCCATGCCCATGTGACTTTCATGTATAATCTCCCCTGTACACTGGAGATAGTCCCCATGCATAACCCGCGGTAGATAATCACTCCCTCGTGTATAATCCCTCCTTTCTACTCCATCGAGACGTGCAACCTCGGGTAATATAACTGAAACACGTTTTTACTATATACACCAGAGTTCTCATCACCCCTCTCTCTGTGGCGATGTTGCGTTACAGTTGAAGCTTTGCCGCAACATTGTAAAATACTACGTGTTCTGACACAATTTGTTTGCGATTGTGATCGCGCATTTCCCCTGACCTCGATTCAATGCGGCAAGGTCTTCAATGAATATATAAACTACCAGTCGAGGCAAAAAACAATTGGAAAATCGATCTGATATATATCTCCAAAACATTTTATTGACTCTTCTAAAAGGCTGAGAGGGCTGTTTTATAGAAACGTTAGGTTACGCTTAAGACATTTCAACTGCAATGAAGCATAGTTAAAACTAATAGGAATTGCCAAACTACTAATACCTAGCAACACCTGATAGGTGATAGCAAGTCAATCCTGAAATGTTAATCGTTATGATATGGTTGTTGACAAAGCATAAATGCATTTCACAATAATAGACAGACTTTATGTTAATCAGTATTTCTGAGAATTTGAATCCGGCTCAGATCATAGCGTCCTCGCATCAAACATAACTTCATCAAATCGTTTTTATTGCGTTTTTAATCGTGGTTATTTCATTTACAACATGACTTCTACATCTGAACTTCAATGAAGCTGAAAACGCTACTTCTCATTGTAGTCGGTTTGGTTCATCGTAGCAAAGAAGGTAAATGTTAATAATAGAATAAATGCTAATGTATCGACATAATGCATTCTGGCGCAAAATATTGGGTAAAAAACATTATTGTGCTGCAGTGATGAGTAATGCTTTGCCTTATATTTTGGGTATTACTCTAATGAATATTATTGTATTTGTGTTTGTTCTCAGTTATTTTTTCACATGCACATTCAAGTAACGATCGAGCATATAAATGAACTGCTTCATACAAGTACTGCATGTCCATTTTATTTTCCATAACGTAATCTGTGGTTAGTTGTTCTGATACAGATACTCCTCTGATGAGGACTGTTGTGCAAATTCTAAGTTCAGTTAATACATGCAGAAGTGCATTTCAATTTTGAGTTCTGATCACCATAGCAGGTTTTCAAATGTGAGCTTTACTGGCAACGATATAGCTGAGTATTTTGATCACCCTACCATTTGTTTTGATAGCCGATCGATAATACGGTAATCGAGTGAAGATATTATAGTTCCTAAATACTACAAATTTCATTTTAAGCCAATAAGTATATACATTACTTCACACTAAACTGTCTCATAAGATACATTAATTATATGACAGTTTTCCTTTTGTTTTGTCTCTTCAGACGAGGGAATGATTTATGAAAACTAAACTGCCCCATAAATCGGCTTGTGTCCTGTAGGACATAGGTAAACTGGAAAACGCATGGATAATTGATCCTCGTTCTATGCTTAAAGTGCATGTAGCGCCATAAAACAACATGAACTCTTTTTGCTATACTTCTGATATACTTCAGTTGTCTAACTTAGTGTTCTTTGAGAGTCTGGAGCAGAAATTAAACTAGAATAAACACTACCCGAATTGCGGGATTGATTCATCTTGTGATGTCACAATAAAAACCTACGGGATTTTATTGTAGTAGTTTTCTCTAGGGGAGCGGTCATTAATTACTGGGGGGAGGGCCGGTAAATTTAGGGGGAGGGCTAAGATTTTTTGGGCTTCGATTTGGGGAGGGTCACACATTTTTGGGCGCCTGTTTTAACAATGAAACTTTTACAATATTGTTAGGCTACTTCAATCGACCATTCAGCTCCACCTTGGAAATGTCCCTTAACCAGCAATCAGCGCGGGCTGGATGCTGCTAATGGGCAACGTTCGAAACCTCAAACATTCTGCTTGATAACGAGGTTTTCAGGAGTAAAATAAAAGAAATGCTTTCCTCTTTTGTTAAAATAAAGACGTCATTTTTTTATGTTTTGGGGAGAGCCAAGATTTTGGGTCCTCATTTTAGATATCCCCCCCCCCCCCCTCCCCCCAGTAATTAATGACCGCTCTCTAGGGAGGGAGTTGGTTCATCTTATGACGTCACATGATCCATGAACAGGCAAGGTTAATACCTTTTTGTGAGAAACAAACAATAGTACAATATATATTTTTTGACATATACCTGCACTTTAAATAAATGTTGTCGCTAATTGCAGCTGTAGGCCATTGAATCAATCAATCAATCAATCAATCAATCAATGATAGTTTATTAAACCCTATTGCAGTTGATCTGAATTACAGGGTTGCCAGCAAGAGCCAAGCAAATAGTTACATAGCGTTACAATAACTTATATCATACCATATTACAACTAATGATAATATGACATAGGATATACCACTATTATTATAAGGACATCACTCATTAATATTTAACAGTCACAAAGTCCCCGTATCTCTTAGTGCTGTCCGACTGCCTATGTACTGCGAAATGACCAGATCAGAGGCCATATCCATGGTGAGTGGGGAAAGGAGTCGGTAACAACACCTTGAGTGGGCCCCCAAGCCTGGCTTGTTCAATTAGCTTGACACATGCGTCCTGTCTGCGCGAGCATATAGTAGGGGAAACCCAGATAGCTCAGGAGATTCAGCATAATTGCTATTAGGGTGTATTATCTACAGGGCTTTATTTTGTACAGACTCGATTAAGTCAATGAGATAAGATGTTAGGGCCGCACAGACAGGTGATATATACTCAAATATTGATCGTATTAAACTACAGTACACCGAGACTATATAGATCGTTTGCGGTTAATCCACATTTATTCAGTGTGAGTAGGGCATACAGCCTTTTAATAGCTGTCTTGTAGATAATTATATAAAGTCGCAATGGCAGCCCCATGTAAGGTCACATGATATTTGTACCCCCGGGATCTTATATTTGCTGGCCCTTTCGATTACGGGGTGCCCCCAAGAATGATTGGAGATGTATGGCTAGAATTGTACTGCAGGAACTCTATCACCATTTCTTTGCACGTCTTGGCGTTTAAGCGCATGTTGTGCTGCGTTGCAAAGCTACTTATATCCGCTGCAATGAGCGGTAGGTACCTAGAGAATTCCTGGGAATAATTTCTATTATTTCATACTTGACACGGTTTTCTTTGTTATTCATGAGGCTTTATTTGCCATACATACCCTCATTATAAATGCAAGGATGTATGAGAAAAGTTCCCGGGATGTATCTGGATACATCCCGGGAACTTTTCTCATACATCCCTTGCATTTATAATGAGCAATTCAATACAATTCAACGTTATTTTGTTGTTTCTAGCTTATTATTTTCTCCAAGGAATTCATTCACCTTGGCTTCAGCCAAACTTACTAAATATCCCTATAATGATTTAGGACCTTTTCTCCGTCTTAGTACTCGCCCAAAAATCTACCTAAAAAGAGCTACATCAATGAAAATTTTGCGAAAACCTCGTCAAGTATGAAATAAGTCAGTTAAATACCTCGAACCTCGCTTTTATCCAGATATGTATCTGGCTAAAAGAATCGGTTCTCGGTATTTAACTCTTCCTTACAAACGCGTCGTCAACATGCATATTTTATACGGGTATTCCAGTCCCTGACTAATCTATTGACAAGAATTGCAAATAGTAGATGCGCAAGCCTAGTACTCTAGGAGTAACTGAGGATAAATAACAATCACGGACAAAATGGCGGATAGCACATTATGCATAGCTTTTGCAGGACATTTAACAATGGCCTAACAAGAAGCCGGCATTACAGTTCCGAAGCCTGTCACGGCAACGTACCCACGTTTTCAGATCAAAACAAGACGTTTTTTCCGCCATCATTCTCCACTCCACCGACGGCTTACCGATTCAAAGGTATTACTGTTGTTTATACCAAATGCAGGCTCTAATATAATAAAACGAGGATGTGAGCTACATTTGGGTTCCCAGTGGTTGGGTGCCACACGTAGGACGCGATCACCTTTGTTTTTTTTGGTATAATGCGCATGCTCTGTGCCCTTGTGTTATCTCCGCTTTTCGGCTTAATCGCGGTCGCAAAATGTCCGTGATTTCTGGTAATGGTCAATATTTTGACTCGTTGTGATCTGTCAGTAATCAAAATGCACAGACCCATCTGATAGTGGCTTCGTGAACATCAAAATGTTGCAGTTCAGCTAGGTGAATGTTATGGAATACCCTCAAACTGATAATCTGAGTGATCTCGAACTGTTTTCTGAGTCCTAAGGAACCGCGAGAGCTTTAAGGAATCAATAACACAAGCAATATAATTCTGAAAAATTCCCTCAAAATAGGTCAGTTTACAATTTATCAGAATTATCTACCAGTCGATGAACGTACACACACTACGGTTTAGGAAGTGTTAGTCAGAACAACTATTCTACTATAAGCTTGATATCCCAGCGTATAAGAGCGGCCGGTCAGCGGCTTTGGAATTCGCTACCAAGTAGTCTTAAGGACAGCACCAGTTTGGCCAAATTGAAAAGAGACCTTAAAAATGATCAAATGGAGAAATGTCTAACATTGAAGTAGTTTCTATGTATTTATTGTAATTATTATATTATTTTAGATATTAGTGCATTTTAAATTTATTGTAAATGGGCCTGAAAAGCTCTTAGGGAGAGTCCATTAAAGTTATATACATCTTAAATATTTCTATACCAAGCCATAATGACCCACATGATTACGAGTTATTACACCTAAGAGCTTATATGTTGATACCCTCTCAATATTTGTATTGTCGCCGTAATTTAATACGTAAGGGTTAGTTACTCGTTCCGAGGTGACTGAGCGAGTTTGATCCTTCCTATCCCCTCCCCCTCCCCCCTCGTCTTCTTCGTCAGATAGTAAAAATGCGGAAACTCAAAGAGTTGTCGAGACCCTGTGAAAAGGTAGCCAGACAGACAGACAGAAGAGGTTTATTGGCACTTTGCAGACATTAATGTTTACATCAGTGTTGAATCCAATAATAATAAGATGACTAAATAGATGAATACTAAGTCTTGTTGTAGGGTAATATATATGACATTAATTTATTGTGGAAACAGGTGGCAAGTTACTTATAATGCGGGATCTAATTGTAAGGTACCCTGCGAGCAGAGGAGAGAAACCTCTGCCACAAAACGACTGCTTTTCGCGTTGAGCATGCGCCACAGTATCTGGATTACCATTGGCCTAAAAAAACGAGACGGTAAACATTGTAGATTAAATTGTGAGTAGATTTCAGATTGTCCATTTCCTATTGTTATAAACGGCAGTGGATAAAATAACATTAATGTCCTTCTTCGAAGATATAAATCAAAGCTTTCTTTAGGATAAATTAAGGTAGATTTATTGAACGGTAATTTCAAGGTCTTCTGTGCAGTTCAGTAAAGTAAGGAGAAGACAAAGCCGTAGTTTGAAGCCCGTTCGTATCAATCGTCGGCAAACAACAAACGCGTTACGACATAAATAACGGCTACGAAGGATACTGTGGGCTCTTGCAAAACCAGCAAAGATCGCCAAAAAGTCATGCCCGAGTGATATCAAACAGGTAAAACCGGTTTGGTATCTGGTTTATCACGTGGTTTACCTCCAAGATTTTGGAGGTTGCAAGTGCGCATGTTCAACGAGAAAAGCAATCGTTTCGTGGCAGAGGTTTCTCTCGGCGACAGGAAAGGCAGAGAGATGAGAAACCTCTGCTCGCAGGGTAATTGTAAGGCAATCAGATATGTATTTGGCTGCTCTTCTTGCTATTTTGGTATCTGGCTTAAGTATTAAGGGTTAAAATTTGGTCATCAATTGTTTTCTTTAGAGATCTTTTCAATGTATTTTCCAATGAAGCATAGAATTCCTTTCTCGGCACTTGGTAGTATGTGCATCTAATTATAAAGTGCCGTTCATCCTCAACTTCGGCTTTACAAAGAGGACAAAGCCTCTCGTTGGGTGGTTTGTATGGGCGCTCATATCTGCCCCTCTCAATTTGTAACTCATGATTACTTATTCTCAACTTCGTTAGCGCAATTCGATGCTTCACGTTCTTAATATTTAACAGATAATTTTCAAGTTCATGTCTATATTTGAATGTTCGGTAAAATCTAAATTTGTTACCTTGGTTGTTTTTTCGGTTATTATTTTTTCGGTTATTGACAGACAGACAGACAGACTTTATTCATTAGCTCTTTGCACTACACTGGTACATCAGATGATTGCTAACAAATTTAAAATTGGTTAATGACGGATAGATTGTTCTGTAATCTTAAAAATATAATATATATAGTTATTATTAAATTAGCTTACATTATTTGTGCTGAAATTATGGTGGATCGCATGTCCATACAATCATAAACATATTTTGCTGCTACTGTTGTCACTTGCACAAAATGCTTGTCGTGTAAACGGGTATTCTTCGTTTCCCGCCATTTTCATCTAGTTAACTTTTTGGCTCAAATATCAAAATTACTCTGCAACGTAATATCATGAAATCATCTAATCTAGTTTACTGACTGTCGCTAATACTGACTAGTGTACTGTCTCTGTAACAAAACACATTATGGAATGTGAAATGCCCACTGTCACGCAGAGCGCATGTGCGAGTCTGAGTCCTTCTTTTGAAAATGTACACCCTATGTTTCAAAGATGGGGGGAAAGTGAAAGCGTCGTTTTACCTTACCTTTGAAAATATTTTCAATCGTTATATTCTCGCTAAATATTACTAGCTCAGGTTGTAAACAAATCATATGAAATGTATGCTATACAAGCGAGAACATTTGCTATTGCTAGCGTCCAGGCCAGTGCGGACAGCTTATTTCCTTATTCCGCATGCGTAATGTAGTCGTTGAAAGAAATAAAGAAGACGACTGTCAACTCAGAGGTGAACGTGAATCCAAAACCCCTATGCAATATAAAATTTATCAATGAGATTTCGTCGAATTCGTCACCAATAATGAGGAAAAAGGCAACAAGGATAATAAACTCTTACGATGAGGGAGCGAGAAAAAATACATGCGGGGTGCAGTGAACAGTATGATATCCGTATGATAAGTGGATACCATTCGGTGATGAAACTATATATAGCCCGCTCTAATTATAAGTATTCGCATTGAAATACCTTAGTGTTCCTTCAGAGTTTCCCTGACAAACCGATCAGTCTTATTTTGCGGGATTATATCGAGAAGTTAAAAGAAAACAAGAGCCCATTGAAGATGAAATACACTTTCAGTTTGTAAATTTAAATTTTCACGCGGAATTTGACTCGTTTTTTATAGACAATGTATGGAAAACTGAAAACACGATTGCACGCTTCCCAGCACAGCTACATCCCTCAAATTTCGACATGTTAATCTGTTAACTAATATCTTAAGTTTGTATCTGAAGAATATTTTATAAATTCGATTTTACGGATTTTATTTGGCATCGGATTCGCATCAATTCCAATACAAACACTGTATTTCGCACCCCTTTGAAAATGTCGGAATTTACCGCGAACTAATTATAGACCATTTTCTCAAGTATGCGCACGCAACAGGCTTGACGGGCCGGTAAATACTTCACGTGGGAATCATGTAGTGGTTTCCTATAACCCTCCCTATTATTTCAACCAATACTAAATCCAAGCTTTTTTGCTATGACGAAGGGCTAACGCTCGAAACGTCAGCTGCTACTCGCTTTCCACGGCGGTTATCATACCTCAATCGACTTTAGTTGATTACATATATCAGTCTAAATCCAAGCTGCCTTCATGAAGTATTTCTTGGTGGACCGTGAGTTTTGTAAGCTTTTGTTAGACTCGTTCTGATGCGACAGCCTTTGTTATTCAAATTATCGGCTATTGTTCAAAAATTGGCGGCTATTGTTCAAAAATCGATTTGGCGGGCCAATTTGCGTGCGCATATCTGAGAAAATGGAGAGAAGGGAAATATGCTTGGAAACAGGCCTTCAGGAGTCCAGGGGAACTCTGAAATAACTGGAAGCACGATCAGTAGCTCACTTCAACTAATGACTGGGATATTTATCAATTACTGACAGTTCGTGGTTAAAATTTGCACTGGTTAACACGAGCAATTCGTGCGCCAATCTAATCAAAATGTCAAGCATGGAACGCGAGCTCATTTTGTGAAGTAATTATTTGATTCTTTCGCGCGAATGATTTGTGTGGGCAAAGCCGCGGTTTGTAGTTATATATCGAGTTTTTCTTTACGAAATGAAGGTAAATGTGTGATCTTTCAAACATTAAGTAGCTCTAGGTTCGTACATTTAACAACGTTTCCTGTCGAGCAGCTTTACTTGAAAAAGGAGCGCCTTGAAGATATTTAGTTGTTTCGATTGCTCGGAATAATCTTAGACTTCAGTCATTGTGTCGATTATCGAGGTGAAACTCAAATTGTAGGGCTAAGGTAACCGAGTTTTGGTGCAAAGAGAAGTGTACGGGAAGGGATGGCTACGGAACGGAGGTTGAGCAGATGGATCGTCTTGGTAGCAGTTGAAGTGCATGTGGTTGTCATTTATACCTCCAGAAATAGTGGTGATTTTAAGTCATCTTGATGTATTTGGAGATCTGGTACAGTGGTTGTTCTAAAACATGAACAGCATTATAGATCTTGATTGTGTTGGGAAATAAATGGTAAATATTATTTCCCTCACTCTTCATATTTTGTCTAAAGATACTCTTGGATACTACAAACTATTACACATTACATATAGACGAAATTGCCAAGAAAGTATCATCTGGAATTGGTGCTATCAAAAGCTTAGAGATTTTGTAGACCGTGATACGCTGATATCTGTATATAACGCCTTAGTTCAGCCCCACATCGACTACTGTTGTGGGCAGGCGCGGATCCAGACCGGATTACACCGGTTTACGGAAACCGGTCAAAATTTCCAGATTTTTTTAGTAACCGGGGGGTTCAGTAAAATTTCCAATTTTGGAGTTTGAGTTGGGAAGTCGGAAACCGGTGAGATTGTTTTCTGGATCCGCGCCTGGTGAGGTTTGGCATTCGATGGGAGTGGCCTTGCCGAACGTTTGCAAAAGCTTCAAAACAGGTGCGCTAGGGTAATTATGCGCTGCAAAAACGAAACTGGCCAGTCAGAAATAGCCCTACGCTCTCTTAGCTGGATTACTCTGGCTGAACGTAGAAACCAAATTAAGGTTACATTAATGTTTAAGATTCTTCCTAATTTAGCACCAAGTAGATTGTCTAATATATTTAGGGAACCAGATGCAACCAATAGTAATTACAATTTATGAAATTCTACCAAAAAGTTTGCTCTTCCCCCTACCAAGAACATAATTCCTAAAAATAGGTTAAGCTTAATAATGGTGCAAAATTATGGAACTCCGTACCCAAGTGGTTGCGCGGTTGTAAGTCGCTGGCTTCGTTAGCAGCAAAGCAAATATGCAAAAATGACTAACAAATAGAGTATTAGAGAATACGAAATTCTGACAGTGGTTCTTCTTGCAGTTCAGGTGTTATACAAAAGTCAAAATACCCCGTGTTAGTTCATGTTAATTTCGACGTTAACCTTAGTGATAACTTTTCATTGCAAATAACAAACTCAGTTAAGGCTATGAAGATCCGATAAATGTGGCTAAAGTAGGTTGAAAGTGTGATACAAACTTCACCAGTGAAAGTTAACTTTCTCCTCCTTTTGATTGCGCACATGCGCGACGAACACAATCCAGACGTTGCCACAAACGCTCTGTGAACAATTACATCTGCTGGGAGTGGTGATGGAATCGAATTAGCCTGCAGAACAGGCGCTTTTCCGATACGAGCGGAGCGAGGTACGTATAGCATATACGAGCAAAGAGAGTTCTGATACCGATCCGAGCTAAAATAATAAGCGCCTGCCGCCATCTTACGGAAATTTGAATTCTGTCCCTTTTCCGCACGGATTAACGTGATTATTAAACATGTCAATCAAACTTAGTGTGCTCGTGACTTTGTCGGTATCCAAGATATGTAGTAAAAACATTGCACAGTTCATTGTTATTACCTGTATTTCTCCTGTCCAAGTCTCTACTAGCCTCTGACAGCAGAAGCGAAAATTACTTTGGGGAACTCCGTAATTTCCTTCAGTTCTACGTCTAGATCGTAGAGGCCAAGATGGCTTTTTAGTTCCAGTGTATTTAGTTTCGATTAACTGATCCTTCACAATGCTATGCAAATAGGACAATGCCGAAACGCTGCGTCCTATCTGACTCGACTTCCACGGAAAACGGTTGGAAAATAAAGCTTTCACCTGTTGGTAAAACCGCCAAAATATCTCGCCTAGAAAGTACAATTGTAGAGTATCACTGCCTGCTTTGTTCTTCTAGATACTTTCCTGGATTAATGCTCAACCGCTCGATCACTTCTCTCTTGTCGCCGCCATTTCAGTCAGTTCTCAGGAGGAATGTGCAACATTTCGTGACACATGACAGCGATGACAGCTAATTGACAAATCAGTATTTTCCGTGCAGAATCTGTACGGGAAATGAAAATGTATAAGGGATGGCTGCAGGCCCTCCTTCTTCTCTCTCGTGCCAGTCTCCTTTTTTCACGCGGCCAAATCATTGTATCACTTCCTTTGCGTTGAAATAACACGGAGGGCCTGTTTCGCAGGCTAGAATCGAATATCTAATGCGCATGCCTGTACACTAGACATAACTTCCAATGCCCAGGTTTATGGCGGGCTCACATTGAAGATTAGTTTGTGAAGGAACCATGGTTACGAATTGCTCGTGGGTTATATGCTATGCAAGCCTCCGAGGCCAGCGATAAATTATTCGCCGGGAATCAAATGTTGAATGTTTATGCTGCGGCTAAAAAAAAACTAAATAAACTGAAACTGCAGGGTGAGTTCAGTTATTAACTTCATGATATAGCTTTTTGGAAAAATGAAATCCGGGTGTAAAATATGCCCATGCGATTCTAGTCACATATCCGAAGTTCTAAGTAACTTCAGTCCAACAACCGAACGACTACACGGCCCAGCTAAAGTTTACAGCGGGAGTTCTCGAACGCCTGATATACATAATAATAATTAACAATTATTCACTGAAGTCGAAGTGACTATTGGTGAATATTTACCGAGACGATAAATATTCACCAATAGTTGCTGAGACTGAAGTGAATAATTGTTTTAGTATAATTTCATCAGCGAATATCAGAGAAATTAAAACTAGACAATATTAGTCCGACTTCCGACCCTTTTATAAGTTTTACAAGCGCGCGTGACTGAGGATCATTTTGTGACAACATTTCGGCATAATCACAAACCGACTCGACACGAGACTTGCAGGGACTACAAGAAGGGATTTGCTAAAGAGGAGAAATACCGAAAAGCACTGTCCAAACGCACTCTAGAATTCAAGTTGAAGCAGCACTCTTCACTTTTGAGACCTCGAACCATGTTACAAAGAGAGGAAATGCAGCGAAAATGAGTGGAAATGGGCAAAACTGAAAATCTGTCACGGCGATCGAGTGAAAATTTATCGAACCGCTTTAATTCATCATGATCATGAGTTCACTTCAAAGGACAAATTTGCTGGAAACTACAAACTCTAGTTTGTAGTGGATTATAGCCATCACAGAATCAAAGACAATGACAAATGATTTCGGTACGAGATAAAACTTGAAAACACACCGAAAGCGGCGAGAGAAGAGCATAACAGCAACCGGCTCCCTGAATGAAACTAGAACTAGTTTTTCTATCATGAACCACGAGGAAAATAACTCAAGTACACTCTTTAAGTCGAACAGTTCCAAAATTGGTAGGACAAGGTCTCGTGATATTTATTGCTCTAAGTAGATGTTATTTCATTGTGAAAGCGGTTTGTGATTCATGAGGACCGAATAAACTCAACCCAAAACTCGTAAGTAAACTGTGTTTGTGAAGGCGTTTGGATTAAAAAAAGCTTCAAGTTGAGCTATACTTATTTAGTTGCTTCTTTAGTGGGTTTTGGAAAACCTTTTTATTTCATGATTTATTTCTTCGTGAGAAACATCGGTAAATATGCGAGCGGCCACTTTGGTAAATGCCTTGTATGTTACATTCACCTCCAGGCCCTCCGCAGGTGAATATAGCGACGTATGACGTAATTCTCGACCAATCAGAGCACAGGGATCTATATATTCACTGTTGAAATTATGCATTTTTTTATTAAAATAGATATTAAAACAAACGTTTGAATTTACAATAAATTATACTACTACCACTTACTATACAATGTACAATGTATATAAGTATACGTCTAAATATATCTAGAAATAGACATATTGATGAATCTTTTCTTGAACCTTTCAGTATTAATAATCCTTGGAGGAGAAGGATAACCACGAGGTCTTAACGATCTTCCCCTTATCTTAGGCAAACGATCATACGAATAGTACTGGGGTTACTAGCGGCCAAGGATGAGTACTGATTATATTCCAAAGTTTCCTATCCCGTTCTTCTGGCTGATATCCTGGATGGGAACCACTGATTTAATATAGTCCAAATTTCATAACTCTAGCCTGGATCTTATTATCATACATTATAAGTAAGTTATAAAGAAAGTTTAAGTCATCCATAGCATAGCCATGACTTGCACACCGTAAGTATATACATATAAATTCTAAACCAAAAGTAAGACCACTCAATAAAGCAATACCAGGCCATAAAATTATTCTGAAATTAGCTAGTGTATTTCGAACGTTACTTCAGTTCCAGAAAACATCCGCTGAAATTGAATGAAGAAGTTGACACGAACACTGCACGCATAGTGTACACAAACATCAGGGATGGCGGAGCGAAATTTCAAGTGGGCACTGGGAAATCTAGACCTCTTCCATGGGTTAATTGGAAGTTTGTTGGAAATAAGTTGGAAGTTGAATTTCCAAGGTTTTGCACACTTCCAACGGATGGAAATTTCATTTCTACGGGTTGGAAATATGCTGGAAGTTTGTTGGAAAGTGGTTGGAAATATGCTGGAAATATGTTGGAAATGAATTGGAAATACGTTAGAAATGTGTTGGAAATAAGTTGGAAATTTATTGGAAATATGCTGGAAGTAATTTGGAAATGTGTTGGAAATGTTTGGAAATATACTGGAAATGTACTAGAAATATGTTGGAATTTCCATTGTTTTGCACACTTCCAAGGGATGGAAATGATTTCCATCGGCTGGAAATTAATGCTAATAATTATATTGAAAATTTTGATAGACATTGGTAGACATTTCCTTGAATTATAATAGCAATTCATTGGAAATATTTGTGTAATTTGAAGGAGTCGTGCTCAAAAAGAAAAACCCATCAATTTATTAATTAAAATCATATTGCATTATTTTGTTAACATGCACACTAAATACACAATAGTAAAATACCACTTCTGTATTTCACAGCTGTAAAAACTTTTAAAATCTTGTAAAAATAGAGACTAACAAGTTATGGTCTTTTATAGCAAACTTATATATCCTTATTAATTATTTTGTAAAAAAGACAATCACAAACTACAAACCAGCTGCTGGTCAGTTATGTTTACATAAATCAGTAAAAATCATGTACCAGTCAGTTTTGGGGGAAAGGAATGTTCCTGTTCTGCACACTCCTCATGGACAGATTAGTCTTAGAGATCCCCTAGCCTCATTTTAGTTTATTTATTTTCAAAGTTGCATAGGTCTTGGTCGAGTGACGTAAGATCAAGCAAAAGCCATTGTTCACTAGCACTTGTAGATCCCATTGTTATGGATTCTCGATCTTATATCACACACAATGCACAAGGTTGTAGACAATCAAGGATTCAAGCAAACAAAGAAGTTATTTGTTTAATAAAAAATGGGGTTAGGGGCATTTTAACAAATGACATACAAGTTTTCACCTGCTAACTCGACTGTCCAATAACAGTTCTTTGCACATGCAATTCCTTCAATAAGGATACAGTGCCCTGTGTTGACCTCAAAACAGAAAAATATTTTGCTCTTCATGCAGTCATCAAACAGGCAGTCAGCTGTGAACTACCCAGGTACAGCTCACAGGAACATTCAAAAACACAATCTATGTATGTAATGGTTCCTACTCAATGGTTTGATTCAGTTGTCATAACAGTTTTGACTTGTAAGAATACTTTTAACTCTGAACAAAATATGTGGTTGATATGAAGTGCTCCCATACAGATCACTTTTAGTTGACTCTCATTATAACCCATCTATGGGATAATATAAAAATATATTTATGCTGAGAGCAAAGCTTTGAGGATCAGATGATGTCCAAGGACAAATACCAGCCGCAATGTAGCTTATTGTTGTTGCTATCCTTCAAATATTTTCTTTGATGCAGGCTTATATACTTGCAGGGGGTGTATTTGCTGATAATTTCTCAATCGCAGAGAAAATATCAGGCCATGTGATGCATTCGACCAATCAAAATATTTGGGTTATAAAGCCCAATATATTCAGCTCATGATTCCTCAAGCTTTTCTCATTTCTAAAACTTATTTAACAAGTTCCCGTCATATTTTTTTTTCAAAATATGTAACATAGAAATGTGTTTACAAATAGTTTTGTTGTATATTATTAAGTGGCTGTTGTTGTAGTAATTGTACTGTAAGTATACATCTTATCAGATGATTTTTTAGGTAATACGGGCTGATATCTTACTTGTTTTTCCGAGCTACGCAGGGCGAAAACAAATACGAGCAATGAATAGAATGTCATCCTGTATTGCCTGAAAAATAATCTAATAAGAGATTTATAAAATGACACTTGATTCTCCTCAACAATTTTTACTTTGAACAAAGTACTATATGGTCATGTACTAAACCGCCGGTAAATATTGGTTTACAAGCAGGTAATATTGCAATCTACATAAGATTTAATAATCATAGTTAACTGGGAGATTGACCAGCATATTGTTCTCCTAATTGCATGCTTAATGGGGTCATCTTGTGACGAATTTGCCCCCATGGTGAGTTTGCCCTCATGCTCAGTTCTAGTTTGCTTGCCGGATTGCCGCACCCACCCGTCCCTACTATGGAAGGTCTAAGACCTAGGTAAGTATCTTTTCCACTGTGAAACCAGTGTGACAGGTGCCAGGGGTTGACCCATGGCTTGGTTGCCATGGTTCCCTCCTTAGTTGCGCATTGCTTGCCTGTTGCTAGTACTTGCATTGCAAATGGCACCTACCCTCCATCCTTTTCTATATTGACAAGTTAATGGGTAATATGTTGGCATATCAGTCTGTTTTTTCCGCTAATATGGTAAAATCATGTCATAGTAATATAATAATATATACATGTATATATGCTGATCAAACTAACTTCTACCTATTAAAATAATGTAATATGAATTTGTTTCACCTATTATTTCATATTAACTGTTTAAGTGAGGAAGGATACTATATGTATTTTCCATTTGTCAACACATCTCATTCTAGAAATATCCAGGTTTTTCTAGGTTTGTTTTTACAATGAGATGATCTATTGATGATCAAATTATCAATAAGGATCTTAATGACAATCAATAAAAGCAACCTGGAGACAAATCACAAAATGAACATCAGAATTCTTAAAAATATGCTTTCTAAAAAAACCTGATTTCAACTTTACACAACAATTGGTACTAAATAAAGAAAGTAAACATCACTATAGAGATCATGAACATTTTTCCAGCTCAGGCTCTTTAACATCATGGACATAAAAGTGTCTCTGTTAATTTGCCAAATAACTTATTTTGCTTAAAACCATCTGATGTACCCCATGCAGTACAGTTCTGATTGTTTTTACTGAGTATTTGTAGAAATCTACATGCTGTGATTTGTATCCAGGCTAATTGTCCAGTTTCCTACATGTCCTTTGCATTGATCATGTAAAACCCGAGTATCTCTCTACAATGACAGGAAATATTATCCTTTCAGCTTGCCTGTTTGTTGCCCCATTTAAGACCACATGACGTTTCCCTTGGCTGTTTTTTTTGTATCCCAAGAGGACATGTACCAATTTGTATAATTGGAAAACAAAGCACTGGATCCTCTGGAGAACTTTAAAAAATCACGTGGTCTGAAATGGGGCAACAAACAGACAAGCTGAAAGGGTCAATTAATTTCTATTTTATAGACCCTTTAAAGTGCCTATCACCCTTTTGCAATTTTGATAGCTTATGTACCTCCGAAACGTTTTGAGTACTTCTGTGAAGAAAGTTTTTGTTTAAAGTGAATACTTTATGTTCTACGCTTGTTTGAAATCGTGTAAATGTCACCTTTCCTGACCCATGACCGCGTAAGTAAAAGCCTGGGTCGAAACCTGGGTAGACGTCATCTTGACGTCATATAATTAATTCGGATTTGCAATCATTTGAAGAAATACTTACCATGTTGACTAAAATGACTTTTTTCTTTACTAACAACTCAAAAACTGTGTATATTTTCTATGCATCGATGTTGTTGTGATAAAAAGGCGACATGGAAAATAATGCATTAATGAGATGACGTCTACCCAGGTTTCGACCCAGGCTTTTACTTACGCGGTCATTGGCCAGGAAAGGTCACATTTACACGATTTCAAACAAACGTAGAACATAAAGTATTCACTTTAAACCAAAACTTTCTTCACAGAAGTACTCAAAACTTTTCGGAGGTTCATAAGCTATCAAATTGCAAAAGGGTGATAGGCACTTTAAGTTCTTATAATCAATTGCCCTATATCATTATGACGTCAAATCAAAACAATCTCTTGTTTAAACGCTAAGGATCACGGTCGCGGGAGGGGGACAAAACAGCAACAACACAAAGGAAATCGCTATGAAATGCATTTTGTAGAACGTAGAATAGCGGTAACAGCCACCAAATACGGTAAATATTGTGGGATAAGCATTGATACAGCTGATATCTGGAAACCAGACAATTCGAAGTTAAATTTTCCTCAGCAGAGCAGATTTGGTTCAAAATTCTATCGTTCAAGTCGATTCTGTCCCCCTCATAAACAAGCCGTGACGTCATAATGATATAGGGTAATTGGTTGGCCTTTTTGTTTCTTAATACAGCCTTCCTGGCAAAGGCTCTGACCAATCGCAAGTAATACGCTTTCTACGGTTGCCTTTCCCTGAAAATTAATGTGAAGGCTCTTGGCAAAGGATTTCACTTTCTTCTTTGCCACTCATGCATCTGAAATGGTTCAGTTCCAGGTGTTTTTTTAAAGAGGGCAACAGTCATTGCTTCAGCATTGGTGAGCTGTAGAAAACAGAAAAAAAAATCATTAGATTATAAAGTTTAATTGCATTCATTGCAACATTCACCAAATTTCGATAATAGTTTAAAACTGCATGCAAGAAACAGTGAAGACTTGTCATTTAGTATTACTTTTAATCATAATTTCCCTCATGTAGTTGTCACCAGCAGATTGCCAGTTTCTTAGTTTTTAAGTTTCTGAATAATATATATAGCACATTTTCTAGTGACATTAAGGAAGCAGAGTTATGGGGGAAAAAGGTTCATAAAAATAATTTGTAAAATATGTACGTGTAGAATGATATATTTTAATTACAATGAAAATTATGGGCTAATTTAATTAGGCCTGGTCTTCAATAAACCAATGTTTATTTTCGCGTGAAACTTTGAGGCTTCTGATGAGGTGCATTAGGGATTCCCACTTGGGTTCCCTGTGGTCACATATATGGTTTGCTTTTTGGTGTTTGTGGTCGGTCAACTGACTTTCCCGAAATCCAGAGTTTTCTCTGACTGGTTGGCTGGGTTTAAAGTTCATAAAAATGATTTGAGAAGGCAACATTTTCAATGCACCTGGAAATTGTGCAGGGAACACAGAGAGACTTGGTAATAATACGAAATGGGCGAGAACAGAGCCAAGCCCAAAATGAATGGCAGGAAGGCACTTAGACTTGCTCCAAGTCGAACTTGTTTAGTCACCGGGTAAGCGATTACTGGGTCAAAAAGCGAGCGCAAGTTCGACTTGTTTCACTTGCAGGAAATTGAATCGGGTTATTATGTTTTGGTACGAAAACACGTTTCAGGGGCGGAGCTTATATTTTGCGCTTTGACAAACTCTTTATGAGTACACACTCAAATTGTAAATACCACATCCACGGTCGACTGACTTGATGCATTAACATACAATGCCTGACGAACTGACGCTTTTGTGATTGGGCAAATCTTAGTAAGTCATAAGCCACGCCTCCGGTTGAAAAATCAACCGGTAAATTTGGCACGCTGCAAGTGGGAAAAGTCCTTTGTGCAGGGGCTAAGAAGGACTTTGAGAAAGTCTAGAAGGCACTCAACACTTCAAGAATGTGAACGTGAGTGACATTCAGTTTTGTTTATGATAGTTTCCGGAGCAATATTGTGAACAATTAATCGACACCGACACAACCAGAAACTCAAATTTACACAAGAAAAACACAAAATAATTTGCACAAGGATTAATCCTCAGATCGACTTCAATATTTCAGAAACATTGATCACCAAATAATTTCACAAGAAACTCTCCAGAACAAAGGGAAAATTGCCTTCACCATAGCAGCAGCTAGACAACAACAGGTTTCAAATTTATAGCAAAAAATGTACTTCTATATATATACGTATATCATATATGTTATACTTCCTTGTATTTACGGTGGCTCGTGGGGACAACACACTTCCCGAGCTGCAAAGCACTTCCCAGATTAACAAAGCACTTTCCTAGTGAGCTTACACAAAACACCTCCCAGATTACAAAACGCTTGTCGAATTGCACAAAACACTTGCCGAATTATATTACATGGTGTACAAAATACTCGTCGAGTTACAAACCACTCGCCGAGTTACAAAACACTTGCCCAGTTACAAAACACTTGCCCATTTGGAAACCAGAGGTACAATGTAGCACCTAGCCCAAGCTTGACCGAAAATCCCTGGAGACTTGGTTGGGACAAATCAGAAGGCCAGGCTACCAAGTACATGGCTTCATGCTTGGATGTAAATTAAGTCACAAGAAATGATTTCTAAACTAATATTTGTTGTTCACTAAGACCATAATATACAAACATAAGGGGGTTTGCTCTGCATAATGAATTCAACCAAGCTTTAATTAATCTTTATTAGTTTATATAAGCTTTTAATAATTTAATCTTAACTATTAAAATTTAACTTTAAGAGCTTTAATACTCGGCCAATTAGGGGGAGTATCTACAGAATAAGGTGATATCTTCGAAAACTCTGAATTTCTAATGAGACCTAGTGAAACCACCATAGGGGCTGATCAAAGTCAGGTCCCAGCTAAACCACAGATTGAATTATTGTTGGTTGTTGTGGAGGGAGGAAAACCGGAGAAAAACCCTCAGAGGGCCATAGAGCCAGAGGTGAGAGGCGAATCACTTAACCACTGCGCCACCTTACAGCTTTCCTATAAAACTTCTGTAAGAATAAAATGACTGTTTGAACTTGAAGTGAGAGAAATGATAACTAATGTAATACATTCAACGAAGATCCAAAACAATGACAGGTAGCTCAAGCTTGCAATCTATATAAGCGATTACAAGGGAATGTATCGAATTTTACTATTATTTCCTTGGCAGTTTAGTCTCGATTCAGGGCAGTACACCGGAGCAAAACATCACACGCATGTGCTTTTGGTTGGGTGCACATCTCCCCAGTTTCCTGCCGAAACTAAAAGAAAACAGAGGCAATCGCCATATTTCTAATTATTGGTAGGAATGTGCAATGTTTCGCAAAAAAAGAGAACTACTTAAGCGGCATTGTCTGAGAAAGTATGTCAGATGTTGGAAATGGGGGGTCAGCAGATTTCAATGAAACTTGCTGTAGAAGTTGACCTTTATGAGTTATTCCAAAATGTGGTTTGACTTGGTTTGCCAGAGTCTTTTTTCAAAAATTTCAGGGGGGTCCCATTTTTGGCCTCAGGACCATCAAAAATACTGTCATATGGAGGGTAAGTTCAATGCCTCACTAAAATAAATACAGAAAACCCATGGACTTCACAATGGTTTGGTATCTTTCTACTACTAACCCTCTTTCATAACACATGTGAGATTGCGCATCGAGGTAATGAGTAGAGAGAGGCCTGGCACTAGTTTTGAGCAATTATGAAAGCTAAAAACACTACCAAAAATTGCACAATTTCAAAACTTAATATTTTTTACCTGCCATCCTAGCTAGAATTGGTATTTCAATCATGAGTTACATTATTATTAGTAGAAACAGAAACAGGTTAGAAAAAATTGGGCCATTTAATTTTTGTGGTTTTCTGGCCTTATTTTAATATCATACTTTTGCAAAATGGCCATATTTCCATAAACACTTTTCTTGCTATAATGACAACGGTTTTTAGCTTTAGCATCTCAAATTACTTTCTTTTTATTCTACTTGATGTCTAAACTTACAAAACAATAGTATTTTTAGGAAAACACTGTTCAGGTAGTAAAAAAGTGGCCTCCATATTTGGCTTTAATTAAAGTGCCTATGAAGCTTATTTTTTTATTTTAGATATCAATTCTACATCATGTGAATAGTACAATGGTACAATACATCTTGCTTTGAATGCTGTGCCACTGAGTTAAGGATGTTTTAATATCCAAAATGCTAATTACATGACGTCAGGGGAGGCATCAATTATTATACAATTTTTTTTGTTACAATTAAACAAATTTTGTAAATTATCAGTGTTATACCCATGGTTGAAATAAAATGATGTTAGAAATTTGTTTTCCTATATCAATAGAAACGCCCATTCACAACCAGTAAGAAGCGATTGCAGATACCTCCCCTGACGTCATGTAATTAGCATTTTGGATATTAAAACCTCCTTAACTCAGCGGCACAGCATTCAAAGCAAAATATATTTTACCATAATTCTACTATTCACTTGGTTGAGAACTGATATCTAAAATAAAAAAAATAAGCTTCATAGGCATTTTAAGTATACACATGTCACATTAATAACTAAACTAAAGATGTCTGAAAGACTAGTAATTTAAGTGGTATTTGAAGAGTTCTACAGTAAACATTGCTTCATTGTACTTACCTACGACATTAGTATATCGGTTCTACTTCTACTAAACAAATGTTAACATCATGGCTTTAATTTGTCCACATTCCAGTACATGTATGTCTGTCAATTTTGTTGTCTTCACTCACAAGTGTAGCATAACCCTTGAGGCTCCATTAAGATGAACACTTTATGTGTGAACGTTCTTAGCAAAATTATCCCCACTTTGTACGCTGTTCACTTTGCATACATTTTGTTGTTTGATCTCCTGCATCGAAGTTATGCCGATTTTTTTCTGGTAACACAACAATGCAGATAAATCTGTATCACCCTTGTTCCTTCATGATCAATGTTAAGTACATGTACAATGTAGAAGTAGAATACTTTTCAGTTGACAAAATATTTTGCCTTGTCAGGAAGTAATGGGCTCCTGCCATTTGTAATTGTTGTTGTTGATCAGTCGTCCGCAATCTTGTACACGTGTTTCGAGGGGTCTGAGTCATACCTGGTTCCAGTCTTATTAAAAAAAAACGAGTTTTCACGTCCAGTTGTTTTCAAAGAAGGCATATGGCTCAGTTATTTATTAACCTAGCTATTAAAGCGTAACCCCCAAAGTTTTCGTGCTTTAGAATATACAACTATACATACTTGGCAGCATCGAAGAATCAGTTGAAATTAACGCAGAACATGGAAGTTCAAGATAATGTTATTTTACTTTAGAGCTTTGTAACCCCCTACCAAAAATGAAATGCGGGCTAGCGCCTTCTTTGTGTACCAGAATCTATCATAATTGTATTCTAGGATTAGGGTTAACGTTCTTTGTATTTCAGGTATTGTTTTGCTGTCTTCTTTGTTTTAAATCATCTGTGTTCCTGTACACGAAGAAGCGGTCCCAAAATGCGGGAGAGAAACAAAAACGATATACAAAATAAGTCGATTATAAGTAAAAATGTGAGCTGGATACGCGGAACGAATAATTTATACAGGACATTTTAACGCCCATGCTGGAAGCGGTATACATCACTATAAAGATCCGATACCATGCCGCAGAATCCGGGAAATATGAGAAATACATGTACCAGAATGAAATCGCAACTTTGTGTATACAAGATGTATTTTTTTACTTATTCGATGAAGCGAAGGCAAACGTGTCAACAGCAACGTTTGCGTGCTAGATTTATTGTCTCTATTTTGCTTACATGTACATCACAGATAGTTCTGTGTGTATTATTATAGCCTTATTATTGTAATTATTTTTCATTATTCATTAATATTACTCTGACTCGACTAGCAAAATTGTTATACACTGGGAGTACAATTTTATTGTTAACAATTTTGGCGGCGATGGAGCACAATAAAAGCTTCCATATTATTTTGAGCTAGTACATGTGACAAACAATAATTTGTTAGAGGGTGATATCTCAGATTTGTCATATTCTCAGATTAGTAAAAAAATAAATTTTCAATTCTGAGGTACAAATGCAGCCTGATTTAGGATACTGTTTTCTTTATTTTTTCTTGTTCCCTAGGATGAAGGGAACAATTTGTAGTCACAAAGGGTCTAATCTGAGGAACATTAAAAACCTTAAACCGGGCCGAGAGAGAGACAAAGCCCTTCCTGGTTGTGCTGAACTTGTATAATAGACATTTGTTTACAGTTAAACCTTCTCTAAGAGACATGTTCCCCAAACTCAGCAACCACGACCAACACTGAAGATTAATTGTGATTAATTTTTCTATCTTTTTTCCTAGTAAAGGCTGCCTGACAGTAAGTTCATACATAATATTTTCCTGATTCGAGTTTTTGATTATTCTAGTTTATGTTAATTTTTGCATTCATTATTCCATACGTGATGGCATCACGTTATTAATATATGCACGAGATGAAGTGAAAGAAAATGTGCTTTCCATACTCTTTCCATCCCCCTTCTCCCCCGGCCGGCCCTCCCCTGAAAAAAAAAGCCAGCAAAAGGGGAACTACTGGACAGAAACAAACATATTAATACAAAATAAGCCGATAATAATAAAAAACGAAGGACATTTTAAGAACCATGCAGGGACACGGGACAAACTATGAAAAAAAAAACACTGGCTGTCCTGCAGAAATAGCGAAATTTTGATCACCAAGAAAGATTACACCCCATCTACAAATTTGCCACCCTGTGGTGCTACTCTCGCAAGCAACCACCTTAGTCAAATATTTTGTCAACCACCTTAGTCAACGAGAGGTTCAACAGAATGCCTCATTTTCTTTCAGAATTAAAAAAACGTGATCCCTTCCCCTAGTCTCCTTCGCACCCCACCCCTGGCGAAAAGTAACTAATTAAAATATCAACCCCCATCAGATCGAAAATACTGAAATGTCAGCAGCATTTTTATATGTAGCATTATCATTCTAAACCATGGAAACACTTTGGGTTAATAAAAAAAGAACATGATCATGGCCGGCTTTGATGAAAACAACTGGATGTGTATGTAGGAGACTCAGGAACCAGGTATGACCCAGTCCCCTCAAAACACACGTCCAAGATGGCAGACGACAGATCAACCAACCTTGTCCCCAGGGTCTTCTCGGTCAGATCCAAGATATATTGGATCTGACCGAGAAGACCCTGGGGTCAAGATTATAATAATAATAATAACAATGTTTATACAGGGGGCTCGCATCACCAAGGTGTTTTTCAGCGAGGCCCTGTTAAAATTATAATAATAAAAATACAATGGGGAGTTCAAAAATGAAAGTTAAAAATGCTATTATACAAATTGAGTATGTAAAATCTAATTAAAAATATGTGTCTTGATATGCTGTTTAAAAACAGCCAAGGATTCGGATTCCTTTATTGACTTAATATCTAAATTGTTCCAGTCATAAAAACCTTGGTAAAAAAGCAGTTGTTTTCCATAATTATGTTTTACTAAAGGGAGGCGATAATCTCCCTTTCTTCTCGTATTGTAGTTACTGTTGTGAATATCACTATTTCTTAAAATATTAAAATTGTAATTTATAAGTCCGTGGATATACTTAAATATAAGTATAAGTCTATGTACAAGGCGCCGCTGGGATAAAGTGGGCCAACCAATCTATTGAGAGCATCAGTGGCTGAGGCATGCCTAGGCAGGTCAAGAATAATTTTAGCTGCCTTGTTTTGTATGATCTGGAGATCTTCCATGAGGGTGGCATTGTTCTTATCGCCCCAGATAACGTCAGCGTAGTCCAAAAGTGGGCTAACAAGACTATTATATAAAGTTGCTCGTGCCTCTAAAGGAAGCAAGTGCTTGACACGTTTGAGTAATCCAAGCCTTTGATTGGCTTTGGCAATTATAGCCTCGATTTGCTCGTGCCAGTTCATGTGTTTACTTATAATAACTCCAAGGTACTTAATAGAGTCTGAATTCTCGAGATTATCATTATCTATAGTAAGCTTAATACTTGGACAGGCTTGCAATTTACGATTACTACCAAATAGAATGAATTTAGATTTCGATGTGTTTAAAGTCAGGCGATTGTAATTGAGCCAATGCGAAGGAGATTGCAGATCAACAACAGATAAATGAAGCAGGAAGATATGTAAACAGCAAAATATTTTGTCAACTGAAAAAGGTATTCTACTTCGACTCACCTACTGATTGGCCATATTAGCTAGGATTTCTCTGCATTGTGGATGTTACCAGCAAAAATGGGCATCGCTTCAATTGATAAAACAACCAAAGGCATGCAGCCATACCATACCGATTTTTCCGAAGATACACTGATTGTGTTCCGACGACTTTCCAAAAGCTCTCGGACAATTAGTTTCAAGCTTTTTTAACCCTCGAGCCTGAAAAACGGCGAACTCAATCCATAAAACTGCTAAAAACCGGGAGATTTGATGCTCTATCCGGGAGACCGGGAGATGAGGTCCAAAATCTGGAGTCTCTCGCATAAACCGGGAGAATTGGCAGGTATGAGTAGTGGACATGCAAAGTGATGAAGTGGGCATAATTTTGCTAAGAACGTTCCTCAGAGGACCACAGCAACTGCCAATTCGAACCTCACAACAAAGCGAGAGATGTTACGAGAGTCTTCAAAGATCTATGACCCACTTGGACTCCTTAGTCCAGTGACAGTACGAGCAAAAATCCTGATGCCTCGAGGGTTATGCTAGACTTGAGTGAAGACAACAAAATTGACAGACATGCATACACGTACTGGAATGTGGACAAAGCCATGATGTCAACAGTATTTTAGTAGAAGTAGAACAATGAAACAATGTTTACTGTAGAACTCCTTAACTCTTCAAATACCACTTACTAGTCTTTTAGACATCTTTAGTTTAGTTATTAATGTGGCATGTGTAGTTTGAAGTCAAATATGGAGGGTTGTTACAGTATTATTTTACAGTTGTGAGGCCACTTTTTTAACAACCTGAAACAGTGTTTTCCTAAAATACTATTGTTTTATAAGTTTAGACATCAAGTAGAATAAGAAGAAAGTAATTTGAAATGCTCAAGGTAAACATTTGTTTTCAATATAGCCAGAAAAGTGTTTGTGTGAATATGGCCATTTTGCAAAAGTAGGATATTAAAATAAGGCCAGAAAACCGCAAAATGTGAATAGCCCATATTTTTCTAACCCGTTTCTGTTTCTGTTTCTGCTAATAATGATGTAACTCATGATTGAAATACCAATTCTAGATAGGATGGCAGGTAAAAAATATTAAGTTTTGAAATTGTGCCATTTTTGGTAGTTTTTAGCTTTCATAATTGCTTAAAACTAGTGCCAGGCCTCTCTCTACTCATTACCTCCATGCCGCAATCTCACATGTGTTATGAAAGCGGGTTAGTAGTAGAAAGATACCATACCATTGTGAAATCCATGAGTTTTCTGTATTTATTTTAGTTAGGCATTGAACTTACCCTCCAGATGACAGTATTTTTGATGGTCCTGAGGCCAAAAATGGGACCCCCTTGAAATGTTTGAAAAAAGACTCTGGCAAACCAAGTCAAACCACATTTTGGAATAACTCATAAAGGTCAACTTCTACAGCAAGTTTCATTGAAATCCGCTGACCCCCCATTTCCAACATCTGACACACTTTCTCAGACAATGCCTCTTAAAAGCTAAGCCTAAATTAAGACGTTAACAGGATTAAATAATTTTATAACTTGGTAAACTCACTTAGTTACTAAAAATGTTGAAGCCCTCAGAAATTGGTATTTGAAACCACAACCTTCGTTCTTTTGGCCAGCAGAGCATAATGTTTTGCTGCAGTGGTGATTCAGGGTGGGTTTTGATTTTGTGGCTTTCTTCTTGGGGGTGCATAATTTGACACCATATTTTGTTTTTTGGGGGGGGGGGGGGGTGGGGCAAGGAATTTGAACAAGTTGTCTCGATTTCATGTTACATGTACATGCTGTGTGGTTTCCTCAATCTAAATCATGGCGGAGTGGTACCCTAGCATAGGAAAAATAAATTTAAAGAACATTGATGAGAATTTGCCAAACCCCATCTGACATTAATGGGAAGAGTTCCACTTTTCCTGGGAAAGTCACAAAATCAAAAGCCCCCTGAATCACCACCGTGGCAAAACATTATGCTCCGCTGGCCGAAAGAACAAAGGCTCTGGTTTCAATACCAATTGCTGAGGACTTAAAACTTTTTTAGTAAATAATTTTATAACTTAAGAAAACTTAAACTTGTTATATTTTTCTTGTTTTCTTGTGGAACAATTTGCACATTCCTGCTAATAAGTAGAAACAGGGGTGATTGCCTCTGTTTTCTTTTAATTTCGGCAGGAAACTGGGGAGATGTGCATGCGACCAGCTCATCAAAACCACATGCACATGACATTTTGCAGCGGTGTGCCCTGAATTGAGGCTAAACTGCCCAGGAATCACCATAGACATTCAAGGTGATGACTACAAGGGAAATCAAAAGTTTTTGAAACATTAGATTAGATTAAGAGCACTACAGTGATATAGTAAAATTTCCATAGATTCTCTTGTAATCGCTTGGGCTACCTGTTGTTGGATGGCATTATGATTTTGTCATTGATTTGGATCTTCGTTGAATGTAGTCCAGTTTCGTATTCGAAAATTACTGCTGGATGCAATGACTACAGATGCATGTATGCAGGGTTAGCCTCATTCTGAAGTTAAACATTCATAAATACCAGCAAGAAGGTGGGCTATTCACAACTCTGCATATTGTTGTAGTTTCGCGTTGCACTTTCTCGCTGGTATTTAAGAATGTTGAACTTCAGAATGAGGCTAACCCTGTGTACATGCATGTGTAGTCATTGCATTCAGCAGTAATTATCGAATACAAAACTGGACTATTACGATACATTAGTTGTCATTTCTCTCACTTCAAGTTCATAGTCATTTCATTCTTACAGACATTTTATAGGAGAACCAGGATGGCGCAGACTAAAGCTTGGTTGAGTTCATTATGTACAGCAAACCCCCTTATGTTTGTCTAATAAATGATGGTCTTAGTGTACATACATTAGTTTAGAAAATAATTAATCATTTCTTGATGATAATATTATTCACTTACATTACATAACCACAAAGCCATGTACTTGGTAGCCTGGCCTTCTTCTGTTTTGTCCCAACCAGGTTTCCAGGGATTCTCGGCCAAGATGGTCGCCAAAGCTTGGGCGACCTGTGGTTTCCAAACTCGGCAAGTGTTTTGGAACTTGGCTAGCCTGGGAAACCAGCCAACTCTTATGGCTCGATCCCCCACTTGCAAAAGAGACGTCTGGGCAATGAGGCAGAAAATTCCATACTGATGACGTAGCAGATAGCCATTTCATGATGTATAAATTAGTTACAATTCTCAGAAGCCAAATACGTACAACAGAGTTCTTTTCGAGGTATACAACTATCAAGGCTACTTGTTTGCTTGGCAGTGGATCACCGTCATGATATGAACAACCATGAAATTCAAGCCTATTTAGCGTGGCGTCGGTAGCTAGTCATTCTTTCAGCTCAGTGTGTGTAGGTTTAATAATATGAAATTATAAACAACTATTACAGTACCAGTTTTTGATCACTTTCTTCTAAATGTTTTGACAGTATATAACATTTCGCTTTACTAGCCAATGAAAGAACTATGCAAAGGAGCCACCAACAGCACAGACACACATGCTAAATATGCTTGAATTTCATGTTTGTCCACTGCCAAGCAAACAAGCAGCCCCGGTAGTTATATTCCTTGAAAAGAACTCTGTTGATCGCATCTGGCTTCTGAGAATTGCAACTAATTTATGCATCATGAAACAGCTGTCTGCTACGTAATCAGTATGGAATTTTCTGCCTCATTGCCCAAACGTCTCTTTCGCGAGTGAGGGAGCGATAAGAGTCAGCTGGTTTTCCAGGCTATAACTCAGCAAGTGTTTTGTAATCGGTCAGGCACATGTTCTCTGATCGGTAAGTGTTCTCTAATCCAGGGAAGTGTTTTGCAACTTGGGAGGGGTTTTGTGTAACTCAGCAAGTGTTTCGTAATCTGGGAGGTGTTTTGTGTAATCTGGGAAGTGTTTTGCAACTAAGCAAGTGTTTTGTCCCTACGAGCCACCGTATGTTGACCCTTATTTTATATTGTGTATGTTAATTGTGGCTCAATATTAATTCTGGTGCAACTATTTTTGCACCAGTGCATTTGAAAAATGAGATGCTGATTGGCTGAGAGGTGAGTGGTGATTCACAGTGGAATCATCACTGCATGCTACAGTATGTACAACTAACACAAATATCAACTTAGACAAATTGCTGTATATATACAGTCGCTGCCAAAAAGGTTGTCCAGCAGAACATAATATAATACTTTAATATCCATTGTTTTGGCCTATTGTCTAGGCCAAAACAATAGGCCAAAACAATGGATATTAAAGTATTATATTATGTTCTGCTGGACAACCTTTTTGGCATCGACTGTATATATATATATTAATAACCCTGAATAATACGCTGGGATCTGGGTATATACAGATTTTAAATGAATGTACCGTAATAAGATGTACATGTATAAAATAATTTATTATGCGACTATGGCATAATTTTACCATATTAGGTAAAACAATGGTACTAGTGACTTACCGGTAGCTCTAAACACCCAGAATTAGTGAGCAATTGGGTTTACTGAGGTTACTGTTAGGTTTGGATTAGTTCACAGGTCCATCAAATCGATCTATAATAGTGTTAGGAATGAGTTTGCTTGGAGTGGGGTGTTAACTGGCTTTAATAAATCTGCTTGTTATTACTGGCCCTGTGCATGGAAACGGAAAAGTGAAATATAACTGTTGACAACGTTTTGAGTTATTTATGTGTATTGATCATTGATAGCCAAACCTGGGTCAATGTGACCTAGGTTAAATTGACTCGGGGTCAATTTGACCTGAATGGTCAATTTGACCTGAATGGTCAGACAATTTGACCTGCAACATATATATTCAAGCTCAAAGCATATTTGGTACATGATACAATGTATATACAGTTGAATCCCGATAACTCGAACCTGACCAAGGGAAATCAGAAAAGGTTTGAGTTAGCGAGAGATGGGAACAAATGACTGGAAATTAGGGAATAAAATGGTGTTTTGCTTACATACTTTTAATATTTCTATTCAAAGAGTTTGCATTTAATCAGGTTTTTTTTACCGAGAAAGAGTAAAAAACGGATCAATATTTAGCAAATAAAACAGAACAGAACAGATATGGAGGAAATACACTACTTTTTACAGAAATAGTCTGTTAATAGGCCCTGACGCTGTCGATGATTCTGGAGAGCTTTGTCACGTTAGATTTGAAATCATCGATTTGATCCTCCACAAAGTGCTGTGCATGCTCCATTTCAAGGGACAGAAGAAATTTATTGACATTTTAAAGAAACAGATAAGCCGCTAAGCTTGATGAAAGCTGGTTGAATGGATCCTTTGTTTCCCTTTGATTCCTGCTGACACCGCTTATCGTGTACAATATTCTCACAGGACTGAACTGACACGTTTTATGTAACGTAAAACCAAGAAACTAGAGAAGTTAACACAAAGAATACATGCTGCTTCAAAATAAATTCAATGTTCTGAAGTACGTTTTGTCTCGTTACGTCTTGATAAACGAGGTTTGAGTTCTCGAGGGTAAAATTATAAAGAAAATGACCAGAAGGAAAACAAAAATTGCTTCGAGTTACGGAGGGTAAAATTACATTAAATGAATGACGCAAATCCAGGGGAAATCAATGTTGGTTCGAGTTAGCGCAAGCTTTGATTTACCGACGGTTCGAGTTATCGGGATTCAACTGTACATAATGTACATACCTCCTGTAATTCCCCCTCTGAATCCTCCTATGATGATCCCCATGTATCCTCCTCTGACAATGTATCCTTAATGAAGCATAATTTTGAAGAACAATGATTTTTTAAGATTGAAGTACTCAGGCTTCAAGAAGCATATATAAAATAATTGGTGTGTTACGTAATACTTTAAAGTGCCAATGAAATGACACAATCAATCCAGTTTTTATTTAATTTAATTTAATTCTAGGTGTCACTTAGCCATTTTGTACAATTAAAAATCAATTTGGAGAGCACAAACATAATTTCATTTTGTATCAAGTCAGGCATAATTGCCAAAATCAGGCATTAAAGATATGCTAATCACAGGCGTGATGTCACTGGGTCTGCACATTTATATTCACAAAAGTAAAAATTATGGCTGACTGCAAGGCTTCTATTAGACAAATAAATTATTATGGCCATCTTCAAGGTTTCTCAAAGCAAGACATTTAAATTGAAAATTGGCCCAAAACTGCACTTATTTTGTAGTACTTACATGTATTTAAGGAGACGAATATAAATGTCATTATCATGTCTTTAACAGCATAAAAATTGTCGCCAGATTTTGGCAATTCCGCCTGACTTTGATACAAAAAAATATAATGTTCGCACTCTACAAATTAATTGTTAATTGCACAAAATGACTAAGAGAAGCCTAGAATTTAATAAAATAAAATAAAAACGATGAATTATTTTCACTTCATTAGCACTTTAAAATGTAGATTTATTTTAGTTTGCAATTGCTGCATAATATTTTAGTTTATATTATGTTGCATCCTAATCAGCTTAATATTGCGATTTCAATGAATAATTAAACATAACTGTCGTCAAAATATTTTTCCACATGGATTTTGGGACAGGCCAATCAAAATATTTTGGTGGCAGCTGCATTTTTCAAAAAAAGGTTCTTACAGTACTAGTGTTTACACAAATAAGTATGTTTGTATATGTTGCAGGTAACTTTTGATTACAGGTTGAAATTCTTTCAACCTAGGTTATAATTTTTAAACTGGGTTACATTTTTTTGAGCTACAATTTATAGCTGTTCTGCTAACTGTGTATTCATGAGTTTTCTTGTATTTTGTGTTGTTCAGGAAAAGGAAACACTAGTGTGTCACTAGCTCTAAATTAACACCCTAAATTAGCGACTAGCTCTAAACACCCTAAATTAGTGACTACATGTACATGTACATGTAGCTCTAAACACACGAAATTTAAGTCATGAATACTAAATTAGTAACTAGCTCTAAACACACTAAATTGAAGTGACTAGCTCTAAACACACTAAATTGAAGTGACTTAAAGCTATAAACACCCTAAATTAGTGACTACATGTAGCTCTAAACACACTAAATTTAAGTGACTTGCTCTAAACACACTATGTTTAAGTGACTAGCTCTAAACACCCTAAGTTAGTGACTGGCCATTTACTTGAGGGGTGCTAGAAATGAAGTTTTATACATGTATGTACAAATGTGTGGTTCCAGAAAATATCCATAACCCCATCACAGAGAGAATTTGATATACATGTAAGGCCCCCCACCCCTCTGGAATTTCCAATTTTCTCCCATACAATCTCTGTAATTTTGTAGTCCCTCTGAATCCCCCCTTCCCCCTCCCCCCACCCCTCCCTTGTGGAAATTTCCAATTCCCTCTGTGGTGGGGGTATGGATATTTTCTGGAATTACACAATTAATGTGTGTGGTCAAATTCTCATTTTCTTCACAGGGAATCCCTAATCAATGGTAGAATATGGGTCCGGAATTAAAACAATCAATTAATCAATACATTAGTTTTGGTGTGGTGTGTTACCTGTGGTTCATTTGCTGTGCAAACATGGTTGCATGTGAATTTATCGTAGTATGTCAGTTTTTAATCCCACATCGCGCAGAATGGCGCAACACATCCGGGCATTTTATTAGATGCAGGAGCGCTAAATTCAAAGCCTACACAATGAATAACGATGCAGATAACAGAGGAATTGGACTAAAAGGCTTAAGTGAACTAGACGTTTTTCTTATTTATGGTTAAATGAAATTTGCTAGAGCTTAGGTACTACCTGGCTTTTGAAGAAGAGATATCAATGAACAATTTCCACCCAATTTCAACTTATTTGAGTGAGTATAAGCATTATCGGTTTGACCATGAATTTTGGGTTTTTTAACTGTTTCTACAGTGGAATATTCACTTTAGCTCACTTTGAGGCCACTTTTCTCGCTAACAATCGTATTTCCTACTTAGGTACCACCTGGAAAAGTTAGTTTAGTATGTTACTTACTACCAGCCGTGTTTTCATAGTAATCTGACCAGTATTAGTATTATCGAAATCAATATTTCCAAGCCATGTCTTAAAACCTCGAATTCGCCTCCTGTTTTGAAGTTTGAATATTCCCGCGGGACTTCTCTTGGGCTCTCTAGCTCCTCCTTCACGAACAATAGCACACCCGCCGCATGATTAGCCATTGAAATTGACAAAGAACCAAAGCTCAAAATTATTGTTAAAATAACACTTGCGCGTCATGAGCAAATCTTGAACTTACGTTTAAATTAGTTCAAGCTCCAAAATGAGACGTAACTCATGTTCGTACGTACTCCAGAAGTATTTAAAAGCTAAAAAATCGCCCAGCCGAGTTGGCGGCAAAGTACTTTCAAACTGAAGCTGAGTAAAGGCAACCGCGACAAAACAAACTTAGTGAGCATTAAATAAAAACTATAAACTTAGCGCGTCAAAAGCAAATTATAACGTTGTATTCAGAATAATCCAAGCTTCAAATTGAGACGTTGCTTATGTTCGTACGTGCTCTACAAGTACTTAAACGCTAAAAAGTCTCCCCGGCTGAGTTGGCGGCAAAGTCCATTCAGTCTAAAGCTGAGTGAAGGCAACCAAACAAAACAAATATTAGAGAGCATTAAATAAAAACTATAAACTTAGCGCGTCAAAAGAAAATCATAACGTTGTATTCAGAATAATTCAAGCTTCAAATTAAGACGTTGCTCATGTTCATACGTGCTCTAGAAGTATTTAAAAGCTAAAAACATCGCACCGGCGATCTCAAAGTTATAACTTTCTTCGTTTTATACGATTCATAGGAAAAAAAGTAAACCAACACGATTATTTAATTTCTCAGAGAAAACTAAGCGGCGATTCGAATCATGGATTTAACCCAAAACATTTACAAAGACAAGGTATCTTAAACTTTGAATTGATAAGTTTTAAGTCTGTATCTGTGTAATTGGCCCACCAAGGAAATAACAAGATCGAACAGACGAAAGGCTTTGCTTTTGAACTTTAGGGCGGTAATAACAACGTTAGTTAGTGTGATGACATTCTTTAACGAGCTTTGGGAGTCCACTATTCCCATGAAGCGAGCAGTTGACATTGATTGACCTGTGTTTCATGTGATGTGGGAGTAGAGTATTCCCAAACCGATTTGTCAAAAGCCAATCACAATCGCTTTCCCGCAGAATAATTAGCAATGTTATAATTATTCCGGCCTCACTTTAACCTCTCGGCCGTAAGTACATGTCGCCGAGGACAATAGAATTCTGCGCAATGAAAATTGTACATATAAGCAGCCTAAAAATTGGACAATAAAATTATCTGGCTGTGAAACGAACCCATAAAACAAACTTCTATTTGAAGTTGATATTAGTCTTGTTCTCTGGTGGAGTCATTTAAAGCAAAGTTGACAAATTTTAACCCCCTCTTTCTTCACTGTGACTGCTTTCTCCATCTGCAAACGAACAGTGGAGAACTAATGACCCACGTGTATCCACAGCAGTGTTGAATCTGATTGGTCGACCTTGTCACATGTTGAGTCAACTCGAAGAAACTATATTCTAGTAACTAGTACATAATAATATAAAATATTAACCTGATGATTTATTGGGCCAGAAAGAGGTTCGTCGTCATCATTATCCTGTATTTGTTGTCCAACACTATAAAAAGGGGAAATGCAAAGATTCCACTATTAATTATCACTACATGTCGATTGTACAGCAACTGCCCATTTTTCCACTCTCTGATTGGCTACCTTTTATCGTCAGTGAGACAAAATACTGCAAGTGCATGTGCAACTGAAAAAGGATGTTGTAGAATGGTTTTGTACATGTTTCCACTGTATATTGATGTAAACAAGAAACCTTGTGGATCCACGGCTATTTTGACTTTATCATATTACAAAAATCATCATAAATAATAGCTAGTACATAAAAACCTAACTTTAAGTTTGCTAATGTTATATGTATAAATAGCTAGAGTTCGGTGAATTTGGGGTATCTAGTATAATTATGTAAACAATTAACTCAAAATATCATTGTTTGCATCTTCTATTTAGGTAATTCCCGCCTGGAAGGATAACTTTATTCTAGAGCCAAATTTCACATTGCAAGTTTCTGGAGTTCTCTAACAATTACATTGCAAGTTTCTGGAGTTCTCTAGTTAACAATTACATTGTAGTAGGTAATTACATGTAGGATAACAACATCTTAGGATACTACACAGCTGCAATAAAGCTAGGCACCACAGAAAGATGTATCAATGTTAGTCCACCAAAACCCGGCAAAACTCTACAGTCAGCTACTCGTGTCCGCCATGTTGTTCTCTTAATCAGTTAATACTTGATATATGAATGATTTTGGCGGCCGCGAGCCTAGCGTTTCGCATGTACAATCACAGGTCATATTACTTTATTAGTAGCATATGTTTTCATTCATTATGCACCTATCAATGTCAACCCCCAGGGGGAGGGGAGGGAATTTGAACAGGAGTCTGGATCCCAGGGTGGGAACATTTTACTTTTGGAAGAAAGGGACTGGTACTAAATATCGGTGCCTCATGTTTGTCTGCCATTTTGGATTCGTCTAAAAGGTGGTTACCATCACAGGGAGTCCCTAACCGATAGTAGAATATTGGAAGATTGGATCGAAACGTTGGTTTTGATGCGTGTGGGTTGCCTGTGGTTATTTGCCGCGCGAGAGTGGTTGTGAATTTATCGTAGTCTGTTTGTTTTTAATCCCAAAATTGTTCATTCGCAGCCTAAAATTCGGACAATAAAGTTATCTGGCTGTAAAATGAACCAGCTAAATGTGTAGCTTATTTATTATTCTGTAGTTTACATTAGTTTTAAGACACCGGATAATGTTTTGAACGAGATTTAAGCGTTTCAGTTCACCGATACCTGTTCGCTGATTTTCGCTATTTGATCCAAAAATTGTACTTTCTCATCCGAAAAATGGACAATAAATTATCTAACTGTAAAACAAATCCGCTGAGTGTGTAGCTTATTTATGATTCTGTAGCCTGTATTAGTTTGAAGACATCTGAGAACGTTTTGAGTGAGATTTAAGCGTTTGAGTTCACGGACACCTGTTCTCTCATTTTAACTACTGTATAAGTATTAGAAAGGGAAGACACGGTGCGCCGAGGTTTTTACTTTTTGACTGCAACGTATAACCCCACGGGGAACGACAAGACATGCCTTACCATATCCTAGAAGGGAGATACGTCACGCGACATGTTTCGTGACTCATAACGACTCAACCCCTTAGTAACCCCGAAGGGACTTTTTTGTCAAACTAAATGTTCCTGGTACCTCCCCAAATGAGTCGTTTTTTGGTCAACAACGTTGCAGCGAAAAAGTAAACAACTCGGGTCACAAAAACGAAAATAAAATGTGTTCAAATGTTGTCTTAAACTATAAGGCTTGCCAAAAAAAGTCACAGCAGGAGTGAGAAAATACTTAAACAACTCACATATGTGAATTAAATTAGAGATTACGAAATTTGCAAAGGATTTCTGGTCGGTTTTCTGAACGGTGTGTCTCCCCTTTCAATACTTTATAGCAAGGCGATCGGCAGCGAAAATCAGCGAACAGGTATCGGTGAACTGAAACGCTTAAATCTCGTTCAAAACATTATCCGGTGTCTTAAAACTAATGCAAACTACAGAATAATAAATAAGCTACACATTTAGCTGGTTCATTTTACAGGCAGATAACTTTATTGTCCGAATTTTAGGCTGCGAATGAACAATTTTGGGATAAAAACAAACAGACTACGATAAATTCACAACCACTCTCGCGCGGCAAATAACCACAGGCAACCCACACGCATCAAAACCAACGTTTCGATCCAATCTTCCAATATTCTACTATCGGTTAGGGACTCCCTGTGGTTACCATCCAGTTCACATTAAAAATATTAATTAATTAAATACTTCAACGCTTCATTCCTACTTACTATAGATCATTCCAAATACTTCTTGAATTTGTGTAAATCAATTTCATACAAGGGTGGGGGATTTGATCCGTTTTGACCCAGAATTTAGTCCCCAGGGTGGGGATTTTTACCAAAAATTGTCCCAAAAAGTCAAATGCCCCACATCTGCTCGGCCTCCCCCCCTGGGGGTTGACATTGATAGGTGCATTAGTATGACATTTTTATATAAGAAACGGTTTTCCAAATGAAGAATATATTTGTAAGTTGACACGGGCAGTAGCCAGTAGCCAAGGGTAACCCTACTGAATCATTTTGCTTGTAAACCCGGGCTATCTTTGACCCTAGTGCTAGGGTAACCCTTGTAAACGGGCCCGAAGTTTCTCCGCCAGGTCTGCCTGAGTCCTAGCATTTCGCAAAACAGAACGAAGTAAGTTCCGAAGTTGTAATAATTTTTTGCGGCTAAAAACTGAAGAATAGCGATACTTACTGTGACGTCACACAGGCCAGTCACGCCACATTTGTTGCTTTCTGTGGTTGGCAGAAACGAAGCGTGAACCCAGTCAGATGCTTATAAAATATCACAGGTCGGTGCTTATTCATCGCCAAATTACTTTCTTGTTCTTCCAAAATGCAAGCAAGCCCTTTCATCGAAGCTTATATGCTCTTAACTTATAAGTCTTATAAAGGAATTAAGATTTGGAATCAGAATTGAGACTTTAGATGTATTTTGTGAGGCCAAAATCGCTAGTTCCCATACAAGTCATACAAACACGCGGTTTTTTTTGCCAACCACATTATATATGCAAATATATAAATGACGTCAGTGTTTACAAACAGTAAGTAACGCTATACAAGTAACGCCACTGCAGAGTGCAGTGCCACTGAAAAAGATCACTTGAAAACTTCGCTAAATTCTCCATTAAGATATAGTTCAGGTGTATAATTATGTTATTCAGGCTATATCAAGTGAAGTTTCAAACAGTAACAAAGAAATCCAAACACGTTCAATTGGTTTCGTTCAATTTGGCTGCCTTCATTTTCAAGCGGGCATGCTCTCCGGACTTACCAGAATACCTCAATTACTCGTCCTTCATGGTAAACTTCCGACTCTTCTTCTTCGATAAACATCCTTTCAGGCTCGCTGTCGAGTTCATTGTTACTGTTATGTTTTTCAATGAAGGCGAAAACTTCATCCACGTTGTTATTGATCACTTTTAAGACCGAAGCCTTTTACATCGCCTCACTCGTGGCATGTACTAAAACCAGGATCACCGGACGGAATCACCGGAACCGAATTACCGGAACCGAATTACCGGAACCGAATTACCGGAACCACCAGATCCACCAGAACCACAAGAACCACCGGAATCACCGGAAACACCGTTACCACCGGAATCACCGGAACCGTTATTAAAACTGTCGAAACCAATATTAAGAGGCAAAGGCCAATACAACGTAGAAATTTGATGTTTTTTTAAGATACAATATTTTAGCTGGCCAAACCAGCCTTTTTCATGTCAGGAGTAGCCTGCTATGCAGACGTTACTTTTTTCTTCGAATTTATGAGAGTGAAAAAATACGTATGCATAGCAGGCTAGGTCAGGAGCCCTGTTCAGGTATAATAAGATTTACAATGGCGTGTATTTTTGAACGTAACCTCTCACCCCCGCAAAACGTCCACCTCTTGTGGAGATCTAAGACCGCACCAAACGTCTCATGAGCAATAAAACAGATTGTGACAGATTGTACCAGATTGTATCAAATCTCACCTAATATAGAAAAAATCCTCAACCAATCAGGCGCCACGTTACATCTATCATTTGACTCTGACGTCATCAGAGGCAAAGAATTCAAGATGACGGACGTCTTTAATGTGAGAGGGGAAAACCGAAGAAAAACTTCTTTACTTGGACGTTTTCAACACAAAAATAGGATCGCTTACTCGTGTGGAATGCTGAGCTTGAAAAATAGAAAGGGGAGGGATGGTCAGGCATACTTGAACTACAACTTAAAAAGTCACTGCGTATCCGCGTAGCCGGCTACGCGGTGAATCTTTAGAGTGTCGGGGTATTCTGTAGTTTGCCTATATCCTACGGTACTACCACTACCACATAATTCTTCCTCAATCGCTTGAGTAACCGCGTGTATGTCGCTTCGATGCGTTCTTCTGCACAGGCCACGCCCCGGGGGGGGGAGTACTTAGTCCTGTTTATGACGTATTATATATGTATGTGCCGCGGGGGTGAGTCAGGGTTTTGAGCTCGGTTTGGGCAGGTAGGGTCAGGGTTTTGACCTTTTTTGGGCAGATCAGGGTCAGGATTTGAGTATAAAATGGGAGCAGTCAGGATCGGGGTTCAGTATTTTTTTAGGCAGCTATAGGGTTCAGTTTTTTTAGCTACTATGTCAAAAAAGATATTCTGTTGCCGCATTTTGATCGCCTGCCCACATGCCGCTAATTCGTACTTCAGTACTTATCTATGTACTTCATCTGCTGATTTGTTTACCCAATGACACGTCCCGACTTGAACTGTTCCGTATTTTGCATGCAATCCCGGTATACGCGGTTTTCCGGCCGGGGTATATATCCGACCGTGTTTTGAAAACAATTTAAAGAAGGGGCAATCAGGGTGTTTTTTTTCAAAAAAGGGGGCAATCAGGGTTTTGGAGCTCGGATTGCACGCTTGGCACAAATGACCCTAAAATCTATCACTTTGCTATATTTTCAAAAGTTTCCAACGTAGAAGTTTGATTTTTTGTGGGAGGATGAAGACCGATGACTTAAACGAAATCCGATGCTTTGAACTACCGTAGACATTTTGATGACGTCACAGTTACGCCATATATCCATTTATAATAGGTTTCTCGATGTTTTCAATTACCTTTAACATCAGTAAATTTTATATTTTCGACTTCCCATCATGTCAACAAGAAAGTAACCGAAAACCCGAGTTCGATTGGTTAAGAGGGAGAAAAGTTATGAAATTTTGAATTTTGGCAATATTCAACACAGAACCATTTACAAAAAAACTTCTTCATTCATCTTTTAGAGTTTAAAATATTTGTTTACGACAATCTAGCAATCAAAAGAGCAAATCGGTACCCACAACCGTATGTTTTTAGAATTTTCAATTTTTGAGAGGAAATACTTTAAAATTCACAGTGAAAAAGAGGAAACGTCATTATGACGTCATATTATTTTTAAATGTCTTTTAAAAATAACTATTCGAGTATTTTTCGGGTTTTAAAGAGGAACTGTACTTACTGTACACTGAATCGCCGCAATTTCGTCTTTTTTATGTTTCTTCAATTTAGAAAGCATGACTGATGTCAGACCCATGACGTCATAAAATGTGACGTCACAGGAAACTTCAGTTCTTAATAACTCAGCAAATATTTATCGTAGAGACTTTAAAATTGCGGCAATCAAAAACACACATTTATGTTGTTATGATAACATGCTTTATTTCAAACGTATAGGTAACGCACAATTTGACCTTAAAAGGAGTCGTTCGTTATGACGTTACACTAACGTCAATATACAAATGTGTTTGATCCTAAAGATGTTATCACATTTTAATATTAACATACGAAAATTTCGTTAAATTTGACAGCGAATTAAACAAGATGTGCTGGTTTATATATTTTTGGCTCGCTTTTAGTGATCGATTTTGAGGTAACTTATGCCAAGCGTGTTGGGTCAAACAGGGTCAGGGTTTGAGCCTCTTGGCCTCACATACATACCCATTTTTCATGTAAGTCCCCCCCCCCCCCCCCCCGGAAGGCCACGATCCTTCAGTATTCGCTTAAGCTGAAGAATGCTCAAGAACATTCCGTGTAGTAATCCCCAAAACACAAGGATCTCAGAGCAGCTTATGCCTAAATTAAAGTATTGCTCAATCAAACCGTTTCGTTTATCTATATTGCTTTGAAAGACAGGTAGATAACGCGGTAAGACACTTCAACTTGGAGCAAACACTGAGCAAACTACACAGAACCGTAAACAAGTAGACGCCATCTTCGTTTTGGTTCTTTGTAAAGTCACGTGCATACCTCAAGTACAAAACAGTCGTCCAAAATAGACGTCCAAAAGTGGACGTCCAAAAATACACGTCCAAAAGTGGACATCCAAAAGTAAGTGGACGTCCAAAAAATCGGTCTGTAACAGGGCGACTCTGCAAGGCTTTAGATGACTTAGATCCTTATTTTTTTGGGGTTATACACGTACGTCTAATGCGGGGTCTTGCTTTTTCTTGACTGCCGGCGCCAGACACGCCGTGTATATGCGAGCCACGCCGAATCCGAGCTTTTCATGACAATATTTCCTTAATAACAGAAAGGAAAAGCTATGTATTCCGAGGTATTTTGAGTTATTTACTTACTTTTTAATTACGTTCGTATTTAGCCGGGTCCTGTCTTTGTTAAACTGATTCAGTCCCATCTTCTTCTGTCCACCATTTTAAATTTATTGCTATGCACAGGAAGCCCAAATTAGCCTCTCCAATTATATATAAATTGTTCTTGGAGGGGTTATTACATTAAGGATTTTCTTGAACTTTCCTGTCTATTAAAACGATCGTCCTTTACCTGTGAACTTAAGCCACAAACTAGTCCTCAACACTAAACGTCGTTTTCCTGGGCGCTCAAGTTTGAAACGTTTTTCAGTTAACGGTTAACGTTGACGGGGTAAGTCGTAGGAGCCTAGGGTTTTTGAGAACAAGTGCTAACTCTCTTATCCACGTTTCAAAGACGGATCTAAGACCTAAAAAAAAACGGCCATAGGTATTGCATTTAACAGTATGGTCACCGTGAGATCTGTTGCCGCGCGGCCAGTCACCCATGATCCAACAACAAACCTCGCCCAATCCGGATAAAGTGGACACCCCGGCAGAATAATCTCATTACTAGAATGATTATGAGTATTATGTTGCAATCAATCAACTTCACACCGGTGTTAGCTTAGAACTTTTCCGCAATTCGCTTTATCGGTTTATTTGATACAGTTCTAGAGCAATTACAGTATTGTAAACAGGGCTGTAAAGTGAACTGTCATCCAAATAATCTTGTGTATTGTATGAAGAGACGATCGAGGACTTTGACAAGCCGTTGAGAGTTCCAGAAGTTAATTCTGTACAAGGTGCGATGGAACTTGCTAAGAAGTTGCAGACTTCTCTGACTGGCGCGCAAGGAAACGAGCGACTGTCTCAAGCCGTTGCACGCGTAAATGATATCTTGGTGGACATGCAACTCAAGTCTTTAAGCGCAATGAAGCAGTCTTCCATTTGCAAATATTTCTCCTAATTCTTGTGTGTACAGATTTATGTACCGACATTAGCTCACAATGATGACAACATCATATACCTGCAGCTTTATTTCCGGGGGGTGGGTACTCTCTTATATGGGCTATATGGGTACATGTGCCGCGGGATAGGGTATGGTTTTTGAGCTGCCGAGGTCTGGGATAGGTTATCCTTTTTACGGTTTTGGTCTGGGAAAGGGTATGGATTTTGATATACTTGTCGTTGACGCCATGCTTAGCGCTCTATCGACCACACTACAGCTTAAAATACCATATTAAAACAAAACAACGCCTTTCGTTATGTAATTGTAATTAAAAACTGTTCGGGATCTGGACTCTTTCATAAACATCACAAGATCACCTCTGGGATAGGGTATATATTTTTTGCTTCAAGTCTGGGATAGGGTATGGTAAACGGCATTTTTAGGTCTGGGATAGGGTCAGGGTTTTGAGGTCTCCGCGGCACACCCCCACCCAAAAATCTTCTGAGTACCACCCAGGGTCTTTATAGTAGCTCCCGTAAGCGGACACATCCCATATTCCACAAGTGTCTGCTAATTACGAGAACTATTCCCGTAAGCGGACAGTTCCAGTCACGGACACTTTTTCTGATTCCCAAGGGTGTCCGCTTTATCAAACAGGAAACCCAAATGTATATGTAACCGGAGAGGCTGCTTTGGGCTTCCTGTGCATAGCAATAAATTTAAAATGGTGGACAGAAGAAGATGGGACTGAATCAGTTTAACAAAGACAGGACCCGGCTAAATACGAACGTAATTAAAAAGTAAGTAAATAACTCAAAATACCTCGGAATACATAGCTTTTCCTTTCTGTTATTAAGGAAATATTGTCATGAAAAGCTCGGATTCGGCGTGGCTCGCATAAACACGGCGTGTCTGGCGCCGGCAGTCAAGAAAAAAGCAAGACCCCGCATTAGACGTGTATAACCCCAAAAAATAAGGATCTAAGTCATCTAAAGCCTTGCAGAGTCGCCCTGTTAGAGACCGATATATCTATGTTTCTTATTGATTTTGTCTGGTCTGCATTTTCCGGTCTGCAGTCTTCATTTTCCAGTCTGCAGTCTTCATTTTCCAGTCTGCAGTCTTCATTTTCCAGTCTGCATTTTGTACCTGCCGGTTTTTTTACCACTTGGCAACATTGAAGTTATGTTCTGTTGTCCAGGTGACTGAGAGGAGACTGGCACGTGCTGCACGTGCAAATTGGAAGTCAAAATATTCAGCCAATCAAGTGTTTGTGTTCCCACGGTCCACGAAGTAATTAATTAATGTTTGGGCTAAGGAAAAACCTAACAAGCAATTTGATTGGTCAAAATAAACAATCCGTAAGTCACGAACACAAAATGTGGCTGGAGTTCGCCGAACGCATACTAGGCAAATGATTTTTTTGGCAACAATATTTTGGGCCTTTAAAGACCCTTTAGCACGCCCCGTGATACTTTGCGCGAAACCAGTGTTTTTGTTTTGATTTCGTGTTCACTGACTGTGACGAGCGCCTAACTCAACAAGTAACTCAACAACCGTCGTCAAAATTCTATGGACCTCTATGAAACTTTATATAAACGGAAATAATGCCTAGTTTAAGAAAGCCCTAAAATCGATTCAGCGTTGAAAGCTGAGACTTATTCATTAATCAAATATCCACAAAGGTAGAACTTGGAAGAGAACTTGATGCTATTTAATTATTCAGCGCGTTCTAGGATTTTAAAACTGATGCACGAACACTTACATGCATTTCATATCAGATTATAGAGCACAAAAAGTTCGATTATTGATCAAATACACATCTAACTAATAATCTAGACGAGGAATAAGTCAAACAACAACATACAGCAATAGAAAATCAGTAGCAGCAATAACTTTATTTGCTCGCTGAGGAGAATATTATAATAGTGTGTACTGACCGATCGCTACAAAGTATTTGCGTTGACTTCGGTTTGAACACTTACAAGCTACTAAATATAGGAATTAGAATAGCACGGATACAACGGCAAGGTATTCTTTGAGTTTATCCACTGATATACACGCAACTAGAAAATTGAACCACAAATATCATACCGTTGGAGAATCGACAGTCCTTTGAACAGCCAGAGTCACCGCTAAGCCGCCGGCTATTTACAAATGTACTCAGAAAAGCAAGAACGCAGAGTACTCTCCAAACTCAGTTGCTTGTGTTTCCCTAACTGGAAGATCGACTGAGAATTAACGGCGAATGATCTTCTTACCTTCGTTTTAGGAAGGAAGACAGACCGTGACAATGTTCTCGGCGGTTGTTCTTCGCTGGCGCCATCTCGGATTTGCTAGGCCGTTGGATGTCACACAAAAACTGTCAGCAAATTTTGGTTCAATATTTAAAAGAATGCCCTAAATAAGTTCTTAAGAAGAGTATTCATCGTATGTGCGTATATAATAGTAACTATCAGCGGTAACAACGACGATGCAAGCAGATTCTTTACATGTATACATTGCCGGTCCCAGAACTGAATTTCGTGGTCCACGAAAATATTTGTTTCGCGCAAAGCATCACGGGGCGTGCTAAAGGGTCTTTAAGCTAAAGAAGCCTTTTCGTCAAAACACAAAGGCCCCAAACATAATTTTGAACTCTATTGGAGTCTAGGATTTTGCGATGGTTGGAAAATACATGAAATACTTTCAGTTTACATCGTACAAATCTTGCTAGGCTCCCCTCCCTCCTCCCCCCCCCCTCCCCTTCCCCCCACCACCACTTGAAATTTCGCTCCGCCGATCCTATAGGCTGCTGCATTTTGTGAACTAAGTATAAAAGTTTACCTGTTTTTAGATTCTTAATGAGTGCCAGGAAAAGAAATGAAATCCTGACAGTTTCTTAACTAGCAGCCATTTTACAACTCAAAGCATGAAACCTCATATCAGGTATTTGTAGAAGGCCTGTTTCTTATTTATTGTTTGATTTTATGATAATAAGAGAGCGTATAATCAATATTCAAATTTCCGAGAATTTTGTTGAACTCAGACGCATTGGGTTATGTATTCTAAGAATCCCAATATCTCGTATAACATGAAGGTTGGCGCCGAATCCGACGGGTTCGATCACTCTGATGCATAGTCTTGTTAATTGAAGTCATTGATTAATTTCTGGGCTTGGAAGTCCGTGTTCTTAGACACTCTAGACATTGAAACTGGTTGCATCGAGCACACGGTCTCCGATTTCCTGGAACAATTGGATCAGCTGGAATGAGAAGAGCTTAAATCATGTTGTCTTGGTTTAAACATTTACTACTCTAGACATTGAAACTGGTTAATTGGACCAGCTGGAATGAGAAGAGCTCAAATCATTTTTTTGGTATAAACTAGCTTTTACTACTCTAGACATTGAAACTGGTTGCATCGAGCACGCGGTTTCCGATTTTCTGGAACAATTGGATCAGCTGGAATGAGAAGAGCTCAATTCATGTTTTGGGTATAAACTTTTACAACTATGGAACTATCATATTTGTTGCTAGTGCTGCTCAAGCTGGTATATTTCCTTCATCCCTCCACACAAGGTAAGGTAGTTTGGTAACAGTTTTAAAAACAGTTGAAGAAAAGCTCTCAGCATTTTAACGTTTTTGTTTATTTAACTATTGAACATCGGAAATGAATCTGAGAGAAGGTTGAATGTGTTTTAGCTCTAATTGGTTTGAAAATACAGTACCGCCTGGAACTATTGAAGCATTTACCGCGGTTTTACCGCGTCCAATGACCGCGGTACTACCGCGGTTTGGCCTCAGAACGACCGCATGCAGTTTTACCGCGGTAATACCTCGGTAAAACCGCGGTCAACTGCGGTAATTAGTTGGATGAGTCAAGGCCACGGCCGCTGAGATACCGCTGAGATACCGCGGGTTAGAATCTTTTATTTTCGCTTCATTCAGAACAATAACGGCGGGTAGAGAAGCGCTCATCTGAATGAAGTGACAATAAAAGATTCTAACCCGCCGTTAGTCAGTTCTGAATGAAGCGAAAATAAAAGATTCTAACCCGCCGTTAGAGTTCTGAATGAAGCGAAAATAAAAGATTCTAAAGCCTTAGTTTCACCGATGAGTGCTTCTCAACCCGCCGTTAGAGTTCTGAATGAAGCGAAAATGAAAGATTCTAAAGTCTTAGTTTCACCGATGAGTGTTTCTCTAACCGCCGTTAGAGTTCTGAATGAAGCGAAAATAAAATATTCTAAAGTGTTAGTTTCACTGAAGTGTGCTTCTCTTCTCTTCCGCTTGAAACGTGTATGTTTTATTATAGTATTGTGTCATGACCGCGGATTTTGACCGCGGCATTCATTGCGGTGAATAATGTGACCGCGCGAGGCTTTACCGCGGTAAAACCTCGTCCATAGTGCGGTAAAACCGCATCCAATGGTTGAAGCGCGAACCGATGCGTCAATAATTCCAGGCGGTACGATACTGTAATTGCAAGCGATAATGTTGCATGTTAACAAAATAAAATATCCTCATTTTCATTCAAAATACCCTTGCCTGAAAGAAGTAATAAATTACTGTTGTATTATCATAAAGTTATTGATTATTATAACCAATGTTCGTTTTTCAGGCCGGGATTATTCAAATGTGAAAGCACATTAATTTGTGAAAGCTCATTTTATAGAAAGCCTGAAAAGGCCAAGTAACAAGGACACACAACGACAGTTTTCCCAAAAAAAGCTCTTAAATCAAATTGTGTTACTTGTCAAACACTCGTAACGCTTATTAAATTAATTTCAGACTAGCTGCGCTGGTAAATGTGTATCTGTTCGGTGAACCTAGGGGAAATTAGATAATCGTTTTCGAAGTTTATAGGGCACTGTTTATATGCCATCCCAAGATTGTTTGGTACTGCGGAAGCCTTGATCAACAACATGTCACAATCTTATGACTTTGGTGACATCTTTTCCCAGATCCTTAGTTCACACTTATTGTTCATAAACTTCTAGCGGACTGTATATGTTGTTGTTTACAGGCGACACGCATTATGGGTACGGCACTACTAATGTGGGCACGGCACTCCAAACAGGCGGGTCAAGATCCGAGACTCCCCCACCCCCCCTAGAATTTCGGGAACGCGTACCTGGAACATTGCCAGTTACACGACAAAAATAAGGGGTATCGTGACGAAAAAAATTGGCAGGCGTCCCCAAAAAATTAGGAAAGCCATGCCCAAAATGTGTCGTGTTCTTCAACCAGGCTTCGATATTTATTGTTATCAAATACATATTAAAAACTTGACTTCAGTGGAAATAATCGTGTTTATGAAAATGCGCTTTTAAACTTTTAAACTCACTTTAAACATGATGGACTTCCTCTATTATAAGACTTGAAACGTTTACTTTTAAAAGTGATTCTGAGGACAATGAAGAGAAAAAAAACATTATTGTAAAAGATGGACAGGTACGAACAGGACCCCTAACAGGTACATAGGAGATATTATTCACTCACGAACCAATCAGTAAAGTGACCGACTTTTACACAATGCTTTTTTCTTTGTTGTGCTGTCATCATTCAAAAACGGGCAAAAAAGCAACGATAAGTTTTCGCAAGTGGCAAGTCAGTTTGTTTCGCAAATGCAATTCAAGAATTAATGATTTCTTGCGAAAATGAAAACACCAGAAAGAGCACAAATTACTGGTTGAGCGTTTTTCGCAAGTGGGCATTGACAAGAGAAGTAAAGCAAAACTTGGAAGAGTCGCAATTTTACACCAATTGCAATGATTACGAACCTGACTCCCTAAAAGTGATGCAGACAACATTAGAGCGGCATTTAAAAGGAAATAATTATGCAAAGTCCATATTGAAAGATGTCGAATTCCAAAATTCGAGAAAAGTCCTAAAGGGAAAAGCACAAAAACTGAGTCAACAAGGAATGGAAAAACGCCCAAAGAAGTCCAAGCGACTAACAATATAATAATAAGAAATTATGTAGGAAAGCGGACAACTGGGTGGAGAAAATCCCCGTTCGCTTATTAATACCATGTGGTGGCTGCTTACACTACATTTTGACCTAAGAGGCAGACAAGAACATCATAGTTTTACCATCCAGAAAGATGACAACGGAGATGAATATATTTCATTTGCCGACGGTCTCACCAAAACAAGGCAACAATGAAGACGGCTTGCGAATAAAACCACGGCTCGTCACACCGAAAATGTTCGCTACTAGAGAAACAAAGTGCAGTCCTGTCGCATTTTTTAAGACCTATCTTAATAGACGACCAGAAGAAATGAAAACAAGCGGCCCTTTCTACACTATCGATATACCATTATGAAAAAAATGAAACTGACAAAACTCACCTCTGAAAGACTTGTAAGACTTGACTTGTAAGACTTTATTAAGTTTAACAACAAATTTTACAAAAATATACTAACCCGCAAGTAGCATAGCTAATCGAGGCGGGTTAAGTGGGAACAAAATAGCAATATATAATATATAATGTTGACAAGATAAAGTACATGTAATTGTAAGTTGACAAGATACAGTACATGTAATTGTAAGGAAAATGAGAAATGTTTTTCGTAGATAAGTAACATTCAGATAACTATTGACAGAAACATTATAATACAAATTAGAGGAACGAGTTTAACGGTATTTACAGTTGAAATGTTTCAGAATTTTTTTTTTTACAAGTTACTAATACAATGGAATACAGCAATCAATGACTAAAATTAAATTAATTAAATTAATTAAATTAATTAAATTAATTAAATTAATTAAATTAATTAAATTAATTAAATTAATTAAATTAATTTAAATTTATGTGTTGATCAGATTTGTTATGGCATATTTTGAAGTAGAGTTGGAGCATCAACATATAAAGCTTCATTTTGTAGCACTGCATGTAGTCTTTCTTTAATTTCTTTTTTGAAAGCTTTTTTTTGTAGATTTCTAATTGGAATTGGAATTTTATTCCACAATCTTACACCTATTCTAGAGAATGATTTATTTTGAATGGTTAGTCTTGAATATTGAGTGTATAAGTTCTGACACACAGATGATCTAGTACTATATGAATGCGTATCACTTATATAAGAAAATAATTTACATAAATTAATAGGAGCCTTCTTATTAACAACATCATGCAACAACAACAACAACAACAACAACAATTTATTTACACTCTTTTAACAAATAGGAATTTACAGTGAAAAACAGTTTGCTAAAATTAGAGTGCTGGGATACCAGAAGTAGCTTAAATTAAACTAATCGAGTCTGGCACCCCAAAAATGTAGTAAATTATATATGAGTATTTTTGGTCAGACAAGAAAACACGAACACACACACATTATACAAGTATAAGTCAGTCACTATTTACATTTAAATCAGACAGATACACGTACAAGCTGAAAGGAAGATCTATATTGTATAATTTAATATGATAAGGAGAGCACTAATATAGATTCAAAAACTGTTTAGTAAGACTTGATTTAAATAACTTTCTAGAATCTAGTGTCTTAATGTCTTAAGCAATTGTCTAAATGTCTAAATGTCTTAAGCAATTGATTCGAGATAAAGAACATTAATAGGAGAAATATTTGCCTTAAGAAAAATCGTCTGCAAAAAGGAAACAATTTAGTTTATCAGAGGCTTTATATATATCGTTTATGAAGATTAGGAAGAGTAGAGGACCAAGGACAGAGTCTGGGGAACACCATAATTATTATTCTCTTTATTAGATATGTGAGATACTATTTGGGTTGTTTGGGTTCTACCATGCAGGTAAGACTCAAACCAATCGTACAATATACCTCTTACTCCATAATGATATAGTGTTTTTAATAATATACTGTGATTTACGGTATCAAAGCCTTTTTTAAATCAATAAACACAACACATGTGAACATTTTGTTATCCATATTTGTTTGTATAGGCCATTTTGACGATGTTGCGCACGCATCAGTAGAACAATAGATGCGAGCTGCTCAGACCCGTTCTGGTTCACCAGCCTTTTGTTATTTAAAACAGATATCCATTGTTCTAGCTGCGCACGCAACATCGTCAAAGTGGCCTATTGTGTTTATTATATCTTGGATAGCATGTTCAGTTGAATGTGTTGTCCTAAAACCATATTCAGCATTATATAACAGCTCATTCTTTTCTATGAAACATGGCAAACGATTATACATAAGTTTTTCAAAGATTCTGTTAAAAATGGACAGTAAAGATATTGGTCTATAGTTGTTAGTTTCCAATTCATCTTCAGATTTGCATATTGGTACTATTTTTGAGATCTTTAACTTAGATGGATATGTTCCAAGTTGTACAGAAGTGTTTAATATATTTGCTAATGGTGAACTAAGTATATGCCTTGAACATCTTAACATGGCAATTGGACAGGAATATAGACCATATGATTTATTGTTTGGTATCGACAAAATTTCATATTCCACTTCAGCTTTTGTTATATGGGTAAAGAAAAAATAATCCTTTTGTCTGATATCACTTAAATAGTCTAAGGGGTGCTTACTGTGATTTGGAACTTGGTTTGCTAGTTTCTGTCCAATTGAAGCAAAATGTCTGTTCATTATATTAGGTATCTTCGAAGGTTCAGTAATAATCATTTGTTTCGAGGATCTTTAAGAGCAGAAATAGGTTTTAAATTCTTCTTGTTGGTGTTTATTAAACTGTTTATTCCCTTCCAGGTTTTCTTACATTTATTCATATTATTTTCAAAATAGGAGTGAAAGTACAACTTTTTACTAATACGTATTAAATATAATATTCGGTTTCTTTAATATTTGTATTTATCATTATCTCTCATTTTCTTCTTTATAGTTTGTTTTATCTTTAACAAATGAGGTTATGCAAAACTGAGAGAAATGGTCACTAATGTCAGATACTATATTTCCACTATAAATTACTTTTTCGGGATTATTAGTAAAGATGTTGTCAATAAGGGTGGCAGAATTTTGATATACTCTTGTGGGCTTATCAATTGTTGGAATAAAATAGCAGCTCTGTAAGGAAAGTAGAAAGTTGTGAGAAAAGTTACATGTTTCAGATTTGAGAAGGTCAATGTTGAAGTCACCAAGAATATAGGTTGGTTTCCCACTGGAGCTATATTTTTCCATAATATCATCAAAGTAGGACAAGAATGCCTCAGGGGAATTATGCTGTCTATAGATAATTCCACAGATATATTTTTTTTTGTGTGAGAAGTTTATTTCAACCATAATGCTTGTATAAAAGGTGTTGATGTTTTTTTCTATAATGGAATAATTTAAGTTGTTATTTATATACATTCCAACCCCTCCTGAAGCAAGAGGTGTGGGAACATATTCAAATGTATAGCCTTCAATGTCCAAATTCAAGATTGGTGTGACTGAATCTGGAATTTTAGTTTCAGTAATACCTATTATATCAATTTCATAATCTAGTTCGTTTAATAGATGAGATTCAATATTTTCAAGGTTTAGTTGTAAACTTCTCACATTGTTATGAAAAACTGAAAAACTGGATTCGATTTTTGAGTTAGTGATGTTTTTTTTAGCGTATTAAAGCTGTAAGGGGAATAATAATTGGTACGTATGGGATTATTATAGGATTGTAAATCTGGATTGGTATCAGGATTTTGTGCAGTATTAAGATTAAATAAATCAAGGTCATGAACACTATGCAACTTATCTAAGTAAGTTTTAGAGGGAAGGCAATTTGTTGGTAATGAGACATTGAATTGACCATGAGTATTAATAATATCATTTCCATAATATGGAAGCTGTTTAAGAAGGAGTTTAGTAGCCCTAGATTTTTGTTTGTCTCTTTTCATGGCTTAGCATGCATAAACATAATATAGCTACAATTTTAAATTGTAACTTATCTTAAATCAGTTAGTTAATCCAGTCCAGTAACTTCACTTGAATTGTATGACAGCCTGGATCCAGCAATTCCCAATTATAATGAATCGCAGTTTACCAGTTGGGAGTTATGTGTCTATAGGCAAATTACGATCCATTCGCTCCTTTTAATGGGTCGAGGTCCTCCAACTTCTGTATGCGGATAGCATTTGAAACTAAACACTTGAAACTAAACTACCGTTGAAATGATTTACATTGGCGTAGGAGCTCTTGGGTTTTGGGGGTCAGATGATCAAAGATCATAATTCGATCCAAAGTTACATGTGGTGGTAACCCAAGGGCTTCAATGCCAATGTTGGCCGTTTCTTTCCTCAATTTCATCACTTTCTCTTTCGCCTGTCTACGAGTGAATTTGCATATAATAGCTGAAGGAGTCGAAGCTTCGGCACGGCGATTTGGAATTCTGTGGGCTATGTCTATATCCTGAATGGATATATCATCTACTCCAATGCCTTGAAAAAGCTTCAGACAGAGCTCTGTTGTAACTTGTGCAGATTCTGCCCTTCGAGGTGCTTGAGGGATCCCAATGATCTTCACATTATATTGGTAGCTGTATACTTGAATGGCTTCCACTGCTTCGTTGCTCTCATTTACTTTTATTGTAATTTCTGTAAGTTTAGTCGAAATTCGTTTCATTTCCGTTTCAGCAGCTTTCCTGAATACATTTAACTCGTCATATGAATTACTGAGAAACTGTAAACTCTTCTCGTTCTCATCTACAACCTCTGGGTTGCGCCTAACTGGAAGGCTGCTCGCCATGTTGGAATTTCAGGGATTCCATATATTTGCTCAATTCAGCGACTTGTACCCGTAAAGCGTTATTTTCCTTGCGTAGGTTCATGATTGAAGTGTCTCCCATATTACATATATATTTATAGTGTTAGATTTATCAACTTGTACATAATTTCTAGAGGTTTTTAGAATATGAAATGGAGAGAGAAATTAACAGCATCCAAACCGCTCGCTTGGCAACCGCTCGCTTGGCAACCGCTCGCTTGGCAACCGCTCGCTTGGCAACCGCTCGCTTGGCAACCGCTCGCTTGGCAACCGCTCGCTTGGCAACCGCTCGCTTGGCAACCGCTCGCTTGGCAACCGCTCGCTTGGCAACCGCTCGCTTGGCAACCGCTCGCTTGGCAACCGCTCGCTTGGCAACCGCTCGATTGGTAACCGCTCGATTGGTAACCGCTCGCTGAAACCAACCAAAGACGTCTGTGCTGATAAGAAACTCACAAACCACAGCGTCAGGAAGACAGTGGTAAATAAGTTGAACGGTTCTGGGGTCCCTAAGGGCCAAATATATAAAGAAATATCACTATCCATACCACAGAGGAAGGCCTGGACGACTATAACTCGGGTGATGAAAACGAACAGCGAATAATCTCCAATATCACAGATGGCAGCAATTCCTGTCCTCAGAGAGTCCTGAGTCAGCTTGTTCCGTTTCAGCCTCGTATACCTCCAGGTCCATCAGCTCTGGGAAATGTTTTCAACTTCAGCGACTGCAATATCACTATGAACATAGCAGGTGATCACTCAGCCCAACCAAGTCTGAGTCAAAATCCCAACGGCAAGCCTAAGCGTCCATTCAAGCGACTAATTCTCACGGATTCTGATTCTGATTGACTTTCTGATTGACTTTCTGATTAACTAGAGTTAGCTCTTGTCAGCTACGAAGCTATTTTCGATGCATTTTAGCGATCATGTAGCCTGCGAAACAGGCCCTCAGTGTTATTTCAACGCAAAGGAAGTGATAAAATGATTTGGCCGCGTGAAAATGGAAAAAGGAGACTGGCACGAGAGAGGAGAAGGAGGGCCTGCAGCCATCCCTTAAACATTTTCATTTCCCATACAGACTCTGGACGGGAAATACTGATTGGTCAATTAGCTGTCATCGCTATCATGTCTCACGAAATGTCGCACATTCCTCCTGCGAACTGACTGAAATGGCGGCGACAAGAGAGAAGTGATCGAGCGGTTGCGCGTTAATCCAGGAAAGTATTTAGAAGAACAAATCAGGCAGTGAATAGTTTACATTTGTACTTTCTAGGCGGGATATTTTGGAGGTTTTACCAACAGGTAAAAGCCTTATTTTCCAACTGTTTGCCGTGGAAGTCGAGTCAGACAGGACTTTGCGCTAAAATCGACATTGTCTTATTTGCAAAGCATTGTGAAGGCTCAGTTAATCGAAACTAAATACACTGGGACTTAAAATCCATCTCCCTCTACTATCTAGACGTAGAACTTAAGGACATTACGTAGTTCCCTAAAGAAATTTTCGCTCCTGCTGTCAGAGACTGTTCGAGTGAAACAGTCAGTGTCGAGTACATGAACTGATGAAGGAAAAACTGAGCGGGGACTGAGCGACTTTATAGAGGCTGTGGCCGTGAATAAATCCCACACTGTAGAGACTTGGACAGGAGAAATAAAGGTAATAAAAATGACTACATATCTCAGATACCGACAAAGTTACGAGTACACAAAGTTTGATTGGCATGTTTAATAATCATGTTAATCCATGCGGAAAAGGGTCAGAATTCAAATTTCCGTAAGATGTCGGCAGGCGCTTATTTTTTCTCGCCTATGCTCGCTTCGCTCGGTCGGTATATGAACTCGCTCCGCTCGTATCGGAAAAGCGCCTGTTCTGCAGGCTAGCCAGTGGCGGATCCAGGATTTGAAAAAGGGGGGTGACTATTTTGACCGGTACAGTTTCTGGTGCGAAATTACTTACAAAATTTGTACGAATGTATTTTATTTTTACGAATTCTTATACAGAATTTGTTTTTGGCCCAAAGGGGGGGGGGGGGAGGTGACATGTCACCCCCGTAACCACCCCTGGATCCGCCACTGCTAGCGATCACGTAACTAAAGTCTTTTCTTCGTTGAATTAGTGAATAATGTTGTCAAGACTGTTGAACTTTGAACTGTCGATTTGTGAATAAATTATTTCGCCTTGTAAACATGTACATCTCATTCCCACATTAAACGTTGAATGACATTTTTTAGCAGTCTGATGGCTTCCAAGATGTACGCGCGCTTGAATATGTTTCAATGAATATTTTGCCCTCAATGTTATAAACAATATGTAAGTAATCGCATTGTTCTTCGTATAATTAAGGATTAATTGCACTTGTGTTTTCAAAGTTTTTCCAAATTTTACTCGGCCCAATGCGATTACCAATACATATTATATTCTCTTTCACTACGTTCAGCCGAATAGAAAACATTTCCCATATAAAACACAAACACGGCTGGAGGGAGCCGATCAGTAATCTTTATTGGGACTAGAGCCAGTTACAATGGCTGCTTTTATACATACACGTGACATATGCACTCACTTGTGAACGAGTTCTCAGCTGAGCGAAAGCTTAACAAAGTTGCCAAAAGTTTAATTTCGTTCGAGATTTACAACGATAGTCCAGTACAATTATAGTACAATTCCAAGCTAGATTTTAGATGGTGAATTGCCGGATACGAAAAACCGGGATAAAAACCTCCCAGATGAGGAAAAACCAGGAAACGTATTCTCCAAACCAGTGCAAATTCACTTCTACCTCTGGAGTCAAACGGTTCAAAATTTCAAATTGTTATACTTTTAAATATAAAAAAAAAACTAAAAAAACTACGAAAACTGGTTGGTGTAAAGAGGTGAGACCAGTTAAGGAGTGGTTTATATGTCCTAGGGGTGACAATACCAAACATACCAGCGAAATTGTGTCACACATGAGAAATATATTTTTCGTACCTTTTAGGAATCACCGTGATAATGACTTCTTAAATAAATTTATGCATACTTTTAAGGGGTCATTTACAAAACCTCCTCTTCCTCTGGGGATCTGTTCCAATACCATTTAAGTATCGTCTTTTAAAAAAGAAATGTCTGTCGGTCTTATACGCGTTTTAAATTAATAATAGTATAAAGAATATTTATTATTGCATGAATTTCGATCAGCCCAACTCGTCTTATACAGCCTCGAGAGGTTGAATTAAAGATTTATTGATTCCAAGTGGCTTTAATTTCTTAATTTTTTTATTTACCACAAATATAAATGCCATGGTTACCATGGTTACATAAATACACGATTACAGGTGGCGAGGAAACCCAAATAGAAACCATATCGCTTGTGTAGTTTTGCCCTACCTCTTTCATAATCAAAATTGGATTAAAACGGTACAGGAGCGGCGCCAGAAAGATCATGGTGATATGAGAAGTATAGAACTAATAATGGCTAATTAAACAATTAAAACTGATAGGAAAGAGGCAGATTCAAGGACGGGAGAATATATACATTTTTAGCTTAGACTGAAAGAGGAAATAGTCGTGGCATTATGAATATCGGGCTCAGCTGCGTGTTAAAAAAGTAGGACCCTGACAAATAGTATAAACTAATTGAGATTTTGAGACGCCGATACCGAATTATATTGCCGGCCAGTTGGGAGAAAATATATTCCGTATTGGGCGGAGTCGTGAATTGTTAAAAGAAAGAAGATAATGAAGCACCAAACTTATGCTGATCGTAATTTCAATTGTCAAAAGCGCCTTAGTATATCTATGGCAACGGTTTCACGGCTTGAGTGGCGAAAACTTTCGCGACGTGTTTTGAAATCTCTTCAAAAATTGTGAAAATTGTACTTTTAGCGGATAAGAGTGTTAGATTTCTGACGCAAACTACAATGCCAACCTTACCTTTAGGATTGAATAATTCGTATCTTGTAATTTACAGTGTTTTGAAGGTGAAATTGTAGAAATCTTTCTGTTGAACAAACGACTTTTGAACTTGACCTGGAACCCATGTAACTGCAAGGGCTCGCGCAAGAGCCAATCAGAGGCTGGTATTCTGAGACGCCAATACCATGTTATATTGGCGTCTCAAAAGTAAACAAAATGACCAGTGAATCGTGATACCACTGAGAAAACTGTCTAATTTTTACTCTACAATATTATTCATAAGTAGCCACAACTTATTATGTTGTAACTGTGTACTTGATTGGTTCATAAAGTTCATAAAAGAGCTGGATGACTGATATAAACTTATTACGGTTTTGAGACGCCGATAACCGAATTATATTGCCGGCCAGTTAGGAGAAAATATATTTCGTATACAATACGAAAAATATATTTTCCTCCAACGCCAGCAATATAATTCGGTATCGGCGTCTCAAAATCGCAATTAGTTTTGTATCGCGATTCAACAGTTATTAAAAGAAATAATTAAGAAGAGAATAAAGCACCAAACTCATGCTGATCCTAATTTCAATTCTCAAACGGCGCCTAGTATATACACGGCAACGGTTTGACGGCTTGAGTGGAGAAAACTTTCGCGAAGTGTTTTTAAATCTCTTCATTTACGCTTCTACATTTTACGTTTCAAAAATCGTGATTTCGAACTTAAATTGCTTTTTTTTTAAATGAAGCGAAAATTAAGTTGACATAATTTTAAAACGCTTACGAATTGATGAATAATAATATTTTCCGTTTGTAAACATCTTATCTCGTTTCAGAGATATTCAGGTTTTTGTAATATGCAAATGGTATAACCTATGACGTCATGTTGGCTGCACAGCCAGGAGACAAATCACAAAATGACGAACATCTCTGCAAATATTGGGTAAAAACTATTGAAACTTTGCACATGCATGGCACTATGGAAAGTATACATCACTGTGCAAATGATGGTGTTGCCATGGAAACACTCATGACCCCACGCACCTTTCACCTTGAACATAAAATTCCAATTTATTTCCTTATAAAAAATGGGTTGCTTAAACTACTCACATACAATGCCTACATTGTTCCAAATCTTATTTTGGATCCACACCAAAAAAATGTGTTTGACAAAGGTTTGTGTTATTTGTAGAGAAAGCCTGGGGCCAGAGTGGTTCCATGGCAACAGTATAATTTGTACAATGATGTGTATTTTCCAAAGTACCACATATACGCAAAATTTCAATAGTTTTTGCCCAATATTTGCAGAGATGTTCTTCATTTCTTTATTTGTCTCCAAAGCTGTGCAACCAACATGATGTCATCTCATTTGCATATTACAAAAACCTGAATTTGTCTGAAACGAGATGATATGGAAAATGTCATTATTCCTCATTTCGAAAGCATCTTAAAATTAGATCAACCTAATTTTCGCTCCATGTGCACTTTAAGGGATATCTAATATTAAAGGAAGTGTGTTTTTCAGTCTTAGAATGAGACCTTTTTGTAATTTTACTGCTTTGAGACGGTGAAAATTGTACTTTTAGCTGGTAACTGAGTGTTACAATGCCAACCTTACCTTTAGGATTGAAGAATTCTTATATCGTAATTTACAACGATTTGAAGGTGAAACTGTAGAAATCCTGCCACGACACACTCACTAAATGCTGTTGAATAAACGACTTCTGAACTTCACCGGGAACCCATGTGACTGCATGCGCAAGGGCTCGCGCAAGAGCCAATCAGAGGCTGGTATTCTGAGACGCCAATACCATGTTATATTGGCCTCTCAAAAGTAAAAAAAAATTATCAGGGAAGTATATATCTCATCTGCAGATGTCCGAGAGTGTAGCTCTTTAAACAATTTTAAGAATAAATTGTAGTTCATAAATTTAGTACTACATAGCTAGTTTTTTTTACAATTCATGCTTAATATCGTACATACTTGTCATTTCTTTTACACGGCTGCTGGGCGGGAAGGGCATGTCTTTATTGTTAAAGGCATACACGTCTCCGTGTGGAAATAAATATAACTTGGTTACTTGAAACTTTATACTGCTTTCACTGAGTGTTAGAACTACTATTCCGTACACATCTGTCAATTAGTGTCAGATATATTATTATATATTATTGAAACCCCGCGAAAACATACACAACAGTGTCAACAAAATCCTATTACCTCGGAATACGTGAATCAGAAACGTTGTGACGTAATTGTGTTTGTCGGTCATTAACTTAAACATAACCTCTACGCTTCTAATTACCTTGTATATACCTAGCCTGCAAGGTATGCTTCACACTTGATTGCAGCTGTTTAAGCTCTCTGCATTTGTGTCAAGGTTGGTTTTGTCTGTGACCTCGTTCCGTACAGCCGGAAATAGTTCTGGTTGTAAAGTCTATAGCTAGCGTATTTATAAGCATTGGTTACTCGGCTATCCATCATATAAAGTACTTATATAAGAGGTCTTTACAGTCTGCAGAATCCCTCACCAATTTTGATTTGATTTGCAAATCTGGTAAACATTTTGAATGTTTACTTTAACAATGGAATGGTGTTAATATTTTTACTCATGATATCATATTATTTGAGGGGCATTTGACATCAGATCGTGTCAGTAATCAGCTAAGCTTCGGTTCGCCAGCAGACTAAATGATTTTCTCTAAAAAATACTTGCACTATAGTTTTACAAGGTTCAAATAAAAAATATAGAGAACTCAGTGACTTTAGATACACAATAAAAATATATTATGTACTAGTTAAATATTTGTTTATTGCTTTGGGTTTCGATCAATCTCAGAAGCTTGAAATTCCAAAGGGGTGATGGAAATATTGGATGAACTGACAAGATAAAGAGAAGTTAACGGTGAATATTGCGTTAATGTTCATACAAATATTACCAACAGCGTAAGGTTAAAATGAATAATTGCATAAACCATTATCGTTTCACTTCCTTCGCTTTTCTGCATATATGATCGAATTTGAAGGAATGAGGAATTAATAAGACTGAGCTGTTGATCGAAAATCAATACGAAAAATTTCCCATGTAAAGCCGACACAAAAGTTGAGTGTCTCGCATGACCTCTTCGTGGACAAGAGCTGAATTATCACTTGAAACATCAGAACAAACAAGAGCCCATCTGGGCTTTCACTCGGGCCATATGAGATTGAAGATGAAATACACTTTCATTTGAAATCCTCTTAGTAATAACCAAAGGGAAGAATTATTAGCAGTCTTTAGGAGTGGCCGGTAGCGCGGTGACTTTCATTCTCTGCTCCCCTAGTATATATATACATGTATGTAATTTAATATTTTTGTTTTCTCGTATGTAAATTAAAGTAGTTGATCTTTTATTGAAAACACTACTTATTCATGTGTGTATGTATGTTCAGACTACTATCGTGCAGCTAGCTAGAGTCTTGAGATATCTGTCAGCAACTCGCAGCTAGTTAATAAATTAGTACTGTTCAGACCTAGTAACTTAGTAGGTTTTACTTTTTGTTTTTCCCTCTTCTGGTTTGTTTCTATCTCTAAAGACCTCTAAAAGATAGAAATATAACTGCCCTTGGCGCAAGTGTTTCGTAATCGCAAATAATTGACCGCCAAAGTGCTCAATTGAACTTTCAACCAAAATATTACAACTGTGCGAAAAACTGCTACTGACTGGTGTTTGGCGATCCTCGTTATCCATGATGGCTCAATTGACGTACAATACACCCGGTAGTTGTCGTGGTAAGAGAAATTACCTTGGAGCGAGTAGTGAACGTGGTCGTAGCGAGAGCTAGAAGTCGGCTAGATCGGATGATAACACTGACTTGACATTTGTGTACATTTCAAAACCTTAAAATAACTAAAATCTGTCATCGATGGGCTTTTAGCGCGCTAGATTCTATTCAAGCTAGGTAGCTTGGAACTTCAAAGTATTCCACCGACCACTAGCTAGCTAATCACCAGAGCAGAAAAACTGTTCAGACTAAAGAAGCTCGCTACCTCCTGTGGTTAGCTAGCTAGATTTACTAGCCTGAACACGGCCACACGTTTACAATTTAGTCTGCAGGTCCGATAAAACTGCAGGTTCCAGTCGTAAACAGTCCGAGTTTGACCAAAGTGAAACGATCGAGCTGCTCGCGTCCGTAGATATATATTTCTTCGTTTGCACTTTTGACATGATATAATTCTTCAAATGGCACCATTGTTTTATTTCTTATGTTTAATAATACAGTTCTCAGCTGTAAAAAAAATAGAACATTCTATGGAAGATTTCTTGAGTTTTCGTACAGTATTTCAAGCTATGCTGTAGTGCGAGTTCAGTTACGCCACAAATGTCGGTGAAACTAATACCGTGTTCATTATTATCGCTTTTCTCTATGTCGATTGGTCACAATGATTTCCTCTTTCAGTTTTTCCCTTTAGTTTGGACATTAGGGATATATCCTTGGAGATTTCGTACAGTTTAGCGACCGTTGTGTCGAAAGTAGAAACGTTCGTTTGTCATGAAAGTGCGTAAACAAACTGTCACAAGCGGTTTCATAGCAGCTCGATGTTTGACTCCCATATAGTCGATGATAACTTATATAGCTTCATATGTACGTCGATTTCTCACAAGGATTTCCTCTTTCAGTTTTTCCCGTTAGTTTGGACATTAGGGATTTATTCTTGGAGATTTCGTACAGTTTAGCGACTGTGTGTTGAAAGTAGAAAAGAGCCCATCTGGCCTTTCACTCGGGCCACATGAGATAATTTGAAGATGAAATTAATTTAACGTCTCCGATCAATTCCTCTCTCTTTGCTGGCAGTTCATGCTTCTTGTTCGTATAGTTGCTCCACTGAGCCGTAACCACAAAACGAGCACAGCATTTCAGTTGGCATACACTGCGTACATCTGCTTAACTAATTAGATTTGTAAAAATCTTAGCGGATCATGTAAATATTCCGCTTGGCTCAAATATGAGGGTTTCTGCCGTCAAAGTTCATTTTTTGTTTCAGTTTTCCCCATATTAGCAGACTTGTATAATGTCTCGAGCTCTCCGAATCCAGTAGAAAGACTCTGGTTATTACTCGGGCTGCCTGTGGCAGCACCGAGTCTTAAAATGCAAGTCGTTATTTTTTTTATTTTTTTTATTATTCCGTGTAGCAAGCGTTCAGCGCATGCGTTAAAGGTCAAATTCACACCAATCAGATCGCACTGTGCTGGTCACGCAACAATCGCCAGGTTAATTTATTTACATAATTGAATACAGTAAAATCAAGATGGCGGAAGACCCGCGAGGAACTTTCTCTGTAACTTGGAGTCTCATCTCTCAAATGTAAGCCAGTTTAATGTTTTATTTAACTTCACTCATGCGAAAGCCTTCCAACAGGCTCAGGATATTGCAACTGGCGCTATTGTCGGAGCCGAAGGACCGCGTTTTTTACCCAGATGGCCAGTGCTTTTATATACGACACGTACGACGACCTGAAGCAAAGGGGCCAGGATCCGGAAAGCTAAACTTCGAAGAAATAGATATTGGAATCTATAAGCCATCGGCTCGCTGTGCTGCATTTAAAACATCCGAGAAGAACATCTTATTTTGGGTGAAGGCACTTCAAGACCAATATTATGAGTCTCTTAAAAACTGTCAGAGATTTAAATTTACCGTAAGTTGGATCAGAGAGTATTGAGATCAAGTTATTTCGTTCCAGCGAGGATATTGACCTAGCGGAAACGGTACAAGCTGTCGAAGGATTTTACTTATAATCATCCACAACAGGAATAGTTATGTGCCAAGGCATGGGAAAAGATCGAGTTTCCCAGATTACAGATGAAAGTAGAGAACTTAACGAATGAAGAAACAGAGGTCACGCGCGACATGCTTGAGAAAATGAACATGTTCAACACTTTATGTTATACTAAGAAAACAAAACAAATTACAGAGCCTGCAAGTTCACAAGTCAATGAAAAACCCCAAGAGCCTGTAGTTTTGGATCAACATATCCTTGAAACTCCAAAAGCAACATACACATGAGTCAAATTCAAACCGGAAGAGACGGAATTCTTTAGATTCTTCACGACAACCCGATCCCTATTCATCAGAATACATTTTCTGTGCTAAATGACGAGAGTTTATAATTACCTGACCGACAACCCACTACTAAAGAAAGGGACCATGAAGTACGGTAGTACGGTTAATTCTCGGGTTCAAAACAATGAATATATGCCTGCTCAAATGCAGTGTGTTAAACTGTGTAAATTAAAAGGTCAACATACGAGAAAAACACAAATATTAAATTACATATATACTAGGGGAGCAGAGAATGAAAGTCACCGCGCTACCGGCCACTCCAAAAGACTGCTAAATTCAGCTAATAATTCTTCCCTTTGGTTATTACTAAGAGGATTTCAAATGAAAGTGTATTTCATCTTCAATCTCATGTGGCCCGAGTGAAAGCCCAGATGGGCTCTTGTTCTGTCGTAAAACATGGACCTGACCCACATTTAGGTTGTATTGCATAATTGCCCACCGACGATGGAATAGATTTCTGACAATGACTATTTGAAATTGATATCTCCTTGTCTCGCCTCGTCTGAGAGCTTTGAGCTTTCTTATCTGAGCGCGCCTGAGGAAATCTAACCTTTGTTTGCGTGACCAGCACAGTGCAATCTGATTGGTTGGAATTTGACCTTTAACGCATGCGCAGAAGCCGTCTGACATGGATTAAAACAAAAATAACCACTTGCATTTTAAGACTCGGCGCTGCCACAGGCAGCCCGAGTAATTAAGTTTAGGTTTTCAAATGCAGACAGTATGAAAACGATTATTTATAACGCGCCCGTAGTCAAATGTGAACAACACCAAACGTTCAATGTGAAATAATAGCAAGCCGGCAGGATGTGACATGATAGTTGATAACGATTGATAGCACGAGCTGTTTGCTGTCTTTGAGATTTGTGTATTTGTCTTCTGATATATAATACGCATATCAATGTAATATGTAAGTTCCTGGAGTCTCGATCCTTCTCAGATCGCGCACTAGCATAGATTTGACTCTCTTCAATTCATTTCTCGGAAGTCAATTAGTACCTAGGATAATTGAAGTTCCTGCTAAGCCTTCTAAAATCAATGTTGACATTTCACTCACGCTAAGGCATCGCTGTTTCTTGGTAAACTATGGGCTGATTTAGTGAGTATTTTAATACTTCTTTGACCTAAACTGCAATGGAACTTGCCCTGTTACTTCTCATTTTGGTCTCTGTAGTTCTTCCTAGCAAAGAAGGTAAGTAAAATGTTATAGTTTTAATGAGCAATAAGGTTATACGAGTAATAAAACAGTGGAACACGTCTGTGTTCAATATGTTTTTTCTCATTATTCGTTATATAAGAATTATGATTCGTTTACTCTGCTATATATATATATACAGTGGCGTAGCCAGGTTTTTAAAATTTGTAGGTCCAAACAACCGCTCCGTAAGGGTCGCTTCTTTAGGGGTCCGGGAGCATGCTTCCCCGGGAAATTTTTAGATTTAGACTTTCGCAAATGCCTTCTGCTGCACTTCCCGGTCATGTTTTGTGTATTTCGACAGCTCATCTAGCCCAACATTCATTTGTAATAAGACAAGTAGGCTGTAAAATGTGTAGGCCCGGGCCTACGGGCCTATAGGCTAGATACGCCCATGTATATATATATATACAGTTCCAGGTACACGGAAATGTAATGACAAAAGATGCGACGTCTGCAACTATATGCATTGTAGAAACACCTTCAATAGGAATACTACAAAAGAATCGTATTCAATTAACTATGTACTGGACTGTAACTCTAGTTAAATGTTATTTATCTTCTCAGTTGTAACTTATGCGGTATTCAATATGTCGGCTTTACTACCACTAAGTTTTGATTACGGTTTAATAATCACAATAGTCGACTACGGGCTCATGCCAAATTATCGCCTCGTAACAAGGAAACCGATGATTACATATACAGACATTTCTACAGCCAAGGGCATAATGGATTGGATAATTTAAGCGTTCAGCTTATAGATAAGGCATTGGATAAGGTGTTTGCTACGGAGGACCTTAGAGATAAAGAAGGGCAGTGGGCTTACAAGCTTAATACTGTCAGGCCTAATGGACTAAGCGATAGTGATTTATTTTATGATGAGAATCGCAAGAGTCGTGCGTGAAGATAGGCTCATCTGTAGTTCTTGGTCTTAACTTATTATTTCATTTGATGCTAGTAGTTCCAAAATGGTTACGCGCGCAATTTGTAGAGCGTTATATAGTGCGCGTGTAGTTTGGCCTTTTATTCCATTTTTCAGTTATATTATATTTTATATATTATAGATGTTTTATTGTTTTATTTGTTATAGCAGGCTGAGTATTACAGCTTAAAGCTGGTGGGGCCTACTTTTACTCCTCACACACTCACCATTACATTAACTGTTTTGGACACACTACACTCGACTCACGGTTGATTTTTTACGGAGGGAGGAAAACCGGAGAACCCGGAGCAAAACCCTCGAATGCAGATAAGGATTCAACAACAAACCTAACTCACATACGGTGCCCGAGCCGGGAATCGAACCCAATGACCCGAATGACTACTGTTGAAGATAATACTCTTCGCAGTAATCAGTAATAGCTTAAGCATGCAGCTCAGCTAAGAAAAAAAATCTGATCTGATATCTGTAATATGCCTTGGCATTACCTTATACGTACCCTCTAGTGAACATTGTTAACTGTGAAAAATGGTAGCATTTCAACACGTATAATTGTGATTATTTAATGTTCCACTTCGGGTAGGGTCTTTTCGTCAGTAAACATGCCTAATTTGTTCTCACAATCTTTACCCTCCTCTCTCCAAAGAAAAAGTTTCATTTCCGCTTAAATTCGTTGGCATCCACGTACGAACCACAAGCCCAGTGCATAAACTACAATAACTGTTGCAGTTGAAATTACAGTCTTTAATCAAAGCTAACCTTTCGTGCATGCATCCGCAGTTTTCCAAGACCTTGAGCGTGCATTGCTTTTTGATATTCAAACTTCGTGCACAGTACAAAATCCAGCAATGTGATTGGCTAATAACGGTGCTTTATCGGCAAATACAGGCACGCGCTGACTGTACGATGAACGAAAAATAACGAATACTGCATGTGTTGCTTTGAAACTCGAAAAAATACTGCGACAATGCTAAAACACTGTTATCGAATCTTCTCAGCTGTCAGTCATGTTGAGTCCCAAGAGGATAAAAACGATTATCCTGAAACTGTTCTGTTAGAGGCTGACCTTGTAAAACTTGGCGGCCATGTGAGAAAGGTCGATAACGCTGACAGAATTACCTCTAACCTCAATTAGCCAATCAATATAGCTTCTATTTATAACAAGTAGTGATCGATGTTGATTTGTTTTCGGAGAAAGAATAAATTTAATTTACCTCGAAGCCTCATATTGAAACCGAACTGTGCGTAAAAAGTGAAGGTTATTTACCACATAGCTCTGTTTTATTTGTTTTTCAGGGGAGATATTTTCATATTTTCACACACCTCAGTTTCTTTGTTTGTTCTTTTGTGGGGGGAATATATATTTTCCTTGCTGAAAGGACGGGGATAAAAAATGAGACGCCTTGTGAGCAGCAATTTTATTCAAATACACTTGCAAACAATGCTTCCTAATGATTTATGAAAAGGTTATTGCGCATAACGATAAAACATTGCCATTGTGAAAAATGAGCATTTTACCGGCCTTTCCGCGCTCGTAGGTATGATATTTATTCACGTGCGCCATTGAGGAACCCTCGGCGAAGAAATTCCATTCCCCCTCACTTCAGGCCGATAAACTTAAATATATCGAAAGTTGGCTTTTGTTTGAGTTCAGTGATAAAAATAGAAAATTTACTGCAAAAGTCGTCATAATGTCCAAGTTATGTAACAGATTGATACGCGGCATCACTCATTCTGCCATAATCAAAGATTGTGTTGCTATCAAGCTTGGTATCTGCCTGTTTTCAGGTTTCAAACCGAATCCTCGAAAACAATGGGCTACGTTAATGTATTGCAATGCCGTTTAATCTGGTATTTTGAAACAAGCTTTAAATTCAGTAAGTTTGTTTTGTCACTCTTTACGCTGGCTGCTGCTATTCACGTTAGGAATGCTAAGAACATTTCAAAAAAACAAAACCAGTTGGTTAAGCTGAGCCACAGCAGAAAACGATTCCAATATGTTTTATCGGCCCAGCAACAATGGAACCATGACATTTACTGATATCACTCGTACTTTTCGTTCCACCTTGAACGCAAGATAAGCAAACTTTTGTCATGTTAATATTAATTAAAAGCCATTGACTTTAAGAAATTGAAAAATTGTCTACGTGAGTTGAGACGTATTGTTTATTTTCAACTGAATACGTACAATATAGATTGCATGATAGTCTGTCAGTAGAGAATACTTGAGATTACTATATATACCTCTTTCTTCGCCCGAATAGGCTATTTCTACTATGACGTCATATACTACAATTATACCAGAATTATTTGCGCTGTTTCTTTTGTTCCTCTTATTGAGACTACTGTCTTGGTATTCTCAGGAGTTTCAACATTTGAATAACTCAAAAAATTATTCTGGTAGTTGTAGTCAATTTACGTCATCATGAAAATGCCTATTTGAAAGGTTCCTACTTTCCATATATATTTTGTTCATTTTACATTGAATTTGTTGTTTTCAGTCTTTCTTAAAATTTTGTCACGGTATTCTGCCTCTTTTAAGAAGGGAAAACAGCAGTTTCACCATTAATAGATAATAGAGGGCCCGGAAAACTTGAAAGGGGCTAACAAAAGCGCTGCGATTTAGGTTGGAAGGGGGTATTTCATAACCATTCCCTTCTATGGTTTCACAAGTGAATTTACTCAGTAGCCTATTTCTAAAAAAAACATTTTTACCACAATTGCCGGTAATCTCGCGATCTGATTGGTTGAAGTACGGTGGTAAATGAGAGTCCAGACAACGGTGCTGACGCGAGAAAGTTATAGACAACGCTGGCTCTTTCAAAGCTGTCACGCTTTGTAACGAAACTTCCTTGTACGCTTTCTAATATCGTTGTAAAAAGCAAATTTCCTCTGGTTTTCCGTGGTGTGGACTCTTATTTACCACGATTTACGTCATCACATGGTCAAAATTTGTTGTGGACTCACTCGGCTGCGCCTTGTGAGTCCACAACAAATTTTGACCATGTGATGACGTAAATCGTGGTAAATAAGAGTCCACACCACGGAAAACCAGAGGAAATTTGCTAACTTTGTCACAAATCGATCCCACGCGTGCGCACTAGGCATCAAATTACGACTGTAAATAGACATTGTATTGCTCAGAATTTTACAGTACTTTGTATGGAAGGTTGTGTTTGGAGTCTAATTGCGTAACAGAATTACAATAAACCTTCAAACGTATCTTTCGCATCGTATTTTCTAGCATGTTATCGACTATAAAATTGCATGTAATCGAGTTGAAGAGAATAATTCACACTAACCGTGTGTTTTGGCCTCCATGTTCACTCTGTAATTTCCTTCATTTTAGCCACACTGATTGTTGCCGGCTTTGATCAACTTTGGAGAATAAGCATAAGCGTTTCTTAATTTGTAACGATGGAATCTTTATCACACAATTATATGCAAATGTATTTACCGACAGCTTCCCAGTGAGATTAAATTTGAGTGATTTTCAGGTATCTGTACACTACCCGACAGCTCCAAAGAACATCAAAACGAAACCCGTACGGCCGTCGACTTCTTCTCCCTTATTGCCATATTGCTCTCGATTAGCCTGTAAGAACCTGGTAACTAGTTTATTCGTAACCCAGTGTGATTGGTTGAATCTAACTTTTAAGTTTTGTCTTGGCGGTAGCGGGAATATAAAAAAAATGGGGGAGGGGGGGAATCTCGAGTGTGTTACCGGTAAATAACAACTCTCGGTCCTCGATAAAATTGTTATTCTTTAGGTAGCTCATTCCATGATGTCAGAACTTCTGCAATACTTGCCTGACGAATATGTAGTGAATGGGTAGCAAGAATTAAAGCGCTAGAAAGCCTGAGCCAAAATAGAGATGTATGATTGACAGGCGCTATTGCATAATTTTACGCCCGCCCACAATGGAATATATTTCTGGCAATGGATGTATTTGATAAACCGCTTCTATACTTCCAGAAATACAGTTTTCGGCCAATTTTAAAATTGGATAGTCCCAGTGTGCGTATCATTAAAGGAGTGCTAAACCCCCTCCTTACCCTTTATAATCTGAGTTTGATAACTTTCCTTGTTGTTTTTCTGTTGTTGTTCTTGTTCTTGCGTTCAGTTTGTCGTTGTTATTGCTAATATTGTTGTTTCCTACCTGACAAGAGTAAAAACGTTTGAGAAGATATGTGACTCTTACGGCGGCATATGGCTATACTTAAGTTTCAGGAGAGTTTCAGCTCTGGCCCCATCTACACGAATATGTTTTTAAAAGACTTACAAATACTACTACAAATTCAAGTTCCACACTTGTCAATTAAGAAACACTTTTAAGATATTCACAAAGATTTAAGAAATTCAGTGAAATATAGGAAACCGATAAATTATTCAGAATCAGTTACGGACTATCGTCGAACTCAACATTTTCGCCATGTTTAATTTGTTTTGAACTTCTTCGGTTTGACTTTACGGTGTGGGCTGTGGAACTATGAATACTGAAGTCATACCAAGAGAACATGAGGTAACACATCCTTTTGCGGGTCATATACGTAACGCAACCAACACGGAACATAGCAACATTTAGCTTCCGTATAACAATATTTGCTTTTATAACCCATCAAATATTTTCTCTCGCGCGCGATTGGTTGAATTCGTCACGTGACCCGATATTTTATCTCCGCAAGCGGGAAATATCAGCGAATACGCCCCCTGTGAGCGAATAAGCGCGCGTCAAAGAAATATCTGAAGGTTTATAACAACAACCTATATTGTGGCGACGTAATATGCCCTCATATTTGTTGTCCTTGGACATTATCTGATCCTCGAAGCTCACAGTTTCCCTCGAGCTTCGCATATTTCAAGAAAATGACACCGACTCCATACAGAGCTTAATTTATCTTAGGGTATTTAATCAAGTTGAACAATAGATTTTTAAACAAATATTGGTGACTCCACTCCGCACATTTCTGAGAAACCGAGGAGAGCATGTGACGTAAATTGTTGACAAGTGTATCGAATTACAAAAAAAAATTGTTTTCTTGGAAATTGAACTTTTCTGGGCAGGAGCAATTCTCTTCTTAAGCTATAAAGACACAATGTTCTGAATTTACGATGAAAGTACTACATCTGTTGTTACTTCTGTTCTTCAATGTTGACCGGAGTGTGCAAGGTTAGTGTGTATATCGATAGGATTGCAGACTAAAAAGACTAATATATTTTTGACTCTCGGTCTACGGTTGACCTGGGAGTTTTCGGTGTCTGAAGTTCCTCTCTCAATCGCTCGATTGCTAGTTGACAATATATTTCCCTTTTTACTATAAAACACACATCGTTTGGAACGGACCGTGACTGTGTTTAAGATTCACACTTGTGAAGCAAGCGCAAACGCAAGAAACAGGCGGGTGCCATAATTAACGATGCCAATTTTAGTCAGTTTATGACTGCCGCATCAACCCACTGCTCACGCCATGCTCAAAATTATCAACCTAAATCAAAATTACGACAATTATTATGTCTAGTGAAACAACAAAGTATTTGTAACTATTTTAAAACATGATTTATAACCTCATCACCGTCATTTATTGTTTCGCAAAGGAACTCGTAGTTGTCATGTCAGTACGTGAAATGCCACGTGCGACAAAATGAAACTGAAATCTCACCGTGTAAAACAGCCTTGACCTTCTTTGTTTGTCATTTTAAGGCGTTTTAGTCAGAAAGCTAAGTGTAATAGTATTAAGGCCATTTAAAAGTGTTTGTCTAATTAATATCTTCATAGTATGCCAATATTCATACTCGTATCAAAATGTGCACAATTCTCACAATAAATGGAGCTATGTCGCTGTACTATTTCAATTGCAAACGAAGCACATTTCATGTGGCGAACCCAATGCTAATAAGAAAGGAGATGTTTCACCAGTGTGCATTGCGAACCCGCGAGTTATGGATTGTGTTTGAGCAAGATGGCCATCTTGTAACGGTTTTCCCACCAATTTTTCGTTTGTTTAGGAACGAATTTCTCCCAGTAACATCGATATTTAAATATGCTTTTAAATTTCGGATAATTTAACCCTTCTTCCTTCTTTGGATTAAATATAATGTAAATTTATCTTCCGAAAGTAAGCGAAATTGAAACATAAATAAATGATATACGGATCGCTAAGCATATTATTGCAAGGTCGCGTTAATTGGTTGTCTCAATTGAAGAATTGTCCATTAACAATGTGAACTACCGTATCGTATTTTCGTTTACATTTAGTTCGCAATCTATTAATTCTAGTATACGCCCAAAGGGATGATGCAATTTAAACTCTTTGAAAACTCACTCATTTGAATCCCAAATTGCACTCGAAACCATATGATTCGTTTTAATATTACGGAAGCAAAAATCCAAACAAACAACGAGAAAGCTAAGCTTGTAATATTCATCGCGCGCTCGTACACAATCAGTCTAAGCGCGCGCTCTTCGTTCGAAAATGGCTACAGTAGTCTACATCAGTACATGCAGATTTTACAGGGTACTTGAATGTATTTTTTTTCATATCATGACTCCATTATTCAAAACTTTATATGGACCATTCATTATTTATGGGGGAAGAGGGGCGAGATGAGAAATTATAAAAGTTCTCAAGACATTTCATAATCCCCCATAGAGATGGCATTAAAATTTCGAGATTTACTCCTCATGAAAAAAATCCCCAAAAATTAAGCTATAATACAAGGGTTGTATTTACAGTAACACTGTATACATACTTCGTAACCAATAGTGCAAGCAGTCTCCCAGAGAACTAAGTTAGCATGTGAACAAGGTTTTATTTTTGGAAAAAAATACTGCACAATTATTAAAAAATATCTTTGTTGGTTAATGCCCTGAAGTATTGTGCAGTTTCACAACAACTTTAGACTAGCAAAAACAAATATTTTTTATCCTCCTGGGAGTCAGTTAATCAACATGGCCAGCACAGTGCTCAACATTAGATTTTAGGCTGGTTGCCTTGAGATCTGGTTGTCCAGGTACAAAAATTACCTGCCCGGTTCAACTTTTTAGTTGTCCTGGGCAAGTGGGCAAGCATTACTGTCAATCGAGTCCTGCACCATGTCAGAAGAGTCGATAAGCAATGTTTCTGCTATGTAAATTAGGCATGTTTAATAGTCTGAGCTAGAGTGATAATTTTCAATGAAACTTGATGGTTCAGATCTATGCTAATTCTAACTGAGTCCCAAATCTTCATTTCTAATAATTTATTTTCAGTTATATTACATCTGACTACAAGATAATTTTGATAGGTTTATTGTCAAGGTTACTATGTTGTACAGTACATGAACTATAATTTTATGTACAGTAAGTCTGAGAGTTCAATGAAAATTGTTTTATTGTTTTCACTGTTCATGTGTATCTTAGTTCACTTCAGATATACAGATTTAAATAGCATATATCATCCATGCAGCTAGCTATAATGGAATATAAGTTATGATTTGTACAAACCACAAGTATTATCATCTAATTTAATTTACTGTACCCAGGTCATAATACAAAGTGTACTAACAGTATAACATATTATTGCCTTCACAAATCAATAAACCCAGCAAAAACATGTTACCAAGCTTTCTCCTTTGGGATACTTATTAAATATACCCATTTGGGTTTCAGAACAAAATGAAAGGCCTCAACAATAGAGATTTTTTCCCGATCTAAAAATCAGTGAATGTGCTGGGAAAATAGTATGGGGAAGGGGTGTCCCACTTTTCTAATCCAATTATAGGCCTTTTGGAGGAATGCAATCATGTGGTTGTACTGGGTTAGTTTTTTAGGGCCACAAGTTTATTAGTGTTCTGCACTATTATGTGTTACCCTCCATAAATAAAGTCTTTATTATTATTATTATTAATTTGTTGGTATCGATTGTCCTTGCTCCGAGGATTTTTCTTTGCGTTCTCCGGTTTTCCTCCATCCACAAAAACGACACGCTAAATTCCAATTCTCGGTGATTTAGCCAAGTTCCGACTTTGCATGATTAGACCCTACGGTTTGTGGGAGTTATGGTTATAACGAATGTCGTCGTTATTCCCCTTCGGCTTTTATCAACTTCATCAACAAGGACCTTTCAAACGAGTTCGTACACAGTCGCGCGATAGAATGAATAGAGAGAATACTCGTGTTTTCACTTATGGCATTTCGTTTGATGTTCTGACAATTTTTGCTTTTTTCGCGGTTTGATATTAATAGCTCCATATAGCTTCCTACGTGTCTTATCATGAACCGACATTTAGTATGATAGACCTTTCTGCACTCTAAACACTAATATTTCACTCTCACTTTCGGAATTGCTAGAACGACAGCTATCGGCAACTTCGTATTAAATTCATTCTCCTTTAGCTGCGTTTTCTCCTCCGAAAACGAGCCGTTTGAGCACCCCTCGAAGTTTTCTCCGATCTCCATCCTTCAGGGCTTAATCTTTTTCTCTTCGATGTTTATTTTCCAAGCTACTCGCGAAATCGCGCGTGCCGAGAAATTACGAAAATGTTTGTTTACATGTGACGTCACGATTTTCCACTTGGTTGCGGCCATCACGTCAGCGCGTGCCCAATCCAGTCTTTTTATGATCCATGATATTACGGAAGCAAACATTCAAACAAACAACGAGAAAGCTAAGCTTGTAATATTCATCGCGCGCTCGTACACAATCAGTCTAAGCGCGCGCTCTTCGTTCGAAAATGGCATGATGGTTGCATCAGCAGCGCGCGTGAGCTAAATATGAAATCTTTTCACTAAAATCACAAGGCAAATTTCTGTAGTTTTCCCCTTTTACTGCAGCTTTGATTATCAAATATATGTGCGAGAAATATGGGTATACAATGCTACTAACATATGAAATCTTTTCACTCAAATCACAAGGCAAATTTCTATAGTTTTCCCCTTTTCTGCAGCTTTGATTATCAAATACATGTGCGAAAAATATGGGTATACAATGCTACTAACATATGAAATCTTTTCACTCAAATCACAAGGCAAATTTCTATAGTTTTCCCCTTTTTCTGCAGCTTTGATTATCAAATACATGTGCGAAAAATATGGGTATACAATGCTAGCCATATTTACGCCAGAATCTCGACAAAAGCGTGTTTTCGATTTATACTTTGTGAAAAGTGTAATTTGCACTGGTGTTTCCTCAAACACGATATTGAGAAAATAAAAAGTTGCCTGACAATCGCATTGACTAGACACGCAAAGCATTCGGAAATGAAATGTTCGCCGCCTGAAACCTTAGATAAAGGTTGATTTGGGCAAAATACAGATAATAACAAGAGCCCACTGGGCTTTCACTCGGGCCAATATATGTACATTAATACAGCCAGACACTCTTCAGTTAAGGTGAGCACACACCAGGTGACATTTTGCATGTCCCTAGTGTATGTCCCACCTTTATGGAGTAAGGAAGGGGTACCATAAAGAATTTGTTTTAAATGCCCAACGGAAGCACCATTAGAAATGTGGAGGGAGGAGGTAGGGCTTTCTCAAGATGCACATTTTTTTGGCCCCTTGGTTGTGCAAGGCAGGTTTTTTTCTTTGATATTTTGCGTTCCAGGATTTTAATTTTTTATTTTGGACTACCCTTCTTCAGATTTCTGACTGAGATTGAAGATTGAAGATGTTTGAGATTGAATATGAAAGACACTCATTTGAAATCATCTTAGTAATATAATTAAACCAAAGAGAATAATTATTAGCTGAATTTAGCAGTCTTTAGGAGTGGTCTGTAGCGCGGTGATCTTACATTCTCTGTCCATCCTGTGATGGAGCTCTCACTATATTTCACTACTGTTCTTTCCACAGTCTCCTCTGCGGGACCGGAAAGTCGACAATTTTGCTGCACTGAACCAAAAAAAAAAGCCTGGATATTTAGACTCGTACCTGCCACAGGCAGCCCGAGTAATAATAATAATAATAATAATAATGTATTAATCAGTGGCATATCCACGAGGTGGCTCTTCATCCACTGATGGGCCTACGCTTTACCATCCTTATCCGAGAAGACGTGAATGTCTAATCATTTGCAGCTCGTGAAGGAATTGTTTCACAAAGATAGCATCTTCTACTTAGTTATTTTAAAACCCTGAGCATTAGTTCGGCCCGGCTTTGAACCATCGACCTCCTGCACAACAGACCGGCGCTCAAGGGTGGGTTTACCAATTAGTTTGGGCCGTTGCTAAGTAGAATTTAAAATGCCATAAAACTCAAACAATTTGTGTAAAAGAATTAATCATTCCTGGGAGACGGCCGGACCTTTATATTTTTATGACGTCATCATATGACGTCATTATGACGTCATCAAGGCAGAACAATTAAATCATTTCAAGATTTCTTTGGGATAGTGCTTTCATATTTGCATATATCATTGGTCTGGGTTAGGCACAAAAGGGTGTAGCATGCGTTTTACGATACACCGGAAATGTATCTTTTTAGATTTCCCCCCGTCAATTTTAACAGTTATGGTCATAACTTCCGTGTTTTTATTTTTTTGCTAAACCCATGTTTGGCTCTGTGCAATGCGACTTCAGGACAATTTTATGTGGAAAAGGTTTGACTTTTTCTTTGTTTCACGAACACAGTTAATTTATTGTGAAACCGGAAGTATAATCTTGTTACCAGGGCCCACAGGGCGCGGCCGCGTTTGCGTGGTTACAAAGCAATTTTCTTCACATATATGGAAAATTACTAAGCATTCTCGCGAACCGATGGAATTTGCGAGGGCAAAGCTAAAGGCATTGGACAAGAAAATGAAATCAGTGAAATTGAGACAGAGCTGCATTATCCAGTGGTTTATTCACGCAAATAAGTCGATTTGCGACCATCTGCACTTGTCCCTACCCAGTTGGACTCACTCCCCATCTTGCAGCGGTGCGCGCGCGAATGCGATAATGTGTTTGATGATCGTTGAATAGTCGCCTAGCTATTGTTGGAGTAATGACAACGGGTTAAGTAAAAGCCGTCGAACTCAATGTGTAGCTTAATATCCTTGCTGCCTCGCTGGATGATCTGGCTTCCCGCCTGGCGAACACTCCAATCCTCTATTTCTTTAATGCATGGTGATCAAATGGTTGTAATTCAGTGCACTTCACGGCTTGAAGCCAATAGTGCCTAGCACATGTTCGTAATCCTTATAATATATTCCATTGATCAAAAAAGAAGTTATTAAAACATTCGCCAAGTAGGCCTTACGCCCTGTTCGGACCCAACTGCAATCATCGCAAGTTATTAGGAACGTACTTGCCATCGTTCGTTTCCGTATTTATGTTTTGAATTCCGCATTTTTCACAGACGTTTCTGGCCTTAGAAATAGTGTACAGGGTATCAGAAGATATGACAACGTTTTGGTCATTATTCACCGATAGATTACCGTTCAGGCAAGTCCCTAGTATCGTCACGAGCCGCCGTAAAAATGGAGTTGATTTCTATTTCGTATGTACTGCATTTTTTATTCGCTACTTTCTTGTGAAAGTGGCGCTCACAAGCAAACTTTTCGAAGGTTCCTCTCACGTCTAGCTGCTCACTTGAAAGTACATTCTGGCTCTCCTCATTATCAAAAGCTCTTTCCGAACACTTTCCAAACTTTCTTTGACGGTATCCGAAAGAAAATTAGTTTGCGTCTCCGCATCACTGACCGCAGCTTTTCCGCTGAAGTTCACTTGACAGCTAAAATGACCCTCGGCAGCTAAAATGGCTTTCTTGCCGGCCAACGAAGGGCGCGCACGCCTTTTCACTAAACCGGAAGTACGTTTTTCCCGCCATTTGCACGAGCGCGCTCCGACCCTTCATAGCAACGTCGCTGCTTAGCGACGAAATTGGTAAATGCACCCTTAACTACTGAGTTAACCGGGAGGTAGAAATAGGAGTGTACATCATTATTGGTTTATGCTGTGTAACTTTCTCCTCGTTTCCTTTCTAATTTGAGAATTTAACAATATAAATCCAATCAAGGGGGTGACTAGTTCCTGTAAAAACTAGTGTTGAATTGCGCCGGCGGGGAAGATAAACACTGGTATAATAACTAAAAGTTGATTAAGGTATGCTACCCGCCGTGGGAAGCGAGTAGCAGCTGACGTTTCGAGCGCTAGACCTTCGTCAGAGCAAAAGTGCGACTGAATCGTGGGTTTAAAAGCCGTTGGCCTTGTTTCCTTCTACTTATACTTCTTTCACGTTCCCATCAAATACTGATTAGAAGTAGGAGACAAATACAACGGCTTATTATCGTCCCTGCCCGAGGACGCGGCCGGGATTCGAACATCCGACCTCCCGCACTCTATACCGTGCTCTACCAACTGAGCTAACCAATGAAGAGGTACATGTTTTTTCAGCGGGAATCATGTACTCAACAATATATAAACCGTTTCCCTACCTACAATTCCCTATTTTGCTCTGACGAAGGGCTAGCGCTCGAAACGGCAGCTGCTACTCGCTCCCCACGGCGGTTAGCATACTTTAATCGACTTTTAGTTCAGTGATCATACCAGTGTCAATCAAGGTTTACCCTGGGTTCCAGGGGCCTGGATAAATAAACGTCCCGAAGCGACGAGGAGAGGAGAGAGAGGAGAGAACAGGAGAGGGAAGAAAACAGAAGAGCCTCTGGTGTTATCCGTTGAGAATCTCACTTCCATGCGTTGTGTTTCAAATCAATATAACACGTCAAACCGCTTTTGCTGGGCAGTAATAATCCAATGAAAATTACAGTTATATTAAGGAATCATAGTTGAGCCTTGTAATGAAGACCTTCTTTTTCTTCTCTCTCCTCTTCTCTACTTTTCGGGCCTCTGGCGTCGAGGGTTGTCAGGATTCAATAACGTCTATAATTCTACTAGTCTAATGAGCAGTATGACTTTACTGGACACGATTTCTTGTTGTATTCTGAGAGTCGTATTATTTGTAGTATTTTACCCATGGCCTGCATTTGTATACAAAACGTCTGATGTTTAAGATTTGTACCAAGGGATTACAATAATAATTAAATAATGAACTAACTAACTGATATACATGTTATATATTTATAAAAAAAAGTGTAGCAGAATTTACAAATAGTAAAATGGCATTTAGCATTTGCGAGTGAACCTAGTACAAGCATGCTACACGCACGAGAAATATATTGTGAAATAGCTGCATCCATGCGTTGTTACTTGCAGATGGACTATAAGAACATTACAATTTATCAATTAAGTATTGGTATGCACAGGTAAATCACTCGGTCTCGGCTTACGCAAGTCAGAATATTAACACGAACAGTCGCAAATCACTCAAAACCAACACGCTAAATTCCAATTTGATCTGTCATTTAGCCGAGTTCTGACTTTGATCAGCCTCTATGGTTGTTTCAGGTCCCGTTAAAAATTCCACAGTTTCCAGAAAGTCTGTACTCTTGATATTTTAGGAAATACAAGATTCATACTTTTTAGCATTGCACGAGTGACCGCAAACGAACGAGAGAAAACACGCATGTGTATGATATCGTCCACGTAACACCTTGCAAAAAGATACGCCGGAGTTGAGGCTGCGTGCAGCCTCTAGTTTGTTATACAAAAACGTGCTAGCAGAAATTTAAAAAAATCTACACAATAATGTTATATTTGGTCCTTATATCAGTGATTTTACCAAATATTTGGTATAAATCAGAAATAGTTTCAGTCGCAAGTAGAACGAAATGACCTTTTGTTGGCCTCCTGTGACATCACATAGTTAGTACACTGGAAATAGAAACCTCTATAATTCATAGACGAAACACTTAAATCAAGAAATATTTTGCTATTCAACTATTTACTTGATGTAGAATCGATTTTAATGATACAAAATATGGGCACTTTAAGATGTCTCGCGGCCAGTCGCGGGTATTCGGACAGTCGAATGGGCATCGTAAAGATTCGCGCTTTTTAGCGTGACGTTTTTGACCGATCATTGGCATTGTTTGAACAATATATTTCCATATATTGAGGAATGGTAAATGCAAAACAGAATTCCATGATACATAATATTTTCCACGATAGAAGTGCTTGTTTCGAACCTTGTTTTGAAGTAAAATGCGAAAATCTTCAAAACGAAACGATATATCTTTTAAAAAAATGGTATACTCAATACACGAGGAATTTGAAAACAAGCTTATGAAATGTAAGATTTTGCGCATAATTAGAAAGTTCAGAGGAGAAAATGCTACGAGGGTCTGGAAGGTTTCAACCACCTACATTATCGACATCAGTGCCCATAAACGTAGTCATGAAATGAAATGAAATTGCATGGTGTCACAAAATATGTTTACTACAAAATACTCGCGAATGAGGCCACCGTTCTCGTTTAGATCTTTTATATTTACATAAATTCAAAATTGGCGCTTTCACCAGACCGTAATTGGTACATCTAGTGATACTCCGTACTGCTTTCTCGATTTTCTTATAATTAACAGAGTACTTTCTCGTGTTGTTAAACTATATATATAACGAGAATTTCAGTTACCAAATGTTGCAAAGAGATAGCAAGCGAACGAAAACACGCTAAGCAAAACCAAGAGAGACGTCTCTTTACTCAATGCGTTTTTTGAGAGCACAAGCAATCGATGAAGAAGTTGAAAATATTGGCCCAAAAGAGCTGAATCAATTATTAATTAGCTGCATTCATCGTGGAGGTGGAAAAAAAAGGACGGAGGGGGATACGAACCAACAACATTAAGGGCGTTTATTTACAGCTTTGACCACTATTTTAAGATTCAAACCGATTGAAAAACCCGTCACGCCCCAATCCCATTGTTTCAATGAAAATTCGACAACAGGACATTTTCATTATGGCGTCATTTTAATACAACTACCAGAATCCTTTTCAAATTCTTTTTCTCATTCAAATTTACAAACTCCTATGAGAATTCCAAGACAATGGTCCAAATTAAAGGAACAAAAGAATCCGCGCAAAGAGTTCTGGTAGTTGTAGTATGTGACGCCATCATGCAAACGTCATATTGCACCAATCCGTAATTTAGGATTAATGAACAACTGTGTTGCTCATTATTTGGATTTCAATGAAAGGTCGATAATTGCACCAATCCGTACGTGATGAGGTATTGTTACACTTTCGCAATGACTACAGTGTTTGACTTGCATTCAGCGCAATAAGCCGCTCAATAGCCAGTTCGCGGTAAATTCCGACCTTTTGAAAGGGGTGCAAACATGGCGCGAAATACAGTGTTTGTATGGGAATCCATGGGAATCCGATGCCAAATAAAATCCGTAAAATCGAATTTCTGAAATATTATTCAGATACAAACTTAAGATATCAGGTAAAATATTCACTAATCGAAATTTGAGGGATGTAGCTGTGCTGGGAAGCCTGCAATCACGTTTTCAATTTTCCATACATTGTCTGTCAAATTCGGCTTGAAAATTTACAGACAATATATGGAAAACTGTGGTTGGTTGAATCAAATGAATCAAATGAATCAAATTAAGGTTCCAGAAGACACGAATCGAAATACTCAGAATGAGGAGAAGAAACGTTTTCGGTTTGCTGGGCCGTTAAGCGAAAGCGAGTTAGCTTCAAGAATCAAGATATAGCAACTCCAAAAGCAACACTTTACGAGAGTGCTTGGGCCGTTAACGTCGCGAGGAGAGAATTAGCAGAGCTGCCTTCGACAAGGAAATACCGTGTTTGGTAGAAATGGCTTTGGAAGATATGTCGGACGACGTATTTGGTAAATATCTTTCACTGTTTATTTGGCTAATAATTTATTCACAGGGCAACTTGAAATAAAGTCCCGGGACAGGTCTATATTTCAAAAATATAGACCTGCCACAGGGACTATTTTCAGCCCCGCTCTCCCTTTGCTACTCAAATCCGCTTCCTGTTTTTAAGATGTAGGATTTCTACGAGGATCAAATTGGGTCGTGGCTGGTTCTTAATTACGGAAGAAGGGATATCCCACAACCATCATAGATGGACAGGAATTTATGAAAACTCGAGAAGCACTAGTTTCAACACAAAAGGAATTGAAAAGAACTGGAAAAGTAAACAAGACAAAAGCAGCCCGTGCTCTGACAGACGAAGAGGTTGATATTCTTTACGGCAAAGACCTTCTGGGTCGTTCATCTTCAGAGTCCTTGATAAATACCGTATGGCTGAACGACACCCAGCATTTCGGCTTGAGTTGATGCCAGGAGCATAGAGACATGAAGTGGGGCGATTTTCAACTCCAATCCAGTTCGGATATAACTAATTTTCCCCAATAAAGCTAGAGACAAACAAAAACAAGAACAGCCGTCGAGCCGAAAGATACTCGTACAGTGAAGCCCAAAATGTTGTCTGTCCCAGGCAGTGACAGAGATCATGTAAAGACCTATCACCTCTATGCTTCTAAAAGGCCAGAGCAAATGAATTCAGATGACAGCCCATTTTACTTGTCCGTCAACTACACCAAACGGCCACAGTCTTCAAAACCCTGGTTCAAGGCAGTGTCAACAAATTGAATATTCACTCATAAAAACTATGAATCAAAAAGCTGGATTTAATGCAGAAAATCACACCAAGCACAGTACCAGAAAGCGAATGATTGAGAAGCTGAATGACAAATAGGTTCCTCCGACTCACATCAGTCAAATTTCAGGGCAAAAACCTCCAGAGCCTCAATAATTATAGTTAGCTTTCGGCAAAACAGCAGCGAAATGTACCCAACATCTTGAGCACTTCACCCTCAGGGTCGCTAGCCGTTCATGTACCGAAAAAGTTAGTTTATCATCAAAGAGCCAACAATCGCCTCAGCAACCATTAGCTCTTTTTCAAGGGGCGAACATTCAAGGTGGAACATTTAACATTACTATAAACGCTGTAAGTCAGCAAAGGCCAAACTTGTCTTTGCACAACTCGAAACGACGGCATTATGTGATTGACTCAGACAGTGATTAGTAAGTAAGTAAGAACTCTAAGCAATTTTTGCTCTGCCTGCAGCAGTTACTTTTCTGACATCAATTAGATTATTAAGTAGAAGCACGGCACTCATGTAAAGCAGGTCCTTTTTTGATGTTTGTAGTCATTTAGAGCAAATTTATAAGAATTATAAATTAAAGTTAATGAGATAACCATGAACTAGATAAGCCGGCTATATGTCATGTTATCAAGACAGGGACCATCCTTCATTGTCATTGTGTCCAAAGGTCATTTCCTGATCCCATGTATCCTGCATGTTCTTACAGCTAAACCAATCACATTCAAGCTTTCACATGCCATATGGCCTGTCTCCAGATCTCGGTATGCGCTGTGCTCTGCACCATGCCATTCCTTCGCTGTGCTAGCAAAGACTTGACTCGCACCGGAATTCTCGGAAAAATTATCGTAACTCATTGGAAATTCCAGCTTATACACTTCTATTGACCTCCTATCCTTGGCCGGTGATCAGGTCTAAAAGGTGGCAAGAGGATAGAAAAAGCGAACAGAAAGAAAAGACTGCAGAGAAATCCGATACCTACGGCTACGACTTCAAATAGAAATGATAGAAATCGCACCGAGCGGAAAATTTATGACTGTCTAAAGTGTCTTCTCAGGGTAGGAATAACCTGAGTATAGCCTGATACTCAGGTTAGGGTAGGAAGCGAGACGAACTTTAAAACACAATTTAGAAAGAAAGAAAATCGGATGTCAAGACACGTCGACAGACGATGGAGAACTTCAGCTGAGAGCGAGAAAGCGCCTTCCAGTCCATTTCTCCAGAAAAGACGTCAGACGGAAATCCAATAACTGTAAACTCTAGGAAGGGTTGAGAACTTTGGATACTTACTCTTTCCACAACATAGAAAGAAAGAAACCTGGAGGTCATGACATGTCAAGAGGAAGGGTAAGCTCGTATTATATTTGAAAGAAAGAAATTAAGTTAGCAGACCACCACGATTTTCAGTGTAGACTGTAGTACAATGCGTTTGAATCGTTTGAATTCCCGCCAGGCACTGAAGAAGCGGGAACCTTTCCGCCGTACTGTGTTTCCCGTTATTCAGTCGGTTCCAATATAATATCAGGCCAAAAAGTTTAACTCAAATTTCGCGTTGGGATTATTAAATATACCGAAAAGACTCCTAAATTTTAAGCTCCCGAGTGACAAATATTTTGGCGGGCTTGTAACCGACGGCGACGGCTGGTTTGTCTTCCACGTGGGAGCTCGTGTGTTTGAACCCGGGAAAGACCAATTTTTCAGCAAACGTTTTAGTCAGGCTAGTGAAACTTCAGGAAAATCCAAGCTCTTCACTGAGTAGTCAGTCTTTGCCTTAGTGTGCCCAATCGAGCCAGTTGACCATATGTGGTGCAAGTCTTTGTATGAGATAATAATTGTCTCGATAATCTTCAATTTTACTCCAAGGAATGGAAACTTAATTAACATAAATATTAAGAAAACCAAGTTTATGGTATTATATTCAACAAATCAGCTAGCAAACAAGAAATTAACTGTACATTTGGAAAAGAAAATCCCACGGCTACTTATTATGCATATCTAGGAACTATGATCGTTAAACAAAGAAAATTTATATAACAGAGAACTAAGAGCAGGCATTCCCTATTGAAAAGGGACGTTATTGTAATAGGAATGCAAATGCTAATTATTTGGCAGATAATTAATTCAAGTTCTGCAAGTGTTAAGTTATTTTTTCTTTTACCTGCATGTGTTTCTACTGTGGCAAACCTGGTCATTTTTGGAGAACCTGCCCTATCAAGAACACCACACGAAGGTGGATACCTTAACAGCCCATCTACTGCCAACTCACCGAAGCTCCAGTCCATTCAGCAACCGGTGTGCCACAGGTGGCTAGCCAACGTGGAGGAACATTCTATTTTTCTATTTAGTGAATCATTCATTTAAGTAGTTTCAAGGGTCTTTTCGCATGGGGGATTATGACCCCTTGAGAGGAGTGTTACCTCTTGCTGGCCGCGGGGATCATAACCCCTCTTGAGGATTATGAACTCGTAGGCCAGGGGGATTGTCACCTCAAGATGATATGTGGGCCATGGGAAGAGGATTACAACCTCTCAGTATCCAGGGGGGATTACCACCCTTATAGAGGATTAGGACCTCTTAGCAGCCAGGGGATTACAACCCCTTAGAGAGCATTACAACCTCTCAGCAGCCAGCTAGGGGATAACAACCCCTTTTTAACCAGCTGAAGTGGTTACCATTTTATGAGGATGCTAAGTTAACCAAGTGTCTTATCGCATTTGAAAGGCTGCTGGGTGAGGTGCCTTTATATCTGACTAATCTACTCAAATCGAACAGTGATTTACATGAGCAACAGACAAGATACTCTAAATTTAACTTAGCATGTCCTAGATTTAATAGACAGACTGAGGGAGGAAGGACTTTTAATGTTACAACATGCCAGCTTTCAAGGAACCGCCTACCATTATCGATAAGATAAAAAGAACCTATCAGTTCCTTTAAGAGATCTATGGAGTTATGTTTTAGACAGCAACAATCTCAAAATCATTTTATTCTATAGTTGGCAGTCTGTCATTTTCTATTGCATTTTTTTTTTTTTTTTTTTTTTTTTTAAAGGTATTGTACAAATTATAGACTAATGACGTTGTATTAGTATTATCTTATATTTATGATTATGGTTAGTTACATTTCTATTGTTCAATTATTTTGTGCTTATGTACTTTTTCTCAAAGTATATATATATATATTAGAGTATAATAATATTTTAATGAAGTTGTGTATTTATCCCATTTCTATCTTATATATAGTTATGAAATTTACCCTTTTATATAACTAGTTTGCATTGTCAGTTATTGAGGGCCACAAGTTTGTTAGCTTTGCTATTTTAATAGTGCTACCCTCTTTAAATAAAGACTATTATTATTATTAGAGAGGATTACAACCTCTGAGCAGCCAGATAGGGGATTACAACCCCTTAGAGAGGATTACAACCTCTCAGCAGCTAGTTTGTATTATCAGTTATTGAGGGCCACAAGTTTGTTAGGTTTGCTATTTAGTACTACCCTCTTTAAATAAAGATTATTATTATTAGAGAGGATCACAACCTCTCAGCAGCCAGATAGAGGATCACAACCTCTGGGCAGCCAGGGGATTACAACCCCTTTGAGAGGATTACAACCTCTCAGCAGCTAGTTTGTATTATCAGTTATTGAGGGCCACAAGTTTAATTGTTAGCTTTGCTATTTAGTGCTACCCTCTTTAAATAAAGATTATTATTATTAGAGAGGATTACAACCTCTCAGCAGCCAGATAGGGGATTACAACCCCTTAGAGAGCATTACAACCTCTCAGCAGCTAGTTTGTATTATCAGTTATTGAGGGCCACAAGTTTGTTAGCTTTGCTATTTAGTGCTACCCTCTTTAAATAAAGATTATTATTATTAGAGAGGATTACAACCTCTCAGCAGCCAGCTAGGGGATTACAACCCCTTAGAGAGCATTACAACCTCCCAGCAGCCAAGGGATTACAACCCCTTGGAGAGGATTACAACCTCTCAACAGCTGGGGGATTGTGACCCCTTGTGAGGATTGTGACCTGTTGTAGGCCAAGGGCGATTCTGACACCCTTTATGAGGATTTTGACCTTGTCAATTATTAATCTATCAAACCAGAGATCTTGGTGTGTAGACATCTGAAGCTTTCTATTGTAAAACAGCCTCTTAAGTAACAAGAACCTTAAGCCTGGGATTCGTCAATGGGGAATACACTTTGTGTATTTGTGGGGATGAAGTGCTCCCATACAGGTCACCCTTTGCCCCATAGACTCATTACTTGCTATGCCAGGGATAGAGGATCAGGACCTCTCTGGCATGGCAGGGATAGAGGATCGGGAACCTCTGTGACATGGGGGATTCCCCCCTTATTAGGATTGTGACCTCTTTGTAGCCTGGGGGATTTGGACCCCCTGGATGGCCATTATATATATAGACCTGTATGCTACCTTTATAGGAGTACTTCATTCCTTGCCCCTTTTCCCCACAAACAATAGTATTGTTGTCTCCATTTTGTTCATGGGTTGGGAACATTAAAGCAAATTTATAAGAATTATAAATTAAAGTTAATGAGATAACCATGAACTAGATAAGCCGGCTATATGTCATGTTATCAAGACAGGGACCATCCTTCATTGTCATTGTGTCCAAAGGTCATTTCCTGATCCCATGTATCCTGCATGTTCTTACAGCTAAACCAATCACATTCAAGCTTTCACATGCCATATGGCCTGTCTCCAGATCTCGGTATGCGCTGTGCTCTGCACCATGCCATTCCTTCGCTGTGCTAGCAAAGACTTGACTCGCACCGGAATTCCCTCCCTCCCTCCCTACATTGGTTCATGTCTTGTTGACGTACATATAAAGGCATTTTCTTAATTATGTTAAAATTATTCAGCAACAATGTATCCATTGCTATAATTGGGCAGTTCCACTGCCTATGAAGAAATTTTCTTTTTCTAATGAACTCAGTGCAGTTTATCTGCCTATTCAAAGACTGTCTATGGCACCATCCCTACTGTTTTTCTCAGGGGCTTTGGAATATGATAGTTGCGTTTATGATATGTACAGTGTAAAATAAATATTAAGTGTAATAAATTTGGGTGGGGATGAAGTGCTCCCATACAGGTCACCCTTTGCCCCATAGACTCATTACTTGCTATGCCAGGGATAGAGGATCAGGACCTCTCTGGCATGGCAGGGATAGAGGATCGGGAACCTCTGTGACATGGGGGATTCCCCCCTTATTAGGATTGTGACCTCTTTGTAGCCTGGGGGATTTGGACCCCCTGGATGGCCATTATATATATAGACCTGTATGCTACCTTTATAGGAGTACTTCATTCCTTGCCCCTTTTCCCCACAAACAATAGTATTGTTGTCTCCATTTTGTTCATGGGTTGGGAACATTAAAGTTAATTATAAATTAGAATTAACGTTCAATAATAGTAGTTTAATAGTTCTTATAATATTTTAATCGCTGATAGTCAGTATATAAGCTTATAGTCTAGTTATTAGTAGTATTTTTATTGTAGTTATCTAACGTTTTTTTCATATGTAAAAATCCTGATGAGTTTACCGTGGGTAAATAAAGTTATTATTATTGTTACACTCATGACATTTGCTTAAGTAAGCTTACTGCCTCTGATTTCTTCCGGTATTTCTAGATATTCTGAATCAGGAATGATGTTAGATTTAAATACGTGAGCATTATTTATGGCCGAATACCGGTTTTTGTTTTACGCATTGTAATTTGGAATTTATCTTTGTGCTGTTTCTCCATGCATGGTATCACCGGAGCAAAAATAAAAGTTGAAAGACATGGGTAATTCTAAGTGCTTTGTACGGATTTTTATTCACTCGTTGCAAAACATCGGAAAACGAACGAAGCCGAAGTCTTGCCGTCAACTCGTGAAGAAAAATCCGTACGCCGCATTTTCTATATTTATTATATGGCAGCTCGGCAAGATGACTCTGAATGCTGCAATCTGATTGATTCCTCAGCGGACAAGATTGTTTTCATTTTGCCCTTTTTCTCGCTCAGAATTGTCCAAATTCGCTCACAACTCTTCGTAAACAAACCCATACATTTTGAAAGAAACTAAACAATTTGTCACACGAAGGCAACTTAACATTTAAAATATATTTCTGCTTTTCCGTTTTTCAACTAAAATGCAACGTTGGATCGGTTTTATCGTCTATCGCAAGTTCGAAAAATCGATGAAAAACGACTGAATTGAACGAAGCTAGCTAAATATTAATAGCTGTCAAATAAACAGAAGCTGAAATGGCTGTGACCTCTAAACCACGAAGAGAAGTACAACTACCACTCTACGCTACTAAAATCGTGGTGCAATTTACGGAAACGAGCAAACTTAACACACAATTTCATCAAAAAAAACAGCTGTTTGTTGTATTGGCTGAGACATTCAGCATTCACATTTCGTAATTGGCTTATACATTAAGAGTATTTCTAATAAATACTTACAAGTTTGTTCGTATTCTTCTACAGCTGTTTTTGTGCTTATCGCTATTCATTCCCACTAGTCTCAAATCTTCCAAAAATATACACAATTTTGTCCCCAGATAATGTATTTGGGTTCCTGGTAAAGTTATCATCGAAAACTCAGTGCATCTGAATAACTTAAATCTCAGTTTTTATGCCTAAAAAAAACATTTTAGATATCGGAAAACAAACTTGAAAGTCGTCGAGTCTAACTTTAGCTTGATTCTTATTCGCTCTTCGGTTTACCGAGCAATGGGTTCCTGGCGCGTGCGTCTAAAGTAGATTATATTTATTTTCGCCTTGACCGATTGGCCTCGTCATTTTTATGCGTTTTTATGGATATCGACTTCGTCTCTTCTCGGTCCATAAACACGCAAAAAATGAATTCGACTAATATCCCCCCATCTTGACCTCATGCTTGGTCAATAACCTCTATATATTGACAGCCATATAACGATGTTTTTTAAATGTGGACACTTAAAGGGACCTCCATTGAGAAAAACAATGTTTGCTCTCAATTATTTGTTATAGATACCTACATCTAATGCTGTTTGTCTTTTGTAAAATGTACACTAGGCGTCATTTATGGAACGATTTTCTCGTCCATAAAACTCATTTGACTTTCCCGAGCGCCGTCATCTTGGATCTTATGACGTCATGCGGTTGTCTCTATTGTCAGAAAACAATAGCTATTTTGTTGTGTAACAATAGGCCTTTTGCAGAAAACAGTTATGTCCTGATATAATACTTCATTAACGAATGAATTAGACTCGTGAACCCATGGGAAATGCATTGTCATGGATGCTAGATGGCAAGCGATCTTCAAAAACTCAGTTTTAGAAAGTTCGACAATCGTTTGGAGGTGGAAAATAGCATTTACAAACAGGTTTTGCTAATAAGACTTTCGATTTCGTACAAGTGTTTTTAAATATATGAATTAATACGTTTTTGCCACCCAGTACAACCACGTGATTGCATTCCTGCAAAAAGGCCCAGAGCGGCAACCGTGCATTTTATGGACAGGACAAGCGGTCCATAAGTGACGTCTAGTGTACAATTTACAGGAAGCAAACAGAGCAATAGATTTAGGTATCAATAACTAACATGTTTTTCAGTAGGGGATCCCTGTAAAGAAGTTTTGATTTGTTGAAGGAGGTAAGTTATTCCATGTTCAAGGGCCTCTTAGTGATATAGAATTTTGACCGAGCTTTGTTATTTTGTATATGGTCGACCTATGTGGGATTTTTATTGACGTGTCTATAATGAGAGTGGATATTAGCCCACTATCAATACCTTGACCCTGATATTTTCCCGGAAAGCTCTCGATTAATAATAAGTTATTATTAAAAGTACAGTTAAATGGAATATATTATTTTTCCACAGATACCCCTTCATTTACAACCCATCCTCAAAGCCAAACTACATTCGTAGGACAGAACGTAACGTTCAATTGTTCTGCTAATGCGAGCCAATCATTTTGGTGGCAGAAAGGAGGAAACAACGTCACTAAAGGTGTAATAACTCCATCAGCAGGCACAAGTAAGCTGCAGTTAACAAGAGTTGTGCAAGAAGATGGAGGGAATTATACTTGCGTTGCACGAACTAACGGTACTACAGCAAACTCAATTGCGGGATGGCTAAGAGTGAAAGGTTAGTTGTACTTATGAACATATATATCATGCGATTTAGTGGCAGCGATGGAGGACTCGGGTGGTGCAAATAAGTATCACTTCGTTTCACACCCAAAACCGGGTAGATTATGTGCAAGTGAGTGTATTGGTATTTGCCTCCGTCACCAATGTTTGTCAGCATACCTGCCATCGCTTGCTAGGGAGCCATGGTGAGGCTACCAAATGACGTTTAATCAAGGTGCATCAGAAAACTGCGCCTTATGCACCTATTTAAAAGACGTTGTATAGCGCATGCATGTTGCATTTTATATATTGCGTTGCGCGTTTCAAGACAGAAATGTATTAATGAAATGGTGTGCCATTTAGTGAAGTACGCTTTTATCTTATAATTATTCAGGTCAATAATAATGTGAGGAATTCAATGTTTCTCAATCCTTTTTTCCATTTGATGGACCCGGTATTGGAATGCAACGTGCACGAGACATCTTTTGTAATAGGTATATGATTGTATGTATATGTATATTTAGGTATATGTATGTATGTCCATGTATCTATGAGTGTACATGTTTTATTAGCGGGTTAAGCGTTCGCTAGTCGTTCCTCGCAAAGACAACAACAACCTATACCTTCTCATTCTCTTGCAAATTATGTAGTATTTACAACATTCGCGTGAGTATTGTATCGGCCTATAGAATCTCGAGCCGGAGGCGAGATATTGTATAGACCGATACAACACTCGCGCGAATGTTGTAAACTACTTGTAAAATGAAACTATCTAATATTTAAAAAAAAAAAAAATGTTGATGAAAAACGTTAAAAGAGAGTTCAGCTCTATAGTCAATCTCGTACCCAGATAATTGTGTTTATTACTGCGCATGGTCGACGAAAAAATAGGGCTTTGGAAGAATCCGATTCCGGAAGTACGCGAATCACGGACTTCGAGTGGCTCTGCGCATGCTTATCATTACGTCACCCCGATAAGTCGTCAGGCCTATGTTTTGGTTTGGATTTGGATGTTCGCCCAGTATTTTGATAGACAGTGATTGTTTGCTTGCTAGTGTCAGGGCAAGCCTTTGGGGGTCTCTTTCATCTTCTGCCGTTTTTAGCTTGTATTTTAAGGCTTTAGTTTCATGCATCAGGCTCGTGTTTCTTTATCGTGCGGTGAATTCATCAAACATCACATATTCCAGTACACAAGAGGATCGTGGCGATCGCAAACTCGCTGAAATTGCTTTACCTAAGCCCGATTACCACACAAACAGCAACTGAACACACCGTAGAAGGAAGTCAAGACATGTTTATTTACAATTCCCTCGTAGTTAGCTCATTGAAGGCTGGAGCTCGTTGCATTCCTATACAAACGCTTATATTTAGGCGATCAGCGCCTGTTTACGAGTTTACGAGATCGGAAAATACCACTTCTGCTTATAGAGAACTTACGAACATTGTTGTTAAAATGGGAATGTGCAGTATTACCTATCTGTTACGGTAAATACCTCGGCTATATCAACTGTTACTGCCGGTTGGATTCGATTTTCGAATTCATGTACAGTGTGCGATTTGTGGTGGCCGGTGAAGTAATTCGAACTCCCGATAGGATGCAAATAAATATCTAAGAATCCTGAATAGATCAGCAACCGTTTAGGTAAAATCAAACGGCTTTTTGCGTCTAAATAACCCCCAATTTTTAATGCCTTTGGCCAAATAAATCAACCCTTCAATAAGGCTTTATGTTTGACTTCCAGTGAAATTGCATTGTTCAGAACAGCCAATTCGAATGCACAAAAATCGGATTCTTCCAGAGCCCTATTTTTTCGTCGAGCATGCGCAGTAAGAACCAAATGGGGTCTGGATACGAGATTGCTCTATAGTTTACTTAACGGTCATGCGCAGTGTGAACGAAAACAGGTCCCACATTGATCAGAAGGTCTCTATGCATCAACAGAGAAGAATTTACCTGTCCACTTCACCAACTGGGATAGGGGAAGTCAGTGATCTAAGTTCTGTATGTGGCTTTACAGTGCTATTCATATGACACGAATGCTGCGTTTGAATTGGTTAGCTCCCTTATGAATTTTTTTTTCCTTTTCTTAAAGGCTGCGTTGACAATTGTTCAGTCCATTTCCTTAATCAAACATATCCTAATACAGCAATTGACCTTTCTATACAGCAAACCCTTCAATTGATATTCATCCACGGAACACAGAAGTATCCGAGGGGAACAACGTAACCTTAGACTGCATTACCACAGGAAACCCAACACCCAGCGTTACTTGGAAAAAGAATGGCGTACGTATCTCGTCAATATTAAACTTGGCTATAACGACAATCAATGGAGTAGGTCGAATTATCATAACTAAAGTACACAGAAATGACAGCGGGAGGTACACGTGCGTTGCTAATAACACCAGAGGATCCTCTGAATCAAATGCCGGAAATGTAATTGTACAATGTAAGTATTCTTTAGAGGTCATGCAGATATTATATCGATACCTGACAACTTAAATTAATTCATGAAATCTCTTACAAGATCGCGGTAGCAAATTTTGAAAATTGAAAGACAAGTGCACTTTGAGTCGATAAAAGGTTTTGTGGTAAACAAGCTAGCTTAATATTCTTGCAAAAACAGGCTGTTCTCATACCCGTCAAAAGAATTTATAGATCATTTAAAACATTAGCAAATATCATCAATGACAAACCCACTCTCTTAAAAAGAATACAATATTTACAATTTAGTATAATTTCATCAGTGAATATAGAGATTCCCGTGTTCTGATTGTTCGAGAATTACGTCATACATCGCTGTAACCACCTGAAGAGCTCTTGAAGGTGCATACAAGGCATGTACCAAAATTGTCGCTCGCATATTTATCTATCTTTCTCAAGAAGAAATAAATAATATGAAAGAAAATGATTTCCAAATCCCACCAAAGAAGCAACTAAATACGTATATATGTCATAACTTGAAGTTTTTTTTTAAATCCACAAGGCTTCAGATGTTTACAAACAAAGTTGACTTAATACGAGTTTCGGGTTGAGTTTGTTCGGTCATCATGAATCACAAACTTCCACAAGGAAATAACATTTACTTCGAGCAATAAATAAAAAAACGAGATCATGTCCTACAGATTGATTTGTGAACCGTTCGACTAAAAAAACCTGCCAGCAACCGACCGGCTGAGCTCCTCTCGATTAAACTCGCCGCCCTCTGTGTGTTTACATCAACTGATATCAAGCCTTATCTCAGACTGAATTAATTTGTCTCTTTTTCATGTATTCAGCGATGGCTTTGATCCATAAAACTAGTTCATAGTTTCCACAAATTTGTCCTTTGACTTAACTGCATGTCGATTTCACTCACCCTACTGAAAAAAAAACCTTTGACCAATTTTCACTTATTTTCGTTGCATTTCTCTTTGTAACACGCTACGAGTTCTTCAAAGTGATGACTAGCTTGATGGCTTCAACTTGAATTCTAGTGTGCATTTACGGTGCTTTTCGGTATTTCTCTTAATTTAGAAAATCCATTCTTGTAGTCCATGCAAGTCGCGCGAGGAGTTGGTTTGTATAATCAACCGTAGCAGCACGTGATTATGCAATTGTTTGTCACAACACTATCCTGTCACGCGTACTTGTAAAATTACAAAAGACTATGATTATCTAGTTTTATATTTCTCTGCTTTTCACTGATGAAATTATACTAAAACAGGAGCCCGTTACAAAGAGAGTTCCTATGTCATGGGCTGGGTCCCCAGCACAGGAGTAGATGTGGCTATATTTAGAATTGCTGGGTTTTACTTGACGTCACAGCCGCCATGTTGGTGCCCAATAGATTCCTCGTTAGCTTCTTTCGTTGGGGCACCAACATGCCCGCCATGCCCTTTGTCATTTGAATCTCTGGGGATTGAGTGAAAACCAGCAATTCGAATTCCCGCGTTTAAATTGAGAAGAATGATAATAATGAGAAATGACGTTAGCTATCTGATTGGCTAACACAACATGGCCATTGTTTATTTCGCGCGAAATGCAATTCTAAATATAGCCACATCTACTCCTGTGCTGGGAACAGATCCAATGGGAAAGATGGACGGTCCTGGTAATGGCTCCTGACTAAAACAAGTATTCATCAAGAGTCATCTCGACTTCAGTGAATATTTGTTCAATATATAAAGGGGAACTGAACCCTAACTCAACTTGCTCTACGAATCATTATATACATGAGGAGCCTCGGTATATAGTTTAGTTTGTTCTACCTTAGTAGTATACTATGCGGTAACTGACCCCCTAAAAAGTGGCGCAAAGAGGCGCAATTGGCGAAAAGTGGCACAATGAATAATTCATGAGTACTAACAGTGCGCAATTAATATTTAATGAGTAATAATATAATAGGGCGTAGAGCGCAAATAAGGCGCAGGGGTCAAATAGGGCGCAATGAATCATTAAGTAGTAATAGGGATTATGACGCTTCAGTCGATCAGAACTCGAACGGCGGGTCGAAACGCACTCGTCAATAAAACTAAAACTTTAGAATGTTTCATTTTCGCTTGATTGAGAACTCGAACGGCAGGTCGAAATGCACTCGTCAATAAAACTAACACTTTAGAATGTTTTATTTTCGTTTCAGTCACAACTCGAACGGCGGGTCGAAACACACTCGTCAATAAAACTAAAACTTTAGAATGTTTTATTTTCGCTTCATTGAGAACTCAAACGGTAGGTCGAAATGCACTCGTCAATAAAACTAACAGTTTAGACTTTTGTCAGGTACTGTATTGTGCTGGGAACAGATCCAATGCGAAAGATGGACGCTCCTGGTAATGGCCTCCTGACTACAACAAGTATTCATCAATAGTCATCTCGACTTCAGTGAATATGTAAAGGGGAACTGAACCCAAACTCAACTTTGCTCTACGAATCATTGTATATATGAGGAGCCTCGGTTTATAAATCGTTTTTTTTCTACCTTAAAAAAATTAGTAGAATAATATGCGGTAACTGACCCCCTAAATAGTGGCGCAAGATGGCGGAAACTTGCACAATGAATAATTCATGAGTACTAATAGTGCGCTATAAATACTTAATGAGTAATAATATAATAGGACACAGGGCGCAAATAAGGCGCAGGGGTCAAATATGGCGAAATCAATAATTAACGAGTACTAGGGAGTATGACCAATTTAATGAGTTTAATCTTGTAGACGTAATAATCAAATTCGCGAAAAGAGAAAAGGTAGCACCACAAATAATTAATGAGTACTAACAGTTCGCAATCAATAATTAACGAGAAATTAAAGCGGTAACTTACCCCCTATAAAGATCACACTGTAAATTCTCCAATAAGCATTCTGAGCGCTTATTTTCGTTTACTATGGAATTTTTCCTGCCTTTTAGATCCACCAAAGTTCTTTACCCACCCACAAATCCAAACAAAGAAAGAAACCGACAACCTGACCTTGACATGTGAACTGGAAGGCAAACCGTTGTCTACTGTGACTTGGATAAAGGACGGTAAAACGTTAATCTCGAACAATAGGATACGTGTTACGCCACCTACCGCAGTGGGCAGAAGCACCGCCACGTTGGAAATAATACGCATCGGAAGAGATGACCAAGGGACTTACTCTTGCAGAGCTATCAACAGTGTAAATACCACCTCATCCAACACGGCATTCATCACTGTGCAATGTAGGTTATCCCTAAATATCTACTAGTTAACACTGTCAATTCTCCAATAAGCATTCTGAGCGCCTGTTTTCGTTTTCGGTGATTGACCGTTGTTTTAATGGTTCAATCTTTTTCAGAAAAAAAGTGTCACACTGAACTGAAGCATTTCCTTTAAATCTGCATTGTAGCTGGAAGATTCACTATGTCTAATGCCATGCTATTAGGGTAGTGTATTGTTTCGTATATTGCTATGGCCTTAAAGTTCATAATGCTTCACTCTTTGAATTTTTACATAACCCTGCATGTGCATTATAAGGTCGAAAGGAGAAAGTCTTCCAGTACTTCTATTTTTTTTTACTTGTGGCTTAATTTCAGTTGGCCGTTTATAGGTTAAAGGAACTTTGTTTTGGCTACTAGCGTTGTCTTTTTCATTTCCATCTCAGATGCACCTAAGTTCTTTACTTCTCCCGTTAACGTCACCAAGACAGAACGAAATTCTGTCAAGCTGACGTGTGAACTAGAATGTAAACCAGTTTGTGTTGTGACGTGGTTGAAAAATGGCAAAGTGCTCAACACAACAAGTAGCAGAATAACCGTTACCGCTCCTAGTACAGAAGGACGATCAAACGCTTCTCTTCAGATAATCAACCTCAACAGGAAAGACGAAGGCCGCTATTCATGTAGGGCGAACAATGCTGTGGCAACAAAAACATCGACATCAGGATATTTGACTGTCCATTGTACGTACTACTAGAGATAAGTTCGTGAAAATTAGCGAGCTAATTGTTTCATTTTTTTGTCAGAACGTAAGGCTGTTTGAGGAACTCGTGAGAATTAGATGGGGTTGAAAGGCCGTTAAGGTCTTCAAATAATGTTTGTCGAGGAAATGCTTTTTTTTGCTTAGATACGTACCTTGACGTTCTCCGAATATTGAATAGGAAAACAGCCTGGTAGGTTACGCCACTTGTAATAACTTTCCGGGATTGGATGTAGGTGTTACCTGAAAGTACCTCTAATAATGCACCTTTACCAGATTTTTCAAAGAAAGAAGAAACGTCGTGAAGTTTCCAATCTTGCTTTTATTCCTACATCTCGTACTTCTTGGGATTGTTAAGCAGTCTCTTTCAATCCAAAAAAATGTAGCACACTATCAGCAAAGGATCGTTTAATATTTGATGGGACTGGAATCCTGAATATGTGCTTCCTTTACTTTGCCAACAAATTCTGCATTCCCAGTGCGTCAATGGGAGAACCTGTTTGAAAAGATAAAGTTTGATCGTGATATTTTATTCGAAAGAGGTGTTTCTTCTATGAACACATGAGCTTTCTTGGAGTAATAACGAAATACTTCGTCATTTCTTCTCAGATCCACCAAAGTTCTTTACTTCTCCCGTGAACGTCACCAAGACAGAAAGCAATTCTGTTCAACAAAGGTGTGAACTAGAATGCAAGCCAGCTTGTGTTGTAACGTGGTTGAAAAACGGCAATGAGCTCAACACTACGAGTAACAGAATAACCGTCACATATCTCAGTGGAGAAGGACGAACAAACGCTTCTCTTCAAATCAACAATCTTAAGAGAAACGATGAAGGACGGTACTCGTGTAGGGCGAACAATGTCATTACAACGATAACGTCGACGTCGGGATATTTGACAGTCAATTGTAAGTACTAATACAAATGACTTCCTTCATATTAGTTACATGATCCCGTTATTTTTAATCAATTTTAACTCCTTGATAATGCGATCAACTCGCGAGCATTATTGTGGTGAAAATGGCCATCAATGACATCAAATAATAGACGTCAATAATCTGTTGTACACACTTAATTCATCATCAATCTGCTATGGATTTTTTCCCTCCTTTTAGACCCACCACAGTTCCTTACCCACCCACAAATCCAAACAAAGAAAGAAACCGACAACCTGACCTTGACATGTGAACTGGAAGGCAAACCGTTGTCTACTGTGACTTGGATAAAGGACGGTAAAACGTTAATCTCGAACAATAGGATACGTGTTACGCCACCTACCGCAGTGGGCAGAAGCACCGCCACGTTGGAAATAATACGCATCGGAAGAGATGACCAAGGGACTTACTCTTGCAGAGCTATCAACAGTGTAAATACCACCTCATCCAACACGGCATTCATCACTGTGCAATGTAGGTTATCCCTAAATATCTACTAGTTAACACTGTCAATTCTCCAATAAGCATTCTGAGCGCCTGTTTTCGTTTTCGGTGATTGACCGTTGTTTTAATGGTTCAACCTTTTTCAGAAAAAAAAATGTCACACTGAACTGAAGCATTTCCTTTAAATCTGCATTGTGGCTGGAAGATTCACTATGTCTAATGCCATGCTATTAGGGTAGTGTATTGTTTCGTATATTGCTATGGCCTTAAAGTTCATAATGCTTCACTCTTTGAATTTTTACATAACCCTGCATGTGCATTATAAGGTCGAAAGGAGAAAGTCTTCCAGTACTTCTATTTTTTTTTACTTGTGGCATAATTTCAGTTGGCCGTTTATAGGTTAAAGGAACTTTGTTTTGGCTACTAGCGTTGTGTTTTTCATTTTCATCTCAGATCCACCAAAGTTCTTTACTTCTCCCGTTAACGTCACCAAGACAGAACTAAATTCTGTCAAGCTGACGTGTGAACTAGAATGTAAACCAGTTTGTGTTGTGACGTGGGTGAAAAATGGCAAAGTGCTCAACACAACAAGTAGCAGAATAACCGTTACCGCTCCTAGTACAGAAGGACGATCAAACGCTTCTCTTCACATAATCAACCTCAACAGGAAAGACGAAGGCCGCTATTCATGTAGGGCGAACAATGCTGTGGCAACAAAAACATCGACATCAGGATATTTGACTGTCCATTGTACGTACTACTAGAGATAAGTTCGTGAAAATTAGCGAGCTAATTGTTTCATTTTTTGTCAGAACGTCAGGCTGTTTGAGGAACTCGTGAGAATTAGATGGGGTTGAAAGGCCGTTAAGGTCTTCAAATAATGTTTGTCGAGGAAATGCTTTTTTTTGCTTAGATACGTACCTTGACGTTCTCCAAATATTGAATAGGAAAACAGCCTGGTAGGTTACGCCACTTGTATTAACTTTCCGGGATTGGATGTAGGTGTTACCTGAAAGTACCTCTAATAATGCACCTTTACCAGATGTTTCAAAGAAAGAAGAAACGTCGTGAAGTTTCCAATCTTGTTTTTATTCCTACATCTCGTACTTCTTGGGATTGTTAAGCAGTCTCTTTCAATCCAAAAAAATGTAGCACACTATCAGCAAAGGATCGTTTAATATTTGATGGGACTGGAATCCTGAATATGTGCTTCCTTTACTTTGCCAACAAATTCTGCATTCCCAGTGCGTCAATGGGAGAACCTGTTTGAAAAGATAAAGTTTGATCGTGATATTTTATTCGAAAGAGGTGTTTCTTCTATGAACACATGAGCTTTCTTGGAGTAATAACGAAATACTTCGTCATTTCTTCTCAGATCCACCAAAGTTCTTTACTTGTCCCGTGAACGTCACCAAGACAGAAAGCAATTCTGTTCAACAAAGGTGTGAACTAGAATGCAAGCCAGCTTGTGTTGTAACGTGGTTGAAAAACGGCAATGAGCTCAACACTACGAGTAACAGAATAACCGTCACATATCTCAGTGGAGAAGGACGAACAAACGCTTCTCTTCAAATCAACAATCTTAAGAGAAACGATGAAGGACGGTACTCGTGTAGGGCGAACAATGTCATTACAACGATAACGTCGACGTCGGGATATTTGACAGTCAATTGTAAGTACTAATACAAATGACTTCCTTCATATTAGTTACATGATCCCGTTATTTTTAATCAATTTTAACTCCTGGATAATGCGATCAACTCGCGAGCATTATTGTGGTGAAAATGGCCATCAATGACATCAAATAATAGACGTCAATAATCTGTTGTACACACTTAATTCATCATCAATCTGCTATGGATTTTCCCCCTCCTTTTAGACCCACCAAAGTTCCTTACCCACCCACAAATCCAAACAAAGAAAGAAACCGACAACCTGACCTTGACATGTGAACTGGAAGGCAAACCGTTGTCTACTGTGACTTGGATAAAGGACGGTAAAACGTTAATCTCGAACAATAGGATACGTGTTACGCCACCTACCGCAGTGGGCAGAAGCACCGCCACGTTGGAAATAATACGCATCGGAAGAGATGACCAAGGGACTTACTCTTGCAGAGCTATCAACAGTGTAAATACCACCTCATCCAACACGGCATTCATCACTGTGCAATGTAGGTTATCCCTAAATATCTACTAGTTAACACTGTCAATTCTCCAATAAGCATTCTGAGCGCCTGTTTTCGTTTTCGGTGATTGACCGTTGTTTTAATGGTTCAACCTTTTTCAGAAAAAAAATGTCACACTGAACTGAAGCATTTCCTTTAAATCTGCATTGTGGCTGGAAGATTCACTATGTCTAATGCCATGCTATTAGGGTAGTGTATTGTTTCGTATATTGCTATGGCCTTAAAGTTCATAATGCTTCACTCTTTGAATTTTTACATAACCCTGCATGTGCATTATAAGGTCGAAAGGAGAAAGTCTTCCAGTACTTCTATTTTTTTTTACTTGTGGCATAATTTCAGTTGGCCGTTTATAGGTTAAAGGAACTTTGTTTTGGCTACTAGCGTTGTGTTTTTCATTTTCATCTCAGATCCACCAAAGTTCTTTACTTCTCCTGTTAACGTCACCAAGACAGAACGAAATTATGTCAAGCTGACGTGTGAACTAGAATGTAAACCAGTTTGTGTTGTGACGTGGTTGAAAAATGGCAAAGTGCTCAACACAACAAGTAGCAGAATAACCGTTACCGCTCCTAGTACAGAAGGACGATCAAACGCTTCTCTTCAGATAATCAACCTCAACAGGAAAGACGAAGGCCGCTATTCATGTAGGGCGAACAATGCTGTGGCAACAAAAACATCGACATCAGGATATTTGACTGTCCATTGTACGTACTACTAGAGATAAGTTCGTGAAAATTAGCGAGCTAATTGTTTCATTTTTTGTCAGAACGTCAGGCTGTTTGAGGAACTCGTGAGAATTAGATGGGGTTGAAAGGCCGTTAAGGTCTTCAAATAATGTTTGTCGAGGAAATGCTTTTATTTGCTTAGATACGTACCTTGACGTTCTCCAAATATTGAATAGGAAAACAGCCTGGTAGGTTACGCCACTTGTATTAACTTTCCGGGATTGGATGTAGGTGTTACCTGAAAGTACCTCTAATAATGCACCGTTAACAGATTTTTCAAAGAAAGAAGAAACGTCGTGAAGTTTCCAATCTTGCTTTTATTCCTACATCTCGTACTTCTTGGGATTGTTAAGCAGTCTCTTTTCAATCCAAAAAATAAAGCACACTATCGGCAAAGGATCGTTTAATATTTGATGGGACTGGAATCCTGAATATGTGCTTCCTTTACTTTGCCAACAAATTCTGCATTCCCAGTGCGTCAATGGGAGAACCTGTTTGAAAAGATAAAGTTTGATCGTGATATTTTATTCGAAAGAGGTGTTTCTTCTATGAACACATGAGCTTTCTTGGAGTAATAACGAAATACTTCGTCATTTCTTCTCAGATCCACCAAAGTTCTTTACTTCTCCCGTGAACGTCACCAAGACAGAAAGCAATTCTGTTCAACAAAGGTGTGAACTAGAATGCAAGCCAGCTTGTGTTGTAACGTGGTTGAAAAACGGCAATGAGCTCAACACTACGAGTAACAGAATAACCGTCACATATCTCAGTGGAGAAGGACGAACAAACGCTTCTCTTCAAATCAACAATCTTAAGAGAAACGATGAAGGACGGTACTCGTGTAGGGCGAACAATGTTATTACAATGATAACGTCGACGTCGGGATATTTGACAGTCAATTGTAAGTACTAATACAAATGACTTCCTTCGTATTAGTTACATGATCCCGTTATTTTTAATCAATTTTAACTCCTGGATAATGCGATCAACTCGCGAGCATTATTGTGGTGAAAATGGCCATCAATGACATCAAATAATAGACGTTAATAATCTGTTGTACACACTTAATTCATCATCAATCTGCTATGGATTTCCCCCCTCCTTTTAGACCCACCAACGTTCCTTACCCACCCAAAAATCCAAAGAAAGAAAGAAAACGACAACCTGACCTTGACATGTGAACTGGAAGGCAAACCGTTGTCTACTGTGACTTGGATAAAGGACGGTAAAACGTTAATCTCGAACAATAGGATACGTGTTACGCCACCTACCGCAGTGGGCAGAAGCACCGCCACGTTGGAAATAATACGCATCGGAAGAGATGACCAAGGGACTTACTCTTGCAGAGCTATCAACAGTGTAAATACCACCTCATCCAACACGGCATTCATCACTGTGCAATGTAGGTTATCCCTAAATATCTACTAGTTAACACTGTCAATTCTCCAATAAGCATTCTGAGCGCCTGTTTTCGTTTTCGGTGATTGACCGTTGTTTTAATGCTTCAACCTTTTTCAGAAAAAAAATGTCACACTGAACTGAAGCATTTCCTTTAAATCTGCATTGTAGCTGTAAGATTCACTATGTCTAATGCCATGCTATTAGGGTAGTGTATTGTTTCGTATATTGCTATGGTCTTAAAGTTCATAATGCTTCACTCTTTGAATTTTTACACACCCCTGCATGTGCATTATAAGGTCGAAAGGAGAAAGTCTTCCAGTACTTCTATTTTTTTTTTACTTGTGGCTTAATTTCAGTTGGCCGTTTATAGGTTAAAGGAACTTTGTTTTGGCTACTAGCGTTGGCTTTTTCATTTCCATCTCAGATGCACCAAAGTTCTTTACTTCTCCCGTTAACGTCACCAAGACAGAACGAAATTCTGTCAAGCTGACGTGTGAACTAGAATGTAAACCAGTTTGTGTTGTGACGTGGTTGAAAAATGGCAAAGTGCTCAACACAACAAGTAGCAGAATAACCGTTACCGCTCCTAGTACAGAAGGACGATCAAACGCTTCTCTTCAGATAATCAACCTCAACAGGAAAGACGAAGGCCGCTATTCATGTAGGGCGAACAATGCTGTGGCAACAAAAACATCGACATCAGGATATTTGACTGTCCATTGTACGTACTACTAGAGATAAGTTCGCGAAAATTAGCGAGCTAATTGTTTCATTTTTTGTCAGAACGTAAGACTGTTTGAGGAACTCGTGAGAATTAGATGGGGTTGAAAGGCCGTTAAGGTCTTCAAATAATGTTTGTCGAGGAAATGCTTTTTTTTGCTTAGATACGTACCTTGACGTTCTCCAAATATTGAATAGGAAAACAGCCTGGTAGGTTACGCCACTTGTATTAACTTTCCGGGATTGGATGTAGGTGTTACCTGAAAGTACCTCTAATAATGCACCTTTACAAGATTTTTCAAAGAAAGAAGAAACGTCGTGAAGTTTGCAATCTTGCTTTTATTCCTACATCTCGTACTTCTTGGGATTGTTAAGCAGTCTCTTTTCAATCCAAAAAATAAAGCACACTATCGGCAAAGGATCGTTTAATATTTGATGGGACTGGAATCCTGAATATGTGCTTCCTTTACTTTGCCAACAAATTCTGCATTCCCAGTGCGTCAATGGGAGAACCTGTTTGAAAAGCACGCCGGGCACGAATAACCGTAACAACGGCGGGGTTGAGTGTAACATAAAACGTAAACGTAACGCTATTTCCTTACTTCTACTCTAAATTTGACGAAATGTTGGCAGGTTGGTAACAAAGTAAGACTACATTTTTCGAGACAATTATTTCTGTATTGTGACGTTGTTGTGACGTCATAAGGGATGCCTCCTTTTTTGGTGAAAATTAACCTTTAAAACACGTTTCAAAAATATTACGTCATCAGAAAGCTTTTATGAAATATATTAATTTGCCGAAAATTTGAACTTTCTACGATAAACATATTCAAAGTTATGGACGATTTACTGTTTTTATGACGTCATTATTAGTGACGTCATATTTCAAGCTTCAATCAGATTGCCGACTATAAAAATATTATTAAAGAGAATACTATGTCTTGTGAGTTTTAGCCAAATGCATTTCATTGATAAAATTCCAAAAACATTGAACTGGCTATTTTTTGAGGGTACACAAATATATGCATGACGTCATAATGACGTATGCAAAAAATGGGGCTTCAATTCTAAGCGGTTATACTCAAAAAATCAAAATTCTAAAAAGAACACGTTGTCACTACTAAAGAGCTCTATTATTGTGCAAAATATGATGCACCAGTATTACGAACTGTAAAAGTTAAAACAAGCGACATTTTCATAAATGGTTTTATGCTATTTATTTCCCGCCATTGTTTGGCGGGAAAATTACCAAAATTCAAACTGTAATAACTTTCGTTTACTTCAACCGATCGATAACGGGTTTTCGATTATTTCATTCTCATGAACAAGAGATTTGAAAAATATATAATAAAACGTTTTTAGAGGTAATAAAAATTTATAAGAAACCTATTAGAAAAGGATATATGACGTCGTTGTGACGTCATAATGATGGCTATATTAGCTTAAATTATCAGATTATGTTTTGTTTACACTCCTTTATACACCTACCAAAATTCGTTCTTCTATGTCGAAAACTTTTAAATATATATATAACCCGCCGTTTTTACTATCATTTGTGCCCGCCGTGAAGATAAAGTTTGATCGTGATATTTTATTCGAAAGAGGTGTTTCTTCTATGAACACATGAGCTTTCTTGGAGTAACAACGAAATACTTTGTCATTTCTTCTCAGTTCCACCAAAGTTCTTTACTTCTCCCGTGAACGTCACCAAGACAGAAAGCAATTCTGTTCAACAAAGGTGTGAACTAGAATGCAAGCCAGCTTGTGTTGTAACATGGTTGAAAAACGGCAATGAGCTCAACACTACGAGTAACAGAATAACCGTCACATATCTCAGTGGAGAAGGACGAACAAACGCTTCTCTTCAAATCAACAATCTTAAGAGAAACGATGAAGGACGGTACTCGTGTAGGGCGAACAATGTCATTACAATGATAACGTCGACGTCGGGATATTTGACAGTCAATTGTAAGTACTAATACAAATGACTTCCTTCGTATTAGTTACATGATCCCGTTATTTTTAATCAATTTTAACTCCTGGATAATGCGATCAACTCGCGAGCATTATTGTGGTGAAAATGGCCATCAATGACATCAAATAATAGACGTTAATAATCTGTTGTACACACTTAATTCCTCATCAATCTGGTATGGATTTTTCCCCTCCTTCTAGACCCACCAAATTTCCTTACCCACCCACAAATCCAAACAAAGAAAGAAACCGACAACCTGACCTTGACATGTGAACTGGAAGGCAAACCGTTGTCTACTGTGACATGGATAAAGGACGGTAAAACGTTAATCTCGAACAATAGGATACGTGTTACGCCACCTACCGCAGTGGGCAGAAGCACCGCCACGTTGGAAATAATACGCATCGGAAGAGATGACCAAGGGACTTACTCTTGCAGAGCTATCAACAGTGTAAATACCACCTCATCCAACACGGCATTCATCACTGTGCAATGTAGGTTATCCCTAAATATCTACTAGTTAACACTGTCAATTCTCCAATAAGCATTCTGAGCGCCTGTTTTCGTTTTCGGTGATTGACCGTTGTTTCAATGGTTCAACCTTTTTCAGAAAAAAAATGTCACACTGAACTGAAGCATTTCCTTTAAATCTGCATTGTGGCTGGAAGATTCACTATGTCTAATGCCATGCTATTAGGGTAGTGTATTGTTTCGTATATTGCTATGGCCTTAAAGTTCATAATGCTTCACTCTTTAAATTTTTACATAACCCTGCATGTGCATTATAAGGTCGAAAGGAGAAAGTCTTCCAGTACTTCTATTTTTTTTTACTTGTGGCATAATCTCAGTTGGCCGTTTATAGGTTAAAGGAACTTTGTTTTGGCTACTAGCGTTGTGTTTTTCATTTTCATCTCAGATCCACCAAAGTTCTTTACTTCTCCCGTTAACGTCACCAAGACAGAACTAAATTCTGTCAAGCTGACGTGTGAACTAGAATGTAAACCAGTTTGTGTTGTGACGTGGTTGAAAAATGGCAAAGTGCTCAACACAACAAGAAGCAGAATAACCGTTACCGCTCCTAGTACAGAAGGACGATCAAACGCTTCTCTTCAGATAATCAACCTCAACAGGAAAGACGAAGGCCGCTATTCATGTAGGGCGAACAATGCTGTGGCAACAAAAACATCGACATCAGGATATTTGACTGTCCATTGTACGTACTACTAGAGATAAGTTCGTGAAAATTAGCGAGCTAATTGTTTCATTTTTTGTCAGAACGTCAGGCTGTTTGAGGAACTCGTGAGAATTAGATGGGGTTGAAAGGCCGTTAAGGTCTTCAAATAATGTTTGTCGAGGAAATGCTTTTTTTTGCTTAGATACGTACCTTGACGTTCTCCAAATATTGAATAGGAAAACAGCCTGGTAGGTTACGCCACTTGTATTAACTTTCCGGGATTGGATGTAGGTGTTACCTGAAAGTACCTCTAATAATGCACCTTTACAAGATTTTTCAAAGAAAGAAGAAACGTCGTGAAGTTTCCAATCTTGCTTTTATTCCTACATCTCGTACTTCTTGGGATTGTTAAGCAGTCTCTTTTCAATCCAAAAAATAAAGCACACTATCGGCAAAGGATCGTTTAATATTTGATGGGACTGGAATCCTGAATATGTGCTTCCTTTACTTTGCCAACAAATTCTGCATTCCCAGTGCGTCAATGGGAGAACCTGTTTGAAAAGATAAAGTTTGATCGTGATATTTTATTCGAAAGAGGTGTTTCTTCTATGAACACATGAGCTTTCTTGGAGTAATAACGAAATACTTTGTCATTTCTTCTCAGATCCACCAAAGTTCTTTACTTCTCCCGTGAACGTCACCAAGACAGAGAGCAATTCTGTTCAACAAAGGTGTGAACTAGAATGCAAGCCAGCTTGTGTTGTAACGTGGTTGAAAAACGGCAATGAGCTCAACACTACGAGTAACAGAATAACCGTCACATATCTCAGTGGAGAAGGACGAACAAACGCTTCACTTCAAATCAACAATCTTAAGAGAAACGACGAAGGACGGTACTCGTGTAGGGCGAACAATGTCATTACAATGATAACGTCGACGTCGGGATATTTGACAGTCAATTGTAAGTACTAATACAAATGACTTCCTTCGTATTAGTTACATGATCCCGTTATTTTTAATCAATTTTAACTCCTGGATAATGCGATCAACTCGCGAGCATTATTGTGGTGAAAATGGCCATCAATGACATCAAATAATAGACGTTAATAATCTGTTGTACACACTTAATTCCTCATCAATCTGCTATGGATTTTTCCCCTCCTTTTAGACCCACCAAAGTTCCTTACCCACCCACAAATCCAAACAAAGAAAGAAACCGACAACCTGACCTTGACATGTGAACTGGAAGGCAAACCGTTGTCTACTGTGACTTGGATAAAGGACGGTAAAACGTTAATCTCGAACAATAGGATACGTGTTACGCCACCTACCGCAGTGGGCAGAAGCACCGCCACGTTGGAAATAATACGCATCGGAAGAGATGACCAAGGGACTTACTCTTGCCGAGCTATCAACAGTGTAAATACCACCTCATCCAACACGGCATTCATCACTGTGCAATGTAGGTTATCCCTAAATATCTACTAGTTAACACTGTCAATTCTCCAATAAGCATTCTGAGCGCCTGTTTTCGTTTTCGGTGATTGACCGTTGTTTCAATCGTTCAACCTTTTTCAGAAAAAAAATGTCACACTGAACTGAAGCATTTCCTTTAAATCTGCATTGTGGCTGGAAGATTCACTATGTCTAATGCCATGCTATTAGGGTAGTGTATTGTTTCGTATATTGCTATGGCCTTAAAGTTCATAATGCTTCACTCTTTGAATTTTTACATAACCCTGCATGTGCATTATAAGGTCGAAAGGAGAAAGTCTTCCAGTACTTCTATTTTTTTTTACTTGTGGCATAATTTCAGTTGGCCGTTTATAGGTTAAAGGAACTTTGTTTTGGCTACTAGCGTTGTGTTTTTCATTTTCATCTCAGATCCACCAAAGTTCTTTACTTCTCCCGTTAACGTCACCAAGACAGAACTAAATTCTGTCAAGCTGACGTGTGAACTAGAATGTAAACCAGTTTGTGTTGTGACGTGGTTGAAAAATGGCAAAGTGCTCAACACAACAAGTAGCAGAATAACCGTTACCGCTCCTAGTACAGAAGGACGATCAAACGCTTCTCTTCAGATAATCAACCTCAACAGGAAAGACGAAGGCCGCTATTCATGTAGGGCGAACAATGCTGTGGCAACAAAAACATCGACATCAGGATATTTGACTGTCCATTGTACGTACTACTAGAGATAAGTTCGTGAACATTAGCGAGTTAATTGTTTCATTTTTGGCAGAACGTCAGGCTGTTTGAGGAACTCGTGAGAATTAGATGGGGTTCAAAGGCCGTTAAGGTCTTCAAATAATGTTTGTCGAGGAAATGCTTTTTTTTGCTTAGATACGTACCTTGACGTTCTCCAAATATTGAATAGGAAAACAGCCTGGTAGGTTACGCCACTTGTATTAACTTTCCGGGATTGGATGTAGGTGTTACCTGAAAGTACCTCTAATAATGCACCTTTACCAGATTTTTCAAAGAAAGAAGAAACGTCGTGAAGTTTCCAATCTTGCTTTTATTCCTACATCTCGTACTTCTTGGGATTGTTAAGCAGTCTCTTTTCAATCCAAAAAATAAAGCACACTATCGGCAAAGGATCGTTTAATATTTGATGGGACTGGAATCCTGAATATGTGCTTCCTTTACTTTGCCAACAAATTCTGCATTCCCAGTGCGTCAATGGGAGAACCTGTTTGAAAAGATAAAGTTTGATCGTGATATTTTATTCGAAAGAGGTGTTTCTTCTATGAACACATGAGCTTTCTTGGAGTAATAACGAAATACTTCGTCATTTCTTCTCAGATCCACCAAAGTTCTTTACTTCTCCCGTGAACGTCACCAAGACAGAAAGCAATTCTGTTCAACAAAGGTGTGAACTAGAATGCAAGCCAGCTTGTGTTGTAACGTGGTTGAAAAACGGCAATGAGCTCAACACTACGAGTAACAGAATAACCGTCACATATCTCAGTGGAGAAGGACGAACAAACGCTTCTCTTCAAATCAACAATCTTAAGAGAAACGATGAAGGACGGTACTCGTGTAGGGCGAACAATGTCATTACAATGATAACGTCGACGTCGGGATATTTGACAGTCAATTGTAAGTACTAATACAAATGACTTCCTTCGTATTAGTTACATGATCCCGTTATTTTTAATCAATTTTAACTCCTGGATAATGCGATCAACTCGCGAGCATTATTGTGGTGAAAATGGCCATCAATGACATCAAATAATAGACGTTGATAATCTGTTGTACACACTTAATTCCTCATCAATCTGCTATGGATTTTCCCCCTCCTTTTAGACCCACCAAAGTTCCTTACCCACCCACAAATCCAAACAAAGAAAGAAACCGACAACCTGACCTTGACATGTGAACTGGAAGGCAAACCGTTGTCTACTGTGACTTGGATAAAGGACGGTAAAACGTTAATCTCGAACAATAGGATACGTGTTACGCCACCAACCGCAGTGGGCAGAAGCACCGCCACGTTGGAAATAATACGCATCGGAAGAGATGACCAAGGGACTTACTCTTGCCGAGCTATCAACAGTGTAAATACCACCTCATCCAACACGGCATTCATCACTGTGCAATGTAGGTTATCCCTAAATATCTACTAGTTAACACTGTCAATTCTCCAATAAGCATTCTGAGCGCCTGTTTTCGTTTTCGGTGATTGACCGTTGTTTCAATGGTTCAACCTTTTTCAGAAAAAAAATGTCACACTGAACTGAAGCATTTCCTTTAAATCTGCATTGTGGCTGGAAGATTCACTATGTCTAATGCCATGCTATTAGGGTAGTGTATTGTTTCGTATATTGCTATGGCCTTAAAGTTCATAATGCTTCACTCTTTAAATTTTTACATAACCCTGCATGTGCATTATAAGGTCGAAAGGAGAAAGTCTTCCAGTACTTCTATTTTTTTTTACTTGTGGCATAATCTCAGTTGGCCGTTTATAGGTTAAAGGAACTTTGTTTTGGCTACTAGCGTTGTGTTTTTCATTTTCATCTCAGATCCACCAAAGTTCTTTACTTCTCCCGTTAACGTCACCAAGACAGAACTAAATTCTGTCAAGCTGACGTGTGAACTAGAATGTAAACCAGTTTGTGTTGTGACGTGGTTGAAAAATGGCAAAGTGCTCAACACAACAAGAAGCAGAATAACCGTTACCGCTCCTAGTACAGAAGGACGATCAAACGCTTCTCTTCAGATAATCAACCTCAACAGGAAAGACGAAGGCCGCTATTCATGTAGGGCGAACAATGCTGTGGCAACAAAAACATCGACATCAGGATATTTGACTGTCCATTGTACGTACTACTAGAGATAAGTTCGTGAAAATTAGCGAGCTAATTGTTTCATTTTTTGTCAGAACGTCAGGCTGTTTGAGGAACTCGTGAGAATTAGATGGGGTTGAAAGGCCGTTAAGGTCTTCAAATAATGTTTGTCGAGGAAATGCTTTTTTTTGCTTAGATACGTACCTTGACGTTCTCCAAATATTGAATAGGAAAACAGCCTGGTAGGTTACGCCACTTGTATTAACTTTCCGGGATTGGATGTAGGTGTTACCTGAAAGTACCTCTAATAATGCACCTTTACAAGATTTTTCAAAGAAAGAAGAAACGTCGTGAAGTTTCCAATCTTGCTTTTATTCCTACATCTCGTACTTCTTGGGATTGTTAAGCAGTCTCTTTTCAATCCAAAAAATAAAGCACACTATCGGCAAAGGATCGTTTAATATTTGATGGGACTGGAATCCTGAATATGTGCTTCCTTTACTTTGCCAACAAATTCTGCATTCCCAGTGCGTCAATGGGAGAACCTGTTTGAAAAGATAAAGTTTGATCGTGATATTTTATTCGAAAGAGGTGTTTCTTCTATGAACACATGAGCTTTCTTGGAGTAATAACGAAATACTTTGTCATTTCTTCTCAGATCCACCAAAGTTCTTTACTTCTCCCGTGAACGTCACCAAGACAGAGAGCAATTCTGTTCAACAAAGGTGTGAACTAGAATGCAAGCCAGCTTGTGTTGTAACGTGGTTGAAAAACGGCAATGAGCTCAACACTACGAGTAACAGAATAACCGTCACATATCTCAGTGGAGAAGGACGAACAAACGCTTCACTTCAAATCAACAATCTTAAGAGAAACGACGAAGGACGGTACTCGTGTAGGGCGAACAATGTCATTACAATGATAACGTCGACGTCGGGATATTTGACAGTCAATTGTAAGTACTAATACAAATGACTTCCTTCGTATTAGTTACATGATCCCGTTATTTTTAATCAATTTTAACTCCTGGATAATGCGATCAACTCGCGAGCATTATTGTGGTGAAAATGGCCATCAATGACATCAAATAATAGACGTTAATAATCTGTTGTACACACTTAATTCCTCATCAATCTGCTATGGATTTTTCCCCTCCTTTTAGACCCACCAAAGTTCCTTACCCACCCACAAATCCAAACAAAGAAAGAAACCGACAACCTGACCTTGACATGTGAACTGGAAGGCAAACCGTTGTCTACTGTGACTTGGATAAAGGACGGTAAAACGTTAATCTCGAACAATAGGATACGTGTTACGCCACCTACCGCAGTGGGCAGAAGCACCGCCACGTTGGAAATAATACGCATCGGAAGAGATGACCAAGGGACTTACTCTTGCCGAGCTATCAACAGTGTAAATACCACCTCATCCAACACGGCATTCATCACTGTGCAATGTAGGTTATCCCTAAATATCTACTAGTTAACACTGTCAATTCTCCAATAAGCATTCTGAGCGCCTGTTTTCGTTTTCGGTGATTGACCGTTGTTTCAATCGTTCAACCTTTTTCAGAAAAAAAATGTCACACTGAACTGAAGCATTTCCTTTAAATCTGCATTGTGGCTGGAAGATTCACTATGTCTAATGCCATGCTATTAGGGTAGTGTATTGTTTCGTATATTGCTATGGCCTTAAAGTTCATAATGCTTCACTCTTTGAATTTTTACATAACCCTGCATGTGCATTATAAGGTCGAAAGGAGAAAGTCTTCCAGTACTTCTATTTTTTTTTACTTGTGGCATAATTTCAGTTGGCCGTTTATAGGTTAAAGGAACTTTGTTTTGGCTACTAGCGTTGTGTTTTTCATTTTCATCTCAGATCCACCAAAGTTCTTTACTTCTCCCGTTAACGTCACCAAGACAGAACTAAATTCTGTCAAGCTGACGTGTGAACTAGAATGTAAACCAGTTTGTGTTGTGACGTGGTTGAAAAATGGCAAAGTGCTCAACACAACAAGTAGCAGAATAACCGTTACCGCTCCTAGTACAGAAGGACGATCAAACGCTTCTCTTCAGATAATCAACCTCAACAGGAAAGACGAAGGCCGCTATTCATGTAGGGCGAACAATGCTGTGGCAACAAAAACATCGACATCAGGATATTTGACTGTCCATTGTACGTACTACTAGAGATAAGTTCGTGAACATTAGCGAGTTAATTGTTTCATTTTTGGCAGAACGTCAGGCTGTTTGAGGAACTCGTGAGAATTAGATGGGGTTCAAAGGCCGTTAAGGTCTTCAAATAATGTTTGTCGAGGAAATGCTTTTTTTTGCTTAGATACGTACCTTGACGTTCTCCAAATATTGAATAGGAAAACAGCCTGGTAGGTTACGCCACTTGTATTAACTTTCCGGGATTGGATGTAGGTGTTACCTGAAAGTACCTCTAATAATGCACCTTTACCAGATTTTTCAAAGAAAGAAGAAACGTCGTGAAGTTTCCAATCTTGCTTTTATTCCTACATCTCGTACTTCTTGGGATTGTTAAGCAGTCTCTTTTCAATCCAAAAAATAAAGCACACTATCGGCAAAGGATCGTTTAATATTTGATGGGACTGGAATCCTGAATATGTGCTTCCTTTACTTTGCCAACAAATTCTGCATTCCCAGTGCGTCAATGGGAGAACCTGTTTGAAAAGATAAAGTTTGATCGTGATATTTTATTCGAAAGAGGTGTTTCTTCTATGAACACATGAGCTTTCTTGGAGTAATAACGAAATACTTCGTCATTTCTTCTCAGATCCACCAAAGTTCTTTACTTCTCCCGTGAACGTCACCAAGACAGAAAGCAATTCTGTTCAACAAAGGTGTGAACTAGAATGCAAGCCAGCTTGTGTTGTAACGTGGTTGAAAAACGGCAATGAGCTCAACACTACGAGTAACAGAATAACCGTCACATATCTCAGTGGAGAAGGACGAACAAACGCTTCTCTTCAAATCAACAATCTTAAGAGAAACGATGAAGGACGGTACTCGTGTAGGGCGAACAATGTCATTACAATGATAACGTCGACGTCGGGATATTTGACAGTCAATTGTAAGTACTAATACAAATGACTTCCTTCGTATTAGTTACATGATCCCGTTATTTTTAATCAATTTTAACTCCTGGATAATGCGATCAACTCGCGAGCATTATTGTGGTGAAAATGGCCATCAATGACATCAAATAATAGACGTTGATAATCTGTTGTACACACTTAATTCCTCATCAATCTGCTATGGATTTTCCCCCTCCTTTTAGACCCACCAAAGTTCCTTACCCACCCACAAATCCAAACAAAGAAAGAAACCGACAACCTGACCTTGACATGTGAACTGGAAGGCAAACCGTTGTCTACTGTGACTTGGATAAAGGACGGTAAAACGTTAATCTCGAACAATAGGATACGTGTTACGCCACCAACCGCAGTGGGCAGAAGCACCGCCACGTTGGAAATAATACGCATCGGAAGAGATGACCAAGGGACTTACTCTTGCCGAGCTATCAACAGTGTAAATACCACCTCATCCAACACGGCATTCATCACTGTGCAATGTAGGTTATCCCTAAATATCTACTAGTTAACACTGTCAATTCTCCAATAAGCATTCTGAGCGCCTGTTTTCGTTTTCGGTGATTGACCGTTGTTTCAATGGTTCAACCTTTTTCAGAAAAAAAAATGTCACACTGAACTGAAGCATTTCCTTTAAATCTGCATTGTGGCTGGAAGATTCACTATGTCTAATGCTATGCTATTAGGGTAGTGTATTGTTTCGTATATTGCTATGGCCTTAAAGTTCATAATGCTTCACTCTTTGAATTTTTACATAACCCTGCATGTGCATTATAAGGTCGAAAGGAGAAAGTCTTCCAGTACTTCTATTTTTTTTTTACTTGTGGCATAATTTCAGTTGGCCGTTTATAGGTTAAAGGAACTTTGTTTTGGCTACTAGCGTTGTGTTTTTCATTTTCATCTCAGATCCACCAAAGTTCTTTACTTCTCCCGTTAACGTCACCAAGACAGAACTAAATTCTGTCAAGCTGACGTGTGAACTAGAATGTAAACCAGTTTGTGTTGTGACGTGGTTGAAAAATGGCAAAGTGCTCAACACAACAAGTAGCAGTATAACCGTTACCGCTCCTAGTACAGAAGGACGATCAAACGCTTCTCTTCAGATAATCAACCTCAACAGGAAAGACGAAGGCCGCTATTCATGTAGGGCGAACAATGCTGTGGCAACAAAAACATCGACATCAGGATATTTGACTGTCCATTGTACGTACTACTAGAGATAAGTTCGTGAAAATTAGCGAGCTAATTGTTTCATTTTTTGTCAGAACGTCAGGCTGTTTGAGGAACTCGTGAGAATTAGATGGGGTTGAAAGGCCGTTAAGGTCTTCAAATAATGTTTGTCGAGGAAATGAATTTTTTTTGCTTAGATACGTACCTTGACGTTCTCCAAATATTGAATAGGAAAACAGCCTGGTAGGTTACGCCACTTGTATTAACTTTCCGGGATTGGATGTAGGTGTTACCTGAAAGTACCTCTAATAATGCACCTTTACCAGATTTTTCAAAGAAAGAAGAAACGTCGTGAAGTTTCCAATCTTGCTTTTATTCCTACATCTCGTACTTCTTGGGATTGTTAAGCAGTCTCTTTTCAATCCAAAAAATAAAGCACACTATCGGCAAAGGATCGTTTAATATTTGATGGGACTGGAATCCTGAATATGTGCTTCCTTTACTTTGCCAACAAATTCTGCATTCCCAGTGCGTCAATGGGAGAACCTGTTTGAAAAGATAAAGTTTGATCGTGATATTTTATTCGAAAGAGGTGTTTCTTCTATGAACACATGAGCTTTCTTGGAGTAATAACGAAATACTTCGTCATTTCTTCTCAGATCCACCAAAGTTCTTTACTTCTCCCGTGAACGTCACCAAGACAGAAAGCAATTCTGTTCAACAAAGGTGTGAACTAGAATGCAAGCCAGCTTGTGTTGTAACGTGGTTGAAAAACGGCAATGAGCTCAACACTACGAGTAACAGAATAACCGTCACATATCTCAGTGGAGAAGGACGAACAAACGCTTCTCTTCAAATCAACAATCTTAAGAGAAACGATGAAGGACGGTACTCGTGTAGGGCGAATAATGTCATTACAATGATAACGTCGACGTCGGGATATTTGACAGTCAATTGTAAGTACTAATACAAATGACTTCCTTCGTATTAGTTACATGATCCCGTTATTTTTAATCAATTTTAACTCCTGGATAATGCGATCAACTCGCGAGCATTATTGTGGTGAAAATGGCCATCAATGACATCAAATAATAGACGTTAATAATCTGTTGTACACACTTAATTCCTCATCAATCTGCTATGGATTTTTCCCCTCCTTTTAGACCCACCAAAGTTCCTTACCCACCCACAAATCCAAACAAAGAAAGAAACCGACAACCTGACCTTGACATGTGAACTGGAAGGCAAACCGTTGTCTACTGTGACTTGGATAAAGGACGGTAAAACGTTAATCTCGAACAATAGGATACGTGTTACGCCACCTACCGCAGTGGGCAGAAGCACCGCCACGTTGGAAATAATACGCATCGGAAGAGATGACCAAGGGACTTACTCTTGCAGAGCTATCAACAGTGTAAATACCACCTCATCTAACACGGCATTCATCACTGTGCAATGTAGGTTATCCCTAAATATCTACTAGTTAACACTGTCAATTCTCCAATAACCATTCTGAGCACCTGTTTTCGTTTTCGGTGATTGACCGTTGTTTCAATCGTTCAACCTTTTTCAGAAAAAAAATGTCACACTGAACTGAAGTATTTCCTTTAAATCTGCATTGTGGCTGGAAGATTCACTATGTCTAATGCCATGCTATTAGGGTAGTGTATTGTTTCGTATATTGCTATGGCCTTAAAGTTCATAATGCTTCACTCTTTGAATTTTTACATAACCCTGCATGTGCATTTATAAGGTCGAAAGGAGAAAGTCTTCCAGTACTTCTATTTTTTTTTACTTGTGGCATAATTTCAGTTTGCCGTTTATAGGTTAAAGGAACTTTGTTTTGGCTACTAGCGTTGTGTTTTTCATTTTCATCTCAGATCCACCAAAGTTCTTTACTTCTCCCGTTAACGTCACCAAGACAGAACTAAATTCTGTCAAGCTGACGTGTGAACTAGAATGTAAACCAGTTTGTGTTGTGACGTGGTTGAAAAATGGCAAAGTGCTCAACACAACAAGTAGCAGAATAACCGTTACCGCTCCTAGTACAGAAGGACGATCAAACGCTTCTCTTCAGATAACCAACCTCAACAGGAAAGACGAAGGCCGCTATTCATGTAGGGCGAACAATGCTGTGGCAACAAAAACATCGACATCAGGATATTTGACTGTCCATTGTACGTACTACTAGAGATAAGTTCGTGAACATTAGCGAGTTAATTGTTTCATTTTTGGCAGAACGTCAGGCTGTTTGAGGAACTCGTGAGAATTAGATGGGGTTCAAAGGCCGTTAAGGTCTTCAAATAATGTTTGTCGAGGAAATGCTTTTTTTTGCTTAGATACGTACCTTGACGTTCTCCAAATATTGAATAGGAAAACAGCCTGGTAGGTTACGCCACTTGTATTAACTTTCCGGGATTGGATGTAGGTGTTACCTGAAAGTACCTCTAATAATGCACCTTTACCAGATTTTTCAAAGAAAGAAGAAACGTCGTGAAGTTTCCAATCTTGCTTTTATTCCTACATCTCGTACTTCTTGGGATTGTTAAGCAGTCTCTTTTCAATCCAAAAAATAAAGCACACTATCGGCAAAGGATCGTTTAATATTTGATGGGACTGGAATCCTGAATATGTGCTTCCTTTACTTTGCCAACAAATTCTGCATTCCCAGTGCGTCAATGGGAGAACCTGTTTGAAAAGATAAAGTTTGATCGTGATATTTTATTCGAAAGAGGTGTTTCTTCTATGAACACATGAGCTTTCTTGGAGTAATAACGAAATACTTCGTCATTTCTTCTCAGATCCACCAAAGTTCTTTACTTCTCCCGTGAACGTCACCAAGACAGAAAGCAATTCTGTTCAACAAAGGTGTGAACTAGAATGCAAGCCAGCTTGTGTTGTAACGTGGTTGAAAAACGGCAATGAGCTCAACACTACGAGTAACAGAATAACCGTCACATATCTCAGTGGAGAAGGACGAACAAACGCTTCTCTTCAAATCAACAATCTTAAGAGAAACGATGAAGGACGGTACTCGTGTAGGGCGAACAATGTCATTACAATGATAACGTCGACGTCGGGATATTTGACAGTCAATTGTAAGTACTAATACAAATGACTTCCTTCGTATTAGTTACATGATCCCGTTATTTTTAATCAATTTTAACTCCTGGATAATGCGATCAACTCGCGAGCATTATTGTGGTGAAAATGGCCATCAATGACATCAAATAATAGAAGTTAATAATCTGTTGTACACACTTAATTCCTCATCAATCTGCTATGGATTTTTCCCCTCCTTTTAGACCCACCAAAGTTCCTTACCCACCCACAAATCCAAACAAAGAAAGAAACCGACAACCTGACCTTGACATGTGAACTGGAAGGCAAACCGTTGTCTACTGTGACTTGGATAAAGGACGGTAAAACGTTAATCTCGAACAATAGGATACGTGTTACGCCACCTACCGCAGTGGGCAGAAGCACCGCCACGTTGGAAATAATACGCATCGGAAGAGATGACCAAGGGACTTACTCTTGCAGAGCTATCAACAGTGTAAATACCACCTCATCCAACACGGCATTCATCACTGTGCAATGTAGGTTATCCCTAAATATCTACTAGTTAACACTGTCAATTCTCCAATAACCATTCTGAGCACCTGTTTTCGTTTTCGGTAATTGACCGTTGTTTCAATCGTTCAACCTTTTTCAGAAAAAAAATGTCACACTGAACTGAAGCATTTCCTTTAAATCTGCATTGTGGCTGGAAGATTCACTATGTCTAATGCCATGCTATTAGGGTAGTGTATTGTTTCGTATATTGCTATGGCCTTAAAGTTCATAATGCTTCACTCTTTGAATTTTTACATAACCCTGCATGTGCATTTATAAGGTCGAAAGGAGAAAGTCTTCCAGTACTTCTATTTTTTTTTACTTGTGGCATAATTTCAGTTGGCCGTTTATAGGTTAAAGGAACTTTGTTTTGGCTACTAGCGTTGTGTTTTTCATTTTCATCTCAGATCCACCAAAGTTCTTTACTTCTCCCGTTAACGTCACCAAGACAGAACTAAATTCTGTCAAGCTGACGTGTGAACTAGAATGTAAACCAGTTTGTGTTGTGACGTGGTTGAAAAATGGCAAAGTGCTCAACACAACAAGTAGCAGAATAACCGTTACCGCTCCTAGTACAGAAGGACGATCAAACGCTTCTCTTCAGATAATCAACCTCAACAGGAAAGACGAAGGCCGCTATTCATGTAGGGCGAACAATGCTGTGGCAACAAAAACATCGACATCAGGATATTTGACTGTCCATTGTACGTACTACTAGAGATAAGTTCGTGAAAATTAGCGAGCTAATTGTTTCATTTTTTGTCAGAACGTCAGGCTGTTTGAGGAACTCGTGAGAATTAGATGGGGTTGAAAGGCCGTTAAGGTCTTCAAATAATGTTTGTCGAGGAAATGCTTTTTTTTTGCTTAGATACGTACCTTGACGTTCTCCAAATATTGAATAGGAAAACAGACTGGTAGGTTACGCCACTTGTATTAACTTTCCGGGATTGGATGTAGGTGTTACCTGAAAGTACCTCTAATAATGCACCTTTACAAGATTTTTCAAAGAAAGAAGAAACGTCGTGAAGTTTCCAATCTTGCTTTTATTCCTACATCTCGTACTTCTTGGGATTGTTAAGCAGTCTCTTTTCAATCCAAAAAATAAAGCACACTATCGGCAAAGGATCGTTTAATATTTGATGGGACTGGAATCCTGAATATGTGCTTCCTTTACTTTGCCAACAAATTCTGCATTCCCAGTGCGTCAATGGGAGAACCTGTTTGAAAAGATAAAGTTTGATCGTGATATTTTATTCGAAAGAGGTGTTTCTTCTATGAACACATGAGCTTTCTTGGAGTAATAACGAAATACTTCGTCATTTCTTCTCAGATCCACCAAAGTTCTTTACTTCTCCCGTGAACGTCACCAAGACAGAAAGCAATTCTGTTCAACAAAGGTGTGAACTAGAATGCAAGCCAGCTTGTGTTGTAACGTGGTTGAAAAACGGCAATGAGCTCAACACTACGAGTAACAGAATAACCGTCACATATCTCAGTGGAGAAGGACGAACAAACGCTTCTCTTCAAATCAACAATCTTAAGAGAAACGATGAAGGACGGTACTCGTGTAGGGCGAACAATGTCATTACAATGATAACGTCGACGTCGGGATATTTGACAGTCAATTGTAAGTACTAATACAAATGACTTCCTTCGTATTAGTTACATGATCCCGTTATTTTTAATCAATTTTAACTCCTGGATAATGCGATCAACTCGCGAGCATTATTGTGGTGAAAATGGCCATCAATGACATCAAATAATAGACGTTAATAATCTGTTGTACACACTTAATTCCTCATCAATCTGCTATGGATTTTCCCCCTCCTTTTAGACCCACCAAAGTTCCTTACCCACCCACAAATCCAAACAAAGAAAGAAACCGACAACCTGACCTTGACATGTGAACTGGAAGGCAAACCGTTGTCTACTGTGACTTGGATAAAGGACGGTAAAACGTTAATCTCGAACAATAGGATACGTGTTACGCCACCTACCGCAGTGGGCAGAAGCACCGCCACGTTGGAAATAATACGCATCGGAAGAGATGACCAAGGGACTTACTCTTGCAGAGCTATCAACAGTGTAAATACCACCTCATCCAACACGGCATTCATCACTGTGCAATGTAGGTTATCCCTAAATATCTACTAGTTAACACTGTCAATTCTCCAATAACCATTCTGAGCACCTGTTTTCGTTTTCGGTGATTGACCGTTGTTTCAATCGTTCAACCTTTTTCAGAAAAAAAATGTCACACTGAACTGAAGCATGTCCTTTAAATCTGCATTGTGGCTGGAAGATTCACTATATCTAATGCCATGCTATTAGGGTAGTGTATTGTTTCGTATATTGCTATGGCCTTAAAGTTCATAATGCTTCACTCTTTGAATTTTTACATAACCCTGCATGTGCATTTATAAGGTCGAAAGGAGAAAGTCTTCCAGTACTTCTATTTTTTTATTACTTGTGGCATAATTTCAGTTGGCCGTTTATAGGTTAAAGGAACTTTGTTTTGGCTACTAGCGTTGGCTTTTTCATTTCCATCTCAGATGCACCAAAGTTCTTTACTTCTCCCGTTAACGTCACCAAGACAGAACTAAATTCTGTCAAGCTGACGTGTGAACTAGAATGTAAACCAGTTTGTGTTGTGACGTGGTTGAAAAATGGCAAAGTGCTCAACACAACAAGTAGCAGTATAACCGTTACCGCTCCTAGTACAGAAGGACGATCAAACGCTTCTCTTCAGATAATCAACCTCAACAGGAAAGACGAAGGCCGCTATTCATGTAGGGCGAACAATGCTGTGGCAACAAAAACATCGACATCAGGATATTTGACTGTCCATTGTACGTACTACTAGAGATAAGTTCGTGAAAATTAGCGAGCTAATTGTTTCATTTTTGTCAGAACGTCAGGCTGTTTGAGGAACTCGTGAGAATTAGATGGGGTTGAAAGGCCGTTAAGGTCTTCAAATAATGTTTGTCGAGGAAATGCTTTTTTTTGCTTAGATACGTACCTTGACGTTCTCCAAATATTGAATAGGAAAACAGCCTGGTAGGTTACGCCACTTGTATTAACTTTCCGGGATTGGATGTAGGTGTTACCTGAAAGTACCTCTAATAATGCACCTTTACCAGATTTTTCAAAGAAAGAAGAAACGTCGTGAAGTTTCCAATCTTGCTTTTATTCCTACGTCTCGTACTTCTTGGGATTGTTAAGCAGTCTCTTTTCAATCCAAAAAATAAAGCACACTATCGGCAAAGGATCGTTTAATATTTGATGGGACTGGAATCCTGAATATGTGCTTCCTTTACTTTGCCAACAAATTCTGCATTCCCAGTGCGTCAATGGGAGAACCTGTTTGAAAAGATAAAGTTTGATCGTGATATTTTATTCGAAAGAGGTGTTTCTTCTATGAACACATGAGCTTTCTTGGAGTAATAACGAAATACTTTGTCATTTCTTCTCAGATCCACCAAAGTTCTTTACTTCTCCCGTGAACGTCACCAAGACAGAAAGCAATTCTGTTCAACAAAGGTGTGAACTTGAATGCAAGCCAGTTTGTGTTGTAACATGGTTGAAAAACGGCAATGAGCTCAACACTACGAGTAACAGAATAACCGTCACATATCTCAGTGGAGAAGGACGAACAAACGCTTCTCTTCAAATCAACAATCTTAAGAGAAACGATGAAGGACGGTACTCGTGTAGGGCGAACAATGTCATTACAATGATAACGTCGACGTCGGGATATTTGACAGTCAATTGTAAGTACTAATACAAATGACTTCCTTCGTATTAGTTACATGATCCCGTTATTTTTAATCAATTTTAACTCCTGGATAATGCGATCAACTCGCGAGCATTATTGTGGTGAAAATGGCCATCAATGACATCAAATAATAGACGTTAATAATCTGTTGTACACACTTAATTCCTCATCAATCTGCTATGGATTTTCCCCCTCCTTTTAGACCCACCAAAGTTCCTTACCCACCCACAAATCCAAACAAAGAAAGAAACCGACAACCTGACCTTGACATGTGAACTGGAAGGCAAACCGTTGTCTACTGTGACTTGGATAAAGGACGGTAAAACGTTAATCTCGAACAATAGGATACGTGTTACGCCACCTACCGCAGTGGGCAGAAGCACCGCCACGTTGGAAATAATACGCATCGGAAGAGATGACCAAGGGACTTACTCTTGCCGAGCTATCAACAGTGTAAATACCACCTCATCCAACACGGCATTCATCACTGTGCAATGTAGGTTATCCCTAAATATCTACTAGTTAACACTGTCAATTCTCCAATAAGCATTCTGAGCGCCTGTTTTCGTTTTCGGTGATTGACCGTTGTTTCAATCGTTCAACCTTTTTCAGAAAAAAAATGTCACACTGAACTGAAGCATTTCCTTTAAATCTGCATTGTGGCTGGAAGATTCACTATGTCTAATGCCATGCTATTAGGGTAGTGTATTGTTTCGTATATTGCTATGGCCTTAAAGTTCATAATGCTTCACTCTTTGAATTTTTACATAACCCTGCATGTGCATTATAAGGTCGAAAGGAGAAAGTCTTCCAGTACTTCTATTTTTTTTTACTTGTGGCATAATTTCAGTTGGCCGTTTATAGGTTAAAGGAACTTTGTTTTGGCTACTAGCGTTGTGTTTTTCATTTTCATCTCAGATCCACCAAAGTTCTTTACTTCTCCCGTTAACGTCACCAAGACAGAACTAAATTCTGTCAAGCTGACGTGTGAACTAGAATGTAAACCAGTTTGTGTTGTGACGTGGTTGAAAAATGGCAAAGTGCTCAACACAACAAGTAGCAGAATAACCGTTACCGCTCCTAGTACAGAAGGACGATCAAACGCTTCTCTTCAGATAATCAACCTCAACAGGAAAGACGAAGGCCGCTATTCATGTAGGGCGAACAATGCTGTGGCAACAAAAACATCGACATCAGGATATTTGACTGTCCATTGTACGTACTACTAGAGATAAGTTCGTGAACATTAGCGAGTTAATTGTTTCATTTTTTGTCAGAACGTCAGGCTGTTTGAGGAACTCGTGAGAATTAGATGGGGTTGAAAGGCCGTTAAGGTCTTCAAATAATGTTTGTCGAGGAAATGCTTTTTTTTGCTTAGATACGTACCTTGACGTTCTCCAAATATTGAATAGGAAAACAGCCTGGTAGGTTACGCCACTTGTATTAACTTTCCGGGATTGGATGTAGGTGTTACCTGAAAGTACCTCTAATAATGCACCTTTACCAGATTTTTCAAAGAAAGAAGAAACGTCGTGAAGTTTCCAATCTTGCTTTTATTCCTACATCTCGTACTTCTTGGGATTGTTATGCAGTCTCTTTTCAATCCAAAAAATAAAGCACACTATCGGCAAAGGATCGTTTAATATTTGATGGGACTGGAATCCTGAATATGTGCTTCCTTTACTTTGCCAACAAATTCTGCATTTCCAGTGCGTCAATGGGAGAACCTGTTTGAAAAGATAAAGTTTGATCGTGATATTTTATTCGAAAGAGGTGTTTCTTCTATGAACACATGAGCTTTCTTGGAGTAATAACGAAATACTTCGTCATTTCTTCTCAGATCCACCAAAGTTCTTTACTTCTCCCGTGAACGTCACCAAGACAGAAAGCAATTCTGTTCAACAAAGGTGTGAACTAGAATGCAAGCCAGCTTGTGTTGTAACGTGGTTGAAAAACGGCAATGAGCTCAACACTACGAGTAACAGAATAACCGTCACATATCTCAGTGGAGAAGGACGAACAAACGCTTCTCTTCAAATCAACAATCTTAAGAGAAACGATGAAGGACGGTACTCGTGTAGGGCGAACAATGTCATTACAATGATAACGTCGACGTCGGGATATTTGACAGTCAATTGTAAGTACTAATACAAATGACTTCCTTCGTATTAGTTACATGATCCCGTTATTTTTAATCAATTTTAACTCCTGGATAATGCGATCAACTCGCGAGCATTATTGTGGTGAAAATGGCCATCAATGACATCAAATAATAGACGTTAATAATCTGTTGTACACACTTAATTCCTCATCAATCTGCTATGGATTTCCCCCCTCCTTTTAGACCCACCAATGTTCCTTACCCACCCACAAATCCAAACAAAGAAAGAAACCGACAACCTGACCTTGACATGTGAACTGGAAGGCAAACCGTTGTCTACCGTGACTTGGATAAAGGACGGTAAAACGTTAATCTCGAACAATAGGATACGTGTTACGCCACCAACCGCAGTGGGCAGAAGCACCGCCACGTTGGAAATAATACGCATCGGAAGAGATGACCAAGGGACTTACTCTTGCCGAGCTATCAACAGTGTAAATACCACCTCATCCAACACGGCATTCATCACTGTGCAATGTAGGTTATCCCTAAATATCTACTAGTTAACACTGTCAATTCTCCAATAAGCATTCTGAGCGCCTGTTTTCGTTTTCGGTGATTGACCGTTGTTTCAATGGTTCAACCTTTTTCAGAAAAAAAATGTCACACTGAACTGAAGCTTTTCCTTTAAATCTGCATTGTCGCTGGAAGATTCACTATGTCTAATGCCATGCTATTAGGGTAGTGTATTGTTTCGTATATTGCTATGGCCTTAAAGTTCATAATGCTTCACTCTTTGAATTTTTACATAACCCTGCATGTGCATTATAAGGTCGAAAGGAGAAAGTCTTCCAGTACTTCTATTTTTTTTTTACTTGTGGCATAATTTCAGTTGGCCGTTTTTAGGTTAAAGGAACTTTGTTTTGGCTACTAGCGTTATGTTTTTCATTTTCATCTCAGATCCACCAAAGTTCTTTACTTCTCCCGTTAACGTCACCAAGACAGAACTAAATTCTGTCAAGCTGACGTGTGAACTAGAATGTAAACCAGTTTGTGTTGTGACGTGGTTGAAAAATGGCAAAGTGCTCAACACAACAAGTAGCAGTATAACCGTTACCGCTCCTAGTACAGAAGGACGATCAAACGCTTCTCTTCAGATAATCAACCTCAACAGGAAAGACGAAGGCCGCTATTCATGTAGGGCGAACAATGCTGTGGCAACAAAAACATCGACATCAGGATATTTGACTGTCCATTGTACGTACTACTAGAGATAAGTTCGTGAAAATTAGCGAGCTAATTGTTTCATTTTTTGTCAGAACGTCAGGCTGTTTGAGGAACTCGTGAGAATTAGATGGGGTTGAAAGGCCGTTAAGGTCTTCAAATAATGTTTGTCGAGGAAATGCTTTTTTTTGCTTAGATACGTACCTTGACGTTCTCCAAATATTGAATAGGAAAACAGCCTGGTAGGTTACGCCACTTGTATTAACTTTCCGGGATTGGATGTAGGTGTTACCTGAAAGTACCTCTAATAATGCACCTTTACCAGATTTTTCAAAGAAAGAAGAAACGTCGTGAAGTTTCCAATCTTGCTTTTATTCCTACATCTCGTACTTCTTGGGATTGTTAAGCAGTCTCTTTTCAATCCAAAAAATAAAGCACACTATCGGCAAAGGATCGTTTAATATTTGATGGGACTGGAATCCTGAATATGTGCTTCCTTTACTTTGCCAACAAATTCTGCATTCCCAGTGCGTCAATGGGAGAACCTGTTTGAAAAGATAAAGTTTGATCGTGATATTTTATTCGAAAGAGGTGTTTCTTCTATGAACACATGAGCTTTCTTGGAGTAATAACGAAATACTTCGTCATTTCTTCTCAGATCCACCAAAGTTCTTTACTTCTCCCGTGAACGTCACCAAGACAGAAAGCAATTCTGTTCAACAAAGGTGTGAACTAGAATGCAAGCCAGCTTGTGTTGTAACGTGGTTGAAAAACGGCAATGAGCTCAACACTACGAGTAACAGAATAACCGTCACATATCTCAGTGGAGAAGGACGAACAAACGCTTCTCTTCAAATCAACAATCTTAAGAGAAACGATGAAGGACGGTACTCGTGTAGGGCGAACAATGTCATTACAATGATAACGTCGACGTCGGGATATTTGACAGTCAATTGTAAGTACTAATACAAATGACTTCCTTCGTATTAGTTACATGATCCCGTTATTTTTAATCAATTTTAACTCCTGGATAATGCGATCAACTCGCGAGCATTATTGTGGTGAAAATGGCCATCAATGACATCAAATAATAGACGTTAATAATCTGTTGTACACACTTAATTCCTCATCAATCTGCTATGGATTTTCCCCCTCCTTTTAGACCCACCAATGTTCCTTACCCACCCACAAATCCAAACAAAGAAAGAAACCGACAACCTGACCTTGACATGTGAACTGGAAGGCAAACCGTTGTCTACCGTGACTTGGATAAAGGACGGTAAAACGTTAATCTCGAACAATAGGATACGTGTTACGCCACCAACCGCAGTGGGCAGAAGCACCGCCACGTTGGAAATAATACGCATCGGAAGAGATGACCAAGGGACTTACTCTTGCCGAGCTATCAACAGTGTAAATACCACCTCATCCAACACGGCATTCATCACTGTGCAATGTAGGTTATCCCTAAATATCTACTAGTTAACACTGTCAATTCTCCAATAAGCATTCTGAGCGCCTGTTTTCGTTTTCGGTGATTGACCGTTGTTTCAATGGTTCAACCTTTTTCAGAAAAAAAATGTCACACTGAACTGAAGCTTTTCCTTTAAATCTGCATTGTCGCTGGAAGATTCACTATGTCTAATGCCATGCTATTAGGGTAGTGTATTGTTTCGTATATTGCTATGGCCTTAAAGTTCATAATGCTTCACTCTTTGAATTTTTACATAACCCTGCATGTGCATTATAAGGTCGAAAGGAGAAAGTCTTCCAGTACTTCTATTTTTTTTTTACTTGTGGCATAATTTCAGTTGGCCGTTTTTAGGTTAAAGGAACTTTGTTTTGGCTACTAGCGTTATGTTTTTCATTTTCATCTCAGATCCACCAAAGTTCTTTACTTCTCCCGTTAACGTCACCAAGACAGAACTAAATTCTGTCAAGCTGACGTGTGAACTAGAATGTAAACCAGTTTGTGTTGTGACGTGGTTGAAAAATGGCAAAGTGCTCAACACAACAAGTAGCAGTATAACCGTTACCGCTCCTAGTACAGAAGGACGATCAAACGCTTCTCTTCAGATAATCAACCTCAACAGGAAAGACGAAGGCCGCTATTCATGTAGGGCGAACAATGCTGTGGCAACAAAAACATCGACATCAGGATATTTGACTGTCCATTGTACGTACTACTAGAGATAAGTTCGTGAAAATTAGCGAGCTAATTGTTTCATTTTTTGTCAGAACGTCAGGCTGTTTGAGGAACTCGTGAGAATTAGATGGGGTTGAAAGGCCGTTAAGGTCTTCAAATAATGTTTGTCGAGGAAATGCTTTTTTTTGCTTAGATACGTACCTTGACGTTCTCCAAATATTGAATAGGAAAACAGCCTGGTAGGTTACGCCACTTGTATTAACTTTCCGGGATTGGATGTAGGTGTTACCTGAAAGTACCTCTAATAATGCACCTTTACCAGATTTTTCAAAGAAAGAAGAAACGTCGTGAAGTTTCCAATCTTGCTTTTATTCCTACATCTCGTACTTCTTGGGATTGTTAAGCAGTCTCTTTTCAATCCAAAAAATAAAGCACACTATCGGCAAAGGATCGTTTAATATTTGATGGGACTGGAATCCTGAATATGTGCTTCCTTTACTTTGCCAACAAATTCTGCATTCCCAGTGCGTCAATGGGAGAACCTGTTTGAAAAGATAAAGTTTGATCGTGATATTTTATTCGAAAGAGGTGTTTCTTCTATGAACACATGAGCTTTCTTGGAGTAATAACGAAATACTTCGTCATTTCTTCTCAGATCCACCAAAGTTCTTTACTTCTCCCGTGAACGTCACCAAGACAGAAAGCAATTCTGTTCAACAAAGGTGTGAACTAGAATGCAAGCCAGCTTGTGTTGTAACGTGGTTGAAAAACGGCAATGAGCTCAACACTACGAGTAACAGAATAACCGTCACATATCTCAGTGGAGAAGGACGAACAAACGCTTCTCTTCAAATCAACAATCTTAAGAGAAACGATGAAGGACGGTACTCGTGTAGGGCGAACAATGTCATTACAATGATAACGTCGACGTCGGGATATTTGACAGTCAATTGTAAGTACTAATACAAATGACTTCCTTCGTATTAGTTACATGATCCCGTTATTTTTAATCAATTTTAACTCCTGGATAATGCGATCAACTCGCGAGCATTATTGTGGTGAAAATGGCCATGAATGACATCAAATAATAGACGTTAATAATCTGTTGTACACACTTAATTCCTCATCAATCTGCTATGGATTTTTCCCCTCCTTTTAGACCCACCAAAGTTCCTTACCCACCCACAAATCCAAACAAAGAAAGAAACCGACAACCTGACCTTGACATGTGAACTGGAAGGCAAACCGTTGTCTACTGTGACTTGGATAAAGGACGGTAAAACGTTAATCTCGAACGATAGGATACGTGTTACGCCACCTACCGGAGTGGGCAGAAGCACCGCCACGTTGGAAATAATACGCATCGGAAGAGATGACCAAGGGACTTACTCTTGCAGAGCTATCAACAGTGTAAATACCACCTCATCCAACACGGCATTCATCACTGTGCAATGTAGGTTATCCCTAAATATCTACTAGTTAACACTGTCAATTCTCCAATAACCATTCTTAGCGCCTGTTTTCGTTTTCGGTGATTGATCGTTGTTTCAATGGTTCAACCTTTTTCAGAAAAAAAATGTCACACTGAACTGAAGCATTTCCTTTAAATCTGCATTGTGGCTGGAAGATTCACTATGTCTAATGCCATGCTATTAGGGTAGTGTATTGTTTCGTATATTGCTATGGCCTGAAAGTTCATAATGCTTCACTCTTTGAATTTTTACATAACCCTGCATGTGCATTATAAGGTCGAAAGGAGAAAGTCTTCCAGTACTTCTATTTTTTTTTACTTGTGGCATAATTTCAGTTGGCCGTTTATAGGTTAAAGGAACTTTGTTTTGGCTACTAGCGTTGTGTTTTTCATTTTCATCTCAGATCCACCAAAGTTCTTTACTTCTCCTGTTAACGTCACCAAGACAGAACGAAATTCTGTCAAGCTGACGTGTGAACTAGAATGTAAACCAGTTTGTGTTGTGACGTGGTTGAAAAATGGCAAAGTGCTCAACACAACAAGTAGCAGAATAACCGTTACCGCTCCTAGTACAGAAGGACGATCAAACGCTACTCTTCAGATAATCAACCTCAACAGGAAAGACGAAGGCCGCTATTCATGTAGGGCGAACAATGCTGTGGCAACAAAAACATCGACATCAGGATATTTGACTGTCCATTGTACGTACTACTAGAGATAAGTTCGTGAACATTAGCGAGTTAATTGTTTCATTTTTTGTCAGAACGTCAGGCTGTTTGAGGAACTCGTGAGAATTAGATGGGGTTGAAAGGCCGTTAAGGTCTTCAAATAATGTTTGTCGAGGAAATGCTTTTTTTTGCTTAGATACGTACCTTGACGTTCTCCAAATATTGAATAGGAAAACAGCCTGGTAGGTTACGCCACTTGTATTAACTTTCCGGGATTGGATGTAGGTGTTACCTGAAAGTACCTCTAATAATGCACCTTTACCAGATTTTTCAAAGAAAGAAGAAACGTCGTGAAGTTTCCAATCTTGCTTTTATTCCTACATCTCGTACTTCTTGGGATTGTTAAGCAGTCTCTTTTCAATCCAAAAAATAAAGCACACTATCGGCAAAGGATCGTTTACTATTTGATGGGACTGGAATCCTGAATATGTGCTTCCTTTACTTTGCCAACAAATTCTGCATTCCCAGTGCGTCAATGGGAGAACCTGTTTGAAAAGATAAAGTTTGATCGTGATATTTTATTCGAAAGAGGTGTTTCTTCTATGAACACATGAGCTTTCTTGGAGTAATAACGAAATACTTCGTCATTTCTTCTCAGATCCACCAAAGTTCTTTACTTCTCCCGTGAACGTCACCAAGACAGAAAGCAATTCTGTTCAACAAAGGTGTGAACTAGAATGCAAGCCAGCTTGTGTTGTAACGTGGTTGAAAAACGGCAATGAGCTCAACACTACGAGTAACAGAATAACCGTCACATATCTCAGTGGAGAAGGACGAACAAACGCTTCTCTTCAAATCAACAATCTTAAGAGAAACGATGAAGGACGGTACTCGTGTAGGGCGAACAATGTCATTACAATGATAACGTCGACGTCGGGATATTTGACAGTCAATTGTAAGTACTAATACAAATGACTTCCTTCGTATTAGTTACATGATCCCGTTATTTTTAATCAATTTTAACTCCTGGATAATGCGATCAACTCGCGAGCATTATTGTGATGAAAATGGCCATCAATGACATCAAATAATAGACGTTAATAATCTGTTGTACACACTTAATTCCTCATCAATCTGCTATGGATTTTCCCCCTCCTTTTAGACCCACCAAAGTTCCTTACCCACCCACAAATCCAAACAAAGAAAGAAACCGACAACCTGACCTTGACATGTGAACTGGAAGGCAAACCGTTGTCTACTGTGACTTGGATAAAGGACGGTAAAACGTTAATCTCGAACGATAGGATACGTGTTACGCCACCTACCGCAGTGGGCAGAAGCACCGCCACGTTGGAAATAATACGCATCGGAAGAGATGACCAAGGGACTTACTCTTGCAGAGCTATCAACAGTGTAAATACCACCTCATCCAACACGGCATTCATCACTGTGCAATGTAGGTTATCCCTAAATATCTACTAGTTAACACTGTCAATTCTCCAATAACCATTCTGAGCGCCTGTTTTCGTTTTCGGTGATTGATCGTTGTTTCAATCGTTCAACCTTTTTCAGAAAAAAATGTCACACTGAACTGAAGCATTTCCTTTAAATCTGCATTGTGGCTGGAAGATTCACTATGTCTAATGCCATGCTATTAGGGTAGTGTATTGTTTCGTATATTGCTATGGCCTTAAAGTTCATAATGCTTCACTCTTTGAATTTTTACATAACCCTGCATGTGCATTATAAGGTCGAAAGGAGAAAGTCTTCCAGTACTTCTATTTTTTTTTACTTGTGGCATAATTTCAGTTGGCCGTTTATAGGTTAAAGGAACTTTGTTTTGGCTACTAGCGTTGTGTTTTTCATTTTCATCTCAGATCCACCAAAGTTCTTTACTTCTCCCGTTAACGTCACCAAGACAGAACTAAATTCTGTCAAGCTGACGTGTGAACTAGAATGTAAACCAGTTTGTGTTGTGACGTGGTTGAAAAATGGCAAAGTGCTCAATACAACAAGTAGCAGAATAACCGTTACCGCTCCTAGTACAGAAGGACGATCAAACGCTTCTCTTCAGATAATCAACCTCAACAGGAAAGACGAAGGCCGCTATTCATGTAGGGCGAACAATGCTGTTGCAACAAAAACATCGACATCAGGATATTTGACTGTCCATTGTACGTACTACTAGAGATAAGTTCGTGAAAATTAGCGAGCTAATTGTTTCATTTTTTGTCAGAACGTCAGGCTGTTTGAGGAACTCGTGAGAATTAGATGGGGTTGAAAGGCCGTTAAGGTCTTCAAATAATGTTTGTCGAGGAAATGCTTTTTTTTGCTTAGATACGTACCTTGACGTTCTCCAAATATTGAATAGGAAAACAGCCTGGTAGGTTACGCCACTTGTATTAACTTTCCGGGATTGGATGTAGGTGTTACCTGAAAGTACCTCTAATAATGCACCTTTACCAGATTTTTCAAAGAAAGAAGAAACGTCGTGAAGTTTCCAATCTTGCTTTTATTCCTACATCTCGTACTTCTTGGGATTGTTAAGCAGTCTCTTTTCAATCCAAAAAATAAAGCACACTATCGGCAAAGGATCGTTTAATATTTGATGGGACTGGAATCCTGAATATGTGCTTCCTTTACTTTGCCAACAAATTCTGCATTCCCAGTGCGTCAATGGGAGAACCTGTTTGAAAAGATAAAGTTTGATCGTGATATTTTATTCGAAAGAGGTGTTTCTTCTATGAACACATGAGCTTTCTTGGAGTAATAACGAAATACTTCGTCATTTCTTCTCAGATCCACCAAAGTTCTTTACTTCTCCCGTGAACGTCACCAAGACAGAAAGCAATTCTGTTCAACAAAGGTGTGAACTAGAATGCAAGCCAGCTTGTGTTGTAACGTGGTTGAAAAACGGCAATGAGCTCAACACTACGAGTAACAGAATAACCGTCACATATCTCAGTGGAGAAGGACGAACAAACGCTTCTCTTCAAATTAACAATCTTAAGAGAAACGATGAAGGACGGTACTCGTGTAGGGCGAACAATGTCATTACAATGATAACATCGACGTCGGGATATTTGACAGTCAATTGTAAGTACTAATACAAATGACTTCCTTCGTATTAGTTACATGATCCCGTTATTTTTAATCAATTTTAACTCCTGGATAATGCGATCAACTCGCGAGCATTATTGTGGTGAAAATGGCCATCAATGACATCAAATAATAGACGTTAATAATCTGTTGTACACACTTAATTCCTCATCAATCTGGTATGGATTTTTCCCCTCCTTTTAGACCCACCAAAGTTCCTTACCCACCCACAAATCCAAACAAAGAAAGAAACCGACAACCTGACCTTGACATGTGAACTGGAAGGCAAACCGTTGTCTACTGTGACTTGGATAAAGGACGGTAAAACGTTAATCTCGAACAATAGGATACGTGTTACGCCACCTACCGCAGTGGGCAGAAGCACCGCCACGTTGGAAATAATACGCATCGGAAGAGATGACCAAGGGACTTACTCTTGCAGAGCTATCAACAGTGTAAATACCACCTCATCCAACACGGCATTCATCACTGTGCAATGTAGGTTATCCCTAAATATCTACTAGTTAACACTGTCAATCCTCCAATAAGCATTCTGAGCGCCTGTTTTCGTTTTCGGTGATTGACCGTTGTTTCAATGGTTCAACCTTTTTCAGAAAAAAAATGTCACACTGAACTGAAGCATTTACTTTAAATCTGCATTGTGGCTGGAAGATTCACTATGTCTAATGCCATGCTATTAGGGTAGTGTGTTGTTTCGTATATTGCTATGGCCATAAAGTTCATAATGCTTCACTTTTTGAATTTTTACATAACCCTGCATGTGCATTATAAGGTCGAAAGGAGAAAGTCTTCCAGTACTTCTATTTTTTTTACTTGTGGCATAATTTCAGTTGGCCGTTTATAGGTTAAAGGAACTTTGTTTTGGCTACTAGCGTTGTGTTTTTCATTTTCATCTCAGATCCACCAAAGTTCTTTACTTCTCCCGTTAACGTCACCAAGACAGAACTAAATTCTGTCAATCTGACGTGTGAACTAGAATGTAAACCAGTTTGTGTTGTGACGTGGTTGAAAAATGGCAAAGTGCTCAACACAACAAGTAGCAGAATAACCGTTACCGCTCCTAGTACAGAAGGACGATCAAACGCTTCTCTTCAGATAATCAACCTCAACAGGAAAGACGAAGGCCGCTATTCATGTAGGGCGAACAATGCTGTGGCAACAAAAACATCGACATCAGGATATTTGACTGTCCATTGTACGTACTACTAGAGATAAGTTCGTGAAAATTAGCGAGCTAATTGTTTCATTTTTTGTCAGAACGTCAGGCTGTTTGAGGAACTCGTGAGAATTAGATGGGGTTGAAAGGCCGTTAAGGTCTTCAAATAATGTTTGTCGAGGAAATGCTTTTTTTTGCTTAGATACGTACCTTGACGTTCTCCAAATATTGAATAGGAAAACAGCCTGGTAGGTTACGCCACTTGTATTAACTTTCCGGGATTGGATGTAGGTGTTACCTGAAAGTACCTCTAATAATGCACCTTTACCAGATTTTTCAAAGAAAGAAGAAACGTCGTGAAGTTTCCAATCTTGCTTTTATTCCTACATCTCGTACTTCTTGGGATTGTTAAGTAGTCTCTTTTCAATCCAAAAAATAAAGCACACTATCGGCAAAGGATCGTTTAATATTTGATGGGACTGGAATCCTGAATATGTGCTTCCTTTACTTTGCCAACAAATTCTGCATTCCCAGTGCGTCAATGGGAGAACCTGTTTGAAAAGATAAAGTTTGATCGTGATATTTTATTCGAAAGAGGTGTTTCTTCTATGAACACATGAGCTTTCTTGGAGTAATAACGAAATACTTCGTCATTTCTTCTCAGATCCACCAAAGTTCTTTACTTCTCCCGTGAACATCACCAAGACAGAAAGCAATTCTGTTCAACAAAGGTGTGAACTAGAATGCAAGCCAGCTTGTGTTGTAACGTGGTTGAAAAACGGCAATGAGCTCAACACTACGAGTAACAGAATAACCGTCACATATCTCAGTGGAGAAGGACGAACAAACGCTTCTCTTCAAATCAACAATCTTAAGAGAAACGATGAAGGACGGTACTCGTGTAGGGCGAACAATGTCATTACAATGATAACGTCGACGTCGGGATATTTGACAGTCAATTGTAAGTACTAATACAAATGACTTCCTTCGTATTAGTTACATGATCCCGTTATTTTTAATCAATTTTAACTCCTGGATAATGCGATCAACTCGCGAGCATTATTGTGGTGAAAATGGCCATCAATGACATCAAATAATAGACGTTAATAATCTGTTGTACACACTTAATTCCTCATCAATCTGGTATGGATTTTTCCACTCCTTTTAGACCCACCAAAGTTCCTTACCCACCCACAAATCCAAACAAAGAAAGAAACCAACAACCTGACCTTGACATGTGAACTGGAAGGCAAACCGTTGTCTACTGTGACTTGGATAAAGGACGGTAAAACGTTAATCTCGAACAATAGGATACGTGTTACGCCACCTACCGCAGTGGGCAGAAGCACCGCCACGTTGGAAATAATACGCATCGGAAGAGATGACCAAGGGACTTACTCTTGCAGAGCTATCAACAGTGTAAATACCACCTCATCCAACACGGCATTCATCACTGTGCAATGTAGGTTATCCCTAAATATCTACTAGTTAACACTGTCAATCCTCCAATAAGCATTCTGAGCGCCTGTTTTCGTTTTCGGTGATTGACCGTTGTTTCAATGGTTCAACCTTTTTCAGAAAAAAAATGTCACACTGAACTGAAGCATTTCCTTTAAATCTGCATTGTGGCTGGAAGATTCACTATGTCTAATGCCATGCTATTAGGGTAGTGTATTGTTTCGTATATTGCTATGGCCATAAAGTTCATAATGCTTCACTTTTTGAATTTTTACATAACCCTGCATGTGCATTATAAGGTCGAAAGGAGAAAGTCTTCCAGTACTTCTATTTTTTTTACTTGTGGCATAATTTCAGTTGGCCGTTTATAGGTTAAAGGAACTTTGTTTTGGCTACTAGCGTTGTGTTTTTCATTTTCATCTCAGATCCACCAAAGTTCTTTACTTCTCCCGTTAACGTCACCAAGACAGAACTAAATTCTGTCAATCTGACGTGTGAACTAGAATGTAAACCAGTTTGTGTTGTGACGTGGTTGAAAAATGGCAAAGTGCTCAACACAACAAGTAGCAGAATAACCGTTACCGCTCCTAGTACAGAAGGACGATCAAACGCTTCTCTTCAGATAATCAACCTCAACAGGAAAGACGAAGGCCGCTATTCATGTAGGGCGAACAATGCTGTGGCAACAAAAACATCGACATCAGGATATTTGACTGTCCATTGTACGTACTACTAGAGATAAGTTCGTGAAAATTAGCGAGCTAATTGTTTCATTTTTTGTCAGAACGTCAGGCTGTTTGAGGAACTCGTGAGATTTAGATGGGGTTGAAAGGCCGTTAAGGTCTTCAAATAATGTTTGTCGAGTAAATGCTTTTTTTTGCTTAGATACGTACCTTGACGTTCTCCAAATATTGAATAGGAAAACAGCCTGGTAGGTTACGCCACTTGTATTAACTTTCCGGGATTGGATGTAGGTGTTACCTGAAAGTACCTCTTATAATGCACCTTTACCAGATTTTTCAAAGAAAGAAGAAACGTCGTGAAGTTTCCAATCTTGCTTTTATTCCTACATCTCGTACTTCTTGGGATTGTTAAGCAGTCTCTTTTCAATCCAAAAAATAAAGCACACTATCGGCAAAGGATCGTTTAATATTTGATGGGACTGGAATCCTGAATATGTGCTTCCTTTACTTTGCCAACAAATTCTGCATTCCCAGTGCGTCAATGGGAGAACCTGTTTGAAAAGATAAAGTTTGATCGTGATATTTTATTCGAAAGAGGTGTTTCTTCTATGAACACATGAGCTTTCTTGGAGTAATAACGAAATACTTCGTCATTTCTTCTCAGATCCACCAAAGTTCTTTACTTCTCCCGTGAACGTCACCAAGACAGAAAGCAATTCTGTTCAACAAAGGTGTGAACTAGAATGCAAGCCAGCTTGTGTTGTAACGTGGTTGAAAAACGGCAATGAGCTCAACACTACGAGTAACAGAATAACCGTCACATATCTCAGTGGAGAAGGACGAACAAACGCTTCTCTTCAAATCAACAATCTTAAGAAAAACGATGAAGGACGGTACTCGTGTAGGGCGAACAATGTCATTACAATGATAACGTCGACGTCGGGATATTTGACAGTCAATTGTAAGTACTAATACAAATGACTTCCTTCGTATTAGTTACATGATCCCGTTATTTTTAATCAATTTTAACTCCTGGATAATGCGATCAACTCGCGAGCATTATTGTGGTGAAAATGGCCATCAATGACATCAAATAATAGACGTTAATAATCTGTTGTACACACTTAATTCCTCATCAATCTGGTATGGATTTTTCCCCTCCTTTTAGACCCACCAAAGTTCCTTACCCACCCACAAATCCAAACAAAGAAAGAAACCGACAACCTGACCTTGACATGTGAACTGGAAGGCAAACCGTTGTCTACTGTGACTTGGATAAAGGACGGTAAAACGTTAATCTCGAACAATAGGATACGTGTTACGCCACCTACCGCAGTGGGCAGAAGCACCGCCACGTTGGAAATAATACGCATCGGAAGAGATGACCAAGGGACTTACTCTTGCAGAGCTATCAACAGTGTAAATACCACCTCATCCAACACGGCATTCATCACTGTGCAATGTAGGTTATCCCTAAATATCTACTAGTTAACACTGTCAATTCTCCAATAAGCATTCTGAGCGCCTGTTTTCGTTTTCGGTGATTGACCGTTGTTTTAATGGTTCAACCTTTTTCAGAAAAAAAAATGTCACACTGAACTGAAGCATTTCCTTTAAATCTGCATTGTGGCTGGAAGATTCACTATGTCTAATGCCATGCTATTAGGGTAGTGTATTGTTTCGTATATTGCTATGGCCTTAAAGTTCATAATGCTTCACCCTTTGAATTTTTACATAACCCTGCATGTGCATTATAAGGTCGAAAGGAGAAAGTCTTCCAGTACTTCTATTTTTTTTACTTGTGGCATAATTTCAGTTGGCCGTTTATAGGTTAAAGGAACTTTGTTTTGGCTACTAGCGTTGTGTTTTTCATTTTCATCTCAGATCCACCAAAGTTCTTTACTTCTCCCGTTAACGTCACCAAGACAGAACTAAATTCTGTCAATCTGACGTGTGAACTAGAATGTAAACCAGTTTGTGTTGTGACGTGGTTGAAAAATGGCAAAGTGCTCAACACAACAAGTAGCAGAATAACCGTTACCGCTCCTAGTACAGAAGGACGATCAAACGCTTCTCTTCAGATAATCAACCTCAACAGGAAAGACGAAGGCCGCTATTCATGTAGGGCGAACAATGCTGTGGCAACAAAAACATCGACATCAGGATATTTGACTGTCCATTGTACGTACTACTAGAGATAAGTTCGTGAAAATTAGCGAGCTAATTGTTTGATTTTTTGTCAGAACGTCAGGCTGTTTGAGGAACTCGTGAGAATTAGATGGGGTTGAAAGGCCGTTAAGGTCTTCAAATAATGTTTGTCGAGGAAATGCTTTTTTTTGCTTAGATACGTACCTTGACGTTCTCCAAATATTGAATAGGAAAACAGCCTGGTAGGTTACGCCACTTGTATTAACTTTCCGGGATTGGATGTAGGTGTTACCTGAAAGTACCTCTAATAATGCACCTTTACCAGATTTTTCAAAGAAAGAAGAAACGTCGTGAAGTTTCCAATCTTGCTTTTATTCCTACATCTCGTACTTCTTGGGATTGTTAAGTAGTCTCTTTTCAATCCAAAAAATAAAGCACACTATCGGCAAAGGATCGTTTAATATTTGATGGGACTGGAATCCTGAATATGTGCTTCCTTTACTTTGCCAACAAATTCTGCATTCCCAGTGCGTTTGAAAAGATAAAGTTTGATCGTGATATTTTATTCGAAAGAGGTGTTTCTTCTATGAACACATGAGCTTTCTTGGAGTAATAACGAAATACTTCGTCATTTCTTCTCAGATCCACCAAAGTTCTTTACTTCTCCCGTGAACGTCACCAAGACAGAAAGCAATTCTGTTCAACAAAGGTGTGAACTAGAATGCAAGCCAGCTTGTGTTGTAACGTGGTTGAAAAACGGCAATGAGCTCAACACTACGAGTAACAGAATAACCGTCACATATCTCAGTGGAGAAGGACGAACAAACGCTTCTCTTCAAATCAACAATCTTAAGAGAAACGATGAAGGACGGTACTCGTGTAGGGCGAACAATGTCATTACAATGATAACGTCGACGTCGGGATATTTGACAGTCAATTGTAAGTACTAATACAAATGACTTCCTTCGTATTAGTTACATGATCCCGTTATTTTTAATCAATTTTAACTCCTGGATAATGCGATCAACTCGCGAGCATTATTGTTGTGAAAATGGCCATCAATGACATCAAATAATAGACGTTAATAATCTGTTGTACACACTTAATTCCTCATCAATCTGGTATGGATTTTTCCCCTCCTTTTAGACCCACCAAAGTTCCTTACCCACCCACAAATCCAAACAAAGAAAGAAACCGACAACCTGACCTTGACATGTGAACTGGAAGGCAAACCGTTGTCTACTGTGACTTGGATAAAGGACGGTAAAACGTTAATCTCGAACAATGGGATACGTGTTACGCCACCTACCGCAGTGGGCAGAAGCACCGCCACGTTGGAAATAATACGCATCGGAAGAGATGACCAAGGGACTTACTCTTGCAGAGCTATCAACAGTGTAAATACCACCTCATCCAACACGGCATTCATCACTGTGCAATGTAGGTTATCCCTAAATATCTACTAGTTAACACTGTCAATTCTCCAATAAGCATTCTGAGCGCCTGTTTTCGTTTTCGGTGATTGACAGTTGTTTTAATGGTTCAACCTTTTTCAGAAAAAAAAATGTCACACTGAACTGAAGCATTTCCTTTAAATCTGCATTGTGGCTGGAAGATTCACTATGTCTAATGCCATGCTATTAGGGTAGTGTATTGTTTCGTATATTGCTATGGCCTTAAAGTTCATAATGCTTCACTCTTTGAATTTTTACATAACCCTGCATGTGCATTATAAGGTCGAAAGGAGAAAGTCTTCCAGTACTTCTATTTTTTTTTACTTGTGGCATAATTTAAGTTGGCCGTTTATAGGTTAAAGGAACTTTGTTTTGGCTACTAGCGTTGTGTTTTTCATTTTCATCTCAGATCCACCAAAGTTCTTTACTTCTCCCGTTAACGTCACCAAGACAGAACTAAATTCTGTCAAGCTGAAGTGTGAACTAGAATGTAAACCAGTTTGTGTTGTGACGTGGTTGAAAAATGGCAAAGTGCTCAACACAACAAGTAGCAGAATAACCGTTACCGCTCCTAGTACAGAAGGACGATCAAACGCTTCTCTTCAGATAATCAACCTCAACAGGAAAGACGAAGGCCGCTATTCATGTAGGGCGAACAATGCTGTGGCAACAAAAACATCGACATCAGGATATTTGACTGTCCATTGTACGTACTACTAGAGATAAGTTCGTGAAAATTAGCGAGCTAATTGTTTCATTTTTTGTCAGAACGTCAGGCTGTTTGAGGAACTCGTCTTCAAATAATGTTTGTCGAGGAAATGCTTTTTTTTGCTTAGATACGTACCTTGACGTTCTCCAAATATTGAATAGGAAAACAGCCTGGTAGGTTACGCCACTTGTATTAACTTTCCGGGATTGGATGTAGGTGTTACCTGAAAGTACCTCTAATAATGCACCTTTACCAGATTTTTCAAAGAAAGAAGAAACGTCGTGAAGTTTCCAATCTTGCTTTTATTCCTACATCTCGTACTTCTTGGGATTGTTAAGCAGTCTCTTTTCAATCCAAAAAATAAAGCACACTATCGGCAAAGGATCGTTTAATATTTGATGGGACTGGAATCCTGAATATGTGCTTCCTTTACTTTGCCAACAAATTCTGCATTCCCAGTGCGTCAATGGGAGAACCTGTTTGAAAAGATAAAGTTTGATCGTGATATTTTATTCGAAAGAGGTGTTTCTTCTATGAACACATGAGCTTTCTTGGAGTAATAACGAAATACTTCGTCATTTCTTCTCAGATCCACCAAAGTTCTTTACTTCTCCCGTGAACGTCACCAAGACAGAAAGCAATTCTGTTCAACAAAGGTGTGAACTAGAATGCAAGCCAGCTTGTGTTGTAACGTGGTTGAAAAACGGCAATGAGCTCAACACTACGAGTAACAGAATAACCGTCACATATCTCAGTGGAGAAGGACGAACAAACGCTTCTCTTCAAATCAACAATCTTAAGAGAAACGATGAAGGACGGTACTCGGGTAGGGCGAACAATGTCATTACAATGATAACGTCGACGTCGGGATATTTGACAGTCAATTGTAAGTACTAATACAAATGACTTCCTTCGTATTAGTTACATGATCCCGTTATTTTTATTCAATTTTAAGTCCTGGATAATGCGATCAACTCGCGAGCATTATTGTGGTGAAAATGGCCATCAATGACATCAAATAATAGACGTTAATAATCTGTTGTACACACTTAATTCCTCATCAATCTGGTATGGATTTTCCCCCTCCTTTTAGACCCACCAAAGTTCCTTACCCATCCACAAATCCAAACAAAGAAAGAAACCGACAACCTGACCTTGACATGTGAACTGGAAGGCAAACCGTTGCCTACTGTGACTTGGATAAAGGACGGTAAAACGTTAATCTCGAACAATAGGATACGTGTTACGCCACCTACCGCAGTGGGCAGAAGCACCGCCACGTTGGAAATAATACGCATCGGAAGAGATGACCAAGGGACTTACTCTTGCAGAGCTATCAACAGTGTAAATACCACCTCATCCAACACGGCATTCATCACTGTGCAATGTAGGTTATCCCTAAATATCTACTAGTTAACACTGTCAATTCTCCAATAAGCATTCTGAGCGCCTGTTTTCGTTTTCGGTGATTGACAGTTGTTTTAATGGTTCAACCTTTTTCAGAAAAAAAAATGTCACACTGAACTGAAGCATTTCCTTTAAATCTGCATTGTGGCTGGAAGATTCACTATGTCTAATGCCATGCTATTAGGGTAGTGTATTGTTTCGTATATTGCTATGGCCTTAAAGTTCATAATGCTTCACTCTTTGAATTTTTACATAACCCTGCATGTGCATTATAAGGTCGAAAGGAGAAAGTCTTCCAGTACTTCTATATTTTTTTACTTGTGGCATAATTTAAGTTGGCCGTTTATAGGTTAAAGGAACTTTGTTTTGGCTACTAGCGTTGTGTTTTTCATTTTCATCTCAGATCCACCAAAGTTCTTTACTTCTCCCGTTAACGTCACCAAGACAGAACTAAATTGTGTCAAGCTGAAGTGTGAACTAGAATGTAAACCGGTTTGTGTTGTGACGTGGTTGAAAAATGGCAAAGTGCTCAACACAACAAGTAGCAGAATAACCGTTACCGCTCCTAGTACAGAAGGACGATCAAACGCTTCTCTTCAGATAATCAACCTCAACAGGAAAGACGAAGGCCGCTATTCATGTAGGGCGAACAATGCTGTGGCAACAAAAACATCGACATCAGGATATTTGACTGTCCATTGTACGTACTACTAGAGATAAGTTCGTGAAAATTAGCGAGCTAATTGTTTCATTTTTTGTCAGAACGTCAGGCTGTTTGAGGAACTCGTGAGAATTAGATGGGGTTGAAAGGCCGTTAAGGTCTTCAAATAATGTTTGTCGAGGAAATGCTTTTTTTTGCTTAGATACGTACCTTGACGTTCTCCAAATATTGAATAGGAAAACAGCCTGGTAGGTTACGCCACTTGTATTAACTTTCCGGGATTGGATGTAGGTGTTACCTGAAAGTACCTCTAATAATGCACCTTTACCAGATTTTTCAAAGAAAGAAGAAACGTCGTGAAGTTTCCAATCTTGCTTTTATTCCTACATCTCGTACTTCTTGGGATTGTTAAGCAGTCTCTTTTCAATCCAAAAAATAAAGCACACTATCGGCAAAGGATCGTTTAATATTTGATGGGACTGGAATCCTGAATATGTGCTTCCTTTACTTTGCCAACAAATTCTGCATTCCCAGTGCGTCAATGGGAGAACCTGTTTGATAAGATAAAGTTTGATCGTGATATTTTATTCGAAAGAGGTGTTTCTTCTATGAACACATGAGCTTTCTTGGAGTAATAACGAAATACTTCGTCATTTCTTCTCAGATCCACCAAAGTTCTTTACTTCTCCCGTGAACGTCACCAAGACAGAAAGCAATTCTGTTCAACAAAGGTGTGAACTAGAATGCAAGCCAGCTTGTGTTGTAACGTGGTTGAAAAACGGCAATGAGCTCAACACTACGAGTAACAGAATAACCGTCACATATCTCAGTGGAGAAGGACGAACAAACGCTTCTCTTCAAATCAACAATCTTAAGAGAAACGATGAAGGACGGTACTCGTGTAGGGCGAACAATGTCATTACAATGATAACGTCGACGTCGGGATATTTGACAGTCAATTGTAAGTACTAATACAAATGACTTCCTTCGTATTAGTTACATGATCCCGTTATTTTTATTCAATTTTAAGTCCTGGATAATGCGATCAACTCGCGAGCATTATTGTGGTGAAAATGGCCAACAATGACATCAAATAATAGACGTTAATAATCTGTTGTACACACTTAATTCCTCATCAATCTGGTATGGATTTTCCCCCTCCTTTTAGACCCACCAAAGTTCCTTACCCACCCACAAATCCAAACAAAGAAAGAAACCGACAACCTGACCTTGACATGTGAACTGGAAGGCAAACCGTTGTCTACTGTGACTTGGATAAAGGACGGTAAAACGTTAATCTCGAACAATAGGATACGTGTTACGCCACCTACCGCAGTGGGCAGTAGCACCGCCACGTTGGAAATAATACGCATCGGAAGAGATGACCAAGGGACTTACTCTTGCAGAGCTATCAACAGTGTAAATACCACCTCATCCAACACGGCATTCATCACTGTGCAATGTAGGTTATCCCTAAATATCTAGTAGTTAACACTGTCAATTCTCCAATAAGCATTCTGAGCGCCTGTTTTCGTTTTCGGTGATTGACCGTTGTTTTAATGGTTCAACCTTTTTCAGAAAAAAAAATGTCACACTGAACTGAAGCATTTCCTTTAAATCTGCATTGTGGCTGGAAGATTCACTATGTCTAATGCCATGCTATTAGGGTAGTGTGTTGTTTCGTATATTGCTATGGCCTTAAATTTCATAATGCTTCACTCTTTGAATTTTTACATAACCCTGCATGTGCATTATAAGGTCGAAAGGAGAAAGTCTTCCAGTACTTCTATTTTTTTTACTTGTGGCATAATTTCAGTTGGCCGTTTATAGGTTAAAGGAACTTTGATTTGGCTACTAGCGTTGTGTTTTTCAATTTTCATCTCAGATCCACCAAAGTTCTTTACTTCTCCCGTTAACGTCACCAAGACAGAACTAAATTCTGTCAATCTGACGTGTGAACTAGAATGTAAACCAGTTTGTGTTGTGACGTGGTTGAAAAATGGCAAAGTGCTCAACACAACAAGTAGCAGAATAACCGTTACCGCTCCTAGTACAGAAGGACGATCAAACGCTTCTCTTCAGATAATCAACCTCAACAGGAAAGACGAAGGCCGCTATTCATGTAGGGCGAACAATGCTGTGGCAACAAAAACATCGACATCAGGATATTTATTTGTCCATTGTACGTACTACTAGAGATAAGTTCGTGAAAATTAGCGAGCTAATTATTTCATTTTTTGTCAGAACGTCAGGCTGTTTGAAGAACTCGTGAGAATTAGATGGGGTTGAAAGGCCGTTAAGGTCTTCAAATAATGTTTGTCGAGGAAATGCTTTTTTTTGCTTAGATACGTACCTTGACGTTCTCCAAATATTGAATAGGAAAACAGCCTGGTAGGTTACGCCACTTGTATTAACTTTCCGGGATTGGATGTAGGTGTTACCTGAAAGTACCTCTAATAATGCACCTTTACCAGATTTTTCAAAGAAAGAAGAAACGTCGTGAAGTTTCCAATCTTGCTTTTATTCCTACATCTCGTACTTCTTGGGATTGTTAAGCAGTCTCTTTTCAATCCAAAAAATAAAGCACACTATCGGCAAAGGATCGTTTAATATTTGATGGGACTGGAATCCTGAATATGTGCTTCCTTTACTTTGCCAACAAATTCTGCATTCCCAGTGCGTCAATGGGAGAACCTGTTTGAAAAGATAAAGTTTGATCGTGATATTTTATTCGAAAGAGGTGTTTCTTCTATGAACACATGAGCTTTCTTGGAGTAATAACGAAATACTTCGTCATTTCTTCTCAGATCCACCAAAGTTCTTTACTTCTCCCGTGAACGTCACCAAGACAGAAAGCAATTCTGTTCAACAAAGGTGTGAACTAGAATGCAAGCCAGCTTGTGTTGTAACGTGGTTGAAAAACGGCAATGAGCTCAACACTACGAGTAACAGAATAACCGTCACATATCTCAGTGGAGAAGGACGAACAAACGCTTCTCTTCAAATCAACAATCTTAAGAGAAACGATGAAGGACGGTACTCGTGTAGGGCGAACAATGTCATTACAATGATAACGTCGACGTCGGGATATTTGACAGTCAATTGTAAGTACTAATACAAATGACTTCCTTCGTATTAGTTACATGATCCCGTTATTTTTATTCAATTTTAAGTCCTGGATAATGCGATCAACTCGCGAGCATTATTGTGGTGAAAATGGCCAACAATGACATCAAATAATAGACGTTAATAATCTGTTGTACACACTTAATTCCTCATCAATCTGGTATGGATTTTCCCCCTCCTTTTAGACCCACCAAAGTTCCTTACCCACCCACAAATCCAAACAAAGAAAGAAACCGACAACCTGACCTTGACATGTGAACTGGAAGGCAAACCGTTGTCTACTGTGACTTGGATAAAGGACGGTAAAACGTTAATCTCGAACAATAGGATACGTGTTACGCCACCTACCGCAGTGGGCAGAAGCACCGCCACGTTGGAAATAATACGCATCGGAAGAGATGACCAAGGGACTTACTCTTGCAGAGCTATCAACAGTGTAAATACCACCTCATCCAACACGGCATTCATCACTGTGCAATGTAGGTTATCCCTAAATATCTACTAGTTAACACTGTCAATTCTCCAATAAGCATTCTGAGCGCCTGTTTTCGTTTTCGGTGATTGACCGTTGTTTTAATGGTTCAACCTTTTTCAGAAAAAAAAATGTCACACTGAACTGAAGCATTTCCTTTCAATATGCATTGCGGCTGGAAGATTCACTATGTCTAATGCCATGCTATTAGGGTAGTGTATTGTTTCGTATTTTGCTATTGCCTTAAAGTTCATAATGCTTCACTCTTTGAATTTTTACATAACCCTGCATGTGCATTATAAGGTCGAAAGGAGAAAGTCTTCCAGTACTTCTATTTTTTTTTACTTGTGGCATAATTTCAGTTGGCCGTTTATAGGTTAAAGGAACTTTGTTTTGGCTACTAGCGTTGTGTTTTTCATTTTCATCTCAGATCCACCAAAGTTCTTTACTTCTCCCGTTAACGTCACCAAGACAGAACTAAATTCTGTCAAGCTGACGTGTGAACTAGAATGTAAACCAGTTTGTGTTGTGACGTGGTTGAAAAATGGCAAAGTGCTCAACACAACAAGTAGCAGAATAACCGTTACCGCTCCTAGTACAGAAGGACGATCAAACGCTTCTCTTCAGATAATCAACCTCAACAGGAAAGACGAAGGCCGCTATTCATGTAGGGCGAACAATGCTGTGGCAACAAAAACATCGACATCAGGATATTTGACTGTCCATTGTACGTACTACTAGAGATAAGTTCGTGAAAATTAGCGAGCTAATTGTTTCATTTTTTGTCAGAACGTCAGGCTGTTTGAGGAACTCGTGAGAATTAGATGGGGTTGAAAGGCCGTTAAGGTCTTCAAATAATGTTTGTCGAGGAAATGCTTTTATTTGCTTAGATACGTACCTTGACGTTCTCCAAATATTGAATAGGAAAACAGCCTGGTAGGTTACGCCACTTGTATTAACTATCCGGGATTGGATGTAGGTGTTACCTGAAAGTACCTCTAATAATGCACCTTTACCAGATTTTTCAAAGAAAGAAGAAACGTCGTGAAGTTTCCAATCTTGCTTTTATTCCTACATCTCGTACTTCTTGGGATTGTTAAGCAGTCTCTTTTCAATCCCAAAAATAAAGCACACTATCGGCAAAGGATCGTTTAATATTTGATGGGACTGGAATCCTGAATATGTGCTTCCTCTACTTTGCCAACAAATTCTGCATTCCCAGTGCGTCAATGGGAGAACCTGTTTGAAAAGATAAAGTTTGATCGTGATATTTTATTCGAAAGAGGTGTTTCTTCTATGAACACATGAGCTTTCTTGGAGTAATAACGTAATACTTCGTCATTTTTTTTCAGATCCACCAAAGTTCTTTACTTCTCCCGTGAACGTCACCAAGACAGAAAGCAATTCTGTTCAACAAAGGTGTGAACTAGAATGCAAGCCAGCTTGTGTTGTAACGTGGTTGAAAAAAGGGAACGAGCTCAACACTACGAGTAACAGATTAACCGTCACATATCTCAGTGGAGAAGGACGAACAAACGCTTCTCTTCAAATCAGCAATCTTAAGAGAAACGATGAAGGACGGTACTCGTGTAGGGCGAAGAATGTCGTTACAACGATAACGTCGACGTCGGGATATTTGACAGTCAATTGTAAGTACTCTTTTCACAATGTTGGTCGTTTTGTATCGGTGAGGATCTGTATCTCGGAAACAACACCGACTTGCATTGACTTCTAAAACGCAACATAACTATTCAAGCGTCGTATAGGCAGGATAAGTCAAGATTTACTTTAAAAGGAGCAACATTTCTATAAAGTTTTTGAGACTTCTTGTGTTCTAGTTGATTGCAATATTTATTTCACCGAATAATCAGAATAATAATCCGGAAAAACCTTTTTACTTTAAACAGCAATATTTTTATCGATGATTACTAGCTCAAAACAAATTTGCATTTCAAATTTCACTGGTTCAGTCATTTGCGTATTCTTGCATGTAGTTGAGTTTGAGGGGTGAGGTTCGTCTCTTCTAACCTGAGATAGCGCGATTTCGAAAGCCAAAAACATCAAAGGAGAAACAAGAGTTGCCTGAAACTATTCAAATTCATTTTTTTTACATTTGAATGCTAAAAGTTGGGAGTTGGTTTGAATATTTCAGGGAAGTGTTTGGTTGGAAGTGCCTACTGAACTAGAACACTTACATCACATGGTTATTGAACTGGAACACTTACAACACTAGGTTATTCAACTGGAACACTTATAGAACTGGTGATGTAGCGTTGTTCTATAAGTGTTCAAGTTCGATAATCAAGAATTTTTGTATTGTCGTTTATAGAGATCATAACGTGGTATAATCTATCGCCCCAGATTGGCTCTCGCACTAATTAAATATTAATGAGTTTTAGAAGTACTAATACAGATGGCTTCCTTCAAATGAATTACATGATCCAGGTATATTTAATTATTTTTAACTCCTGGTTTTATTGTGGTGCAAATGGACATAATGGCGTCAAATAATAGATGTCAATAATCTGTCGTATACTTTATTCGTCGTCAATCTAGTATGCTTTTTTTCTACATTTCGTACTTCTTGTGGGTTTTAGTCAGTCTATCGAAAATCAAAAAAATGTAGGACAGTATCAATAATTGATCGTTTAATATTTGGTGGTAGCCGATTCCTGAATATTTGCGGCCTTTACTTTGCAAAACATTCAGCATTGCCACTTGCAGTTATTTTTCATAGAAAGAAGAAACATCCTTGCAAATGTTTCTGGATTTTGATACCTTCCCGCCGGAACATGGACCATCGCATACTTTGTAACAAACTCAATGGTTCAGCACACTTTTCACTTTCTCTTTGTTAATTCCTCAATTTTTACCCTCTAAAGTTCTCGTTTATTAGCTTGTGATGACACAAAGTTCTTTCTAAATATTTTTGGCGGCATGTGGGAATAATTTCCGTATTTCTACGGTGGCTCATATTTTTTCGTTTTGTTAATTTTTTTCAGTATACCAGTTTGATTTTACAGAAGTAGACACGGCTATAAACACAATGAAATACAGTATATAACATAGACAAAACAAGCTGACATAGAAACACAACAGAAACTTAGAGGCTGTTACTATTTACATAAATAAACATATATATCATTCAGATGCTTTTGGGTGGTAAGCAATTTCCTTGATAAGGAGTCAATTACAATTAATCACGGGATTAAAGGCCCCCACTTGTCATAATGATAACTTAGATTATCTTTTTCTATCGCAATGAAATGTTCAACTTGATAAGTCCTTTTAAGGCCTCTTGTTGATAATAACCTATTTTTAAGTTTGCAAATGTAGATCAGATACTTACTTTCTAACATTATGTAATTAACTAAAACATAAGTTTTCTCTAGGTTGATTATCCCAAATAAAATATATTTGATAGCAAGTGTTTTATTAAGGTTATCGTATACCTTAAGGGTACTGTTTCGGATAAAATTAAGTAGCGTCTCGAATATTCGTCGTATTTAGATGATTATATCTCATTTTAAAGCTTATAAAATTGGCCACAACGATATACCTAAGGTTTGTAATTTTGATAAAAGTGCTATTTTAAGATAAACTTATTTTCCAAACAAGCGAGTTGGCTTCCAAGAGCTCCAACTCCATGGCAATTTAATGAATTTAAGCTCTGTTTGCTTTTCTGGACTCCCACAGACCTTGTTTACGAAACTGTGTCGGCGATTGTGGAAATTCGAAACCTTTCTGAAGATATTTCGGTCTTCGTGAAACTGCTAACGCGCAATCCAAATATAGATTCGGGAATCGCTCTCAGCGCCTGTCTTTTAAAACAATCGCCGGCCCAGTTTTTTAGCTGATATAATTGCAAACAATCCGTGAAAAGTTGAAGTAATTCGCACAAATTCGCTTCGAGTTGGAGCTTTTTTCAAACTATGTTTAGAACGAAAATAGAAAGTCAAGAAAACGCTCTGAAAAGTTTTAGCCGGCCGGCGAGACTGATTCTGATACCCCACCTCTTTCACAGCAGTCAAACACCTTCTATATAAAGCAGCCAATGATGTTCAACCAGAGCGTGACTGGGAAATGTCACTGTCAAAACTTCCCGCCAATTTCTCAGCGGCATGAAAGGTCTTTGCACTCAGTTGAGTTAGTTTCGCGCTCAGTTGAGTTAGTTTTGCGCTCAGTTGAGTTAGTTTTGCGCTCAGTTGAGGTAGTTTTGCGCTCAGTTCAGTTAGTTTTCAATCACTCTTCGTTATGGGCAAAACCAAGAATAAACCGGTCAAACGCCAGAATAAGGCAACGGCAAAGGATAAACCAGCTAAAGACAAGATGAAGGCAAAACCCAAGCAGACCAAACGGACGCGGAAGACGAAAGAAAAGAATCAAATCCAGAACACGAGGACAGATAAATTACCCGAAGAATCAGCCCGCGAATATATGCTCCGGAAAATGTCAGAGATTGGGCATGTTATTGTAGAAATACTTTTTAAGAGGAATCAAGCGGCCTAATATACAACAAAATAGTTTAGCCAGTGGTAATAAGAATATATAATTTCGAACATTTCTTTGATTTTTCCTCTTTCTTGAACTCTAAGGACCTTGTTTTTAAAGAAGACATATACATTTGTACGTACAATTTTAGCGAATACGCTTCGAATTTACGATGCCATATTTATTTGAGAAAAGATCATAGATTTGATAGAACGCTGACAACAAGCCACAGAGCCAACATCCGAACTGAACTTTCAACAACGACTCCCGCGCTTAGCTACGGTTGAATGCGCATGACGATTGATGTGGTGTATGAGCTGTCAATCAAAATATGTAACGCACTCTTCCGGTAAAATGTTTCTCCGTCTAGATAAAAATAAATTCGATCAATTTTTTTTCTGTTGGATACTTAACACTCTAAACTTTGTTTTTACGTGAAATTCGGCTCTGAAGCTATACGATAACCTTAATTTGATTTCTTTGCATGTTTTGAACTTCTTACCAACATGTCTGGACTTTCGGGCAAAAAATATATATAAAATATTCAAGCGTTTCTGTTTCAATTCCACACAGATAGCATCGAGGAGAATCTTTTTTTAAATTTATTTATAAAGCATATCATTAGTGTATAAAATCCTGTGAAGTATCTTATATTGAAATTCTCTTAGTATGGTATCCAGGGTTACTTTATAGGGTAGTGAATAAATAGCTTTCCAGTCTAACTGAAAATTGTCATGGTTAAAGGTATGTTCAGACATTTTTGAGGCTGTTGTCTTATTTGAGATTTTTGAGATACGTATTTCATACAAGAACTTCGATTTAAGTTTTTCTCCGGTAATGTCTTCATTTTCCTTGACATACAGATAAAACATACCTGGATTTAAACCATCCGTGATATCAGATATCATAAATTTATTTTTATTCAACAGTTTGCGCCATTCTTGAGGCAAGGCATTAAGCATACTAAATAGCAAAAATCAGTCAACAGGGAATAAACTAGTTTCTAAAGGGTCTTTTCCAATCTTGAGTTCACTTGCATGATCGTATAGATCTCCAATTTTATAAAAACCGTTTTCTATTATCTTTTTATTATAAACTGATTTAGATCCAATACATATATATTTATTATTCCACTAGACTTGGATTGCTACTTTTTCAAGGGTTTTCGGATTCATTCCATTTAACGAGGACCATGTTCTAATACGCTCCCTGCACAAATCTGGAATTATTAATTGTAGCACATAATTGTAGCACATAATACGCACATAATTCTCTGTGTAGAAATCATTTGAATCGGTGTCTGGCATTTTTAGTCCACCTTTTTCAATATAGTTTATTAATCCTGTGCGCTTTACCTTATCTTTGCCTTTCCATACAAAAGAGTAGAGTAGGGTATTTTTTTTTTGATAATTCTTTTTATATGAAATTAGAGACATGCGATATAACAGTTTTGGTATCGCCAAGGATTTAATCACCTGAATTCTTCCAATCAGAGAAAGTGACCTCCAGTTCCAACCTTTCAAATACTCCTTTAGGTTTTTTTCAATTGATTCGAAGTTCTTCTTGTAAAAAAGTGAGTTGTCATAGGTGAAATAAACAACTAAAAGTTTTACAACAGTGCTAATTTCTTGCACTCCTAATTTTGTATGATCAAGCTCCATATAGGGGAGAATTTCGATTTTTTTTTTCATTGTTCATCTTTAAGCCCGAGTATAGGCTAAATTGCTGAATGACATTTAAAAGAGAGAAGTACGATGACTTATTTCTAACGAAAGTGGTCATATCATCGGCAAACATTACCAGTTTTATTTATTTTCCACCAATGTTGATTATCTCTATTTGGTTGTCATTTCGTATTAAAATTGCTAGGAGTTCGAATTCAATAATACATAAATATGGTGATAGAGGATCTCCTTGGCGAATACCGCGTTTAACAGTAAAAAAAGGAGTAGCAAAACCATTACTAATTACACAGCTCGAAGACTCGAGCTGCAATTTCACAATTTTCTAGTTTTTCCTCGAATATTTATTCAGTTTCCGTCCGACATAAAGCGAGACATTTTGCAAAAGCGCAACATGTCATAGATTCGTTTGAATTCAACTAGATTGTTTTGTTGTTTTAGTATATTATGGTATAGTAAACGGACACACAAATAGGAACGACTTCAAGAAAGACAATAACGTGTTTTTCCCATCATTTTATTTTCTTTATGAAAGGGATTGGGGCCGTTGGTCACATTTGAACGATTGATATTTTGTCTTACCAGTAAACTGGGTTAAACAGGCGAATGAAAAATAAGTAATTAAATTTTACGAATTTTCCCACTTTCCTGCATTTGCCAGTAATTTTATAATTTCCACAAAAGTATCATGGTCGTGCTATAATTAATTTTGGTCGCACAGTCGAAATTCTGGCTAGAAATACTAAATCGAAATCCTGATCTGAAAACCTGAATCGAAAAGTAGGGAAACTACTGTTCAAAGCTTCATTCGTAGCTCCTCCCACTTCAATGGTTGACAGAATCCCATTTTTAAATTGCCGTGTTCCGGCGGCAGAGCAATACAAGCGTTACAACGAAAACGGCTGTAACATTCCAATCTTCCTCTTATTTCTACATTTTGTAATTGTTGACATTTTTACGGCCCAGTCTAGTGAATAATGCGAGGCGTTGCCGAGAGTTGTTATACTGGAAACGGCCGTAAATGGCTTAAACTAGGTGTATGGCAACAATATGTCGTGTATATACACTGTTCGTCCTCGAATTAGGTGAAAACAGCGGTAAATGTCGTAAAATAATATATGTCAATAATATTGTTTATACATTGCAGGTTAAAAATACTTCAGGTGAAATTTGTCCAAACTAGTTTTTTTTTCAACCTAGTTTATCTTTTTCAACCTAGTTTATTTTGGTTAGATATCAATCATTATAAAAAGGAATCCTTCCTTTTTTGAGGTGTCATAAGACGAATGGGGTTTAGTTTTTTATGGGGCAAAATCTAAAAATAATTTAGTAGGTTTTCGTCTTCTACCTCCCGTCCCTCCCTTTTAATTTTCATTTCGATAATTGCCTACCATACCTTTGTTGAAGCAAATGCTGCCCTGGATGACTCTGTATAAGACCTTCAAAGTCCAAACAAACCTCCAAACAAGCAAACCCGTACTTTTCTGGTCAATTTCCGCCACTAAATATATCGTGCACATTTAGAAATATATCCTTCTTTTCAAGGATACGTTTTATATATTTTCTTGTTAAGGATACATACATTTAGACATTTAGTATTCCAGTGCCTAAAACCTCCCAATATAAGCGATTTGTAGTGATCAGTGAGTGCATTCGTATTCCTGAAAACGGCAAGAGACGATCACCCTAGATGATAGTCTGCGTCGATTTATTTTTAGCAAGCATAAATTAAGTGGACATTTTTCTAAATCAATCTATCCGACTTGTCGTTGGTGGACCCAATATACCTACAGCATTCACAATTTATGTTCTGCACGGTTAAGGATGCTGATGTGAAAACGGTAAGAACAAAATAGGTACGTAAAGAGTGTTAACCAAAATTATGCATTCCGTATGAACAACAGAAATATTATGTATACACAGCTTTTATTTTAATCGATGTAGACAGCTATCCCAGCTGCAGCTATTTCACTGAATTTTGTTTGATGAACATGGTAGTTTTTGTAATTAATTAATTAATTAAAAATTAGTATATAAATATCTATATGCTAACCGCCGTGGTTAGCGAGTAGCAGCTGACGTTTCGAGCGCTAGCCCTTCGTCAGAGCAAAAAAGGAATATAGATACTTAGTCTGGCAATATTTCTTTTTATTATGTGGCTCTGTCACTTCTTGCATTCTGATTGGTCAATAGCATGTCAAGATATTTCCATATTTGCTACGGTCGATACGCCTTTGTGCTCCGGACAAGCATGTAACTTCATGTGGATGAACTGGATGATGTAGCAACGGTGCGAGTTTCAAATGAGCTTCCGAGAGCAAATCCACACAGCATGACAAACAAAACGTACTTTCATAGAAAAACAAACAAAAAGATAGAGCGCTACGCTACGACAAAGAGCAATAAGGATAAGTGACGCCGAACATTATCCGAGTGAGTCTTACAATCCTGATCAAGTAACCAACAAAAATGCAACTTTTTGTGAAGACAATACAAACGAAGAGCAACACGAAAGTCAGGGTGAAATAGATTCATTCAATGGAAACAAAAATGGGCTGCAACATATGAGGGGCCAAACAAGTCAAAAGTCTTGCCGGTTGAATTTATTTATATGATGTTTGAATTTATTTATATGATGTTTGAATTTATTTATATGACGTTTGAATTTATTTATATGACGTTTGAATTAATTTTTATGGTCTTTAAATTTATTTATATGATGTTTGAATTTATTTATATGACGTTTGAATTTATTTATATGACGTTTGAATTAATTTTTATGGTCTTTGAATTTATTTATATGACGTTTGAATTTATTTATATGGTCTTTGAATATATTTATATGACGTTTGAATTTATTTTTCGGTGTTACCTTGATTAATTTTTATGGTCTTTGAATTTATTTATATCACGTTTGAATTTATTTATATGGTCTTTGAATTAATTTATATGACGTTTGAATTAGTTTTTATGGTCTTTGAATTTTCATTACATGATGCCTTGCGCGCCCAACAGGCTTCAGATACAGCTGTCTTAGCGTAGGAGCATGCGTTACAAGGGGTGATGTAATGGCGGACGAAGGAGCAAGAGAAAATCTTTCTCGTTTAACAAGAGCGTGCAATGAGGCATTAGATGCCATTCTTCAGAAGAATTCTTCAGAATTCTTCAGAAGTGAGAAGCATCGAGTTGGATTTGGTTCAAGTTCACTGACTACAAGTGTGTCCAGTGTGGGAAATGAAATTGCCAGATGTTTTCCATCGTAGCGCCTAGACCTCAATTTTAATCTGAACTATAGCTTCGCGATCTGGACCTAACCCTTCAAAATGTGGCAGACCATTTACATTTATTACTGGACAACGCTGACGCATCGAGTCCAGGAGCACGATAGCACTGACGATAGCACGATAGTGCACATCAAGCACGATAGTGCACAAAGATCTAGTAATAAACCTGACCCTGAAACAATTGTTGTTCCAACGCATTCCAGTCGTATAAAACTTGAAAAAAGAGGTTTAGTGATTCACGAGTTCCCGTTTAATTGGGCTTGGAGTTCAGTGGAATTGCCGCGATTAGCAATCCGAAAGCAGCTACCAAAACAAGGTATGCTTTTCAAATTTGCAAAGGTAAGGATGATGGATCCTGGACTGATCTACTTGGGTACTATATCTTGCAATCGTTTATAATATATACGAATATAAAAATATCAGTATAACCCATAGAAAGTGTGCTGTGATTGGTTGAAGGTTTGTATGGAAAAATGACATGAATTGTTATTATTATGCACTAGTCAATTGAAACCCCGGCCCCCCGACACCCGGGCCATAGTGGGGCATTAACGGAGACATGGCCGTGGAATAACGCACATTTAACGCTGCATTTTCCCGGTGGAACGGGGAAAGTAACGATTTGCAAAATTTGCGGGAATTTTAGCGGTGGTTGTAATGCCAGCCACGACAGAGCGGGACTGGGCCCGAGCATCAACAACGTGTATCAAACATGGCGGAAGCTAGGGACACGCAAAAATCGTAGTTAATTTAAACAAGTCCTGGGTGTTTATACTGAGTTAATAAAGTCACGAGCAGTAGATCAGGAAGTGTTTATTATTACACACTATGTTACATGTATTTGCGCGTCACGGCAAAATATCAGATTTAATAAATTTAAACACAGCTGCATGACATTTCCTTTATATTCCTTTGTCACATTTTTTTTTCTGGACAGACAACGGTTTCTGATAAACAAGACAATGGTGGAGACTGTAAAAGTGCGGAAAGCATGTATAGTAATAGAAAATGTACAGGGGCGGATCCAGGATTTTGTGAAAGGGGGCCATTGCAAAAGGATTTTTTTTAATCTAGAGATTTAAAAAATGAATTTACAGGAATCAAGTGGCTGTTGCAACCCCCGAATCCGCTAGTGATGTGCTACAGAAAATGTATTTTTTTTTCAAATAATGGAACAACAGATTTAAGCTTATGTATATTCAATTTATCAATGCCTCCTCCCAAATGAAAATTCTGAAGCACATGCCGGGGCCATATAGGGGCGGGTATTGTAACAGCCAACTGTCCCCGATGGGCGGGGAAAAGATTAAAATGTAACACTCTATAAATGTTATATTCCCCGCTATGTCCCGGGGGTCGGGGGGCCGGAGTTTCAATTGACTAGTGCATTAATGCCATTTGATTCGTTATAATTCATTTTCTTCATACAAACCTAAAAGTGTAACCCAAACATATCCATTTTCGAGACCAAATCATTCATAGAACGACTAACTACACCTGTACTACTTAGAGTTTAATTTTTGATCCAAATTCACAATTGGATTAACAAAATTCATTCTGACAGATCCATGAGCACGTGATGAGTTAATGACATTGTGACTGAGTCAGTTAGGAGAATTTTATGGGTTATAATATTTTTATATTCGTATTATAAACGATTACAAGATATAGTACCCAAGTAGATCAGTCCAGGATCCATCATCCTTACCTTTGCAAATTCGAAAAGCATACCTTGTTTTGGTAGCTGCTTTCGGATTGCTACTAATCGCGGCAATTCCACTAAACTACAAGCCCAATTAAACGGGAACTCGTGAACCACTAAACCTCTTTTTTCAAGTCTTATACGACTGGAATGGGTTGGAAAAACACTTGTTTCAGGGTCAGGTATTATTACTAGATCTTTATGCACTATCGTGCTCGATGTGCACTATCGTGCTATCATGCTCCTGGACTCGATGCGTAAGCGTTGTCGAGTAATAAATGTAGATGTAGATGGTCTGCCACATGTTGAAGGGTTAGGTCCCGATCGCGAAGCTAGCAATTTCATTTCCCACACTGGACACACCTGTATTCTTCTCACTTCTGAAGAATTAATCGAGCTTATGGCATCTATTAACGCCTCATTGCACGCTCTTGTTAAACGAGAAAGATTTTCTCTTGCTCCTTCGTCCGCCATTACATCACCCCTTGTAACGCATGCTCCTACGCTAAGACAGCTGTATCTGAAGCCTGTTGGGCGCGCAAGGCATCATGTAATGATAATTCAAAGACCATAAAAACTAATTCAAACGTCATATAAATTAATTCAAAGACCATAATAATTAATCAAGGTATCACCGAAAAATTAATTCAAACGTCATATAAATAAATTCAAAGACCATATAAATAAATTCAAACGTCATATAAATAAATTCAAAGACCATAAAAATTAATTCAAACGTCATATAAATAAATTCAAACGTCATATAAATAAATTAAAAGACCATATAAATAAATTCAAACGTCATATAAATAAATTCAAACGTCATGTAAATAAATCCAAACGTCATATAAATAAATTCAACCGGCAAGACTTTTGACTTGTTTGGCCCCTCATAGCAACATGAGCCCATTACCAGGAGCGTCCATCTTCCGTGCTAGGTCTGTGACTCAGCGTATGACCGGATTGAGCTATATTTAGAACAGATCTCACGGGAGTTCACGTGCCCACACTTTGGGTATCCAATCAAACCATAGTCAGGACAATGCAGCGTTAGTAAAATCACTTCAAAGAACAATAGATCATTCTTAATCTCGATAATTACGGCAAGCATATGCACGATCGCAGCAGAGTCAGAAGGCAGTTACCCGGGAAACATGATCTAAAAATAGCTCAAACCGGTCACACGCTTACTCACGGGTATAGTATATATGGACGCTCCTGGTAATGGGCTTCTGGCTGCAAACATAGTCAAGAAAACGAGGTCAAGCCTAAATGTCCTACAAAAGTTTATATGTTGATATGGTAGGAAGTATACAAGAAATAGCACTTACCTTAGCCGGTGTTTCATTTAGGATCGTAGAGCGAACGAAATAGAAAGCGACAATGGACACCATTGAACTCCAAGGAGTTTGAAAGCTTTGCAGAGGAAGAAGGATTTCATCACCATCGTGGCACACCAGAGCATGCCAGAGCAAATGGTGACGCTGAAAGCGTTATGAAGGTTCGAAATAAAACAGAGCAAATAGCATACTTCCAAGGAAGAGATAATCTCATTGCCATACTAGAAATGTTAACGGGTATCGCTCAACACCAAATCCAGCAACTGGTATCACACCTTATGGGGCCTTGATGAAGAGACAAGTACGTACCAAGCTGGATTACCAGGCAGGAGATATTGTCAACTAAAGGGATAAACGAGAGCATAAGGACAGCTTGAAACGAGATGGCGAAAACAGGAACACTAAGGAGCACAACTTTGTAGATGGAGAATATGTTCCATTGAAACAGAGGAAGAAGAACATTGTCAACAGGTTATGAGCCAGCATTTTACATCATCTACCAAATAGAGGTTCGGCCATTGCGGCTAGAAGAGTCACTGATGGACGAGAAGTGCGTCGAGACGCCAGTCAATTCAAGCTTGTAAATACAGCAGTGGGATGGAAGAGGAGTTGACTCAAAGCAAGGAACAAGTCCCTGAAGATTGGAGAGAAACTATATTCATCAATCAATCCAGAACAAGATCCACATGGAACACAACCTTAAGGAGGGCTAGAGATCCAGCGACATGATACATCTCATATTATACGCCTCAGAAGCCAGACAATGAAATAGGACTGCAGACAAATCAAAACACTGAAACAAGACCTCAGAGGAACAGGCGCAGACCTACTTATCTCAGAGACTATGCGGAGTGAAAACATAAAGGAACACTAAGCTGTGTTAATTTTAGTTAATGACTTGACATTAGTACTTAAGTTAACTTCAAACCAAGTGTGTTTAAATCTTTATGGGGACCTAGCATAATTTCGGACATGTGACTTTACCTCGTTAGTTAAGTTGTAGTTTTGGGAATAAACAAGATGGCGGTTCAAAGGCCAGCCAGATTGTGTGATTGTTTATTCGAGCTGAAGGAGAGGAAATTATAGCAGTTATCAAGGAAATATCCTGAACTGTTGAGAAGGAAGTCTGGTGCCAATATTTCCAAGCCCGAGGAGTTTGTGAAATCGGAAAAAGTGAAGCGAAAAGCTACCTTGCCTTTTGAAAACTTAGAGAAACAGCAAGAAAATGTCCCTCGCAATGAACAGAAGCCCACGCACATGCATTTAGTGCTCACTAGATGGTGACTTCGATGTCTTCAACTTCATCAGTTAGATCCGGGACAGAAGAGACCGCCAACGCTGCCCTCTCGTTGGCCGATTCCCTCAACTCGTATCGAGCAGCTTTACTGTTGACTTGTTTTCATCTTCAAGATTCCAGACGAACAATTTGTCGTTTTAACGATTCATCTCAGAAATTAACTACTTCAAATGCTAGAATGTTGTCGTAAACTTCTGTCAACAATGATAAATGTTGATCCTCGGCAACTGTCGTCTAAAGTAGCAAAATAAAGCCATAGAAGTCGACAAGTTTTACAGTTGTATGTTTTGTTTGATTGATGCTTCTCTTTCATGAAAACGGCGGCCAAATGCATGTTCGCGCGCTTACGGAAATGGAAATATGATAAAATACAAGAAATATACCATATAATAAACCACGTATTAACCTTGCTTGCTCGGTCTGTACAGAAACGACCTCGCTCTGATATTTCCCTGTACAGACCTCGCTCTAGATTAATTAGCAATTATTATCTTTTCAGATTCTCCTAGGGTCCTTCTGTCGCCATTTAGTGTGGTAAAAATCGAAGGGGATTCTGTAGTAATACGGTGTGAATATGAAGGACACCCAATACCGACTGTTAAAGTGCTTAGGAATGGTAACGCCATCAACATAAAAAGAAATGGAAGGATAATATTCAACGTGAGTGGAGATGTGACGAGAGCCACGTATCTTCTACAGATCATCAAACTGAACAGAACAGACGAAGGGAACTATACCTGCAATGGGAGCAACATAGTTACTACTGGCGTCATATCACGGCCTGGATACGTTACTGTTAACTGTACGTATTGTCAGTACCTCTAATACTAATACTAATACTACTAGTAAATACATGCCCAGTTATTGGGCACTTATGACCCTAGAGTAACAAAGTGGGCTGAGAAGTATCAGTGTCTATGTATAAAAGCACCTCTCCCCGGATATCAAAGAACGAAATATTATAATTTGTTAATGCTAATTACTCGGGTACATATTGTGATTTCGACTGGCTAGTTTATTTGTCCATCATATAATTTCCAAAAGTAAATTGCTTAGTTCAAAAGTAGAGACAAACCAAGAACCTTATATCATGTTAACCCATTTATCTGTAATGTCGTATACTTCGACCCGTGGTTCATGAAATTCTGAAACTGCTCACTGCAAGGCAAACTGGGAAATATATTGTTGCTAGTCAACATGGCTGCCACATCATAAGATCCACTTCGCATATGTTCCTATTGTGCTAGGTTTTAACGTAGAATAATATTTTCCTGCCGAAGGAATCATTTTCTCTTAAATTATACTCAGCCTGAAATATGATCAGTATAAAAGTATTATTACACAAACACCCACTGGATATGAGCTATATACATGTAGCTTTCTGATTGGTTCCCTACTACTAAGCTATCAGCTCGTATCCTACCAATGTCTGGACATTGAGCGAAGCAGAAATGGAAGATTTACTCGAGCAACTAACACTCAGAAATAGAGGAAAAGCAACCAAATATGGCAGGAAAATATTAGATGGTAAAGAAAAGGAAATACGAACGGTATACTGGATTCCGAATTTGTTTATCGAAACATGACTCAACCTTAGTTTATGAAAAAAAAAATACAGACTGCCTTAAAAGTTAAATTCAATACGACAAGTATGTTACTGCATGAAATGTCCAAAACGGAGCTCAATTCAAATCACAAATGCTTTTCAAAAATAACCGATTGTACCTTTCTTGAGGCAAATGCTGTCCTGAATGACTTTGTTGTGAAAGACCTGGGGAAGTTCTGGGAAAATATCTGGTTTCACACAGACCGCTAGTCTCCAAAGATGAATCACGAAAACAAGCAAACCATGAGTCCAACACTAAAATTCCATAACTGGAACGTGCACATTTGTAGCTAACTCCGCTTTTGACATCTCAAAGGTTTGTTCTAATCAGTAAAGGACTTTTTCAAATTAACCTGGGTCTCATATGGAGCAGGGCACGTCGCAGGCATATACCGCAAATACTGGCGACGTGCCCGCGACATATGTGAACCAGGCTTTAGTGAAAACACTTTTCGTTGAATAACTGACGGTTGGCTCAGTTTCATAAATGTTCTCACATGCCCAGTTCCACGTGATCACTCGCGAAAACGGAAGTGCAATAGGCAAGATTCGTATTCTCACGGACGAGCTGGAACGAGCTCTCAATAGTGGCTCATGCGGGGGAATTTGTAAAAAGTATTTAGCATTACAAAAGAATCCCCCGCATGAGCCTCCATTCAGTGCTCGTTCCAGCTCTTCCTTGAGAATATGAATATTGCCTATTGTTTTCCGGCGGCAGATGTTTCATTGTAATCAGGGTGAAAAACTAAATTATTATATAATCAAAATAGCTCATATCCAATGAATGTGGAATATTTTCACGTAATAAAACAATTATTCAACTCACTCTTATGACACTGAGCTCATAGACAACAAGGCTCTACGCGCCTCGTTGTCTATGAGCTCATACACCACACGAGTTCGAGGATTAATTTTAATATATTTCCAACTGTAGGTATATATGTACGTGTATGTATGTATCTATTTGTTTGATATTGTTATGCAGTCATTCCAGAAATCAGGATATTACCACCAACGCCGAATAGTCTAGATGTAGGTCAAGTTAACGTGTCTTTAGTATGCTATGGCCATGGTTCGCCAAGACCTCAACTGAGCTGGAAGAAGAATGGAGTACCACAAGCAAACCAGAACAACACACTCATAGTTAAAGAAGAGATATCTTCAATGGACATTAGCAAGGAGATTTTCCTGACGACAAATGGACAAGGAATTACCTTCAAGGAAGCTGGCAATTATACGTGCGAAGCTCAAAATGGCGTTCGAAATATTACCGTCAGAAACACAGTGGAAGTCATTTGTAAGCCTCCAATTTTTTACTTTGATAATTTACAGCTCAAATGGTTGACATTACAGCCTAAAATTGATGTCTCGACATCCAGTCTGATAATAATTGAGTTTCCAGTCATCTATCGTTGTTAGTATTACATACAAACGTATTATACTTATAATTTATTGGAGTACATACCAACGGAGTGATTTGTAGGCGCTTTAATGAGCAAACTCCTCCCCAAAACACATGCAATAATCAGTATTCCTTTCTTTCTTTCTAAAAAATCGCGCTCTTTCGCTATTTAGCATTGGTCATGGGTTGCTAGCCTTCTATTCAGACGTATTTTTTCACTCTCATAAATTCGAAGAAAAAAGTAACGTCTGTTTACCCGAGCGCTTAATTAGTTTCCAATATGCAAGCACGACGTCAGCACGTTTGTTTTATTGTTCTGCCCAATCAAAGCCATTGTTAGAGTTTAATGAATTGGCGTGCCAGTGAACACTCTCCTATGATTGGTCAATGTCAAATTTATTGTCTGAATTCCTTTTAAATGCAACATCACGTCACTTTCCTGCATATGTAAGGTAAAATCTGATTGGTCCATAACACAATGAGGTGTGCATATTGGAAACTATTTAAACGCTCGGGTAAGCAGACGTTACTTTTTTCTTCGAATTTATGAGAGTGAAAATATACGTCTGCATAGCAGGCTAATGGATTGCACACTCACGCCAGATTTTTGACGCTCCTCCCCCTCCCCCGTTCTTCCATCGTATCAAAGAAAGTGTGAACGACTCAAGCATTCGAATTGCTACCCCTTTCTTCCAGTGAATATCTTCTTATTCTTTTCTGGGTTTCGCGATATAAAAAGTAATTTATTTTCTTTTTCGTTTCATTTCAGTTAAACCTCGAATAGATGTTGCCCCCATAAGCCAGATCGCCAATGAAGGTAGCGATGTAACGTTGTTCTGTAATGCAACCGGTATTCCTGACCCCGTTATTGAATGGACGTTCCCTGGGGGACAAACTAAGCCTGAGTCGTACAACGAAATAATCACCATTAGAAATATCAAGAACACCGCCGAGTATGAAGGAGAATATGTTTGTGCCGCGATAAGTAAAGCTGGAGAGACAACGAAAACGGCAACGTTAACAGTTGATGGTAAGGCAGCTGACGTCGAAGTCTTGTTCAAAATAAGACGTGGGCAGTAATATATTTGTATCTGTTTTCATTTTTTGTGTTGTGTTATGGTATTTCTTATAATTTTTATCGTGAAAGTGAAACAAATTGTGGTCTCATTTTTTATTAAAGTGTCTCCGCGAGTAATAAGTCCCTTGGGAGGTTCTATTCTGCAACTTGGTCAAACCATTCAACTCAAGTGTGACGTGTATGCTGATCCATTCCCGAATATCACGTGGTACAAAGATGAAACGGTTATTCAGACTGGAAATAAACAATCAACTGCTTTAATGCTCATAATCCCTGATGTTAGAGTTTCTAATGCTGGTTACTACAAATGCCGAGCAGTTAACAGAGCAGGGGCAGTTAATGTAGAGCGAGCCCTCGTGGATATCGAAAGTAAGTTAGAACCCGTTGCACTTTTAAATACTTCGTTACAGGTTTATAGGTTTCCTATATAATTAATGACTGCATCGTAATCAAACTAATGAAGACATTATTTCAATTCAGAAAGATAGGCTCTAGTACACTTTTTCAGTATTAGCTGACCTTAATAGGGTACGGATCGAGAGCGAATGTTCATTTCTTAGGGTAAACAGATGGTAAGTGCAAAATTCGAATAATATAAACAAATAGTTGTATGTTTTGTGTGTGACGTTTAAATGTGTCCAAGATCCCGAAGAGTGTATTCGCTCTCATTTTATAGCTGTGATTAGGAATTATCATTAATCAGCCATTATTTGAGCTTACCTACATGTATCGTGGTTAGTTCTGTTTGTTACGTGAAGGGATATCTACATTTAGGGTATTAACTTTACCATTACTTTTGTTATAGCCGATTTAGCGATAATAAATGGCGGAAGTAGCTTCACCGGTACTGCTGGAGGAAATGTCACACTGAAATGTATTGCATCGAGTCTAATAACACCAAATGTTAAGTGGGTAAGAAATGGACAAGAAATCAAGCCAACTGTTACCAAAGTTTCGACTGACAAGACAGTCGTTACAGGAGAACTGATCATTAACAATGTGCAAACGGAGGCTTCAGGAACATACAGTTGTATTGCGCGGAACAGACAAAAAAGTGCCGAGGCCGACTACACCCTTGTTGTAAATGGTAAGGATTGCAAACTGAGGATACGTATGGGTTCGTTATAAAATAATATAATTATACAGTTTCACCAGTTGATAGTCAGTTAATGTTATGCGAAATATTATGTTTGTAGTGCCGGTCGTAGTTGAGATGGATATTACAATGGAAGGAGAGGCGTTCAAGGAGGTGCTGAAAAACATATCTTCGCCCCAATTCAAAGAATTGGCAAAGTCTTTTGAGGATGAGGTAGGAAAGGCATCATGTGTAAGATAATTGGAAAGAAAGACGTAATATCGATGGCTATAAATTCCATGCATGCTCTTTTTCAGTCAAGTTTATATTTTTGAATTTGGCTTTCTTGTGATCTCGTGAAGCCTTTATTCCCCAGGTTAATCAGAAAAAAATGGCCAGCCATGAAAATAAAGTGTATGTATATATGTATTGATATGACTGTAACTTATTTGGGATAAAGTACCATATTCAGCTGCCAATCACATCATTGCAAACAAATTGCAAAACGCTAATTCGTATTTATGTTTTTCCTAGTACCGCTAGTTGAATTACTGGTGCACGCGTTATAAATTATTAAACTTTTAGAATATATTTTATCTTGCAGCTGAGCAAGATTTACGAAAGCGAGACAGGTTTCCAAAGAGTTGAAGTTCTTGAGTTCAAGTAAGTAACATTAAACTCATGAGAGTGTAAGATTATACCAATGATGTTTATGAACATTAATCACATCTACATACATTTAGCATCGTATTCAAGCTGACTGAGAAAATGTTGCATATGGTGTGAGCAATGAAATAATGAAAATATGGACGATAAAAAAAAAATTTGAACATAGAGTGCACAAAGAGCTGTATTCACTTCTATTAGTCCTGATCTGGGGACTTTCCCGCGCTGTGCAACCTCGCTGTTGGTCAAGCGTTATTTATCATGATTGTTATGACAACTCATCTTCCGATCGTGCGCGCATAAGTTTATTATGGTGTTTGTGTTGTTCGTTATAGTATCGCCTATCGGCTCATGGTTTTCGTTATTGCTTAAATATATGGCATTATATTCCCTCCAAAATTCACGTTTTCCTTGCAACATTCAATTTTACAATTGAACATTCAAGTTTACAGTGAAATATCCAATACTTGCAATCCAACATTCAAAGATTACCATGTAGCATTAAACTAACGATGCAACATTCACCTTCGCGATGCAACATTCAACTTCATGCATGATTGAACAAGCGCACAATTCAACCCACCACTGCCGGGCCTGATTATTATCATAAGTAATGTGGTTTAGCCGATCTTCTGTACGCCTTTGCGGTTGTTCAGGAAACGATTCGTAGAATCGAGGGACCTTCCGACTCCAGTGAAAGAGATGGACTGATTATAATGCTTGAATTCTTAATTGGTTCGCTTTTAAATCGTAATATTCATTCTGAACTTGATGAAGTTATTTCCCAGATTGAAATAGTTATAACTGATTTAACTAGCGCGACTGCAGCGAGATATGGCGATATTTCGGATATATAAATGTTAGACAAAAGTTATATTGTTCTTGCCCCACAAGATAGCTGTAGTGAAAACTCTCTATATTTGCATACCTACGTACCTGAAACTAATACACTATACTGAGCCATCCTCCTCTCCACTGTCCTAATGGACACCCTCAGGAGTTTAGCAATTGTGGTAACTTTAAAACCATTCTCTAGCAAAAATGACAACTATTCTTCGCCTATATCGAATAATGGTCGCCCACGGGGTCCAGAAAAGACTTTGAATTCCCCATCCATATCCAAAGTGTCGACGTCAATCTGGGAAATAACTTCGTCAATCATAGAATGAATATTACGATTTACAAGCGAAACGATTAAAGAGTTCAAGCCTTACAATCAATCCATCTCTTTCACTGGGGGCGGAAGGTTCCACGATTCTACGAATCGTTTCCTGAACGCAAAGGCGTGCAGAAGATTATCCCTTCCTGTATCCGCCACCATTTTGTTGAGCTTAACCACGTGACTTACGATACTAATGTGGGTTGTATTGTACGCTTGTTAAATCAAAGTTCAACGTTGCATCGCGAAGTTGAATGTTGGATTGCAAGTATTGAATGTTGGACTGTAAACTTGAATGTTGAATTGTAAACTTGGATGTTGAAAGTAAAACTTGACTTTTGGTGGGAATATAACGCCATATAAATGTGAGTTACTGAGTATTTGTTGTAGTCATAGAGGTAATCGGCTAACTATTTTGCCACCCAATTCAGATCATGTGATGTAAACACACTTTACTCTGAAAAATTGACTCTTGAACATTAATTTTATTCAGATAGGCATGACTGTATTATGATTAGAATGAAAAAGGAATAATTATCCAGAGTAGCATCTGTTTACATCACATGATCTGAATTGGGTGGCAACAGCGTTAGCCGATTACCTCTATTACTTAATTTACCATAGTATGTATTTAATTTACATTACAGTCTAAGTATAAATTCACGATGTTCTTAGCAAATCAGATTGCAATACTATTTTCAGTCATATAATAAGTCAATTATATGATGACCATATCAAACCAGGAAGAACACAATATACATTTAAAGGTGTTATGCCAGAGTACATTAAGTATGGATTAGCACGATGTGGTAGCGATGAAATATTCTCCAACTATTTCACTCTTTCTCATACTTGGCCCTGGTTAAACTATTGAACATTGCTGTATTGCTGTAATGCACTGATGAGAATGTTGGAGTGGCGGCAGCAAAACGGCGTCAAACATTTGATTGAACAAAGGCAAACTTCATCCAACATTTGATACATGGGTTGAGGAAAATAAAACACATTATAAACAAGAGAAAAATAAATGGGCCTTTTGCAGCTAGGCATTCACGTGATTGTACAGGAATGTACTGGATGTCAACAAATATTTAACTTCGTTTATTTAGAAGCCTTGTACGAGATCGGTATTGTTATTAGCAAAACCTCTTTGTAAATGCTATTTTTCACCTCCAATCGATTGTCGATCTTTCTAAAACAGCGTTTTTAAAAATGGCTTGCTAACCAGCATCCATGGCAACGTCTTTCTCATGGGGATTACGAGCTCATTCATTTGTTAACGACATATTATATATATCAGCACGTGACAGTTAGCTGCAAAAGGCCTATTGCATATAGAATTGTCTATAAAGGTTTGGCCGAACTATGGAACATTATGTTAGATCGAGAAGAGTTGGATTGTGCAATCCACCATTGTTCGATAGTTTAGCGAGGTCTTATAGACAGTTTTATTTGGAATGTATTTCCCTTTTGATGTATTTTATTTTCTTCTTTGTTGATAGCCGCCTCGATTACGCTTTGCAAAATGCGAGTTGAGCCGGTATTGTCAATACCGCGAAAGTTGAGCGGAGTTCAGTTGACCTGATTCTATACTGGCTTACAGTGTTAACTATTTTTGCAACATTTTCATTTTGTCAGTTTCAGTTTTTGGGGTTTGGGTTACTACAATTGAAGTTAAAAAATTATCTCAGAAACATCCCTCCATTTCGTCACTCGTTAAGAGATAGAACCATTAGAAATATTAACGTGTAATGTGTTGCTATCTTTGTTTGTAGAAACGGGAGCGTTGCTGTGAGATTTCAAGTCATATTCAGGATAGAAGTGAAGAAACCGGTCGAAAAACCCCCTCCAGATATTACAATCAGGTTGACAAATATTGTCGTTATTAAGATTACAGAGACAAAAGGCAAAATTGGAAACCTAACGTTCAATCCTGAATCGCTTAAGCCAAAAGGTAAGAAAGTCATATATAGTTGTTTATTGCTAATGACATTTTGTTTTATTTCTCTGACAACTGGTGATCCGACGAAACTAAACATCTCAGTAGTTTATTGGAAGATATAGAGGTTCAGGAACAACTAAACACAATGCACAATAAAAAGCTTAGTGGGAGCAAATTAGTGCAAAACATTGCCGCAGCGGGTTATAACATAACGTGAAGCAAAAATACTGTAACGTTTGTGATTTGAATCACTGTCGTATCGCGAATCTGAAAAAAGAAAGACTCTAGTGGGTATTTTTGAACATATGGACATATTACGGTCTCGATAAAGGTTTAAAATGGAAAAGTTAGGAAAATACGTTTTTTTACAAATTCTACATCTAAAAGCCCCAATCTAGCATCACAAAAAAACTCAAACTGAAATATGTGTTTTAAAGCTTGAAAGTACGACTTTCTGATTTCCCGCTAAAAAGGCACGAAAAAAGATCGACAGATGCTGTCATTCACTTGTCATGTTATTTCAAAATGCGACTTTCTGAAATTCGAAGAAGCATGGACTTCCTTAGTGATGACTATGACGGGCCTTTCAAGACGATGCTCGAATGGAACTACACCTTTTTAGCGCGAGACTAACTGATATTGCAGTAGAAGTTGACACTATTACAGCTTCGTTCGACAGCTTCGAAGCCTACAGCTGTCAGTACAACATATAGATACGGGGTGTTTCACAGCCAGAACCAGAAGAATCAGAAACGATTAAGGCCATGCACTCCCTCTCTCTGTGTGACTAGCAGAGACAACCATACTAATGTAATAGCTTACTGAATGCTGAATTACGTTCAAGGAAACAACTTGAAAATATTTGCAGTCTTCATCATTTAAATATATTTAACTTGAACTCTATGGATCAACGTATTGACCCTGATTGTAATTATACAACTAAATAAATGTCCACGCTGTAATTACTATTCTCCACTGGTTTCTCTGACCAGATGAACAAATTGTCTCTCACGACCTCAAATTTCTCAATATTACACATTAAGAAAAGCAATGAAGATGTCCAGAATCGTCTAATACTCGAACTTAATTTTAATTTTAGTATCATAGGCCAGACAGAAACTAGAATTTGCAATTGAAATCCACTACATTTCAACCCTCAGTTGCCAGGATACAGTTTTGAATATGCCCAACTCCTCTATCTACAAGAGATGTGGGTTTGTATATTAATAATGAGTTGAAATACAACAAATATCTACTCTGTGGGTTGAAATATTGCAACCTAATGAGAAAACAATTATCTGTGTAAATTGCATATAGGCAACACAACAACACGGAGGCCTTTCTAGAATACCTTACAAGATCACTTGAACAATATAGTGTTAATAACAAAAAAACATATATAGTCAAACTTTGCTACGGAGCATTCAAAGCTTCTCTTTCTCACCAGCTATTAACAAGCCCACTAGAGTCATTAGTGGAAATATTGTCTCAGATATGTGATCACTTTGCTCAAGTATACATCACCTCCCCTAGTCTTAGTTTTCCGTTTTTCAAAAAGAAAAAGATAAGAGACTATTCCAGATCTGATGCGAGCCAATGTAATTCAGAACTGTCCACAATGAATTGTAATGATATTTGTCATAAAGGTGATATAAACCAGTCTTTCTTAAGATTTTATAAGAAGTTCAATAACCTATTGAATAAATATGCCCCAATGTCTAGACACAAGCTCAAACTTCTATCTAAACCATGGATAACTAAAAGTATAAGGATCTCAATACGGATAAAAAATGGTATGTACCTAAATGGTGAATGGGATAAATATAAGATGTACATAAATAAACTGACTACTCTAATCCGCTTAAGCAAGAAAATTATTATTACTTCTACTTGAGTCCAATGTAAATGATATGAAACAAATATGGAAAGGCATAATTAACTTAATCTCAGGTTAAAAAAAAAAAAAAAAAACAACTAATTATATCAAATGTAAAGATAGCAAAAAACTGATAAATAGCCAAGAGAAATACCCAATGTTTTAAAAAAGTATTTTGAAACTGTTGGAGCAAAGTTAGATTCTACCATTTATAAGAAGTTCAATAATCTATTGAATAAATATGCCCCAATGTCTAGACACAAGCTCAAACTTCTATCTAAACCATGGATTACTAAAAGTATAAGGATCTCAATACGGATAAAAAATGGTATGTACCTAAATGGTGAATGGGATAAATATAAGATGTACAGAAATAAACTGACTACTCTAATCCGCTTAAGCAAGAAAATTATTATTACTTCTACTTGAGTCCAATGTAAATGATATTAAACAAACCCGGAAAGGCAAAAAACTAAAAAAAACTAATTATATCAAATGTAAAGATAGCAAAAAACTGATAAATAGCCAAGATAAATACCCAATGTTTTAAAAAAGTATTTTGCAACTGTTGGAGCTAAGTTAGATTCTACCATTCCACCTACTGAGAAAATATTCTCTGACTATCTCGACCCACTAATTAGAAATTCATTTTATTTATACCGGCAGATATTGAAAGTTAATTAACACATTACCTGGTAATAAAGCCTATGGACTATACTTCTGCCTCATTAAAGTGTTACAAACGGCAAAATCTATTATAAGTAAACCATTACCAGAAATATTTAACCCGGCAGTCAATAATGGTTGAAGTTTACCCAGCAAAGCTTAAGTTTATTAAAATCATTCCTGTATATAAAGATGATGATGAAACAGACCCAGGCAACTATCGACCAATATCATTGTTATCTGTATATAACAGAATTTTTGAAAAATTGATGTACAATGGGCTGATTAATTTGATTGAAAAATACGATATACTCTTTGATTCTCAATATGGATATACAATATCGTAGTAAACATAATACCCAACATACCATTGTGGATATTGTAAATATTATACAAAGCATCATGGACGAGGGCAAATTTACTTGTGGCGTATTTATTGACCTTAAAAAAAGCATTTGATACTGTGAATCACAACATTCTTTTAAGCAAACTACATCATTATGGTATAAGAGGTATAATAAATAAATGGTTTAAATCCTAGTTGACAGATCATAAACAATCAACCCAAGTTGATAATGTTATCTTAGATCAGCAACCTACACTCTGTGGAGTACCTCATTTCTGTTCTTGGACCACTACTTTTCCTAATTTATATCAATGATATTTATAAATCATCTCCTGGATTTCCTTTTTATCTCTTTGCTGATGATATTAGTAGAATGCATGCAAATAAATACTTACATAAACTAGAATCTAAATTTAACACTGAACTTTTCCAAGTTTCTGAATGGCTAAAAGCGAATAAACTGACATTAAATATCAATAAATCAAACTACGTTATTCGTATAGCACTAAACAACCTCTAAACAACCTCTCGGTATGAAAAATATGTAAAATATTTATATACTTTGATCTTTCATGGAAACATCACATAAATCATATATGTCTAAAAATAAGTAAATCAGTCAGAATTCTTGCGAATATAAGACACTTCATTCCTCACCAACCTCTACTAACTATTTACCGTTCTTTGATTTCCCTATTTAAGCTATGGTATTTGTGCGTGGGGTCAGAGTTTCCAAATACATTTGAATAAGCTACTTCTCCTACAAAAACGAGCACTCCGTCTAATATATTTTTGAAAATCAAGATACCATGCAATTCCTTTCTTCTTACAGTCCAAAACTCTTCCATTATTATTTTTGTTTTTTGAACATACTTGCAAACTTATGCATGACATACATAATAAGCTAGCTCCCATAAACATCATAAATCTCTTTTAAAAAAGCAGTGAAATTCACGCATACAGAACTCGATCAACAACAAACTTTTTTATTGAATACTCAAGAACAGATAAACTGGGAAACTTTATCTCAACGATTGGTGCACATATCTGGAATAGTCTACCCTTATCTCTTAGATCACTCGTGAAATCTCACTTTAACCTAAAAATAAAAGAGACACTTCTGAACATTCTGCAAAATGATGATACCTATCTTGAAGTCCCAGAAATATTAAAACGACTTAAAAATAGATTGATATATTTATTTCCTTTATGATATATTATGATAAGTAAAATTCCTGTTACTACTTTTACTCCCCAACACTAGCCCTATATTTTATTCATGTAATCGTACTTACTGATGTCTTTACTGACAAAGCAGAGAGCATCTGCTTATCTAACACGTACCGATTTACACTTGTATATTTACTTTTTGTGCGTCCTTGCCTTCCGCCTCGAATAGTTTTTTTTATCTAACTGTGGGTTTGGAAGTTAATTATTAAAACATCGTAATATATTAATAATAATAAATATTGAAAATATTGATTAATTGGAGGAATTTATACTCAAGTTCCAAGAAGTTAGAATCATCGAAGACCGAAAGTCTACAAAGAATCAAGCAATAAAGTGTTGTTATATTCAATCGACCACAAATTTTCAGAGAATTAAATGCAGGAAGCTAAGGTTTGATACCTCGAACCTTTATTCGAGACCGTAATACATGGTATTTAAAGTGCTCCCAAACCCTCTTACAACTTTTATACTTATATTCAAAATCATTCTCAGTACTTCTGTGAAAACATTTTGATTTACAGAGAATACGTTATGTTCTACACTTGTTTGAAATATTGAAAAATTGTTCCATTCCTCACCCATGACCAGGCCTCAGTCGATTCATGGGTAGACGTCATCTCTTTAATGCATTATTCTCCATGGCGCCTTTCTATCACAAAAACATCGATTTATAGAGAATTTATATAATAATCAGTCCGAAACGCACGCTCCGATTGGTCAAGAGCCGTGTCTTATTGGAGGACACACACATGGATGGCGTCATAAGCGCGCAACCAATTTCTTAATCGTTTTGATTGGATATTTATTATATCAAACAAATATTTTCCATTCTGCCTTTGCGTCTGTCCTCGTAAAATGTGTGACTTCATCTGTGCATCTATAAGAGGACAGACGCACAGCAGAATGGAATATATTTGATAAATACACAGTTCGTGAGTTGTTAGGAAAGAGCAAACGTCATTTTGTTCAATTTTTAAAGTATTTATTCCAAGCATTTCAAAGTAGAATTAATGCAAAGTATACTCAGGAATTGTCCCAGGCTTTTACATACGCGGTTGCGGGTCAGGAAAGGTCAATTTTTCACTATTTAAAACAAGCGTAGAACATAGAGTATTCTCTGTAAACGAAAACGTTTCAGAAAATTACTCAAGGAGGTATAGTAGTATTACATGCATGGGATTAGCCGGGCTGAGGAGGATCAGCGAGAATAATTGAGGAGCAATGAATACTTAATGAGTAATGTTAGTGCGCAATAAATAATTAATAAGAGTGCGCAATGAATAATGAATGAGTAATAATAGTAAGCAATGAATAATATTAATAATTAATAACAACACCCCTCTGACCTCATAATATACCCATTGTTTGAGGCACCGGCTTGAACCGACGCTGACTTGTATCAGGTATTTGGAATAATTACTTTCAAAACGTGAATTGAGCCGAATTGAGCCGTATTGAGCCATAGATCAAACACTGGAAGTGCTCAGGCCTGCCATTGCTTGCAAGATTTCTTCTAATTCCTTATCGATATCCATCAGTACTTCGTATTTTCTTGTAAATTCTTCAGGGCATGGAACACCGTTTCTCGACATTGTAGTTCTGGGATTCCTAGGAAGTTCATAGGGCCCTTCGTAAAGTGCCATCGATATTGCATCGATAATGTTTTCTGTGTATTTGTTGATCTGATACATTGTGGTCCACGACAGCCTGTCGGTGTAGTTCAGTTAGAGAAACTTCCCAAGACTGATGTAGTCGAAATCCAAGCTGACTGCATACACCATTTACAGTTTCCCATACTTTGTTCAAATCGACTTGATCTTTTGCGTTGTCGTGGAATAAGTTCCAACCCTCTTCTTCATCATGGTGTCTTCTTTGGCTTGGCTGATTGCAGACACAACAATCACCGCGTCTTGTTATCTCTTCCTTGATTTTTTTTTCTTCACAGAGGCTAGTGTAGGATAAGTGAAATATTGGACAAATCAGTTGAAGCATCTTGTTCCTCCCGTTTCTCTCTACCCCATTCACTATAATGATTCTTTCGTTCACGGTGGCTGTAGGACAGTCCATGCTTTCCATAAATCGCGAGAGCAAAAAAACAGTGTAACTGAACGAAGTTCAAATTAGAGTGATGCCTTAGCAAAAGTAACGTATTCTCGTATAAGGACGTAAAATTGTAGATCCCACGTCGGCCTCAAGTTTATAAGTCTCACCATACTGTCACGTCAGTTACCGACGTTAAAATCAAGCTAAGCGTCGCGTGGCGTTGCTTTGTTAATACAATAGGCTTGCTCAGACTTACCCGAATCCTAGAAGCGAACTCACTCCCCTAAGTTACCTATTACTTATTTATTGATCCTCCCCATTAAGTTATTAATATGTTTTATTGCTCACTATTGTTACGCATTAATTATTCATTTCTACTCAATGACCCTCGTTGATCCTCGCTGATCCTCTACGGCCCCGCTAATTCCATTCATATAATACTAGGTATAAAACGTATAAACGTTGTAAGAGTGTTTAGAAGCACTTTAAGTGCGAAAGGAAACCTAATCAAACGAAACTGTATGAAGTACTTTAATTCATATTTTACACGAGTACAATCAACATTTGTTATTCAAAAGCCCATGCATGATTAATGTCCATGTTGTCCAATCAGATGAAACAGATCAGTCACGTGTATGCTTCTTTATACTTGATACCATATCGTGTACATTTTGTTTACCTTTGGCCCTTAAAGCCCAAAGTTAACAAAAAGTACATATGTTATAACCTGAATAATTCATTCCACTCTAAATCTAATATAACTGGCATACAAATACACGTATATACGCAAACCTTTAAACAAATAAAAAGCTCCATTCTCCTCAAATGCCCCGTACAAATTTGCCGTTTATCGTATCCTTGAACAAATAAGAAACCGGAGAAGAGAAAACTCGCTAAATGAATAACTGGATATGACTGAGCATGAACACGTAACTAGAAGAGAAACACCGAGAAAAGTTCGCATTGGCGACAAATTTAATGCAACATAAAACAAACATAATGTACCTTTAGTGGGGTTTTCTCGGTATTCGGGGCGTAAAAGTTGTATTCTTTGTCTCAAAGCTCTGCTAAGGTGATAACAACATGTAAATTGAACCATAGAGTGATTTTACTTTACCCGTGAAACAGTAACTATTAGTTAGTGTGTAATACCAAGATAAACACAAAAGAGAACACGAGAATTAGAGTGTAATAGTGTGTAATTACGCTAGTATCTATTTCACGGGTTAAGTAAAATCACTCTATCGAGGCGAGCGAAGAAATGTAAAGGAATTTGGGGAATAAAAAAAAACACTTCGAAGATTGAATGCATGTTTTCTTTCTTTCGCGTCTTTATTCTCTAAACAAATAATCAGTTGGCTCATTATGTTGCACCTTTGACATGAATCCGTGAATGTTTTTGAAGCCGTTCAATAAACTAGCAACACGTGTTTTATCAGATCTAAAACCTTACTGGTCGTTTAATATTAAACAATACTTGAAGATTTATAGTGAAAAGGACGTGACATGTTATCCTTTATACTATTAACTTTTTCACAGTCAAGCCACCTCCACCCCAAAACCTAACCGCTGTTGCCCAACAAAAGACGGAAATCCGACTTCAGTGGAAGCCGCCACTTTATCACATTATCTACGGTGTCAATCAGTACGTCATACAACACAAGAAGTTTGGAGAAGATGCTTGGGTGAAGAGTACTCCTTTATCTAAACACATCGACACCTACACGATATCAAACCTTGAGTCGGGTACTAACTATAAAGTGCAAGCGTCATCTATTAATGACATAGGTGTTGGTTTGCCAAGTACAGCTGTGGAAATTTCAACCCTCTCAAGTGAGTACTAGTAGGAAAGGGTTTGTTAATATTTTTAATCAGCACACAAATTACGGATGAATCATTTTTATGAATTTTAGTGATTCATAGGACTGGTGGCGTTTATAATCGTAGTTATTTGCGGATCTTTTACTGATTTTATTATCTAAAGTTAACGTAAATTTTAGACGTTGTATTTGGAATTTTTATTTTCCCATTTTGGTAAATGAACTTGAATATTTATATGTATACAGTTGTATAAGCATATTAAATTCAAGGTTCTATCAACAGAATGTTTCTGATATTTCATCAAAATTATGATACCGTAAAATCCCGGTGATAAGCCCCCCGGTTATAGGCCCACCTGTCTGCTAACAGCATGTTCCTCCCACTTATAAGCCCGCCCGGGTATAGGCCCAACTCCACCTACCACTATCCCTACCCATGACGTAGAAAACAACAATTAATATACGCTATATTAAGAACTTATCGGTATCGTATTTAACCAATGCAAACACAACTTTCTTACGATAAACACAGTGGCAATGAAATTTTAAAAAAATCAGCCCGTTTTTATTTTATGTTATTAAATTATAGCAGGAGTATATTACAGAGGAGTGTTCCTCTTCCCACATTATATTGTCACACAACACTGTAGTCGGTAGATTTATTTTTAGCATAGAGTATCCCGCGAGAAGAAACTTTTAACCAATCAGGAGGCACTGAAAATTGTAATTAAAACGGTTCAAACTGCTAAACAATACTAAAGCGCAAGAGAACAAAATACAACATAATCGTATACCAGAACTTCACGACTATAAATAGACGCACCATATATTGTGTTAGGGGCCAACACAAGGGCACAGGAACACTCATGTGTAATATACTCCTGATTATAGGCTTCCTTTAGCCTTTTTATGCAACAAAAAATCAATTTTGAGAGCAGGAACAAAATTTTATTTCGTATCGAAGTCAGGCATAATTGCCAAAATCAGGCGACAATTTTTATGCCGTTAAAGATATGCTAATCACATGCGTGACGTCACGGGGTCTGCACATTTATATTCACAAAGCCGACTGCAAGGCTTCTATTAGAAAATTTTGGCCATCTTCAAGGTTTCTCAAAGTATTACATATTTAAATTAAAAACTGGCCAAAAAGGCACTTATTTTGTAGTCGGGGCAACATTTCTACCTTTTGGTTGGTCGATAATTAAGTTGTCTAGCAACAAGCTTCGCGCTGGGTCAAAGTTTGTCGAGAATTTTCAGTCTACATTCAGCTCGGGAGTACTTCTGCTTCAAAAAGCGAACAAATAATGATTTATCAAGCATTTCATGACAGCAAAACGTTTATAGGTGAGTCCGCTAATCTGTTAAGTGCTATTTTACAACTTTCTAAAGGATCTTTTAAGTGAATACTAAACACTCAATGACTGTCCCCGAGGGAAACAGTGAGTTTTGTTTCGCCGAGAGGGGAAACAAAACTCACTGATTCCCGAGGGGACAGTCATTAAGTGATTTGTTATATTGCCATAAGTGTTACTAGAGGCAAAGTTGTGCATAAATACAGGACCTACCTGATACGAGTGGGGTTTGTCGTCTTCTCTTCGAGAAACTGCAACACAAAACGCTGCCAGCATCGCTACGGCATTTTTAGTATCGTTTTATGCCTTTCTTGGATTCAATTTCTCACTCTCGCGCTTGATAAAGATGTAAATTGTTTCTTTGGAGCTGGTTCCATTTTGAACACTTTCTTTCGACGAAAAATGGTCAGCTTTTGATGAAGATCTAGACATTTTGGTAAACAAATATTTCCCGCCTTTAGCTAGCCAGTGGCGCGCGCGACATATCACACCATCTTCTGTCACGATGTGATCGCAGGGAACATTGGATTTTGATGACTGCCACGTGACCCTGAATCAGCCAATGAGAGCGTGCGTTGTGTCTGGAAAACTTATGGCTATGTAACAATGTGGTATATAGCTTAATTGTCGTCAATTTTGTCACTGCAAAGTTAATTGATCTTTTGAGAGATACTGAGTTTGAGTTTGTTTGCCTGACAAACAAAGTTCAGAAGTTCTTCGTTTCCGCTTTAAACCTCTCTGTCAGAGCAAATAGTATAGCAAGCAAGTTATAATTTAATTTAATACACTTGTGGTTTCTGTCGAGAATACTTGAAGCGAATGTAATGATAAGGCAGTTTGACTAGGTTTTTTTCATCAAGCACGATGGGTGACTATAGTTCCTGTAAAAGCAAGTGTTTCATCAAGCACACGTAGTCCCAGAGTTTTTTTCACGTCTTTTTCTAGAAACATTTTTGTACTCTATGGTATAAACAAGTATAATCGCATGAGTCCTCGTAAAATTTATGATAAATTTCACTTGGGTTTTCAAAGTCGCTACACGACTTGAGCAATAAACTTTGAAAACACAAGTTAAATTTATATTCAATTTTAGTCGGCCCCATGCGATTACCTACATGTATACTAATTAACACGTTATTCGTAATTCCTTTGAATTGCTTCTAGTGTTTTGGGAAACCTTCATGATGATTGCTATCCCAATATTTGTCGTCTGCCTCGCTCTTGTACTGGGTTTTATCTGCTACAGACGTCGAAAGCATAAGAACGAGAGGAACAGGACAATGTGTGATGTAGAGCTGGAAGAGGTATGTCAGTTCACTATAAGATACGTTAAAAGGTTTTGCGACGCAAGTGGTAAACGCTTCGCCTCCCACTGCTGGACTATTTCTCTCCGTCGCTACAACATGTGAGCTTAGTTTCAAGTGTTGGTATCTCGCCCTTGTTCAAACGTTATTTTTCCGTGTTCTCCAGTTTTCTCCCCTCCTCAATAACCAATCTAAACTCTATTTTTACAGAGGAACTTGTGTCCCCAATCAGTATACTCCTTTTGTGCCAGTAAGAAGAGTAGACGCATTTGAACATAAATGTTATTTTGTGAATGAGTACATCATCAATTTTGATTGATACCGATATTGTAAGTATTATTTCAAAGACAAGTGATTGTTTTAGACGTGGTTTCTAGATCCAAGTCCCATGAATAATGTCGAGGGCGTAGCTCAAGGACCTAGAACCCATGTCTAAAACAATTACGCGGCTTTGAAGAACTATGTCAAACACGAATTGGAGTCTTTCATCAGGGTTCCAAATATTGAGAAAACAAATTAAGTCGAGGGTTTTATTGTTTTCGAAATATTTGGAATCCCCTGATGAAAGACGAACAATGGGTGTTTGACATGGCTTCTCATGCGAATGCAAAACCGACAATTTACATACGTTTCTTTTCAAACTTCATTAGCAAGTATTGTTTACCATTTGACTGTTGTATCTAATTATTCAATAGATGGCTTATTATTCTTTTTTGATGGCAGTGGTTTCAACTAGCGTACTAGTAGAGTAGTGGACAAGAGTTAGTACAAACAGTCGGAAGGGTCGTGGTTCGAACTCCAGTGGAGGCAGACTTTTTCTTTCTATGTCATTCTTTATTTCTTTACTTCGTCGCTCCTTACTTGTAGTTTATCAGTATGTAATTAGTTAGTGGGTTCATGAATATGATGATTAAGAAATATTGATCACTAGGGTTGGAAACATGATCAAACACAAGTGTTTCACCCGGTATCAAGACCCATGCATGTGACCAAATACAGTTCCTCCATTGGATGACTATCTCATGAATTATTAATGAGTTTGAGAAATGGTGTCTCACACATGATTAGATATTCATGGCAGAGGACAATGAGATTAAAATAACACAACTAATTAGACAGAGGAAAAAATTGAAAGCGATAATTCCACCGGATTTGTATATTAATATGCAAATTAGAGTTCCTGCTCATGAGGTTCGAATAATCAAATCATAGTTCAGTGAGAGTGAGAATGGCACGCGTCAAAACGGCTGGATGAAGAGAAGCGAAAATACAAATTATTTAGAAAGCCATAAATGGATGAAGACTGCACACGTTTGACTGTCAAATGAACTGTGCCAATGATTACAGAGTATTAGAATCGCTTGGGCGTGTGTAAATTGGAAGAATGGAAATCTGGACGGCAGAGCAAGTCTTCGGAATTGGAAGAGAAACTTTGCAGATTCGTATATCATACAAGGAAATAGCTGCAGAAGACTGTAAAAAGTCTAAGGCATAACATTTAGTTTTGATTGTTACAATAATGCAATGTTTCTATACTTATTACAAAACCACTGAGAAAATAATTTACAATTTTGGCTTCAACAAAACTATAACTTCATGAATTTAGTATTCATGTGACAATTTTCATATCACACTTTTGCTTAATTTTGTTCAAAAGAAAAATAAATTCAGACTTAACGTTCAGCATAATAAAATGTATATTATTATGTATATTAGACACATGTACCATTGTCATTTATATGTACACATCTAGAACCGAGTTTCTCAAAGTTAATCCAGGATTAAATCATAATCAAGGATTTTAGTTCTCGTAGTAAAAGGTCACTTTCACCCATCTCACATTACAAGTAGAAATAAATACTTATTTTCCATTAGCTAGTGGGTTTTTAAACCTCTATCAGAAAATTACTTATGCTTAATTGGCCTTTTGAACAACCGGGCCCTGCAGGAGAATATGAATAACAGTTATTTAATAATAACAGATTTAATGAAAAGAACTTAACCAGTACACAAAATAATAATAATAATTAATTAATTGTGCAACCTTCCAAAACAATGGGCCATTCCATTCCTTGCAAAATGAAATAGAATCATTCACAGTTGCATTAGAGTTTTGAAAAGTAACCAGGCCTTTGCAAGAAAGCAAGGTTATCGATAACCCTGCACCCGGTTAGATGCCTTCATAACAATACATGAGGTATCAATCATTGCAAGGTCACCGGTTTACTTCCATCATAACAAGTAAGCTAAGGTTTTGCACCGAGTTGAGACTTACATGATAGCTTATAATAAATTATTTACCCAAGATTAGTAGATTCTGACTACACTGACAAGAGACTTCATAAGTATAGTTTATTGTGGGATAGTCGCCAGACAACTCCGTACTACATAATACAATATGCAATTAACTAAATTAACTAATGAGAAACTGCAAGATACGAAAAACCGCTTAAACCACGAAAACACCACCCTGGGGTTGTGGCCAAAAAACGTGGGGAAATGCGGAAACGTATACCTCGACCTAATGCAGCAACCCGGGTTCTACGAGAACTGACTATTCACTTACTACTTACTTAAGCTAAAAATAATCAATCAAAACAATTTAATTTGAACCAACGACGGGCAACGTGCAGCTGACTGGCCTAGATTGAATATCGATATCTTTCCCGCTCGAAGCATTATATATGCTAGAAGCATTACCCATAATGCTGTAGACTCGTATCCATACCTCTCTACAGTGCCGGCAGAATATCAATTTCTGACTTTTTCGCTCCTGCATCGTTCAACCGTCAGAAATTACATTTTTCGAACATACCGGTCAGACAACTATGGATGCTTTCGACTACTAGATACTACTAGTAAGCAAGCACGCTTTTTAGTTTTTGCAGCAAAAAAAGTTTGACCTCAAATATAAACTTAGGTGCACTAACATTCTAGGATTTCCTCAAAGAATGTCAGATTGCCAATATAAAATGCTGAATTTTCCAATTCTTTTACACTGCCAAACCTTTCCAATTAACTTGTATATTATTATTTAAACATTGTCATTACAAATACAATATATATGGCTTCTCGGAACGAGGTTCTCAAAACAGTTCTGGGTAATTGAACAACAGGAAACCCAATGATAAATGTCAAGTGACTAGAGGGAGAGAGGTGGCTTTGAACAGTGATATGCAATTTCATCCGAAGTAAAACATAAGCTGAACATGATATGATGTTATGCAGGTGCATGTTATTACAATCACTATGATAGCGTATGTACGTCATACCCTACAGCCGACGTACCTGTACCAAAAATGTATACAGTAGTATCAATTTGTACTCAATATTGGGTTAGCTGTGGTTCGAAGGCTTGGACACCAAGCCATTCAAAACAAAATGGCGGTTTTCTTCCGTCAGAGTTGCTAAACTCTCCCCTGCACTATCACAGTAAGCTTAAGAAGGGAAGTAAACAGATTAAGTTGAATCAAAGGCTTAGTTGCAGAATACCCCTCCACTCAAAATATCGCTTGAAATTCTCCACTTTAATTAGTTCAGGTGTATTTAGACACGTTCTATGAATGCTTTTGGGTCGAAATGGTTAGGTTTTTTAATATTTCAGGGTTAGGTTTTTAGTAGGTTTGTATGAAAAAGTTGAGAAATGTATTATTAATTAATCAAAGGAGGGGGTATTCTGCAATTACTCCGAATCAAATGTGCATTTATCAGGATAGAATATGTAAGGAAGCTACCCTCAGAATTATCCAGGTTGCGGCCAAGGTTAGTAAGCTAATACGTACATACATGTAAGCTAAGAAGTTAGTCATCCCTGAATGGATTTAAGGGCAGTTATTAAGCGCATAAGAAGGAGGGGGTGGAAGAGGAAGAGGGAGGACTGCCCTGCTCCACTTCTTTTTCCTTCCCCTCCCCTTTCCCTTGAGCTGCTAGGCAGGCTAGCTTTTATACTTTACTAGACTAAATATTACAAAAAATATACATGTAAGCTTACAGAGTTAACTTGTTTCCTCTAGTAAACTTATAGTTGGCCCTTTATATAGTCTTTAATTTTATAGGCAAAATTTTTTTTACAACAACATCCAATTTTTTCGCTTTCTGATTGGCTCTCCGCTATATGCAAAATAAGTACATACAATGATAATGACATCACTCGCAAGTCGTGGTAGCTTTGCAAAGTGCTTTCACGGCGAGGTTTGTGAATTCAAATGGTTAACTTGTTAACTTCACTTCCAAAAACAAGAAAGTGAGGATTTCACAAGCATTTTACTACTAGGAGAAGTTAATCGGTGAGTCAAACTTCTTTGTAGTGTGCCATTTGGCAAAATGAGAGTTTTCTCTTGAGTGGAGAAAGTTTCGGCGAATTTGTAATCAGACTTTGTGACTAGACTAGTTCTCTCAGAGCTCAGAAGTTTTGAATTATATAACAATAACTTTTCTGATCCAGACAAAAAAACAAGAAAGGATTTCACATGCATTCCATCAATTACAGAAGTTAATCGGTGAACCAAATTGCCATTTGTCTAAGAAAGCTTTCTCTCGGCAACGGTAATTAGAAGTGTTTACGTTTTGACTTTCAATGGCCTTTTTCGACTCGAAAGCAGTTTATTACGCACTCATTTGAAGCTATAAGAGCTTCGTCGTTGTAAAAAAACAAATCGCACACATTTTGCCATTGTCTGTACTCGTATTGATCATATACAAAATGTGTGCGATTTGTTAAAAACCCCATGGGCCATTGACTTGTAACACAAGTCTTATATGTTGAATATGAAACCACGGTTTGTTTATTTATTGGTATTTTACAGAATTCACAAGAAAAAAATTGATGTAGAGATGGTACATATGCCCATCTTCATATATTGGGATATATTTTTCCCACATTTCTCAAATTTACTCCAATCATTTCTAGTTATTACCCAATTATAATCCAAATTTGGTAAACTACAGTCGTTTCCAGTGAAACTGAACTCTCCCTTCATGTAGGCAGACATGAATTACTACCAAATTGTATTGTGTTCTATTGTTTTGTATTGTGTTAATTATATTGATAGCAATTCATGTGGTGCCTACATGAAGGAACCACCTTTGTTCTCTATTTTGGTATGACAGTTCTCAAAGAAGCAAGTGTGTGCATTGTTGTGTGCCTTAATTTGTTTTATAACAGTGCTGCTACCAATTTTAGTAGGAATATGGTATAGATGTATTGATCGAGATTCCATAAAAAACTTGTGAGTAATACAGTGCGAGTTTAGGTGAGATCAGGCGGGATTTGGCGGGATTGCATAAAATGGTGGTGCGGCATTTGGCGGGATTCGGCGGGTTCTGGGCCAATAACAGGCCTTGTTTATTCATGCCTGTTTCCTGTAGTTATTTACTGTCTGTTGTTATAACTATAATCTAGAAATAACTTTCATATTTGCTGTACGTATTTGGGAACGTTTTCAAAGTACAGCAAATATGCAAATAATATTTTTTTTTATCGAATATGCATATTTGCTGTATTTTGAAATCGTTTCCAAATACAACAAATCTGCAAATTTGTAGTGCTATCCCTAGTTTCCATGTATTACCACGTGACCTGAAACGAGACTCCTCATTGTCCGATGTATCATGAATATCGAATGATGGTGAGAATGTAAATGCATGATCTAGCATCACAATTATTGTAATATTATATATACTAACAAATTAAGGTCATTTAGACAGGCGAAAGAAAATGTAAAGCTGCAGCATTAATATTACTATTTCGACACCATATCATAGATACATTTTCTTCCAGGCCAGAAAAAGTCATGGAATTTAAGATGACAGTTGCGTAATGCAAAACGTCTTGAATTGTATTGCCAAAATGAAACATGTTTTTGTATCTGATGACAGAGAAGGTCGTAACAACGAAGTGAGTACAGCGAAATCGGCACATCTTGGCTTCCTTGATGTTGTTCAACAAGCCTTTTTCAAGCAGCTTTGAAAGTTCAGGAAAAAACTGCCTCAAACCTCAATCACCGGCTGCAAGCTAATATTATCGAATAACAGCAGTCATGGGAAAGTCATAGACCCATTTCATAAAGGCGTCCAATTTAAATTGGTATTATCCTGGAGACTTTAGCCTCGTTTTCACGTTGCTACACAAACGTGTTTTCACATGAATGTGAGACTAACGATTCTTAAACTATAGTTATTCAAATTGGAGGTTCTTTATTCAATGGATCTATGGAATTGTGTTCCAAGCTTTCTTTGTAATCCCTATAAGACGCATTGCTTATTAAACAACAATATGAATAGTTCAGGTTTTTTTACTTTTTTACCTGCTCCTTTAGTGTGAAATACATGAAAATGTACCGTTCCACTGGAGAGAGATAAGACGAACTGACCTTGTCATAGGACCTCAGCTTGGTGCCGGACATTTTGGCGTTGTGGCAAAGGGAAACTTAACAGAGGTAGATGGTGAAACGCTATGTGCAGTCAAGATGGTTAAAGGTGAGCTAAACACAATGAAACGTTTTGACCAAAGTTGTCTGCTTTTTGTAATGAAAACACTAGTAGTGGGAGAGGCATGGAATTAGCCCTTTTTTTAGGGTGTTATGCTAATTTTTAGGGTGTTATGCTAATTTTTAGGGTGTATGCATTAATTAGGATGACGTCGATGACGTCACGGTTCTATTGTCTTAGGTCATGCATAAATTAATTAGGGCGTACGCCCTTTTTTAAGGCGCTATGCTAATTTTTAAGGCGCGCTCGTGAATAAAGTGAGGCGCGCTCATGAATAAAGTGCGGTAAAGTGCGGCGTCTCATCAATAAAGTGGAATCTCATTAACTCAGAAGATTATCTATTATTTCTGTGAATGAGGTCATCCATCTATTCGGGTATGTTTGGGCAAAGCCTATTGTTTGGGGTCGTCTCTAAAACCAGGAGCTATCGGCCCTGAATCCATTCAAGAAATTGAGTAGCAACAAGATCGATCGATTCTACACCTATTCGAAATTCTACGCGTATTCGAAAGATGGAACCTACCAAATTGGACTGTGGTATCACAGAGGCCATTGAGAGGCTAATCGAGCTAGCAGCAGTTGACTTAATTATAGCTGGTGTGATAGAATTTAGTTTGTGGCGCGATGTTAGTAAAAATAATAAGAACAAACTACTCGTGATAGGCTCTAAACTGTCTTTATTATTTTCCTTTACAGTTAATAACTCATAAGATAATTGTATACAAAATCCACTGTGACTCATTAGATCAACTCTGCTATTGTTCTTAGGGATTGGCGATAACTGAAGAGCCTATTTTTTTGAGGAAAACTCTTGTGATGCAAATTGTTCTCTAAAACTGAACTATAATTACCATACGAATAAAAACAAACCACCAAAACAAAGTTTATTCAATATCAAAAACACCAATTTACAGTTCGTTTTCCTTATAGTCGCGGAGTTGATAACTTTCTTATTTCTCAGTTCTTGGGTTGATATAATGTACCGTGTTACAAGATTACACTGATTTATGTTTCATTGATTTTTTCTTGTTGACAAATGCTGCTTAACTTGGATAAGCTAACAATTAGAAGGGGAAAACAAATAGTTTGTCATTCCCAGGCTACACTCTATTCGTAAAGAATAAGACACGCGTTATCGTTGTTTTAGGTTACTTTACAAACTAGACCGAAGAGATATTTACCATATCTGAAAGAATACCAAGACAGCCACATGTCTATCGTTTAAAGGACAATCATGGATAACTTTTAGAAGGACCATTTTACGAAGCCGAGTTACAGAGAGTCGAAAAGCAAGAATTTCTACCGGGTAGAACAAGTCTTAAAAAAGCATAAACGGAAAGGCAGGATTGAATATCTTGTCCAGTGGAAGGGGTATCCCGAGAGTTTTAATTCTTGGGTAGATGAAAGGGATATAAAATACCTGTAATTAGATAGCTGATCGTTTTAATAAATTAATAAAGAAAACCTATTTATACTATCTGAAATGAGCCATGAATTAGCTGATTGGTTATAAACTCGAACCACATTAGGTTTTTGTAATTTTGCTTCTTGTAAATAATACTTGTGCTTCTCCATCCTCCTCCCTCCTCCTCCTCCCCCTCCTCCCTCCTCCTCCCTCCTCCTCCTCCTCCTCCTCCTCCCCCTCCTCCCTCCTCCTCCTTGCTCCTCCTCCTCCTCACGCCTCCTCCCGCCTCCTCCTCATCCGTCATCGCTACCCCAAAGCTTCCTTATGTTACAGAAAATATCTGGACAACCGAAAGTATAACATAAGGAATCCTCGGGGTAGCGATGAGGGAGGAGGAGGAGGCGGAAGGAGGAGGGACGAGGCGTGAGGAGGAGGAGGAGGAAGGAGGAGGAGGGAGGAGGAAGAGGGGGGAGGAGGAGGGAGGAGGAGGAGGAGGAGGAGGAGGGAGGAGGAGGAGGAAGGAGGGGGAGGAGGAGGGAGGAGGAGGAGGAGGAGGATGAGGGAGGAGGAGGAGGAGGAGGGGGAGGAGGGAGGCGTTGACGGGCGTTGGCGGGCGGCGGGCGGCGGGCGGCGGGCGTTGGGTAGTAAAACCTATTATTGCTTTGGAGCTTCGGATAAGTTTAGTTGTAAGGGAGTTAATAAGAGATGTAATGAGATCGATAAAGAAAACTATATAAATGTGTTGCTCGGGTATCAATAAGGGTTTTCGTGTTGTCAACAACACTATGTATACTTATCAACAAGTTAGGGCCGGGTTTTCTTATTTTTACCCTAAGCGCAAAGTGTTAGGAGATGGACTGACCACTTTACCTCTAGAGATATAAACTTAGAACCAAGTGCTGTAAAATAGTTATATTATCGTAAATAGTATTTTTAAGCTTAATGTCAACAGTTATTTTATTCTTACTTAAAATGTACAAACTTCCAATATATGTGTTATGGAAATGAATACGTCTCTATTCATTTGTCCTTTTTGTCCTGTTTATCCTGTTTGTCCTGACAAATTACGATAAAATTCACAATGTTTTAGTTTTTGAATTAGTTTTATCTTGATCTTCAAAGGATTAACAGGAGTTAACGCGTTTGTAAAAATTGTCCGGTGCCGAATTGTGGATCAAAATATTTAGTGAAACTTTCCAAGCATTTATCGCAAGTACATACCTTATCACCAGAGAAGCACAAGTATTATTTACAAGAAGCAAAATTACAAAAACCTAAAGTGGTTCGAGTTTATAACCAATCAGCTAATTCATGGCTCATTTCAGATAGTATAAATAGGTTTTCTTTATTAATTTATTAAAACGATCAGCTATCTAATTGCAAGTATTTTATATCCCTTTCATCTACCCAAGAATTAAAACTCTCGGGATACCCCTTCCACTGGACAAGGTATTCAATCCTGCCTTTCCGTTTACGCTTTTTTAAGACTTTTTCTACCCGGTAGAAATTATCTTGCTTTTCGACTCTCTGTAACTCGGCTTCGAAAAATGATCCTTCTAAAAGTTATCCAGGATAGTCCTTTAAACGATAGACAGGTGGCTGTCTTGGTATTCTTTCAGATATGGTAAATATCTCTTCGTTCTAGTTTGGAAAATAACCTAAAACAACGATAACGCGTGTCTTATTCTTTACGAATAGAGTGTAGCCTGGGAATGACAAACTATTTGTTTTCCCCTTCTAATTGTTAGCTTATCCAAGTTAAGCAGCATTTGTCAAGAAGAAAAAATCAATGAAACATAAATCAGTGTAATCTTGTAACACGGTACATTATATCATCCCAAGAACTGAGAAATAAAAAAGTTATCAACGCCGCGACTATAAGGAAAACGAACTGTAAATTGGTGTTTTTGATATTGAATAAACTTTGTTTTGGTGGTTTGTTTTTATTCGTATGGTAATTATAGTTCAGTTTTAGAGAACAATTTGCATCACAAGAGTTTTCCTCAAAACAATAGGCTCTTCAGTTATCGCTAATCCCTAAGAACAATAGCAGAGTTGATCTAATGAGTCACAGTGGATTTTGTATACAATTATCTTATGAGTTATTAACTGTAAAGGAAAAAAATAAAGACAGTTTAGAGCCTATCACGAGTAGTTTGCTCTTACTATTTTTACTAACATCGCGCCACAAACTAAATTCTATCACACCAGCTATAACTAAGTCAACTGCTGCTAGCTCGATTAGCCTCTCGATGGCCTCTGTGATATCACAGTCCAATTTGGTAGGTTCCATCTTTCGAATACGCGTAGAATTTCGAATAGGTGTAGAATCAATCGAACTTGTTGCTACTCAATTTCTTGAATGGATTCAGGGCCGATCGCTCCTGGTTTTAGAGACGACCCCAAACAATAGGCTTTGCCCAAACATACCCGAATAGATGGATGACCTCATTCACAGAAATAATAGATAATCTTCTGAGTTAATGAGATTCCACTTTATTGATGAGACGCCGCACTTTACCGCACTTTATTCATGAGCGCGCCTCACTTTATTCACGAGCGCGCCTTAAAAATTAGCATAGCGCCTTAAAAAAGGGCGTACGCCCTAATTAAATGATGCATGACCTAAGACAATAGAACCGTGACGTCATCGACGTCATCCTAATTAATGCATACGCCCTAAAAATTAGCATAACACCCTAAAAATTAGCATAACACCCTACAAAAAGGGCTAATTCCACTACTAACACTCCATAAGGACTTGGAGTACTAAGAATTACGATTCACGTTTGAATAAACACAGTGAATGTGATATGATGTCAAGGGGCAGCCTTACCTGTCAACTGTCAGACACCTATGGTCACCAAATTAGTCCGGGGCCTTACGTCGAAAAAAAAACACTCCCGTGGGAATTTCATGATCATTTTAGTTTCTCTACGGAAATCTATAGTTTGAAACATGCCGAATCGAAAACAATGTGTCACCAATGTTTTTCTAACTCATTTAAAAGGGATTTATACAAATTAGTTATGACGTCATCGGTTATCATAAAGTTCATTAAAATCGCCGTATTTACGTGTTTAACTCAATCAAAAATGAACATAATCCATACAATAAATGTTTTATAGGTTATACTTGGACCAAAAGTACATTTTGTTCAAACGTTATTTTTCCGTGTTCTCCAGTTTTCTCCCCTCCTCAATAACCAATCTAAACTCTATTTTTACAGAGGAACTTGTGTCCCCAATCAGTATACTCCTTTTGTGCCAGTAAGAAGAGTAGACGCATTTGAACATAAATGTTATTTTGTGAATGAGTACATCATCAATTTTGATTGATACCGATATTGTAAGTATTATTTCAAAGACAAGTGATTGTTTTAGACGTGGTTTCTAGATCCAAGTCCCATGAATAATGTCGAGGGCGTAGCTCAAGGACCTAGAACCCATGTCTAAAACAATTACGCGGCTTTGAAGAACTATGTCAAACACGAATTGGAGTCTTTCATCAGGGTTCCAAATATTGAGAAAACAAATTAAGTCGAGGGTTTTATTGTTTTCGAAATATTTGGAATCCCCTGATGAAAGACGAACAATGGGTGTTTGACATGGCTTCTCATGCGAATGCAAAACCGACAATTTACATACGTTTCTTTTCAAACTTCATTAGCAAGTATTGTTTACCATTTGACTGTTGTATCTAATTATTCAATAGATGGCTTATTATTCTTTTTTGATGGCAGTGGTTTCAACTAGCGTACTAGTAGAGTAGTGGACAAGAGTTAGTACAAACAGTCGGAAGGGTCGTGGTTCGAACTCCAGTGGAGGCAGACTTTTTCTTTCTATGTCATTCTTTATTTCTTTACTTCGTCGCTCCTTACTTGTAGTTTATCAGTATGTAATTAGTTAGTGGGTTCATGAATATGATGATTAAGAAATATTGATCACTAGGGTTGGAAACATGATCAAACACAAGTGTTTCACCCGGTATCAAGACCCATGCATGTGACCAAATACAGTTCCTCCATTGGATGACTATCTCATGAATTATTAATGAGTTTGAGAAATGGTGTCTCACACATGATTAGATATTCATGGCAGAGGACAATGAGATTAAAATAACACAACTAATTAGACAGAGGAAAAAATTGAAAGCGATAATTCCACCGGATTTGTATATTAATATGCAAATTATAGTTCCTGCTCATGAGGTTCGAATAATCAAATCATAGTTCAGTGAGAGTGAGAATGGCACGCGTCAAAACGGCTGGATGAAGAGAAGCGAAAATACAAATTATTTAGAAAGCCATAAATGGATGAAGACTGCACACGTTTGACTGTCAAATGAACTGTGCCAATGATTACAGAGTATTAGAATCGCTTGGGCGTGTGTAAATTGGAAGAATGGAAATCTGGACGGCAGAGCAAGTCTTCGGAATTGGAAGAGAAACTTTGCAGATTCGTATATCATACAAGGAAATAGCTGCAGAAGACTGTAAAAAGTCTAAGGCATAACATTTAGTTTTGATTGTTACAATAATGCAATGTTTCTATACTTATTACAAAACCACTGAGAAAATAATTTACAATTTTGGCTTCAACAAAACTATAACTTCATGAATTTAGTATTCATGTGACAATTTTCATATCACACTTTTGCTTAATTTTGTTCAAAAGAAAAATAAATTCAGACTTAACGTTCAGCATAATAAAATGTATATTATTATGTATATTAGACACATGTACCATTGTCATTTATATGTACACATCTAGAACCGAGTTTCTCAAAGTTAATCCAGGATTAAATCATAATCAAGGATTTTAGTTCTCGTAGTAAAAGGTCACTTTCACCCATCTCACATTACAAGTAGAAATAAATACTTATTTTCCATTAGCTAGTGGGTTTTTAAACCTCTATCAGAAAATTACTTATGCTTAATTGGCCTTTTGAACAACCGGGCCCTGCAGGAGAATATGAATAACAGTTATTTAATAATAACAGATTTAATGAAAAGAACTTAACCAGTACACAAAATAATAATAATAATTAATTAATTGTGCAACCTTCCAAAACAATGGGCCATTCCATTCCTTGCAAAATGAAATAGAATCATTCACAGTTGCATTAGAGTTTTGAAAAGTAACCAGGCCTTTGCAAGAAAGCAAGGTTATCGATAACCCTGCACCCGGTTAGATGCCTTCATAACAATACATGAGGTATCAATCATTGCAAGGTCACCGGTTTTACTTCCATCATAACAAGTAAGCTAAGGTTTTGCACCGAGTTGAGACTTACATGATAGCTTATAATAAATTATTTACCCAAGATTAGTAGATTCTGACTACACTGACAAGAGACTTCATAAGTATAGTTTATTGTGGGATAGTCGCCAGACAACTCCGTACTACATAATACAATATGCAATTAACTAAATTAACTAATGAGAAACTGCAAGATACGAAAAACCGCTTAAACCACGAAAACACCACCCTGGGGTTGTGGCCAAAAAACGTGGGGAAATGCGGAAACGTATACCTCGACCTAATGCAGCAACCCGGGTTCTACGAGAACTGACTATTCACTTACTACTTACTTAAGCTAAAAATAATCAATCAAAACAATTTAATTTGAACCAACGACGGGCAACGTGCAGCTGACTGGCCTAGATTGAATATCGATATCTTTCCCGCTCGAAGCATTATATATGCTAGAAGCATTACCCATAATGCTGTAGACTCGTATCCATACCTCTCTACAGTGCCGGCAGAATATCAATTTCTGACTTTTTCGCTCCTGCATCGTTCAACCGTCAGAAATTACATTTTTCGAACATACCGGTCAGACAACTATGGATGCTTTCGACTACTAGATACTACTAGTAAGCAAGCACGCTTTTTAGTTTTTGCAGCAAAAAAAGTTTGACCTCAAATATAAACTTAGGTGCACTAACATTCTAGGATTTCCTCAAAGAATGTCAGATTGCCAATATAAAATGCTGAATTTTCCAATTCTTTTACACTGCCAAACCTTTCCAATTAACTTGTATATTATTATTTAAACATTGTCATTACAAATACAATATATATGGCTTCTCGGAACGAGGTTCTCAAAACAGTTCTGGGTAATTGAACAACAGGAAACCCAATGATAAATGTCAAGTGACTAGAGGGAGAGAGGTGGCTTTGAACAGTGATATGCAATTTCATCCGAAGTAAAACATAAGCTGAACATGATATGATGTTATGCAGGTGCATGTTATTACAATCACTATGATAGCGTATGTACGTCATACCCTACAGCCGACGTACCTGTACCAAAAATGTATACAGTAGTATCAATTTGTACTCAATATTGGGTTAGCTGTGGTTCGAAGGCTTGGACACCAAGCCATTCAAAACAAAATGGCGGTTTTCTTCCGTCAGAGTTGCTAAACTCTCCCCTGCACTATCACAGTAAGCTTAAGAAGGGAAGTAAACAGATTAAGTTGAATCAAAGGCTTAGTTGCAGAATACCCCTCCACTCAAAATATCGCTTGAAATTCTCCACTTTAATTAGTTCAGGTGTATTTAGACACGTTCTATGAATGCTTTTGGGTCGAAATGGTTAGGTTTTTTAATATTTCAGGGTTAGGTTTTTAGTAGGTTTGTATGAAAAAGTTGAGAAATGTATTATTAATTAATCAAAGGAGGGGGTATTCTGCAATTACTCCGAATCAAATGTGCATTTATCAGGATAGAATATGTAAGGAAGCTACCCTCAGAATTATCCAGGTTGCGGCCAAGGTTAGTAAGCTAATACGTACATACATGTAAGCTAAGAAGTTAGTCATCCCTGAATGGATTTAAGGGCAGTTATTAAGCGCATAAGAAGGAGGGGGTGGAAGAGGAAGAGGGAGGACTGCCCTGCTCCACTTCTTTTTCCTTCCCCTCCCCTTTCCCTTGAGCTGCTAGGCAGGCTAGCTTTTATACTTTACTAGACTAAATATTACAAAAAATATGCATGTAAGCTTACAGAGTTAACTTGTTTCCTCTAGTAAACTTATAGTTGGCCCTTTATATAGTCTTTAATTTTATAGGCAAAATTTTTTTTACAACAACATCCAATTTTTTCGCTTTCTGATTGGCTCTCCGCTATATGCAAAATAAGTACATACAATGATAATGACATCACTCGCAAGTCGTGGTAGCTTTGCAAAGTGCTTTCACGGCGAGGTTTGTGAATTCAAATGGTTAACTTGTTAACTTCACTTCCAAAAACAAGAAAGTGAGGATTTCACAAGCATTTTACTACTAGGAGAAGTTAATCGGTGAGTCAAACTTCTTTGTAGTGTGCCATTTGGCAAAATGAGAGTTTTCTCTTGAGTGGAGAAAGTTTCGGCGAATTTGTAATCAGACTTTGTGACTAGACTAGTTCTCTCAGAGCTCAGAAGTTTTGAATTATATAACAATAACTTTTCTGATCCAGACAAAAAAACAAGAAAGGATTTCACATGCATTCCATCAATTACAGAAGTTAATCGGTGAACCAAATTGCCATTTGTCTAAGAAAGCTTTCTCTCGGCAACGGTAATTAGAAGTGTTTACGTTTTGACTTTCAATGGCCTTTTTCGACTCGAAAGCAGTTTATTACGCACTCATTTGAAGCTATAAGAGCTTCGTCGTTGTAAAAAAACAAATCGCACACATTTTGCCATTGTCTGTACTCGTATTGATCATATACAAAATGTGTGCGATTTGTTAAAAACCCCATGGGCCATTGACTTGTAACACAAGTCTTATATGTTGAATATGAAACCACGGTTTGTTTATTTATTGGTATTTTACAGAATTCACAAGAAAAAAATTGATGTAGAGATGGTACATATGCCCATCTTCATATATTGGGATATATTTTTCCCACATTTCTCAAATTTACTCCAATCATTTCTAGTTATTACCCAATTATAATCCAAATTTGGTAAACTACAGTCGTTTCCAGTGAAACTGAACTCTCCCTTCATGTAGGCAGACATGAATTACTACCAAATTGTATTGTGTTCTATTGTTTTGTATTGTGTTAATTATATTGATAGCAATTCATGTGGTGCCTACATGAAGGAACCACCTTTGTTCTCTATTTTGGTATGACAGTTCTCAAAGAAGCAAGTGTGTGCATTGTTGTGTGCCTTAATTTGTTTTATAACAGTGCTGCTACCAATTTTAGTAGGAATATGGTATAGATGTATTGATCGAGATTCCATAAAAAACTTGTGAGTAATACAGTGCGAGTTTAGGTGAGATCAGGCGGGATTTGGCGGGATTGCATAAAATGGTGGTGCGGCATTTGGCGGGATTCGGCGGGTTCTGGGCCAATAACAGGCCTTGTTTATTCATGCCTGTTTCCTGTAGTTATTTACTGTCTGTTGTTATAACTATAATCTAGAAATAACTTTCATATTTGCTGTACGTATTTGGGAACGTTTTCAAAGTACAGCAAATATGCAAATAATATTTTTTTTTATCGAATATGCATATTTGCTGTATTTTGAAATCGTTTCCAAATACAACAAATCTGCAAATTTGTAGTGCTATCCCTAGTTTCCATGTATTACCACGTGACCTGAAACGAGACTCCTCATTGTCCGATGTATCATGAATATCGAATGATGGTGAGAATGTAAATGCATGATCTAGCATCACAATTATTGTAATATTATATATACTAACAAATTAAGGTCATTTAGACAGGCGAAAGAAAATGTAAAGCTGCAGCATTAATATTACTATTTCGACACCATATCATAGATACATTTTCTTCCAGGCCAGAAAAAGTCATGGAATTTAAGATGACAGTTGCGTAATGCAAAACGTCTTGAATTGTATTGCCAAAATGAAACATGTTTTTGTATCTGATGACAGAGAAGGTCGTAACAACGAAGTGAGTACAGCGAAATCGGCACATCTTGGCTTCCTTGATGTTGTTCAACAAGCCTTTTTCAAGCAGCTTTGAAAGTTCAGGAAAAAACTGCCTCAAACCTCAATCACCGGCTGCAAGCTAATATTATCGAATAACAGCAGTCATGGGAAAGTCATAGACCCATTTCATAAAGGCGTCCAATTTAAATTGGTATTATCCTGGAGACTTTAGCCTCGTTTTCACGTTGCTACACAAACGTGTTTTCACATGAATGTGAGACTAACGATTCTTAAACTATAGTTATTCAAATTGGAGGTTCTTTATTCAATGGATCTATGGAATTGTGTTCCAAGCTTTCTTTGTAATCCCTATAAGACGCATTGCTTATTAAACAACAATATGAATAGTTCAGGTTTTTTTACTTTTTTACCTGCTCCTTTAGTGTGAAATACATGAAAATGTACCGTTCCACTGGAGAGAGATAAGACGAACTGACCTTGTCATAGGACCTCAGCTTGGTGCCGGACATTTTGGCGTTGTGGCAAAGGGAAACTTAACAGAGGTAGATGGTGAAACGCTATGTGCAGTCAAGATGGTTAAAGGTGAGCTAAACACAATGAAACGTTTTGACCAAAGTTGTCTGCTTTTTGTAATGAAAACACTAGTAGTGGGAGAGGCATGGAATTAGCCCTTTTTTTAGGGTGTTATGCTAATTTTTAGGGTGTTATGCTAATTTTTAGGGTGTATGCATTAATTAGGATGACGTCGATGACGTCACGGTTCTATTGTCTTAGGTCATGCATAAATTAATTAGGGCGTACGCCCTTTTTTAAGGCGCTATGCTAATTTTTAAGGCGCGCTCGTGAATAAAGTGAGGCGCGCTCATGAATAAAGTGCGGTAAAGTGCGGCGTCTCATCAATAAAGTGGAATCTCATTAACTCAGAAGATTATCTATTATTTCTGTGAATGAGGTCATCCATCTATTCGGGTATGTTTGGGCAAAGCCTATTGTTTGGGGTCGTCTCTAAAACCAGGAGCGATCGGCCCTGAATCCATTCAAGAAATTGAGTAGCAACAAGATCGATCGATTCTACACCTATTCGAAATTCTACGCGTATTCGAAAGATGGAACCTACCAAATTGGACTGTGGTATCACAGAGGCCATTGAGAGGCTAATCGAGCTAGCAGCAGTTGACTTAATTATAGCTGGTGTGATAGAATTTAGTTTGTGGCGCGATGTTAGTAAAAATAATAAGAACAAACTACTCGTGATAGGCTCTAAACTGTCTTTATTATTTTCCTTTACAGTTAATAACTCATAAGATAATTGTATACAAAATCCACTGTGACTCATTAGATCAACTCTGCTATTGTTCTTAGGGATTGGCGATAACTGAAGAGCCTATTTTTTTGAGGAAAACTCTTGTGATGCAAATTGTTCTCTAAAACTGAACTATAATTACCATACGAATAAAAACAAACCACCAAAACAAAGTTTATTCAATATCAAAAACACCAATTTACAGTTCGTTTTCCTTATAGTCGCGGAGTTGATAACTTTCTTATTTCTCAGTTCTTGGGTTGATATAATGTACCGTGTTACAAGATTACACTGATTTATGTTTCATTGATTTTTTCTTGTTGACAAATGCTGCTTAACTTGGATAAGCTAACAATTAGAAGGGGAAAACAAATAGTTTGTCATTCCCAGGCTACACTCTATTCGTAAAGAATAAGACACGCGTTATCGTTGTTTTAGGTTACTTTACAAACTAGACCGAAGAGATATTTACCATATCTGAAAGAATACCAAGACAGCCACATGTCTATCGTTTAAAGGACAATCATGGATAACTTTTAGAAGGACCATTTTACGAAGCCGAGTTACAGAGAGTCGAAAAGCAAGAATTTCTACCGGGTAGAACAAGTCTTAAAAAAGCATAAACGGAAAGGCAGGATTGAATATCTTGTCCAGTGGAAGGGGTATCCCGAGAGTTTTAATTCTTGGGTAGATGAAAGGGATATAAAATACCTGTAATTAGATAGCTGATCGTTTTAATAAATTAATAAAGAAAACCTATTTATACTATCTGAAATGAGCCATGAATTAGCTGATTGGTTATAAACTCGAACCACATTAGGTTTTTGTAATTTTGCTTCTTGTAAATAATACTTGTGCTTCTCCATCCTCCTCCCTCCTCCTCCTCCCACCTCCTCCCTCCTCCTCCCTCCTCCTCCTCCTCCTCCTCCTCCCCCTCCTCCCTCCTCCTCCTTGCTCCTCCTCCTCCTCACGCCTCCTCCCGCCTCCTCCTCATCCGTCATCGCTACCCCAAAGCTTCCTTATGTTACAGAAAATATCTGGACAACCGAAAGTATAACATAAGGAATCCTCGGGGTAGCGATGAGGGAGGAGGAGGAGGCGGAAGGAGGAGGGACGAGGCGTGAGGAGGAGGAGGAGGAAGGAGGAGGAGGGAGGAGGAAGAGGGGGGAGGAGGAGGGAGGAGGAGGAGGAGGAGGAGGAGGGAGGAGGAGGAGGAAGGAGGGGGAGGAGGAGGGAGGAGGAGGAGGAGGAGGATGAGGGAGGAGGAGGAGGAGGAGGGGGAGGAGGGAGGCGTTGACGGGCGTTGGCGGGCGGCGGGCGGCGGGCGGCGGGCGTTGGGTAGTAAAACCTATTATTGCTTTGGAGCTTCGGATAAGTTTAGTTGTAAGGGAGTTAATAAGAGATGTAATGAGATCGATAAAGAAAACTATATAAATGTGTTGCTCGGGTATCAATAAGGGTTTTCGTGTTGTCAACAACACTATGTATACTTATCAACAAGTTAGGGCCGGGTTTTCTTATTTTTACCCTAAGCGCAAAGTGTTAGGAGATGGACTGACCACTTTACCTCTAGAGATATAAACTTAGAACCAAGTGCTGTAAAATAGTTATATTATCGTAAATAGTATTTTTAAGCTTAATGTCAACAGTTATTTTATTCTTACTTAAAATGTACAAACTTCCAATATATGTGTTATGGAAATGAATACGTCTCTATTCATTTGTCCTTTTTGTCCTGTTTATCCTGTTTGTCCTGACAAATTACGATAAAATTCACAATGTTTTAGTTTTTGAATTAGTTTTATCTTGATCTTCAAAGGATTAACAGGAGTTAACGCGTTTGTAAAAATTGTCCGGTGCCGAATTGTGGATCAAAATATTTAGTGAAACTTTCCAAGCATTTATCGCAAGTACATACCTTATCACCAGAGAAGCACAAGTATTATTTACAAGAAGCAAAATTACAAAAACCTAAAGTGGTTCGAGTTTATAACCAATCAGCTAATTCATGGCTCATTTCAGATAGTATAAATAGGTTTTCTTTATTAATTTATTAAAACGATCAGCTATCTAATTGCAAGTATTTTATATCCCTTTCATCTACCCAAGAATTAAAACTCTCGGGATACCCCTTCCACTGGACAAGGTATTCAATCCTGCCTTTCCGTTTACGCTTTTTTAAGACTTTTTCTACCCGGTAGAAATTATCTTGCTTTTCGACTCTCTGTAACTCGGCTTCGAAAAATGATCCTTCTAAAAGTTATCCAGGATAGTCCTTTAAACGATAGACAGGTGGCTGTCTTGGTATTCTTTCAGATATGGTAAATATCTCTTCGTTCTAGTTTGGAAAATAACCTAAAACAACGATAACGCGTGTCTTATTCTTTACGAATAGAGTGTAGCCTGGGAATGACAAACTATTTGTTTTCCCCTTCTAATTGTTAGCTTATCCAAGTTAAGCAGCATTTGTCAAGAAGAAAAAATCAATGAAACATAAATCAGTGTAATCTTGTAACACGGTACATTATATCATCCCAAGAACTGAGAAATAAAAAAGTTATCAACGCCGCGACTATAAGGAAAACGAACTGTAAATTGGTGTTTTTGATATTGAATAAACTTTGTTTTGGTGGTTTGTTTTTATTCGTATGGTAATTATAGTTCAGTTTTAGAGAACAATTTGCATCACAAGAGTTTTCCTCAAAACAATAGGCTCTTCAGTTATCGCTAATCCCTAAGAACAATAGCAGAGTTGATCTAATGAGTCACAGTGGATTTTGTATACAATTATCTTATGAGTTATTAACTGTAAAGGAAAAAAATAAAGACAGTTTAGAGCCTATCACGAGTAGTTTGCTCTTACTATTTTTACTAACATCGCGCCACAAACTAAATTCTATCACACCAGCTATAACTAAGTCAACTGCTGCTAGCTCGATTAGCCTCTCGATGGCCTCTGTGATATCACAGTCCAATTTGGTAGGTTCCATCTTTCGAATACGCGTAGAATTTCGAATAGGTGTAGAATCAATCGAACTTGTTGCTACTCAATTTCTTGAATGGATTCAGGGCCGATCGCTCCTGGTTTTAGAGACGACCCCAAACAATAGGCTTTGCCCAAACATACCCGAATAGATGGATGACCTCATTCACAGAAATAATAGATAATCTTCTGAGTTAATGAGATTCCACTTTATTGATGAGACGCCGCACTTTACCGCACTTTATTCATGAGCGCGCCTCACTTTATTCACGAGCGCGCCTTAAAAATTAGCATAGCGCCTTAAAAAAGGGCGTACGCCCTAATTAAATGATGCATGACCTAAGACAATAGAACCGTGACGTCATCGACGTCATCCTAATTAATGCATACGCCCTAAAAATTAGCATAACACCCTAAAAATTAGCATAACACCCTACAAAAAGGGCTAATTCCACTACTAACACTCCATAAGGACTTGGAGTACTAAGAATTACGATTCACGTTTGAATAAACACAGTGAATGTGATATGATGTCAAGGGGCAGCCTTACCTGTCAACTGTCAGACACCTATGGTCACCAAATTAGTCCGGGGCCTTACGTCGAAAAAAAACACTCCCGTGGGAATTTCATGATCATTTTAGTTTCTCTACGGAAATCTATAGTTTGAAACATGCCGAATCGAAAACAATGTGTCACCAATGTTTTTCTAACTCATTTAAAAGGGATTTATACAAATTAGTTATGACGTCATCGGTTATCATAAAGTTCATTAAAATCGCCGTATTTACGTGTTTAACTCAATCAAAAATGAACATAATCCATACAATAAATGTTTTATAGGTTATACTTGGACCAAAAGTACATTTTCATAATAAATATATAGTAAAAGCATTTTTTACAACTCTCTTGCAGGCAGAGAATAAATAATATAGCTCATTTTGGGTGAATTATTGCAGCTATTTGTGCCATTCTTATTGTTTTGCACTTCATTGGTGGATAATTGTTGTACTTCGCTTGATTCTGTTTTCTGTTCTCTGGAAGTTTGTGTTTTATTTAAAGTATAGTCTAAAAATCGAAAAAGCTAGGAACCGGGCTTCCTGTGGTAAGACTAAAATTCTAATTATTCCTTATTTAATTGGACTGTTACAGCGCGGAAAACTGGATATCTATCTTCCAAATTGCATGAAAATACAAAAATGATAAGTTGTAGAAATACTTCGCTATTTGTATGTTGCTTTTTAATCGAATTACCCTCTTTTATCAATGTCTTCAATCTGGTCGGCCATTTTATTTTTGCCTGGAAAGTCTCCGAGGTTGTATGACGCAATAAAGGTATGTACAATGCTAACTTTTGGACTAGATGTACATAAGATAGAGGTTAACATTACTGAATAAAGAAAAGACCGCAAGAAGGATTGTAAATATGTTTAAGTAGGCATTCTTCCTTCTTACACCTGTCAATTACCCATGATGCTTTGCCCAAGCGTTTTGTGATATCCTTATAACTCTTCACCGTTTCACGAAACTGTAAAATTGCTTGATAGAAAATATGGCTTCCTCTAATATCATTATATTTTTAACAGTTTTATACCATGTATTGCAAGGTCAATAGTATATTTTCGTTTCATTTGCTATTTTGCTTCTCACAAGACTGCAAGCTACATTATAGCATTGGATACATATTTAAATAATGCTTGTAAATTCTACAGCGATGGACATCCCAGAAAAGAAACGGAAAATAGAAGTCGACTTCAGCAAGTGCATTATTTGCCAGGCAACTAACCTAACCCTAACCCTATCGACGCAATAAATCAGATCGTTTTTGTCTAAGTGGAGCCAAGATTGCAGCTATAGAATCAGCTGTAAACAAATCCTCGGACAGCGAACTTAAGGTCATTTATGACTGTGCAAAACTAGTACGTCACGAAATCCAGAAGGCCACAACTTGGCAGTTCGATGGAAAACTGGGTTCAGATATGAGCGGCATCATCCCCACAAAGCTATTCACTCTGTTGCGAATATTACGCATTGAAACGCAGCTAGCACAGGCGGTTCTGCGTCAGTCAACTGAAAACGATATCTTTATACCACCAGCACTCACGAAAGAGCAATTTATCTTCTTCAGTGTCGACAACTCAGACTTCTCTGAGGATACCCCTGAGGGTAAAAACACTCTGCATGCGACTGCAATGGTAGTATTTCAACGAAAGACCCATGACGCACTCGAAGTCACTCTCGATATTGATACAACAGCGAAATCTAAATCTCTGCCATCGACCTCCTTACCTGCAACCGAACTGCTGAAGTGTTGTGTTCCTGGTAACGCCCAGCCAAAGTGTCCCTTTTATAGAGGCCTTAACACCAGCCCGTCCCAGGAGATTATTAACGATGCGGCACAAGATGATTTGGCCTGGTCGGTAGGGCAATCGCTTGCACGATCCCGCTCTGAGAATCAAAAGATCCCTACATGGGCAGCGTATAATTCGCAAGTAAGTACATCAGAGCTACCAATGACTACTGTCGCAATGATGCCTTTACTGGCAGCTCCTGCGCATGAGTGGAGTACCATGCTTACAGTCTTAATGCAGGCACATAAGATCAGTGCGGTAGTGATGGGGGAAAGCCGTAAGACAGTAATACCATTTGATCTACAGCTGTATGAGAAAGCCGTCAAGCTGCAACTACACACGGTACCAACATTAGACCACTTTATTTTCAGGCTTGTCGAGATGCATACGGTGATGACATCATTGCGCGCTCTTGGTGCATCTATTGAGGACAGTGGCTTTGATGATGCCTGGGTTGAGGCTGGCATTTATGGGTCAACCACAAAGCACCAGATCCTCGAGGGTAATCATATGAAGCGTGCTCTGACAGCACACAGCATAACATACTCTGCTCTGTGTGACTTGCATTTGGATACATTTTTGAAGAGAGAAAAGGAAGAGAATGGAGAAGAGTACGAGAGCGTGCGCCTCGCTACATTTGCAATGAATACAGTCTGCGAAGAGGGTCGATACAACGAGCTCAACACACAACACAGGGAGCTATTGAGTGCATTACAGACAGAGGACTTGAAGGAGAAGCTCGAAAACTTCGACCAAGACATGGCGGCACAGCGTCCTCTGTTCAAGTTTGCCAGAGACTACATGAAATTTGTTGCATGTATATGGATGTTTCTCAGAGCTACTAGAGAAGATAACTGGAAACTTCATCTGGAGTCCCTCAAAGGCTTGACCAAGTACTTATTCGCACACGATCGTTTAAACTATGCCCGCATGGTCCCGCTCTACCTGGCGCAGATGGAACAGATCGAGACAAGTGATCCTGATATATATGAAGAATTCATGAAAGGGAACTTCTCTGTCAATAAGAATGAGATCCCTTCCTGCGCCATTGGTCCTGACCATGCCATAGAGCACGTGAACAAGATCATGAAGATCCGAGGGGGTCTTAAGGGATTGACCCAGCAGCCAGCAGCTATGGCTAGATGGTTTCTTATCGCACCAGAGTTAAGTCGCCTAGCAACAGAAGCATTAGCCATGATGGGTATACAGACCCACATATTGACACGCCATCACGATTTATCTGAGGCTGTGATCAATCGCTACGAGGAGAACGTTGGGAAGTTGACTGGGGAGGTGTTGAAAGTAAGCAATCCATTCCAAATGAAAGAAAGTGAGCTGCTCAATATAATCACCAAGGCGGTCATGCCAGATCCAGTCAAGGAGGCAGTGCTGATGCGCGACGAAATTGGTCAGGAACGTTTTGACAAATATGTCAAAGACAGAATCACTGAACGCACTCTGAGTGTTTGGAGCACGATGAAAAAGACGAATCTGAAGACATGGAAGACTGCAAGAGTGACAAATAAGAGCACGTCAACGAACGGTGTTACAGCTTTGAAGGATGACAGAGCCCTATTTGCAGGTTTTCTTGTTGTTGTACTCTCAAGACCCGAGCTTGACGTAAAGGAAAGCATCAGTAAGTTTGAGCGGGCTGAGTTTCCTCGAGCACTCTTCACTTCTGATGGCAGTCTTCGGCATTGTGTTGGCAAGAGCAAGCTGATGACCATACTGGAAGATTTGCTTCCACAACAGCTACCTGTTCCCGCAGAGCAACAGCAACATGGCAGGTATGTCGTCATCATTGATGGAATGGCGGTAGTACAGTCAATGGGAAAGCCTACCTGGGTGAAAACCGGCCACGACCTTGCCAGTCATTTCGTGGAAATCATCGACAACAGGTCAAAAGAATCCAGTGAAGTTCACATTATCTTTGACCGCTATGACGTCCCAAATTCGCTCAAGGAGAGGACTCGGCAGATGCGTCAAGGCCTCAATAGGCCAATCGTATACCAGATCTCAGGTGATGCAGTCATCGAAAAGATCACGATGAAGCAGCTGTTGAGCTGCAAAGAGAACAAGGAATCGCTGTCAATCTACTTAGCATCCCACCTGCTCCAGTGCAAGAAAGATTCCCAGAAGGCTTACGTTATAACCTCCAAGAGCAATTGCATGTCATCCAACAACTTACTAATTGAGCATCTAGAAAGCAACCAGGAGGAGGCAGACACTCGTATGCTCCTACATGCTATTGATGCCACCGACAGAGGAGTTTCTTCCATCTCTATCCAGAGTCCTGACACCGATGTATTGATTCTGGCCCTGTGGATTTACAAGAGACTATCTCCAGACACATCACTGGTGGTTGGCACAGGGGCAAAACGTCGATCCATCCCCTTAGGTCGACTGTACGATACCGTTGGAGAGGATGTTGTGGAAGCGTTGCCTGGGTTTCACGCTTTCACGGGATGTGATCAGACTGGCACTATCTGTGGTAAATCCAAAATTTCCTGTTGGAATGCTCTAAAGAAGGCAGACCAGCAAGTGATAGATGCATTTTCAAGCCTTGGGAACTCGGCACTCGTTCCAGAAGATGTGTATAAGATGCTAGAGCGTTACATGTGCCAATTGTACGTACCCTCAACCCAGATTACAAGCGTCAAGGAAATGCGATGGTTCTTATTCAGCAAGAAACAGTATACCGACGAGAAGCTCCCTCCAACTGAGGCAGCCCTGAAGCAGATGGTAAGGCGTGCTAACTATGTTACACTTGTGTGGAAAGAATGCGATATTCCATGTCCGAAACTCCCAGCCCCAACGTCTCATGGATGGAGAGAAGATGGCGACCGATTGCAGGCTGTTCCAACCATCTTGCCTCCTGCACCCAAGGCTGTGTTGGAGCTCATCAAGTGCGGATGCAAAGGAACCTGCACAAGAATGATCTGCACGTGTAGAAAGCATAGCCTTAAATGCACTGACATGTGCACCTCTTGTGAGTCAAGATGCGAAAATAGGAATGCTGAGGATGCTACAGTTGAGAGTGATGACAGCGACGACGAGGACCTTGTTATATAGTAGACAAGTGAAATCTCCCATATGGAACTATAGGAAGTGGCTTTTACTTTACCTTGCATGCAGTTTTATGACGTCATAGCTAATTAGCATAAGTCGAGATGACCCTGTTTAAACTGAAAAGCCGTTCTACATCCAACATGTCAGTTGAATGCATGAAAACGGAAGTAGCACATAAAATAAACGCCAGGTCATTGTTTGCAATCTGATATATTGGCTTTTACTGCACCTTGCATGCAGTTTAATGACGTCATAGCTAATTAGCATAAGTCGAGATGACCCTGTTTAAACTGAAAAGCCGTTCTACATCCAACATGTCAGTTGAATGCATGAAAACGGAAGTAGCACATAAAATAAACGCCAGGTCATTGTTTGCAATCTGATATATTGGCTTTTACTGCACCTTGCATGCAGTTTTATGACGTCATAGCTAATTAGCATAAGTCGAGATGACCCTGTTTAAACTGAAAAGCCGTTCTACATCCAACATGTCAGTTGAATGCATGAAAACAGCAGTAAAAAGTGCAGAAAGTTTGTCAAAATCGATTTTTATTGGCTGTCCACCATCATACTATAGCTAATTCATGACGTCATAATTAATATGCATAAAAGATGACGTCACTCTGGTTGAAAAAATTGGTGACAAATTTAATTTTGATTTAACATGCTCCAAAGTGTTGATTTCTGTAAAGAAACTAAAATGATCATGAAATTCCCACGGGAGTGACATAAGGCCCCTGACTAAATCATTGCGAAAAGAAGTTGAACTGATGAATGTTACAAGAGATTGTTTTAAAGACATTGTAGTCTCATTGTCCCGAAGTTTTTCGTTATAATGGGAGTTGGCAGTTTTTGATTTTGCTTTTCCCTGTATACAATATTTTGCATTTTTGCGATTAGCAATTAGTTCCTAACCTATTCGTTCCTTCCTATTGAATACGTACAAGTTAATATATTTTTGGTAACATTACCGTTACGAGGTTTGATACGGAAAAGCATCAATCATAATGCAAGTTTTAATTGCATTCTCTTCCAGATGACTCCTCTGCCAAAGATCGCATGGATCTTCACAGCGAGCTCGTGATCATGAGTGGCATCGGGTATCATCCAAATATCATCAATCTGATAGGTGCTTGTACTACACAAGGTAAGATATAATGTACTTTGTCACGCCTGAACCTTATTTCAAAATGACAAAACAGGAACGTAGGTGTATATAAACCAGTTCGTGTGTTATCTCTAGTCTCTAACAAATCATGGCTAAATCAGTTTAGAGCCAATACTACGTAGACTAATAGAACTACCCTAAATTTTGAGTTCATTTTTACTTTATTGAATCGTACCTAAGCTCCAGACCTATAATCACTGCGAGCCTTTCGACATAAATAACACTTTTTGCGAATGAAAAGAGAAAGTTGGTGATTCGGGCTATGAAGACATTCTACATTTAAAAGCACTTTGTCTAACTTGAAGCTTATAATAATATTTACTTCAAACATGTTAGACTTCATAACTCTGGAAAACTGAATTGCCAGGAAAACATATTACAATAAATATACTTGTTATAAAATGGTCGGTCCGCTTTGGGAAATCCAACACATCTCCTTTTATTGTTGATTACCTAACATCATAGTGAACAAGTAGCGAGCGAATGATAAAAATGCTCCATCCCAACAACTCGTTCCTGTGCTTCGTATAATTAGGCCGTAGTTACATGCCAGGGAAGGTTATGTTTTACTTAAGTATACTTATGCATATTTATTTGTTCTTGAGGCAAGCCTTGCCTTTGTAGTGGACCTGTTGTTGAGTTGAAAGTAGTTTTAACTTATTGCAGCTTATTTTATGAATACCCTAATATCGGGAATTATCGATTTCAAAACTAATTTTTTTAGGAGTCATAAACAAAGGTTCTTCAATAAATTGGCCAGGAACTAGAGGTAATCCACACGCGTGAAGAATATAGTATTATTCTATAGTTCGAAATTAAGGAAATCGGAGTTCCTTCATATTCCTAAACGTCGATATTTTTAAACAGACTGTTCGAAATTACAATTGAAAATCGTTTGTAATTGTTCAGTTTCACTTAAATGTTAACAAATATGAATATTTTCCTCAGTGTCATGGCAGGATTCGTTTAACCCTTTGTTAATTCCAGTATATTTGTGTTACTGTTTTATGTCTAAACAGGACCGTTGTACGTCATCGTCCAGTTAGCAGAAAATGGCAGCCTCCTAGAATATCTGCGACGCAACAGAGAGATGGACGACGACCTGAATGCTTGCTCGTTGCCTGATAGTGAAAAGTTCAGGATTGCCCTGGATGTAGCTAGGGGAATGGAGCATCTGGCAATGTTTAAGGTAAGCAGTTGATCCTAAACATATCGTTGTAGAATGAGTTCGTTTATGTGCTTATTCTTCCATTCTTGAAAAATGCATTGTGCAAAATGTTAATATACGGAAACGGATTTATTTTACAATACAACGGATTAAGCTATGTCCAGCTATGTCTGCTTTGTCAGCGAAATTTAACACCACATTTCATCAATAAAAAGTTAGTAAGTCTAGCTTACTGCCTTGGAAAGGGGGGTGCACCTAATTTTAATCCTTAGCCCTTCATTAGAGCTGCAACGAAGTTTTCGTTGTGATAAAGCTGGCGTGATGTTGTTACAATGTTTTAAAATCCTAATTAGACTGTTCGTACATTTGTAATATTTCTTTCAGAGAACTTTACTTGAACAAAAACGTAATGAATTTAATATGTCATTGTAGATTGTATCGCTATATTAAGAACACTACAAGTGCTGATAGGTGTGTTTTATTCCTTTTAGTATGTCCATCGCGATCTTGCAGCAAGAAACATTCTTCTCGGAAAAGATCTTGTCGCTAAAGTCGCAGACTTTGGTCTTGCTCGGGACGTATGTGAGACCGGAATATACGAGACGAGTACTGCTGGGGTAACTATTACAATCAAACGAGTATTCAAATCTGTCCTGCCTGATATTAGTTCCACAATATATGACCAATGTAACTTAGTGGCATACGTTAGGATATGACGACGGCAAAGAAACGACGGATTATTATTATTGTTATAATTTGCGCGTATATTTCCTGAACTAAGTAACATTAACATGTTTCATTGGTTGATTTACTGCGTGTGGCCACCATTTTGAGACGGACTGAAGAAGTTGTTATCATTCCATACTCGTTTACTTGCGAGTATTCCTAATAAAGATCAACAAACTTGTTTGGCATTTGATCCATTCTTTTTTAAAGATTAAAAATCGTGAAATAAACTATTTGGGAAAATACATCCTTTCTCTTCTTCGTTTAGGACGTTGCACTCCTCTTTCTTCCTTATTGAAAAATAGAAGAACACATGCCCTATGCCTTCGATGAACTTTTCGTGTCTATTTTCTAACTATTTTGCTTAACACATTTCCGTTTTAGGTAACTGGATCAGTTCTCGACAAAAATATGACTTATTCACTCCCCTGTGTTTGTTTCTTTGTTAATATTAAATATTTCATGTTTATTTTCCTCAGAGAGCTCTTCCTGTCAAGTGGATGGCCATTGAAGCATTAGAGACGCTCATCTTCACTACTGAAAACGACATGTAATTAACCTTTGTTTAAGAATTGCTCTTACCTATCTTTAATGACGATTTGTATTTTATCACTGTAAAAAAATGGGTTTTACCGGCCTCACAGTTTTTTGTGTAAATGCTTAGCTGGACGACACAATGTAAACTGGTTATTTTTATTTATTTTTACATTACGTTTTTATTTTTTCCTCTAGTTGGTCCTTTGGCATACTACTGTGGGAGATTGAGACTGGAGGTAATTAGACATATGAAATAACATCAAGAACAATACCTACCTCTTATGTTTATATCCTAGGATATTTTTATACAATCAAAAACGGACAACAAATGTTTTTCGTTTTCCCAAAAAGGTTTAAGAATGATGCTTTTGAAAATAACATAACACATTCGTAGCAGTCATCGATATATTTAGAAATATTAGGCGTAAGCAATATATAAATCTATACAAGAATAAGTACAAATTGACAGCTAGACGTTTTAACAGTAATGAGCGACTTAGGTAGAACTATAACGTAACGGTGCTATTATCTTAACCCTCGTTTCCATTTAACAAATCGTATACATATTCTATTGTCTATACTCTTGTTGATGATAGATGTTCAAAATTCCAATAGAACAATGGGTGAAGGAATGTCATCTACCTCTTTAAAGTGCACCTAACCCTTTTTGCAATTTTTACACATATGAATCTTTGAAAGGTTTTGAGTACTTCTGCGAAGAATAATCTATGTTCTAGGCTTGTTTGAAATGGTGAAAATTTGTCCTTTCCTGACCATGAGGAAATACAATTTCTAATTTCTCCTTTTATTAAATACAATGTACTGCTGTGTGCGCATCAACATATTTAGATCAATGTGGGCATTGTATATAATTGATTTAAGGCAACTTCGTTCCTATAACAGAAGCAACAATTGTAATGTTATCTTCAAGGTGAAAGGAGCTTGAGGCCAAGAGTGTTTCTATGACAGTGTCATAATTTCCAGAGTACCATATATGTACAAAGTTTCAATTGTCTTATACCAAATATTTGCATAGCTATTATGCATTTTGTGATTTGTCTACAGGTTGTATCAAGGTAATGACGTCATAGGTATCTCATTTGTATATTTTAAAAACCTGAAAATCTCTGGAACGAGAAGAGTGATATTGACTAACAGAAAACGCCACCCGTACTGATTTTGAAAGGATTTTAAAAAGAGATCAACTTAATTATGGATTCATAGGCACTTTAAAGTACGCATTGTTTAAACCATAACCAGAAGTCTCGATCATCAATGAAATGCGGCCCATCAGTTTACGATATAATCTATTTTTAGAACGGCGCTCAAACTACTTTGCGTGGGGGAAACAATGGCAGCCATTTTTTATTTTATAACACTTTTTCCCCCTTTCAGTACAACAAAGGCTTTCATGTTTTGGACGAATCAGAGTTGCTGGTGCAATTAATGCAATACTCTTGGCTATCGATTTAGCGAGAATCGTTTTCTAAAAATAGATTATACCGTGGGCTCAGACCTAGTGTTACAGATCGAGGGTATGGATTTCTTTTTCAAAGGTAAAATGCCGTATGCTGGGTTTTCTTCCACGGAGCTGACAAAGTCATTAAAGTCTGGCTACAGGATGGCACAACCAGCCAAGTGCTCAAAAGAGATGTAAGTTATTTGCCAACTTGATATTTAGCTATAGCATTACCAAGCAACTGTGTTCGTACCTTTCAGTGCTTTCTAACTATGGAAACATAAAACGTATTCGTATAATAAACATTTACCTGCATAAGTGTACATTAAGAACTTCACATAACTCTCACGGACGATCAATATAAATGTTACTAGTAAAACTTGTTTTCCAGTAGATTTATTCTAAGTTTCTTTGTTCATACAACAGGTACGCCATCATGACGAACTGCTGGGATGCTAATCCTAGAAGACGACCAAGATTCGAAGACCTCGCCCTGATGTCAGGAACCTATGCATGGCGAAAAAACAGAAGAGTAGAAACAACCACTACTCGTTTATAAACGTAAACGTATTCAAGTCTCGATATTCAAGAAATCCTTATTTGTTTATGCACAAACGTCAAATTAGTCTATAGAAAACATTTTATAAAATATCTCTAGTAATACTTGGGAAAAAATCCAACTAGTTTAAAATGTCTCTATCATGTCTCTATCTTCATGAAAACGACAAAAATTAGTCCGCATAAAGGAGTTTCTTTTTCAAAATATCGTCATCAATAAACATTAGTATAAAGTTAACATTTAGCCATATTACTATGGCCTCGTTAACGTTACGTAGGTCTTTTTGTCGTGTAGTTGTACTAGGCCCGTGAAATATAAATAGCCTATTATCAATGCTATTAACCATAATTTGTTTTTATCTCATTTGCTTGAGTTATACAGTAATACTTTTTGTGATTACGGTTTCAGTACATCCACCGTAATGTCTTTTTATGACCGTAACAATAACGTATTTCCCTTTTGGGATAGCTTTTATAGTTTTATTCAGAAAACCGTTCTTTTTTACAACATCAATGAGGTGTCGAAGCGTTTCTACCATAAATGTTACACATGTATTTTTTAGCATGCTGCTGAATATAGAATTGTTAAATATCGTTATGGTTTAAAATACTAGAACTGTTAATTTATCGTTTTTCGAAAGGTTGTATTTAAGATAGAAAAACAGCAAGGAAACGTAATAGTTTATTATTCAAACGTACTCAAGTAAACTCCAATACGAATACCAATACACCTATTTTAAAATGGCTTCTTCGAACACAATCAACAAGCCTGTGGTTCTTATTAACATAATTACTTTCGAATAATTATTTCATGGTCCTAGCCGTATTTTGTATATACCGCGTGCACTGATTGGCTAACAAGCATGTTGTGTTGTTTTGAAATGCTTGTTTTCTTTCATCGCACGTTTCAATCAATATCATTAAGCAAGTAAAGAAGCTTAATCACATATCATACTGTTATAAAACACTCCAGTCATTTGAGATCACTCTAGCAATGTGTTCGGCTTGTGCTTTCTCTCATGTTCTCAAATGCCTGTTGGGTTTTCTGACATTATAATACATGGCAAGGCTTCTTTATTTCTTAACTGGACGAAGTCATGGCAGCCATAATAATATAGACCCGAATGTCATATTAAATTAATTAGAAGCACCAAGTTTCGAAATGCATTTCGGACTTGGCCTGTTAATGTTTGTGATTTTTGATTGGACAACAAGTATTGATGTAGGTGTATATGGTACTATTTGTACTCCCAAGTGATATACATGTATATTCCAAGTCTAGTACCTCCTCATGATACTAATTAACATACAGTGGAATCCCGATTTCGCTAACCCTCGATCTCTCGAACCCCCGATTTTGGAAAAATTAACCCTCAATAACTCGAACCATTGAAAAGTTAATACTCATTTTCAGCACTGTGGTGTCAATTTCAGTTACATTCACGCATTGAAGCAAGGTAACACTGTGAACAATTGGTATTCTCTAATTTTATTACACGACACGCGATTTCTCGAAGTCCCGATTTCACGAACCAATTTTCGTTTCCCTTGGAAGTTCGAGAAATCGGGATTCCACTGTACATTGGATAATATTTTTTAAGTGACAGTTCATTGTCTAGTTAGATGTATACTTATATTGGCAAATGTAGCCTATTTAACAGGTGTGAAATATATGTGCATGTTGAATATTTTTTTCTCATGTGAATTCCAAGCTATAACTTTTAATTCTTTGGAAATATCAGTATATGTTCTGTATTTTTAGTGAAGTATCTTAGTCCATATATTATAGAAAACAAACGCATTTGAAATGTTCAAATAGTTCATTTAAAATAAAGATGCTTGATAAAAAGTCTCCAAACATTATCTGCAGTGATCATTATGTTATTGTTTGCTAGAAACTTACAAAACTAGGCTAACATTATCTTTAAAGTGCAAATAAAAAGAAGACTTAAAGTGGCCAAAAGCCCTTTAAATTTCGTGATCTTCACATTATAGCTTTGAATTGGCTCAAGGATTTGTTCCACGTATTTTACGTTTTCTAAGGTTCAAATTAAGGTTACCGTAGACCGTCGCGGACCTTTTTCTCCATAATTTATTTTTCATTCCTTGTAAAGTTTATTAATTGTATTTTATTTCCCTGAAAATAGCTTTTAAAAAATGAAAACTTCGCGAGATATTTGGAAAACCGTATTTCCAAGTAAAGTAAATAGATAGGTTAGGCGTGATAATCCTTTTGGGCGGCAAGCTCGTTGGAAAGTTTTACGGGAAACTACATCCGGAACATCCAAAATCCCAACGCATATGCATATCGCATGTGCTTTAGTGTTCACATGTTAGCAGACTGTACAGTACTGCTATCGTTCATTGCTCTTTGAGTTTTCATTAGAAATACTGTTTCAGCTCGTTTAAGGATAAATCAAAACGGAATCCCAGTCCTTTGGATGCCCTTTGACCACATCTACAGCCGCAGTTCTTGCTAGTTTGCTGCGATTTCTCTTTGGCTTTGTCGTACATAGCGCCATTGAATGGATCGTACGCGCATAATTCACTGTTATAAACCTCAGTCTGTTTTGCGTTTGTAGGCTTAGTACTGCTTTCCAATGAAATCTTTATTTAAAACAATAATTCCAACAGATACCTTGGTTGATAAGCTTTACAGTGATGTATTGGTTTATATGATTTCCTTGAAAGCGTAGCGCGTATATTGTTTTAACGAGAGGCACCCGCGTAAGTCTACGGCAAGCATAACTGGCGCCTGATAACGTACACTAATACTAAAATATTGGCCTTTTAAGGTCGGCGCACGAGAGGAGAAGTCCCAGGGACATGTCCTATTAGATTTAACCTTTGGCTTAAGTAGATCTGACCTCTGAATCCTAGAGTCCCTAAGAAATTCTTCATCAACAAGCTTGGAGCTGTTGCCGGTGACAATAATACTTGTAAAAATCTGATTACAATTTTTTTAAGCATGCCAGAGGCAGAAGGCAAAATAACCAATGATGGAGTCAACCTTGCTAAGATAAACATCGGGCATCTCGAAAATGCATTACCGTCCTTGCGCAAATCTCAGTTTTAAATTTAAGGAAAACTGTGGGAGAACTTGACGTACCCTTTCAATGAATACTAAGGTTCGAGCCGTGGAAAGTTCTACACAAGGTTCAGCTAAATCTATTGTGGAAGTCTGGAATTAAGATCAGCTAGATAATAAACTGAACGAAGTAGGCTCAAATTTGAGTTATGGAAAGAGGCATCCGTTATGCTGTGACGCACTCTCTTGAGAAAAATGTAAGATCTTAGTGTTAAGCCCACTGTACATCTGGACCAGCAAACAGAGCGAATGATATAAGAAACTGTGCATTGGCCTTATTCATCAAAGCGTGGCCAGTTAAAGTGCCTCTAACCCTTCTTGACATTTTTCTACTTATGAACCTGTGAAAGGTTTTGAGTACTTCTGCGAATAATTTTTTGGTTTACAGATAATACTCTTTGTCCTACGCTTGTTTGAAATGGTAAAAAACTGACCTTTCCTGTCCCATGACCGCGTAAGTAAAAGCCTGGGTCGATTTCCCGGGGTGACGTCATCTAATTAATTCGACTTTGCAATATTTTGAATAAATCACTGGAAAACTTTTACTATTTCCATAGTATGTAATTTGTTTGGAGAACGTAATTTCCATAGTATGTAAATTCGTTTCCAAATTATTTCCATACTTTGTAAATTAAGGTACAATGAATTTCCAATGTATCTAACGTTGTAAATACTTTGGAAACTTGTACAAGGCCGCACCAACAAAACCGATGTTGGAAATAATATGGAAAATGATTGAGTGATAGTATGGAAACAATTTGGAAAACTAAAAAGAAAATGTAAATCAGTTCTTTGGAAATTATCTGTAAATTAGCTTGGATAGTTTGGAAATTGTTTGGAAATAATCTCAATAACTTTGGAAATAGTTTGGAAATAGTCTTGAGCTAGTTTGGAAATTGTTTGTAAATTTAGATGGAGATAATCTCAACTTTAATTTGGAAATTGATTGGAAATGCAAAAAGGGAGCCCGAAATACTTTGGAAATGCAAAAAGGGGGCCCCTCCAATACTTGGAAATTATTTGGAAATAGTTTCGACTTACTTTGAAAATAAATTGGAAATGCAACCGAATGAAGCTCACAGTACTTTGGAAATGGTTTGGAGATTATCCCGAATAACTTTGGAAATAGTTTGGAAATAGTCTTGGGCTAGTTTGGAAATTGTTTGTAAATTTAGATGGAGATAATCTCAACTTTAATTTGGAAATTGCTTGGAAATGCAAAAAGGGAGCCCGAAATACTTTGGAAATGCAAAAAGGGGGCCCCTCCAATACTTTGGAAATTATTTGGAAATAGTTTCGACTTACTTTGAAAATAAATTGGAAATGCAACCGAATGAAGTTCACAGTACTTTGGAAATGGTTTGGAAATTATCCCGAATAACTTTGGAAATAGTTTGGAAATAGTCTTGAGCTATTTTGGAAATTGTTTGTAAAATGGCTCAACTTTAATTTGGAAATTGCTTGGTAATTCAAAAAGGGAGCTCGAAATACTTTGGAAATGTAAAAAGGGAGCCCCGAAGCAGTTCGGCCATTTGTTCAGCATTTCTCAGCAGCTGCAGGCAATCAACAAACAGCCTAATATTTAACAATTATTCACCGAAGTGGAGGTGAATAGTGGTGGATATTTACCGAGCCGCTTCGGCGAGGTAAATATCCACCACTATTCACCAACACTGAGGTGAATAATTGTTTTAGTATATACCACATTCCAGGTGAATAGCCAGCACCAAATAGTTATTTTTTTCCTGTCAAATGGACAAAAACTGGCGCGAGATGATCGCTGCTTTGCTCGGAGGTGAATATGAAATCATATTCACTGTTTGAGTAGCCAATCAGAGCGCGCGAAAAGTCATATTCACTGGTTTGGTATATACTAAAAGTAATTATATCTTGCGTGTGAAGAGAAGAAACGATTCTGCTTATCGGTAAGTCAGTCTATAGTATATTGAAGTTAAAACTTGTGCTGACCGCCCTAACTAAGCTTATAACTTTATATTAAAGGGACACTGTTAACCCCCAAATTATCAACTTTCTCATGATGAAATACAAAAAAAATGCATACTTAGATTAACAGAGTATTGTATCCAGGTATACAGAAGCAAATATGAGACAATTGCAATGAAGGTGGCAAAGATTCGAGTGGATGAAAAATACTCAGTGCTTTTCAGAGAACTTTACACTGTAAATTCAAAAGAGCTGTCCCAATAATAACCACATTGACCCCATAGATTTCTAGATTTATGTCATTTAGCTGGGAAGCGTACGTGCAATCGTGTTTTCAGTTTTCCATACATTGTCTGTTAAAACGAGTCAAATTCCGCGTGAAAATTTACAGACAATATATGGAAAACTGAAAACACGATTACACGCTCTCTAGTACAGCTACATCCCTCAATTTTCGATATGTTATTTTTTTACCTGGTATCTTAAATTTGTATCTGAAGAATATTTCATAAATTCGATTTTACGGATTTTATTTGGCATCGGATTCCCATCAATACCCATACAAACACTGTATTTCGCGCCATGTTTGCACCCGGTCTATTCTACCTTGGAGTTAACTAAAATAAATTAAAGCTCTTTGAAACCACATAGTCATGAAGTCATGATTCCTATGCCGTAGACCGCAGAGAGTGGTAAAACATACGCATAAAGCAGAGTCCGGACATTTTCTCATACCGTATAGCACGAAACTTTTGCGAGAGTATTATTTTGCGGAGTGGCGGTTTTTCGTGTTTTTCGGAAACAATATTTTGCGATTCGAGATGACTGAAATTTCTGCTGGGAACTATTTTTTGCGATTTCCTGTTCAATCAGCGGAACATTTAAAAGGAAGGAAGCTTAACATTTTCAACTTTTATATTACTTGTTGAGTTACCGTACGCTCAACTTTAATACGACTTTTCTCTGAATTATACAATCTTCGAAGGCGATACAGTATTACCCTAAAGTGACTGATGCAACAACAAAATCGAACAAAAAGCCTACCGGTACCCTGTCATAGGGCTACTAATTACCGAATTAACAAGCGCCGTTAGCTCAATTTAAATAGAACAAAGCACACGAGTCGGTAACGCTCCTTTATTCGGAAAAGTACTTTCAAAGTAGATACTGTAGATGGTCGACGCGAGCATTACGGGTTATTAAAACTTACATACCACGATAATTACGTCAACTTCATTATGGTTTTCATGCATGTAAGATTATCAGGCTATTTGGCAGTTGTTTCCAAATATGAGTTTCACTCGCTACAAGCTAAGGTAAGTTTTAAAACTTTCCGCCGTTTTAGATGTTAATTAATTCATTAGCTTGTTTATTCAGGAATTCACGCGAGTCGGTAACACTTCCTTTATTCGAAAAAGTATTTTCAAAGTAGGCGGATTTACCACAATAATTACATCATCTACATGTTGGCTTCAGGCAAGAAATACTAATCATTCGAAGATAGACGAAGATCGTAGGTGGATTGCAGAATCCCTTGTCGAGTTTCCTGTTGCAGTGCTTGCGCGAATGAAAATTGCAGCGTTTACCGTAGCTTTTGTCGAAGAAAAGTGAAGCGTAAATTTTAAAATAAAATTGAATTGCATGCCTTTATACACATTACTGAGAGCTTTTTGCATTACTATTCTCCACGTCCAATACATTACAGTAATAATAAGGAAAACATGTATTTATAACCTTTTAAAAGGTTGGGGGGGGGGGGAAATCGCTAGAGGAAGTGGGGAGCGAATTCAATAGGCCCCCGGGGGCGAATTCACGGGGGGTGGCAAAATCGCTGGTACACCGGCATTACGGTATACTGGATTCTATTACGAGAATGTATTCACTTGCTTTAAGATGCCATTGCTGTACATACATTGTACAACAGACATTTGAACGGCAATGCAATGGTAGTTTTGTTTCTATTAGATAAAAACTATTTACGCAAAGCTCGGACTGTTGTTTTCTATGAAAAAGCAATGTTAATAGTTCTTATTTAGTCCAATATCGTCTCAGTAATGCAAGTTTACATCCAAAAAGTAGAGTTGTTTATTTGACTGAAGGTAGTAAATTTTTACGGAGTATTTTTTTGCGGGAGTTTTTTTCTGCGGGAACTTATTTTTGCGGATAGAGGCAATCCGCAAAATTCGCGAAAATTGAAACCCGCAAAATGTTCGTGCTACACGGTATATGCGGATAATGGCTGAAAATAATTCGAAAGTACATAATATCATGAGAATAGGTTTCGCGAGTACGACCGTGTCTCCTGGTGAACAAGTAGAGACTGGTAACTACAGTACTGTAACTCGGTCAGCGGCAACACTCATGAGTATATCAGATTTCGGCGGTCAAACGAACTTCAAGTTCAACGGTTCCACGTCCGATGAATCACGCAGTTTTGAGCGGTCTTCAATGGATCTACACAAGGTTACAGCTAGTTTATGAGTTTTGGAACCAAGCTAAGAACTCATCAAGACGTCGATTGAACCGTGAATGGCTATTTATGGGCTGGTATCCTTGGAGGAAAACGAAACACTAAGAACAGTTGAATCGAAGATGATAGACGGTAAGTCAGTTTTAATTTACCTTCAAGTAGATATGTTTATCATTAGGTCCCTTAATAGTACTAACAAAAAGTAAATGAGTATTTCATGGACGAACTTTCTATGCAAAAACAGTGGCGCAGTGGTTCGATCCCCGGAAGCGGCGCCATATCGGCATATAATTGATATGTGAGTTAAGTGTGTTGGTATCTCGCCTTTGCCCCGAGCACAGGCTACCCTGGTTTAATACCAGAGCTTCTAATCTCTCTCTCGGAAAGCGAGGAGCGAAGCGACGAGAGAAAGAGAGAGAGAGAAGCTCTGGCCGCAGGACCTATGCATTCGGGTGGGAGTTCGGGTGGCGCAGTGGTTAAGTGTCAGTACGCCAATCAGAAAACAGTATTAATCTAATGCAATGTTAAAATACTGTAGACATAACGTTGTTGTTACGATGGTATGCCCTAAGCTATGGAACTAAAAATAGCAACAATAAATTAATCATGCTCTACATTTTCTAACATAATGTATTTCAATGTTATCTGCAAACTAGGGCTATTGTGAAGATCCAGTGACTGTGCTAAAAGATCCCAGCACAATTTCCTAAGTGGAAGACAACTGATTGTGGGTAAAACAGTGAGATATTTAAGGTGAGTTGAGTTCGTTGGTATCTCGCCCTTGCTCCGAGGGTTTTTCTCCGGGTTCTCTGGTTTTCCTCCCTCCACAAAAACCAACACGCTAAATTCCAAATATTCGATCTGTGGATTAGCCGGGACCTGGCTTTGATCAGCCCCCATGGTTGTTTCAGGTCTCGTTAGAAATTCAGAGTTTCAGAGTTTGCATCTCACTTCATGTTAAATCCTGAATGTAGCAGCTGATTGGTCAGTTAAAATTAGCATGCTTTCATGCGATGCGATTCGCTAGATCGCTGCAAAACAAAAACATGGATCGAAGACGAAGGACTCCCTGAGTATAGGAGACTGCTGCTCTTAAAATGTAACTCCTCAAGCCAAAATATCCCGTTGAACTGAGAAAGGATACCCTTGTGAACAATTGTCATACGTTTGAAGCTTTTAAAGTGATCCACTGTGTCAGAGCCGATAAACTGAATAGTTTACTAAAGCTCTAGAAAATGCACAATCTTTTCGTCTGAGTTACACAAAGTATGCTATGCACCGTGTTCTGAAAACCAAACGAAATCTCGGAAAATGTAACTCCTGAAACCAAAATATCCCGCTGAACTGAGAGAGGATAGCCTTGTGAAAAATACTTATAAGCTTGAATCAATGAAAGTTATTATCCACTGTGTGAGAGCCGATAGACCAAACAGTTTACTGATGCGCTAGAAACTGCTACGGCTTTTGCGTAAATAGTTTGACATTTTGCTCTTGCACAAGTCAGTATCAGTTAGTTTTTGGAATTTTTCGAAATTAAATCCTTTACCAAATGTCCTGATTTTCGTACACAACAGAACACATATCCAGAAGATGCAAAAGAAAAACAATTGTGGCATTTGGACAAATAGTTTAGGAGAAACCAATGCGACGAAAAGTCAAACATTCACGGCATGGCTAAGTTGCTCAGTTAAACTCTGCGAAATAATATTGTACCTTACAGAATAAAAAAATCTGTTTTTGTTAATGTTACCTTATTCTGTTGTTTAAATACACATAAACCATCAGCAAGACCTGAGTTCACTGAAGGACCAATATAAAGTCCTTAGAGCAAGTATTGCCTGTACAAAAATTGTAAACACATTAACATTCTATGGTTTTAGTAAATTTTGGGTCAAAATTTTATTGAAACTGAAATTCTAATGAGGTTAACTTTGCTTCTGGTTGCTCAATCATTATGGATTTCACCCTACAATATCAGTGGCATGTGTAGTTCATGCATGCATAACCTGAAGATCATAGCTGAAAGATTTCTGTGAAACTTAGGTAACATTCTGAATGACATGACTGATTTCTTTAGTCAAATGCTGTACCTTGCAAAATCTAAAATCACCAAGCTCTGAAAACAAAATCTGTTAGAATGTAACTCCTGAAGCCAAAATATCCTGTTGAACTGAGAGAGGATACCCTTGTGAACAATTCTTGTTTGAAGCTATAAAAGTGCTTATCCACTGTGTGAGAGCTGATAGACCCAATAGTTTACTAACGCGCTAGAAACAGCTACAGCTAACCTTTGAAACTTTGACATTTTGCTCTTGCACAAGTCGGTATCAGTTAATTTTCGGAATGTTTCGAAATGAAATCCTTTATCAAATGTTCTCATTTTCGCACACAACAGAACACATGTCCTGATCATAAGAAAGAAAAAAAGTCATGGCATTTGGACATATAGGTTAGGAGAAACCAACGCGACAAAAATACAAACATTCACGGCATGGAAACGAGGTTGAACAAAGGCAGCTACAACCATGCTCTGAAAACTGAACGAAATTGTATAGAATATAACTAATGAAACTGAAATAACCCTGGCTAGCAATTGACAAAAGACAGTCTTGCTGAGTATTGCGATATTGGAATTGCAAGTCCTACAGTAATTGTTGCAGTTGAAGGCAGATTTCGTGGGTGTTCTTTGAGGAATTCTCGTTTAAAGTATAGCTTCGCACCAGGTGATGTAGTCCAAATACATGTGTAGCACGAAACCTGTCAACATTGCAGTTTGACAGGATGAGTGACATTTGCGTATAAACCGGTTTATACAAGTTTACGTAATTAGATTTAACATGGAAGTGAGGTCCATAGGTCCTGCAGCCAGAGCTTCTCTCTCTCTCTCTCGTCGCTTCGCTCCTCGCTTTCCGAGAGAGAGATTAGAAGCTCTGGTAACCAGGGTAAGCACAGGCAGCCCAGACTCGACATATATTTCCCTGCTGTTGGGTTACCTTATGGTATGTTTCATAAGCGATCTCGGAAGAGTTTATATAAATGCGCCTTGTGAATTGTCTTTTCCGATTCCTACCAAATAAATCTTCAATAATAAAAGATTGATATTTAATTAAGTTGTGTGAGTGGTTTTGGGGCGATTTGGGGATTTCTAATGCTTCTTTAGATTAGAGGTCCCCAAATCGCCCCCAAACCACTCACAGAACTTCATTAAATATCAATCTTTTATTATTGAATATTTATTTCATAGGATTCACAAGGATCAATTATATACGCTTATGAAACATACCACAGGTAACCCAACAGATGTCGAGTCTGGGCTGCCTGTGCTCCGAGTGTTTTTCTCTGGTTTTCCTTCCTCCACAAAACCAACATGCTAAATTCCAATTGAATCAGTGATTTATCTGGGTCCTGGCTTTGATCAGCCTCTTGTGGTTGTTTCAGGTCTCATTAGAAAACATTTTAGTGTGAAAAACAATGTATAAATTATGCATGTGACCCAGGGTCCAACTGCCACAATGGCCACATGCATATACATTAATAACTGTTGGTGTATCAAGGATCAAGTGAAAATCACTTGCATATCAAACATTTTAGAACAACAAAATTCAGCATGATCTTTTTATCGGAACAATAATTTTCTATATCATGAATGTTTAGGAAATGTTGTTGTTCTAAGATGTTTGATTTTTGATAATTTTCAGTTGGATTTGTAAACTAAACTTTTATTTGAATTTGAATACATAGTATGGCCCATTTTAAAGCCAACTGTTTGTGAATTTGTAAACCAGCCCTAGGCCTTGGTGAATCCATATACATGTACGTTCCATATTTTTGGTCCTTGATGAAGAATAGTAAATTGTTTGATATTAGTACGACAAGAGTGTGATCGGTAATTAGTTGCAATTCTGGTACTATAACTGTGTATCTGATCATTTCTAGGAAATAAGTTTGAGAATAGAGGGGGGAAGTAGTTGATTATGATAGGAGAACATAAATTTAGCATTGTTGAAACTGTAGCTAGAACACTGCTAATAATTGTACTTTTCCTTTTTTTTCAGCATGTGTGTATGCCAGAAAAGCAAAGATTCAATGTAGTCTAAAGGACTGGAATACATGACTTTGTACATACATGTACAATATGGAAAGCACTTTGCAACAAGATTGCTGGTTGGCTGAGTACACATGGGAGAAGACCAAAGATAAGATGTACATGTACATGTACATTGTAACTATATAAAACATAAACTACAGTAGGCTAATTTAGCATAATATATTACTCATGTTTTTGTAATACCTGTCCAGCTAAGATATAATTTATCACAATTATGCTTACAACATTTTCTGGAATATTAAAGCCTGGTACATGAGCAGGATGATTTCAAATAAACACCATGCATGGGTACATGTATTTATATTGAGATGAGACCTTGGTTTTTATTCGAGATCTGGCCAGGAACCGATTATTGTGTCAGTATATCTACCAATTTACAAATGCCTGGTATACTATAGTTTAATTTCCACTGCTTCTATTCTACCGATTTTTCAGCACTTGGTTGCATTCTATCAACTACAAAAATTAATGTAACTAGCTGTAGTTTACGTGGTTATAATATTTAAGAAGTTGAGGTCTCATTCACTAGTTAACCCTATATAATTTTACGCCAAGCCAACTCTTTGCCGACACTGAGGGTGGTTACTGCCAGAGATTTGTTTACATCCTCAGTCGTTCTTTTACGTTCCCATTACTGGGGATTTTTTTCTTCATTGGCAGCAAAATGTTGTTCTTTTATACGTAAATGTTTGGCCTTGCCTGAGTAATAACAAGTGAAGTGAGTTTGTTGAACAATAAGAATTGTCTTGTGCTCATGTTGTTTGATATTCAACACTAACCCGATTTTCCCATGAGATACATGTAGAATGCACATTACAATTTATTCCACTATTGTCAAGATGTTTGCTGCCCTCTATGTTATTAACAAGTAATCAGATGGCTCCTCGTAAAATAATTATTAAAGTGAACCTTAGCTGAAAACAATATTTGTTCTAAAGTGTTTGTATATAGATGCCTAAATACATTGCTGTGTTTGTACACTAGATGCAGCGTTCGCATACATGTAGTAGTACGTATAGTAGTTCGTATAGTACTACGCATAGTAGGGGGGCATTTATTACAAATCCAGGCTTCTACCGTTAATAGCGATAAGTAGAAAAGAAAACTTGTAGCTGGCTTCATCAAGTAGAGTACACTGAGAAAGTTGCTAGTGCTTCAGGAGAACTCTGTCATTTATGCGCAAAAAGGAAGTAGGGGGGAGGGGAGGAGATGGAAGGGAATCCTGTGATTTTGAAAAACACCTAATTAGATATGCATGTCTGATCTGTCAAAACGTTTCTTCACTTATTGTAGGCCTCAGAAAATGTACATTTCCTCCAAAATTAATGGAGTTATCAACCTCCAAGTTATCAACATAACTTCTCTGTTATCAAGTGATTTTAATTTATTTAGTGTTTTTGTTACAAGTTTTCTATAGCAATTTGGCCACCACCAAGATTTCAATTTGGTAAACAGTCTGATGCGATTGTTGGTTCGTTCACAGCATTGTTTGCTGAAAACGGCACTTTACTTTCGCAATAAATTCAAAAATAGAATCAGTCACCATCATAGTTCTTACATACAGTACATGTATACAACAGGTAGTTCATAGTTTTGATAGAAGTGCTTGATAGAAGTGCTTGATAGAAGTGCTTGTTTTGTGCACTTAAATTTGGTCGAGAACCTTTTGCTTATTATGCTGAAGTTTTCCTCGAAATGCGATGTGGATGAAGAAATGATTGGTGCCATTCAAAAAAATTCAAAATCATAGGCCTTGCGGGCAGGCGTTTTTTTCTTCTCCACCCCCTTCTCTTCTTTTCCCCTCACTTTTTGTCCTCGCCCCATTCCTACTTGTCTGAAATTCATTCGCGAGCGGCAAACGTCCACGAAAGCTTGGAAAACCACTATGCAGGCTAATCTCATGACGTCACTGTGTTGTTCCAATTGTTACACAATGGAAGTGCTATTGTTTTCGGACAATAGGGGCAATACTGTGACATCATAAAATCCAAGATGGCGGCATGCAGGACATTCAAATGAGTTTTATCGATAGGAAGATCGGTGCATAACTGACATCTAGTGTACAATTTACTGGAGACAAACACAGAAACAGACTTAGGCATGCATAATGATAATTTGAGAGCAAACATTGTTTCTTCACTTTTAAATGATCACATTAGCCTGATTTTCAGACTGTATGAGGTCGTCCACTCACTTCCTCCCCCTCCCCATCTGATAGACTTTGGCAGAAACTGTGTTCTGGCCATTGTTTCATTTCGATCAATCAGAGCAAAGGTTTCATTTGAAGAGAACTGTGGTATGTGTAGTCAGGAGCAAGGGGAAGCCATATGATGGACGATACAGACAGACTTGATATGGCTTTGAAGAAAGCATGCAAAACTTTCTGCATTTCTGAATTATTTCCTGAATAGAGAACTGCATTATTATCCTTATTCCCGAGAAGGACCTTGGCCATCACAGAGCCCTGCATCTATAGGTGATGACCAGGTTGAGAATCTAGAGTACATGTACATGAATGTAGCCTTCTACATCGTACAACTTCTACAGCTCACCAGAAATGAGAAACAATTTCATGCACTGCAGAATATGTTTTACAGGTTCAAACTTTTGTCGATTGCTCAGAAGGGTATCCTGTGTGAACTGCTCTGGTTCTTTGGGCAGTAGAAACGTTTTAAACAGGATTTTTCGTACAGCATTGTATTTCAAGCGAATGGTCTCTAAAATTATTACCGGATTTGTTGTACTTTCAATATATGTCAAAATAAAGTGTGTTAAAAATTCTGAAAACAAATATTTGCCCAAATCTCGTGAAACTATTGCTATGACATACTCAGTATGTGTGTTCACTGCTGTAAAAAAAATCATTACATTTCATGAATGATTTGGTATTCTAAATGCCAAGAATCTGGAAACATTAGATTTATGGCATACAAATCGGAGGAAGATTAGTGGTAATTACTTTTCAAAGCTCTAACCCATGTGCACTGTACATGTGTGTAGATTCACAAACATTGCGGTATTGATAGCGCTTCCTATCTGATTTTTCCAGTACATGTCTGAGGACATGTTTCTCCACGCTCTGTTTCCATAAGTTTGGAGCTGTAGAATATATTCTGCAATGCATGAAAGTGTGTGATTATGGTGAGCTGTAGAAGGTTGTATACTCTAGATTTTCTACCTGGTCGTCACCTACATGTATATATGCAGCTACATTGTATGATGGCCAAGGTTCTTCCGGCAAACTAAGGATAATAATGCATTTCTCTGTTCGGGAAATAATTCATAAATGCCGAAAGGTTTGCATGCTTTTCTCCAAAGCCATGTCAAGAGGTGCGAGGAACAGAACAGGGAGGAGAGAGAAATGGCTAAAAAAATGTATGGAGGGAGAAATGTCCAGAAATATTAGGGAGGGAGAAAATGGGATCTACAGTAATGCTCTAGAATTTTTTTTTTTAAACTCACAAATATTCAAAAACTAGGGAGGAGAGAGATTCCACTACCACTTCCTCTCCACTCTAGTCTGTCCGTATCTTCCACCTTATTGGTTTCACCTTCAAACTCGGCATACCTCACTTCTCTAAAAATGAAACATTCACTCTGATGAAAATGACATCAGGAACACAGTTTCTGCCAAAGTTCATCAGACAGGGAGGAGAAGGAAGTGAACGGATGACCTTGTACCATCTGAAAATCAGGCTATGATCAGATATTCTACAAAAATACATCATGTTTGTTTTAACTTTGTGAAGGAATAACGTTGGTAATTATATGCAACATATCAAAAATCCCCAACAATATTTTAGACAATTTAGTTGTGATCTGAACATGTGTTGATTTTTTGTGGGAAATCCAAAAGGACTGACAGTAGCCATGATTTGTCATTTTAAAAATCTGAATCGGAAATATTGTTTTTCTTTAAAGAATGAATTTGATATTCAATTTACACTTTTCAAGTCCTTTAGAATAACATATAGTACAACTCTTAAATTGCGATGCAACTGTGTGTAGCTTTAAAACAAAAATGAACCTTTGGTCCTACCCGAAGATTCATTTATCTTATGTTTTTGTCAAACATGACGCAATAGTAAAAGGGTTTCATCTGATAATGCAATGATGAATGACTTTTTTAACCTGAGAGAAACAAAAGGGGGAAAACACAGTAAACAAAGTTAAATGCTCCAAAAAGAGCCTTTGATATATTTGGCAGAAAGTGACAGTATTTTAGTTACTGTAGTTACATGTATAGCATTATTTTCTTCATTCACAAGCTTGCATTTAGACAAGGGAACATATGTTGTACATGATTCGTATAATGTTAAATAAACATGTGTTGCAGCCTTTTCAATAGGGTTTATACAATTAATTCTGACCATCATCCCAAAAGTGCATTAAATGGTCCAATATAGGCATTTTGTTTGGGTCCAATCAGCCCTCTTATGATATACTGGATCCAAAATAGCTCCTCAAATGGTACTGAGGGCGGGTCTATTTAACTCCTAATTAAGGGCCATATCAACCCATAATTTAGGACAAATACCTCCTCAAATGGGTACCAAAACAGCCAACAGTCACACAGTATTTCGCACTGTTAATGGAATCGAACCTACATGTACATCTACATCTAATAATTGGTATTTGTATTTAGAAACTATTTCCAAATTAATGTTTTAATTTACAAACTATTTACAAAATTACTGTTCGTATTTACAATTTATTTCCAAATTAATTTGTTTTAATTTACAAACTATTTACAAAATTCACTTTCGAATTTACAAACTATTTAAAATTTTGTATATTTCAATTTCCAAACTATTTCTAAAGTAATCTGTTTGTATTTACAAACGTTTTCCAAACTTCTTGTTCCTATTTCCAAACTATTTCCAAATTAATCTGTTTTAATTTCCAAACTATTTCCAAACTTGTTCATATTTCCAAACTATTTCCAAATTAATCTGTTTTAATTTACAAACTATTTACAAACTTCTTGATCGTATTTCCAAACTATTTCCAAATTAATCTGTTTTAATTTCCAAACTATTTTCAAACTTCTTGTTCGTATTTCCAAATTAATCTGTTTTAATTTCCAAACTATTTCCAAACTTCTTATTCGTATTTCCAAACTATTTCCAAATTAATCTGTTTTAATTTCCAAACTATTTCCAAACTTCTTGTTCGTATTTCCAAACTATTTCCAAATTAATCTGTTTTAATTTCCAAATTATTTCCAAACTTCTTGTTCGTATTTCCAAACTATTTCCAAATTAATCTGTTTTAATTTCCAAACTATTTCCAAACTTCTTGTTCGTATTTCCAAACTATTTCCAAATTAATCTGTTTTAATTTACAAACTATTTCCAAACTTCTTGTTCGTATTTCCAAACTATTTCCAAATTAATCTGTTTTAATTTACAAACTATTTCCAAACTTCTTGTTCGTATTTCCAAACTATTTCCAAATTAATCTGTTTTAATTTACAAACTATTTCCAAACTTCTTGTTCGTATTTCCAAACTATTTCCAAATTAATCTGTTTTAATTTACAAACTATTTCCAAACTTCTTGTTCGTATTTACAAACTATTTCCATATTAATCTGTTTTAATTTACAAACTATTTCCAAACTTCTTGTTCGTATTTACAAACTATTTCCATATTAATCGTTTTTAATTTACAAACTATTTACAAACTTCTTGTTCGTATTTACAAACTATTTCCAAATTAATCTGTTTTAATTTACAAACTATTTACAAACTATTTCCAAATAAGGCCCAGTAAAAACTAGATTGATTTCCAAAATATTTACAAGTAAGTTAAATTATTATTTCCAATGTATTTCCAAAGATATATCGATACAATTTCCAAACTACTTCCAAAGAATCGAGGTTATTTCCAAATTGTTTCCAAACAACCTTCGCTCCCATTGCACTTGATTTCCAACTTATTTCCAGTGAAGTCCATACCTTGGAAATGTCCGTTTTTCTTGGAAATTTAGATTTACAATGAATTTCCAAACTATTTCCAAATTATTTACATACTATGGAAATCGGTTGAGTTTTCCAGTGAATACTTAGGATTTTGTCTAAAATGACTTTTTTCTTTACTAAGAACTCGCAAACTATGTATATTTTCTATAAATCGATGTTGTTGTGATAGAAAAGCAACATGGAGGATAATGCATTAATGAGATGACGTCCCCCAGGAAATCGACCCAGTCTTTTAACTTACGTGGTCATGGGTAAGGAAAGGTCAGTTTTTCACCATTTCAAACAAGCGTAGAACATAGAATATTATCAGTAAACCAAAAATTTATTCGCAGAAGTACTCAAAACCTTTCACAGATTCATAAGTAGAAAAATGTCAAGAACGGTTAGAGGCACTTTAACGTTGTCCGGCGTGTCACAATCGGAGAGAAAATTAGAGTCGATGGCGGAAAATAACGTTAAATTCCTTGTGACACGAAAGAACATAATAGTGCGGTACGACACAAATTAAGCAATTTATGACCGGCTCCAACTTGTAATGCTGATGGAAGATGGTTAAATGGTCGATTATTAACTTACCGCTGAAGTACTAAGGAGATACCGTATAGGATTTGAGTATAATGGGGTGCAGTCAGGGTCGGGGTTCAGTATTTTTTTAGGCAGTTATTTTTTTTTTAGCTACTATGTCAAAAAAAGACATTCTGTTGCCGCATTTTGATCGCCTGCCCACATGCAAGCACTGAGGTTCCCGTACTTCAGTACTTATCTATGTACTTCATCTGCTGATTTGTTTACCCAATGCCACGTCCCGACTTGAAATGTTCCGTATTTTGCATGCAATCCCGATACTCGGTATACCGGCCGGGATATATATGCGACCTTCTTTTGAAAACAATTTAAAGAAGGGGCATTCAGGGTTTTTTTTTTCCCAAAAGGGGGCAATCAGGGTTTTGGAGCTCGGATTCGGTCAAACAGGGTCAGGGTTTGAGCCTCTTGGCCTCACATACATACCCATTTTTCATGTAAGTACCCCCCCCCGGGACCGTATATATGTTGTTCAGATATTTTATTTTATTTTATTTACTTACTTCGGCCATAATAGAAGATACAAAATAGAATAAAGTAAAATATACAACAAACAAAACATAGAGGCCAGGAGAACCAACACAGCGTTAGCCAATTACGTTGGTTTCCTATGAAAAATAAAATTACAATAAATGATCTAATTACAATACCTATTTCAACCTAAAAGCAGCATTTGAGAGGTGCTGTTAACTGTCTTGCCTGGTGACATTTCAGACATACAGACTTCCAAGACCTAGGGTTCTCGATGTCAAATACAGAAGTGATGGCAGACACGTAATATTTAAATAGTAATGATCTAAACTTAGGTAAAGAGATATCTGATTTACGCAGTTCGTGTGGAAGTGTATTCCAAGTTCGGGAAGCTCTTATAAAATAACTATTTTGGTAACACAGGGTCTTGACATTAGGAATATGATAAGTAATAAGATTAAGTGAGTTATCCATCGAACGTAGAGAGATGCTTAAATTCACCCTGTTTACAAGCTTTGGCAAAACATCTGGAGCTAAGGCTACTAAACCGTGTTTTGCCTTATACAAGAAGATGAGGTCAAGGTATTCATACCAGTAACATAAAGGTAAAAGCTTTAGAGTTAAGAGTCTAGATTTGTAGGAGATGTCTGTTTGGAAGGGCAATAGGAGAATAAACTTAGTAGCCCTCCTTTGTGTTCTTTCTATATCCTGCATCAGATCGACAGTTTGTGGGCTCCATACTTGTGAGGCATAGGCAAGGTTCGACCTAACCAGGGACAAGTACAGACATCGACGGGCGCTAGTACTTCGGACTTTGACGGCAGAGCGTCTGAGTAGGCCAAGCAACTGGTTCGCCTTGGTGATCTGTTGACGAATGTGAATGGACCATGTAAGGTCGGTACCAACGGTCACGCCTAGGTCTTTTTCGCTAGGAACGTGGTCCAAAACTTGACCATCAATGGTATAGTTAGCCAATAGGGGACTGCGTTTCCTGGTAATGGTTAAAACTTTACATTTCTTCGCATTGAACTTCAGCCGCCAAAAGCGTGCCCAGGTCGCCAAATTAAATACCTCACCCTGAAGAATGGAGATGTCTGCTGGAGATTCCACTACCGAGAAGCATTTGGTGTCGTCAGCAAACATTGTCACCTCGACGGAGGACGAGATGATCGATAATGGGAGGTCGTTGACATAGATCAAGAACAGAAGGGGTCCCAGAATAGACCCTTGGGGAACACCGGAAGTGACTGGAAGCGTGTTCGACATCGCGCCATGAACTGTTACACGCTGCTGGCGACCAGAGAGGTAGTTCTTGAACCAGTCTAGCACTCCACCTGTGATACCAAATCTGCTAAGTTTGCGCAAGAGTAGTTTGTGGTCAACTGTGTCAAAGGCTTTAGAGATGTCGAAGTAAAGGACGTCGGTTTGTTTGCCCAAGTCCAGGTTTTGACCAATGCGATGGAGGACTGTCAGTAGCTGAGCGGTACAGGATTTGCCTTTAAGGAAGCCGTACTGAGCTTCAGAGATCATATTTTGAAGGTGGTCTATCAGACGATTGTAAATACAACGCTCCAGTACTTTAGCGACTATGCACATCAAGGAAATGGGTCTGTAGTTTTCTACATAACTCTTATTTCCTTTCTTGTGGAGAGGGGTGATGTTGGCAAGTTTCCATTCAATAGGGAGAGTTCCAAGCTTGAGTGACTTGTTAAACAGGTGAGTGAGGGAGTATGAAATACTTGACGCGCATTCCTTTAGTAGGCGGGCAGGTATGTTATCAGGTCCCATAGCTTTGTTTGGATTTAAAGACTTTAACACTTTAGATACTTCACTGGGTAGTAAGATTATCTCCGAGACAGTCACATTAGTTGTAGGTGAGTCAGGCGTCCATTCGTCATCGGTAGTTTTGGAATACACGGAGTTGAAATAGCGATTGAAAAGACAGGCTACATTTTTGGGAGTACTGGCACCGACACGAGCTGAATCTGCGTTGGTGGAAGCTATCGTGACTTCTTGAGGGACGCTACTAGACTTCGTTGATGTCTTGAAGAACGACCAGAATCGCTTAGGATTAGATTGCAGGGTAGAGCTCAACGAACCAAAAAATTGGTCCCTGCTGGCTTTTATTAGTTTCTTTGCACATGAACGCAGATGTCTGTACTTTTCGCGTAAAGTATCAGAATTGATATCCTGAAGCTTCCGACGCAGGGTTTCTTTCTGCTTAAGTAGATGTAAAATACTGCTATTTAACCAGGGTAAGGTATGACGCCCCTTTATGGTATTGATAGGGATAAAATCATTGGCTGCGGCAAGGAAGCTATCTCTCCATGAATTCCAATCATCGTTGATATCAGATGGAGAATCTGAAATCATCCAGTCAAGATCAAGCGACTCGATAGCACGATTCATTCCCTCAAAGTCTCCTCGCCTATAGTCGAAGACAGTTCTCCTAATTTTATGACTTTCTTTGAGCCGTGTTGTAAAGTCAAACAGAATGCCTCTGTGGTCAGAGAACAAGTTTAGTTCTTGAAGGTCGACTACCTCAATATTGTTAACCTGGTCCGGCAGGTTGGTGATGACAAGGTCGAGAATGTTGTTTCCTCTTGTGGGTGAAAAGATAGTCTGATATAGGAAATGGTCACACAAGCTGTTATAGAAGAAACTATCAGATTCACCCGAAGGGGTTACCGCACTCTCAGACCATGTGATTTTAGGGAAGTTGAAGTCGCCAGTGATGATGATTTTGTCGTATTGTCTACAGCAGTTATCCAAAAAGCTATTGAATGAAGACAGCCATTCATAAGTGGAATTGGGAGGCCTATAGCAGCTGACGAAGAGGATTTTATAATCTTGACTTGTAGTGCATTCAACGGAAACGATTTCGAGTCCCGCTTGAACAATAGGCACTTCTTTAGTACTAATGAATGAAGTATTTTTAGTAGCAATCAATACCCCGCCGCCGGTTTTAAATGTTCTTTCAGTTCTAAATAAAGTATAGTCTTGTGGGAAAATTTCTTTATCATAGTATTTATCTGATAACCACGTCTCTGTAAGGAGAACTACGTCAAAGGACTCCGTGTATGCAAAGTCTTGAAGACTTAAGAGGTTTGATAACCAGTCTCCTCCAGGTAATTTATGTAGACTGACCAAGCTGCGAGCATTCCAACTCAGACAACGAAGGCAAGATTTAGTTTGCCCAGATACTGCAGCCTTGGGTGTAGTGATGCCGCGATTACTTTGGTTAGTTATGCAGTCGTCTGGTCCAGGATTTAGTTCAATATCCATAAAGATAGATAATGTGAGTGGAGGAGTGATGTCAGGCGGTGAGCTGCAAGTGTATCCATGTTTTCCCCACGTAGAAAGCGTCCGACGAATGCGATATTTACCAGCACTTAGAACCCTAACATGGACACTCTTTAGACGCACAGCTCTCATAATTTTGAAAGTAGTAAATTTGGCATTATTCTGGAAGTTAATTAGATCAGAGTTTATGCCGGTTGTATCCACTTTTGGCGACGTAGCGTCGTTGTTACTAAGTGATACGAGGAGGCAAAGAAAACCAGCTGAGAAGAGGAAGAGTTGTCCAATCGCCATACTTGGTTCTCTCGAGAGCGCGCACGAACTACCGAGTGCGCGCTTAGGCCGTTGTAGTTGGTTGTCCGTTAAGTGGCGATCAAGAAGGGCTACTGGGTACATGGTGAAAATAATTATATCCTAACTGAATGAATAATTTGGTTGTGATGGATTAAAGCTCTAAAAGCTTAGGTATAGTATCGAATGGTGTACAGAATCTTTAAATTTTGAAGAGTGGTAAGTATCAAGTAATCCACTTATAGCATTAGTATGTGATTCCGGTCCAACAGACATGTTGGGTCGATGTTTAGGACCGTTTCAGCCGGTCAACTTTTCATGCGCCGAACATTATCGATGGATTAAGTATCTCAGAAAAGCGACGTCAGAATCAAGTTTGAATTACAGTCGAACCTGTATATAACGGTCACCCTTGGGACTTTAGACATTGGCCGCTTAATACAGGTTCACCAAAATACTTAATGGGCGAGGACAAATGTCGATTTCTTCAACTCATTCAAGCAAACAATAACACAATCAAGCGATATCTCTACGTTATGCGTTTACTTGTGCCAAATTACGACGATATTGGTGAATGAACTACTATATGAACAATAACCGCTTTGTAGCGAAGTGTTGATGGTGCAATAAAATCGTAAATTGATATGTGGTTTTAGGTTTCCATTCAAAGGTGGCCGCTTAATACAGGCCAAAATAACAAAGACAGACAAACACGGGACTGCTCAAGGGTGGCCGCGACCGCTTAATAGAGGTGACCGTTTAATACAGGCAGCAAATACAGAGATTGTATGGAAGAAAATTCGGGACTTTGAAAACTGGCCGCTTAATAGAGGGTGGCCGCTTAATACAGGGCCGTTATATACAGGTTCGACTGTAGGTACGGCATATGCTGGCGCATTATACGACGCTGGAGCGGCGTTGATGCAAACGCCACTCTTCTCGTGTGCTGAACTCAATGCATGAATTATGTTATCTTGAAGTTAAAATTTCGCGATTAAACTAAAATTTAGACCCAGATTTCCTGATCGGTTCAACGAATTGAAGTGTCTATATATAACCCTTCCTTTAAGTTTTATAGCTATGCACCTTCGAAATGTTTTGAATACTTCTGTGAAGAAAGTTTTGGTTTACAGTGAATACTCAATGTTCTACGCTTGTTTGAAATAGTGTAAATTTGACCTTTCCTGACCCATGACCGCCTAAGTAAAAGCCTGGGTCGATTCCTGGGTATGGATAATAATGCATTAATGAGTTGACGTCTGGCGCCTTTATATCACATCAACATCGATGTATAGAAAATATACGTAGTTTGTAAGTTGTTAGTAAATAAAAAGTCATTTTAGTCAACATTTTAAGTATTCCTTCAAATTATTGCAAGGTCGAATTAATTATATGACGTCTTACAGGAATCGACACAGGCTTTTACTTGTGTGGTCATGGATCAGGAAAGGTCGAATTTACACCATTTCAAACAAGCGTAGAACATCAAGTATTCACTGTAAACCAAATCTTTATTCACAGAAGTACTCAAACCGTTTCGGAGGTTCATAGCTATAAACATTGCAAGAAGGGTTATAGTTCGTCGTCTGAATCAACCAGTCACTCGAACGTCAAAGTTAATGGCACTGATTTCGGCACATGAAAAGATCACCTCTGAAACGGGCTCGTTTAATCACATCTAGTGCGAAAATGTGTCATTATTTGATTAACCAAAATAACAAAGACACTTATTATTGCTCTTCATCGAAGAAGCGTAAACAACTGTATTTCCAAAAATAAAAGATGGATGATTGTTTCCCGATACTCGATATTCTGCATAAGATTTTCAAACACCGAAGCTTCTACTCCGGAGCACCCGAAAGTCGCAACCACTGCAATTCCTAATATAAACTGATTAGAGATAAAATTCAATTTCATTCACTGCCGCTGTTTATGCAAAATTCTTGTCGCAGTATTTCATACTCGATGTGTTGACAATGCTGCCCATGTATTGGTCTCAATAAGGTGAGACAATATTTTTCTTTTTAGGGATGGTTCGTGCCTTTCAGTTGCAATCTGCATTAGTAACTGCGGTTGTTGAACTATGTTCCTTTTTCTTCATATGCGTACCGTTTATATTAACTGGTATGGGCATGCAAGAGAAATATCTTAATAAGTGCCGACGAAGCTTAATCCCCATGCGATATGAATTTATTGCTTAAGTTTGGCGTAATTAAAAGAGTCATCCGATATTCCAACCTCGTTACTATGCTCCTTTCCTCCTGCCGCAAGAAAAAGGCGCTGGCTGGGGCTGCATGGTTACGTATTTCCACGACAAAAAAATAAAATATGGAAGGCGATAAAATTCAGCAGTTTTGCCAAACGTACGGCGCCATGTCTTTGAACAGTTTGCATCACGCAATTACAAACATCATCTATTCTAGTTTTCAGTTGAGTGTAGTGAAACCAAACGCAAATTACCCACAGCCAGCCAATCATAGGAGCGAGTAATCACAAGTAAATCATAAATGGCCTCCCTGTGAGCCAGTGACAAACCAAAGCAAAACCAAAACCAATTTGCGTTTGGTTTTACTTTGGATTCTGATTGGTTGGTTTGTTTTCTCAGCCAATAGGAGAGCTTAGTAAAAGCAAAACCAAAACACTTCCGATACTCAATTGAAATTCGCTCTATAAACCTTAAACCAAAGCAGGTGAAGTGGGGGACTGAAGGCAAGTCCGCGACAACGTTTGCTTCCCACAGACTTTCTGTTGAACTTCGTAATCTTTAGACACTTCAGTGTTCGAGGGGCAGATGGTGAAACCTCCATACACCTTTTCACTCTCTTTTAGGAAGTGTGGCTTGCACAAACTTTCGCCTTAAAGTTGTTTAATCTCCTATGACATGGCTCATACACTAGACGTGGCAAACTTTCGTGCTGTGGAAGAGAGCTTCCACACAGCTCCTCGGCTGCGAAAAGAAGCGAATGATTTTTCCTATGCCTAATATCACCTGTGGACTGGCAGAAGCGACAACAACTTGATGCGGATGAACTATTATAAACCTTTTTCGGAGTTTGCATAAGATCTATGTGCTACCGATAGTTTGTTTTGATAACAAAAGGTCCGTTCCATCCTAGACTTAGTAAGGAGAGTGTTTGACTTTTCCGCCCCTCCCTCGTGTTCAAAATTTGTTACACAACAGATTTCGCGTGCCACGTGCCCAGCCCCAACAAGGTAGGTGGCAGGCGGGAAAGACCCTGGGAACGAGGTTGCCGATATTCGTGGTCGAGTTTCGGCCCTTTTTCCTTTTGTGTATGTAGATATATGGTGAAATAAGCAGTACGTAATTTTCCATAGTTGATTTGTGATTACATTACGTGTACATGTATGAACTTTGGAGTATATTCTCTATTTCTTTCCTGTTAAAAACAATATATGTTATCCAGTTCGTTGACCCACATCAATACATTTGCAGATCGAGTCTTTCATAGTTTTCTTTGCAGCTTTCCGAAGATCTTTCATCCTCCAGAAAAAGAGTAACGGATTTCCTGTGGAATTGAGCATCAAAATAAGATCACTTATCAAATAATATTGTTGACCGCTTATACTATCCATGTCAATCCCGGCACTACCTAGGATTCCAACGGACATAAACGGAGAGTAAAACAGTATCAATAACGAAAACAATCAAAATCATCCTCATTAAAGATTTTCTGAACTTCACAATGTTGAAATTTCCAGGTCCTTTTGCCAGTTCAATGTTTTGAGGGGCACCAGCCGTTTGACGTGAGAGCTTTCTCAGTGAAAAGCAAGCGACTGAATAGAACGTACTTAAAAGTATGAGAAATACTATACCAAGTACAGCTACTGTTGTAAAAATGATATGTAAACTTTGAAAAGCGAGGAAAATAACAATTGCAATGCAGGCAGCCCACGTAAACAAAAGGAAGACCTTGATGCGTTTGGTAGTAACAGTAGACCGATAGTTTAACTTTAGTTGTTCTGCAAGACATCGATCAATACTTATTGCTAACATTGTTACACCAGATATCATTGGAAACCCGAAGCAGAGGGCTTTAGAGGTCATTCCAGTACAACTCAAAAGGTTCAGGATGAGCCGTGGAAATTATCCAGATGATGTAAACAGGCTCAGCAATGACTCCAACGAGAAAAGCATGGATGGTCTGTGTAGAGATGGAGTTCTCCGTATCGAGACGATAACAAGAAAATTCAGCGTTGCTGAAAGCAAGGCAGATATAACATTGGCAACAACATTGTAATAAAGTAAATTGTTGACAGTCGTCGTTGGGTTGTGTATAAGCAAATAACATCTCCCCTTCTCCATTGTTTTCTATCGCAGAAAACTAAATGTGAGTAAATCAGAGTATCTTGATTTCAAAGGATGTGTTGACAGAAGTTTGTCTTTCCGTGTTCATTTACAGCTGCAATGAAGACACAGCAGAGCAACGCTCAAATCAAAATGATAAAAAGCAGAAAACTGTTATCATTAACATACAGTAATTCTGATAAAACAATAAAACGAAATAACAAAACTCAGTTCATAATGTTTAATTAGATGTTCTTTGATCTTCTCTCCTGACGATCCTTTTTTTAAGTTGACCTTTTTTATTAATAAAATAATTAGGAAGACGTATAAACAAATCGTACAATATTAACACTCATTTTATCATGCTTTGAAGGATAACGGCTTATTAAACTGTGTGTATCTTAAATCCATCTTAAATTAATTTTAAATATGAAGGGGATACTGCATTACGAAGAACATACAATATTTCCAAATATATTAAAACATTATTTGTTTTATTAAATTTGAAACCTAATCAGTAAATATACTGCAGAAATATATTAGAGATAGACAATATATAATAATCTCATACACATGCATAATTACTGAGGAAACCAACCAATCAAAGGTCTATAAATCGGTCACATGATGATAATGGAACCTGGTCCAGTCAAAGGACTGAATTAATTATTTTCAAGTTGTAGGACTGAATTAATTTTGTTCTAGTCCTAGGACTGCATTAATTTTGTTCTAGTCCTAGGACTGGAACAAACTTAATTCAGTACTACAACTTGAAAACATTAGTTCAGTCCTTCTACTTAAGCCTAGAAACAAAAATTACAAGTCAAACTACAACAACAATTTATTGGTAGACATTTTACAATGCATGAAATCATTTTTCCCAATCTTCGTCCAGGTTTTCTATATCTTCCAAAGATAATTTTAAACTGGTACTCTCCAACGCAGCGACTTTGTTTTCTCTACCTTCCCGCCATTCAACGAACACGTTTACAGCCCATTTGAAGCCATGACTAATCAAATCGAATCTATAACCTTGGATTTGTTTTTATCCAGTTTTTCATTCCCAGGAGGCGGTGGTGAACAAACTCCAATACAAGTGCTTTAATTAAGAACAATTCGTTTTTGTTTTTTTCAAATAGAGGGAACGCACTAAAGTGTGAAATTATACTGAATCTAAGTTATACAAATCCCTTTGTTTTTCTATTGTTTAATCAGTGCTATTTTGTATTACTATGTTGGTGTGTTCATTCTAATAGGCGAATTGATGTCATTTAAACATTGGACGATTTAAATTAAACCCAAAGTGCAAACAACAAATGTTGGTTAATTAGCTTTTTTAAAACTCTCATTAATTATTCGTGACTATGAGATGTCAGTTCAAAGCCGACAATTCGGACTGGACGGGATTTCAAGTCCTTGCAATAATTGCGCGGACTTGAAATCCCGTACAGTCCTCATTGTCGGCTTTGAACTATTACATGAAAACCATCGATTCAGTTATGTTCTTATTCGCATGATTTATGACTCTCTCAATCAAGGGAAAATATATCTTACACCCATTTACACCATTTACACGCTCAAAACACGACTGCACGACACCCCAAATCTAGGCACGGTGCCAAGACCACGACGAGAGGTACGATGGGTAACTAGTTCCTGTATAAACTAGTGTTGGTCTGCGTCGGCGGGGAAGATAAACACAGGTATAATCAACTAAAGTCGATTGAGGTATGCTAACCGCCGTGGGAAGCCAGCCCTTCGTGAGAGCAAAAGAAGGAATTGTGGGTGGCGGAACGGTTTATATAGTGTTGAATGCATGATTACTGCTGAGGAAACATGTACTTGGATCAATTGGGATCAAAGAAAATTGCGCAACGCAAAGTGTTGAGTGCATGATAACCGCTGAGGAAACATGTGCGCGGATCAGTTGGGATCAAAGAAAATTGATCGAGGTAGTCTCGAGAGGTAGTCTCGGCACATCTATAAGTTGGTGTTCTAGTGCCTTACTAAACAATGGACTGCTTTGTTTACACGTTCAAAGTTAGTGGTGCCGTGCTGCAATTTTATAGGAACCGTGCCGTGTCGTCTCTTGGACTTCAGTTTAAGAAGAAAGTTTATTGTTCACACCTATCTTCCGGGTGTATTTAGATCCAACGTTCTTTGCCTTTTAGTCAAATGAGTATTGTATTAAATTAGATCATTTGTCGCTGTACGGAATGTTTCCAAAAACATCTTCAATCTACATAACCGTTACCACGACAACAAAAAAAAATATTTTCTACAGACAATTGCCACAGAGAAAAGAGCAACTGGAAGTATGCCTTTTGTAATTAAAATTAACATTTGGAAACACCATGCTATACCCTTAAAAAACCTTCCAGGTTTATTTCGTGATCCAACGCTATTTGCCTTTAAGGTTACAAGGGTGCGTTTCCAGTCTAAATTAAGCACAGGCAACCCAAGCTCTAATTGTGCGTATTTGTCAGTATAAGATAGGGAACTACTAAACGGGGAAAATCACGAATTTTACTACTATTGATAGGTTAAAATCAACTGAAATAAACGTACCTTTGCTCTATTTGTTGTCTTTTGTCAACAAATAGAGCAAAGGTACGTTTATTTTAGTTGATTTTAACCTATCAATAGTAGTCAAATGGCTTGGTATATAACGTGTTACAAGATACAATGATACGGAGATACCAAGATACAGTGATACAGTGATACGGTGATACAGTGATACAGTGATACAGTGATACGGTGATACAGTGATACAGTGATACAGTGATACGGTGATACGGTGATACGGTGATACGGTGATACGGTGATACGGTGATACGGTGATACGGTGATACAGTGATACGGTGATACAGTGATACAGTGATACGAATGGGGGGAAAATACTTTCCCATAGAAATGTAGTTTTGGCTAACCTGAATTTCAGCCGTCTCCTCTGGTTCGTTCCTCCGAACCGGAGGAGACGGCTGCAATTCAAGCTAAGTTTTGGCAGCAATTTATCACATACCAAAAACTGTTTTTAAAAAATCAGTACGCAAAATGAAGTTTTTAACCGGAAGTAAAAAGTTATATTTGATTGACAGCAGGTCAATTAACACATGACATATGCTCACTCGCCCGTAACGAAAGCTAGCATAAATTCATTTCATGTTTATTGAGAAACGTTTGTCCAGCCCCAATCCATGGGTTGTTGGCCTTATGTCTTCCAAAAAGCAAGCAGGGCTAAATGCTCCAGCAGGGCTAAGTTCCAGCAGGATGCCCTTAGCTTGGAAAGAAGCAAAACAAGGCCAAACAATGCATACGACTACGAGCCTCACAAAACCCGACAAGTTCAGACAGAGTGCCGAGTGGTCCACATCTGAACATAAAGAAGAATTGATCTGATTGATAGGAACCAGCCAAGAGAAGATTTGTTTCCAAGAAAGTTTAGATGGAAACATAAAAAAACTCTGAATCGCTTGAAATCAACACCACGATCTCGCTATTTGTCGTGCTGTTTCAGGACCTTTCAGACTCCTGCAAATCGCTGTCACTGGCATTTAAGGCCTTTGACCCGAGTTCTGTGCCCTTCCTTTGTCATTTATAGGTGTTCGCTTTGGCTTTGTCCCTCAAGGACCTTTCGTCTTTTCCATTTTCCAAGTTATAAGAAAACTAGAACAGGCTATAAAATATTCTCGATGCGGCGCGTAGCTTTGATCGGAAATCAACATTGCATTTTCGGGAAATCTTGGGCTATTTTCTACGCTTTCGATTTTCAACCAAAATAGAGTTTTTTAAAAAGCTCTAACTCAAGAAGAATTGATTCGATTTGTCTGAATTTGTTATACAATGTCAATATTTGTTGGGGAATTGGGAAATTCTAAAAAGAGAGCTCTTGACGGTGTTTCCCGCATATCTACCCTTATATCTAGTCGGATTTATGTTTTCGCCTTTTCACCGAAAGCATGATAACCAAATCGAATTTTGATATTCCCCTGCACGGTTTTGTAATACGATTCCTCCGAAATGCGACAAAGCAACCATAAAATATTTTTGGAGTTTGACCTTCTGAAAGCCATCTCACTAGATCGGAGAAACGGGATCGCGGAAAATTTCCAAAATCCCCCTCTCCCCCCCCCCCCCCCCCCCAAATAACAAAAAAAAATTGGCACAGAAAATAATCGAGCGAGCCAATTGCAATATCACCCAGAAAAAAAATCAAGCAAGGGCGAAACTTTAAAAAAATCGTGCAAGGTTCTGATGCCAGAAAAAAATATTGCAGCAACTGAGAAGTCGGAAATAAAAAACCATCAATTTTCAAATGGTCCGTCCCTAAATCTAGTTGCCAATGATAAAGCTTTCAGCGTTAATTTCGTATTTGTGTTGCAAAAACCTTTCTTCAACAAGGGCAATAAAGTGGTTCAATGCATGTTAAATGCGTAACGTTCAAAAGTTAAAATTAAATAACAAAATAGTCAGACAAAGCAGTCATGCTGAAAGATAATACCGTTAAATTAGCGTCACGCCACGGCTACAAGAGCTCAAGTGACCCATACAACAGTCCGTTTCATACAGAAACCTGTATTTAGCGGGGCCAGATGTTCGTATCACCGTATCACCGTATCACTGTATCACTGTATCACTGTATCACTGTATCACTGTATCACCGTATCACCGTATCACCGTATCACCGTATCACCGTATCAACGTATCAACGTATCACCGTATCACCGTATCACTGTATCACTGTATCTTGGTATCTCCGTATCATTGTATCTTGTAACACGTTATATACCAAGCCTAGTAAAATTCGTGATTTTCCCCGTTTAGTAGTTCCCCTATATTATACTGACAAATACACACAATTAGAGCTTGGGTGGCCTGTGAATTAAGTAGCGCCTCGAGGAAACATCGTAGATAAATCATCCATGTATCATTTTAAAGCTTATAAAATTGGCTACAAGAATACATAAAAAGTTTTGAGTTCTTTGGAAATCTCGAATTTTCCGCGATCCCGTTTCTCCGATCTAGTGAGATGGCTTTCAGAAGCTCCGACTCCAAAAATATTTTAAAGTTTTAAAATATGTTTGCTTTGTCGCATTTCAGAGGAATCGTATTACAAAATGGTGTCGGAGAATTTCAAAATTCGATTTAGTTCAAAAGTTATCATGCTCTTCGTGAAAAGGCGAAAACATAGTCCGAGTAGATATGCGAGAATCGCCGTCAAGAGCTCTCTTTTTAGAATTCCCCGATACTCTTTTGCAGCTGCGATATCAATTAACACAAATCGAATAAATTCCTATTGAGTGGGAGCTTTATTAAAACTCTATTTTGGTTGAAAATCGAAAGCGTAGAAAATAGCACTTCAAAAATTGGCCAATCATTTCTCATCACAGTTCAACTATGTGTCAAGATTTCCCGCCAATGTTGATTTCCGATCAAAGCTACGCGCCGCATCGAGAAAATGTTAATATAGCCGGTGGTTCTAGTTCTCTTGTGTGACTTGAAAAATGGGAAAGACAAAAATACCTCGAGGGACAAAGCCAAGGTGAACACCTATAGAGACGCCTTGAATGCCAGCATAGTTAGTGGTAGCCTGCTTGCAGGCGGTGGAGGGTGTTTTTTCGCGCAGCAAACGGATCATCGAAGCGGCCGCCATATTGGCCGAGCGTGATTGAGACCTGGGATCGAATGACAAATGGAGGGGGGAAGGGGGGTGGGGAAGAACAAGCAGATCTGAAAGACCGCCTGCACGAAAGCCCCTGGTTTCTGAGTACAAAAGTTAGATCCCGTCCACCAGCGGACGGGGTATATGATTGGCTGAAACGGTGTCAATCAAAGCTTATCGCGGCAAGTGTTGAAAGCAAGAAGTGTAGCCTTCGAAGCGGCGTAACTAGAATAAGAGTTGTGTAGTGAGCTTGCAGTTGATAAAATATGGCGAGTAATACAAAAGGCTTTGTCTTTTTTGAAGACTAAGGTGAAGTACCCTGGTTACAGAGGTTTTCTAGAGAGAACAGCCACGGAGAAAGAGCCGCGAAGGCGGCGATCGGCGAACTGCGAGAGGTTTGTTGTCGATGAGTTCTCTTTTCGCAAGTACGTAAACCGTAAATATCAGGCTCTGTATATAGCTTCCTCCTACTCCGTTTTCAAAGTTATCTCCTTCGCCTTTAATAACCCTGGTTGCAGAGGTTTTCTAGAGAGAACACAGCTGCTCGCTTCTTTCTCCGCGGCTGGGTAAAGCCTAAGGTATACAGAGCCTTTATTTTGTCTTAGAATTTAACAACCTGACCTGTGAATTGTGACCTGTACTTTAAACCTGCCGTTCTGGCTGTGCTTTCGACAGGCTTTGGAAAGAGTATGATATTTACGGTAAAGATAACTTGACAACGAACCGTGATTTAATTCGCCACTGAAAAGTATTGTTGTCGACCAAATTGCAACATTTACCTGTGTACTTTGCACTCGTAGTTTGTTTGTCTACGAGTTCTTCAATATCGAGTTCCAGACAAAAACATTGTCTCCATCGGAGTTTTCTTTGAAGTTTAGAGATATTTTCGATCCTGTATTTATCTTTATGCGAGCTTAATTCTTTTAAGAAAGGAAGCAGCCGCTTGTATGGCACCTGACTGCGGTGCTGGACGGCTTTGTGAAGCAGCTTGAATTAAATGTATGTATTTCGGAGGATTAGCAAACTCGCAACAAGCTAAAACCGAACTGTCTAGTACATATATATCTAAAGTCGTTCTGTCGCAGTCCTTTCCATGGAGAACTTTGAACAAAAATAGCTGGTTTCATTGAAATTTCCGTATATGAGAACCAATTGACAATTTTACTAGCATTTTGCATTGCATTTGACAGCGAGCAAAGTTCGTTTTTAATATTGCACGCATTTCAATCAATCCAAATCAAAATTGGCAGGCTGTCACACATCGACTCCTATTGGTCAATTAAGAATGGGTTACAAGTTAACGGAAATCATGTGCGTGGTGGGCGGAATTCAGAAACCAGGGGTGTTCGTGCAGGCGGTCTTTCAGATCTGCTTGTTCTTCCCCACCCCCCTTCCCCCCTCCATTTGTCATTCGTTCCCAGGTCTCAATCACGCTCGGCCAATATGGCGGCCGCTTCGATGATCCGTTTGCTGCGCGAAAAAACACCCTCCACCGCCTGCAAGCAGGCTACGTTAGTGGAGGAGACAGCGATTTACAGGCGTCTGAAACAGCACGGCAATAGCGAGATCGTTTCAAGCGATTCAGAGTCAGTTTCCATCTAAACATTCTTGGCCCGGGTTTCTTGGAAACAAAATATTCTCTCGGCTGGCTCCTATCAATTCTTCTTTTATTATGTTCAGATGTTGACCACTCGGCACTCTGCCTGAAAGTGAAAATACGAACCCTTGTCGGGTTTTGCGAGGACTTTATTTATCTATTTGGCTCGTAGTCGTTGGCATTGCTTGGCCTTGTTTTGCTTTTCTTTTGCTTTGTTTTCCAAGCTAAGGGCATCCTGCTTGCTTTTTGGAAGACATAACGCCAACAACCAATGGAATTTTGGAATCGTGTGTGGAAATTTTTGTTATCAATAAACGTAAACATGATTTAATACGCGCTAGCTTTCCCCGCACGGTCGTTACGGCGAGTGAGCACTTGTCATGTGTTTATTGATCTGCTGTTAAAGTGTATACGAAACGAAAATTAAGTTGATTTTATTTGAAAATCCTTTCGAAATGAGGAAGGATGGCGATTTCCGTTTGTGAATATCTCATCTCGTTCCAGAGATATTCAGGTTTTTGTAATATGTAAATTAGATTACCTGTGACGTCATGACCTTGACACAACCTGGAGACAAATCACAAAATAAAGAAAATCTCTGAAAACAGTGGCTAAAAATAATTGCTACTTTGCACATGTATGGTACTAAGGAAAATACACATCAATGTGCAAATCATGACGTTGCCATGGAAACCTTCTTGGCCCCAGGCTCATTTGACATTGAACATATAATATTATCTGATTTTACTTCATGACTCTGTTCTACAAAACAATTTTATTTAAACCTCGGATACACAATGCCTACATTGTTTGTAATTGTCTGATGCGCCAACAGCAGTAAATTGTACATTACGAAGGAGAAATCAAGGAATATATTTTTATCATGAAAGTGGCCTGGGGACAAGAGTGTTTCCATGGCAACGTCATGATTTGCACATTGATGTGTATTTTCCTTAGTACCATACATGTGCAAAGTAGCAATTATTTTTAGCCACTGTTTTCAGAGATTTTCTTTATTTTGTGATCTGTCTCCAGGTTGTGTCAAGGTCATGACGTCACAGTTAATCTAATTTACATACTACAAACACCTGAATATCTCTGGAACGAGATGAGTTATTCACAAACGTAAAACGCCATCCTTCCTCATTTCGAAAGGACTTTCAAATAAGATCAACTTATTTTTCGTTTCGTATGCACTTTAATCAAACAGAACCTTTTAATTTCGGTTAAAAACTTCCTTTTGGTATTTCTCTGTCAATTTATTTTTTTTAACGAAATTTTTGGTATATGAGACACTACTACTAAAACTACATTTCTGTGCGAAACAATTTTTTCCCCATCTTTTTCGTTTTGAAGGTATCCGGTAACCTTAAGTCAAATGAGTATCGTATAAATTATAGATGTTTTTCTCTGTACGCAATGTTTCCAAAGACATGTGCAATCTAAAGTAACCTTCGAAAAATTCACGAGTTTTTAATGCCATATTTTAATGACAAAATGCCATACCAGTGGATACAACATTTATTGCACAATAATGACTCGCCTTAACCCCTTGTTTATGATTCTATGAATGCTTTTAAGCAAACACCCAATTGTTGTGGCGAGATATTCACTATTATTTTGCTATTTGCTATTCACCTCCGAGCGAGCGAAGCACCGATCACCTCGCGCGAGTTTTTGTCCATTTGACAGAAAATAAATTAACTATTCACCTCGACTTCGGTGAGTAATTGTTCAATCCCATATACGGCATCAGATACACAATCGATCTAAGCGAATTAGTATTCTGTAAATCTGATACATAGAGGCTATTAGTCAGCTTAAAAAGTCAGTCATTTATATTTTGGTGAGTCTTTCAAAATACGAATGACGAGTAAAAAACACAGCCATATTAATAAATGTTTAGCCGACTAATAACTTGTTTATTACATAAATTCTGCCAAGAAACCATTAGCTAAAACCATTGCATGCTCACTCAAGAAATGGGATTTACCATGGTCCCTTGGCACTTCGTTATTGCGTTCGTGCACCCACAGCTATTCAAGACCGCGAGCGCGCCTAACCCTAAACCTAACCCTTTACTTTTTGCTGTTATATATTAATGATTTGGAAACTCATCTAATAGACTTAGGGGCGGATGTAGGTTTTTTTAGGGGGGGGGGGGGGGGGGGTGGCTGCAAACATATCGCCATTCTGAATACATTTTATTTTCGGGATGTATTAAATATTCTTAAGAATTTATATTTGGCTGCATAGGTCCTCACTTCGGATCCAACGTATTTTTGCAGGATTTTTGGTCACGGTATTTGCTTATATATTTTCTATTAAATATTCTGCATGGCTTTAATTTATGAAGGTCAAAATAATACAACTATTACATAAATATAGTTCCATAAATATAAAACCGAAACAAAATGGTAAATAACTATGAATAACTAAAGTATATAAGCAAAGTAAATATCGTACGAGCCCGAAGAGCTGCTCTCGAAAGGCCAGGAAATCTGACATTCTACAGTCTAAAGGGGGGTGGCTAGCCACCCAATCCACCCCCTCCCCCCTAAATCCGTCCCTGAGTCTGGATTTTCATGTTTTTGCTGATTATTGAAATATATTCTTGGCGCATAATCTTGAATCCTCAAACTCATTTAAACCAACAATAGACCTTTTGCAAGAACAGTCACGTGCTAATAATTATATCGCTTCAATAACAAACGGAATGGGCCCTTTGCAGCTAACAAATCACGTGGTTGTACTGGAGAGCAAAAAATATCTGACTTCATTTATTCAAAGGCCTTGTACGAGATCGGTAGTGTTATTAGCAAAACGTGTTTGTAAATGCTATTTTGCACCTCCAATCGATTGACGATCTTTCTAGAACTGCGTTTTTAAAGTGCCTCTCACCCTTTTGCAATTTTGATAGCCTATGAACCTCCGAAACGTTTTGGGTACTTCTGTGAATAAATTGTTGGTTTAAAGTGAATACGTTATGTTCTACGCTTGTTTGAAATCGTGTAAATGTGACCTTTCCTGACCCATAACCGCGTAAGTAAAAGCCTGGGTCGAAACCTGGGTAGACGTCATCTCATTAATGCATTAGTCTCCATGGCGCCTTTTTATCACAACAACATCGATGCATAGAAAATATACACAGTTTTTGAGTTGTTAGTAAAGAAAAAACTCATTTTAGTCAACACGTTGAGTATTTCTTCAAATGATTGCAAAGCCGAATTAATTATATGACGTCAAGATGACGTCTACCCAGGTTTCGACCCAGGCTTTTACTTACGCGGTCATGGGTCAGGAAAGGTTACATTTACACTATTTCAAACAAGCGTAGAACATAAAGTATTCACTTTAAACCAAAACTTTCTTCACAAAAGTACTCAAAACTTTTCGGAGGTTCATAAGCTATCAAAATTGCAAAAAGGGTGATAGGAACTTTAAAGATAGCTTGCTCTCCAGTATCCATGACATCGTCTTTCCCATGGGGATCACGAGCTCGATTCATTCGGTAACGAAGTATTATATCAGCACGTGGCTGTTAGCTGCAAAGGGCCTATTGCGCTCGTCTTCCCATGTTAAAGGTTTTACTGGAGGCAAATAAACTTCGAACGACAATCTATTGGAGGTGAAACATAGCATTTAGAAACACGTTTTGCTAACAACACTACCTGATCTCGTACGCGTACTTTTAAATAAACGAAGTCATATTTTTTGCCGTCCACGTGAGTATATCCTGCAGAAAGGCCCATCAGAAAAACGTGAGTAACTGGTTGAGCGCTAATTAAATACCAGAGGTAATTATAGATTAGCAAAGTGTGTCATGTTGTTTTGTGTGAAGAAAAGAATTGGGCTTCGAACTGTTGTGGTAACACAAATATCCTTTTGAGACTGCAAGATTGCTACTTTGATCTCGACTTAAAGACCCTGTGTCCGAGCCCATGGTGCTTTGCGCCAATGTTATGATTAGTTTGTTTATCAACGGCCGCATAAATTAAAGGCCAGCTTTTAGGCGAACTAAAATGCTCTTGATTGTTTATAAGTTTCATAAAAGAAGTACCCATATACTTTGAATAACGAATTTCTTAATTTCTACCGGATTAGAAACCCAATCGAGGACACGAATTTTCTCCGGGATGCTTCGAATATGATTTTAACAGTACTCGGCAGGAAGCCAGTTGTTCTGTCTTTAGATTCTAATTAGGTTTACGAGTGCGACTTTTCACAACTCTACAAGCAAACACATACTCTTGTTACCTTGTTTTCATGTCTCCAGTATTGCTTAGCTGTATTTGAAGATCTCTACTTTCCTTGCGAATGAGATATTTTGAGTGCAAAATGAAATGTCGTACTCGCACTCGAGTCAAACTCACAGCGAAGTAACAGCTGAACTCGGCAGATTGGAGTTTGACCCACGATCGTAGTTTTGGTAGCAAGACTTTCTGGACATACTGGAGGATGAAAAAAAAGGTTAAGGACATTGCTTTCTCTGCTAATAAAAATGCCAAAAAAATACAGATAAGTCGTAACACCTCAGTGGAGCTTAGCCATGCGAAATTATAATTACGGTATATAAGGTAAGTCAAACTATTATCGGCCAGTTTACTTTGATCGCTACTAGTCGTTTAATGAAGAGGGCTATAGCTATTGCCCATTTTTTTTTCCTATATGTGGATTAGCCGGGACCTGGCTTTGATCAGCCCCCGTGGTTGTTTCAGGTCTCGTTAGAAATTCACTGAGGTAATTTTTTCTTCGTGATCTTTAGTGATTGTGACTAAGTTTGCATAACCTGATTCCTTTCGAATTTCACTATTTTTTCTGAAAATCGACTGAACATTCCGTTGTTGACAAGCCTATTATCGGCCGGATTAACCAATCAATATCATTATCGATGTTTTCGTCGCTTTGTAACCATAGGAAAACATTTAAAAGTATTTTGATTGAGGTTAGAGTTAATGTATTAACACTTACTATCGGACAGTTTCCTTTGATCGCTTCCACTCAGGTACATTAAGGCATGGGTCTCAAGATGGCCACCCCAAATCAAGAGGGGTAGTCCATCTCATTCTCTTTGCAATATTTTTTTATACACTTTTGACAAATATGATGTTGTCACGACCTTAACAATAGCCTGCGTACAGACGTTCTCTCTCCCTGCAAAAATCGGGAAAGAGACGTCTGCGAAACGCCGTAGATAATCGTGTTCTGGTCACGTGTTTCTTCTCCAGTATTTGAGGACCGCACGCTGATTGGCTGTTGACGGAGGATTGTCATAAAGTCATATCATTGGCTAATAACTTCCCGGGATGACCCCATGTTTACTTTTCGAAACCCTTCATCCCGAAGTAGTATTCATTTACAACAAACGTCTTGTTGTGTTTTATGTTTTGCCAGGAGCCCATTTTTTCGTAATTGGCTCCTAGTTTTGCTGATATTTTGAAACATAATGACAAGAATCTAGTATAAAAGTAGAGCTTTGTACTCTTAGCTTCGAAGTTCACTTAAATTCGCCATATATTTGTAAACACTGCGTCCAGAAGTTGAAGAAAAGACGAGATGTGAAATATAATCTACGAAGGCAGATGTTTACGAGTGTTATTATTCGAAGTCTGGTCGTTCTTGCAGATCCATCTTTTTTTAGGGGGGGTCAATAAAGTTTTGAGTAATTTAATAGGGGGGGGGGGGGTCAGCTACGTTTTAATTTCACTCATAGGGGGTCATAAAAGTTTTAACAAGAGCAACAGATGAAATGCCATTAATGCCATAAATAATGAACACTCCCTTATGGAAAGAGCCAGCCAAAGTTCCAGAGGAGGAGGTTTAATGAGCAGCAGGTCCCGGCTTGTTTTCAGGGATTGCATACACATTTAGAACAAAATGTGTTGTCTATGGTGATTATTTCCATATAAAGTGTCTCTAAAGAATGCATTCAATGTGCTACGTCTTCAATCCCACCCCATATGTGTAGCCCCTCGCCAGCTTGAACAGGGCCATAACCATCAGTCTCATATTATTCAACAATCAGAAATGATATTTAATTTATTAAATTCAATCTAATCAATAATTCCATCATTGCAGTTGCATTCATTTAAAAACAGTGTTGTTTTCTTGATACAAACTACAGAAATGATAGGCTGTCCAGATGTTGACAATATCTGTCTTCAATGAGTATATAAAACATATACATGTATAATTATAATTTAAATCAATAACTTTCCTTAATAGTGATATCATTTTTATCTCAAGAATAAATATTTTAATATATAACAATAATGTGTATTTCCAGAACATATGATACCTCCCCCACGGGTGGCAACGGAAATTTCCAAGGGGAGGGGGTAGATGGGCTATACAAATACAGATAATTCATGGGAAAAATTCAGTAAATGGACTGCCACCAATGGAACAATGAAATCAGATCGTATCCTTGACTATTGTGGATTTAAACCAAACATTATAAGGGTATTAATAAATAATCTCAAACCATACGACTTTAAGATAAGTTCACTGGAAAAAAATCTGCAAGCAAACGATGCAGGAAAAAAATCTTGAACATATTTTATCCAGGAATTTTTGTTTTTAGAAAAACAATTCCCCCCCCCCACCCCCCCCCCCCCCCCCCATCCCCCCTCAAATATCTAATGGTCCGTCCCTTAGTTTACAGCTTTATAATTACAACCCATTTCAGTGTTACGTGCATGGCGGTGTTTCAAGTTTTTTAGACAATCATTTGACATAATCATTCCACGCAAATTTCCGCAACTTCTGGTCGGCAACGCATGTTGGCGAAGTCTGTCGAGTATTCGAATGTGAAAATGCACCTAAAGTATTCGATTCTGTACCTCAAAACCACGATAAACAGGTGAGACTAGTTGCAAAGCATGTCGAATGTATGTGTCAAATGACTACGTCGAATGAATGCTATGTGCACGTAACACTGAAATCGGTAAGGGATGATCATCTGGGAGCTAAATTGCTAAGAGAAGCAGAAAGCGGTAGATATCTGCCGAGCAAACGAAGCCAGTGTTTCCCAGCTCAAGTCGCTGAACGAAGATGGCGACAAACACGTGCACAGTGTGAAAAAAAACATGGCGGCCGGTAGAGCTAGACCAAAGTACAGTTACAAGAAATCCTCCATATTAATGTGATATACTATATACTTCTCTTCCTTCAATAGGGAGCTTATGTCATATAAAGATTGGTCTAATATGCCTTAGTGAAAAACAATGATTGATCCGTATAACGTAGCAATTTGGGGGGGCCTTAATACTATGTTTTGTCTACCTAATTAGGGTGGTAACTAATCGATAAGATAATTTTTTTTGTTTTACTTGATATCTTTGTGCCCATATGCTAATGAATCGATTCCGTTTGGTGAAATCCATCTCTTACTATCGAATGGTGATAGAGATACTTTGTTCATATGCATACCATACATCCTATGCCCTTCACTTCGAAGTATATGCATTCCATGGTGAAATACTTTCTTATCAAACAAACACTCTTTATATTGTTCATGTCGTATATGATGTTTCACAACTGCTATCTTAATACCTTTAGCTTTCCTAATCTCATTACCATCTACCTTCGAAATCGAATAGAGTTTAGGTCGTAGTCCAACGTATTCAGCTATGGGAATGCCTCCACGTTCATCTTTCATCTTACCAAGAACTTTCTTATTAACTATACTAAATGCTGGATGATTCTTGTCATAGTTGCTCGTATCATAAAGATGTTTGTGTGTGATCATGTCTTTATGAATATCTTCAGTTTCGATGTGAAGTAGGAAACTATCGGTATCTGTGTAAAGTAGATTACAACGTTGTCCATATTGTTGTTTGAGATTATTATAGTAGAAGTCGTACATCAAATGTTTTGATAGATCTAGAATTGACATTCCAACGTATACTGGACGATTCAGAAGTAATTTGCTTTTGTAATTATGTACCGCTACGAGATTATCGTCAAATATCGTGGAACGAGCATAAGTAGGCTTATTTATTAAACGTTGAAGTTTGGTTCCTTCTGATGAACGCACTAATTTAACATCTACACGCCTACGTAGATTTTCCATTGTCTTACCAAATACACTATTGTTCATTAACTTATATAGATCTTGCTCAAATGCGCTTTGTGCTAGTTTTCGTAACTCCGTATTCATTCGTATATATGGTTCCATCCATGGGGATTGGTCGAATCGTATTGCTCTGTGGATCTTTTTCAAACGCATACCTAATGATATATAAAGTTGAAGATTTCGGTAGTGTAGTACATATCGTTCTTTATCACGAAGGTTGGGCACTAGTTTTTCCACATTCAAAGATCCGTTACCTGCATATTGTTTATCGAATAGATCGTTTTGATACTCTGACAACCATGCTTTACATATTTGCATTTTCTCGGGTGCTAATGGGTAACTATTATGTGCGTCGTGAAGTTCCTTGGGATACTCGAGATCAACTTCTAAAATGTAACCTTTATCTGAATCGATTGTGTGGTTAATGATTTGTTCTTCTGTTGGTAAGCACCATTCGAATCCTCCTGTTGGTAAATATTGGCTCATGGCCCATCCATATAAGTTATTCGCGTCTAGATATAATATGTGACTATTTGGTTTTTCTGGATCGAAATCAGGTGCGTTCTTATTATTTGCTTTGGCATAACGTTGAGAAACCATAGATATTCCGCCGCGTAGACCGTTCTCAATAAATAAATACATGTCGTAATCAGTTAGTAGTTCGAGTTCCACTCCAGTCTTCTTTAACAATGCATCCCACGATAGACCAGGACTAGTATAGTAATGTGCGGGATCTAATCCATAGTTTTGCATACATGTTGTGCGAAAGGTCTCGAACACATCCGATAGAAGAAGTACATCAGTTTGTAGGTAAAGGTCGTGATAATCACCCAATGTCTTGCAATCAAATACATTCCAAACTTTTATTGCGTGTTCGTAATCTTCATCGGATATATCCTCTAGATTTAATTTACTATAAAATGCATCTTTCGACGGAAGTGAAGTCTCTGTAAATCTATCCCAAGAATCCATGTACTCATATGGATAAACTCCTTTACGAGTTAATAGATTGGCTTTCTCTTGATTAGATGTGTGTTTTGCAATTTGTTGGAATGTGTCTTTAGCTGCACTTGATACCAACTTACTAAGAGATGATGGTAACAATTGAAAGCTATCAATGAATCGTAAGTTACCAAGTGAGAATGAAATGTATTTCTCCATATTGTTTGGAATACAAGATATATTACCCTTAGTCTTAGAAATAGATTGCATCAATAAGTGACAATCATAGCCACGTAAATTATGAAATACGATTGGAATTATAGGTGATAGCCGTAATTTTAGATTACATGCTTTGTGTGCTGCACCTCGAAATTTACCAGTAATGTGGCAATGGTCGCGAACTCTATCGTTACCAAATAAAGCTTTCCGGCAAATATGGCAAATCTTTGCTCTATCATAAACCCTATAGTTTTTCCGTGACATACATAGTGGTTTGACTATTTGGGCTTTGATCTTTGTTTCTTCATCTTGTATAGATAGTAGAAATCGTTCAATGGCATCCGTGCCTCTATATAGTACAAGTGGTTCGCTATGTCCATCAGAACGTATAACTATATAGGAAAATCCACATGGCTTATGTTCTTCTGTTTTAAGTGTGTTGCTCTTCTTTGGATCTTGGGCTCTTCGATCTTAGTGGGCAATGCCTCGAAATCTGCATAGATAATATAGGGTACTTTAATCTGTTTGTGTATATTCTGAAATGAAACTTTGTTGTTCTTATTGGTGGGCATTTCAATACGTGTAGCTCTGTAATTAACGCCATTACACTCGGGAATGTGATTCTCAAGTAGAGTTTCTGTGGTATATCCATGTAGACATCGTTCGCAGAAGTGTTTCTTACATTTATGTTTCGTTTGATCGAATAGTAGTTTGTTGAAGTCTTTTATCCAACAGTAGTGTTGCTTACCACTCTTTGGACACTCTATAAGCAATAGATTGATGCGTTTCGAGAAGGTCTCTTTTGATATGTGATGTATGATCAAATACCCTTCTTTTGGATCCCATCCATATACATTAATAGAGATATTGTTTTGTTTCTCTACTCGTTTTATTTGTGAGATTGGTGTTGGTGCATCCACTCCATTAAAGTTAAATCCATCATCTCCTTTGTATTTCGATGTCCTCTCGGGGTTTTGTTTGAATTGAAACTTCGCAGCACGTAGCGACCAACGTAAACAATTAATCATCGTTGTTCTTTACGTTGATTACGGCTTTCTTATTAGCAATTTCTGGTGGTAGTTGTATGTACGATCCTCCTTGAAGTGGCTGATAATTAGCTATGTTTAACCATAGAATATTGACTCTATCTATTACCCAATTTGATCCGCGGCTGATCCACTTCTCTATGTTATTATTGATCTGAGAATGTGCCTCTACTATTACACCACGTATCTCATCGTCGTTGATCAATACGGATTGTGGACCGCGAAAGTTAGCTGTCTCATATATTGATTCATCGGGTCTATCAAGTCGTAGTGTGATATTTAAAGCAAATTGAACCTTAATGCTATTGAGTTCTTGTAGTTCTTCCTTTAGTTTTTCAACGCATTGATTACGCACTTCACGAAGAAAAACCATGGGGTCTCTCTCTAATGGGTGATCTTTGGGAATGTCTATCTTCCAACTACGTAAATAGTTTTTGATGGAGTGTCGCGTTTTTACGAACGTAAGTATGACGGGATCTGTGTTTGTTTCGATCATATTGATGAGATCCATGTTTGTTTCGATCTTATTGGTGGGATCAATGTTTGTTTCGATCTTATTGGAAGATGTGTATAGGGGGTCGAACTCTGTAAGTATAGCTTTACGTTTTCTACGTGGTTTAGGCTTTGGTGGTTTAGGCTTTGGTGGTATATATTTTTCTGGACGTATTGGTCGTTGTAAACGTCTTTTTTCCATTTTGGGGATCGGTTCATCGAGGATGATATGCTTACCCATATTGGTGTGATATACTATATACTTCTCTTTCTTTAATAGGAAGCCTATATCATATAAAGATTAGTGTGATATACTATATACTTCTCTTTCTTTAATAGGAAGCCTATATCGTATAAAGATTAGTGTGATATACTATATACTTCTCTTTCTTCAATAGGAAGCCTATATCATATAAAGATTGGCGTGATATACTATATACTTCTCTTTCTTAAATAGGAAACCTATATCATATAAAGATTGGCGTGATATACTATATACTTCTCTTTCTTAAATAGGACACAAAGATTGATGTGATATACTATATATACTTCTCTTCCTTTAATAGGAAGCTTGTGTTGTATAAAGATATGTCTGGTATCGCTCTATTCTCTAATAAATCGTTTCATTGTTACAAGCTCATTTAGAACGGTGGTGAATACATTTTTAGCCTTAATTCCTTTACGAATTAGTTTCGCTTGTACAGTTCTGTTACGACATGGTTGGCAAAGTTGTGCTTCTGCTTTAGTCCCAACTCCACAGTTTCGACATGGGTGTGGGGGAGTCGATCCTTTCCTTATATAAATTGTATGTACCTTACAAAATTCTAACTTGCAATTTTTACCACATATAGTTGTCTTACCAATATATAACCAATCGCATTGATTGTGTGTTCTACGTGCTCTACGCATATCTAAATATTACACCACTCTTAATAGGTAGTATATATAAATGTTGCGTCACTCTTTAATAGGGAGATGGGATCGATGGTAATGCTATGATTTACAATAAATTCGGGGTATTGCGTTATATATGGAATTATAACAAAAAGGATGCTGTACAGAATTTCGTTAGTATTACGCTAATCGGAAATAATGCGTCTGTATTACACTAATCGGACAATAGAATAGAACACAATAGAATAGAACACAATAGAATAGACCACAATACGATAGAACACAATACGATAGAACACAATAGAATAGAACACAATAGACTAGAACACAATAGAATAAAACACAATAGAATAGAACACAATAGAATAGGACACGATAGAATAGAACACAATAGAATAGAACACAATAGAATAGAACACAATAGAATAGAACACGATAGAATAGAACACAATAGAATAGAACACAATAGAATAGAACACAATAGAATAGAACACAACACAATAGAACACAGTGGGAAATAGTACAATAAAACTGCTCTAATCCGGAATAGTGTGCCAGAAACCGGACCGGGGAAATAGTATAACAAAACTGCTCTAATCCAGAATAATGCGCCATAAACCGGATCGGGGAAATAGTACGTCTGAATTAATGTTCTCCAGAATAGTGCACCAGAACCCCAATTAATGTATTACAGAATAGTGCACCAGAACCCCAATTAATGTATTACAGAATAGTGCACCAGATCCCCAATTAATGTTCTCTAGAATAGTGCACCAGACCCCTAATTAATGTTTTCCAGAATAGTGCACCAGAACCCTAATTAATGTTTTCCAGAATATTGCACCAGAACCCTAATTAATGTTTTCCAGAATATTGCACCAGGAACCCCATTTATTATACTACTGTCAATTATCTAAGTAAGTTCATGCCCATGCTCAGTGATGTCTGTGATCCACTTAGAAGGTTGACACATGTAGGCATATAATGGTGCTGGTTGGATGTTCATCATGAGGCACTCAACAAAGTGAAGCAGTTGATCACAACTGAGCCACTATTGAAGTACTACAACCAACACAAAGAGTTGACCCTACAAGTAGATGCCTCTGAGAGAGGATTAGGAGCAGCAATAATTCAGGAAGAACAGCCAGTGGCATATGCTAGCAGAGCATTATCGGAGACAGAAGTCAGATATGCACAAATAGAGAAAGAGCTGTTAGCAGTTATCTTTGGTCTACAAATATTTCATCATTACACTTATGGGAGACAAGTGACTGTTCATTCAGATCATAAACCACTTGAAGTCATTGTAAAGAAGCCACTACACAGTGCTCCAAAGAGGCTTCAGCGCATGCTGCTACAACTACAGCAGTATGATGTAGAAATCAAGTACCGCCCAGGAAAGCAGATGGAGATAGCTGACACGCTAAGTAGAGCTTACATTCCTGGAGGACCACCAAACACCTTTGAGACGGAAGTGGAAGCCATTAATATGGTGAAGTACCTTCCCATTTCTGAACCGAGGCTGAAGGAGATTCGTGAACAAACTGCAACAGACGAGAACTTACAAACACTGATACGGTACATTCAACACGGATGGCCAGCCAACAAGCATGAGATACCGTCACAGGTAATGCCTTATTACAGTGTGAGAAGTGATCTGAGTACACAAGATGGGATCATATTCAAAGGTGAGAGAGTAATTATCCCAAGGGCGATCAGGCATGATGTTATGAAGAAGATACACCACACACATATAGGAGTAGAAGGTTGTTTGCGGAGGGCCCGATAATGTATATTCTGGCCCAGAATTAACAGTGAACTTAAGGATTTCATGAGTACTTGTGATGTTTGCAGGAGTCTAGATGCAAAACAACCAAAGGAAACCTTAGTATCTCATGACATTCCAGATCGTCCGTGGGCAAAGATCGCTGCAGATTTGTTTGTGTTTGAGGGACGAGATTACCTTGTAACGGTAGATTATTATTCCAACTTTCCTGAAGTAGACCACCTAGATAGCACCACCTCACGAAATGTGATAAACAAGCTAAAAGGTCACTTTGCACGATATGGGATTCCAGATACAGTGATGATGGACAATGGTCCACAGTTTAGTTCAGGAGAATCCAAGAAGTTATCAAAGGACTGGGAATTTGAACACATCACATCATCACCTGCCTATCCCCAGAGTAACGGATAAGCAGAAAATGCTGTGAAGACAGTTAAAAGTCTCATGGAGAAGGCTATGAAGACAAAGGAGGACCTTATCTTGCATTGTTGGACTTTAGAAATACACCAACACAAGGAATGACAACAAGTCCAGTGCAAAGATTAATGAGTAAGCGCACAAGAACCCTTATCCCTACAACAGATAAGCTACTCAAACCAAAGGTTGACAACAATACAGCAGAAGAAATTAACCAAAACAAGAGACGTCAAGCCAAATATTACAACAGACTGGCAAAAGACCTACCTCAGCTCAAGACTGGAGAGACAGTGCAAGTGTGGCCAACAAGAAACAGAGAGAAAGAAGCAGAGAGGGCAGAGGTAACCAAGAAGACAGATGAGCTGTCGAATGAGGTCAAAACTGAGAGAGGAAGATTCCTGAGAAGAAATCAACGTCACTTGAGAAGGACAAATGAGAAGCCCTTCCTCCATTTACCAATAGATGATGCAGAAGAAACCCTGTGTGAACAACTAAGTACCACTGGCAAAGAAATCGAGCAGAAAGATAGAACAGCAGAGGTTGAAGTAAATCTGAACAACAAAGGAGAAGAACAACAAGAAGAGTTAACACCTCAAGTGAGAACCAGATCAAGGAGAGTGATCAACGCAAAACAAGTTCGCTGAATCAGAAGAGAATCCTTTGGGTTCGGACATACGCGAAGTTCAAACTTTGGAGACATCCATGATGGATATGACTGCTAAAAGCTTACATTTCTAGCTAATAAAATTTATCCAGGAAATTTCAGTCAAGAGTGGAGCTCCTTAAATCGAGAAAACATTGTACCAAATAGTGTGCCATTGAATTCCAAGCGTCTCTTTATAAGAGACGAGCTCACCGTTAACCCCTTGGATGCCACTCGTAAGTATTTAATTTCGTCTGTTTTCCCTATACCAGTTATAGACGGAGCTTTAAAGTAACAATCCTAGCATTATTTTATCAGGTATTAATCTGTTGTTTCTATTTTCTGTTGCTTTCAAGTTTCAGAGTTCCGTCAAGTATTGACGCTGAAATGAAAAAGTCTCGCCGGACTGGAGGTCAACTTGAACGGTAATTTTGTAATTTTATAAAACTGTATGTAGAACTAATATTTGCATATGATATCTAGAAACGTTTCTAGTTACCATATTAAATTAGTTATTTTGTTTTTACCCCTTAATTTCACTCTCTTTCAATGCGCTGCCACTTGCATAATTAACAAAGTGGTCTTTCCCAAGTTTTTATGTATCTACACGTGACCACAATGAACGCTCCTCATTCATCGATGTGTCATGAATATCTAATGTAGTGTGTGAGAATATTAGTTGACAAGCTAAGCGTATTAAGTAATGGTCCGCGCAAGAGGTAGGCAGATGTTTTGCATGGAATGTAAAAAGTGCTAATTGTGGTATTGTTTCAATCTTCCACCTAATTGGCTTAGACATAGAAATCTATCTAAACTTGATGAATATTATTTTTTCTCATTTTGTGAACAGATTTGAATTGCATCTACTGATAACACTCATAACTTTTAATATGACGAACTTTCAATATGGGGAACATTTTTAAATTGAACGTTTTCTTGGTTATTGTTTTGGACTCTTCTGATTGGACGAAATGTTTTCACACAAAAGAAATGTACCTTTAGAATGCATTTTTAGTGGATTTAATTTCATTTAAGGGTTGATGAGTTGTCAGTATGAAAAACAGAAAATACTAAAGTGGGGAAAGCAAATTGCATCTGAACAATAGAATTGTGCCTACCTCTTGCGCGGACTGTTACTTAAGTGCATTAAGCAATTGTGATCCGGAGAGCAGTTCATAGCACACACTGTAGAAATATGCCTCCAGGCGTTGTGTTCTGCAGGCGAGCGTTAACTGTATGACATCACTTCCGCTGAATAAACCTTTGTTTAAAGCCGAACAAAGGGAACAGCCTCCAGTAATGTGGACGTTTAGATTCAATATTCGGAACTCAAAAAATAAGACTTCCTGACATTGTATCGAAAAACAATTTGAACTGGTAATAATATATCAACTCTACGTTATGAATATGCAAAAACATTGATATCTCAAAATTTGATCGTAGTGGCACTTTAAAGAGGGAATAAGAAGCTTTTGAAGTTATTTTGTCAAACAAACAAATGTCAAAATCAAGGATAAACTGAGTCAACTTTGCAGTGACAAAATACACGACAAATACAACAGTATTCGCTCAAAATATCCTTTAGAATTTGTAAATAACACTAAACCGATTAGTTACCCTACCCATAAACGTTCTATTGTCATGAAATGGTTGAAACATCCTTTTTGTTTCCTTTTTGGAGCAGAAGTGCACACGAGCTGAAACGAACTGAAAATTAGCTGCAAAACTTTGACCATTGAGAAGCCTGTTGCTAAGTAACCAACTTCCAATCGGATGCCAGTAATATGGCTTTTGGTTAAGAAAGAATGCCCTGCTTGTAAGCCAATCAGAATTCAGGAATCATGCCCCCTAAGTTATAATAGCAATAAGTAGGAACAAATATATAATTACACACTTCATGGTATAGATGGTTTAATAATAATAATAATATATAGAGCATTACACTAAGTCTCAATGCTTTACAATAATGAAAAACTACACTTAAATATATTTAAAAGCTAACCAATATACAATATGTTATAAAATAAGAAAATATTCACGAAAAAGGTGGGTCTTGAGAGAGGACTTAAATAAACTAAGAGTATCTGCACATCTAATGTGTGATGGCAGGGAGTTCCAGAGTTTGGGAGCAGCAACTGAAAAGGATCTATCACCATAGGACTTAGTGTTCGATGTTGGTACTGTGAGAAGGTTTTGTGAAGCAGATCTGAGAGAACGTCGAGGTTGGTATACGATTAAGAGTTCTGATATATATGCAGGAGCTTGATTGTGAAGAGCCTTATATGTGAGTAGTAAAGTCTTAAAGTCAATCCTAGCTCGTACAGGTAGCCAATGAAGGCTCTGCAGAACAGGAGTTATGTGATCATTCTTCTTTACACCTAAGATTAGCCTTGCAGCAGCATTTTGAACTCGTTGAAGCTTGTCAATTTGCGTGTCTGGTAGTCCAAAGAGAAGGCTATTACAGGAGTCTAGCTTGGATGTGATGAATGCGTGCACAAGCCTTTCACAGTTTTCTTGGTTGAGATGTTTTCGTATTCTGCCAATGTTCCTAATAGAGAAGAAGGCTGACTTACAAATGTTATTTACGTGATTCGTCATCTGTAGATGACAATCCACCGCAACGCCAAGGTTGCGTGCAACTGGCTTCGGAAGGATGATTGATCCATCAACATTGATTCCAGGCATAGGATCACGATGAGAGAACCGTGATGAAACATGAATGACTTCGGTCTTGTCTGGATTACACGAAAGTCCGTTGGTAGTACACCAAATAAGCATGTCCTTGACACACAACTCTAGCTTCGTCAGCACGGAGGAACGATCTTGATGGGAACCGATGGATATGTAGAGCTGCGTGTCGTCTGCATACATCATGCAATCTAGGTGATGGGCTAAAATCACATCTTCCAGAGGAGCAAAGAATAACGAAAAAAGAAGAGGGCCTAAGACGGACCCTTGGGGGACACCATACTGTAGTTCCTTATCAGACGAAAATCTCTGGGGTTTGCACTCAATCCCCAGAGATTCAAATGACAAAGGGCATGGCGGCCATGTTGGTGTACAGAACAAAAGAAGCTAACGAAGAATGTATTCTTAACTGTACACCAACATGGCGGCTATGACGTACCGTGCAAAGGGTCCATTGCGCTATTTAAAGTGGCTCGCCTGGATTTTCCATACGCACCATACCCACTTTGAACGGCTGCTGATACTCCACTGTCAGAGCTCGGTCGGGCTAGCCACTTCACACATTTACTAAAAATAAAATAAACTTTCCAAAGATGTAGGTTTGTTTGACATCGGTGTTACCATAGCAACATAGCGTAGACATCATGTATTTTACATAGCATCAATTTTCTCGAAATCTAGACCTAAACTTTTAAAATGACCTAGTGTTCCTTGTAGTCTAAATGTAGGCCTTCAAGACTGCAAAGTTAAAAAAATTGCATGAGAGCGTTTTCGAATAAAATTGGGTTGAATATTTTCGTTGAAAAGTAAATAATTCGCCTTACTTCCTGTTTAGTATTTCCAGACCGATTCAAGCGATGGCTTTAGCATATTTCATACCTGTGGCATAGGACTACTTCCCAGTTTGCTTTATTCGATTTCGGTTTATGGAATCATAAGTAATGTCATAAATATGCTCATTTTACTCAAAATAGTAACGTATTTGCTAAGGAAGCTGTAATTCGAAAACTAGTCGATAAATATATGTTTTAATCTTTTCACCTGAAATCCAACATGTACAGTCGCGAAAAAAATGCGAACAGATTGCGAACACTGCAGGCGATCTGCTCGCGAAAATTTCGCGAACAAATGTACATATGTTTCTGGGCGGTACTGTACTACCCTGTCCCTGTAAATTTCAAGAGCATTGAATCATGTTAAGGGCGCGGAATAAAAACAAAAACATAGGGAACTTTTACATTCATCCACGCAAGCTTCATTGCTGTTTCATTTTGTTGATAGCTAGTGTCTTTCAGAAATTTCTCTTTTGTCTAGATTCTACATACTTGTGTGCGTTTGAACTAACAAGTTTACCATACACACTTGCTACGCTTTGCTACTGCCGGAACGCTCGTGCAAAGTCTGTTCTTAGTACAATGACATGCAAATTAGTTAAACCATGAAGCTAAGCAGTGCGGGATGATAATGTTGAATAAGTGTATTTTTAGTAACCAGATCGGGAAAAAGTGCCGGTAAAGAATACCCGAAAACACATGTTCTAAATATTAATTAAAAACGAGTTTGTGTGTTAGTGATATTATAAAACGTTTTGGAAATAAATATTATAAGTTATATTATAACAGCGTTACAACTGGCAGCGTGACTATGATAATTGCATGGAATGGACAACACTTCACCATTTTGACATAACACAATGGTTTCTGAGACAATAACTTTATTGAAACATGATGATTATCAAAAGAATACAGCGTGTGAGTAGTGTCTAATTAAGAAATATAATGCAATGTTGAAACAGACAGTCAATGCCAAAAAGGTTGTCCAGGAGAATATAACATAATACTATAATATCCATTGTTTTGGGCTATTGTCTAGGCCAAAACAATAGGCCAAAACAATGGATATTAAAATATTATATTATGTTCTGCTGGACAACCTTTTTGGGATTGACTATATATAATTTGTAAAAGGTGCATGTAATTGTAAACAAATATATGTATTAAAGCATATATATTCCAAAACAGTAGCATATTAGTAACGTTGTATTGTTATCAAGTTTTCAGTTCCAATTACAAAACCCTCTCATTTGAGTTGCTTACATTAAACTATTCGCTTTAAACTGCCAATATTTTAGCATTAGTGACATTTCAGGTGTTAATTATTTTGAACCTTGAAAACGTAAACTACGTGGAACAAAGCCTTGAACAAATTGTGTTTCACGTGACGTCATCGCAGCCATCATGGTTGACGCTAACACAATATATTCCTCGTTAGCTTCGTTTGTTATGTCCTCCAACATGGCCAACACGACCTCTGGGATTGATTGCAACCAGCAATTCAGAACTATAACGTGAGAATCACGAAATTGGAAAGGCTTTTGGCAATTTTTAGTTTCGTTTTATTGGCACTTTAAAGATAATGCTAGCTTGTATTCTAAGCTTCTAGTAAACTACAAAATAATAATGGTCACAATGAATTTTGTATCAAGCATTTTCATTTTGAAGCCGATTATATGAAACTTTTGGATGTGCTTCTTCTCAGAAATTATCCAGTAAACTACTTCAAAAACAAATACAGAACATATTTTGTTCATTTTCAAATTATAATGTTTTCAAATAAGAATAAGATATATATCAAGACCTTTGTGAATTAATCTCATGACATGAGGTAGTAGAGTACAAATGTGCTGTATACACCTACATCAATAATACTTGTCCAAATAATCCAACGGCAGCAAGCAAATCAGGAAAAGTATACTTGGTGCTTCTAGTCAATTTAATCTGATGCGCACGCAGGTCTCTACTATAAGGAGCTAGCTGTATCTTATCTAGACGAAGTCATGGCATCCAAAAGGTTGTCCCAGACAAACACCATTCCCAGACCGCAATGGATTGTGGTTATAACTGTGCAGCTGTGCGAAAGGGATAAACTACGATGTAATTCGAAAATCGATTCACAGGAGACCATTAATATTCGTATTAATATTTTGACGAATTCGCCAGACAAGCAGCTACACCCACAATCCATTTCGGCCTGGGAATCTCGTGTACCGTTTGCCCGGGACGTTTTTCTGAAATAGCTGTATACAAAATGCGGCTAGGATAATCAAGTATTATTTTTTATAACTCGAAAATAATTGTGTGCATAAGGACCAGAACCCTTTCGGGATCTTTGCTTGTTGCTATTGATCGGAGAAACATTTTTAGAGGTTGCTTGAGTACGTTTGGATAATAAATTCTTACATTTACTGTTTTCCAATCTAGGTACAACCTTTTTAGAGCTCAATAATATTTAGCAGCTCAACATTTGGGGCAGACACCGTTTGCAACCTGAAATATTATTGGTTACCCAAACAATAGCCTACCCCTAAAACAATACAAACCCTAACCCTAAAACAATAGGATTATTTATCAAGTCCAATGGGATACGACCTACAGAACAGTGAAGTCTAACCGCAACATTCGGCAAAAAGATAAAATTCGTGGTTCACACAAACAGAAACACAGACTCATGTCCAAAAAAAGATATATATTCCAAAAATGTAAAACAATGTTGTAACCATTACAAAAAGATATACTCTGACATTAGAGTGGGTGCACTGAACCCGGAACAAACAACAACAACAAGCAATTATTACTTGCTAAATGAAGCAAATGAGAAAATCGAAATTTAAAAAACGTGTTAGGCTATGTATATTTCACAGGTCTAGTACAACTATTTATACAATACCTACGTAATGTTAAATGATGTCATAGTAATGTGTTTAACGAATTTATGCATTTAACGCGAATTTATGACGAAATTTTAAAATTTTCAACAAACTGATATTGGCTTACAAGCAAGGGGTTTCATAAGAAATGATACATGAAAATGTTTGCGTATATAAGCTAGTTGAGATTCTTTTCCCATCCATTGCGATATTTGATAAAATGTTTTCTGCAAACTAATTTCAAGTTTCTGCATAAAAAAATGGAATATCGAGACATGCATAAGGTTGCGTTTATAAAAGAGTAGCGATTGGTTCCGGTGTTCTGTGAGTTCGCAAGGCATAGGTTCCTAACATCAAGGTTAGATCTTCGAACCTTGGGCGTCTTCTAGGATTGGCATCCCAGCAGTTCGTCATGACGCCATACCTATTGCATGAACAAAGAAAGTTGGAAGCAAATATTACGAGCTGCAATAAATCTACAGAAAAACAAGTAACAATTTTACTGGCATTATATTTCTCGTCTGGGAGAGTTATTTAAATTCGTAATGTACACATGTGACTGTATTTGTTTATTATATAATGACTTTTATGTTCCCATAGTTATACATTGAAACTGACTATACCAATACAGTTGCTTAGAATGCTAGAGATAATACAGTGTATATAAAGAAACGAGAGCTAGTGTTTTACCCAAACACCGAGAAAGATGAAAGCACGAGGCCGCTTCGACTGAGTGCTTTTATTCTTTCGAGGTGTTTGGATTCCCTGGGGAAACACGAAGCTAGAGTTTTTATGACTTCTCAATCGAAAATAATACCTGCATTCATAAATCTATGATAGACTACAAGGGTTGTGATTGTCATTTTGTCACAGCCATTTTAACAAACTGCCTGATAGCGTAGTGGGCAAGACAGAGGATTAGTAGTCAAGAGCAGCCATGAGGATGATGGTTCGAGTCACACTCTGGACACCGATTTTTATTTCCGTCTTCTCCTTCACTTCTCCATGTAAAGTCATACTTATACTGTAATCCTTGTAGCTTAATTACATGTAGGTCCAACACACGCATGAATGATACCCAATGAGAACACAGATAAACATCATTAGTGATTTGGATATCCAAATCACTAATGATGTTGATCTAGTGTTTCATTGAGTATCCAGATTAATGCATGTGACCAAATGCAGCCCTCTGATTGACTAAAAAGCTCATGAATTATTCATGAGTTTGAGAACTAAATATCAAGTTGACAGATAACTTACATCTCTTTTGAGCACTTGTCTGGTTGTGCCATCCTGAAGCCAGACTTTAATGACTTCACCAACTCCGTCGATGACAGTCCAGCGTACGGCATTTTACCTTTGAAAAGAGGAATACATGTTTGTTTGTTTTGAAAGCATTGGTTGCGATGATTTCATACATGTAGACTGCTTGGAAAATAAAACGAAAAAGTATTTCAAGATAATAACACCATTAAACTGGTATACATAGATAAATGTGTGGCCCTCCTTAAAATTCGAAACAAATGTAAAACGTGATTTAGATTAATATTAATTAAACTAATGTCACTATTAAACTAATCATTGTTTGTTCATGACTGTAATTAGTAAAGAAGTGAATGCACATATGAGCAATCACTTCGAGATCTTAACTGAAACAACATAAAAACTCAAATTATTTTAAATACTGTGCTTGGAGGATTTTATTTGCCTATTAATTCTAGACTTTCATCGTGCATTTCTCTCTCCGGCCCATCCGAAAGGGAAATAACTGATAATCTTAAAACTTTCCTGGACTTTCCTGCACTTCTCTAAACCTTTTGATACTGTCAATCACAACATATTATTACTGAAGAAAATTAAATAAGTACGGGATACGTGAAAAACCACTTGACTGGTTTAGGAGCTATCTTCTGAATAGGACTCAATATGTAAAAATTGGAAATGTCGAATCATCCTCCCTAAATATTGTATGTGGAATTCCCCATACATAAATGATATCCCTAATTCATCATCAAAACTATCTTTTCGTATATTTGCGGATGATGCTAATATATTGTATACTTGTAAAGATCCAAAATAACTTGAAACAGTAATGAATACTGAATTGAATCAGGTTTTCAATTATTGTAGTATCAACAAACCCTCTGTTAACATGAAAAAGACCAATTATATGTTAATTACTTCACCCCAAAAGGAAATTATCCAAATTAATATTCCAAGTATTGATCGGAAAACAAATATTAAATATTTGGGCATATATTTAGATAAGCATCTTAACTGGAAAATTCAAATTTCCCATGTTAACAACAAAATAGCAAAACACTTAGATATTGCCGTAATTTGTAGAAATTTCCTGAGTATGCAAATGCTAAGTCAGCTCTATTATGTACTCATTTATCCTTATACTTTAAAGTGTCTATGAAACAAAAATTGTTTTCACTCAATTTTATGAAACAAGGTTTAAGTTATCGGCTTCTGTTGTTAGAACGGAATATCCTACCCTCCAAAACTGCAAAAGCTCAGTCGAACATGGCAAAATTCATGCGACACATTTCGCTAGGTCAGAAGCGTGTAAATTAGGGCTGTCACGTAAATACCTTTTGCACGCGCTTTTGTTTTCAAACTCTAAACAAAAGCGACTGCAAAGGTATTTACGCCACAATTGTGTTCCAGGCCCCTTAGAATCTGTCGCACAAAAGGTGGTTATTTTGGGTCAGGAAATGTTTTTCCATTTGAAATTTTCTTTTACATCAATTTTTGTGTATAGTTATGTAATTTTAAATAATTTTCCCTTAAAACTGTAAAAAAAAAACGTTTCATAGACACTTTAACTATGGATCTATGAGCTGGGGGAATACATATCCTGCAAATCTAACAAAGATATGTACTAAACAAAATAAATGTATCCGAAGCATCTTTTTTTGCCAATAACAGAGAATCCTCTAGTCCCTATTACAAACTTCTTAATATCCTAAAGTTTCAAAATGTTGGGAAGTTGAAAATTTGTACCTTAACACACAAACTATATCATAATCCATCTAATATCCCCTCTGTATTTCATGATTTTTTTAATGCGTGTAACTAATGCACACAGACATAATACTAGATATGCAGCTAACAATAACTTTTATCGCTCCAAAATTAGAACAAGCATAGAAAAAAAATCATTTAAATACTCTGCCTCTAAAATATGGGAAACAATACCTACAAGTCTAAAGCAACTAACAAAAACAAATATATATTTTTAAAACTTTAGTCTTTTCTTTCTCTTTCTTTTCATTATTTTATCTTTCCTTCTCCCTTATCTGCATTCCTTCCTCCTTATATTATATTCTAATTTTACTCAAGTTTAATTTTATTGCTCTGTTGAATCATATTGATTTTATTGTAGTTTGAAACTCAGTTAGCTACCTATTTACATATAAGCAGTGGCCAACTCGAAAGCCTTTAGCTACTTTCTCCACTGCACACTGATAACATATTCCTTATTTATTTTATTTATTATTACCTATTCTCTCAATATGTGTATACATAATATCTGAATTTCTCTACTTAAATAGTGTAAAAATAAACCTGAAACTTGAAACGATGATTTTTCGGTTTGCCTGTTATAGGCAATATGCAAGCCATTCCGACTCCCACTCTAACCCTTTCGGATGGGCCGGAGACAGAAATGCCCAGCAAATCCCATCGTCCCAATTTCAAAACCTAAATTATTCTATTTCGAAATCAATTCGGTATACTCAGACAAGGGTCTTACAATTTTCTGATGATGTCATAACGTTTTTATATGTTTTTCTAGACATTCCGGTTTTTCGAGTCAGCTCTAATTCAATTTTCATGTTTCTTCTTTTGACAATCCTACGACTACGTTTTTCTTCTTGGCGTTCTGAGTCTAATTCAATATTTTTTCGGTATTTCAAGTTGACTTTTACCCGACATATTTTTCGGGCGACGGCCGCGGTGTTCGCTCGGTAAATAAATATCCAGACCAAATCATCGAATGTTTCTTCCCTGTCTCCTATAATGTCACAAATTATATTTATGTTTTTTCTAGTCAATGGGCCTTTTGCAGCTAGGCATTCACGTATTGTACAGGAATGTACTGGATGGCAAAAAAATTTAACTTCATTTATTTAGAAGCCTTGTACGAGATCGGTATTGTTATTAGCAAAACCTGTTTGTAAATGCTATTTTTCACCTACAATCGATTGTCGATCTTTCTAAAACAGCGTTTTTAAAAATGGCTTGCTATCCAGCATCCATGGAACGTCTTTCCCATGGGGATCACGAGCTCATTCATTCGTTAACGAAGTATTATATCAGCACGTGACTGTTAGCTGCAAAAGGCCTATTGCAGTAACCGTGTATATTTAACTCGACGTCTTACATACATTTTTCGATTTTTACTCTGCCAGTTCTGGTTTTATGACAGTTCTCTTTCTATTTACATGTACGGCTTTTCACGACAAACCTGTTATTGTTTTAACAGTTTCAACTCGGTTTCCTAAGTCATATCCAATTCAATTTACGGTATTCTGAGTCATATCCAGTTCTGTTTATGTATACGGCTTGAACAAATTCAGTGCACGGTCTTGTTATTCTTTTCAACTTTTCTGCTTGCCCTCTATAAAGTCACATCCAGTTCAATTTACGGTATTCCAAGTCGATCAATTTCCAGTTCGATTTTAAAAGTAGGAAACAAGTTTGCTTGGGTATAAACATACACAAATTTCAACCTTACCAGCTCAGATTTACATTCGCGTTCAAGGGTCTTGAAATCACTTTCAGTTTTTGTCACCATACTTGTCCAATACTCTGACAAATTTATGCATAGCATTGTTTTGTATTTTATTGTGTTGCATCGTTCTACTATTGTATTGTATTGTTAAACTATTGTTATGTCGATATAATACATTACAATGCTATGCATAAATTTGTCAGAGTATTGGACAACCGTCTTTGTCACTCTTCAGTTGAAGTCTTAGCCGGATTTGACTGGCTTATTCAAGACTTTCCAGTTGCATAGTACTGGGCAGTACAATGCAGTATATTTGAGTATCTGAAGTGTATTCCAGGAGAGGAGTCGACGGTAAACAGTCAACAATGACAGTCTTAGGTGAGTCTGACCTCCTCAGCGTGTGAACTGGTAAGAAGAGCGTTTCAACAATATCAACAACGCAACACTGCAATCAGATGGCAATGAGATGCAGACATACACGCATTTTCGTTCAGTTTCCATGGACTATTGTAGCAGAAACATAACCAAACCTCGCTCCTCGCTTCACGTTCGCAGAGCTGGAAAATGGTCGCCGCGAGACAGTCACATGACATGGCGGCCACGTGTATGTGTTCACGTGCATAGTGCAATCTGATTGATTCACGGCGCCAATTGGCGATACGAAAAGTGGCGCCTTTTTATCACAACAACATCGATGCATAGAAAATATACACAGTTTTTGAGTAGTTAGTAAAGAAAAAATCGTTTTAGTCAACATGTTAAGTATTTCTTCAAATGATTGCAAAGCCGGATTAATTATGTGACGTCAAGATGACGTCTATACAAGTATCGACCCAGGCTTTTACTTACGCGGTTATGGGTCAGGAAAGGTTACATTTACACGATTTCAAACAGGCGTAGAACAAAAAGTATTCACTCAAAACCAAAACTTTCTTCACAGAAGTACTCAAAACTTTTCGGAGGTCATAAGCATTAAAAATTGGAAAAGGTTTATAGGCACTTTAAATGAAACCTGAAACTGTGTGCCATTTTCAACTCGTGGATGGGGCGCAGCAGATCATGAGTTATTGGTATAGAGAAATCGTGTCGCTCGCTCACTCACTGAATTGCTCACAAGGTGTTAGCAAATCGATTTTATTGATTTTCTCATCTGATGCTTCATTATTCGATCGACGTTTTCCACGTTCACGTGCCTAAAATATTCGCACCCAGATCTCCAGCGCCGGTTCTTTGTTACTACCTCTACTACCGTCGGTATCTATGTTAGCTATCCACGCATCCGTCTAACCCATGTGGGACATGTGTGTCTTAGGAGAGTTCGCATCACCAACGTCGCAACTCCCTTTATTCCATGTCGCCAGTATTTGTCACTAAATAACTCATGAGTGTTCAAAACATTATTAAAGATTTACAGAAGTGGGACAGCAGTCGACCATGTTAGCCTACGGGAAATATGTAAAATCCTCTTTTTTTGTCGTAATGGCATGCTAAATTGTATCCACCTTAAATCATAAATGCAGCAAATGTTCATAAATTAAAGGCGCTATGTCACGGTACTGCGCATGTGTGACAAACTGATAATTTGTGAATTCCGGTCTAGCCCGGAACGAAATTCTCAGAGCGGTGAGATATCCATTTTGAAATCGACTTCCATCTGTATTCTCTTTGAACTCATCCTAGCCTCCTTTGGTCATTTATGGAAATGCAAGGTGTCCTTAAATACGTTTTAGTTATTTGTTTATTCAAAAGTCGTCGTTGCGGACTGCAACACAACTAAAACAAAAAGGTAAGTGCTGCTTCACGGCAAGGAAGACCGCCACTGAGTACTCCGAATGCAGTGGCCGAAATCCTTGTAAATCTCGCCGTATACTGTGCAAAACTACAATCTCTGAATCACTACTTTCACCCGAACAGTGTGGCGTTTTCGGCAATTTATTTTGATTGATTATCATTGGATGTTGCACAATACGGCTGTCAATTCAATGTCTGGACACTGTAACATGCGAAGTACCGTGACACAGCGCCTTTAGTGTAGCTGAACAATTTCTGAATATAGGAATTTTCTGATTTTGATGACGTTATCCTGATATCACTTGATGGCGTAATCAGACTATAAGACTATCCTAGGAGTCATCTTGAAAGTAATTATTGCCCACTCTTTCAACATTTTCCCTAGCAACGGCCAGCAAATTATAAAATTAAATAGATCAGTGAGCCATTAACGCACATAGAGGGATTCGAGAAAGTTTTATGGTACTACCAAAGTCACGTTTAAATGTTGCAACGTGTAGCTGTTGATTTGTCATAAATTCCTACTTTCCTGACGGTTAATATTTTGTGGAATGTATGGTTACTTGCTCTGAATGGCTTGTTAATTTCGTTGTTTTGAAAAAGCATCCTTTTTGTATTCCTTTTCGGTTCTTATAAACAATTATATGTTCGCAAGCAAAATATGTATAGAAATGCTAGGATACAAATATACGTAAAATATAGGTATTGCTTACCCTGCCAGCAGAGCCTTCTTCAACTCCACGAATCGAGAAGAAAAGAAGGCTCTGCAGTATTCGTGTTGATTTCGTATTGAGCATGCGCCAACGGTTTGCCCAAAATTCTGGGCAAGTCAAGCCTGTTAAACCGGTTTATCAGCGCGCTGCAACAATGGCGGCTAAGTGGGCTCAGGTTTGGTCATCAGCGTAAAACAAAATTAGCCGCACGATGTTAAACCTGTTTGACAGGAATCTTGTGCGAACCGTTGGCGCATGCCCAATAGGAAAATAACACGAATACTGCAGAACCTTCTTTTCTTCACGTTTCATGGAGTTGAAGAGGGCTCTGCTCGCAGGGTAGATATTGCTATTTATATTATTTCATGTCATATTTACCTCCGGTCTCGATCTCCCACAGTAGTACGCCATACGACCAACTAGAGAAAAATACCATAAGGCAATGTGTGAATACAAATACAAATACACAGCTAACATTGTGTCTCCCAGCTACGCATGTGGAAGATACTGTGCAACCTGCACGTGGAAACTTAAGTATATTAAAAACAAAATAAGAGCAATTTGTAAATAAATATTACATGTCGTTTTCAGTAGTGAAGTTGAGCGTCTCTAACGCTTCAATGGCGATCCACTTGACAGGAAGTGCTCTCTGAGGAAGCAAAAAATTAAGACGTTACTTCAAACGCATATTTAGCAAACATTATTTAGAAAATGGTTACTAAATACGAAAACTTAATTGAGCCTCTGCTGCTTTCCAGTCACTGGTACAATGAAATAATAAAAACTCAAATAATCGAGGGTTAACCTCAGTGAATATAGCAGCCGATAATTATCTTTCTCTCTGACAAAGGCATAACGCTCGAAACGTCTGCTACTCGCTTTCCACGATGGTTAACATATCTGAATCGAATTTTAGTTGATTATATCAGTGTTTATCTTCGCCGGTGACGAAGATCTACACTAGGTTTTACAGCAACTAATCATCCATTGCTTATCAATCATCTTGATTACAGCGCAAACTCATTTTAAATGTGGTAGGTGCACTTTTTCCATAAGGAAGAAAGAGGAGTATAATACAGATAATATATGTTCATATCATATACTCAACATAAGGTAACGATTCTGATTGGCTATTGTATCCCATATTGCTTTCATTCGGAAACAAAAGAAGAGCTCCTGTAATCGAAGTATAGGTAAAGTTGTTCACAGTCATATTTGGGTAAAGCCCCTTTTCCAAAGTGTTTCCGAAAATCTCTGAATGCTAAAGTCAAACGTATCTTCCCTGTGCTGGAAGGGTTGCCAATCGGCATAGTCGATTCATGACCGGAAAATATGTAGAAGTTTAATTAGTGTTAATCAAGCTGTAATTTAGTGGAAAAGGTGTGAATAAGACAGAAAAAATAATATCTTCCCAAACAACTAGCACACGATGTTCAGCTTTCAAAAAGTATAAATTGAATGCGTTAACACTCTAATCTGTCAATCATGTTTCTTGATCTTTGTGAGGAATAATCGCTTGCAACGAGTATTGCATGAAGACATCTTCTTGAATTCCATTCATAAGTCCTTTTTCAAAATGTTGGACCACACCCATTCCCAGTAAATAAACACAGATGCAACCTAACACGTTAAGATTACGATATACCTTTATCCGTCATCATATCAATATCATGCTACTAATCCACATTGATTATATTACGTAAATAACATCACAAAGGATACATTTGAGTATTATTTTAATACTAATAATTACCCCAGCAGTATTTGTTTCGTATATATCGGCCTCATATACATCTCGAGCAAGACCGAAGTCAGAGACTTTAGCGACAAAATCTTTTCCGAGAAGGACGTTCCTTGCTGCGAGATCGCGATGGATATACTGCAAAGGAATAGCACACCTATTAGTACTTGTCTTTGATACAGCGACTCCATCTATGATGAAATCCTAAACTCACTAGTTCGTTATTCAAGTAGAGTGCTCCAAAAGAAATGTAACAAATAAAGGAACAAATGAAATGATAATTTTATAACATTGGAAATGCTAAGAAAGCTACGTTAGAGCTCTAACGAAGGGCTAGAGTTTAAAGTGCCTATAAGCCCAAGTATCATTACATCAAGTGAATAGGTGAATAGTAAAATATTTCTTGATTTCAGTGTTGAATGAGTTTCTATTTCAATATGCTAATTATGGATGTCATAGGAGGTTTCATTAATTATTCTAGAATATGCTGTCAGAGATAAATGGCATTTTATACACTTCCATATTATATTTAGAACTTATATCAGTAATTTTACCAAATATTTTGTATAAATCAGAAATAGTTCCATACACAAGGAGAAAGCAATGACAGTAAATCATATTCCAAATAGTGCTTTTCGCTCTCTGATTGGCTACTCAAACTCGGAATATCCTGCACCATTCAATGTTTTCGGTCTTGCGCGCGAATAATTTACTTGTTAGTATATTTTTGAGGCCGGCGGTGGTATTTATCTCCCCGTTTCGCGACTGTTAAAGGAGCTATGCCATGGTACTACCCATGTATGTAGCCAGTGATTTGGTGGCTGTTAATTGATTACAAACAGTTAAAGCAGTTAAACTCCCCTCCTTCAATGCTTGATTGAAAGTAGTTTCAATATTTTACTTGAAGACTTATATTTACACAGTTTATTAGTCATTTTTGAATATTTGCTTTGAACTGAATGAATTAAAACTTAATCACGATAAAACTGACATTCTATTAATTTACTCGAAATTTCGTCCTACTCCACCTCTTGAGTATGTTCAAATAGGCAACGAGCGTGTTCCTATTTCGACTACTGCTACTAGCCTAGGCGTTATACTTGACGAACACATGTCTCTTAATGAGCATGTTAAACAAGTATGCAGATTATCGTTCTTCCATCTGGAGAATCTCTGGAAGATTCGGAAATACTTAACCGATGAAACTGCTAAAATTGTAGTACATGCCTTTGTAACATCGAAATTAGATTACTGCAATTCTCTTTTGTTTGTAATTACCTTACCAAAATATCAACTGATAAAGTTGCAACATGTTCAAAATACTGCAGCACGAATTGTGACTCATACTAGCAGATTTCACCATATCATCCAGTGTTAAAAGAACTCCACTGGCTTCCTGTACTTTATATTTAAGATACTGTTACTAGTATATAAAGCATTCAATGGTTGTAGTCCAGAATATTTAACTAACTTGCTCAATTATCGTAAATCTTCTAGGTGTCTAAGGTCCGAGTCAAATGAAATTTTAAAGGGGCTGTGTCACGGTAAGACTTTACATTCGTTTTTCCGGGCCGGAAAGAGCTATTTCCACCGATTTTGATATGAACTGACGAACCTCTCGGCCATGTGGGATGCTTAAAATGAAAGCAAATATGCAAAAATGACTAACAAACAGTATATAAACAGTCTCCAAGGAAAATATTGAAAACTCTTTCAATCAAGCATCGAGGGAGGGAAGTTTAACTATTTGTATCCAATTACCAGCCACCGACCGAGCGATTACTCGATACATGCGCAGTACCGTGACTCAATTGATAAAGGAACCAACTAGAGTGACGGCGAGTACAAGTACCTTAATTGACCTTGTACTTACAAATAGTCCAGACAAAATTGTCCGATCCGGTGTGCTGCGTCTCGGCATAAGCGATCACGATCTAATTTACGCCTACCGCAAGATTTCTATTGTACCTAATGTTGGTCATAGATTTATTAGTTATAGGCAACTTAAAAACTTTGACTCTGAAAAATTTATAGCAGACTTAGAGAAAATCCCATGGTTCCTTCTGGAAAACCATGACAACATTGAAATCATGTGGGCGCAATGGAAGTTGGACTTTCTCAGAGTAGCAGATAAGCATGCACCAATACGTACAAGGCGCGTGCGCCAAAAACAATCACCGTGGATAACTCAAAATTTGCTAACCAAAATGCGTCAACGCGACCACCAGAAAAAGGTGGCTGTAAAAACCAACAATCCCGGCGATTGGTCTCTCTATAAATCCCTCAGAAACGAGGTGAATAAAATGACGCGCCAAACAAAAGCAGAATTCTATATAACTAAGCTTAGTGATAAAAACTCAACGCCAAAACAGACCTGGAGAATAATTAATGAGGTGACTGGACGCAGCGCGAAAATAGCCGGCAGTATTGTGAAGATAGATTCTGATGATAAGGAAATCACAAAGCCAGCAGAGATAGCCAGCGTCTTTAATAAAGACTTCGTAAATGTTGGGCCTAACCTAGCCGAGAAGAATTTTGGAAATGATTATAATGATGACTTCCAAATTTTTTTACCGCGCTGCAGAAACTCTTTTTCTCTCCATCATACAACCAGGAATGTCGTTTACAAACTCCTAAAAAACCTATCATCATCGAAAGCAACTGGCTTAGACAACATTCCATGTAAATTACTTAAAGTAGGCGCTGATATCATCTCCGATTCGATTACGCTTTTATTTAATACATCCATTACCCAAGGGATATTTCCTAGGGAGTGGAAACAGGCAAAAGTTAGTCCTGTGTATAAAAGCGGGACGCGCTCAGACAGAAACAATTACAGGCCGATTTCCGTGATACAAGCAATAGCAAAAGTAATTGAACGCATCATTTACGACCAGCTCTATACATATTTACAAAATAATGGCTTAATAACAAATTGTCAATCTGGTTTTCGTAAGCTGCATTCAACAGTTACTGCGCTACTTGATGCCACTGACAAATGGGCTTTGAACATAGACAATGGCTTGATTAACGCCATTATTTTCATTGACCTAAAAAAAGCGTTCGACACTGTTGACCACACAATTCTGCTACAAAAACTACAAAACTACGGCGTGTGCCAGTCCAGTACCGCATGGTTTAAATCATATCTTAGTGGAAGAGAGCAGAAGTGTGTGGTCGACGGAATATTGTCAGACACTGAAGTCCTTTCCTGTGGCATTCCTCAAGGAACTATTTTAGGGCCTTTATTGTTTTTGCTTTATATTAATGACCTTCCAAATTGCCTAGAGTTTTCAAACACACAAATGTATGCAGACGATACTAGTATTACAATGGCAAGTAATTCCAGCACAGAGATTGAGCTAAAGCTCAACATCGACCTCAGAAACGTTTGTGAGTGGCTCAGATCCAATAGGTTAAGTTTAAACACGACAAAAACGGAATATCTACTATTAGGCTCACGACAAAGATCCTCCCATATGATTTGCCCAACATTACAGATTTCAGGTGAAGTCGTCCCTAGAATAGCCTCGGCAAAGTCACTAGGGGTATATATTGACGATTCACTTACTTGGGAAAACCATGTCGAGAAGATTTCAAGTAAAATCGCAGGTGCGATTGGCGCGCTTAAACGGATAAAGCCCTTTGTCCCAATGTCCTCCCTTGAAACTATGTATAAAACGCTTATCCAACCAAATTTTGATTACTGCAGCATAGTCTGGGATGGACTGGGCACTGAGCTTTCCAAAAAATTACAAAAACTTCAAAATCGAGCAGCCAGAATAATTACAAATTCAAACTTCGATGATAGTGCTGGCCCTCTTCTTGAAAAATTAGAATGGGACCGACTATCTACTCGCCGAAGTAAGCTATTGGCTATCGAAATGTACAAAGTGTACAATAATCAAGCGCCTAAATATTTAATTAATACATTTTCTAAAGTTGTGACGCCATATAATAGAAGAGGTTCGACAACAAAATTACAGTTGCCTCTCCCAAAAACAAACTATGGGAAAAAGCGTTTCGGCTACAAAGGAGCTTTTGTCTGGAATTCGTTACCTGAAGAGTTGCGACTTTCCAAATCAATTACTAATTTTAGAAATAAGCTGAACAAATTACCCCACTGCTTCTTTGATGCCCTGTAAATTGAGCATTTTATCCTTTTTATATCATCATTTTATATCATACTATATTCTTTATTGAAATATTGTAATATTTTTACACACGGCTTTTATGGAAAACAGTGTTGTATTAGACTGATAGAACGACCGTGTTTAAATAAAATATTTACTTACTTACTTACTTACTTACTTACATAGCCCCTTTAAGGTTACCGGATACCTTCAAAACGAAAAAGATGGAAAAAAAATGTTTTCACACAGAAATGTAGTTTTAGTAGTAGTGTCTCATATACCAAAAACTCCGTTAAAAAAAATTAATATTGACGGAGAAATACCAAAAGGAAGTTTTTAACCGGAAGTAAAAGGTTATTTTTGATTGACAGCAGATCAATAAACACATAAAAAGTGCTCACTCGCCCGTATAAACGACGGTGTGGGAAATCGGCACATATTAAATTCAGTTTACGTTTATTGAGAAACGTTTTTCCACACACGATTCCACAATTCCATCGGATGTTGGCCTTATATCTTACGAAAAGCAAGCAGGATGCCCTAACCCTAAGCTTGAAAAACAAAGAAAAAAGAAAAGCAAAACGAGGCCAAACATATAGCGAAATAGGAGTCCTCGCAAAACCCGACAAGCGTTCGTATTTTCACTTTCAGACAGAGTGCCGAGTGGTCCACATCTGAACATAAAGTAGAATTGATAAGAGCCAGCCGAGAGAATATTTGTTTCCAAGAAAGCTTAGATGGAAACGTAGTCTGGCGGTGACCCTGAATCGGTTGAACCACGATCTCGCTATTGCCGTGCTGTTTCAGACGCCTGCAAATCGCTGTCTCCTCTACTAACTATGCTGGCATTCAAGGCGTGATCTCTATAGGTGTTCACCTTGGCTTTGCCCCTCGAGGTTTTTTTTTCTTTCCCATTTTTCTAGCCTGGGAAACCAGCTGACTCTTACCGCTACCATTTTTCAAGTCACACAAAAGAAAGAAACACATTTTCTCGATGCGGCGCGTTGCTTTGATCGGAAATCAACATTGGCGGGAAATCTTGACAGATAGTTGAACTGTGATGAGAAATGATTGGCCAAGAGCTTGCTAATTGTTGGAGAGGCGGGGCTTCAGATTCACGCACGACAGACGGCTAGATTTTTTGAAGTGCTATTTTCTCGCTTTCGATTTTCAATCAAAATAGAGTTTTAAAAAAGCTCCCACTCAAGAGGAATTTATTCCATTTGTGCGAAATTTTCACAAAATGTCAATTGATATCTCAGCTGCAAAAGGGTGTCGGGGAATTGGGAAATTCTAAAATGAGAGCTCTTGACGACGTATCCCGCATATCTACTCGGATTATTTTTCGCCTTTTCACGGAAAGCATGATAACTTTTGAATTAAATCGAATTTTGAAATTCCCCGACACCCTTTTGTAATACGATTCCTCTGAAATACGACAAAGCAAACAGATTTTTAAACTTTAAAATATTTTCGGAGTCGGAACTTCTGAAAGCCATCTCACTAGATCGGAGAAACGGGATGGCGGAAAATTCGAGATTTTCAAAGAACTCAAAACTTTGTATGTATTCTTGTAGCCAATTTTATAAGCTTTAAAATGATACATGAATGATTTATCTACGATGTTTTCTCGAGGCGCTACATAATTTAGACTGGAAACGCACCCTGAAGGTATCCGGTAACCTTAAGCCAACCTAGGATAAATTTAAAGACTTTTTCTGTGTGTGCCCCTAGAGTGCGGAATGACATTATTTTTAATATTCGTAAATGCAAGTCAGTAGGGCTTTTTAAGAAAAATCTTAAGGCCTATCTTTGTTCTATGTTTATAACTAGTAATTCTGTCTTTTTGCGATTTTTAATATATTTATAATTAGTCATTCTTAATTATTTAGTTATTTCACATTTTATGATTGTGAAGCACCACGGACAATTAGTGGATGTGTGCGCTATAGCAATAAAATTATTATTAATATGTTTTTACCATCCCACATGTGCGCGAGGTTCGTCAGTTCATACGAGAAGTAATATTTCAAAGCCTTCAATTCGGATTGGACGGGATTTCAAGTCCGCACAATTGCCCACTTTAGAAACGAGTAGGGGGATGGGGCGAGTTCGGTTTCGCAAAGGCGCTTGGGATCGTTAAGTACTGGGGACAGTTAATTGCGATATTTGCCATGTTTCTTTGTATTCTGCAATTAGGGTGTCCCCAGTAACGATCCCAAGTACCTTTGCGAAACCGAACTCGCCCCAGACCCCTACTCGTTTCTAAAGTGGACAATTAGTTCCATTCCGAGGCGGAGCCGAGGACTGGAACTAATTGCGAGGACTTGAAATCCCGTCCAGTCCGAATTGAAGGCTTTGAAATGACATCTCATTGTCATTAATTATTCCGGAGGGACGTTGTTTTTATTTCGGGTACAAGTTGACAATTTTTTTTTTATCATAATGAAGCAGTTTATTGTTTATTGTCATTTGGGACTTCGATGTTCCAGTTATAAATTCAAACTCAAAAGTAAATTTTGTAAGTTTGGCGTCATTTGGATTGGAAAGTTTGTACAAGAAGTAGGCGAAAAGAAAGGTTGTCGATATCCTGGTCGAACGCTCTATCAGATTGTGGCCAGTCTTAAAGGACACCTGGAGTAAAAAAAACCGGAGCGATGTCAATATGTTGGACAAATCCAATCTGTGGTGAGGTTAGCAAGCTAATTTCTGTGACTAACATTTAGTATTACAAACCATTCTTGTTTGTAGCTTCACTTGATTGCATTTAAAATTTACTGTAGAGTTTTATATATTCATATATGGTAGGAGTACTTTGAAGCAATTTGGATCAGTCCAAGGACTGAATTTATTTTGTCCCAGTCCAAGGAGTGGATCAAAATTAATTCGGTCCTTTGGACTGGAACAAAATTAATTCAGTCCTTGGACTGGAAAAATAAAATGGTTGAATGTACTCCTGGGAGTTCTAGGAGTACTTTCCGGGGTTTCAACGATCGTCATGTGATCGAATTCTGGGCACATGGTCGGTTGGTTTCCTCGTGAATAATGAATGAGGATGAGATTCGCTGATAATGACTGTGTCTGGCCCGGACATCTAATGTAATGGTCTCTCACCATGACACAGTCACTTTAATTATAACTCGTAGACGTAACACTCAAATCAAGAAATGTTTTACTATTCACATATTTACTAAAGTACAATCGATATTAATGATAACCAAATGGGCTTATAGGCACTTTTAAAACGCTGTGCAACCCCATTCCAAGGCGATAAGCTAGGGATAAGCGTGTCTTAAGACATTTTGACGTATCAAAAATGGCCTATTGTTTGGTTTCCATAGTTTAAAACAATGGTGATACATGTATGTATATTTGGATAGGCCTTATAGAGCAGATTTCATTTGAGTGAGACAAAAATACAACATGTCCGTAGCCTTACCGTAACCGTACCAGTACTCTACCGTAACTCTGTCATTTGATTGGATCAGAACGACACAAATAACATATATTTCAATGTCACGGCATGCCGTACATTAACCGGTACCGTACGTCATTGCCATAACCTGACCACTCATAAGAAATCCGCTCTACCTAATCGAAGTCTGCCTAGTTGGATTATATATATTGGCTGACTATTTGAAGACAAAGCTTATAAAAACTGTTTTGTATAAATTGAATATAGCCCCAATAGAAGGATTAGGGTTAAGCTTACTTTAAACAAATTATTATAAGTACACTTTCCCTCTATCGAGGAGTAAAAGGATTAAATTACACAGTCCAACATCGTAGGATTTAAGCAGAAAGACCTTGATATGAGGGTTCAGAAAATAGACCACACAAAAGAAGCATTTTTTGTCAAAATGACGTTTCAAACGCCCCGCTGAAGGATACCAAGTTCCGGCAGGGACTGGAATCCATTGTATTGAAAAAGAAATATTATTTTCCGTATAGGACATCGACGTTTAAACTGTTTTGGTTCAATGTTTAAACGTTATATACCAACCTGTGAACTCAACGCGCGATTGTTGACCTCTTCGAGAATGTCTGTTTTACGATCAACTGCTTACCTTATACGTTGTCAGATGCTCCATTCCCCTTGCTACATCCAGGGCAATCCTGAACTTCTCGTTATCAGACAACGAGCAAGCATTCAGATTGACGTCCGTATCTCTGTTTTGTCGTAGATATTCGAGGAGGCTGCCATTTTCTGCGAGTTGAACGATGACGTACAACGGTCCTGTTTAAGTATAAAATATATTTAGAGAAAGGAAGCTCGCCTCTCACCACTGTGACTCGGGTTCGACTCCAGGACGCGTCGTCATATGTGAGTTGAGTTTGCTGATTGTGATCCTTGCTGACTCCATAAAAATCAACATGTGAGTTGAGTGCAGGGAATATATGAATGTAAGGAGTGTGTGTGGAGAATGTTCGGATCATTGGCAGGATCTGCTAGAGGTATAATAAGCCTCAATATCCGAGGGTAAGCAAAATATTTGAATTGGTTTTCATTGATAGGCTATTCCAAAAAGGAACTGACAACAGCTGCTCGACAACAGCAAGGCTCACCAATAAAAAAAAAAACATTTAAGGTCTCGATAAAGGTTCGACGTCGCATTTCGGAAAAAAACGATGTTGCAGCGTCGGAGTTAAAGCCACATAGACGTACTATATATAGTTTTAAAGGTCCTGAATTCAAGGAAGTATATGTTTAATCCGTTTTGAACAAAAGTTAAATGCGTAGATGTTGTATATATTTCACCGCAAAATGACTCCGTCCACCAGAAGGAGTTCAGCCCTTCAGGCTTTGAAACATTTTTTTTCTTAATTATCCCTTTCGATTCCCAACTAAATTGTCTCAAATACTGTGTCGGGCATTTGAAATATGTTGCGTATTACGGATTTTATCCGTTTTCAAAGATGAAAAAGTAGTTTTCCATCCCGTATTGATACAAACCAGGTCATAACACCTGAACGAAAAATAATTTCAAACTTCCCCGACAAAATATAGGAGAAACAGCTGTTTTCTACGACTCGTGAAAATTTTACGAAAATTGGACAAAACGCGAAAAGGCTGGACTTCGACAAAGGTCTGTTTTTGGCCGAAAAGAAGAGCGGAGAAACATCCCGATAAAGGTTTTCGATTCATTTCACGGTTGACTAAGATGTCTCGCCTCCAAGAGTAATTCAGAGCGATTCATGTTGTGTTCAGTCTTGGCCGATTACAAAGTTCAGACGAGCTGCAGAACAGAGAAAGTTATACAGTTTACCGATGCTCGATACTTCTACAGAAACAACCTAGCTATAGTGTCGATTCCAGTTTAATTTCAAGAAGAAACACTCTTTTAGGAGTACAGAAAAATGGCACCACAGTAAGCAAACAATTAATATCAGGCAGGGAAAACCATCGAAGCGCATCTCGATCCAGGCCATGTACACACGGTAGACTGTTTATGTCATTCTAATTTCATCGCGCTGAACCTCTCTCTTTAAATTATTGGTCGATTGAAGATCACAACACTTTATTGCTTCATTCTTTGTGGACTGTCGGTCTTCGATGATTCTAATTTCTTGGAACTTGAGTATAAATCCCTTCAGCCATTGTTTGGCCTATTAAATAATTTTACACCCGCTGCCAAATAGCCCACACCGCGATATGCTTTACTTGTCACGCACAAAGGTTTCAATACGAGGCTCCGTGCTAAATTTTTTTTTTCTTTCTCAGAGAAAAGCATAAATTTAATTTAGCACGGGGCCTCGTATTGAAACTTATGTGCGTGACAAGTAAAGCATATCGCGGAAGTGGGCTATTTACTCAAACTAAATTAATACAAACTAAATTGTGCTGTTTTTCTCTTTTCTTCTTCATTTTTTAATACAGAACCAAGAACTATCAACTTTTACATTTTTGGGCATTGCATTATAAACGTAGAAATCTTTACGAACGAAAAGTAGCGCAGACAATAACAGGATAGTGAGAATGAAATAACATGAACAGTGAATGACAGCAGCTGTCAATCATTTATCGCGCCTTTTTAGGGGGAAATCAGAAAGTCGCATTTTCAAGGCTTTAAAAAAGATATTTGAGTTCGAGTTTTTTGTGATGCTAGATTAGGGCTTTTAAACTTAGAATTTGCGAAAAAAACGTATTTTCAAAACTTTTCCATTTTGAACATTTATATTTAAATGATATAAACTTACGAAAAACATAAATTATTAACTTTTTTAGCCTTTAACAACCTACACTGGATTATTATATTTTCAGCTAGATATCTCTTAAATGTAAAGGTTAAGCAACATGTATTGTTGTGATCCCATTTAGTTTTGAGCTTTCTGTGTTGATATGGAAGAAACGTAAATTGTAGAATTAAAGACACTGATGTTTTATTAATTTCCTTTGTTTTTGCCTCATTAATTATTAATGAGTTTGATGAGGCTTTATATAATATGGCTAATATAGCGTGGAACAATAATTATAGATATACCCGTTTCGGGTAAGTTCTGGGTTTTTCTCTTTGAAAAGCTGGGAATATGTTACTATTCTCACCGGGAGCTCCACACACTGAATGGCCATGTTAACACTTATTACACAACCTGGGCATGCGGAATTCGGTCCGAAGGAATGTGTTACGTAACCAGACGACGCTTTCATTCAGCTCCATCGGTACATAGTTAATAGAGTGGAATGGTTAGGAAACTCAGAGACCTTCTTTGTTATAGGTCTTTGTTAGCTTTTTTCGACCACTACCGTGCACAAAACACAATAGAAATTCCAACATGTTAGTCAATCAGCCAATAGAAACGTGTGAGTTCAGTCGTTCAGGGAACGCTAATGAACTATGATAGTGCACAATCTTTTGTCTTGCCCCGTTCCAACCTCAATCGCAGCGCCTTCGTTAGCCCTTTTGAAGTTTGCAGGGTTTCCTAACCATTCCACTCTATTAACTATGATCGGTACAAACAAAACTGTCGAAACTCCTAAAGCAAAAAAAAAAAAAGCAGTCTAAAACTTGAATATTGATTAATAAATGAAATTTATAGTTAAGCTCGGTACGAACTACTATATTCTTGGCATGGAGAAAAGGTGAGAAACACAGCAGAACTAAACAAATGCTTCATTACTTCGATCCCTGTTATACTCCTATGTAAAAACAATTTTTCCCCAACCTCCAAACAACATTGTTAATCAAGATCTCCGTGTAATTTTTTTGGCAATAATATAAAGAACATATGTGCAATATTTTCCTTTTCCTGTACACAGTTTGTTAGTCATTTTTGCACATTTACTTTTATTCCCACATGTGTGCTAGGGTTGTCAGTTTATATGAAAATCACTGAAAATAAATTTGTTCCAGCCCGGCTATGGCCCTCACCCAATGATGATTTGTTGTATTACTCAATTTATTGAGTGAATCGGTTAAAATCTCTATTCAGACAATTAAAATCCTTGCTCAAATATTCACCTTAAATCCATGACTATGTACGCGCTTCACTTGATCCTTCATGAGGGCAACAAGCGGAGTAACTTCAATGACAAATGCATTTTTCTTCCAAAAGCCCGAACCTGGCCGCGAGTTGGTTTGAAGGGGCCGCCAGTTGAAAATATCAGTGACCTTCCTGAGCCTGTTGGAAGGCTCACGAACACATCTTTCCCACGAATAAAGTTACATAAAACATTAAGCTGTTCACATTTGAGAGATGATATTCAAATTTGAGAGAAATTTCCTCTGTGACGGACTTTACACTTCGAAATTTCATTTCAATCGCCATCTTGTTTTGACTTTGTTATGCATAAATAGCTAATTACCAAAAATTTGGAAGTGACGTCACGGACACGGTTTTGGGCTCTGAGTCGCAGACCCTACATGGGGAGAAACGGAAACGATGAAATCGCCGTTCTCCCTCCAGTAGGGGATGCTGTTCGCAGGCTAGGTGAAATGACAAAGTACACCTGCTCTCTTATTGCGTACACACAGTCTCTTCCATGTGGGACATGTTTTTGTGAGAAACTAATTCATCCCACATAGATAGCAAGGTGGGGATATCAAAGCTTAAAATTTTGTGGTGCATATCATAACTACTTTAAAAGCGGCTCGCCATTGTATATCCGATACAACATCGCCACTCATATTGTAAATAGTACATATTAGCCATATCATATTTCCACTCCCTGCTTTTCAAAGAGAAAAACTCAGAACTTACCAGAAACGGGTATATCTATAATGTATTTGTCCACGCCATCTTAGCTCAAAAGTTAGCCCTGTCGTGCATGTTAGAGAATAACGCTTATGTCTCAACACACCAACTGCCCATGTTAGTGACGCACTTTTAGAGCCAAAATAACTATAACCAACTAATTATGCGTTTCATTGCGAAATTATTCAGAATTGAAGAAGAAATAGCGTTTAATTGATCACAAAATGTACCCAAAAAGGAACAAAAGACGATGTAAATATCTCCGTGATGATGAATTTTAAAAGAAAATTTTCACCATGACCCAATAGCGCTGCAACAAAGATCACCATTCTTCCGTTCCTACAAACTCTGCAGTAAACTTTAATATTTCATTTCTTTCTGGGTGAAACGACGTAAGGTACGTGGCTGCGTGTTTAACTTTTACATATCATTAAAATTTGTCACGGCCATATCATTAGATATAATTGAGGTGTTTGTAGAGGCAGGTTCAAGGATTTGGACGTTAGATTGCACTGAAATGTATTCAGCTGTACCAAATTTGGTGTTGGTTGCTGAGTCACACACAATGTAGGAATTGTACCTTCTGTACAGTGCCAATGCTATCATGACATAGCCATGCGCACTAATGGAGAGCATTTGAGACAACATTTTGGAGGATGGCCGTCAAAGTGTATATAAGGTCAAATATGTTTGATTCTACATCAAGTGAATAGTTGAATAGTAAAATATTTCTCGATTTGAGTGTTGCATCCATGAGTTATATTTATAATATATTCAAGCCAGTGACGTAAATTCGGTCTTCATTTATTATACAAAAAACATACTGGTACAGATAAATGATCTTTTGTAAACATCTATGTTATGTTTGAAGGTTATATCAGTGATTCTACCAAATATTTTGTCAAAAATCAGAAAACGGTTTCATTCGCATGGAAAAAGAAATGAAAGTAAATTCCCGAATTTACGTCAAATTTACGTCACATCATTAGCATATTGTAAATAGAAACCTCTATAACTCATAGACGCAACACTCTAATCAAGACATATTTTACTATTAAACTATTCACTTGATGTAGCATCGATATTACTGATAAAAATATTTGACCTTATATACACTTTAAACTTTACTAGTAATGATAAAATGTATCCTTTATCACACGAGTGACCAATCATTGATTAACCCTTTCTTATAGCTTACCTTGTGTGGTACAGGCACCGATCAGATTGATGATATTTGGATGATACCCGATGCCACTCATGATCTCAAGCTCGCTGTGGAGATCCCTGCGATCACTGGCAGAGGCAGTACCTGTAAGAGATGGAATTGGAAGTTAAATCAACATGATCTGTAAATACTATAGTTATGCAGTGGTTTTGAGTGGTATTCATGGTTGCATTCAATCCCCCGATATTTAAATGACAAAGCCGTGGCGGCCATGTTGGAGGACATAACTAAATATGCTAACGACGAAAACTTTGTAAACGTCCTCCAACATGGCAGCGATGACGTCACGTGCAACCCAACAATACAGTGGAATATGCAACGCGACAATTGTATGCATAAGGCTTCCATAGAACAGTAAAGTGTGACGCGAGGTGAGACGGGAAGAAAGGTTGAACAACGCCGAATATTACTGGTTGATGGTTGATCTAACAAGAGAAACCAAGGTCAACCAAGATGGCGGCGATCTTTTGTTAACGTTCAACGAAGATGGCGGAGATGACGTCACGTGAAAACAAGAAATAGATACAATGGCAATCAAGCTCTGATGGAATGGGGTAATGTTCTGTATCAATAAAACTAGAAATAACCGTCTAGACGCCCTCTCAATGCATTATTCTCCATGGCGCCTTTCTATCATAACAACATCAATTTATAGAGAATATACATAGTTTGTGAGTTGATAGTAAAGAAATGTCATTTTAGTCAACATGTTTTTAATAATTCTTCAAATTATTGCGAAGTCGAATTAATTATATGACGTCTTAATGGAATCGACCCAGGCTTTTACTTACGCGGTCATGGGTCAGGAAAGGTCAAATTTACACGATTATAAACAAGCGTAGAACAAAGTATTCACTGAAAACCAAACCTTTCTCAGTTCACAGAAGTACTCAAAACTTTTCCGAGGTTCATAGCTATAAAAATTGCAAGAGAAGATATAGGCACTTTAAGTGTTGATCCAAAAACAGATGAATTCACCAGACAATCCATTTCGGTATGGGAATGTCACGCCTTGTCGTTTTCCGGGACAATCTTTTATTGAATAGGTGTATATAGTCAAGACTATAAGCGGAGCTCTAATTAGAACATGGTCACACCCACCACATGGTCACACTCTGAACATTTCGAAATAATATACAGGGTCTAGACTAGGGGAGTAATTAATATTCTCTCTATATATAGAGAATAGTAATAAGGCTATGAAACAATAGAAAACATATAGTATTCCCTATATAAAGAATACTAATTACTCCCCTAGTCTAAACCCTGTATATTATTTCTAAATGTTCAGAGTTTCTTACAGTAGTTGCCAATAATTTCAGAAAAAAATATCTCGTGGATGTGACCAAATTCTAATTCGGTTAGATAATGAACACTCGAGTTCTATGTGATTTAGAGTGCCTCGCATTTTAGATAGAAAACCACTCGCGCTAAAACCACTCTAAATCACATAGAACTCTCGTTCCATTATCTAACCCCTACGTAGATAATGCTTTACTTTCAATAGGTAATTATTTCTGTTTCCAACAACACTAGCACTTTCAATACCTAAGTTATTTCAAAGTCAGAATTATATCAAAAAGAAAATTCGACGTGAGCCAAACATTATCGGCATGGCAACCATTTTTGTCGTGTAAATGGAAATGTTGTACCCCGAAAATATATGGGTAGTTTAGCCTGTTTAGAGTGGTATGCCCAAAATGCTTCTCCTGTAAACCGCGCTTAAATATACTCTTCATGTTGAAATGATTGCGCAACGGTTATTGAAAGAGAATAAAGAAGTTGCAAAACATGGGAATATGAAAAGACTACATGCAAGCGACATACTACGTAACCAACGCTTCCGAGTGATTTATGAAAATAGACATTGTTTTTGCACACCATGAGATAACCTCGCCATGATTGTGTAGCAAGGGAGAACAGTACTGAAGTTATTCTCGGGTCTCAAATAAAGGAATTTCACGTGATTTATATTAGCCAATGATCTGCTTGTATTGTTTACTGAATGCGAAGTTTGAATATTTAAATGTCATAACTTATCATTATGATATACAAAACCAGCAAATCCAACAACAAAGTACGGTCAACTGCTCGTTACAGTGAATGTCTTCAGTTTCATAGCAGGAAAGCCGGTATCAGTCAACCAGAACCCATCAATTGTACGTTACCCAATTTTGAAAAGAAAATTTCATCGTTTGGGCTCACCTTTTAACATCTTGACAGCGCATGGCGTTTCACGGTCTTCTTCTTTCAGATGTCCCTTTACTACAACTCCGAAATGTCCGGCGCCAAGCTGAGTTCCCAGGACGAGGTCACTACGTCTTATCTCCCTCCAACGGAATGTGATGGTTTTGAAGTTTTCATATAATTCGCACTGAAAGAATTAAACATGGGTGTGTGAGTCATATCTATACTGAACTTTGATGTTTCGTTAATATGTTTTTCCAAGATAAATGTTCATATATGAATAGACATTAGTATCATCAATTTGTTTATGTCTTTGTCCTCTATCTGGATGTCGATTTTATGATTATTGGCTCTCGTCTGTAGCCTTTGACGAAAGCCAATAATCATAAACTAATTTGTTATAAGTATTGGCAGCATTAAGACTTAACTTATGTGCATCGAGCCAGCAATTAAGGCTGTTTAATTCGGTATTAATCTCACTTTCAAGAGCGATTAGATTCGGCTGCGGCTAGGCTAATATTTGTGACTTCGGCATACATTCTAGGGGAAGCTTTGCTCAGACAGTTTGTAAGTCGTTAATATATATTAAGAAAAGTAATTGACCGATAATAGTGCCTGTGGGACGCCACAAGTAATTGGACTCGTACTTGATAGATGACCGTTGACATTACACCTTGGGTGCGATTATATAAGTCAAACCACTGTAGGGCAAGCTTTCCAACTATGGTGTTGACCAGTATGCGCATTTTGTGGTCGATAGTATCAAAAGCCTTCTTTTCGTTACGATACTTGTAAAACTGGTCGTGGATTTTGCAAAAAAGATTTTGGCAACTTCAGGGAATCCTATCCAAACCAGATGCCTTCTTCCCATAAATCTTATTTAACAGTTGCGAACCTTATCAGCACTGGATGCCTGGAAAGAAAATATATTTATCGGTCGACTTTGAATAGAATTAGGCTCAATATCTGACCGGGGTATTTCATATGCTAACTCCTGGCCAACTTTAGTAAAATGAGAGTTGAAGGACTCTGCGATAATCATCAGTACCTTCATGTATATATCTTAGGACATAATCAGTACCTATATATCTTAGGACATAATAATCGGCATACATGAAGTACCTCAAGGTTTCCAAGTGTTTTTTCCAAGTCGAGCTATTCAACACGTGACAGGATCAACCAATCAAATTCGACACCGCTCGGGGCACTTCCGATATTTGTAGAGGCAAAGTTCGATAATTTCCCACCAACGGGAGCGAAGGTTTGGTAAATTCTTACCCATTATTTTGCTGAAACCAAAGGTTTCTTCAACTGAACTAGCAAGTCGTTCAGTTATTCTAGGGCTAACAGGACTTTTAGGGGCTTTCGATGGAAAATTCTCACATTTACGAAAGGGATGGCCGGAGAAGTGACGGTTTTGGTCCAATAAACCTGAACTGCTGCATCTATAAAGTGCCATAGGATTGCAGGGTTGCGTTGTTGATATTGGTGTAACGACCATCGTTGATACCCTGATCATACACTGTGAAGAGGTCAAATGAGGGATTTTGATTGTTGAAATGTTGGCTGTTTACCGCCAAGTACTGTCCTGAAGTACTCTTGAGACAACTGGGAAGTCTTGAAGCCAGTCTACTAAGACTTCAACTCAAGAGTCGGAAAAGCTGGAAGTGAACAGTGATTGACCCTTGTCTTTGAATGCAAACGGAATTATCTGAACTGGTGAGGCTGAAATTATGTATATACGCACGTACACAAATCTTACTTGTTCGCTACTTTTAAAATTTTATGAAGTGTAATGACTAATGCCTGTATAATATCAATATGGAGACTGTAATTCGAACTGGAAATGAAATCGATCGTAAATTGAACTGTATGTACCAAGAAGAAAAAGTTCAAATTGTTAAAAGAATAACAGAACTTATAACCCTGCATAAACAGAACTGGATATGACTTAGGGGGTGTTTACATGATACCGGAACGAGTTTCATTCCGGATCGACTTTCATTATAGACATATTTCTGCCTCTGTCAACGCTTATAAATATACTCTTTCTATATATGTTAGTTTATAATTAGAACAATACCAATTTGGAATGCTCTACCCAGCTACACAGTACAGACATATTCAATAGACCGATTTAGCTTGTATATTTGTTGTCCCAATTCAGGTCACCTGACTTTGCCATTGAGTATTAAATGTTTTCTTGTTTTTCTCTATCCCAAGAGGAAATGTACAAATTCCTCTAATTAGAAAACAAAGCACTGAATCCTCTTGAGAGCTGTCACATGATCTGAATTTGGCATCAAATGTACAAGCTTAATCGGTCTATTAGCCAGTTCAAGGAAATCATTTAATATTCACATTCGCTTTTTGTGGCTTGAATGTTTTTGTTTGTTTTATTGTTTATTTAGTAGTTTAGCATACCGCTATACTAAATGCCAATATCGGGATTACGCTTGCCTATATTATTTGTTGATACTTAATAAACTGAAACTGCAACAGTATACAGAGTGGTCGAAAGAGAGGCTAGGTCGTGTTATGTGAAGTTGATATATTATAATTCTGGGAGCAGTTGTAGTAGGCCTTTTGCAGTAAACAGTCATGTGCTGGTATAATACTTTGTTAACGAATGAATTGAGTTTGTTATCTCCATGGGAAAGACATTGCCATGGATGCTGGATGGCAAGCTATCTTAGCTGCAAAGGGCCTATTGCCCGTGGGCAATTCACTTGACCTGCTGTCGAATGCGAGAAGTGACTGAGCTATCTAATAAGGTGAATTATAAAAACAGATATAATAAAATTAAAATCAGCAACTTTTGTAACGTGTAGTGTAGCCAACCACACTTGGCGTCAACTAATCGGGGAAAGGAATAGTCTAATTCGTAGTTCTTGACCGCCATTTTGAAAGGTAACCAAGCCTTTGGTAACATCGAGGCTGGAGTTGAGACAGCTTAGTTGGAGGTTTGTATCTAGTTAGCATGATAATCATTTTTTTTCATATTCATTGATAGAGGGTTTGTATCAGTGCAGGGTCAACTCCAGCCTCCATGCGAGGCTAAGGCTTGGTTACCTTCCATGGGTCTGAAATATACGTTTATATTATCTAAGTATAATAAAGTTGATATGCATTTTATCACAACAGGAATTTTAACCCAGTACAGAAATTATGTAACAATCGAAAGTTATCTTATATTTGCCCATATTGCTTTCATGTGCGCGATTTGACGGGTTTGTAACTCCTAGACGTTATGTGATAAATAAATTATTGTATTGTACTGCAACTACGAATTTTTGGCTTTTGATGACGGAGAAAAATCGCACAACTAGGAAAGAAATCATCGGAGCAAGGGCAAGATAAATTTAAATCACAGCTTGAACCCCTTTTTCCGAAATCGTAATCTGATTCAAAACAGCGAGAAGCATGTGGGAGTGAACCGACATACCTCCTGAAGCTCGATATCACTCCTTGTTACTGTCCTTTTCCTCGTAGTCTTTCGTCGTCTCCAGCAGATAAAGCAGATCAACAGCAGAAGAGCGAGAAGGATGAGAAATATCGGGATTGCAATCATCATGAAGGTTTCCCAAAATACTAGAAGCCATTCAAAATAGCAAAGTGTAAATGAAACAGTTTAAACCCATACGAGACGTTGGGAGTGGTTAGGGTTAGGGTTGGGGAAGGGGTTAGTTAGTTAGTGGGTTAGTTAGTCAGTTGGTCGGTCGGTCGGTCAGTTAGTTATAACCAATTATTTAAACGGGGTTGCAATTCAGCAAAGCTGGTTTAAATGGAATCCTGTGTTAACTAAATTATACAACATATAAATGGCAAATATTACAAATACATATTGTATTTGTATATATGTTTCTCTCATTTTGCTTCCATAACTTAATGCTATACGTATATTTTTTTATTAACTAAATGTAATCTCCAAATCCTCTTATTTTTCAGTTTCAATATCTGTTTACTTTCGTGTGTGTGACACTGCTCTTAATATTTTATTTTAGTATTTTATTTCTCCGTAAGCCTTTGGCTGTTGGAGCAAATGCAGAGAGTAAATATGTTTTAAAAATATAAAAATATAAACTACAGGGAAAGCTATTGAGCTACGGTATGGCAAGGATTGACCATAAGGACCTTACGCAACCACGACGGCAACGTCTAGAACGACGGCATAATATAATAGCCTTAATTACAAAATACAATAACAGCACGTGAAAATGCACGCAGTCGCCTACATTTCGACTGTTGTCTGGAAAAACACAACGTGAAAACCCCACATGTTACGTTTACAAGAGAAAGCCAAAGTAAGAAAGCAAATCAATCCGTTTTTCGTTCGGCGTAAGAAACACTTTATGCTCATCATATTTTTAGAAGATCTGGATGCGAAACATAATCAAAAGCGAATAAAGGAACTAGTAAACACCACATTTCGGGAGAGACTACTTTTCTACCTCCCGTCCTCACTGCCGTCCCCGTCCTCACTGCCGTCACCGTCCTGGTTGCGTAAGGTCCCTAATCTTAGGAATGCAAAACACGTACGTACGTAGGACCAATGTTGGCAAGTTCTAACCCGATGTCTTTCAGATTACGGCATATTGTCCACTCACCTTAGTTTCACTTCAAAAATTCCCATCGCGATGGTTAACTTCGTATTCGAGCAATATTTCGTGTGCAATTTGAAAATACTAAATATGTCATTATCACTCTTAATATCAGCTGAAGGTAGTGCTTACGAGAGGTTCAAATAAGGGATTTGACTGATGAGGAACAACTAATACAGGTTTTTACAAACATGGTTGCTTAAGAGAGGTGGTTGCTCAGCGAGTGTTTCCACTGTATGACAAAAATAACAGCCTGGGCCCGGTTATTCAAAGGGTGGTTAACTTTAACCACCGAATAAATCGTTATCCACTGGATAAGGATTTATCCGGTGGATAACGTTATCCATCCTATGAATAACCGGGCCCTGGTTTTCGTAGGTGCTAGCAATCACTCGTGATTGTAAACTGCTGTCGTTCATGATTGTAAACTGCACGGCAGCACATTGCACCACAATAGCACTCCATATCACAAAAATAATCTTGTAAAGCGCATTTGAATATATCCATTTATATAATAATCAGTTCGAATCGCGCGCTCTGATTGGTCAAGAGCCGTGTTTTATTAGGACACACACATGGATGGCGTCATGATCGCGCGCAACTCGTTTTGATTTATTTCATAGTTTTAGTTTACTTGGATATTTTCATCGTTTTGAGTTTGTGATTATTATATGGAATAAATGTATTCCATTCTTCCGTGCGTCTGTCCTCTTATAGATTCACAGATGACGTCACAACGAGAAGAGAACAAAGAAGTGCGCCACGAGACGCAGTCGAGTGGCATAACTGATGATCTCTTCACATTTTGTTAAATAAAATTTCCGCTATATAAATGAATAAACAAGTCCAAGGACTACAGAAAAGCTGATCGAACAACGTATATATTGATAATTCTACGATATTTCGGCTAGCCAAACCAGCCTTCTTCAGGTAGATCTTACAAATGAATATTTCACAATGGCAAGTATAAATATAAAGGTGATTACACAATCTAAGAGGAAAAAGGAAATGACGTAAGTAAAATACGGGTCTACAAGATAACATATTAAGTTTCATCACGTTTGTTCATGCCGAGAGGTTCGAGAGTTTTAGCTATGTCGATAAGATATGACTCTCTGGCTTTACGAATCGAGTCTCGCGAAGAATAAATTATTTCTAAGGGGATAAGTTGCATGTCAGTATTAGAATGGTTAGGGCAAGAAAGGAAATGTTCAGAAACTGTGGTAGGTTTAGATTTAATATTAAATTTGTCAACTGCTCGTCTGTGTTCATTAAATCGGTCTTTGAGCCGTCGAATTATCAATATATACGTTGTTCGATCAGCTTTTCTGTAGTCCTTGGACTTGTTTACTTATTAGTATTTTTGGCTGATCAGATCTCTCCGCAAGATCCAACGTACCACCGACAGAATTGTCGTATACGATTTTTGCTATATTTTATATAAATGAATACCTTTACTTTTACCGTTTTTTAAATAACTCAAATAAAATGTTCAAAACTACATTAATTTCGGAAAAGACATGCATAACATCCCGATGTACGTAATTACAGTTATTAAAACGCTATACATATTAATAAATGTGATAAACAAACATATAATCGCACAATTTGTGTAGACGTATTATACGATGTACCAAAAGCTTTCTTACTTACTTGAGGGGGTTGAAATTTCCAGTGTATCACTTGGAATACCGACACCTAAGTCACTAATAGATGACGCTTGCACTTTATAGTTAGTACCCGACTCAAGGTTTAATATCGTGTAGGTGTCGATGTGTTTAGATAAAGGAGTACTCTTCATCCAAGCATCTTCTCCAAACTTCTTGTGCTGTATGACGTACTGCTTGACACCGTAGGCAATGTGATAAAGCGGCAACTTCCACTCAAGTTGGATTTGGGTCTTTTGAACATTTGCGGCAGTAAGGTTTTGGGGTGGAGGTGGCTTCACTGTGGAAAAATGAGAACTATTATATTTCATGGCATCGTCTTTCCACAACTAACATTAAGTAATGCTCTGGCTAAAAACGATAGCACTGAACGGCAAGGAATGTGAAATATGTTAATATTGTATTCTTTTTTCGTGTAATTTTATTGGTTGATGCTCATATATTCAATAGAAAAGCATCGAAATAATACATTTTCATTCGAGTTTTATTTAAAGTTTTAATTTACAGTTAATTTCAAAGAATATCGTATGTGGGGAAAATTCTCAAATGTGTGATGGAAATTTATTTTGCTTTCTCTCTTTCCGATTGGCTGGATGGTGGTTTCTTTCAGTTTTCACAGTAAAAAGAGGCAATGGCATAAAAAATACTTTATTTTCTGGGTGTACAAAATGTAGTTTGCACTGTAGACATGTCATACAGCATTTAAGGAATATTCAAGCAAACTCGTATGTGGGGATATGTCCATTGGCGCAGCCTATTGTCTTTTGCTATAGTTCTTAGCTGAATCATTGCTTAATGCGTAATGAAGAGTAATATCGAAATACAAATCAGCTACCGCTTAACACTAGTTTAATTAAATTTATTTCCTTATAATGTAAATCAGTATAATAGGAAATCAAGCACTGGTCTTTACATAATAAGGACAAGGCCTAAGGAAACATATAGAAGCTTTCTAAATAGTCCTCATATAAATGGATATCACATAGCAAGCCTAACAGACTTATTTACTATGGTTGAAAGCTCTACCCATTATTACCTAAGAGGTTGCGATACGAGACTTTGCCTCTCTCAACCAAAATCGGAATTTATGAAAATACGGTGCAAAGACATGGAATAAGTTTTCAGCTGAATTACGTGAGACACAATCGCTAGACTGTTTCAAAAACAAAATTAAGACAGTGGCTATCCTTTGTGACTAGTAAGGCGTAGAGTAATATCATGTGTGATATGAACGTCAACTTTTACAGTTTGAATAGTAATATTGTAGTTACATTTGATATTAATGTGTATCTATCCGTAGCAAGTACAGTTGTATTAAAGATGATCAAATAGTATATGAACATACTAAGTATTCATATTACATTACTAATAATATGAATAATAATACAGTAGTTACATTTGATAGTAATGTGTATCTAACCGAAACACAGGACCTCTGGGATTGTTGTGAATGAACCAAGAATTCGCGGGCAATGAAATGGTTCGTATTACCTGGGTTTACATTCATACATACAGTACTGCGTTGCTAGTTTCACCGACTGTTCTGATTAGACTGCTAGCTATCATAGCAAGAACTAAGCAACTTAGCGAAAAGAAAAGTGTTGTCACGCGATGTAAGACAAAAAAGCAGCCCCTGATATCAAGGACAAGTAGAAGGTGAAAGCGACGACAAAGCCAAAGAAAAATCGCAACAAACCAGCATGAACTCCGGCTGTAGATCTGGTCATAGGGCATCCAAAGGACTGGGATTCCGTTTTGGTTTACCGATAAGCGAGGTGAAACAATATTTCTAATGAAAACTCGAAGGGCGAGTCTGCACAGTCTGCTAACATGTGAACACTAAAAGCACATGCGATATGCATATGCGTTGATATAGGTCTTTTGGATGTCCCGGATGTAGTTTCCCGCAAAAATCTACAGCGAGCTTGCCACTCATAAAGGGATTATTACGCCTTAAGCTATTTATTTAATTTACTTGGAAATACGGTTTTCCCAATATCTTGCGAAGTTTTCTTTTTTTTCAGGGAAATAAAGTACAATTAATAAACTTCACAAGGAATTTAATATTTTTTGGTGAGAAAACAGGTCGCGAAGGTCTACCGTAACCTTAACCGCTCAAATATGAATTCCATATCCAAGCACCCATGTATTGTACTTTTTACTACATGAAAACCAGTTGGTAAGCAATTTCATTCAGTAAGATCACCAAATTCAAGTCAGAATCAAACAAATGTGTCCAAGTTTACGTTGTCGCTATTAAAAAGTAATATTTTTCACATTTTAGGGACATTATGGGTTAAAAGAGAGCATTTGGCCGGTAAAGTGATGTCCCACATGTGTTGATAACAATAATATCCCCGCTGGAGGCAGCGTGATATCATATTTGCTATCGGCCGGTATAGCACTGACTACCATGTAATACATAGAGGATAATACATGGCCAGGTGGAGATACGGATTTTATCTTCAAATGTTGATGAAATATCTTACAAGTGAGCGAAGCGAACGAGTGAGATATTTCATCAACACGAGAAGGTAAAATTCGTATCTACAATCAGCCATGTAATGTTCTGTTTAATATATAATTATCGATGAAATACCAGTTTCAATCTCTTACTAAAAAGGCAAGAAATCTTTGAAAGCCACCTATATTTTCAAAAGTGATATCTTCACGTGTGTATCATTTATATCTTCACGTGTGAAGATATTACTTTTTAGAAAGAAATATACACTGGTGTTTCATCGATAATTACATATTAAATCGGTTTATTACATGGCAAGCTGGATTCGTGGCAAATGGAGAAATCTCATTGGTTCTTCGACGGTCCGGTAAATCGTCGTCAATCAGAAATGAACTCTCATGGAGCTGACCAATCAGTCGCAATGCTACTGTAGATGTACCACTGCAGTAGTACATATATTGTTGGCAAAAAAAAGAACTGAAGCACAGCTTTGTTTAGCAAAAGCCATATAATAAAACATTTATTGACCAAGCTTGTTCGGTCCGGAAGGGGGAATATTGGTCTCGATAATTTTTGTATATATATATGGACCTCGACCTTCGGGCTCGGTATTCCCCCATCCGGACTCACGCTTGCATGGTCAATTATCTATATATATATTACTTCAAGTGTCCGTAAATATGGCTTTATAGCTCTATAAACACTTCACGTTACTTAGACCAGTTGTAAATCTGAGTAACTGTGGTTTTCTTAAACGACTGACTTTGAAAAATTTGGGGCAAAAGAATATATTGAAATTGATCTCGAGAAAATAAAACTTTATACAAAGAGTAAGCATAAAGCTGTATTGTTTAACTGAACAATCAAATAAGCGGTATAATTCATAAAAGTAAATGATCGAATTTCAACCTAAGACCGCCACATTCTAAGAATAAAACAATAAAACAAAACTACAATTACAGTGAAACTACCAACTATGCTTGTCTTACCTTTTGGCTTCAGCGATGTAGGGTTTAATCTTAACGTTCCAACTATACCATTTTTCTCTAAAACCAGGATGATTGCAGTATTCGACACTTTGATTTTAATATCTGGAGGAGGTTTTTCGTCCGGTTTCTTTACTTCTATTTTGAATATGACACGGAATGATACCTCAACGCTTCCGTTTCTGAAAAAAAGTCATGTTATATTACGCATGAACACTTCCGATGACATTATTTCTTATGGATTAATTAGTCTGTTAACTGATTATTTATTAATTAGTCTGTGATTAACACATGACAGTATTGTCATGTTTAAAGTGTCACTACAATCAAATTTTGACATATCAATGTTTTGCATATTCATAAAGTGTAGTTGCTATACAATAATAATAATAAATATAATAATAAATTAATAATAATAATAATAAATATGGTTTATGAAAACATAATCGCATTAAAAAGGGATTGCAATGTGTTTACAAAATTTTCCGAAGGCTAAATATCACAATTGATTGCTGGTACTGGGTTACAATATATATATATATATATATATATATATATACAGTCGTTGCCGTTAATGTTGTCCTAGACATATGCACATATGGATTTATAGCCTTTGTTCAGTTCGCACCTTTTACATAAAGAACGGTAATCAGCCGTGAACGCGCCCTTTGTATTTGGTCACAAAGAGCCACGGTGGTCTAATGGTTAACGCTCTTGCTTACCAGTTCGAAGCCCCGAGTTCAAGTCTCAGTATCGGCATTTTTGTTACTGCGAATATTTTTTTCATTTCTTTTTCCCCTTTTTTTCTGACTGCATTCCCTTTAAAGCTTTAATTTCAAACGTGACAACAAGAACGGAGTTCTTTTTAACCTTTGAAATGCCGAGGACACCTATCATCCACATATATTTTATTAAGGGATGTTCGGACATTTCTTTTGCAAAACCTTCGACTGCCGCAGGGAATGTAGTATTTTGATCATCGACATCGTCCATGGCGTAGCTTCAAAAGTTTGTTATCGTTTGTCAAACACTCGTAAACCTTACGCCGAGTACACGTACGGCTTTAATTCCATGTGAGTTCTTTTCCTTCACAAAAAAAAAGCTTCGTCAACTTATGCAAGCATTACGTACTATGGGTTTCAAAGAGAATTCTGGACAATTTCTGGACTACCGGATATTTTCAAAACTGTCAGCTCCGTGTCTCGCGGCCGATGTTTTCGAAATCTCGAGAAAAAAAATGAGGTTGCTCGCTCAGTCTGCCTAAGTTCAGAAAATCAGTACGAATGAAATTAATAACACTTGCAAAAATCGCTTCCTACTTCTAAACAAAGATATAATACTTTGAATCAGTGGGTATCTAGTATTTTCAAAACTGTTTCTGGTATATACATGTAAGCCCGGCACAGTGTAAGAAAAAAAAAATTACGCTTTTTCAGCTCAAGAAATACCACGATTGCTTTATTACTTCACACCATGGACTGATATTCTTCAGTGGCTTCTCTGAGCCCAAATAACACATAATCCAGACCACAGAAAGAACACTACAATTGGTCGTTCAACTCTGTGTTCAAGAAAAACGAACCAACGCCAAAAATAAGGAAACTTGTGAATATATAAGCTTTATACTTCGGTAGAGAACTAAGGAGGTAATGTTTTCAACATATAAAATACCATATTCGAGATTGTCATACCATTTTTCAAACGAAGCATAAATTTGAAGTTACTGTAGTGAATAGACTGTCTACAGCAGTAGAAATCCTGGAACGGCGATCATTACCAAAGACTGTAAGTAAATCTACAGAGCTATTATCAGGAAATTATACAATATTTCACTTGATTTGGTTATTATGGTATTACATCGGCATTTTTACGAATTAGTTGACTGATTTACCAATGCAAAGAAAACGAATTTTCATTTTGTTTTAAAATGAAGTGTTGTATATACATGTAAAAAAAATATGTTATAATTGTTCTGTTTTCAGAAAGCCAACAATAAAACATAGTTGTAATCGAATGCCTTTGGCAAAGTAGTTTTGGAGTAACTGCAGAATACCCTGCCACTTCAGGAATGTACTTATTAATAATTCATATTCCATTGTTTGGCATTGAGCTGTGGTGGAGTTTTGTGTTCATTTGATTTTGTTCATGTTAGAAGTGGGTTGACACTAATTATGTTAATGTGTGGGATTTTTGTGTGGTTTTATAAGAGAGGTGCATATCAAGAGCCTGCATGTGGACTTTCTCACCTAAGCTTTGCATAAAAATGCTTTTATACACATTTTATGCAGATCAAGCAAAGAAGCAGTAGCTCTGATCTTGTTTATTTTCCTGTAAAATAGTAAAACTTGATTCTCTTCAAAATTCACTCGGTGTTTGTTTGCTGTTTTGGAATATCTGGACCGAAATAGTAAAGGAGCACCTGGTTATACAGATTACTTGTTTTGAAATACAGACTTCAAACACCATTATTTCTCTCTATCTCTATTCTTCCCAAACAAAAGCAAAGTCAGGCAAATATAGCAAACTATGAAAACAAACACAAACGTATACAGTTTTCATCTATATACTTTCTCGTTATTTGAGACTATATAAGTGTTTTAAACCTGTTTATTTTTAATGTAGAAAAAAATGACAATTATCTGGCCCCATATATTAACAGCATTGGAAGGAACACATCTGTATGGAATTAAGACTAGAAAAAAATATGCTTTTCAGCACCATATCACTTCTCTTCATCTTTATTCTCCACAAAAACAAGAACACTTATGTATCTATGAAACATTAAAAATAAGTTATTCTCTTAAAATATGCAAACACTATTTATGAAATTTAGAAGTAAATCATGTATGTGTTGGTGTTGTAACTCAAATTTTGAATGAGGGTAACATTGTAAGTGTTGATTGAAAGAATGTGATAGTTGATTCAGTTTAATATGTAGGTTTGATAATGTATTTGGGAAAGGAAAATAATGGTGGCTATGGAGGTTAAGTACTGTTTAAAACACGAACAGCAGTGTTTTATCAAGTTTAAAAATTCTAGGGCGAAGGCCGAGAATTTTTAGACTTGATAAAACACGTGCTGTGAGTGGTTTAAACGGCTTCAAAAACGCTTTAAGAATGCAATGAAAGAAAGACGCACATCTCAAGGGAATGGTTACTTAATGAACCATTGAACCTTTGTATTCACAACGCCATGCAAAATATTCGAGTAATCACCGCCTGCAATTACGAACATCTCAAGGGAATGACATGAAGAAATTACCATACTATGATGTTTGAAGCGGCGTTTCGCAATCCAAGAAGAATCTGCACTTGAAGGATTTGGTGTCGTGGTTTACCTCGATAAAGTTCAAGACTTGGAAAGCGATGTGACTGACATGACGGCAGACTCTAAATTTTTGACTCCGGCAGAAAATATGTAAGTTTAATGCACGTTTTTATAATTTTACGGCTTTGAGTTTGGTTTAATAATTGGTACTAAATAGTGGCTCGGTAAACAAGTAATGGTAGTTGGATAACTTCATTTTAAAAATATTATCTGTGTATCTCGGTAGTCTGCTGATATTAGTAAATTTAGTGCAAAAATTATTATCTAGGTACCTTATGTTCCGTGTACTTTTTGCTATCTTTGGGTCTTTATCAGTGAATTCTTAATTAGGATGAAACTTTATATAATATTTCATGTTCATTAGTATTCTTTATATAAAACGTTCATCCTAATTAGCAATTCAGTGAGAAAGCTGAAACATCAATAGAAATTCCATTGTCTCAATCATTAACCCCGTTTCCCTCTGGGACAGAATTCAAATCCCTCCGCGGGCCTTTTAGAATGATGAGATTTTATCAGGTATAAAGGAGCATGCACGTGACTGATTTGCTTCATCTGATTGGACAAAATGCTCATTAATTATTCATGAGTTTTTGAATGAGGTTTCATTCATGATACTAACATTAACAATCAGATACATGTGCAAAACATGACATATAACTAATTGACTAATGATTATTATCAATACTAAGAATCTCTGCTCACACGTACATTGCATGTTCATTCAAATTACAAGGGTTTTTATTTTTTTAAAGTTAAATGTTTGACAAAATAATATTTAGTAGCTATCAAAATACTAATATTATAATAAATTACATATTTATGTATGTTGTATCTGAACCTTAAATTCAGAAATAGTTTACCATCAGAGCATCCCTGAGCTTTATGTTATAGCAGATCTCCTAGCCATTTTAAAATGGTCTGCCTAATACAGAATGCACACTTGGCATTTTAAAACTTACATGTATGTTTAAAAATGTTGATTTTAAATGAACATGCATGATCATAAGCAGAGATTCTTAGCATCAATATCATTATAATAGAACTATTATTAATTAATTATTTCTTTACTAATACACACTGTCTGATTGTTGTTATTGTTGTTATTATTATAAAATGGAAGCCATTGGAAACTAGAAACATGTTCTTCATTCCAACAAATTTCCCCTCATTGCTTTCCTTACCCAAATTAATTGTGCTTATTATACAGACTGGACTATCTCATTCATTCACTGGGCACCTAACCCTTCCCCCTCCTTCCTCAAAATTATCCAATTAAAAGCTGACCCTCTTCCTGCCTTGATATGATTCATTAGGTACTGCATTAGCAATTCAGACATACACATGATTCACCTCTGAAATAAGTTCACATAAAATAATTTATACACTGTAAGCACTTAACAAAGACACAATTCACAGTTAACCTTTAAAATAATTTCACATAATAGACCCTTTGCACGTGACGTCATAGCCGCTATGTTGGTGTACAGTTAACAATATATTCTTCGTTAGCTTTTTTGTTCTGTACACCAACATGGCTGCCATGCCCTTTGTCATTTGAATCTCTGGGGATTAGTGCAAACCATCTATTCATACAAATTTCATTTAAAAACCAAGATAAGAACATGTTCACTTATTATTATCGACATGTTTCTTAGATTAGCCCTTCACATAATTTCAGAAAATAATCTTCACTTAATGTTCACACACTTCATAAAATAAGTATACTACGTACAGGTGTACAGAAAATGGGGAAATACAGGAAATGGTCCACAGGGGTTTCAAAATAACCTGGCTACAGCCAGTGCTCCAGAACTAGCATGCATCTACATTGCACTTATATTAATAGCCTGAAATAGCTGTATATACATGTATAGCCAGCTCTACACATACAATATTTGTATTTTAACATACATTTATTACTGAAGGCATATTCACATAGCTCTATACTTCAAAGTCCAAGCCAGCTACACTGAAAATTAATGAACCTCTGCATTAATTATGCTAATAATGTTGTTTCTGTGTAACTCCAAAAAAGGCTCATGAAAGAGGGAGCTACCAAGTTTTTCAAAGAAATTAACAATGAATTTTATTATATGTAATTGCTTATAGATTCCTGTACAAATATTATTATGTATTAGTAACCATTAGGCAAATGAAAAGAGAGAGATACATGCACACAGTTTCAACTGTTTTAAGGCTTAAAGTGCCCCTACGATCAAATTTTGACATATCAATGTTTTTGCATATTCATAAAGTAGAGTTCATATATTATTACCAGTTCAAATTGTTTTCCGATACAACGACAGGAAGTCTAATTTTTTTAGCTCCGAATATTGAATCTACACGTCCGCCATTACTGGAAGCCGTGCCCTTTGTTCAGCTTTAAACAAAGGTTTATTCACCGGAAATGATGTCATACACTTAACGCTCGCCTGCAGAACACAACGCCTGGAGGCATATTTCTACTAAAAACGTCTTCACGTACATAAGAAGAAAGTTATATTTATCTTTGCGAGGTTGGCTACTTTTTTATGCACGCTATTTCGCGCCACGAGGTTGTCGTGTTAAGTGTATGACATCACTTCCGGTTAATAACCCTTTGTTTAAAGCTGAACAAAGGGCACGGCTTCCAGCAATGGCGGACAGGATTTTAGCGGTAAACTCTCCTAAAATTTGTGGTTTAAGATGCCCATTTGGGAATATTTTTTACTATTTCGGATATTTCTAATACTGATTGACCTATAGACACTGAAAAAGTGGCAAATCGAAATGGTAAATTTTCGTCGTAGTAGCACTTTAACTTTTGTGGAAAGTTGTTGCATCCTGCGTTATGTCACCAGTTGGTTGGATATAAACTCAGCAAGATAGTAGATAATTCTGCCGAATGTTAAAAACATTAAACCAAAAACATTTTTAAAATCTGTGTAGTCCTTCCTCTGTTAAGTTATACCATGTTACAATTATAAACAGTGTATGTGCATGTAGTTTGCTATGGAGGCTATTTATATCTCTTTCAATTATCCAACACATGTATTTGTTTCACTTTGCTTGTGCTTGGGGACAACAAGAAGTACTGTTTCGTGTAAAGCAAATACAAAGCTTGGGTGAGAAAGTCCACAATATTGGAGGCTCTTGATTTTTCATACACCAACCATGCACCTCCCTTTATACAGAACCACACAAAAGTCCCACACAACATAATTAGTGACACCCACTTCTAACATAAACAAAATTAAATGAACACAAAACTATTTTGCCAAAGGCATTCGGTTACAACTATGTTTTATTGTTGGCTTTCTGAAAACAGAACAATTATAACATATTAAGTTTTTGACATGTATATACAATTATACAACACTTCATTTTAAAACAAAATGAAAATTCGTTTTCTTTGCATTAGTAAATCAGTCAACTAATTCGTCAAAACCATAATAACTAAATCAAGTGAAATATTGTATAATTTCCTGATAATAGCTCTGTAGATTTACTTACAGTCTTTGGTAATGATCGCCGTTCCAGGATTTCTACTGCTGTAGACAGTACTAGTCTAGTCACTACTGTAACTTCAAATACTTCGTTTGTAAAATGGTATGAAAATCTCGAATATGGTATTTTATATGTTGAAAACCATTACCTTCTTAGTTCTCTACCGAAGTATAAACCTTATATATTCACAAGTTTTCTTATTTTTGGCGTTTTTCCAGTCGCATATGAACATTTCGAAATGGTTCGTTTTTCTTGAACACAGAGTTGAACGAGCAATTGTAGTGTTCTTTTAGTGAACTGAATTATGTGTTATTTGGGCTCAGAGAAGTCACTGAAGAATATCAGTCCATGGTGTGAAGTAATAAGGTAATCGTGGTATTTCTTGAGCTATGAGAGGTCCCTGAAAAAGAGCTACAATTCACTGCCGCTCGGCGGCCATCTTGATTCACTTTTAATGAAGTGGCTAGTGCGCATGCACTCCGTTTTTCCGCTCTGTCGCTGGGAGCTTGATTTTGAAATCTCTTCAAGGTGTCAGACAACACTTTTCTAAAAATATCCCACACAATACAGCAGTAATCGAGATGAGATAGAATTAAGGATCTATATATGGTTTCGAGAGTATGATGATAAACCTAGGCCTAATAATAATAATAATGAACTTTATTTACCCTCGGTAACTATATATAGCACACTGGGTGCTAGTTTGACTGAGCCGATAATTAATGATAATATAATAACTAAGAGAGCCACATAGTTGGAGAAAAAAAGGGAAAAAATTATGCTAAAACTATAAAATACAAATATCTATATATACATATATGTGTTTAAAAATAATATAAAAAGATATCTAAAAAACAATTAGAATTCATGTTTTCGAATCAAGTTTTTAAAACGTTTTATGTTGGCAGCCGATCTCAGTTCATCTGGGAGACTGTTCCAAATTTTAGGTCCCATATATCTGTGATCTTAGCCCGTGGGTAGTGGTTCTTGGCTTAGGTAAAGTCAGAATGTCAATACCTCTAAGATTATAGCTAGCTACACGCAATTTAAATAAGTCCTTTATATACTGTGGCGATTGATTGTGAAATGATTTATAAACTAGTACTTCAATGTCTTGATTTATAAACTAGTAATGCAATGTCTTGATTTCTGAGAGTATAGGGTGATGTCTTTCCAGCCTTCTTTAGTAAAGTGTCATAATCGCTAGATCTGTCTAGGAATACCCTTCTCAATTCTCTTTCATTTAGCTTTTCTATTTTATCCGAGCCACGTTTCTAACAAAAATGCCACACCGTAAAACAATAGTTTAAATGGGATAAAATAAATGAGTTGTAAAGTTTCTTTTTGCATCAAAAGGAACAAGACGTTTAAGCCTGTTCAAGACTGCAATTTGTCTACTAATTTTGCGACAAAGTTTCGCAATATGTTCATGAAAGCTCAGTTTGTCGTCAATTGTAATACTCAACCGTTTTATAGACTTTTATTGTTTAAGTTGTTTGTCATCAGCTCGAAATTGAAAATCGGCTGACTGTCCAGCAGGAGCTAATCCCAAACTTTGAAACTTGTTTGGGTTCGCCTTAAGCGAGTTTAGAAGAAACCACTTTAATGTTAAATCAAGTATCTTGAATTATACGGGGGCATTCATTGCTGAAGTTGGTTGTCATCAGCATAGATGTTGAGTTCAGCTTTAGTCACGTTGAAGTGTAAATCATTAATAAAAATGTTAGAAAGAAGAGGACCCAAAGCAGACCCGTATGGGATTCCTCTCGTGACTGCCGCCCAATCAGAGAATTTATCGAGAATTTTAACCCGTTGTCGTCGTCCAACCAGGAAGCTCCTTATTAAATGTATGCTCGTTGGGGATAGGCCATACGCATCTAGTTTAGCAAGTAGTAGATCGTGTGGTAAACTATCGAAGGCCTTGCTTAAGTCAAGTGATACAATTAACTCCTACGCGACGTTTGGCGTCAATATTATATTTCCAATTTTCTATTAAGTCAATTAGTGTTGTATCACAACCATGGTGCTTGCGGAAGGCTGACTGAAGGCCTGAAGATACCTTTTTAGAAACCTTTTCAATTTGCTCCTGCCAAGATAAGTCTTCATCAATAGTTATACCCAGAACTTCACTACACGATAGTGATAGTTCATGGATATGACAGCAGGCCAGCTTCAACACTTTCTCTCGGTCAGGAGTACTTTAAAAAATTCAGGAACGAAAATTGATCTTGCTGAAAAAGCAGAGAAGATCTAGATAGTTATAAGGATTTAAAACTAAAGATAAATGAGCCCAATAATACAAAAACCGAGTGGAAATCTGAACACTGGCACTAAGATTTAAAATTCATGGGCCAACACGACGTTTAAACAACGACCAGACTTGTAAAATACACCTGTAAACGTTTTATCGAATTGACCTAATTAAGGTTGACAATTCAGCTGACGTAGAATAGCCCACTTTCGTGGGATCTTCTCTGCTTCACTTGTCACGCACAAAGGATTCGTTATGAGGTTCCGTGGTTAATTAAATATATTATATTCTCGGACAATAGAATAAATTTAATTTACCACGGGGCCTCATAATGAAATCTTTGTGCGTGACAAGTGAAGCATATATCGAAAGTGGACTATCGCTAATTATGTTCACAATAATTAAGTCATGTTTCTTGACTACTCAAAGAACAATTGCACTTCATTCAACAGCTCCCAAGTTTATAATTCTAAAGACCTGAAGGAACTTTTAAAACATTGCCCAGAATGGCTGGACATATCGATATGCACATCTCATTAACTTCTGAAATCAGTCACGCGTCAAGCTCATTAACTGCTGAGCGGGAGATTCAAATACAGAGAAAATGGCCGAATCTGAGTCAGGTAGTCTGATAAAAGTAGCTACTGGTGTTTTTCCTTTCATTTCACACAAAAGTCAACATCGGCCTTTTATTAAAAGAACACCAATTGACGCTTAGGTACAGTTCTTTAAAGTCTCCGCTTTAAAAAAACCTACTATGTGTTCTTTCTGAATAAAGGCAACTTTTATTTCAGTTTTATATGAAGAAGTCTGAACAGCAAACTTCTTAGTCTTTTTTTCTCGTCAAGCGCGAAACTTTCAAAAAAGTCAACATCGGCTTCTGGTAGCCATAGAAATAAACTTTCAAATGATATGTTACTCTTTTAAATTGGTTGTAGAAAACCTACTATGTCATTCAATGAAAGAAAATTGTTTTACTAAAACGTGATTCCTGAGGATTTATTATAATTATAACTACAAATGAACTCCTACTTGTCATGGAGGTGACACATAAGTACTCCCTCTGGGAATAGACAGGGAGGAGCGCGAAATTGAACTTGATTGGTGGGAAATGCGTTGCTAAGAAACTATGAACTTCTGCCGGTAGGGCAAGACTGGTGCATTTGAGTTTATCATTTATAACGCATCTGCGATCTTGACTGATAACACATGAATAACACATCCGAATACGATGTCCATAAACTAGGACACGGATAAGCTTGAATAACATCTCATTTTAAAGCTACATCTTCCTAGGAATCTGTATTCAGACTTATTTGCGATGCGATTTGAACACGATTAGGAGAAAATTGAGAAGGAGTTGGAATTGCCGACCGGATTTTTTTACCGCTTCGATGCGAGTGGTGTTTGAACGACTGGGAGAAAATTGAGAACGAGTTGGAACATTGTTTTCCGTTTTGCCGACCGGCATTTTCCCCGCTGCGACGTGAGTTGGATGAACACAACAGCTGTAGCTCAGTTTCTTTGTGAGTGATTTTGTGGATCCGATTTTGTTTGATTTCTAGGGCACGGATAAGTTTTAATAACATCTCATTTTAAAGCTACGGCTTCCTAGAATCTGTATTTAGAATTATTTGAGATGCGATGTTATCACGCTGTGAAAAAATGAGAGCACGAGTTTTAAGACGAAGGGCTACCTGGTTTTACGAACTTCTATTGAATTGACTTTCATTGAACAATATGGCGGTCTTTCAAATAATGAAAACCAGAATCAACACTGTTTAGAACTGTTGAAATAAAGCGTTGGATCCAAAGCGTTTCTTGGTTTTACACTCGCACTGAGCAATCAAACCAACTATCAGAACGGTTTGCCTTTGAGCTAATTTTGTATACGGTACGGCATGACCCGGGAATTACAATTCCCAGAACGGATTTGATTTCAGCCAATCATATAGCCAACATCTAACTCATTGAATTTCTAATGATATAAAAAAAAACTAATGATGTCCCTCGAACAAATGCCATTCTGCGCGATGAGTAATATTAAACTACAGAATTGAAAGAACTTGTGAGAACGTATATGGTAACTAGTATTATGTATACTCCTACGGGAAGCACATAAATGAGTACTTGCTAAAGGAAAAGTTACATGTATGGTACCGACAGGTACAATATTTTTTTAACATATGACCATTTTAAAATGGCAAAACAACAAAAACGGAAATCCAGCAAGGCCGGACTGCTTTTCCCGGCCTGTTCACGTCAAACGCGTACGGCCAATCACAGGAGCAAGTAAAAACATCAATGAACCAATCACGAACTGAAGTAATTCACGATTGGTTTTACTTCAACCAATCACGAGGCAAAGTAGATGCAATCATGGATAACTAACCAATCAAATTCGAAAGCAATTACGTTTCGAAACTCGATTGAAAACCGTTCTATGCAGGATCCCATTCCTCGTGAGATTCAGTAGAACTTTACTTACTTGAACGCTTCAACGACAACTCTATCAAATCCCTCGATGCCTTCGTAAATCTTGCTGAACTGCAACATAATAGATGTTCTCATAATTCTTCAACTCGCGTACCGGGTATACCAGCGCTATCACGAAAAAATCACAGTAACGACACATTTTATGTATTCTTGTGTCACTGTTCTTTGCAAATATACTTAAAAACATATACCATACATCGATTTTCAATTTATTACTTTATGTAATATTTCAAAGCCTCCAATTCGGACTGGACGGAATTTCAAGTCCTCGCAATTAGTTCCAGTCCGAGGCGGAAATGACATCTCATTGTCATTAATTATTCGGGAGGGTGTTGTTTTTATTCCGGGTACAGGTTGACAATTGATTTGTTCATCATAATGAAGCAGTTTATTGTTTCTTGTCATTTGGGACTTCAACGTTCCAGTTATAAATTCAAATTCAAAACTGAATTTTGTAAGTTTGGCGTCATTTGGATTAGAAAGTTTGTACAAGAAGTAGGCGACAAGAAAGGTTGTCGATATCCTGGTCGAACGCTCTATCAGGTTGTGGCCTGTCGTAAACGACATCTAGAGTCAAAAAACCGGAGCGATGTCAATATGTTGGACAAATCCAATCTGTGGTGAGTTTAGCAAGCTAATTGCTGTGACTAACATTTAGTATTACTAAATTCGAAAATTAGCGAGAGTTGAATGTCAGTCTAAATAACCCATTTTTTTGTAGCTTCACTTGATTGCATTTAAAATTTACTGTAGAGTTTTATATATTCATATATGGTATAGGAGTACTTTGAGGCAATTTGGATCAGTCCAAGGACTGAATTAATTTTGTTCCAGTCCAAGGATTGGATCAAAATTAATTCAGTCCTTGGATTGGAACAAAACTAATTCAGTCATTGGACTGGAAAAATTGGTTGAATGTACTCCTGGGAGTTCTGGGAGTTCTTTCGTGGTTTAAAGGTTCGTCATGTGATCGAATTCTGGGCACGTGGTTGGTTGGTTACCTCGTGAATAATTAATGAGGATGAGATATCATATATAGAAAACATTTTGTAGTACGTCTATCCTATTATAGATGCACAGATGACGCTACAATGCGAAGAGAACAAAGACCCACGGGAAATGAAATATATTTATTTTATACAATAATTAAACGTTCGCAACAAAATATAGAGTGCACGTGACTATCTCACGTCACTGTGCTCTGATAGATCTTAGAATAATAACCCAGCCGCCGTCTATTGGCAAACTCGCCATATGATTGGCTAGCCAGGCGCCGTCTATTGATCGATGGTCGACCGTGCAGACAAAAATCGCTTAGAAAATGTTTTCACAGTTTTCACAGTGTTCTCGATCGCTAGATTTTAATAGAACGGTGGCTTGGTTATGCTAAAAGAATTCTGACTTCTCACTCTTGGTTTCTATCGACTTTGATAGTTGACTGCACCCCTCGCCAACTGTCTGCCGCTAGAAACCTTGAACTCGCAGTCTAATTGTTCAATAGCTATGACCATCAAAGCGCGCGATTTGCAGGGGGGATGCAGGTTGGTGCAGTGGTAAAACACTCGCCTCTTACCGGTACGGTCCCGGGTTCGATTCCCGGCTCGGGCACCGTATGTGAGTTAGGTTTGTTGTTGATTCCTTATCTGCATTCGAGTACAGTGTGTCCAAAACAGTTAATGTAGTGGGGAGTGTGTGAGGAGTAAAAGCAGGCCCCCACCAGCTTTAAGCTGTAATACTCAGCCTGCTATAACAAATAAAATATTCATTTATTTATTTATTTATTCGCATTGTTTATTGTATACTTGTTTTTAATATAACATTTGATCTACGCGTTTCCCCTGAGTGACAATGCTTTTATCATAAAAACATAAAACGCGATGAGCTCAACATTTTCAGCAAAGGACATTACGCGTTCTTAGGATGTTCCGGTAATTTATTTCATAAACTCCCATAAAAAGAGGATACAATTGATACCAATGGTTTTACATTGTTGTCCTACTTTGTTACAACAGGATGATTCTCCTACCTCAACTTCAAACTCCTTGGCCAATGCTTTGAATTCCACAGAAGACGTATCTTCCAGTTCCTTCGTGAACGTTTCTTCTTCGATTTTAATATCCATGTCAATTATGATCGGCACTAAAAATTAAAACATTTGATCGACATTACGCAAAAATAATTTATACGAAAATTGCACGCATTGTTACTTACAAAAAAGCAGCAAATCAAATCCCTATTTTGTTATTACAGCGCGACGCATAAATTCATGACCACCTTTAACGCATTCGCATACTTTCGTGACCGTACCGGTGCAATATTATCCAATCACAAACAAGCGGCTCATCATTTGTGGTTTCGTTTGTTTATTTGATGAGCCGCTTTTGCGGGCTTGGTATATAACGTGTTACAAGATACAATGATACGGAGATACCAAGATACAGTGATACGGTGATACGGTAATACAGTGATACAGTGATACGGTGATACGGTGATACGGTGATACAGTGATCTCATGTGACATGTCCAAATCTTGTAATTGGAGGCGAAAGCATCCCTAAAATAGCGTTCGTTAAGTACTTAGGGGTGCACATAGTTGAAACATTGACATGGTCAAAACACATTGAGAAGATCTCTAAGCAATTATCATCTTCTATTGGAGCTCTCAAGCGCGTACGGCCCTACGTGCCCATGTCCTCCCTCAAGACTATGTACCACTCATTTATTCAACCTAAATTTGATTATTGCAGCATAGTTTGGGAGAGCCTGGGTACTGAACTCGCAAATAAACTCCAAAAACTCCAAAATAGGGCTGCTAGAATAATAACACAGTCTAGTTTCGATTCTAGCTCTGGCCCAATACTTCACGAACTGGGTTGGGACAGATTAATAATACGCAGGCGCAAACTTTTAGCAATAGAAATGTTTAAGATCTATAATAACCAAGCGCCTGGGTATTTAATACACAAATTTAATAGGGTTCATACACCATATAACACAAGAGGTTCATCATCAAAATTACAACTGTCCCTCCCCAAAACGAATTATGGTAAAAAGCGATTCGGCTACAGAGGAGCACATATTTGGAATAATTTAACAGAAGACCTGAGGACTAGCAAATCGTTAAATACATTTAAAACTAAATGGTCTACCTCCCTGCTTCTTTGACGCCTTATAATTTACTCTCTTACAATTACAATTACTATAGTATAATATATCGTACACGAACGCTAAAAGAACTGACTCTGGCGTTTTTAGCAGATTTTAATGAAATGTAATATCATTTAATGTTGATGTACAGATTTTTACACACGGCTTTTATGTAAACCAGTCTTAGTTACTGTTAAAACTACCGTGTCTAATTAAAGTTTCTATTCTATTCTATTCTATACAGTGATACGAACATCTCAAATTTCCTTTTTTTTTAAGCGGACGCGAAATGGCCCCGCTTAATTACAGGTTTCTGTATGAAACGGACTGTTGTATGGGTCACTTGAGCTCTTGCAGCCGTGGCGTGACGCTAATTTAACGGTATTATCTTTCAGCATGACTGCTTTGTCTGACTATTTTGTTATTTAATTTTAACTTTTGAACGTTACGCATTTAACATTGAACCACTTTATTGCCCTTGTTGAAGAAATGTTTTTGCAACACAAATACGAAATTAACGCTGAAAGCTTTATTCTCATTGGCAACTAGATTTAGGGACGGACCATTTGAAAATTGATGGAGAGGGGCCCCGGTTTTTTTTGTTCGATTTTTTTTTTACGACTTCTCAGTTGCTACAATATTTTTTTTCTGGCATCAGAACCTTGCACGATTTTTTTTTAAGTTTCACCCTTGCTTGATTTTGGGGGGGAGGGTTTGAAAATTTTCCGCGATCTCGTTTCTCCGATCTCAAAAGCTCCAACTCCAAAAATATTTTATGGTTGCTTTGTCGCATTTCGGAGGAATCGTATTACAAAACCATGCTGGGGAATATCAAAATTCGATTTGGTTTAACATGCTTTCGGTTAAAATCCGACTAGATATAAGGGTAGATATGCGGGAAACACCGTCAAGAGCTCTCTTTTTAGAATTTCCCAATTCCCCAATACATTTTTGTTTTGCAGCAGAGATATCAATTGACATTGTGTAAAAATTCAGACAAATCGAATCAATTCTTCTTGAGTTAGGGCTTTTTAAAAACTCTATTTTGGTTGAAAAGCGTAGAAAATAGCCCAAGATTTCCCGAAAATGCAATGTTGATTTCCGATCAAAGCTACGCGCCGCATCGAGAATATTTTATAGCCGGTTCTAGTTTTCTTATGACTTGAAAATGGGAAAGACGAAAGGTCCTAACCTATAAATGACAAAGGAAGGGTACAGAAATCAAAGGCCTTAAATGCCTGTGACAGCGAAACAGCACGGCAAATAGCGATATCGTGGTGTTGGTTTCAAGCGATTCAGAGTTTTAATATGTTTCCATCTAAGCTTTCTTGGAAACAAATCTTCTCTCGGCTGGTTCCTATCAATAGGCCTTTTGCAACAGACGGTCACGTGACTTGTTGGCCCATAGCAACGCCATACTGGGTTGCAAGCTAACCAGCTCTCCCTTGACAACCAACAGAGCTTGACTGAGCCGTGGTATCATAGCTGGACTTCGAAGCGTTTTTTCGTCTTACTTACTAAATTCATCTCGAAATAAGTCTTATACAGAACAAAATAGAGTTTGGACGCTCAAACGAACTCACCTCGAATCTCAGGCATGGCAAACATGGCGGCCGCTCAACAAGGTAAAGCTGTCATAATTAAACGAATAGTATTGTAATAGTTGAGCAGATTCCTTCTTTCTTTTATACTATGTTATATAAACCAGTAATTACGGCGTTAATTTCTCAGGTTTATAACTTTGGAGAGTACACGAAACATTGACGAACGGTGACAGTGTCAGTATTAAAATGCAATGGTCGATATAATGACCATAGAAAGGCCAAGCTCTGTATTTGCAGAGTAGTTCTAGAAGAAAAAATGAAAAATAAATAAAATATTTAACTTTGAAGAACTGGTCTTGTGTTATTATGTGTCTATAATTAACCATATAGCAATCAGTTAGTGCTCTGGCACCTGTAAATCGGTATGTTTTCTTGCTAGCTCTTTTTCTTTAATATTAAAGAGGGAGTCAGTTTTTATCAACTATATTTTTCCTATGTTTGGTGTGGTGACATGAAATATTGAGAACTTATTAAACATATTGTAAGCTTCCTTCAGCAAACACATCAACTCTAATGTTTCAAAAAGTGACATGCTAGAAAATGATAAAGAATTTAATGTATTTAATTTAATTATTAAATTAATTAAGCTTAACTGGCTGGAATACTTAGACTTGGTGTTTTTCTTTAAGTGCAAATTAGGCATCGTTAATCTGGATATCAATCATTATACTTCATACAGTCAGGGCCCGGGGAGGGGGGGGGGGGGGGGGGGGAGGGGTACTCTACCCAAAGTTGGGTAATGGTGTGCCGATCCTTACCCTGTTTAAGACAAAAAACCTCAAATTTTCATACCTTGTTCAAGACAAAGTGTTTAATTTTATATCCTTCTATAAGACGAAAATACGACAAGAATCCACAAGAAGTGTCTATAAAGTCGACTGTTTTATTTAGAGGTCAGGGATAAACTGATTACAAATCGATATCTGGTAATGAGTATGATGTTTACATCGGATAAATGTCATGTCAAAAGTGATAAATACCATACCCTGTTCAAGATCTGTCAATGTGGAAATGGATACCCCATCTAAGACCAGAAACTCGAAAAACCATACCCTGTCCAGTGGATCATCCCCGTATAGTCTAACCTGAGTATCAGTCCCTCTCTCCCTTCCTTTTCACCACCCCTCCCCTCTAAGGAAGGAAGGGAAAGAGGCCTGACACAATTCTTTGCATGGCCGCTTGCTAAAAAGCCATATTCTGGCTTTTTCCTTCATTGGTCAGAAAAACAAAAGAAACAGGATCATGACTTTTGATTGACATAAACGTCAATCATATTTCTAAATTTTAATTAAAGTGAAACAAATTAGACAAAACCGTCAATCACATGTCTGGATTTTTGTCTTAAAATGGCGCGAGAGGCGGAAGGCGGCCATGCAAAGAATTGTGTCAGTCCCTCTTTCCCTTCCTTTCTTAGGGGGGAGGGGGGATGGGTGATGGAAAGGAAGGGGGAGAGGGACTGATACTCAGGTTACGTATAGTCCATATATGGGAGTACCCCAGGAAGAAGCAAGGCATATAAAACCAAACAATTAAGGAATTAGGGTCTGATAGTGTTTATTAATCTAATATATATTTTTACATGGTCTAGTGGATGTCAAAGGGGCACTGTCATTGGAATTGAATCTTCAAGTTTCTTTAAAACAAAACTACAAAAATAACAACCTGAATTCGAAGAGTAATACTATGTGAATGCCCGGATATGGTTTTCAAAATTTTTCAATAAAGGATGACAAAGTTGGTTAGAGGTATTGGGGATAAGGGATAACTTGCAAAATAATGACTGGGATAAGGGATAAAAACCAGAAAACAGTAGGGATAAGGGATAACCAAAGTCCATCGGGATAATCGATAACAGCCATCTGCATCTCGGGGATAAGTGATTAACTATCCTGAAAAATATAGGGATAACAGCACCCCCCACCCCCTCCCCTAATAACCGGGCCTCTATAAACTTGATTTCGGTTACAGTGAACACATTTCAAGTTGCTCTAAATTTCTCTTAAAAGCAGTATTTTTCATCCACTCAAATCTTTGCCATCCTTTATCAGTAGTAGTACACTGCATACTCTGGTAATCCATAGTTGATAGAGTGGAATGGTTAGGAAACTCAGGGACCTTCTTTGTTATATGTCTTTGTTAGCTTTTTTCAACCACAACCGTGCACAAAACACAATAGAAATTCCAACATGTTAATCAATCAGCCAATAGAAACGTGTGAGTTCAGTCGTTCAGGGAACGCTAATGAACTATGATCGTGCACAATCTTTTGTCTTACCCCTTCCAACCTAAATCGCAGCGCCTTTGTCAGCCCTTTTGAAGTTTGCCGGGTTTCCTAACCATTCCACTCTATTAACTATGGGTAATCTGAGTAAATATTTTTGTCTTTAGTCATGAGAATGTTTATCATTTTTGGGTTAATTGACAGTGTTCCTTTAATAATATTAAAATTTTATAACGAGTGGTTAATAATGTATGCCTGTTACTGGCTAATAGCAAAATAAGAAACAAAATATATAACATTCTCTCCAATGACTAAGTAGGGATATATAAATCTTATCAAAGTCCTGATATTTTTCTTTGCTTCAAAACTGGACATGTAACACCCACAGATTCAGTATCAAACTAAAATAATATTCTAAGATAATTTCTGCATCTCCTCAAGTACATGTAGCTAGCCATAGCCTGTCCTTTTCTAAGTTAAGGCAAAGGAAACGAACATTTAAATAATACAACATTTATGAATATTTTCGTAGCTTAATTAAAGTTAAACACAGGATTTTGTTTAAGTACGTGTACATGTACGAGCGCCTAGAGTAAACAGTATTCATCCCAATATTCTTTTGAGTCCTGAGCAAAAGCTTATTGTATTTGACCGATTATTCACTAGCATTAAAACAAGCAATCGAAAGGGTTCACTAAGTTGTGTTTAGCCGCCGCCATGTTTGCCATGCCTGAGATTCGAGGTGAGTTCGTTTGAGCGTCCAAACTCTATTTTGTGCCGCATATTTGACAAAATACCGGATCAAAAGTAAAGAAAAACCTTTACTTTTGTTCTGTATAAGACTCATTTCGAGATGAATTTAGTAAGTAAGACGAAAAAACGCTTCGAAGTCCAGCTATGATACCACGGCTCAGTCAAGCTCTGTTGGTTGTCAAGGGAGATCTGGTTAGCTTGCAACCCAGTATGGCGTTGCTATGGGCCAACAAGTCACGTGACCGTCTGTTGCAAAAGGCCTATTAGATGTGGACCACTCGGCACTCTGTCTGAACTTGTCGGGTTTTGCGAGGCTCGTAGTCGTATGCATTGTTTGGCCTTGTTTTGCTTCTTTCCACACTAAGGGCATCCTGCTGGAGCTTAGCCCTGCTGGAGCATTTAGCCCTGCTTGCTTTTTGGAAGACATAAGGCCAACAACCCATGGATCGGGGCTGGAAAAACGTTTCTCAATAAACATGAAATGAATTTATGCTAGCTTTCGTTACGGGCGAGTGAGCACATGTCATGTGTTAATTGACTTGCTGTCAATCAAACAGAACTTTTTACTTCCGGTTAAAAACTTCCTTTTGCGTACTTGATTTTTTAAAAACAGTTTTTGGTATGTGAAAAATTGCTGCCAAAACTTAGCTTGAATTTCAGCCGTCTCCTCCGGTTCGGAGGAACGAACCAGAGGAGACGGCTGAAACTGATTCAGGCTAGCAAAAACTACATTTCTGTGGGAAAGTATTTCCCCTCCATTATTTAAATTTTAAAGGAAATTTGAGATCTTACTATCACTGTATCACCGTATCACCGTATCACCGTATCACTGTATCACCGTGTCACCGTATCACTGTATCTTGGTATCTCCGTATCATTGTATCTTGTAACACGTTATATACCAAGCCGCTTTTGCGTGGTCATACATTTGCACGTCGCGCTGTAATAGTAGCCTGTAAATTACTCTTCCCCTTCAGTTTGTCATTGTCTAACGACATAGTAAGTTATAAACACCATCACCACTTTCTGTAATTACAAAAACCTAATTCGACCGCAAGTAGTTATTTTACAAGTATTTATCTAAGTGCTGAATTTGCACGCTAAACCGCATTGTTTTGCGAAAAAAATGCCTAATAATCTAAGCAAAAAATATAAGTAAAAAAACGTTTAAAAGCTGTTACAAGGATTGATATAATTGGCTGCTTTGTCTTCTACTCTGCTATAAAGCTAGCCTGCTATGCAGACGTATTTTTTCACTCATAAATTCGAAGAAAAAAGTAACGTCTGCTTACCCGAGCGCTTAATTAGTTTCCAATATGCACACCCCATTGTGTTATGGACCAATCAGATTTTACCTACCATATCCTGGAAAGTGACGTAATGTTGTATTTAAAAGGATTCAGACAATACATTTGCCATTGATCAATCCGCATAAAAGAGTGTTCACTGGCGCGCCAATTCACTAAAATTCTAACAATGGCTTTGATTGGGCAGAAAAATAAAACAAACGTGATGACGTCGTGCTTGCATATTGGAAACTAATTAAGCGCTCGGATAAGCATACGTTACTTTTTTCTTCAAATGTATGAGTGAAAAAATACGTCTGCATAGCAGGCTACTATAAAGCTAGCGTCCACTCGAAACGATACTTCTTAAACAGCCAAAAGTATTTTCCAATGAGTACCAACGACTAAAAATAGCGAGTTTTATTATATAGCTAGGTAATCCTTGAGCTATGATTGATCAATTTACGGTCCATAACTCCCGTACGGACCTTCCTCCCACTTCCGGTCTCAAAGAAAAGGAAGAAGCTAGTATATAATAAACATATTATTAACCTTGAGGGCTCGCCTGTACCGTAAGTTACGGATCCTCATTTTACCCCAGGTTTGCGCTGAGACTTTTATTTCTGCGTCAGGCATCATATTTGACGTTTTAAATGCCAGAAAATACCGGATTAGAACTTATCTAGATTCCTTTGTTGAGGTGATGGCAAATTCTGAATATAAAAAAGATGCTTTTGCATGATTCCGTTTCACTAGACACTAGCTTCTCCATGCTTGTTTAGAACTGCGTAAAGCAGCCGAGAGCCAGAGGGCTGTTTAGGCCGGTATCTTACGTTGCAAATACTGAATTCGAAAAGGTGCTTTTAACTTAATTTCACTGGACACTAGCTTCTCCATCCTTGTCTTGTTTCTGTGCAAAGAAGCGAGTCTAGAGCTTCTCGCTCGTGTATTTCTTCTCACTTAAATTTTCTTGTTAGCAGCCCACTCTGAATTAATAGAGATTTAATTGACTGACTCGAACTGAAACGGCTCTTACTTTTTATATATTTCAATAGTCAATGAGCTATTTCCTGAGAAGGCCTTATTTTAGGAGTTAGCACAACCCACACTACAGAAAAGGTTTGACGCCTGATTCGTGTAGAACAATATCTGCCCTTTAACGTGAGGTGCTATGTACACTCAGATTGTGGTATAATTTCGAGATTAAGGGGTTTTCTGCCTCGACTTCGTGTTCAGCACGGAAGCGAGGAATCAGCATTTTTGGCTTATAAAATACGAAGTCCGGATACAATCATCATATAACTGGTCAGAAACAAAAGAAACTATCGAATACTTGCCATTGACTACAATTAGGGTGACTGGATATGTCACGTGACTTGTCACGTGATAGCTAAATCCAGGAAAACGTATTTTTCTAAACAAAATACAATTTTCGTTTTCTATAAAACCCCAAATGACATGTTTTCTGCTTAATAAACAGATTACGATTGTTAATTGGGTCATAATCAATTCAATGACAACAGAAAAGCCGAATTGGACCGAGTAATTAAAAGAAAACAAATGAAATAAGAATGCATCCTCCATGAATCAGTGTGAGCATGAAAACGAGGCTGAACTATAAAACTGCCTAAAACACACCAAATGCGTTAAAACATTCTAAAAACAAGCAAATAAAAATCCCCAATTGACGTTGACATCATAAAGGTGAGCAATAAGTCACGTGATCACTGATATGAAAACGAGGCTAAGTTCAAATGTCAAGAAAACAGGTCAAAACAAGTTCTTTTTCTATAAATATTGATTCAAATACGAAATATATTTCTAAATTAGCTCCATCTTGCTAACAAACATGAACACAGTTCATTCTGAAAGGCTTGGTCACACATGGTTTTACAATCAGTTTCTAACAAATTCTCACATTTTCCGTTGTTTACCAGTGGAAAGTTAGCAAAAATGTTACAACGAAAACATTGTATACTACAAGGAATTTCATAACGAATATATCTTGTATGCATTTTCCGTTGTTTACCAGTGGAAAGTTAGCAAAAATGTTACAACGAAAACATTGTATACTACAAGGAAATTTATAACGAATATATCTTGTATAGTTGCATATGTGTCAATAATGCTTATACAGGTGCTGGATGATTATTCACTGTCTAAGTCACTTGAGTCATCTGAATTGCACTGGCTATGGCATCGTTCATGCGATTGTTGCAATTTTCATCAGCCATACACAAGCAAGCTTCTGTGCAGGAAAGTTTGTTCGACTTGCAGGAAAAATTCCGTGTACATGCTGACTTCCTGCAGTGGCATGTTGTCAACTCTGTGATGCCTTCTGGTGCGTGGCACCTCGTCATCAGAACAGGCACTAACTTGCCCTCCTCTAAACTCCACCCATGTCCATCAGGCGATGGGAGGTTCTGCAAAGCATGAAGAGCTTTATTCCAGATATGTGTTTGGAAGTTAGCTCTTTCGAGGTGATGGGCCAAGCTTTCAGATGTGGGGGGAAGCTCTTCACTCTTCTTATTCTTCTGACAAAAAAGAAAATACCGTACCTCATCCGCATTTGCAAAGCTTCTTCCAAAAGTATAAAGCGAGCAGATAAAAGCTTCAGTAGACTTGAGCAATGGCTCCCGAAGAATCGGCTCTCTGCCGAGGTTAGTTAGCTGCTGCTGTAGCTTGACATCTTTGATAAGGACCTTCCAGGCAGTCTTCTTGCCGATACCCAATAACGCGCTCGTTGAGTCGCAACCCGTCAGTGCATGGTATGCTGGCAGAGCCCTGCAAAGCAGCGGGACAAGTGTGGACTGAAGCAAGTGAATGGGTATGAATCTAAGCCGATATTTGACTCCTGTTCTTAACCACAATTCCTGGCATTGTAGACTTTGAAAATTAGCTATGCATAGCGCTGCAACATCTGTGTCTGGTGACTGTATGACTAATCTCTGATGGCTGTTTGATGCATGTTTAGCATGCAACAAAAGCCTGGTGTCTGCCTCTTCCTGGTCTGAAAACAAGGATGGAACAGTGGTACGACACTGTCTTCCTACTGTCTTTGAAACCACCAGCTAGCACAACCTGTTGTTCGACATGTAAGTTCTTCATTGAAAGGATGCTCAGTGTCTCTGAAAGGAAATCTGCCAAGTTTTCCTTATTCCGTGGATTTGAAATGTATTTTCCTCACTGTTTCGGGACTGGCGTAGACTGACTATGGATTTTTATCTCCATTGAGCTAGACTCTCCTCTTTTCTGTCGTTCTCCTCCCTTGATTGACTGTGGACGGTACTGGTCGAACACCAAGTCTACACGGGTGCAATTATTCTGGCTCAATGTACGAGTAATGATTCCAAAGTATTTCTCTGCCATCTCTCCAAATGTTGCTGACCCTGCAGACTTGACCATCTGAATCAAGGCCATTGCATCTATGATAGAGGCTGTGGGAGCTTGCGATGGGGGTAGACTAGGCTCAGAGTTGGCGTTCTTCTCTAAAATGGACATCAGAGTGCTTTTTGCCGCCTTTCTCAGACTGCTATCAGGGTGTGCAAGTGCAACAGGGACATTGCTTAACTCATAGCTGAGAACCTCTTTCAAGTTGATCTCTCTCTTCCTTGCAACAACGAGAAGTCGCCCAAACAGCCCTCGGTCTGCTCTCACTGTGATGATTTTATCATTAGCGCTTCTCAGAGAGATCATTTTCATAGCGGAGCTAAATGTTTTAATCTTTAGCCTTGGTAATGGGGCCCAAAAATTAACCTGGTTGCTGTTCAACCTAGTACTAACTAAGGTTTCCATGCTAATTCTTCCTGTTTCAGTTGCACTTAAAAGTCGATCGGCGACATCCTCAAGGAGCACTAACCCAGTTGCAATGTTGCTTAGAGGCACAGTGTCGGTGCTGTCCTGATCTTCGGCTATCATGAACGGGTCATTCATGGGCACAGAGATGAAGCTAGAAAAAAGACTTTGCACATCTTCCTCATCTCGTTTGACGCGGGATGGTCCTGCCTCCTTGTGTGTTCCAATACGTTCACCACTCTCCACTCCACACATTTCTTTCAAAGACTTTGTGATAGCTGCTCGCTCGTGAATTGTCAAAAACCAACGTTCAACTGCATCTTCTCTCCTGCTCATTCCCACTATGCCGCCTTTTGACTTGGAATTGCAGTTGATTGACTGCTCCAGTGCCATGTCTGCCCATACTTGGGCAAAGGGCTGTCATGTACGGCTAACACTGTGGTTTCCTGCTTTAAATTCAGTGTATACTTCTGGGTGTTGTTCCTGAAGCATGTGCATATCTGCCAGGTAGATAGGTAGCCACCGAGTGTAGTTGGTTCTGTCCATGGCAAAAAAGTGCGGCACCATAGCAGCGGTAGATGATAGGTGGAGATCCCAGTTTCCACTACGCTCTGCCTTAATGAACTGCAAGAGAATCATCACCATTGAAATGTATTCTTCCCAGAAAGAGAAGAGTTTTGACTTTGCTTTGCTTTCGTTCTTGAAGACAGTGAGAAGAGATAATATTGAATCCATACTAGCTTGTAGGGCCTGCCTGTTCTCTCGGAGTTCTTTCTTGAGCTTGTGCGCTCGTATTCCACGATTGTACGACTTGCCAAGCATCAAAACCGCAGTGGTGCCAGATGCATACACCCCAGACTCTATAAGTAGATCGTGTAGACCAGAATTAGTGTACTTCTTTCCCAGAAGAAAGAGATAGTTTAAGGCAATATGAAATCCCCCCAAGCGTATTACAGTGTTCTTGAATTCATTCTGGAATTTCATCTGTAGCTGTTTTGCCTTCATATATATTGCCAAGTCAAAGGTTATTACAGCGTCACTTTGTCCTAGTGAATTGGCCATTTGAATAGCAAGTTTCATCACGGTGTAGATCGTGCTACATTGTATACTCACTTGCTTCCTCATTTATCGTTGGGCAATAGCCAATGACAGTGGCGACTGAAGTTTCAGGAAAATTTAATCAGTGAAACCCACTCCAACCCGGCATTTTCTGATCAGCAACTGGATTGTCAGTTACTTGGAAAATGGTAGCTGGACACAGATGTAGAAGCAGCCATGCTAGGTCGTCAATACAGGCAGAGAAGAACTGGTTGTTACATTGTAGCCATTCTGCCTTGACCTGTCCAATGAAACGTCTACCCCCTAAGTTGACTTATTCTAGAGTAAAATGAGCTTGTCTGGCTGAATCCAACGATATTGTCTTTTTTGAATGGTCTGCATAGACCTCACGTGGTGGCATTGGAGACCATACTGCTTTCGTTGAAAAACAACTAGTGTAGTTGCGTGCGTTGTGTTCTTGCCATCAATTGTTTCTTCATTTATGTCATTGTTATCGGCTGCCATTTGGACAAACGCACCTGGAGATATATTAGATCGAATTATTACACCTGCAGTTGCCTCCGACTTTGCAATTATCTCATTGGCAAGACCTGTTTCGATTACTTCAGTCTCTTCATATGACGAGCAGTGACCCATTCTGTTAAGTAAAGTTATCAACTGCTTAGACCCTGTTAGGCGTTTGATTGATATGGCCAGACCGATATGCTTTGGAAGATTTACTCTAGCATGACTTGTGCAGTGTACGAGGTATTGTCCAATCATTATAATCTTTCGTTCATTTGCAGTGTTAAGACAGGGGCCTGAATTTGCCAGGTACTCTTCGCCTGTTATCATCCACCTCAAAAGCCAATACAGGTGTTCAGCGAGTAATGCTCTTGCGGTTTCCAGCTGCAGATCATCGACACTGAGGAGATCGAGTTTTATGCCTTTACACTGGTTTATTTCACGTCTCAGCATGACTGCCACAGAATAGACCTTCTTCATTACTTCATCTGGTTCTTCGATTGGTGTTGTGTTTTCAATCGTTTCTGCAGTCATTGACTCCGTGGGCTGTGCGCTACCAACTGCATTGATAACATCCAATAGTGATATCGAGCTAGAGTAAACAATTTCAGGCTTTGTGGGCCCAAACGGCTGGTGAAACACTAGACTGTCTTTGAAGGCAGACTTTAACCATGACTTAAGTTTCGGTGTAGTGTAGCTATCAGCATTTACACCTCTCTTCAGTAATTTTTCCTTAAACATTCCAAGAAGCACATTCATACCATAGGCTTTTCCAGCCATGATTTCAGGTCTAATGACTGTAAGGAAATCACTAAAGGCTTCATCGTAGTTATTTACATCCTTATGGCATGGGAAGTGGAATTTAAGATTGGCCTTACTCACGTAGGAGGCATGACAAGACTTGTGATATTTTCCTTCGGCTGCAATCAGGTCATAATTGACACTTTTTAGAACAGCGAGTAGCCCATCATCACATCTGGTCGCTGCAGATGCTCTTATACTGTTGCATGCTTCGAACGAGACTTGTTCCTACAAAAAAAGGATTCCGACCAGTCGAATGGTATTCGTTGTTGATAAGGTCTGGCTGTGTTTACTTTGCTTGCTACGCCAGACTGTTTAGCCGCACTCTGCAGGTTATGTGTACTTGTGTATGACTCGTAGCAAGATGAGTGCCACACAACATTTCTAGATTTGAGCACAGAAAAATCAAGAAGCAGGCGATTGCAAACGTCATCCTGGCGAACTTCTGAAGCAGATATCAGTTTTACAATTGATGATACCTCAGCATTTCTTAAAGCAATTTCCTTTTCTCCCTGACAGATTATACATTGCTCCATATCTATACAAAAGAAAATATTTGATATGGATTTCTATACTAAATAATCAACCACAAAAAAAACAGTAAAGAATAAGAATAAACCGATATTATATATCTCTGACAGCAGACACCACGGAGTATGTACCTCATTAAAAAATTTTTTTTGATGAGAAACTTTCCAGAACTAACTATATGGATGAAACACTGGATTAAAATTTAGTTATCTATCATTCTGAAAACCATGTCGTTAAGGTAACAATCATTGCCACCTTTATAATATTCAGTATAAAATATTAGTTGACAGTGAGCTCATATTTGAAATGAACTAATTATTTTCCAATCCGTAGTGGGGTCGACCGAATCCACTCGATATACTTACAGTTATTATAGATATGATAGTAAGGAAATAAAACTGAGAACACAAACAAAACAGATATAAATATCTACCTCGTTGCGCTGGTGTACTATCTCCGTCAATATTCTGCTATAATATATTGAAATGACTGGGCAGAAAAGGGAAAAAATGTGATTTGTTTGCATACAACAAATCCAATATGGCTGCCCTTGAATAAAGGCCTGGTTACATTGTAGCAATGCCTCGACCCATTCCTAATGTTATTAAAATAGCCGCAGGGGCATAGGCAGAGTTTCTTTGAAAGAGTCACTTCCTCGTAACTCAAGGGTCGTTTTATAAATACTTTGTTTATTTGATATTTAAAAAGGAATCTCATGTCTCAACTTTCATACTTCAGGGCCTTTACATTCGCCACATTATTCATCCTGAGTCGATCACGTGACTCTTGTCACGAAAACTTATTTTCATTCCAAAAGCTATAGCACAATAATGAGATATTTTTCTGTTCTTTCCAGTTAGTTTTAACACATATATTTGGTACGTTTTAGGCAGTTTTATAGTAATGTACTGAATGCAAGGACCAATTCGGACGAAGTGCAGGAACCGGATCACCTTGGATGGGATCTAATCAGCAAAAATATACGAATATCAAGACAAAATGAAAGGCTGATTATACGGAACGAAACCGTTAGTTACAAATTTTGAAAACATGAATATGAGACTAGGAGATAAAATTACAAGTGATGAGTGGTCGTGATAGAGAACTAAGCTAAATACAATTCCATAATAGAGACTAAGTGGTATAAAATTACATTTCTTCTTTTCTGTTCATGCCTTTAGGTTCTAATGTTTGTCCTTTATCAATAAGAAATGCCTCGCGAGCCTTGCGTACGCCATCTCTATTAGAGTGGATGAGTTCTAAGGGAATTAATTGCATGTCATTAGGGCAATGGTTGTTAGTAAGAAAATGATCCGAGACAGCAGTAGCTTTAGATTTGTTAGTAGGTTTGTCAACAGGGCGACGGTGTTCATTATTAATAAAGGACAAACATTAGAACCTAAAGGCATGAACAGAAAAGAAGAAATGTAATTTTATACCACTTAGTCTCTATTATGGAATTGTATTTAGCTTAGTTCTCTATCACGACCACTCATCACTTGTTATTTTATCTCCTAGTCTCACATTCATGTTTTCAAAATTTGTAACTAACGGTTTCTTGCCATATACTTGTGTACCCTGAGGAAGGTTGGCCGTGCCAACCGAAATATCGGTAATAATTATATATATTCCCAGTACCGTACAATCAGCCTTTCATTTTGTCTTGATAGTTTTATAGTATAGCCTCGTTTTCATGCTGACACCGACTTATGGAGGATGCTTCTTATTTCATTTGTTTTCTTTTAATTACTCTGTCCAATTCGGCTTTTCTTTTGTCATTGTATTGATTATGACCCAATTAACAATCGTAAACCATTTATTAAGCAGAAAACATGTCATTTGGGGTTTTATAGAAAATGAAAATTGTCTTTAGTTTAGAAAAAGACGTTTTCCTTGATTTAGCTATCTCGTGACAAGTCACGTGACATATCCAGTCACGCTAATTGTACTCAATGGCAAGTCTTCGATAGTTTCTTTTGTTTCTGACTAGTTTTATGATGATTGTATCCGGACTTCGTATTTTATACGCCGAAAATGCTGATTGCCTCGCTTCCATGTTGAACAGGAGGTCGAGGCAGAAAAACCCCTTAATCTCGAAACTTATACCACAATCTGAGTGTACATAGTACCTCACGTTAAAGGGCAGATATTGTTCTACAAGAATCAGGTGTCAAACCTTTTCTGTAGTGTGGGTTGTGCAATTTCATTTTTTCAGATCCTAGCTCCTTGACTAATGGTTAATGTACTTTTTCTCACCGGCATTTGAAAAACTTGAATAAACAACAACTGACCTTCCGGCTCTGACTCTGTATTTGATAGCACTTTGGACAGTACATTTTTCAGACTTGGTCTAGAACATATGGTTCATTATAACTGTTCTTCTTAAGAATATAATCCGTAAAATCGAATTTCTGAAATATTCTTCAGATACAAACTTAAGACACCAGGTAAAAGATTAACTGATCGAAATTTGAGGGATGTAGCTGTGCTGGGAATTTTCCCGCAGACTTTGACTCGTTTTTACAGACAAATGTATGGAAAACTGAAAACACTATTGCACGCTTCCCAGCACAGCTACACCCTCAAATTTCGATCAGTCGCGCGCGTTGTTTGGAGACATATTCCGGGTATGAACACACCGATCGAAAAAAATATATCAAGGGACATACTTTTCACATTTCGGAAGAGGAATATGTGCAAGAAAAACGCGCAACAAGCCAAACTACTGATAACAATCACATAAAACAAAATGGAGGGTGTTTTGATTCAAAAAAATTATTTGACAGTTGAAACCTCAGCTTAGGCCCATCACATAAATGGCGTCCAATCTAAATAGGTATTGTCCTGGAGACTTTAGCCTCGTGTTCATGTTGCCACACACAAATGTTTTCACATGAATGTGAGACTTAAAGATTCCTAAACAATCATATTTATAGCCAATCCATCAGCATCATCAGTTTGCAATACTTACCATTTACAACTAAAGTAAAGCTGGCCTCAACACTTTTTTGTCTGTTCTGTGCAATACAACTGTATGGTCCTGAAGCCTCCGTTTGCACATTGTTAATCATCAGTTCTCCTGTAACGACTGTCTTGTCAGTTGAAACTTTGGTAACAGTTGGCGCGATTTGTTCTCCATTCCTTACCCACTTAATAGTTGGTGTTATTAAGCTCGATGCAACACATTTAAGTGTGATATTTCCTTCAGCAGTAACTGTGAACTGTTCTCCGCCATTTATTATCGCTAGGTCCGCTATAACAAATTCGTATTGTACAAAGTTAATATCCTAAATATATAGACATTCCTTCACATAAGCAACAAACTGTGGCGTAGGGAGGGGAGCGAGGGGGAGCAGCCCCCCTCCCTCTGCCCAGACCCAGAAGAGAGATTGACAGAAGTCATCAATGAAAATGTCCCAGAATTCATAATTTTGCCTCCCCCTCTCCCAAAAATGAAAATATCCCAGAATTCATTATTTTGTCCCCCCCCCCCCCCCTCAATTTTGTAGGACTTCCCTACGCCGCTGAGAAGCAAGACACTATTCGCACTCTTATACACATTTACAGTCGAAACAGGTCAAGCATTCCTCCCTAGAGCCAGAACTTAATGAAGTTCGTTATTCGAAATTTGATTTCATTCTTCGTTTCAAATTTCCATTGTTGAAATGAAACTTGCAAATTTAAAAATGAGCCTAAATGCAAATGAGTCTCCTTCGCAGCCATTCTTGAGAGCTAGCATCTGCGTCACAACACTAAGAACGGCTGCGAAGGTGACTACAATTCAAATACGCTATGGGCTTTTATCGCACGGCGGCCATGTTGAGTCCCAGGAGAATAAAAACCTTTGTTTTCGTCCGGTAAACTCGTTCTGAAACCAACCAGTGCGAGGCTACCGGGGCCAAAACTATTGTTTTATCCAAGATGGCCGAACTGCGATAACAGCCCATGGAATGAGATGCACAAGCCTTTTGCACATCAATATAATCAAAATTCGATTGGGGATCAATTTGAATATTGCAAGTCTCGTTTTAACAATGGAAGTTTGAAACGAAGAATGAAATCAAATTTCATTTCTGGCTCTACGGAGGAAAGCTTGACCTGCTTGACTGTAAACGTCACACAATAAATGAACGAAATAATGACTGGGCGAGTGAGTGAGAAGATGTTGAATGGTTTTGTTTATGTAATCCATTTTTTCAGTTGCATCTGTTTACCCTAGCTAAAAACGAAAGTTTGCTCTCGATGCGTATCCCAAGGTCAGTTAATACTGGAAATATGTGCTGGAACTTATTTTTCTGTTTTCAAATAGTTTCTTCATTAGCTTTGATCTGAGACATTTTATCCACACAAATACGCATCTGAAATAAAAAAACAATACGAAATCAATAATCCTAAAACGAATTGTTTAAATGTGCAAGGTGTTCTAACTTACTTTCGACATCCACGAGGGCTCGCTCCACATTAACTGCCCCTGCTCTGTTAACTGCTCGGCATTTGTAGTAACCAGCATTAGAAACTCTAACATCAGGGATATTGAGCATTAAAGCAGTTGATTGGTTATTTCCAGTCTGAATAACCGTTTCATCCTTGTACCATGTGATATTCGGGAATGGATCAGCATACACGTCACACTTGAGTTGAATGGCTTGACCAAGTTGTAGAATAGAACCTCTTAAGGGATTGATTACTCGTGGAGGCACTTTAACATAAGGTGATGAGAAACTTTTTACTATTTACTAAACATATAAGAAATACCATAACAAAACACAACAAAACGAAAACAGATACAAACGTATTATTCCCACTTTCCTGGTCTAAACAAGTCTCTAACGTTCACGCTCTTACCATCAACTGTCAGCGTTGTGGTTTTCGTTGTCTTTCCAGCTTTACTTATCGCGGTACAAACATATTGCCCTTCATACTCGGCGGTGTTCTTGACATTTCTAATGGTGATTATCTCGTTGTACGACTCAGGCTTAGTTTGTCCCCCAGGGAACGTCCATTTAATAACGGGGTCAGGAATACCGGTTGCATTGCAGAACAACTTTACGTCACTACCTTCATTGGCGATCTGGCTTATGGGAGCAACGTCTATTCGAGGTTTAACTGAAATGAAAAGGAAACATTAAAACTTCAGTTTCAATACCAAACCTAAAAATGAAAAAATGAAAACACCGTTCATTGAAAATTAAAAAGTCGCTTAGCACTTGAAAGGCGAGAATCGACATAATTCATTAGATAAAATGTGTGAAAACAATTTGACGTGAGTGTGTAACGCATGGTCGGTGAACAGCTAAATATTATGATTTATTTCGTTCAATAATGTTATCTAAAACTTATGAATATTTTTTTAATATATGGAAGATTTAACAATTCGCCTTAAGTGTAATTAAGACTTAAATTTCAATTTACTTCGAAAAAAAAATTGCATCTAGTTTGGGAGAGTAGGCTTAATTAATCACTCCATTGGCACGACCAAGTATGTAGTCAAACAAAACATATATATTAGATCAAAAGAGATAAACGAATGCATACTCGATCATCATTAGCCTGGATGTTAATTAAAACACGAATTTAAGGTTAACATTGTATGATTTACGTGATATAGCAATTTGGAGGCTTACAAATGACTTCCACTGTATTTCTGACGGTAACATTTCGAACCCCATTTTGAGCTTCGCACGTATAATTGCCAGCTTCCTCGAATGTAACTCCTTGTCCACTTCTCATCAGGAAAATATCCTTGCTAATGTTCATTGGAGATATTTCTGCTTTAACTATGAGTGTGTTGTTCTGGTTTGCTTGTGGTACTCCATTCTTCTTCCAGCTCAGTTGAGGTCTTGGTAAACCATGACCGTAGCAGCCTAAAGACACGTTAACTTGACCTACATCTAGACTATACGGTGTTGGTGATGAAATCTGGATCTCTGGAATGACTGCATAAAAAACATATCAATAAAACATTATGCATATATAATTATGCTTGTACATAGATACGTCTTTATCTATAGATAAGGTCTTCAAACAATGTATTAAGGAAATATAAAGACATTAGAGTTTAGAATTTAATGGATATGGTTTTCGAGAATTTTCCTTCAAACGAAAACTCTTTTTCTGCATTAACACTTAATAGTATCATTCTTCCCTTGTTCTGTAAATATGGCGCAAAATGGCCTTATCGAAAGCCAATAATCGATCTCGGTGTTCTTTTCTTAAAGGGCAACTGCACCTTAAAATCAACCCAATGCATATGTCTACACAAAGATGTATTCGAAAGTAACAAGTTCTACTATTTTATTGTGTTGCGCGTCTATGAAGAGAAACTCTGAAACCTACCTCACAACCTCCGCTATTTACAGATGGCTCAAGTCAGCAGTTTGCCCGACACTGAAAACCTGAACGGTTTCTAATTGGGAACCCTTGTGTTTTCTTTTTACTGGAGGTGCTTTTCCTTGCTGTGCGTGACGTGCAGTATGGGGAAATTTGCACTGAATCGAGCCGCCACACAAGCTAGATTTATCGAATTTGAAAACTAATCGAGCAACAAATAGAAATAAATTAGCAGAACTAATTTATGTTGAATGCATCTTTGTATAGTCGTTGGGTTAATTTTAGGATTCATTTCCCCTTTAAAGGAAACCTCGGCTTAAAAACAATGTTTGTTCTCAAGTATTTGTTATGGATGCCTAAGTATACTGTTATGTTTGTCTGTAGTAAATTGTTCACTAGATGTCATTTATGCATCGATATCCCTCTCGATAAAACTCATTTGAATTTCCTGCGCGCCGCCATCTTGGATCTCATGACGTCACAGTGTTGCCCCTATTGTTGCACAACAAAAGATATTTTGATTTCTGACAGATAGAAAGCAATATGTAAAAATTGACAACATTTGAATCAACTAAGAAACCAGTATTATGTGGTGTGCCCCACGGGTCAACCCTTGATCTCCTTCTCTTCCTTCTCTATATTAATGACTTCCCTAATCTATCAAACAAACTATCTTTCAGAATATTTGCCGATGATACCAACATATTTTATTCTAGTAAAATATTGAAAACGTCATGAATGAACTACTCCAAATATACACTGTAATAATACTGTAATAATATTAAATTGTCGATTAATTTAAAAAAAAAATATGCTCGTTAAATCACCTGGGAAAAATGTTATTAATTTTAACATCAATAAGATAAGTCGTAAAAATTACATCAAAACTTAGGCGTTTTTATTGATGAGCATGTCAACTGGGAGCCCCAAATAACACATGTGACTATTTACAACATTTGGGCGTATCGCCACAGGAAACAAGCAATAGGACTCAAGGTCCCCTACGAGGCTTGTCTCCGCCATGTCAGTGGACCTACGATTTTACGTCCTTATCCGAGAAGACGTGAAGGTCTAACCATTTGCAGTTGGTTCACAAAGGCAGCACCTTCTACTCAGTTATTTTAAGACCCTGAGTGTTGGTCCAGCCGGGGTTTGAACCCGCGACCTCCCGCTCGACAGACCGGAGCTTAACCACTGAGCTAACCGGGAGGCGGTCAGCAACATACCTAAAATCATAGGTATCATTAATAAACTTAGACACTCTATTAATCTACGAATGCTTGAATGGCTTTACTATACTCTAATTTATCCATATCTTAGGAATATCACCCTGGGGTAATACATACAAAACAAAGTTAAACAAAATATTAATAAAACGAAATAAATGTATTATTAGCATTTTCTTTGCTCAGTCTAGAGAAAACAACATCACCTAATAATAAACTACTAGACATACTACAACTTGAAAACATCTACTCTTTAAATATATCTTGTTTCATTCATAAACTAAGTAACAAATTGAATATCCCTTCTGCCTTTCAAGGCTTCTTGACACCGGTATCTGAGGTCCACTCATACAACACCAGATATGCGTCAAAACAAAATTTCCATCGAACTAGAGTTCGAACTAATTATGGTATCCACACCTTTAAATAATCAGCTACAAAAGCCACCTAAAAGCCATCTCCCTTACTCAGTTCAAGAATCAATACAAACAATATTTATTAAATCAACAAAACTGACATATTATTAGCACTATATTTGTGTCTACCTTACCATTATTATTTTGTTGCCGTTGTTGTTATGATAAATATTATAAATATACGTACTGTTTAAAACACGAACAGCAGTGTTTTATCAAGTTTAAAAATTCGAGGGGGAAGCCCGAGAATTTTTAGACTTGATAAAACACGTGCTGTGAGTGTTTTAAACGGCTTCAAAAACGCTTTAAGAATGCAACGAAAGAAAGACGCACATCTCAAGGGAATGGTTACTTAATGAACCATTGAACCTTTGTATTCACAACGCCATGCAAAATATTCGAGTAATCACCGCCTGCAATTACGAACATCTCAAGGGAATGACATGAAGAAATTACCATACTATGTTGTTTGAAGCGGCATTTCGCAATGCAAGAAGAATCTGCACCTGAAGGATTTGGTGTCGTAGTTTACCTCGATAAAGTTCAAGACTTGGAAAGCGATGTGACTGATATGACGGCAGACTCTAAATTTTTGACTCCGGCACAAAATATGTAAGTTTAATGCACGTTTTTATAATTTTACGGCTTTGAGTTTGGTTTAATAATTGGAACTAAACAGTGGCTCGGTAAACAAGTAATGGTAGTTGGATAACTTCATTTTAAAAATATTATCTGTGTATCTCGGTAGTCTGCTGATATTAGTAAATTTAGTGCAAAATTTGTTATCTAGGTACCTTATGTTCCGTGTACTTTTTGCTATCTTTGGGTCTTTATCAGTGAATTCTTAATTAGGATGAAACTTTATATAAAATTTCATGTTCATTAATATTCTTTATATAAAACGTTCATCCTAATTAGCAATTCAGTGAGAAAGCTGAAACATCAATAGAAATTCCATTGTCTCAATCATTAACCCCGTTTCCCTCTGGGACAGAATTCAAATCCCTCCGCGGGCCTTTTAGAATGATGAGATTTTATCAGGTATAAAGGAGCATGCACGTGACTGATTTGCTTCATCTGATTGGACAAAATGCTCATTAATTATTCATGAGTTTTTGAAATATATGTAGTACATAAATAGATATAGATGAGTGTGTGTATATATGTTTATATATTGTACAAACATCTGTATTTTGTTCTCTCTTTTCCTTCTCTTTTTCTCTATCTTTTGTTCTTATTTCATAATATTTACATTAGTTATTACATCATACACAAGTATATGTATGTAGTAATTTTCTTCAATATTCGTACAACTTTACTATAGGCAGTGATTAACTCGAAAGCTTTTGCTACTTTAATCACTACACACACTTAAACAATAATTCAACCTATATTACCTCTCATGATTTTATCTTAGCTCTATCTTATCTAAACGTTTCTCTTTTCTTTTTAATATATGTAAATTGAATAGGGTAAATAAATTTGAACTTGGCAACACTGTGACGTCATAAAATCCAAGATGGCGGCGCGCAGGAAATTCAAATGAGTTTTAACAACATGAAAATTGGTACATAAATGACATCTAGTGTACACTTGACTGGAGACAAACACAGAAACAGACTTGGATATGCATAACAACACTTGAGAGCCAACATTGTTTTCAGCCGAGATTCCCTTTAAGATAAAACAGTATTAGCGAGAAAGTGAGGAAAATGTTCTGTTTTGTGTCTTCATAATAAATTATCCACTCCTGTACATGTACGTCTAATGAAACGTGAAATAGACGAGTCCATTTCGAGGTAGAAAATCGATGATACATACAGTATACAGTTAGGATCCCAGGCAAAGATATAACGCTTTGCTGAACAACGTTGCTTCCACTACACGAATAATTTCCTTTGTCTGTTCTGAGAAGGTTGATTCGTAGCGCATAAGTTGTTCTTGCTGAGCCTCCTGTTGTTATAAGTGACATTCTCGCGTTGCTGTCAATATTGAGAACTGCACCGTCTTTAACCCAGTTTACATGAGGTACTGGATGGCCTTCATAATCACACTGCAGTTCGATAACGTCTCCCTCTATTTTTAGTATATCTGATGGCGAAGATAGAAGCTTTGGAGGATCTGAAAGAAAAACAATTATGGAGATAAGGGATAAATGGACAGAGAATTAAGAAAAGGAACTTAGCGGGCGATGAAAAAAAGCAAATAAAAGAAATATTATTAAAAGTTACCAGTAGATTAACAAGAAGGAAATAAATATCCCGTTCCGATCCCAAACGAAACTAACGGCAAAAGGTATGTGTGTTCCTTCAACTAGTATCTGCTGTTTCTTATTCATCTTTTCTGTTCCTTAGCTCCTTAATACTAGCTAGAAATAATTAGCCCGCAATGCTAATCGGGACTAGGCATTATAATAAGTTACTTTAGGGACCATTGACATATTCCGTTGCTATGCTCGCAGGAGCAGATGCGATTTTGACTTCCGGTTTAAGCTGGCCTGAGAAAATAGCCAACTCAGGCTAGTTTTATGCGTGTCCACCGGCCACCCGATAGTTTTAATACTTACACATGTTTGTTTTATTCGTGGTTTGCCTGAAAATGTTTCATGAATGAATGAAGTAAAGTGTTCAAAAGTCGTAGCATGCCGTAGCGGGTACTTTTGTCGCTGGAAAATGAAAAGCTTGGTTTATCGTGTGAAAGAAAATATAAATAATTGACAAGAATCTCAATCCGGTAATTTTGAAGGAATCGTTCAGGACTCGAAAGGCGCCTAAATGTACCTGAACCTAGAGAAAGGGAAATAATTAATAATTTGTACCGAGCAAAAAAGTAACGGTAAGCGTACGGCGCCACCAACACAATGACGAGTAAAATCAGTCCGGAAATCGCCGATAAATGGAAAAGCAAATGTATCGGACTCTCAAATGTAGCCGAGCTCTTCCCGATGTTGATAGATTGAAAGAACATCTAGAAAATAGTATATATAGTTATCAAAGACACAGAAGCTGAAATGACTGCTTCCAGTGAGAACATGGCTTCTAAATGAAGAAAAGTACGGCCACTCAAGAAGTCAAGTGATTTTCGACCAGCAGGTTTTTAACTCAAATCTTCCACAAACATGCACACTTTTGTCTCCAGATAATGCTTTCGGGTTCCTGGTAAAGTTGTGATTGAACCTCCGTGCAACTAATTAAAATACAGGTCAGTTTTCAACCTTAAAAAGGGTATTTTTGATGTCAGAAAACAAACTGCTGTGAACGCCACGTGATTCAACGGTCGAATTTTAGCTTGATTTCTATTGGCTCTTCGGTTTGCCGCAAAATGGGTTCCAGGCATGTGCTTCGCACAATCCCAAGCTCATTGCCGGGCTCATTGCAGACAATCAAGTTAGCTCATTGCAGACTGGAGTATTCAGCCAAGCCCCAAAACTGGCCATAGTCAGAGAAATAGGAGAACATACACATCCTGTTCGACCAATTATGGTAGACTTTACTGCAACAAACTGTTTCACGACAACAGAACAGGCAATTTTGCACATGCGTTAATTTCTTCACTTCCGGTTTCCAAAAATTCTAAACATTTTGCGCACATTTACTAAACACCAAACTTTTTCCGGTTAAAATGTCGTTAACCACGTTCTCCACAAAACCGAGCATGCATTTTGTAAACCGACAATAAATGCCAAAGTTATGGCTTTTCATTCGCCAAAGAAGCTTAAAATTGGACTGAAAAGTGTTGTAAAATCTTCATTTGTTGTCATAATGGCAAACGCATGCTCGGTTTTATACGCCTTAATTCGTAGGTTCGGAAAATATTCATAAATTACTAGTAGATCAAAAATCCTTGTAGAGTTTAGAAATCTTCTGATTTTGATGATGTCATCATGACGTCACTTGATGACGTCATCAGACTACAATACTTTACCCTAAGGAGTCACCTTGACAATAATTATTGCTCACTCTTTAATTTTTCGGGTTTTACGAGGCTGCAAACTTTCCCTAGCAACGGCCGATTTAAATATGGCAATGGGCCCTTAACTAGCCTGGGAAACCAGCCGACTCTTATCGCTCCCCTCTCGCGAAAGAGACGTCTGGGAAGTGAGGCAGAAAATGCCATACTGATGACGTAGCAGATAGCCGTTTCACGATGCATAAATTAGTTGCAATTCTCAGAAGCCGAATGCGAACAACAGAGTTCTTTTCAAGGAATATCACTACCGAGGCTGCTCGTTTGCTTGGCAGTGGATCACCGTCATGAACAACCATGAAATTCAAGCCTATATATTTAGCGTGTGTTGGTAGCTCGCTTGCTTCGTTATTTCAGCGGCTCGGCCCGGTCAAGAGAATTTGTCCTACGACTGTGAAAACATAATAGTTGTTTATAATTTCAAAACCTACACACAGCACAGCAGGCCACTTTTCAAGCCAGCTCTTTTGTCAGGTCAGTAGCCGAAGAGGTTAGCTACAGAATGCAGCGGTATTTCCAGGTATACTACCGAGGCTGCCCGTTTGCTTGGGTGATTGATTCATGTCACACTTGGTTCGTGATTCATAGCACACTTACATGTAATTATGTTTATTCATAGCCCAGATTTACTGTCTGAACGATTTATCCGCCGCAACAACAACTCATCCAGTGTTTTGTGATAGCTCAGTGTATGTAGGTTTACTGATATGAAATTATAAACAACTATTATGTTTTGACAGCCGCTGAAAGAACGAAGCAAACGAGCTACCAACACACGCTAAATATATAGGCTTGAATTTCATGGTTGTTCATGACGGTGATCCACTGCCAAGCAAACGAGCAGCCTCGGTAGTTATATTCCTTGAAAAGAACTCTGTTGTTCGCATTCGGCTTCTGAGAATTGCAACTAATTTATGCATCGTGAAACGGCTATCTGCTTCGTCATCAGTATGGCATTTTCTGCCTCACTTCCCAGACGTCTCTTTCGCGAGAGGGGAGCGATAAGAGTCGGCTGGTTTCCCAGGCTATCCCTTAACGGACGTATAACTTTACTTCCATCAATTATATCTCGGAGCTCAAAGGAAGGAAGTTTACAATTATAAATGATGTCCAATTGTGTGTAAGTACTAGTATAAGCAACTGAAAAGTCGATTAAGGTATGCGAACCACCGTGGGAAGTGAGTAGCAGCTGACGTTTCGAGCGCTAGCCCTTCGTCGGCTTCGTCGCTCAAAACGTCAGCTGCTACTCGCTTCCCACGCCGGTTAGTATACTACCTTAATCGATTCTCAGTTGATTATACCAGTGTTTATCTTTCCCGATGACGCATATCAACACTATATTAGTTTTTAACTATTTGCTAATCCTGTATAAAAAAACAAAGATCAACACTAGTTTTTACAGGAACTAGTCACCCATCGTTGTGTAAATACGTTACCCATTTTGAAAACGCCCATGCACGTTATTCATATCTCATGCCCGCGTGGTAAGAAGTCTGGTAAAAATCGCACCAGAGCGAGACCAGTTGCCTCAAAACTGCAAAGTTGGAGTTTGACAGGAATGTTGTATTTTCCGTCGCACCACACTGTTGTGTTTTTCATTGTCAATAGGAAATTAACGTTGTTTTCCGCCATCGACTATAGATATTGCTCCTCCTATAGCAAACTGGGACAACTGGCCTCGCTTTGATGCCTTTATGAATAAAGTCAATACTACTCTATACTACTTTACTCAAACTACTCTTGAGACAAGCAGCATGTTTGATATTGGTATCGATGTTGGCTTAGCACCTTGATGTTCTACTTACAATATACTGTCAGTAAGCCAGCTGATGACACAATGCTTCTCACGATATTTGTAGCATTACAGCTGTAATTCCCTTCATCCATCCTACTCACATTAGCTATTGTTAATTGTGTTTTTGCATGAGTATATCGTATATCAATCTTGAGAGGTAAACCATTCTTTAGCCACTCGATAACTGGGTATGGATTTGCTTCCAAAGTACAAGATAGATTCACAGTGTTCCCTTCTATCACTGTGGCTTTTGGATAGGTTAAAAAATTTGGAGGATCTGCAAAAGAAAAATATGTGTATTGCCGTGAACCACGAGTGAAAGTCCGTTTTGCTATTTGACTAGAGTATACGACATTACTGAATCAGTTAAACGGTTGTCATTATCAATGGTATTGTATATATGTTACAGGTTAAAATAGTACGTCATCTGTTCAAACTAGTTTATATATTTTCAACCTAGTTTATTTTTTTCAACCTAGTGTATTTTGGTTCAACCTAGGTATTTTTTTCAACCTAGTTCATTTTGGTTAGACATCAATCATTCTAAAAAGGGTTATTTTCTTTTGGGGGAGTCAAAAAATTGTGTTAATTTTTTTAGGGGGCACAATCTAAAAATAATTTGTAAGTTTTCGTCTTCTAACCTCACCCCCCTCCCCCCTTTCCTTTTCTTAAAAAGAACTCTAACCTCAGTAAACCCAATTGCTCACTAATTTAAGATTTTCAGGGCTAGTCACTAATTTTATTTGTTAGGGCTAACTCACTAAACACTAAATGAGACAAATAAAATGCTTCTTCTTCAATAGTCCTGTGGACTAATCCAAACCCTAACCCTACATTTAAAACACCCTAACCGTCAACAACGGGTGCTCACTAATTTAGGGTGCTTAGAGCTGGTTACTAATTTAGGATTTTTTAGGGCTAGATCACAAAACAGAAAAATAATACTTCTTCACTGGTCTTGTGAACTAATCCAAACCCTAACCCTACATTTAAAAAACACCCAACCATCAACAATGGGTGCTCACTATTTTTTAGTTTTGAGGGCTGTCACTAAACAACAGAGAAATGCCGTAATGCTACCTACATTTAAAAAACATAAAATTACCTAGATTGACTAGTTTAGACAAATGTAACCTGAAGTTACAACATATACGTACAAACAAAGCAATTTACTTTCCTAACTGCTACGACGAAGACAGCAAAATCAAGCACGTTCTTTGTTATCCGGTATACTTAAACTAGTCGTATGAAGGATGGTAAAAGGTTTGAGTGCATAAAAAAACACGTCTTTAGAGATATAGTAGAGTTTCATCTTATCAGGATGTTCACAAGGTACTTTTTTCATTCCTATAGCCTTTATTTTTTGTGGTAATTGTCTTTTGGAGAAACCAAAACGTTCAATTACACAGACAATAAGCAATTCTTGGACGATGCTGAGCAAAATATCATGTCAATGTACTGATATGCTTTTGAATCTTTTCGATTTGTTCATGGCGAGCTGTCAGTTATTTGCCGATGCCGAAGACAGAGTCAAATAACTGACAGCGAGACACAAACATTGAACTATCACGTCTGTGCATGTTCAGACCGTTATTTGCAGTTAATTAACCAATTAGAATTCGAGATATGATAATATAAAATAAATTTGATAAACAAAATACTTCTGCTAGAGTCAAATCTGTAAGGCCGTGGATTCGAAGCTTTGCGCAATAAAAGCGGATTTTACAGTTTCATTCAGTAAAAGGCTAACCTTCTTCTAAGCGGACTATTTGCCAAGTTTCAGTCTCACTTTCATTTTTGCTTTCGTTTGTTCATTTGACGAGTCCCTTTTGTACTTGAATGGATAATCACCACGAAGTTTGCGAATACACAAACGGTGGTGAAACATTTGTGCGTGGAGATCAATGTTTTCATGAGTCAACTAGTCTTGACTCAATGAGTTATGAGTTAAGTTGGACATTTCGGGGTCTTTTTATTTTTACAAATAAAACTAACCCTAAAACAAACCCTTACCCAGGCTACTCTTGCGCGTCGCGAATTAAGATAACGAATATAAGCCATCCGAAAACCGTAGTGATACCCTGGTCGAGCTACCACTGCAGTTCACTACTTACAAAGGACTTGTAGAAATGCAGGTGACGACACAATAATCCCTTCTTCGTTAGTTGCTTTGCACCTATACTCGTTTTCGTCAGTCCTGTTAACACTAGTGAATGTTAGAATACTACCATCTTCAGAGACACTCAGCCTACTGTCACTGTTGATGTCCAGCAAAGTAAAGTTGCTTAGCCACGTTATACTTGGTGCTGGTTTACCATCTACTTTGCAGGACAATTCAACGGTGGTCCCTTCGATAACTGTTAGAGAAATAGGACTTTGGACAAATTGAGGCCCATCTGTAAATTAAAAAAATCAAAGAAACAAAAGGTAATTGTTCGTACCCTTAGGAACCTAAAAGAGAAACGAATTTAATAGTAATTATTTTTTATATTATCCATCTACCAATGCATTCATAATTTAAGCCCAGAAAATACTGCATACATTTCTAATAGTTCTAGAAGCATCTTAAGACATTCATTCAGGTATATCTCTCGTGGTTTAATCGCCCACACGTTTACGCTAAATGTAATTAAACACATATAATAACTATCAAAACCTAAGTATAACCTGAAAACGAATAAAAGCAATTGGTAACAATCGTAGCACAACATATGTACGCCTAAATACATTACTCAAAAACATTCGTTTACATACATAAATGCACATAAATACTTACATACACATACACAAGTATTCTACGCCAACCTCCTAATGAAATACTTACTATGAACTGCGAGGTTTCCTGAAAGTGATAGCACACTTCCTAATCCATTCGTAGCATTACAGGCGTATCGCCCTTCATCTGATGTGCTCACATTCGAGATTGTTAACTGTGTTTTGTTAGATGATACACTAAGCCTCAAACCATCAAATTGTATCATCATGCCATTTATTAACCATATGATTTCTGGCTCGGGGTTACCAACAGCTTCGCAAGAAAGCCTTATTGTGCTTCCCTCCACAGCTATCTTGGAAGTTGGATGGGTAAAGAACTCTGGAGGATCTGCAAGGAATTGCATATTACAATTATTGTTCTATTCGAAGGGACACTACTAACCCCTAAATGATAAATTTCTCATGAAAGAGAAAAATAACTACTGACATTAGCAGAGTATCCTTACCAGGTATACTGAATAAAATTTGAGACAATTTTGATGAAGGATGGCAAAGATTCGAGTGGATGACAATTACTCCTCTTAAGAAATCTAGAGTAACTTGCAATCGACTCAGTAAAATTGAAATCACGTTTCTAGAATGAGCTTTAATTTGTAATATTTGCCAGCCTCTATATCGAAAACGATTCAAAAGCATATCTAATTACTAATATTTTATTAGTCACAAACAAACACAAATAACGATCTTGACTAAGAACTTCTTTAGCGTGGCACAAAGTCAGTTTCTTGCTTTTCTAAATAAATTTAGTCAGCCATTGAACCGCCTTAAGTTTGGTGTTAGATATTCAGGTTTATCCCTGACGTTTTAAATTTTCGCTTTGGAATAACTCTCCAATTCAACTTTCACCATTCAAAACCCAACACAAATACTATTACATCATTGCTAACATCGATTTTGGCTCGGCACAAAACTCAGTCTTTAGCCTGTTCGTTTTGGCACCCAATACGCGGTTTTGTCCTCTTAAATGACATTTCTAATGCTCATTAATTATTCATGAGAACAACTACCAACCAGGTCTCTATTTGTATCACGTGACTTACTTTGAAACCCCCGTCGAATACTCTCATGAAGAGTTCAACTACAGTTCTCAAATTCATGAATAATTAATGACATCCATCCAATGGAGAGCTAGACAGTACTGCTCGAAACGACCCAACCTACCCAACAATATAAAACACCCTAACCTTCAAAACGAGCAGTACAAAAACAATAGAGCTACAGTATAATGGATCCAATCAGAATACAAGTATCGAGCGGTACTGTATTACTCCCAATGGAGGGACTGTAGTTGTTTACATGCATTGGTCTTGATACCAGTGAAACCCTTGCTCGAATCTTCATCAGGGGATGCATCTTGACATCTAATGCAACACCAGTTCCAAACGTACAGTACTAGTGTTTGATGTAATGTCCATCCCTAGGACTAAATATTTCTTAACAATCATATTCATGAATCACTATTTATTATACACTAATAAACGACACAGAGAGAAAAAGTATGCCTCCTCCACTGGAGTTTGAACCTCGACCGTTCTTGACTACTACACTATTGAATACGCTAGTTGAATTCACTGCCAACAAAAACGAACAATATTCTAGAAAGTACAACCTGAGGTTCATTGGTCTGGGTGAAACTGAAGACGAAGATTGTATCGTTAAAATTGTCGACTTCTGTAAGGAAAAACTTGATGTCCGTGTTGACAAGAGTGACATAGACCGTGCCCACCGTCTTGGTCCAAAGAAACCTAATACGAAGAGACCTGTGATTGTAAAGTTTAAGTCATACGGTGTTAAGGCTTCAATTTGTAAAAAGCGTAAAGAACTACGAGGTACTCACTTCTACATTAATGAAGATTTGACCAAGTTTAATTTCAAGCTATTTAACCATGCCCGTTAAATCTGTTTGGTCTTCAGATGGCAAAATATTGGTTCGAAATGTGGAAAACAAGATACTTCGAATTCACAAGATGGATGATTTTCTAAGGTTTAATTTAATGGAATCCGCCCTTGGCTTCTCCAGTTCTGAGCGTGACGCACACACTGGACTTGCAGCTTATGGTCGCCTATAGTCCTGGATCTTGACTTTGATATTCTCATGTTCCTCATGGCAGTCTATTTGGCTAACTATATTCATCTGTTGTCGTTTCTTTTAGAGTTAAGTTCTCGCACTTTGAATTCAATTATTTTAGTTTCGCTCCGAATGTTAATGGTCTTTGGTACTAGAGTAACTGTGCAGAAAGGTAGGTCGGTTTATTTATTAGATGGGGGTTAGCCTCACTGTTTATAGAGCGGCTATCGGGTTGTTTAATAACATAACCATTAAGTCTTCAAGATTCGTAATGTCATTATCATGGCTAGTACTTGGTTTAAATTTATGTATCGTTATTGTTATTTTAAAGGTCATACTCCTGCTGGCAGGAGATGTTGAAGTAAATCCTGGTCCCAAAATGTCATCTTTTATAATAGGACATATTAACGCTAGAAGTCTAGCTATTGAAGATAAATTTGATGAAATCTCCTCCTTTATTTTGGATCGAAAACTTGATTTATTTGCAGTTTCGGAAACCTGGCTAGATGGTAAAACTTCTAATGATGCATTGTGCATTGCAGGCTATTGTCCTATTATGAGAAAAGACCGAAGAAATATGCGAGGAGGAGGTGTTGCTTTATATGCAGCACAAGCACTTATTATTAAGAGACGTAATGATTTAGAAAAAGACAACATTGAACTACTTTGGCCTGAAATTAAGATACATAAACTTGTCATGTTGTGCGGAGTGTGTTATAGACCTCCAAATAACTCGTTAGAAGAAACCACGGTCTTCCTTGATTCTTTACAAAGTATGCTAGATCAAATTCAACAAAATTTCTCAAACACTTATCGTAATTATTGGTGATTTAAATGCTCACTTTGACTCTGACAATTCTACCAGTGGCTAGAATGTAATAGCCTTTTTCATGTGATTAATGAACCAACCCGTGTGACCGAAGGCGGTGCTACTTTACTAGGTCTTATTATTACCAATTGTCCCGGCTACTTTGTTGATTCTGGCACGTACAGTCCACCTTTGAATTGCGACCATTCATACATTTATGGGAAATTGTCTACTTCGTTTGATAAGCAAAAGGCTTTTAAGAGACAAATATGGAATTTTTCAAATATTAATAGTGACAATTTGAACGAAGACCTACTGGATATTAGCTGGGAGGAATGTGTCACGGATGGTGCACACATTGATGTGTATATACGAGAAATGGTTCAATTGCTTTCGTTCTATAAGACAGTAGTCATACGCCCACGTGATAAGCCTTGGATGGTTTCTAAAGTAAGAAACGCAATTCGAAAACGAAACAGACTTTTAAAATCCCATTCTAAGAAAAAGACAAGTTTGTCTTGGCAAAGGTATAAAAAACAGAGAAATCATACCACGTCATTGATTCGAGATGCAAAAACCTTATCATAAACTAAATAGCCAATTATTAGACTCATCTTTAGGCCCAAAAAAATGGTGGAGTCTTATTAAATCAGTTTTTAATAACAAAACTCATATATATATACCAGTTACTCAAGAGGGAACTGAATTAAAATGAAAAGCTGAATTATTCAACGAATATTTCGCCAGCCAGGCTACGGTTGATGATCTCGGCCACCCATTACCTGCAATCACTTTACAGTCACAAGATAGCGTTAACAATTCGTTGTCTATAATTGAAACAACCAAACAGGAAGTATTAAAGTTAATGGAGAAGGTTGACGTATCAAAGGCATGCGGGCACGATGGTATTGGAAACAAAATAATAAAAATATGTCGTCTAGGTATTTTAGAATCATTCACACATCTAATTAATTTAAGTTTTTTACAGGGAAAATATCCTAGCGAATGGAGAAAAGCTAACGTAATTCCTCTATTAAAAAAAGTAAATCGTCAATTTAAAGTTAATTATCGTCCTGTTTCGCTTGTTGTTTCTATTTCTAAGATACCAGAAAAAATTGTATTTACAAGACTTTACGAATTTCTAGTAGACATCGGATTTCTTAGTCGTTTTCAATCTGGTTTCCGACCTGGTGATAGCACTGTTTACCAACTTATTCTCATTACTCATAAGATTTATGAGGCTTTAGAAAAGGGAAGAGAGATACGTATGGTTTTCCTTGATATAAGTAAGGTGTTTGATAGAGTATGGCATAAGGGTTTAATTTACAAACTAGAAAATCTAGGAGTTAAAGATCCTCTTTTAAGTTGCTTTCGCAGCTATCTAAGTTTCAGATAACAAAGAGTAGTCATTGAATGGCAAAGCTCGAATTGGTTAAATATTGATGCCGGTGTTCCACATAGTTCTGTACTTGGGCCATTGCTCTTTCTCGTTCACATTAATGATCTAAGTACAAACGTTTCATCCAACTGTTTTCTTTATGCTGACGATACGTCACTATTTGATGTAGTAGATGATCCATCTATTTCTGGTGTAAAATTAAACAAAGATCTCAATACTATTAACATGTGGTGTAAGCAGTGGCTGATGACTATGAACCCTAGCAAATGTGAAAGCATCACATTTTCAGTAAAGCAATTTAAAATAATTCATCCTACACTTTATTTGGATCATATTGCGTTAAGTGAAGTGGACTCTCATACTCATTTGGGACTAACTCTGTCGGCTAATTTCTCTTGGAGTAACCATATTCTTGGCGTACATCAGAAAGCTAGTAAATGTATGAATGTTTTAAAAGGGGTAAAATACAAGCTCAACAGATCCACTCTTATTTCCCTGTACAAAAGCCTTATTAGACCATTAATGGAGTATGCATATGTTATATGGGATGGGTGTAATGAAGGAGAAGCTAATCTTTTAGAATGTGTTCAGTGTGAATCAGCTAGGATCGCTACTGGAGCTATGAAGGGAACTAATAGAAAGCGACTGTTAAATGAATTATGCTGGGAGGATATGGTAACTAGAAGATTTCTACATAAATTAACTTTATTTTACAAAATAGTTAACTCGTATACACCGTCCTACCTTCATGAGCTTTTACCTGTAAAAGTAAGTCAAATATCAAGATATGCATTACGATCAAATGAAAATTTTACGCTAATTTCTACGCGTACCGAGCACTTTAAGAAATCGTTTTTCCCATCAACAATAGTACCATAGAATAATTTGGATATTGCTACACGTTCTGTCGAACCTCTGTCTTTATTCAAAACTAGATTACGTAATACTTTCTGTGGGAATAAATATAACAACATTTATAACGTTTCCTTGAGTCGCTATGGCTCGATTTTACACATTAGATTGCGATTAAATCATTGCGCTCTCAATGCGCACCTATATAGAATTAATTGTAAACCCTCTCCTTTCTGCGATTGTACATGGGAAACGATTGAAACTGTCCAACATTATTTTCTATATTGCCCCCGATATGCCGCCCAGCGTCAGCAATTAGTTCCTTCTCTGCACAGTTACTCCATTCCAGATGGTTAAGTTTATCAGATTCATAAAAAAATCATATATTTTTACACGGCTCAGAACAGATTGGCAATGAAGAAAACTATGCTCTAATGTGTAATGTTTAGTCATTCATATTGAAAACGTAACGATGTAACAACTGATCAGACAATTAACTGATGGAAATAGTGGCAGACCATTGACTTACGATTTAGTATTTTTTGTCTTTTGTTTACGCACTTTGTTAATACACTTTGTTAATATATTTGTTTATATTTGTCATTATAATCACTGTTAATTTAGTTAAATATTAATATTACTATAATGCACTCTCAACTATTTATGTAAACAATAAAGACATAATCTCCCTCGATGAGCTTTGCTCTTGGAGAAAATGTCGAGAAGAAATAAGTTTAAATTTAAATAATTATATACAACAATCAATCGGTAAACAATACGTATGTAAATGTTTGATTTTGCCATTCGGATGATAAGCCATTTTAAACACACATTGTTCGTTTTTCGTCAGGCTACGTTTCTTGAGATACGCCTCTTGGTTTTCATTTGTGGTCTCAATATGTGAAACCCCTAATAAAAAAACTCCAATTCGTATTTGAAATAGTTCTTCTTCAAAGTCCGAAGCACTACGGCTTTGAAATGTCTAAGTCTTGTTCATAATAACTGGAAAACTAAAAGTAAAGCAGTGAAGTGACCTGCGTCCAGATAGACTCACACTATTATGTCATTAGCAATACTTAGGGTTGATTAGAATAATTAGCAATGGCGTCCACACACTCGAAAGGCAGCTCGGACAAAAATCAGTAGTACTTCAAACTCAGAAACTTATTCTCTCCCCTTATAATGTGAAAAAGTTGCTGAAGTTGCACGAATCAACGCTGAAAAGTTTTATTGCTTTTTATCCTCAAACATATTGACGAATTGGAAAAAAATATTGGAGAAATGACATATGCTTTGACAGGATCCCAGAAGATCCATCTCAGAAATAGAATAGATTTTTTTTTAAACTCTGATTTGGATCAAGATTTCAGTGTTCAGAGTCAGAAAGTTCATTAGCACTCGGTTCAAAGACTCTGGCTTTATTCGATGTCATAGACAAGTGATGAAGTAATCCACAGTCTTGACATTGATGCAACATTTCTTTAACTACTTTTCAGTTGAGTGGGAAGATTGTTTGGCAAATACCACATAGCATCAGTCTTTTTTTCTTCAAGGGGTTTGGTTTTACCCTTATGCAGGCAGCACTTTGGACACCGAATAATTGCAGTCTTGTTTAGATTATATCCTCTACAAATTTCACAGGATGTCCCATGTTCATCTTGCATTTTATTCTATTCTTCACTCTCACTTGATTCTTCATCTCTGCCCTCCTCCACAGAGCTTTCCTCGCTGTTTTCCTCAACACCAGAATCATCACTATTTTCGCTATCACTGAGTTCACTATCACCTTCCGAAGGTGTTTCATAGTGACCTTTCTCCTATTGCTTGACGATCAAATCTGCTAATAGCTTTTTGTTGCGAATGAAACCCTTGTTTATTCCAAGTTCCGCCAGACCTTCAGTAAAAGTGTTAAGACCTCTTGGCTTTTCTACTTCTAGGTCATACGGTAAACGCGCATACTCAAGCAACTCGATCATGTTTGTCACAGGTTTCTTCGTGTGAATTCCAAATGAAAATATTCGTTCAAGTCGCCATACTATGAAGTAAATCCAAAACGTTTTTGTGTGGTATAGCCTTTGAAAGCCTCTAGATTTATTGTAGAGTCTTCTTGTCTTGATTCATCATCAGAGGAACTCTCACTATCTGATGGAACATCTTCCGTAGACTCTTCCCCTTTATCATCAATTCGTCTACGTTTTCTCATAATAGCCGGTATTCTTTTTCGAGTGTGTTAATTCCCGTATCTCATCATCAAAGGGTTTAAGTTTGTCTATTTGCACTTTTGAAAGAGGTATCACATCTCTGATTATATTGAAGCAAACTTCAGAAAGTATGTGCACTTGTTCAAGAGTAGAAGTAGGTAGTAGAAAATCCCTTTGTGGACACGAACAGCAGGCTAAAATTAAAGCTAACTTGTTGAAAGTGAGAACATAATAGGATAAACAATCATATTTATTATCTATTGGCTATCAAACGCACTCCCTAGCCTAGTCTAGCCAGCCTTGCCTATATGTATATGCGTATTCAATCCCAGTCGTGCGTATCCTAGCCCAGCCATGCGTATCATATCCAAGCCTATTGCTTAGAGCATTGCCAGAAATTATGGACATCAGCGGAAAGGTACTGCGGGCGCCCTTTTAGCCGATTCAAAATGGCGGCTTATAGTGAGTGAGACTCAGTAGGTTCTTTATACTGTTTATAGACCTTCCAACGCAAAGAAAACAGAAACTTTCTGTGATGAAATAAGAATATAGAAGCGGAACGAGAGTTATATTAGCTTAAACGTAGCCATTGTGATTAAAAAGCCATTTTTGGATTCACGTCGGGCATAAAGTACGTCAAAATCGGCATCAGTGAGCGTGGACAAATAATTAAAATTAAAACCATTTCTTTACTTATAGTCTCAATTTGAAGAAATGTTGGTGACTTGTTAACAAAATGAAACTACATATTTTAGGTGTTTTATGTTAGTATGATGACGTTGTTGTGACGTCATAAGTGATGCCTCCTTTTTTGGTAAAATTCCCCCTTTAATAGATGTTACAAACAGACTACACCATCAAAGGGCCTTCATGACACACATTCATTTGGCGCAAATGTGAACGTTCTACGACTATTATAGCAAAAGTTATAGAGGAATGACTGTTACTATGACGTCATATTTAGTGACGTCAGGTGTCATACCTAAATAAGGCTGCCTATTGTTAAAAAATCAAGAAAATAAAATAATGTGAGTTTTGAGTGCCAGACTAGCGCATTTCATCACTAAAACTCGAAAATCACTCAAAGGATTTTGTTCTAAGGACATGTATAAAAAAGTATGACGTCATAATGACGTTGCTGAAAATATGACTTCAATTTTAAGCCGGTTATAGACAAAAAATCAAAATTCAAAAAACATACGATTTTAGCCACCAACGTGTTTTATGATTGGACAAAATGTCATGCAACAATATTTACAACTCTAAAAATTGAATGAAGCGATGTTTTTATAAATGCTTTTGTGGTGTTTATTTCCCGCCAAATTTTGGCGGGAAAAAGGACAAAATTCAAACTTTCATAACTTTTGATTTCCTTAACCAATCGACATCGGGTTTTCGATTCCTTCATTCTCATCACGAGTAGATTTTAACAATATACGACATTTGGTTTTTAGAGATAATCAACAGTTGCAAGAAACGTATTACAAATGGATAAATGACGTCATTGTGACGTCACGATGGTAGTAACATACTAACATAGCTTAAAAAAATCAGGTTATATTCCTTTTGCGATTCTACATCCTTCTACCAAAATTCAATCGTCTGCATTGAAAACATTTTAAAATATAGAACTGATGCCGTTTTTATGGTCGTTTGTGCCCACCGTGATTTGTCCTCTCTCCGGCGTCTGTCTGTCCAAGTCCAGCTGCTTGGCGGCAATTATTTAGAGGAGAAAGGCCTGAAACCCAGTTTATATCCCAGCAAACATTGCAGGATTTAGGTTAACACAACAAGATGGCGGACAGAAAGCAATATGGTGACAAATGGTGACGTTTCTCTCCTTTCTCGTCAAGTTTTCTTCGAAAATGTAATCCTACATGGCGTCCTGGCACTAACATTATTTCGACGAAACTCAGACGTATTTGGTAGTACTTTGGAGGAGTGTTATTGTACGTTTTATTGGCGATTTGGATACATTGAACACTGCTTTATTGACATGGAGGCGCACCTTTTTGCCTCACCAAAGACTTGTCGTACTGTTGTACCTCAAACTGTGCATGGTTTCAGCCAGATTACAGACAACAACAGGGAGAACGAGAAGAATTTGAAGGGCGAAATGGACTTCTCGGGGTAGTACTTTGCCGACGATCTGAGGGATTGTTTGTGACATCATTACACAGCGTAATCGGTAAGTTATTGGTCTCGAGGCGCACTAATATGAAATTAAACTTAGAAGGTCTTCAAATTTGAAAAGTTTTATGTTTTTCATACATCTTCTTATAGGGATTGACAGCCATTTTGGACACTGATGCGCATGTGCGCCGCCATCTTGTCCCATATTTCTGGCAATGGTTGATATACAGCTCCATTATTGTATTTTTCTCATTCTCTGCTCGATGCGAAATGGGACGGTCTTGCCACTTGTGTGAAAAATCACAGCAAACTCTGAACCGAGTACACTACATGAATGGTGAAGATCGGAAACTCTGGCTCAAGCAACGGAGAAATTATCAAACGGATCTAACAAAACAGCCATGTTGGTTCTTGAAGTGGAAGTCTTCGAGTGAAAGACCGTTTCATACACTGTATTTTGGAAAAAAACATTGTCATAAAAACCTGCAATTCTATTTATTTGGTACTCATGAAGTGTCTTATCGTGTCTGTGACGATTACCTAGAGGCAAGTTGCAAATATTTGGGGATAAGTACTGTTAAATAAACGAGCAGCAGTGTTTTATCAGATATAAAAACGCGAGGGCGTAGATCTGATAAAACACGTGCTGCGAGTTTATTAAACGGCTTCAAAAACCAGGAGCCCATTACCAGGAGCGTCCATCTTCCCCACTGTGTCTGTACCCCATCACAGAGGTAGATGAGGCTATTTTTAGCATTGCGTTTCGCGCGAAAAAGAACAAAGGTAGGCTATTCTTAGCCAATCAGATAGCTATTCATTAACATTCTTCACACTTTCAACGCGGGAATTCGAATTGCGGGTTTTCACTCAATCCCCAGAGATTCAAATGTTGGTGTCCCAACAAAAGAAGCTAACGAGGAATCTATTGTTTAAGGGCACCAACATGGCGGCAACCTCTTTTCGCGGGAATTTCGAATCTAAAAATAGCCTCATCTACTCCTGTGCTGGGGACCCAACCCATAACAGAGGAACGCTCCTGGTAATGGGCTCCTGCAAAAACTCAGTTATAATGGTACTTAATGAACCATTGAACCTTTGTATTCATAACGCCATGCAAAAATTCGAGTAATCACTACCTGCGATTACGAACATGTCAAGGGAATGACATGAAGAAATTACCATACTATGTTGTTTGTTTGGATGGCTTCAAGCGGACGTTTCGCAATGCTGAAAACATTGTGTGGCAAACAAAAAGCTAGGGCAAGAAGAACCACAGGCAGCCCAAGCTCTGTATTTGCACTGTGTGACTATTATTTCACAAAATTCTCAGACAAAGAAAATAAACTTACCTTAAGAGTTTGTTGTTGTCCTGTTGTTTCTCTGGGGTCTAGAAATGGCGGTTATGGGGCATTTTTCTCACAAAAACCCGTCCGATAGGCGTAATTTCCTCCGTCAGGTGAAAGTCATGATTAGAAAGAAATTATATCATCACGAAGAGTAAAACCCATGCAACATGCTACAAGTTACTTTTCTGGTTACTTTAATGAACATGTTGATCACAAGAGCGCTAGAAGGAAAGCCTGCTGCGTAGAAAAGGAAAGCTGGGATATCTCGCCGTTTCCTTTTATTGTTTGAGTTTATAATTAAGCAAATTGATGTATCAGTTAATTTTCACGGTTTTTTCGGATTGATTCAAATGATCGCATGCAAAGTACTTTTATCTGTAAAACTGTAACTTGTTCAATACTTTCACAGGATTTTATATAATTACGAGGTTAACGATATTCTTTCTCATCATTGCACTATAATAATATAAATAAAAATCGGGGTCATGACCGTGTTGGAGCTTGAGAGCCAATGCAAAACAAAGTTTTAGTGTGGAAGGCGGCTCTAATAGCTTAAAATAGAGGGCAAAAGATTAAATAAACCTGAGAAAGGAGAAAAAGAATAAACACAATTATTACGGGCTGGTGTGGGAATCGAACTCCAAATCGTTGAATTCGAAGCGCGCGCTGTACACCACTTTACCTTAGAGCCGATTCACTTGTAGACCAGTTTCAAAATAAGGTATATATGCATGTTCTGAGCCCGTGAACTTTGGGAACTAGCCGTCTTCAAGCGTTGTCAACTTGTTTGAAATTGTAGCCACGCGATTGGCTACTCAGTACAATAGGCGGCACGTTAGACCCCGTGGGGAGAGAGTAAAGTATCTGGCAATTTATTGACTGTCTCTCTGCCGGAAAGAGGAATTTTGTCAGCAGACCAGGCTACAAAGCAGAGTTTGCAACGATCATGACCGAATTGATGCAAACACGTAGTTTCTGACGAAGAATGAGAGGGCTTTTTCAAAGTAATGAATTCATTTGGAAGAGTTAGGATAATGATTTCTCAAGTCTGAAAACTTCGAGGGTAAGAAAAACTATCTACATTTCACCTGACGGAGGAATTTACGCCTATCGGACGGGTTTTCGTGAGAAAAATCGGCCTGAAGTGACTCGTGGTTTGAATTTGAGTGTGCAGCCTTTCCTTTCTTTTAGCCAGAGAGGAGAGAAAAACCCAAAGTGAGAGAAATTCCTCATAACCGCCATTTCTAGACCCCAGAGAAACAACAGGACAACAACAAACTCTTAAGGTAAGTTCATTTTCTTTATCTGAGAATTTTGTGAAATAATAGTCACACAGTGCAAATACAGAGCTTGGACTGCCTGTGGAAGAACCTGTACTTGAAGGATTTGGTGTCGTGGTTCACATCGATAAAGTTCAAGACTTGGAAAGCAACGTGACTGACGTGACGGCAGACTCTAAATTTTTGACTCCAGCACACAATATGAAGAGGATGTTTGTACGTTTAATGCACGTTTATATTAGTATAAGACTTTGAGCTTGGTTTAATAATTGGGACTAAAGAGTGGCTCGGTATATGAGTAATGGTAGTTGGATAACTTCATTTAAAAAATATTATCTGTGCATCTCGGTAGTCTGCTGATATTGGAAAAATTTAGTGCAAAATTGGTTATCTAGGTACCTTATGATCCGTGTACTTTTTGCTATCTTCGGGTCTTTATCAGTGAATTATTAATTAGAATGAAACTTTTATATAAAATGTCATGTTGATTAGTATTCTTTATATAAAACGTTCATCCTAATTAGAAATTCAAAGAGAAAGCTGAAACAATAGAAATTCCAAGCGTTGCAAGGTGCTTATCCATGTCTCAATTATTAACTCCGTTTCCCCCTGAGACAGAATTCAAATCCCTCCCCAGGCTTTTTATATTGACGACATATTATCAGGTATAAAGGAGCATGCACGTGAGTGATTTGCTTCTTCTGATTGGACACAATGCTCATTAATTATTCATGCTTTTTGGATGGTTAATTTAAATTCGCTATAAAGAAGTTCAATATGTATACAGCAAGGAAAACAAAACCTTCAGTATTATTCAAGCTGTCCGAACTGAATTAGCCTCAATATTAGCCTAGCTATGTACAATTCGCTATTCATTCAAATAAAATGTAGCAGCTGATTGATAATATCGCTTTTGTTCCCGCTGATGTTTTTAGATAGCGGATAGAAAGAAGAAAATAAGTAGAATAATCTAAAATAGAAAGTTATTTATCTATTTTTATCTTACAGAAACGAAACTAAAGAAACTGCTTGAATACAACAAGTTGACAAGCTTGACGTTCATTTCAGCAAGAGATCAACGCTGTTTTTACGTATAAGGCTTTCATTACCTTATTTATGGTGACCATTGGATTTGTAGATACATGTACAATGGACGAGAACAATCGAGAGCACTGCATCATTCACTCTTCATCTTGTGATGACAATGAAAAGTTAGTTTCGCTGAAGGACATCAGCTCATGGCAGACTTTACTCCAAGTAGCGAGAATTCGCAATCATAGACCAATTTTATATATTGAAGAAAAATTGCAAGAAAATGAAATCCAAAACATTTTCTTCCATCGAAAATGTAGAATGCTATTCACAACGAAATGAGAGCTGGAAAAATCAAGGAAAGAGTGCAAAAGGAGGCTGATAATAATAATGGCCATATTTATATAGCGCATATCACCACAGTTTCATGGCGCTTTACATATTACTGACATATCCCGGCTAATAGCTGCCACGCAGTTTACAATATTGAGTGTGTGGTTAGTGCAATGGACCGGGTGACAAACCCCTGCTCTTTTTCGAGTAGTACAACAGGTTCTTTCACGTCCCCTTCAAATACTGATTAGAAGTAGATGGAGACAAGGCCAACGGCTTATAAACGTCCCTGCCCAAGGACGCGGCCGGGATTCGAACCCCCGACCTCCCGCACTCTAGACCGTGCTCTACCAACTGAGCTAACCAGTGAGGCGGTGATGAGGGTGATGACGATGAGAGACGTGAAAAAAGACTTTGTAGGAGACAGTGATCCAATGACGCAAGAATAATTTATACGAGCCTGTGTGTATTGTTTGTGGCAAAGAGAAGTTCCAGAAGTATTTCGAAATATTCGCCTTCTTGCTCTACACTGTTAACATTAAAGACCAACGGCATTCTTAAGTACAGAGGGAAACGGTCCGGTTCTACCCTTTACATAAATCAATCTTCTATAAGAACTCTGGTGAATTTTAGACTAGTCATGGACCGCTTCCCACAAAGAATGCAAGGGCAACGAAGCGCAAATCTATACAATCTAATTTATATTAACAAATCAAATTCACCGTTGTCACCGTTGTCCAAATCCAGAACTCAGCCGCAGTACTTTCCTCCTTTCCTCCATGTCGCTTGCTCCCAAAATTGATGCAATCCGTCTATTTCTCCATCAGAATAACTAAATATTTGCTGTCTAACAGAAACATGGCTCAGAAATTCTATCGATGACAGTGTGGTCGATGTAGACAATTACGCTCTCATACGTAAGGACAGAACACACTCTTAAGATGGTGGAGTGTGTTTGTATATACATGATTCCATTAAATTTACGGTGTTACATGAATACGAAGATCCTAATCACATCGAGGTAAAATATGCCCTCGTCGCTTACCTCAGGGATATTCGCATCTAATCTTAGGAGTCATATATCGCCCTCCTACTTCGAATGACAATCTGATGAATACATATCTTCTAAATACATTATCTAGGATTGAAAGCTCTTCATCCAATGCCGCTATTGACCTGGCCGCGGACTTTAATCATTGGCCCAGTTCGCTTAAAGTGCCACTACGATCAAATTTTGAGATAGTGATATTTTTGCGTATTTGTAAAGAAACGTTGCTATATGTTTGTCTAACCACACCGTTTTTGATATGACTATGGGAAGTCTTATTTTTTGGGGTCCGAATCTTGAATTTTTATGTCCGCCATTACTCGAACCCGTTTCGTGACAGAGCCATGACAGAGCTAATTTCCAGCGAACGTGACGTCATCTTCTCAACACAACGACATGCGGGGCTACGTTTCACACAAACTTTCGCACGAACTTATAAGTAAAGTATATGTTTATACTATTTTTCCAAAAAGGAAAGAACGAAGTTTTGAATGGAAATACGCATTTACAAGAGCGACGCGTTGAGAAGATGACGGGTCGTCGATGGTAAGCAGTATAATCGAGATGTAAGGACGCACAAGTACGCGTATGAAGCTCTGATGCGACTTGTATGGGGAGAATTTATGAAGTGACTGGAGAACAGAGCTCTTCGTCGCCGTCAGGTTTTTACTGGAGAAGGTCAGTGCTATGGCAAGTGATCTGAAGCAGGAAGCATTTGACGATCTTTTGCAAAGTCCCCTACTGTCAGAGGTAATGACCATGTGGAGAGATAGTTCCTGGAGAAGCTACGACGCAGTAATGGATAATTATCAGCATTCTGGATGACATATGTAGATATCGTAGAGGGCGTAGTCCTTGGCCTTTTGCGCGCATTTCGAGAAAGCAACTAGTATCTGCATCTCCACACCATTCGAATGATGATTGCATGATGTTGTGCTTATGACAAGGTCGACTACGCATGGTACCCTACGCCATATTATGCGCAGATGACTAATCTTGCCGAGACAACTCCAGATGTACACGAGGCGTTCATGAAAGGGCGTTTTTTCCGTGCAGCTGTCGAGGAACAATCCATTTGGAACAATACCTGTGGATCAGACTCCTGAAGTCATAGTGAATAAGGACACCAAGACCCATGGTGGGTTTTAGCACCAAATCCCTAGGACTATACATTGACGAAAGGTTATCCTGGGAGAAACATATTTGCGAAGTATCAACACAGGATATCAATTACGAAACGCGCAAAATAAACTGGCCCTCCCCAAATCTAGAACTGATTATCGAAAGCGAAGTATCAGTTATAGAGGGGCCCTTTTATGGAATAGTCTTCCAAGCTCACTAAGAAATCTTGATTCTCTTAGTAAGTTCAAAAGGAGTATCAATAAATTCTACTCCCTATCTGACTCACACACGGCAATCATGTAAAGCAGTCATTTTAACATTTTATGTAAATAAGCCATTTTTAAGGCATACTGATGATTTTACCGTGTATAAATAAAGTTATATGTATGTATGTATATATGTATATATGGTTTAATCCTGCGGGAAACTTCTGTTAAATAAATACTATAATTCAAAAGTACGCTGAAGGATTCCCGTGCTAATAAAGCGCTTTTGATTTTTATAAAAAACAGGACATTTGATTATCTTACAAATAAAGTAACGGTAACGCTAGTCAGGAAGTTTACGAGATCTGTAAGAAAAACAACTTCGTCATGAATGGCGCGAATTATGGATGTTCTTAAGATTGCTTTCCTAAATTCACTATATTAGAAAACTGCTAAAACATATACTACCGTTAAGTTCGAAAAGTAGCGGCCCGACTCAACGTCATACTAGCTTAGAAAACTTCGCGCGGATTTCGTGGCGAAATTTACCACTTCAGTCATAATTGAAGTTGTAAACTGCTGGTGACCCTTTTGTCAACCCGTCCAATCGCAACTGAATAGAATACATTTGGCTCTGTTGTTATGGTAACACTACTAGCGTTGAATAAAACCGGAGATTCTTAATAACATATTTTACATTTCATTTCAAACGTTTACGTTACAGTTCAATAGGAGTTCACACGATTTCCAGTGTGTTAATCGGGAGCTCTCTTCAGAGCGTATTGTTAGTTTAAAAGTAAAGTAGATCGAAAACTTGTGGGATCGAGGTTAACGTTAAACAGCAAAAACACATGGCAGAAAGTGAAAATAACCACTGACGTGTGCTTCAATAATTTCAACTTTTTGTTTGTAAGTAAAGTAGATTGGAAAGCATTCATGGAGACATGTTTGTCACCGGCATGCGAAGTTGCAGAAGAGTAATGGAGTTTTTCGGTGCTTCGTACTATTTTGTTTGCTTTATCGATGTAAATAACTGGAAATGGCTTCAACCCCGGGTTTCAAACCCTCCAAATACGAACGCCAGATTTTCGAATATGTTCACAAAACCTTTTTACAGCTACTGAACCTCCGTGATCTCTCAACTATTTTACCAGAGAGGTGAACAACATTTGTGAGTCGTAAGCCGCGAAGAAACTCGCTTCTTTGCAAGTCGCCGATGCCGATGCCGCTTCGTTTCATGGTTTCAAGTGGCGACCAGGCTAGCGAACAATTCTCTAAATCTGAAAGCAAAATACTACAAAGTTCCGCAAAAAGTTTCTTTAGAACTAAGCTCCAAAACCAAATCTCTCAATCATACCAAACAACATAGGGAGCTAACTGTAATTACATCTTTTAATCAAAGGAGGTGCATTTGAAGAATATCTCTATTGTTTATAAAATGATACTCAATTAGCGACAGAATATGTTTCTGCCAGTGATTGACACGAGTCGTATTCGAAGTGGGATACTTGTATTCCCATAACGATTTATGAAAAGGCAATCAAGTAACGTTAAAATGAATTGCTTATTCATTAGACGGCAATAATTCCGCCTCAGAGACTTTTCTCTACTGTAAGTAAATGTCGCGAAGAACAATGGGATTGTGTCCGATGAATGCCAATGGCTTTTCGTTATGTTCAAAGTTAATGATGATCCTTTGCTATTCCTTTGCTACTCGTTATGTTCAAAGTTAATGATGATCCTTTGCAACTCCCTCTAGAAACTACTAGGAACTATCTCATACAGACAGCTGCAGTTTGATTTCCTCCAAATTAAATCGTAACACAGATTTCCATCTCCTCATAACACCACATAACAAAATTACTTACAATTAATGATAACGTGTGCCGATGGTGATGTCACATTGCCAACGTTGTTGTCGGCCTGACAGGCGTACTGCCCTTCATCGCCTCTTTTCAAAGGGCTGATGATGAGTGATGTGGATGAATTGCTTTCCATCTGTGGACCAACCGTTGTGTATCTATCGTCTCCACTCACGTTCAAGGCTTGACCATTCTTCAGCCACTTAATAGCAGACAAGGGTTTGCCTTCCAGGTAGCAAGTTAAGGTCAAATTCTCTCCTTCCGTAAGGGTCACATTTGCGGGATAGACAAAGATCGTTGGCTTATCTGGTGATATCAACAATATTACAGAAAGCACGTCATATCGCTAATTAATAGCATACTCAACATAAAACTGCACCATTACTCTCAACATTTCTTCTCTAACAAAATCAATCTTCGATCACCATTCATTATCACAGTACAACCAACTTCACATCTTATTCTCAAAGACTGTGTGCAGTCATAATCGTTGAAGTTCTCCTAAAAGCAATGCCAATGGCTTTTCGTTATCTTTAAAGTCAAGGATGATCCTTTGCAACTCCCTCTAGAAACTACTAGGACCTATCTCATACAGACAGCTGCAGTTTGATTTCCTCCAAATTAAATCATAACACAGATTTCCATCTACACGTAACACCACATAACAAAATTACTTACAATAAATGATAACGTGTGCCGATGGAGATGTGACATTGCCAACGTTGTTGTCGGCCTGACAGGCGTACTGCCCTTCATCGCCTCTTTTTAAAGGGCTGATGATGAGAGATGTGGATGAATTGCTTTCCGTCTGTGGACCAACCGTTGTGTATCTATCGTATCCACTCACGTTCAAGACTTGGCCATTCTTCAGCCACTTAATAGCAGACAAGGATTTTCCTTCCAGGTAGCAAGTTAAGGTCAAATTCTCTCCTTCCGTAAGGGTCACATTTGCGGGATAGACGAAGATCGTTGGCTTGTCTGGTGATATCAACAATATTACAGAAAGCACGTCATATCGCTAATTAATAGCATACTCAACACAAAACTCCACCATTACTCTCTACATTTCTTCTCCAACAAAATCGATATTCGATCACCATTCATTCCAATAGTACAAACAAATTCACTTCTTATTGTGAAAGACTGTGTTCATTCATAGTCGTTGAAGTTGTCCTAACAATTCGCTTTCCGTTACATTCAAAGTTATTGATGTTCATTTGCTACTCCATCTAGAAACAGTCACAGGAAGACCGCGGCCGGGAAAGCTCCTCGCGCGCTCCTGAGCGCGAGTGACTAAGCGACTAACTCGGCTCCAGGCCACTCCCTACTTCAAAACAATACCACAGGAAGCCCAACCCTAAATTTCTAAAAAAAAAAAAAACACGAGTTGCCTGCGGCTAACCCGACCCCAATTACTACACTTTTATAGTTTTTTTGCAGTTGAGGTGCATGTGCTCATATTTATAGCGGATTTCGTAGGACTTCGCAAGCTACAACAATGACTTCCCTTTTTTGTCTTTCTGATCCAATCAAATTACAGAGTTACGGTATGGTACGCTACTGTACGGTTATGGTAAGGCAACGGACGTGCCATATTATTTGGTCGATCTGCATTATTGTTTTCAATTATGACTATGATATTAGTAAACAGTCCGAAAACATTCGATTCACTGGCCATGTGTCAGTAATAATGTATCAGTTATATGTAAAGTGCCATGAGATGTAGTGAGTATGGCGCTATATAGCCTGCGTACAGCATCCCCTACTTGAGGGAGAACGGCGATTTCATCGTTTCCGTTTTTCCCCATGTAGGGTCGGCGACTCAGAGCCTAGCCTGTTCCAGGCTCTCAGATAGTGGGAAAGGGGTTGGAAAGGGAGCGAAAGAAAAACGCAGGCCAAAAAAAAAATAAGAGGGGGATTGGGGGAGAGAAAGGGGAAAGCGAAAAAGGAGAGCCTGTGGAACTACTCAGAACGACATCGTTCCTCCCACTTCTGGCGCGGCGGTGTGCGTCACGATCTGGCACAGTATCATGGGTAAATTTGAGGAAGACCTCATTGTTGTCATAACACGATATCGAGTGAATATGTCGGCTGCCAAAAGAAAGTTGTCGAACGAGATTTTGACGTAAATATACCTTTGTATTAAATACCCGGTATTTCTTGCAAATATTTGATCAGGAAAGCAACAGAGAAAGGGGGAAACTGCATAAATTTACCTGTGATACAGTTAGTAAAAGTTCCCTATGTAATTCTAGGTGTCCTTTCAACCAAAAACAGAAAAAGAATTAAAAACTATATACCTATTTACAAGGCCAACCGTAGGCCTTCAGAATGAGAAAGAATATCCGAAGCTAGAAAAAAAACTTTATGAATATGCAAATATATGCAAAAACATTGATATGTCAAAGGGCACTTTAAAGAGTGTGTTTTGGATCAGGGTTTGCCAAGCTCGTCGTAAATAAATCAGCCAACTGCAATTCAATTTTAAATGTTAATTCAAGAAGGGAACTGAAACACTTTGTTATTCAATCTTACCGTTGTTTGATCTCTAAACGGTATGGCATGCCAAAGTCACTCCAAAAATTAACATGTTAGCAAAAAACATCTGGTCATGTTTTCACGATTTATTGGACTCATAAATATTGCATTTAGGCCTAAAAAACTAGGCCTAAAAAACTTTCAAGAGGAACAACGTGGGGTGTCTGTTGTCTCTTTTCTAGGGGGAAAAAGTATAAGGGAGGTGTCGCGCGCTAGACTCGGGGAGAGTACAGAATGCCTTGCGGTGGAGGAGGAGGTCCGTCCCTCAAGTGCCATGGTATTTTGAAACGTGTCCGTGATTATTCAGGGCTCTCATTTTGAGGATTATGGGGCGCAAGAAGGCGAAGAAAAAGAATCCTTCCGCGCTGCTCGAGGCGTTGTATTACGACCCCAGCAGCCCTGCTGCCTTTGGGGGTGCTGCCCGTCTGGTGAAAGCGGCTAGCGAAGTGGGGGTGACCCGCACCACAACTTTAGCATGGCTGAAAAAACAATTGACCTTTACGTTGCACCGACCTTTTCGAAAAAAAATTCTGCGAGGGCGCGTGCGCGTGCTGGCCCTGGACGAGCAGTGGCAGGCGGATCTGGTGGACATGCAAGCCACGAGTGCCTTCAACAAGGGCTACAAACACATTTTGACCATCATCGATGTGTTGTCCAAGTACGCGTGGGCGGTCCCCCTGAAGAACAAGACGGGAGAGGAATTGGTGCGCGCCTTTACCCAAGTGTTCCGCGAACGGAAACCGTTGCGGTTGCAGACCGATGCCGGGACAGAATTTACCAACCGCAAGTTCCAGGCCTTTTTAAAAAAGAATGATGTGGCCTTTTTCGTCACGTACAACGAGACCAAAGCCCAGATTGCCGAGCGGTTCAACCGGACGCTCAAGGGACGCATGTACAAATATTTCACGGCCACCGGGAAGAAAGAGTATTTGAAAGTCCTCCCTCAATTAGTGCTCGGGTACAACCGAGCCGTTCACAGCAGTATTCGACGCGCCCCCATCACCGTCACGCCCTTCAACGACCACGAGGTGCGGGAGGTCTTGTACCGGGAAAAGGGTGGGAAATGGCCCTCTGCCACCTGCAATTTCCACGCGCCTGGGATGAATTGTTCCCTAAAGAGCAAGACCGCCAATTTACGATGATCCAAGAAAAACTTCGCCAAGAAGAAGAGACCTCGACCACCCTCACCTTTGCTTCCCAGCATTTCGAAACGGTCACAGATCTGGTTCATGCTATGCGCTGGGCTTTGGTGCAAGGGGGATTCCAAGCGATCCTCAAAACATTTGCCGTCCGGGTGAAATCTCCCGATAAACAATTGGCCAAGACCGCCCTGGAATTGAAACAAACCGTGACGGACGGGTACATTTTAGCCCTCCCCCCTCCACTGGCCTACATGATCGGTTTGGAGAACGATCCCAAAAAATCCACCTCACATCCCGCGAGCCTGCTGAAAAAACCAGGCCCCAACACCCCGTTGATGTCCAGTATCTTAGGGGTCCATACCGGGGTGTTGATCGCAGACAAAGCCATCGTGGTCCCCGAGTCGATTTCGGAGAAAGACCGGACCGTGTATTACCTGAGCCCTTCGTCCACGGGAACAGGCGCCACCTTGTTTCCCGGGCATTACAAGATCCATTCGACCATTGTGTTGCCCCCAGGGAACTATGGGAATGCCAAAGCTATCGAAGTGGCCATTTCCCCGAACGATATTCCTCCCGTGTCCTGGTTGTGGAACTCCAAAGATGTCGATGGGAGAGTATACCTGTCCCTTAAATCAACGATAAGGGGAGCTATTTTGCTGTGAGCCCTTGGCTGGCCAAGCTGTTGGGATTTGGCGACGGTTACACGCCCCAAATATTTTCGAAGAACGAGAAGGAAAAGAAAACACCTCTGATAGGCTACCAACCCGAGTGTTGGTCCACCTATTACTCTGGCCTGAAAATCTCGACGACCAAACCCTACCTACTCAACCGCGATTTTAAACATCAACCCGTACGCAGTTTGTACGTGTACTGCGATCTGATTGAGCCCCATATCGTGGGGGATGTGAAAGCGCCCTTGCTGAGGGTCGTGTCGGCCCAGGTCCCGTACAACAAGGTGGTGGAACGAGACTTTCCGGTCATGCGGTACTTTCCGCTCGCCAAAACGGTGTTTGACACGCTGGAAATCCTTATAACCGACGAGTCCGGCCACCGCATCTCATTCACCTCAGCAGCGACCGTGGTGGCGACATTGGAATTTGTGAAGCGCACTCTGAAAAGGAAAGGATGAATTATGGAGCGTCTACGGGGACTATGGCACCGGTGCCATCTATGGGGGACGTGGTTGGCGGAGGGTCTTCGATACCTGTGTTCCATGCGCTCCCCGCCCACGCCTCCAGCCCTCAACGCACGCCCACTTCCATTCCTGTCTTCCAGGGGGGCCGCGGAGAGCAAGGAGGCGGGGGACTCATCCCTATCCGTTGGAATGAACTCGGCGGCTACGGACCGGTCACCAATCAAAAGGGTGGGCTCTTACCCTTGGCGCTAGCCCCCTTGGCCATCATGGCGGGCAAAGCGCTGGCCGGGACCGTCGCGGGGGCGGTGGCTAAAAAAGGAGGACAAAAGATACTCGCTCAACTGAAATCGAAATTTGGCAAGAGGATGGTGAAGCAAATCGTGAAGGACACGAAGCAAGGGGCGGCCCGTGTGCTCGGCAAGAAAACCAGTAAAACGTTGATCCAAGGCTTAGAAAAGATAGCTGGGGTGGCGTCGAAAAAGAAAAAGACGAAGAAACCGAGGGCGGCGAGGGCCAACAAGAATAAAAGAAAGACAAAACAGGCTCTCCCTCTCATTCCTTCGAAGACCGTCAAGCGTGCACGTGTTGCGAGAGATATCTTTGACGACGATTATTGATGGCAACGGTCGCCGGTATGGGCAAACCGCCCCTGCCCAACATGTTGGGCGGCTACAACACCCATTTGGATTTTTTCAACAAGGAATTGGCTCAAGCGGTTGAAGAACGAGGTTATTGGTCGGAGCACGCGCCCAAATCGGCCCTCTTACCCGGGTCGCCCGTGGAATTTTACCTGCCGGCCAGTCCCTATTACACCGTACTGCCTAGAAGTTATTTCAAGGTAACGGCCGACGTCGTGAAAGCCAACGGAGAGGCTTTGACGGCCGATTTGGCCTTGGGGATCGTCAACAATTGGTTTCATTCCCTCTGGTCGCAAATCGATATGGCCTTGAACGGGGAATGGATGACCATGAGCACTAAAACTTACCCCTACAAAGCCTACCTCAGTACCCTGCTCAACTATACTCCAGACGCCAAGAAATCTTACCTGACCTCGGGACTGTACTACAAAGACAAGGCGGGTTCCATGGATGCGTTCACAATCGTTGGGGAACACATAGGGTTGAATACGCGGGCGGCTTACGTGAAGGAAAGTACCGTGGTGGAAATGACGGGGATGTTTTACATTGACGCAGCCTTCACCAACAAACTGCTCCTCAACGGAGTGCCCCTAGAATTCCGACTCACCCCCGCCAGCAACGCCTTTGCCCTCATGGGAAACAGTGCGACGGCAGAAGTGGCCGCCGCTAAAATCAGGCTGAAGCGCGTCACTTTCTTCCGCCGCGTCAGTGTCTGCAACAAGGACTTCATGAAGAGCGTCGAAAAGAAAACTCGTGTCCCAGCCCGTCCTCTACCCTTACAACAGTGAGGAAGAACGGATGTTCACCATTTCTCTGGGGGACACCACCTTTGAGAAAACGGATTTCCTGGGTGGTCGCATCCCCCGACGCATGCGACTTGCCTTGATGGGGAGTGCGAACAGTTTGGGAGCGCTGAAAAAGAACCCGTACAATTTCAAAAGGTTTGGTATGACCCGCGCCACGATCACGGTCGACGGCACGCCCACCCCCTTCTCCCGCCTCGAATTTGCGGACGGGCAAACCCTGGACGGGTACAATACCTTGTTCCTGTCCCAAGGGGCCATGAGCGCCAACCACGGGATTGACGTTACCCGGGACGACTGGGACAAGGGCTACGCCATCCTTTCTTTTGACTTCACTCCAGACGGTAGTGGCAACGCCTCCCACATGAACCTACAACAGTACGGGACGGTGGGCATCCGACTTCAGTTTGCCGCAGGTGTCACCGAGACCTTATCCGTGTACGTGAACTGCGAGTTTGACGCCGCCTACGAAATCAACAGCAGCCGAGAAGTGAAAAAGTTGTAAGCCGATGACCACCTACACATCGCAATTGGCGGTCTTGGCCCGTCACGATTGGTGGCTCCGCGCCTCGTTTCGGGGCGTGTTTCCCATGGACCGACGGCCCCGCCGCGTGACCTACCCCGCCTCGTTCATTCTCAATACCGACAACGCCGACGGACCAGGCACCCATTGGTTGGCCTTTTATTTTCCGCGCCAAGGCCTGAATGAATTCTTCGACAGTTATGGCTTTCCCGCCTCTTATTACGGGTTGCAAGAGTACGTGCGGCAGGGGAACGCCCAGCATAAGGAAAACAATGTGATGTTGCAAGGGAACAAGTCCAGCGTGTGCGGTAGTTATTGCCTGTACTACCTCCTGCGCCGAGCCCACGGTCGGTCCCTGGCGGAGGTCCTGCAGAACCTCCAGCAGTGGAAGACCAAGACAGCCTGGCAGCGCCAGTACCAGCACCGGAGTGTGGCGCGGTGGCAGCAGCAGCAGCAGCAGCAAGACAGTTTTCTTCACGATCAATGTGTTATCAGTTTGAGACAAAGTTAAAAAATAAAATAAAACCAGGAAACCCACCTCTCTGTCTTGTTATTCTTGGGAAGGGGTGACGCACGATGGATGTCCGTTTCCAAACGCCCTGCAATATCTTGATCACGGGTCAGAGTCAATCGGGGGAAACGGTGTTCACCGAAAGACTTCTGCACCACGCGAAATCCCATTTTACCCAGCAGCCCCTCACGATCGTGTACTGCTATGGCAGCGCTTGGCAACCCCGGTTCACTGCCCTGCAGAAACAATTGGGGGTGAAATTTGTGGAGGGGCTTCCCGACGACCCGTACGCCCCCTTTCGCGGCAAGCCGGGCCTCTTGATCCTGGACGATTTGATGAAAGAAGGCTCCAAGGACGAGCGGGTGGTGGACCTGTTCACCAAAGGCTCGCACCACCGCAACATTACGGTGCTGTACCTGACCCAGAACATTTTCCCCCCAGGCAAGTACGCGCGCACCATTTCCATCAACGCCCACTACCTGGTGGCTTTTAAAGTCCGGAAATTGGCCGAGCAGGCCTTTCCGGGGCAAGTAGCGGCAGTGATGAGGGCCTACCAGGACGCTACCCAACGCCCCTTTGGCTACCTCCTCTTCGACCTGCACCCCCGGACCCCGCCCCAAATCCGATTGCGCACCAACATTTTCTCCGAGGAGGGAGAACGGCATCACGCCTACGTGCTGGAGGAGGATCAAAAGGGAGGGGGCGCTTGGGGGGATCTGTTTAAGGTCTTAAAAAAAGTACCCAAGGTTGTGATTCCTGGTTTCTCCTACAAGAAGTTATACTATAAACTAGGCAAGCACCTCGTAGGAGAGCAACTAGGAGGCGCCTACGTGCTGGAGGAGGATCAAAAGGGGACGGGACTTTGGGCGGAACTGAAGAAGGAAATTACCCCCATGATAAAACCTAGTCTTGACGTTATGGGTAACATCGGCAAAGCGATGTACCACCAACGAGGAAAACCCCATTTCTTTGCCAACACTGCCAAAACGATGCAACAACAACTACGAAAGAGCCAACAACAAGGAGGCTCTAAGAGGAAGAAGAAGAAAACGGTCAAAAGAGTGAAAAAAACAAAGGGCCGCGTCCCATCCCAATCACTTCGTGGGGCGGTGTGGAAGAAACCCAACAACAAAACAACCTTCCATCCCCCTTTTTCAGGGCAACGCGGGGGTGCTTTACAGCACTCCCAGAAGTCTCTGAACAGCCGTGTCGAAGAGGTCCTGAACAAAGCGGATTGGATTAACTTTATAGGCTAAGCCCCCCAGGGAATCCGTTCAGTTGTGGTGATGGCCTCCCCCTTGCTTCAACGCAGCGCCACGTTCCTCCGTCAATTTGCCAAAGCGGATCTCGGGCAGAAAAAGAAACTCATCAGGGCCGCGAGCCAACATCAAATCAACGCCGTCAGCGAAGTGGTGCACAACGCCTTGCTCGGAACATTTCCGATAGGCGCCCGTGCGAAGAAAATTTTTACCCCCATCAAGGCGAAACTTCGAAAAATAGCCAACAAAGCCCTGTCGCCGGCCGTGAGGAAAAGGATTCTGCTCTCCTCCTCGACAGCGTTGCAGAAAGTCAAGCTTAAAAAGGCCGTGGGCCAGCGAGGAGGGTTCATTTTCACGACCGCCGCCCTCATTGCCGCCGCCGTTCTTGCTGGCAAAGCCGTGGCCGCTGGCGCCATCAGTGGAGGGGTAGGCTACGGAGTCAAGAAAGCTCTGGAGCAAGCCGGAGGGTACGTTGCGCCAGAGGGGTCGTTGTTCCGTAGAGGATTACGTTTAAGGGTCAAGAAAGAGCTGGAACAAGCCGGAGGTAATTTTGACACAGCCTACCCCGCGCCAATAGACCCTTCCCCGGAAGAATACGCCCAATACCTGAGTCAACCTTATATCTGGTCCTGAATGGGTAAAGAAATCCGCAACTTGCCGGTACCCGAGGGTATTGACCCGGCCCGGTGGCAGTTGTTTTTAGCCCGCATGCGAAAAAGGCAGCGCCAAACCCTGCCGGGAAAAAAAGTCAGCAGGACCGTGCGGGCGGCGAAGAAAATCCGAAGAAAGTATAAGACGCTGCCGCCCAAGAAGAAATCCCAGACAGGGAAAAGGAAGCGGGCCCCACACCATCCTCCAGCAGCCCCAGTGGGAATTTCCGTGACGCGATGGTCAGTGAAGCGACACAAACGAAAAAAGCCATGAAAGAGGCCGAGGCGGCCAACCCTATGCGCATGGTCTTGGTACCGGAAGAGTCCATGCGGTGGTTGGAACAACAGCTTCGTGTGGACACGACCAAAGGGGTTAAAGTGCTCAGTCAGTACCAAAAGGCCATGGCGCAGGTCCTAGAGACCCCAGAGAAACCGGCAAGCGCCGACCAGTTTCAAGATTTACTCCAGAAATACGTTCGGCGTCGCGAAACCATTGAACCTAGTCCCTTCATGGCCGTGGCGGCCAAAGTGTTAACCCAGAGCCAAAGGGGCGCTTTGCGAAAAGTACCCCCTTCCAGCAAACCTTTAGCGTCGGTGCTGGTCAATCTGTTGAAACTGAAAGGGGGACAGAAAATTTCCTGGAATGCGCAAGGGGAAGTGAAACTCTACGGGCAAACCCTACCGGGCAGCCAAATCGCCGATTTGATTAAAGAAGCGGTGCATCCTTCTTCCACCCGCACGTCGCCCGGCTACCGTGATTTCATGCAATTTCTAGCGGAAGAAAAAATTCCTAAAGATCTCGTCCGCCACCCCCGCGATCTCATCTCCAAGAAGAAAGAGTACACGCCCCGGCCTAAACGAACCGCCGCCTATCTAGAGGATCTCCCGCCCCAGCCCTACAAAGATCTCCCGCCGCCGCGCCGAGAGGAAACACCGTTCTCCAGGACCCCCTACAAAGCTTTCCCCCGTGGGGGTCCCCGTGGGGGTAGCCGCCGTCTCTCTTTTGGCAGAGGCTCCGCCGAAAAACCGCCTTTAAATTGGCAACCTTTCTAAACCCCCCTTCATTAACGCCATGGCACGAACCCTAATGAGACCCGCGGGGATGGGACAAGCCCCCTGGCAACGCCGTGTCGCCACCGCGAACGCAGGGAAGACGATGCCCAAGAAGAGGATGCCCCGCCATACCGTGGTAGGTAAAAATCCCAGCAGGACCGCCCGGGCGGTAACGCAAATACAGAAAAAGTATAAGGCGCAAAAGAAAAAGAAAGCCCAGACAGGGGGGACGCAAACGGTTCGCAAGATCACGAGCCGCAAATCGAAAGACGGTCGTACCGAAACAACGATCCGAACGACGACCACTTCGGGCAAGCGCCAAGGCAAGAGTATCAGCCGGTGGACCGTCAAACACCTGAAGAAAAAGACTTAAAGAAAAAAATAATTTTACTCACTCATTACGCGTTACTCTTCAAGCTGTGAACGTCATGGGTCTAGATATTACTTTCTATGGAGCTTAGGGCGGCGGCGATGTCATTGTGGGCGAGTGCCACCTATGCTATTCTACGTTTGGGAACTGGATGGAAGAATACCTGAGCGAAGGCGAAAGGAAGCAGTATGTGCTGAGCGACTGCGAAGGAACCTATTATGGATTCTATGTGGAGTTGGTTTATGATATTTGTATTTGGGAAAGATTTCTGCGCAAGCATCCAAGACTCAAGCCTTACAAGATGGAGTTCCACTAAATAAAAGACTGAGACTTTAGTATCACAGCTCAAAGGAACTGAATTATTTATTACAATAAAACTTTGTTTCTTCTAGAGTCTGTTTGTTTTCTTTAGTAGCCGTAAGGGTAGCTCTGGTAGCCGTGGAGTACCCTCTTGTCGTAGGTCACCTTGAAGGTCTTGGTCTCTGGGCGGGTGTGCAACGTCCGGTCTTGGGTGTTGCGGTGGATGGCGTGCGGCGTCACCACCGTCCGTGTGGGTTCCCCTTGGCCTTGCACCATGGCTACCATGGTCTCGAGGTTGACGATCGCCCGATTTCTCACATTGAGGCGTATTCCTTTCACTTTGCAGACGGTACGGCCTTGACTCGTTTCGTACCCGTAGCTCTTGGGCCCGGTACAGGCAAAACGGACAATATGTTCCCCTTCTTTCAGCTCGTTCGTCAGGTCGCCTAGAAATCGGCCGACCGGGGGCGCCTCTTGACCCACTTTCCGCGTGTAGTAAATACTGTCCGTATCGTGGTAGACGATGCGGTCCTTCAAGAGGTGGAGGTACGAATAGAGTTTCAGGCGTGCGTGGGCTGTGGTGTAGGCGGCAAACACGACGTTGGTATGGGGATTGGAGTCCACGTAATGGGGGGTGGTGTTGTAATGGACCTGCACCATGTCTTCGTGCACAAACAGTATGTCCTGCACTTCAAATTCGTCGCTCATCATGAGCTCGAAGTAGCGGTCCAACTCGGTGACGTACTCCGACTTCCGAGGGTTCTGCTTCTGGCCAAACTTGCCCCACAACGTGTTGAGCATCCATTTCGCCAGGGCCCGCATCCCCGCGTTGAACGCGATCTTGTCCCACTCCAGTAAAATCCCCGTGACCCTCCGGTAACTGTCTATAAAAGAGGCTTTCTCGGCGTCGGTGTGACACCCGGGCGGCCACCCGCTCGCTTCCTGTTTCATCTTGAGGAAAGTGTTCACGTAGCCCGTGAACAACCCCTGGGTCCCGGTGGCGGGATCGTACTGTTCCGACTCGGGATAATGCCATACCCGGTACATTTCCAGGACCCGGTACCCTTGGCGCAGGGCCTCGTGAAGTTCGTGGCTCAAACAAATGCCTGTCAAAGCCCGGGCCTCGTCGCCGTGTGCGCAAGGGACCTGGTTCTTGTCTTCGGCGCAGGTCCGACAGAGGGTAAACAGCAGTTTCTCCCCCACGTGCGTTGGGAGAACCGGGAAAAATAGGCGGCGTGGCGGCAAGATCTTCAGATGAATTAACCCCTCGTACGGGAGGGTAGGGTCTAGATCTTCTGTGAGGATTTCTGGATGGCCCAGCGGGAATCGTTGTGTTTTTTGCACCCAAGGGTACAGGGAGCACACATCCAGCGCCTCCATCCATTCTCTCCCCCATTCTCCCTCGCTCGCTTCCCAGTAAGTCTTGATCCCGTTGGTCCGCCCTCCAAAGAACGCTTTCTTGGGGTCGAGGGGAAGCTGGGTTTGAGGGATGGGCGCTAGGGCGACGATGGTCGGGTCCAAGGCCATGGCCGCCCGGACTTCACACTCCCTGATCGGGACCACGCGGTACTCTTGCTGACTCAGGTACAACATTTTGTCCCGGGTCCGGTCGGCCAACGTTTTCATGGTACAGTGGAGTAGGGGATGCACTCTCTCTTGATGGTTGCAACGGTCGCAGCCGTGCCAGAAACAGCCATTTATTTCGTACGCCGTGTGGGTGGCGACGTGGTACCCGTCCAGTTTGTAGGGGCCCACGTGCTTCTCTCCGACATTGCCTGCGTGCTGGATCTGAATTCAGTCTCGCCGCTCCACGTGGGCCAACCATTGGAGCGCCAACGCCGACTGGACGTCCTTGGGTCGGTAGCCAAGCCGTGGCAAGACCGCAATGGTGTTCGGTCTGAGGAATTTCTTGCGGAATACTAGGTTGCACATGGCGGCGAGGGTTACGGTCCTGGTAAAGGGGTCTATCTCCGCCGCTTTCATCATGATAGATCGGAACGCCAAACAGGCCCGTTGTAAGATGGCGACATCCCGGTGGCAATAGAGGGCCAACTCTTTCTGGAAATTGAACACCGTACCCTTGTCCCGTTCGGTCGTATGCCAGGCCACCAGTTCTTCTTTGCCTTGCGGGCTCAGCGAATCCGGATCGTAATAATGCAGGTCTGGTAGTGGGCCCACGTACTGCTGATGTTCTGGTTTGTTGAAAAAGATGGGAAAATCCAGCTTGTTGAGGTTTTCGGCTTGGAACCCAAACGTGACGGGAAATTGTTTGAGGGCCAGCGAGATGAAGAGCAACGAGTCTTTGATAACCAACTTGTACTCGGGGATGGTCACCACCATAGCCTTACCGCTGCGAAAGAGCACTTTCGGTTTTATGGCATTCTTGAAGAGGTATTCCAGGATGGGGTACGAGTCGTACCCCATGGCGTTGTGGGCCAGGCACACGTAGTTTTCGTGATTCCCCGAGAAGAGCCAGTCGCAGAATTGGGGGAGGGCCGTGGGGCCTCGGAACTCTACTTTCCGTGGACCGCATTGAGTGCAGGTGGGTAAGTCTGACGTCACACAGAGATCGCACACTTTGGAAACCCCCGCAAAGTTGACCACGTGCTGCGCTTCCAGGGGCATGGCTTCAAAATCAAAGAACAGGTACCGGAACTTGTCTCCCTCGTCTTCCGCGGCGGCTCTCTCTGTCTCCTCTTCTTCCGCCAGGAGGGACGCGTAGGCATCTTCTTCATCTTCTTCTTCTCCCCCTCCCCCACCTCCTCCTCCTCCTCCTCCTTCTGTGGCTAGGTGCGAGAGTTTCTGGTCCGCCACTTGCATGGTGCACAAGTGGTCCGGGGGGACAATAGCTTTGCAACTCCGGCAACGGTATTCTCCGCACATGTGGACTCCGGCCAGTCCCCGTGCCAGATGGTCCACCATCACCCCACATTGGTCACAACGCGTGTACCGTTCGCACTGGCTCCATGTTCTGGTGTAAAGGCTCCCATGCCCCGTCCGGTGGGGGAGGTGACGGCGGTGGTTCTCGAAGCAGACCCCACTCTTGAACCACCGACGGCACTGGTCACATTTTCTCCAAGAAAATTTCTCCCCAGGGGCGAGGGGAGAGCAATCCTTGACCCCACAACAGCTACAGGTCGTGTCACAAGCGTGTTGTCTAGGGTCGTTGTAGGTCTTCTGGCATAGGGGGCAGAAGTATTTGGCATTCAGGAGACCCCTCATGTTGGTGATGACGTCATAGTGGTTGTTCTCGGTTTGGTAGAGGTACACGCGGTAGCGGGCCTCAGGGAGGTGACCCGAGTAGATAATACTATTCATGTGCTCTCGGGAGACCAGATTCACTTCTACCCCTTGGTCTGCCAAATAGGTTTGGAATCGTTTGAGCTCCGGGATCCCACAGCGTCGAAGAGGGACGCCTGCCTGGCGGTGGAGCGCCAAATCTAGAGTCCGTTGTCGGGGTCTCCCTCGCCTTATGTCGTAGTAATGAGGATGTTGCTGCTCCAGGGCCAGGGCCGTGACCAATCCTCTGGCCATACATAGTTCATCTAGATTTCGTATCCTCACAATGCTTCGTTTTATTTATCTGAATTTTTCCAAGTCGGTCGTACAGCAACGGGCCGGGCGCCCTCCTCCCGCTCTGGGTATTTTCACGTGAAACACATGGATGTGGAAACGGCCCCGCAGTAGGAATTCTTCATTCGATTGGGTAATCTCCCCAATTCTAGCCATGACCAGGGCGGGAGTGAGGGTGGACCTCATCAGGTAGGGAAAAGCCAACGGGTACTCCAGATGGGGAGCGTCTAGGGTCAGGCGAACTCTGTCTTGCGGTTCGGCCTCCCCTAGGGTGGTCTCCAGGACCCTCTCTAACACGGTCGTGAGGTCTTGAAGGGCCTGTCCATAAAAAAATAATACATAAAATAAATAAAATAAAACAAAATAAATAATACATAAATAAATTTAAAAAATTAAATATTAAAAAAATATTTTTTTTTTTTTTTTTATTTTATTAAAATTTACAAAAAAATAAATTTAAAAAAATTAAAATAACAAATAAAAAAGTGTAGTCCGGCTAGAGAAGATCAAGAAGAAAAAGAAAAAAAGAAAAAAGAAAAAAATTGGATTTCCTCACGGGGACTCGAACCCGTGCGCTTGGCGCTTGAACCCCTGCTTCTTGCAACAGGAGATTTAACGCTACGCGCCACCTCGCCGCGCGCTGTGACGTCATGCCAAAATAGTGTAGTCAATCCTTACCTCGGGCAGAGTCGCGCGGTTCGCGTCCTTATGTTTAGTTCGTAGTCCTTGCAGGTCGTCTTGAACTTTTTACACGCTCTGGTCCGGGTTTGTAGGAGTTCAAAGACCTCCTCCTCTTCTTCCTCCTCCTCTTCCTCCACGGCAGCGGCGGCGCTGGTTTTTTTCTTTTTCCCTCCTCCTCCCTGTTGTTCACTCACTCGTTTGCCGTCGGGAAACAAGTCGTGGAGACATTTCTCTGGATCAAACTCGTCCTCGTTCTCGTTGTCCTCCTCGTGGTCCTCGTACTCTGTCTGTGGGGGCTTCGGGCCGAATTTTCCCCACATCTGGTTGAGGGATAATTTTTGCCAATAATTTGAATGAAATAAACTTTTCAGGTCTTGGTCCGTCACTTCCGGAAGCACGGCGGGGAGGTTCAGCGCCTCGACGGCTTTTTCTATTTGCTCCTCGGTGGTAGCGGTCTCTAGAGCCTCCATCTCGTGAAATGTAAACGGTTCTTGCGAGGAGGAGGCCACCCCCGGGGGAAAATCCACATCCTCCAGGAAGGCGTACAAATCCTCCGCGTTGTACCACGGATTAATTTCTTCGTACGTGAGCTCGTCCTCTGGGTCTCCCCCTGGGTCTCCCATCGGGTCTCCCATCGGTTCTCCCACTGGCTCTCCCCCCGGGGAGGGATGAGTCGGCGCCTGACGGGTTACGGCATAGTCCTCTTTTTCTTCTTCGAGGGTAACTGGGTTGCCTTCTTCATCTAGGTAATTCCAAGAGTCCATCGTGCTCACACTAACCCAAATCAAAATTCATCGCTCGCTTTTATGGTTTTTACTCTGCTCTCTGATTGGTACCTTTTTCTCGGCCGGTGATTGGTTCCTCTAAAAGGAACACGGCTTGTGAGTGGTGTAATTCGATCCGCTTTTGGTTCGACTTGAACACCTGGGGTCTAAGAAGCCTCTGAAAAACATCTCCCCCTACCCCTTGTTATTCAAAAATTGTCTCACCCCCACCCCCGGGAGCCCTTCTTCCTTCCTTCGTTGAACCGTAATCACTTTGCATTTTCTAAACACCTTTTCTGAGCTCCTTTGATCCTCTAAGCTAGAACCCCTCGCCAAACGCGCCCAGCTAGGTAAACAAAAACTAGTCCAACCGGTTTATCCCAGTTTAGGAGCCTCTCGTGAATGAGATTTTGTAAGGCAAAGACGCGCGCTCTCGATTCCTGATTCAGCGTGTACGAGGTTTTGGCAGTAAAAGGAACCCTTTCCCGGGTCGCCGAAGACGAAAAAAATTGTGGAAAAATTAGAAACCCTGGAGGGCTAATTCCAGCCAAAAATTTAGACCATTTCAGGACTGTTTTGGGGGTGAATTTTGAGAGTCAAAAACCAAAAATCCACTGAAAACGAATTCGAACCCATTTCGGATTGAACGACCCCGCCAATCACAGCGCTCGCTCCGCTTAGCGAACCAATCGTAGGCCGAGCTTAATGCACCAATCACAGCCCCATCCTTTGCCCCATAAATACTAGCCCCAAAACTAACTTCGGCACAGTTGAACCAGCCACTCAACCGGTAAGTTTACACAAAATTTTCTCTTGGAATTCACCCTGAACCTTGACTAATCTTTTCTTCTTTGGTTTTTACTTGACTAATCTTTTCTTCTTTGGTTTTTCCCTTTTTATTTCACCAGTCAAACAACAAACAGCAACAAGACAAGAACAACAGGTGAGTTTTACACAAAATTATCTCTGGAGATTCAACCTGAGGCTTTACTAATATTTTCTTCTTTGGTTTTTCCTTTTTGTTTCACCAGACAAACAACAACAACGCTATGGCTGACCGTAGGGTCTTCCGGGAGAGAGAGGTACTATCCTGCGACTTTCTTTTTGTCTTGGATCACCCCCGCTAATTTTTCTTTTGTTTTTCTAGAATATCAACGGCGTCCGTGAACTCAACCTGGCTCAAGTAAGTTGTGGATGTTCTCCCACCTCCCTAAAACAGTGTTAACGTTCGGTCACTGCTTCACAGAGCCGTTCATTTTATTGGCAAACATTTCCCCATTGAGTAAAGTTTTGATTAATTTTTATAAGATTTTTTTGAGGTCCCCCGGGGGGATCTCCGCTCTCGTCAGAGCGCCTCTAGTGAAATAATGTCTCTAAAACAGTATTCGGTTTTTAATTTTTTAATTTTTTAAAATTTTTCTTTTCCGAACAGACTTATTTACCTGCCGCCACGAATTTGACAGACAGGCATTTCATTTCACACGCTATTATACTAAGAAAAACTGGGTTACCATTGGATATCCTTGCGAGGATAGGGGCCTACGTCTGTGGACAGAAGCGGGCAGAGAAGCGACGGGAGAAGCACTACCAACTATTTTTTCCGACCTTACTCATGGTCACCTGCCTCGAGGCGTGGGAGTTCGAATCCTCTTATTATTGGGATGGCAGTTTTTACGAGTTGCCCCACAACAAACACTTTCAGGGAATAGCCCCCATTGAGGCCGCCCATCTTATTGAGCCTCTGACCGAATATGATTTCCATTGGTGCAGGCTGTGCCATTGTAACAGACTCATTTGCATACGCCATTGCAGCGTAGGGGTTCTGTACAGGCGGTGTCCCCACCATCCTATTTTTTCTGATGTGTGGGACGAGGGGTGGGGACGCTTTCCGTGGCGTAAACTTTTCTTTCATATTGAGTGTTGACTCCTTTTTATTTTATTTTTATAGTGTTTAAAATGCAATTTTCTACCAGAAGACCAACTACCTCCTCTCCCTTGTTGCGGAGAAACAATGTGCTCTGCATGTTTCGTTAGTCATATGTACAAGATATTAACGGAAGAGGGTATCCCTCGTTGTTTTTATTGTAATTCGAGGATTCGTCACCAATTTTATGTTACCCATGGCAGCATTATTGTCTTTAGACATGGTACTACATTTGCAAGTGCCGCTTTACCCATTGATAGTTATTACACTCGACATTATGAGATGGTATACCCCCATTTTTGAAAGGAAAGTTTACGCCATAGATTTACTGGATAGTTCCCGTGGCGTACGTTTTTAGTAGCCCTAATTTTTTTTTCTTTTTTAGTGTTTGAGATGCAATGCCTTACCAGAGCAACAATTGCCTCCTCTACCCTGTTGTGGGGGTACCCTGTGTGCCGCATGTTTTATAGCCAGACTCTCGAAATTTTTAAAAAGACGCACGACCCCTCGGTGTTATTATTGCCATTCAAAATTTCACCACCAATTTTATGTGAAATCGGGGAGTATAATTATTTTTCATCATGGCCGTAATTTTAGTATTATTTGTTTACCGTTAACTTTGTTGCACAGCCAAAATTATAATATCGTGTATTAAGAGTTTACGCCACGGGAATGATCTTTTTCAATTTTTAACAATTATTAGAGCGTTTTGCTCAATTTTTAAAAATCATTTTCATAAAATAATAGAGCGACTGGCTCACGTTTCTAAATTTTCATATAGTAGAGCGATTAGCTCACCTTTTTATCTACCATTTTTCATAAAACAATAGAGCGACTGGCTCACTTTTTTTTAAAAAACTATTTTTCGAACATACGTTTATTTTACCTTTTTAAAATCATTTTTCATAAAATACTAGAGCGAATGCTCACAAAGTTTCGGCTATTTTCTCTCTCTCTTGGACAGACCCTCGGTGGCCTGTATATATGTATATAGTTTTTATATTTTTATATTTTTATATTTTGGTTGAAAAGATACCTTTAATTATTATTATTATTATTTCAAATACACTTGTATTAATATCTGATCTTTTGGTGAGGCTGAAATGGCCCACCGCCATTGTAATTTAATTTTAATTTGACGAAAACAAAGTTGTTATAACCAAACAAAAGTCTCTTTTATTGCCTCCTTATTACATAGTGGTTGAATCCCATAAGGCCACAAAGTAGCTTAGGACATAGTGGTTGAATCCCATAAGACCACAAAGTAGCTTAGGACATAGTGGTTGAATCCCATAAGACCACAAGGTATAGGGGTTGCTTCCGATCACCAGGGTAAAATCCCGGGGGGGCGGTTTGTCCACAAAATCTAGGTCTTCTTGGTTCCGCGTGGGGTCGGTACTTGTCTCAGGTCGGAATGTCTATAGGTGGGTGGGGAGGGTGGGGGATCCTCGACCGTTGTCCCAGTAGGGGGTCTGGAGGACATCTCTACTGGACTCCAAACATTCCCCGCCGGGGGGACTCCCCTGGGGACCCCTTGGGGCCCTCCCACCGACCAATCCCCGCCCTGGGTTGGGTCTCGCCCGACGGCCCGCCGAGCCCCCCTCCCGAACGCCCGACAGGGCCCGACCACTCCCAGGCCTGGCTTGGGCCGCCAAACACCTCTTCGCCCCTGGCGGCGGCTCCACTTCCGGTCCAGCCTCCCTTGGGGGCCTCCCCGCTGGGGGACAGGTTTGGCGGCGCCACGTGCTGTGACGTCATTTTAAGCCTAAACTTCCGGTCAATCCCAAGCCTGGCGTTGGCCGCCAAACAGACCAGTTTGGCGGCGCCACGTGCTGTGACAGACCTGTTTGGCGGCGCCACGTGCTGTGACGTCATTTTGGGACGCCACGTGCGTAATGGCGTCGTTTTAAGCCCCGCCCACGCTCTCGACCAATCAGGAGGCAGAGATCCGCCCCCCAGTGAGTACATAAACTACTAACGTTTTATAATATCACTAATACAAAATGTCGTTTCTAATTACTATTTAGAAAATGTGTTTTCGGGTATCCTTCTGTCTAAAGGTGTGGTCTAGACGTGACGGGCACTTTTTCCAGATCTGGTTACTACAAATTATTACAGGCAGCTGGTTTAACTAATTTGCATTTCATTGTACTATTGTCATTTTCTTAGAATAATAACATTTAAATAATGACGATAAACGAGTCAGACATTTCATTAGCCTACAATGCAGGGTTCTATTTGGCAATTGGGTAGCCGGGCTGTATTTGACCGAGGCCGGAAAAAATGTATCCTGTGAAAACAGCCGAATCTTTGTGCTCGGTCCAACGGATTTCTTTGGGGGAGTCTAGGAAGAATGGGACAAGGACAAAAAACGAGGGAGGGGGGAGGGGACAATGTTCTACCCAACACTCAAAATTACCTGACTCTAAAACGGACGCAACACACTTTAATACAACCCGAGTACAGGCTGCGTGAAGCATCGAGTTCTGTATCTATTACTTACAGTTTACAGTCAATGCAGCAGCACTCGATGTAACACTGCTAACCGAGTTATTCGCCGCACACTTGTAGCTTCCCTCATCACTCCTGTCCACTCTGGTAAAGATAAGTTTCCCTGGAGATACTGTGGCCCTGGAATTACTACCAACATCGAATGGTACCTCGTCTTTAAACCACGAGACATCAGGGGCAGGCTGACCAATCACAGGGCAGTTTATGGTAACGTTGGTATGTTCAATCACGGTTTGGGGTGATGGCTGTTGTGTTATCTCAGGCCCGTCTGTGTGTCAAATTGACAAAAAAAAAATCAAAAATGTAACCCTTATCAAATTTAAGTTTATAAAACCCTGTGACAATATATATGTTGGCAGTTTGGAAATTTTGGGTTTTCCAGAGAATACTAATGCATGTAACTGTGAGAGATTACCGGAAACATCCGCGCGTACGGGCGGAAATACGTCACATTGACCTTAGTTAGAAAACGGTGACCTTGAACTCGTGTAAGACACAGTGAGAGAGCTTCGAGCTAGAGCTCGTGTTTTGCAGTTCGTACAACGTGAAATAAAGTTGTGTTTAGAACTAAACTTCACATTGGCGGCAGTGGCTGGGATTCGAGCTCAAACTGTGAGAGTAAGTTGGATAATTTCGAGTTATTCAGTGGATTTTGGCAAGAAATATGTCTCTGAAAAAGCCAGCGACAAGCGGCGCCGAAGGCGAAACAGCTACAACTTCAGGAGAAATGAAGGTAAAATCTGAGCCAGTTGATTGTAATCCCATACAGGAGCTTGCTAATACGTTAGCTGAGGTTCTTAAACAAAGTGCAGCTGTTTCTAGTGGAAGTACAGAGGCAACAGTGAGAAATATGAGACCGCCAAGAGTTCATTCAGTCGGCCAAAATTTCAAGACATGGTGGTCACAATTCAATCAGTACATTAACCTCGTGAAAGTTAAAGAAGTTGATCGAAAAGCCTATCTGCTCACTTTGTTAGACCAGCCAGCGTACAGGGCCGTGGAATTATTACGACTACCTGAAGAACTTTCGTTTGAAGCATTCACTACACGGCTTAACCAGCGCTTTGATTCGGGCAAATCCAAAGAAGATTACAAATTTCAACTTCGAGCTAGCCGTCAAAAGCCTAATGAGAATATTGACAGTTTCGCAGATTGTTTAATGGAACTGGTTGATAATGCCTATCCCGATGCAGCGTATAGCTTTAAAGTAGAGCTTGCAAGAGACCAATTTATTCAAGGGGTTGAGATAAGCGACGATATAAGGGAGAGGGTATTTATGAGCCAGCCAGAAACGCTCGCTGATGCAGTTCGCACTGTACACCAAATGGAGAGCGCCCGTAAAGCGTGTAAATCTAGCCAATCCGGGGGAAAATCCAAATCAGTAAATGCAGTAGTTGCATCTAGCGATGACAAAATCTCGGCTGACATTCGCGAGCTCAAAGAACTAGTTCTTGGAATGAACAAAAAAATTCAAGAACTAGAGAGAAAAAGCTCTAAAAGGCCAGCTAGCAGAGCTAGATCCCCACGCCGTACTAATGTTGAATGTTATTCCTGTCATGGGTACGGGCACTATGCCAGAGAGTGTCCAGCAGCGGGAAATTCAGGAAAGGCATTGGGAAACGGGGAAGGGGGCCTGCCGTGGGGCAGCCAGGTCTCTCAAAATCAGTAACTTTCGCCCCTGAACATGTGAACGAAAATCATCAGTCATCTGGGCCAGGCCAAAGCAAACGAGTCATTTCAGTCATATCAGATTCTGGTATTTATATAACAGGACTTGTGAATCATCGAGTTACACCTATTTTACTGGACACCGGGGCTACAGTTAGTGTATTGGGCGAGGAAACATGGAGAAAGAGTGGTGTTAGCTCAGAACTGAAGCCGGTATCAGGAACTTTGACCACAGCGAACGGAAATGTTTTGAATGTTCTAGGAGAAACCAAAACAAGGCTTCGCTTAGGTAAATTTGATGGTGACTGGAATATCATTGTGGCACGTGGATTGACTCATGAATGTTTACTGGGGTCGGATTTTTTCCAACACTATAAATGTCAACTTTGTTACGATACTGGAACATTTACAATTGCGGAAGCAGAGGTACCCATAAGATTCCAGAGGGGAAGTCCAGCAGTATGTAGGGTTTACCTGAAAAGGGATGTGGAGATAGGTCCAGGAACTGAGCAACTACTTACAGTGAATCTTGAGGGAGGGTTTGAACGTAATAATGGGAGCCCTGGTATAGTAGAAGAGGTGCAAAACTATAATAGAGAGACAGACATTTGCGTAGCACGAGCACTGGTGATACCCAAAGATGGTCTAGTAGTAGTACACCTCACCAATTTTACTGACCAGCCAATTAAAGTATGTTCAAATTCCCCCATAGGACAGTATAGCCCATTAGGTTGTATGAATGGTCAAACAACGCCTAAAGGCATTGACATTGAAAAGGAGTTCGGGGTGGTAGGTAGAGGTCAATGTGCCAATGTAACCCTAGACAGTGAGGTACAACCAGGTAAATACAGTGAAGAAGCCAACGGGGTGAACAGTAAGGTGTCGCCTTTTGCATTAGAGTCCGATAATCTGACGGGTGAACAAAAGGAACAGTTCGTCTCTCTGATGAATGAATTTACCGATGTGTTTGCAAATAATAACTCAGATTTGGGCAAGACGGACCTGATCGAGCACTGCATTGATATAGGCGATTCAAGACCGGTGAAGTAGCCACCAAGACGAACATCCCCTCATCAAAGAGAAGTCATCGACCGTCAGCTGGATGACCTACTAGCCCAAGGGAGGATTGAACCATCACAGAGTCCATGGAGTAGCCCGGTGGTCCTGGTCCGGAAGCACGACGGCACCTACAGGATGTGCATTGATTATAGACGGTTAAATCAGTGCACGGTGAAAGATGCACATCCTCTCCCTAGGACTGACGATATACTGGAAGTCATGGAAGGCGCCCAGTGGTTTTCCTGCCTGGACCTCGCGTCTGGTTACTGGCAAATGAAGATCGCTGAGAAAGATAGGCCGAAAACATCATTCGTTACACATCGTGGCCAATTCCAATGGACAGTAATGCCCTTCGGGCTTACAAATGGACCAGCCAGCTTTCAGAGACTAATGAATCGAACATGGCGTTGAGTGGGTTGACCTGGACACAATGTCTAGTGTATATATATGACATAATCATCTGGTCTAAGTCGTTTGAGGAGCATTTGTATCGTCTACGTCAAGTTTTCAGTAGGATACGGCAAGCTGGACTCAAACTTAAGCCTGCGAAATGTCAGTTTCTGAAACAAAGAGTCACATTTCTCGGTCACGTTGTATCATCTCAAGGCATTGAAACGGACCCCGAGAAGACTAAGGCAGTATCTGGGTGGCCAGTTCCGGTGGACGTCAAGGAGTTACAAAGTTTCTTAGGCCTCGCAGGTTATTACAGGCGCTTCATCGCAGAATTATCAACCGTTGCAGAGCCCTTATATCAACTGTGCAAGAAGACCGTTCCTTTCCACTGGGGTACTGAGCAAAAACTCGCCTTCGAGAAACTGAAGATTTCGCTGGTCAGTGCGCCTGTTCTGGCATATCCCGACTTTTCAGCAGAGGCTGGGATGTTCACCCTCGACACAGATGCTAGCCAACAACTTGGTATAGGTGGTGTCCTTTCCCAGCTGCAACCGGATGGAACGGAGAGAGTTATCGCATACGGCAGTCGTTCTCTAAATGAACACGAGAAAAACTACTGTACCACACGCCTCGAGATGTTAGCACTGGTAACATACGTAGATCACTTCCGTTACTATCTGTTGGGGCACAGGTTTCGTGTGAGGACTGATCATAATTCGTTAAGATGGTTGATGTCGTTCAAGCAGCCTGCAGGGCAGGTGGCCCGCTGGTTGGAAAGACTGCAAGAATATGACTTCGAAGTCGAGCATTGACCAGGCCGATCTCATGTTAATGCAGATGCGATGTCCCGAAAACCAAGACGTCATCATGGACAATGCCCTTCTTGTGTGCCCACAGGGAATACCGAATCATCTGTTGCTGAGCTGACTTTCAAGCAGTCTGTTATGAAAGAGAATGTGGCTACTGAAGATGTGTGGTCGGCAGAATCGGTTGCAAGCGTGCAAAAAGACGATGTCGATGTGGGGCCAGTGTTGACGATCTTATTGCAGGAAAAAGAGAAACCTCCTAAGAAGATGTTACAGTCCATGAGCCACACTTCACGTGCGATAATGGCCCAGTTTGAGCTTCTGGAGGTCCAGAATGGTGTACTGTATTGGAAGGAGCAGAATGGAAAGTAAGCATCCAGGAGTCAAGTAGTTTTGCCAGAAACGCTTGTACAACCAGCGCTACAAGAGTGTCATGATGGGATAGCTGGTGCACACCTGGGGAGGTTTAAAACACTGAAACGGATGAAAGCCCGTTTTTGGCGTCCAGGTCTTGCTAAGAGAGTTCACGAGTATTGTGACAACTGTCTTACTTGTGCCAAGTGTAAACCACGTAAGCATCAGAGAGCTCCATTGCAGCCGATCCCCTCTGGTTACCCTATGCAAAGAATTCATTTGGATATTGTTGGCCCGCTACCACGAACCAAGAAAGGAAACAAGTTTATCTTGACTGTACAGTGCAGTTTTACCAAATGGGCAGAGGCGTATGCCATTCCAAACCAGCGAGCAATTACATGTGTTAGGATCCTTGTGAAGAACTGGGTGTGTAGGTTCGGTGTTCCGGACAGTATACATTCCGATCAGGGACGCAATTTTGAATCAGTGTTCAGTGAGATGTGCAAGCTGTTACAGATGAAGAAATCCAGATCCACAGCCTATCATCCTGAGGGAAATGGGCAAATAGAGAACTTTCATCGTACACTGAAGAGCATGCTTAAGACCAGGATAGATGGCGAACCAGATGGTTGGGATGAACACTTCGATTTTTGCATAATGGCATACCGCAGTAGTATTCACTCCTCGACAGGACACACCCCATTTGAGCTCATGTTTGGGAGGGAGATGCGAATTCCGCTTGATGTTATGATGGGAGAAGTGTCAGAGAGTAAGTCGTTAGAGTCTACTTATTCTGAGTTTGTCGGTGAGCTGCGTACCCATCTAGTGCAAGCATATCAAGACGTGAGAAACAACCTGCATGTCGCTCAACGGCGTCAAAAGGATGCCTTCGATAAAGGCGTCAAACACATGGTGTATGAGCCTGGAGACCTTGTTCTACGCTATCGCCCTCACCTCAAACCTGGAGAAGCCAGTAAGTTTCATCGTAACTGGGATGGTCCATACGCTGTTGTAGAACGCATAACTGAAGTAACGTACCGAATAAGAAAGCAGAATAGCTCATCAAGAAATTCGATTGTTGTCCACTTCAACAACCTTCGGGTATATAGGAGAAAGTCAGAACCGCACAACTCTATGGAGCTAGCCGCTGATCGCAGTGTCGAGGATGTTGTTGCAGAGGATCAGAGTATCCAAACGGAAGAAGCCGAAGAAAGTGGTCCCGATGAGGTTGAGTGGATTCACGATGACTCTGGATATGATAGTGCAGTGAATGTCCAGGAGCCAGAGGAGGAATGTACGGAAAGTTCTGAGGACAGCGAAGAGTGTGACGCTAATGTCAGCGAATCTGAGGAAACAGAGCCAGAGAGGCAACACCCCACTAGAGTAAGACATCCTCCAGATCGGTACGGAGAGTGGGTTGTTAACAGTGTGCAAATCAACAAGTTAATTTCGGAAATGAACAACCGCGTCAGGATGTTAGAGACCCAAGCAGAGGCTGATAAAATTGGAATCAGAGGACTTAAGCCGCAGTTGTTGAAGAAAGCATGGATGCTTCGAGAGAAACTAAAATACTGTGAATTCAGAGGACTCAGACTGATTTTGAACCATTTGATGTAGTTGTTGCTGGTATACGTTAGAAACTGTAAACCAGGTGGTTCCCCTTCTGCGGTGGGGATGATGTGAGAGATTACCGGAAACATCCGCGCGTACGGGCGGAAATACGTCACATTGACCTTAGTTAGAAAACGGGTGACCTTGAACTCGTGTAAGACACAGTGAGAGAGCTTCGAGCTAGAGCTCGTGTTTTGTAGTTCGTACAACGTGAAATAAAGTTGTGTTTAGAACTAAACTTCACATAACAAACTTCAACAAAGATGTTTATTCTAAAGGTATTCTTCATTGTTCCATTTTGTATGATATATAAACACCTAAATAACCTGTAAAATGTATTTTATTCAGAACTTCAACCACAACTTCAGGAATGAGCTATTATCAATGACGTTCTGACATTTTTTAAATGAAGTTTTCAGCCAATCAGAAACGAGATTGGCACTTGAAAATGTAAACGGCTCTGAGCGAGTGAACAAGCGATGAATGTAGACATTGAAGGCTCCTAAATAGACTAGCGCTGAATTTCCGTGAAATAGAAAACCCGCCAATCTTAAAAGAAATTCTCGACACAGAGTTCGAAATTAGGCCCGCGCATTCGCACAACGGAGGTACACTTTTAGAATTTCGAGTAAAATTTCACGACAACTAGTAACTGTTGCTAGTAGAATTATAGTGAACTGTTTGTTTCTGTTATTTGTTGCTAGTGGATCAGACAATGTTGCTAGTAATAATTAGTGACAACTAGCAACAGTTTCTAGTGTTATCTTCCTGTAATTTCAACCCCTGTAGACTTGTCGTCTGCAGCTAGCTCCGTTTCTTTTAATTACCTTTCACTGTGTAAACTAGTAGAGGTAAAGTGTTCATTTAAGGTGTCTCGATCGAAGCTCCGTAGCCACTTTGCCAATTTAAACAATGTGTCATAACTTTGAAGGTTTTTGCTTGATTCTGCTAACATTTTCACAAACAGTACATAATTTATTAATATAACTGAAAATGTCGAAATCTTGACCTGATCACACATACTAATGACGTAATTGTGACGTCAGTCAACACAACTTTTTTGACATTTTGAGCCATTACTCGAAATCTAGTCGAACGATTTTTTCAAACAACTGGAAACTGTACAAACTTGTAACACAGTGCAAAGTTTATCAAAATCCCTTGGGCGGAAGTTGGCGAAAACTTGGGCTATGAAGTTCTAACCTTACTAACGTTGTAATAGTTGAAAGGACCGTAGCCTTCTGTCAATAGAAGTGATTAGAATCCAAACTAATTAAATGTACCTCCAAAGCTAACTAAATCTTGATGCTAACTACAATTGTGTTAGGAAAAACAGAAAACAAGTTGTGAATATTTTTTTCGAGAGAGTAAAAAGTCGAAACATGGCAAAAACCTTAAAATCTACAAATTTCAGGTTAAAAAAAAACGCTCCAGAAGAGTTTCTAGAAGTTTTTGAGCATTAAATTCAATTTTTCATAACAATAATGCACCAAACCTATCGCTAAATATCTACAATTGGAGATATAATTTTTCAAAGAGAAGCACAACAGAGCCGAGTGTTTGGATAGTGCTTTCTTTACATCTAAAGCGACATGACTGACTGACGGAATATACACGTGCATTCAGTGTCGAGAAATTATAATAATGACCAGGAGGTACAATGCAGAACCAGTCACTGTAACAATCTACACACATTTTTACAGAAATTAGATTCCCATTATGATGTTTTTAAAATGAACCCCACCACATGAAAGATCACATGGAAATTAATATGTTTACCGAGTTTGAAGATGTTTGAGTAAATAAGAACTAAATAACAAGCTTTAGAAAATCACAAAAATAAGACAGTTCAATATGGATTGGCCGTCCCACTAAACCACACTGCGCTCTCTTATTTTTGTGATTTTTGAAAGCTCACCACCTCGTTAATATTCATCCAAACGTCACAAAAACTCAGTCATTCTCATACTCGGTCCCACTATTTTTTTGCTTACGAAATGGCTAAAGAGTTAACACCAATGGCGACACGAAAACACTAACGATAATATTACCTACAATGTATATAGCAACAACTTACAATTAACAGTAAGTGTAGCTGGAGATGATGTCAAATTGTTGACAGAGTTCTTTACCATACACCTGTACTCCCCCTGATCGACCCTCTTCACCCCGGTAAAGGTTAGTTTGCCTGGTGATGTGGTCGCCCTGGGATTACTAATAACGAATGGAGAATTATCCTTAAACCATGTGACGTTAGGAGTTGGCTGACCAATCACAGTACAATGCAGGGTAACGTTGTCGTTCTCAGTCACAGTTTGGGATGTTGGTGGCTGTTGAATCTCTGGTCCATCTACAAAGTGAAAAATTCAATAGATGAATATGGTTTTAAACAAATCCTTTAAACATCCACAATTCCCTCTTTTGCTCTGGCGAAGGGCTAACACTCGAAACGTCACTGCTACTCGCTTCCCACGGCGGTTAGCATACCTTACTCGACTTTCAGTTGATTATACCAGTGTTTAATTTCCCCGCTAACACAGCCCTACACTAGTTTTTACAGGAACTAGTTATCCACAGGAATGTAAAAACCGTTGGCTTCGTCTCCCAACACTTTCTCTTCATAAATGGTAATGTTAAAGAACATGTTGCGGTACTACAGCCTGCCCTTGTTATTTCTACCACCACGTCCTTGGGCAAGACGTCTGCTAGGCCACGCCCACACCTTCAGTTGTCACTCAGCCTTTCAAGTGGACATCTCAATAGGACATTTTCATTATGACGTCATTTTACTACAACTACCAGAATCCTTTTCAAATTCTCTTTCTCATTCAGATTTTCAACTCCTTTGAGAATTCCAAGACAATGGTCCAAATCAATGGAACAAAAGACTCCGCGCAAACAGTTCTGGTAGTTGTAGTATGTGACGTCATAATGCAAACGTCCAGGAGCCCATAGCGTGCATCTCCCAGATTAGGTCTGTCCAACAGCAGAACAGATGATGTAGCTATTTTTAGCTTTGTGTTTCCCGGGAGAACAAACAAAGGCCGTCACTTTTAACCAATCAGGATGCACTGAAAAATTGTAATTAACACGGTTCAAACTGCTAAAAATACTAAAGCGCAAGAGAACAAGAGACAACGTAATTGCATACCAGAACTTCGCGACTATAAATAGCCACATCGTCTACTGTGCTGTGGGCGCTACCCATCACATGCGTACGCTCCTGGTAATGGGCTCCTGAAACGTCCTATTCAAAGCTCTGCATACAACATGTGATGCTCCGCTTGTGCGATCTCCGACTTTTGTTATCGCGTGAAATTCAAATCTAACACTTGAATGCTTAATGTCTAAAAGAACAGTAAAGAGTTTGTAAAGGCTTCTAAAACGCTATTGACAGGAATAACTGAGCAACCAGCTTCCTGCTGTTTACTGTTCAGCGACAGCAATTTAGGAGAAAACTGAAAGCCGGCTTACTTTGTTTACTGTTTTGAATTTGAAAAGTGAGAGAAAGGGGTATGAGCATTCCCTTTTACAGTGCAGGACCTTGTTTCAATAGCATGTCTCATAATTAATTAATATCGCTAATTAGCATATATAAGCAGGAGGACTAAGAATCCCCAATCCAAAACGAATAACTACCTTTAACCTCATTTTTTCTTGTAACAATTTCCAATATGGATAGCCTGTAACTCTGAAATGGTTTAGCCTCCTCCACAGGCATCTCTAGTTAGTAAGAAATAGTTTAGTAAGAAATAGTAAGGTTGGGAACCCTGTGGACTTGGGAAGACTGGGAACGAAAAGGAAGAAAACTAAGGGAAGGGGGAGGGGTCTCTCGCGCGCCCATATGTCCGGCCTCAGGGTGACCGCTTTTTACTATTTCTTACTAACTAGAAATGTCTGCGGAAGAGGCTAAATGAACACGTGAATGTGTAGATATACTTCTCAAACTCATGAATAACAAATGAGATCAACAGCCAATCGGCTCATCCCATTTTGGTCAGGAAGTTGGATTTCGATACCCAATGAAACACCAGATCAAGATCGCTCCGGTTAGAGCAAGACACTCGAATTTTAATTAAGTAACAAGGATTACATCATAGATACGGCTTCACATGAATAGAAGTGAAGGAAAAGATGGAAATAGAAATCAGCCGTGTACGTAATCTATCTCGAACCTTCCACCTCATGAATACTTCCAACTTCTAGTCCTCTGTCCTGTTCACTACACTACTAGACAGGTTTGTTGAAATGACGAACAGAAAATAACAATGACAAGCCTTGTGATCAATAATTATATGCATCACAATACCAGGCAAAACAACACTTCCTAATTATTTAAGAATACAGGTATTGTTTGAGAAGTCATTCTGCATGTTTGAAATAGTTCATCAACACCTCGAAAGTAATAAATCTCTCGGGGCTGCGTCCCTCGACATTAAATTGCTTTCTCGGTGTTTTGATACCATGGTCAAACGCTTGAACTCATTTTTGATATATAACATGAATTCTATAAGTCCAACTTACAGTGTACTGTGACATTTGCCCAAGTGGATTCATCACTGCCTACAGTGTTGTTAACCCAGCACTTATAGCTTCCCTGGTCAGACCTGATAACATTAGCGATGGTGAATGTTGAAGTGTTACCACCTGATGGGGTTTCGATAGTCAACCTTAAACCCAAAAAAAGAAATAATTGTTAACTTGTAAGAGCGCAGTTCTTTGCTACAGCGCAGATCTTGTTTATGCACAAGCTTGCCAAACAGAGGAATACAGTAGGCCATAGACTACACCAACTACTACCACCACGACAGTAGATAATTTCCACTCTCGTACGGAGAGATTCCGCTGCACCGCACTTCCCTACGATATCAGTCTCTTAAACAAAGCGTCTTACATATACTAGTTACCACAGTGTTAATTTTAGGTTAATTTTGTTTACTTTTTAGGATTTAGATTTACTTTAGATTACCTAGCCATTACATATACATAATAACTTGTAAGTACATAATTTAATTTAAATTTGTAAATTGAGGATAATTAAGCTGGTTTGTGCGCTGCGACCCTTGATTTTTAATAAACCATTATTATAATGTCAAGAATTACACAGTGAACAATGTGAAACGCGTGCTCTGATTGGTCGATAGTCATGATCTGTCAGAGTACAGATGACGTCAAAAGGACACGCACACACTCGATTCTGTTGGGAAAGTTCGCTAATTATTGTATAACAAATATATTTCACTTTGGCGTGGGTCTGTCCTCTTATGGATGCATAGATGACGTCAAAACGTGAAGAGAATATCAGTTACGCACGGCATCCCTTATATTTGTCGTGTAAATGGAAATGTTCCGGGTTCGCGTGCCCGACAATCTAGGGGTTCTGATACCGTACCGTGCTCAAGTTAGGAGTGCATTAATGAGATGATGTCTCCTCAGGAATTGACCCAGGCTTTTACTTACGCGGTCATGGGTCAGGAAAGGTCAAATTTACACGATTTCAAACAAGCGTAGAACATATGAGTATTTTCTGTAAAACACAACTTTCTTCACAGAAGTATTCAAAACATTTCCAAGGTTCATAGCTATAAAACTTGCAAGAAGGTTTATAGGCACTTTAATGGTACCACTCCGGAATCACTTTCAAAAGTTAAAAGGATCAAATTGCAACCAATATACGGCGAACGTACATGTAGAAATAAAGTTCAGACAGTTATTAAAAACAACTGGCGTGGCGCTGTGACCCGGGTTGAGTTTGTTGGTATCTCTCCCTTGCTTCGAGGTTTTTCTTCCCGGCTCCACAAAATCCAACACGCTAAAGTTCAACTGAACATTATTACAGTGAACTTCTACCCCAAAAAGTTAAGAAAAATACGTGAAAGTTAAGCTTTTTATTTTCACAGTCGACGGGAAATTGAACAAACTTCAAACTGTGAGTTTACCAAAAAATTTCATAATTGCCCAAAAAAGTTCTTAAGTTTGGAAAACAGGTGTGTGAACGGTGACGGCCGCCGGCTCGCTTTGAATTTGTTTTGGAATATGTTGTTGTTGCAAGACTTTTGGCGCATGCGCAGACGTTTGACCGCTGTGTGTGCATATCACGCATTTCCGGGTAAAAACAGGACTCAAAACTAAGTGGTTGTGGACGGCGGACCTTTCTCTCTTCGTTTTGGAAAGGTAGCGAACTCTGCTAGCAGGGAAAGGTAAAATAAGATATTGTTTTCTAATCTTTGTTACCTTGAATCTGTTGAACTGACTTGCTGATCACCCCTCAGCCAGTAAGCACTCGCTGCTGGTTTCCCTTCATACACACATTTCAATATCACATTCTGGTGTTCAGTGATTAGAGTTGTGCTCTTGGGGTGAGTTAGAATCTTGGCTGGGTCTGAAAAATTAATTAGTACTCAATTTAAGTACGATAACAAAAAAAACATGGCAGAGACGAACTTTGTGAATAAGGTCTAGTGGCCTTTGCATGAAACAGTCACGTGCTGATATAGTCGCTATCACTTCAATAACCATGCAATGACTTAATTTGTACTTACAGTTGACTGTCAGTTTTCCAGGATAGGAAATGACACTGCTGATGTTGTTCGTTGCATTGCAGGTATAGATTCCTTCATCTTCCCTCTTTAAATTAGTTATTCGGAGACTGTTAGGAGGTGAATCAATGGTGAATCTTGACAGTGCAGTTGTATCAAGGCGTTGGCCATCTCTCCTCCATTTGACTGGTGTAGGTGATGGAACTCCTTCCACAGTACAATTGAGTACCACACTTTGCCCTTCTAGCTTTGTAATATTTTCTGGATGTGTCCTAATGTTTGGTCCATCTGAAAAAAGAAATTAGTCAATGTCTATAATTAAATGAATTATAAGTACATGTGTGAACAACATTCATTTTATTGTGATATTACATGAATATATAATAGTATTGTACCAAACACTTACTTTAAAACTTCGTGTAATGGCGAAAATTAAAGGTCACATCGATCCATCGATGTTGGTCACTTTTACTCAACCTCACTTAACATTATACTTCCCATCTATGCAGTACAGTGCATTGTATAAAGCCAATCTAAATCATAAGCCTTCAGCTCACTTGCAGATACAGTATGATAATATTGAGATGAAGTGTCAACAACTTACAAGTATACTTATAATATACACACACATTGTACTCCTTTGCGGAGATTCGTGATAATCGATTCAGCAAGATCTTAATAAAGAGGCACTCACAACCGTGATCCCACATTTGCTATTTCATTATGCTGCCATTATTCCATGGGCCTGCTCGTTACACCATCATGCATTGTTCTGTGCGACCACTACATGTACGTGTACAGTAGCTATATATATTCAAAATGCTTGAATCTATATTTTCCATAAAGGAGAAAATGATGTACTAGGCACGTGAAGGATCATGGTTGAGTGGCTTTTTAATTAATTGTCAAAAACCTAGCTTATAAATAAGTTATTCTAGTAGGTTTAATTATTGTAAATAAAGTACAGTGTCGGTTACGGAGCACACTGCAAAGATCTCTATGAATTTGTTGCTGGTGAATTTAGTGTAGAATTTATAATATTTATTTACAAAACGTTTTATAATATCACTAATACAAAATGTCGTTTTTAATTACTATTTAGAAAATGTGTTTTCGGGTATTCTTCTGTCTAAAGGTGTGGTCTAGACGTCACGGGCACTTTTCCGGGATCTGATTACTAAAACTTATTACAGGCTGCTGGTTTAACTAATTTGCATGTCATTGTACTATTGTCATTTTCTTAGAATAATAACATTTAAATAATGACGATAAACGAGTCAGACATTTCATTAGCCTACAATGCAGGGTTCTATTTGGCAATTGGGGAGCCGAGCTGTATTTGAATGAGGCCGGGAAAAATGTATCCTGTGAAAACAGCCGAAACTTTGCGCTCGGTCCAACGGATTTCTTTGGGGGAGTTTAGGAAGAATGGGACAAGGACAAAAAACGAGGGAGGGGGGAGGGGACAATGTTCTACCCAACACTCAAAATTACCTAACTCTAAAACGGACGCAACACACTTTAATACAACCCGAGTACAGGCTGCGTGCAGCATCGAGTTCTGTATCTATTACTTACAGTTTACAGTCAATGCAGCAGCACTCGATGTAACACTGCTAACCGAGTTATTCGCCGCACACTTGTAGCTTCCCTCATCACTCCTGTCCACTCTGGTAAAGATAAGTTCCCCTGGAGATACTGTGGCCCTGGACTTACTACCAACATCGAATGGTACCTCGTCCTTAAACCACGAGACATCAGGGGCAGGCTGACCAATCACAGGGCAGTTTATGGTAACGTTGGTATGTTCAATCACGGTTTGGGGTGATGGCTGTTGTGTTATCTCAGGCCCATCTGTGTGTCAAATTGACAAAAAATAATCAAAAAGTAACCCTTATCAAATTTAAGTTTATAAAACCCTGTGACAATATATATGTTGGCAGTTTGGAAATTTTGGGTTTTCCAGAGAATACTAATGCATGTAACAAACTTCAACAAAGATGTTTATTCTAAAGGTATTCTTCATAGTTCCATTTTGTATGATATATAAACACCTAAATAACCTGTAAAATGTATTTTATTCAGAACTTCAACCACAACTTCAGGAATGAGCTATTATCACTGACGTTCTGACATTTTTTAAATGAAGTTTTCAGCCAATCACAAACGAGATTGCCACTTGAAAATGTAAACGGCTCTGAGCGAGTGAACAAGCGATGAATGTAGACATTGAAGGCTCCTAAATAGACTAGCGCTGAATTTCCGTGAAATAGAAAACCCGCCAATCTTAAAAGAAATTCTCGACACAGAGTTCGAAATTAGGCCCGCGCATTCGCACAACGGAGGTACACTTTTAGAAATTCGAGTAAAATTTCACGACAACTAGTAACTGTTGCTAGTAGAATTATAGTGAACTATTTGTTTCTGTTATTTGTTGCTAGTGTATGAGACAATGTTGCTTGTAATAATTAGTGACAACTAGCAACAGTTTCTAGTGTTATCTTCCTGTAATTTCAACCCCTGTAGACGTGTCGTCTGCAGCTAGCTTCGTTTCTTTTAATTACCTTTCACTGTGTAAACTAGTAGAGGTAAAGTGTTCATTTAAGGTGTCTCGATCGAAGCTCCGTAGCCACTTTGCCAATTTAAACAATTTGTCATAACTTTTAAGGTTTTTGCTTGATTCTGGTAACATTTTCACAAACAGTACATAATTTATTAATATAACTGATAATGTCGAAATCTTGACCTGATCACACATACTAATGACGTAATTGTGACGTCAGTCAACACCACTTTTTTGACATTTTGAGCCATTACTCGAAATCTAGTCGAACGATTTTTTCAAACAACTGGAAACTGTACAAACTTGTAACACACGACGCACACAGTGCAAAGTTTATCAAAATCCCTTGGGCGGAAGTTGGCGTAAACTTGCGCTATGAAGTTCTAACCTTACTAACGTTGTAATAGTTGAATGGACCGTAGCCTTCTGTCAATAGAAGTGATTAGAATCCAAACTAATGAAATGTACCTCCAAAGCTAACTAAATCTTGATGCTAACTACGATTGTGCTAGGAAAAACAGAAAACAAGTTGTGAATATTTCTTTCGAGAGAGTAAAAAGTCGAAACATGGCAAAAACCTTAAAATCTACAAATTTCAGGTTAAAAAAAAAACCGCTCCAGAAGAGTTTCTAGAAGTTTTTGAGCATTAAATTCAATTTTTCATAACAATAATGCACCAAACCTATCGCTAAATATCTACAATTGGAGATATAACTTTTCAAAAAGAAGCACACCAGAGCCGAGTGTTTGGATAGTGCTTTGTTTACATCTAAAGCGACATGACTGACTGACGGAATATACACGTGCATTCAGTGTCGAGAAATTATAATAATGACCAGGAGGTACAATGCAGAACCAGTCACTGTAACAATCTACACACATTTTTACAGAAATTAGCTTTCCATTGCACGCCCTGTTCATTATGATGTTTTTAAAATGAACCCCACCACATCAAAGATCACATGGAAATTAATATGTTTACCAAGTTTGAAGATGTTTGAGTAAATAAGAACTAAATAACAAGCTTTTGAAAATCACAAAAATAAGACAGTTCAATATGGATTGGCCGTCCCACTAAACCACACTGCGCTCTCTTATTTTTGTGATTTTTGAAAGCTCACCACCTCGTTAATATTCATCCAAACGTCACAAAAACTCAGTCATTCTCATACTCGGTCCCACTATATTTTCGCTTACGAAATGGCTAAAGAGTTAACACCAATGGCGACACGAAAACACTAACGATAATATTACCTACAATGTATATAGCAACAACTTACAATTAACAGTAAGTGTAGCTGGAGATGATGTCAAATTGTTGACAGAGTTCTTTACCATACACCTGTACTCCCCCTGATCGACCCTCTTCACCCCGGTAAAGGTTAGTTTGCCTGGTGATGTGGTCGCCCTGGGATTACTAATAACGAATGGAGAATTATCCTTAAACCATGTGACGTTAGGAGTTGGCTGACCAATCACAGTACAATGCAGGGTAACGTTGTCGTTCTCAGTCACAGTTTGGGATGTTGGTGGCTGTTGAATCTCTGGTCCATCTACAAAGTGAAAAATTTAATAGATGAATATGGTTTTAAACAAATCCTTTAAACATCCACAATTCCCTCTTTTGCTCTGGCGAAGGGCTAACACTCGAAACGTCACTGCTACTCGCTTCCCACGGCGGTTAGCATACCTTACTCGACTTTCAGTTGATTATACCAGTGTTTAATTTCCCCGCTAACACAGCCCTACACTAGTTTTTACAGGAACTAGTTATCCACAGGAATGTAAAAACCGTTGGCTTCGTCTCCCAACACTTTCTCTTCATAAATGGTAATGTTAAAGAACATGTTGCGGTACTACAGCCTGCCCTTGTTATTTCTACCACCACGTCCTTGGGCAAGACGTCTGCTAGGCCACGCCCACACCTTCAGTTGTTACTCAGCCTTTCAAGTGGACATCTCAATAGGACATTTTCATTATGACGTCATTTTACTACAACTACCAGAATCCTTTTCAAATTCTCTTTCTCATTCAGATTTTCAACTCCTTTGAGAATTCCAAGACAATGGTCCAAATCAATGGAACAAAAGACTCCGCGCAAAGAGTTCTGGTAGTTGTAGTATGTGACGTCATAATGCAAACGTCCAGGAGCCCATAGCGTGCATCTCCCAGATTAGGTCTGTCCAACAGCAGAACAGATGATGTAGCTATTTGTAGCTTTGTGTTTCCCGGGAGAACAAACAAAGGCCGTCACTTTTAACCAATCAGGATGCACTGAAAAATGGTAATTAACAAAGTTCAAAATGCTAAAAATACTAAAGCGCAAGAGAACAAGAGACAACGTAATTGCATACCAGAACTTCGCGACTCTAAATAGCCACATCGTCTACTGTGCTGTGGGCGCTACCCATCACATGCGTACGCTCCTGGTAATGGGCTCCTGAAACGTCCTATTCAAAGCTCTGCATACAACATGTGATGCTCCGCTTGTGCGATCTCCGACTTTTGTTATCGCGTGAAATTCAAATCTAACACTTGAATGCTTAATGTCTAAAGGAACAGTAAAGAGTTTGTAAACGCTTCTAAAACGCTATTGACAGGAATAACTGAGCAACCAGCTTCCTGCTGTTTAATTTTCAGCCACAGCAATTTAGGAGAAAACTGAAAGCCGGCTTACTTTGTTTACTGTTTTGAATTTGAAAAGTGAGAGAAAGGGGTATGAGCATTCCCTTTTACAGTTCAGGACCTTGTTTCAATAGCATGTCTCATAATTAATTAATATCGCTAATTAGCATATATAAGCAGGAGGACTAAGAATCCCCAATCCAAAACTAATAACTACCTTTAACCTCATTTTTTCTTGTAACAATTTCCAATATGGATAGCCTGTAACTCTGAAATGGTTTAGCCTCCTCCACAGGCAACTATAGTTAGTAAGAAATAGTTTAGTAAGAAATGGTAAGGTTGGGAACCCTGTGGACTTGGGAAGACTGGGAACGAAAAGGAAGAAAACTAAGGGAAGGGGGAGGGGTCTCTCGCGCGCCCATATGTCCGGCCACAGGGTGACCGCTTTTTACTATTTCTTACTAACTAGAAATGTCTGCGGAAGAGGCTAAATGAACACGTGAATGTGTAGATATACTTCTCAAACTCATGAATAACAAATGAGATCAACAGCCAATCGGCTCATCCCATTTTGGTCAGGAAGTTGGATTTCGATACCCAATGAAACACCAGATCAAGATCGCTCCGGTTAGAGCAAGACACTCGAATTTTAATTAAGTAACAAGGATTACATCATAGATACGGCTTCACATGAATAGAAGTGAAGGAAAAGATGGAAATAGAAATCAGCCGTGTACGTAATCTATCTCGAACCTTCCACCTCATGAATACTTCCAACTTCTAGTCCTCTGTCCTGTTCACTACACTACTAGACAGGTTTGTTGAAATGACGAACAGAAAATAACAATGACAAGCCTTGTGATCAATAATTATATGCATCACAATACCAGGCAAAACAACACTTCCTAATTATTTAAGAATACAGGTATTGTTTGAGAAGTCATTCTGCATGTTTGAAATAGTTCATCAACACCTCGAAAGTAATAAATCTCTCGGGGCTGCGTCCCTCGACATTAAATTGCTTTCTCGGTGTTTTGATACCATGGTCAAACGCTTGAACTCATTTTTGATATATAACATGAATTCTATAAGTCCAACTTACAGTGTACTGTGACATTTGCCCAAGTGGATTCATCACTGCCTACAGTGTTGTTAACCCAGCACTTATAGCTTCCCTGGTCAGACCTGGTAACATTAGCGATGGTGAATGTTGAAGTGTTACCACCTGATGGGGTTTCGATAGTCAACCTTAAACCCAAAAAAAAAGAAATAATTGTTAACTTGTAAGAGCGCAGTTCTTTGCTACAGCGCAGATCTTGTTTATGCACAAGCTTGCCAAACAGAGGAATACCGTAGGCCATAGACTACACCAACTACTACCACCACGACAGTAGATAATTTCCACTCTCGTACGGAGAGATTCCGCTGCACCGCACTTCCCTACGATATCAGTCTCTTAAACAAAGCGTCTTACATATACTAGTTACCACAGTGTTAATTTTAAGTTAATTTAGTTTACTTTTTAGGATTTAGATTTACTTTAGATTACCTAACCATTACATATACATAATAACTTGTAAGTACATAATTTAATTTAAATTTGTAAATTGAGGATAATTAAGCTGGTTTGTGCGCTGCGACCCTTGATTTTTAATAAACCATTATTATAATGTCAAGAATTACACAGTGAACAATGTGATACGCGTGCTCTGATTGGTCGATAGTCATGATCTGTCAGAGTACAGATGACGTCAAAAGGACACGCACACACTCGATTCTGTTGGGAAAGTTCGCTAATTATTGTATAACAAATATATTTCACTTTGGCGTGGGTCTGTCCTCTTATGGATGCACAGATGACGTCAAAACGTGAAGAGAATATCAGTTACGCACGGCATCCCTTATATTTGTCGTGTAAATGGAAATGTTCCGGGTTCGCGTGCCCGACAATCTAGGGTTTTTGATACCGTGCCGTGCTCAAGTTAGGAGTGCATTAATGAGATGATGTCTCCTCAGGAATTGACCCAGGCTTTCACTTACGCGGTCATGGGTCAGGAAAGGTCAAATTTACACGATTTCAAACAAGCGTAGAACATATGAGTATTTTCTGTAAACCACAACTTTCTTCACAGAAGTATTCAAAACATTTCCAAGGTTCATAGCTATAAAACTTGCAAGAAGGTTTATAGGCACTTTAATGGTACCACTCCGGAATCACTTTCAAAAGTTAAAAGAATCAAATTGCAACCAATATACGGCGAACGTACATGTAGAAATAAAGTTCAGACAGTTATTAAAAAACAACTGGCGTGGCGCTGTGACCCGGGTTGAGTTTGTTGGTATCTCTCCCTTGCTTCGAGGTTTTTCTTCCCGGCTCCACAAAATCCAACACGCTAAATTTCAACTGAACTTGACCTGTGGTTTAGTGGGGACTGTGACTTTGATCAGCCCCTATGGTTGTTTCAATCCCGTTAAAATTCAGAGTATTTTCCTTATGAATGAAGTGCAACAATTAAGTAGCACTGTGGCTAAATGGAATCCAAAAACGGATTACAACTGCAAAACGAAACTTTTTTAGTGTCTTTTAAGTTTTTGACACGTGGCTGCAATTTAATGGTCATGTCACTTCTCCTCAAAACTTAACCAATAACGTCTGTATTTATCCTTTGATAACAGGGTATTACTATATCTAGTTTCCAAATTACTGGTCAAATATGCGAACTTAAGGCAAACGTTTTCGCTTCCTACCCAAAACGAAGGGGAAGAGAGAGAAGAAAGAGAACTCAGCCAGTGTTCGCAGCGTTTAATAGAGTTATCAATCAATATTTTTAATAGCATTCCATATACATAAATGGTATTGCCTAAAATAAACAAATAAATAAACAAACAAAAACAATAACAATATACAATCTAAGCTGATCGTTAAAGTAAAACACTACGTTTTAGTTACCTAGTTTTAGTTACCTAGCAACCCTGTCATAATCCTGCATGTGACTTTGAAACAAGACGTCATCAACTAACGTGGGCTCAAATAGTGTAAGCGACGTGTTCCATGTTTTCCCATGCATATCACACACAGCGGTCAAACGTCTGCGCGTGCGTATTAGGGTCAGTCTGGTGGGCCGCCGCGCGAATTTCCCACGCAAAATGTACCTTAAAACATTATTACAGTGAACGTCTACCCCAAAAAGTTGAGAAAAATACGTGAAAGTTAAGCTTTTTATTTTCACAGTCGACGGGAAATTGAACAAACTTCAAACTGTGAGTTTACCAAAAAATTTTCGTAATTGACCAAAAACGTTCTCAAAGTTGGAAAACAGGTGTGTGAACAGTGACGGCCGCCGGCTCGCTTTGAATTTGTTTTGGAATATGTTGTTGTTACAAGACTTTTGACGCATGCGCAGACGTTTGACCGATGTGTGTGCATATCACGCATTTCCGGTAAAAACAGGACTCAAAACTAAGTGGTTGTGGACGGCGGACCTTTCTCTCTTCGTTTTGGAAAGGTAGCGAACTCTGCTAGCAGGGAAAGGAAAAATAAGATATTGTTTTCTAATCTTCGTTACCTTGAATCTGTTGAACTGACTTGCTGATCACCCCTCAGCCAGTAAACACTCGCTGCTGGTTTCCCTTCATACACACATTTCAATATCACATTCTGGTGTTCAGTGATTAGAGTTGTGCTCTTGGGGTGAGTTAGAATCTTGGCTGGGTCTGAAAAATTAATTAGTACTCAATTTAAGTACGATAACAAAAAAAACATGGCAGAGACGAACTTTGTGAATAAGGTCTAGTGGCTTTTGCATGAAACAGTCACGTGTTGATATAGTCGCTATCACTTCAATAACCATGCAATAACTTAATTTGTACTTACAGTTGACTGTCAGTTTTCCAGGATAGGAAATGACACTGCTGATGTTGTTCGTTGCATTGCAGGTATAGATTCCTTCATCTTCCCTCTTTAAATTAGTTATTCGGAGACTGTTAGAAGGTGAAGCAATGGTGAATCTTGACAGTGCAGTTGTATCAAGGCGTTGGCCATCTCTCCTCCATTTGACTGGTGTAGGTGATGGAACTCCTTCCACAGTACAATTGAGTACCACACTTTGCCCTTCTAGCTTTGTAATATTTTCTGGATGTGTCCTAATGTTTGGTCCATCTGAAAAAAGAAATTAGTCAATGTCTATAATTAAATGAATTATGAGTACATGTGTGAACAACATTCATTTTATTGTGATATTACATGAATATATAATAGTATTGTACCTAAACACTTACTTTAAAACTTCATGTAATGGCGAAACTTAAAGGTCACATCGATGTTGGTCACTTTTACTCAACCTCACTTAACATTGTACTTCCCATCTATGCAGTACAGTGCATTGTATAAAGCGAATCTAAATCATAATAAATGATTGTGCTTGCCTTCAGCTCACTTGCAGATACAGTATGATAATATTGAGATGAAGTGTCAACAAATTACAAGTATACTTATAATATACACACACATTGTACTTCTATAACATGTTGCACTCCGAATTCACTAATTGGTTTAGGCCATAATATATCTCAATACCAAAGTATCTAAAAGCTAATTTGTATGCAGCGGGAAACATTTTTCCCTATAAGGGCTGCATACCCAAATAAGGGTGTCCCAACCAATAAGGAAGCATGCCGCCTCTACCTCGGCGGCCATTTTCACTTTGCATTGATAGAGCAGGTTCTACAATTCAAAGCTCTTCATAATGCACTTGGAATCCGTTAATCCTGTGGAAAATGAGAGGCCTACGGGCTCTAAACACTCCGGAAATTCACCAGCATCCCCAAGGGGATCGCAAAATGGTGATAATCCTGTTGAGGAAGGCGAGCTCCCTAACGAAGATAGTCAGTTGAGCTTGAGAGACGTGCGCTTGTCCATGCACGGTTACACGATTCCTCAAAAGGAAACTCCAGGGAGAAAGAGGTCTTCTCCTTCGAGACAGCTACCTGGGCTTAGTGTACAGGTCCCAAGCGTGTTTTCTGCTGATAGAGAAGGCGAACCGAAAGACAAAATTTCAAGGCTATCTCGCTCTCTGTCAACAACTGACAAAACAGGCCATTGTATGTGGAATATTGACAAGGATCTTAAGGAGATTATTGATACATATTTTCGTTCATGTATGGACGATAAGACTCACTCAGAACTGGCAAAGCAGTTCCCAAAGCCTAATGTACCAGCTTTGCACGTCGCCGAACTGGATAAATGGCTAATCCTTATTCAGGTAAAACAATCCCTCTCAAGCCTTCGGTGGGAGCAAGACCTCCAGATGACGGAGAGAAACTTCATGGATGCATCAGGCCCACTTTTCATCCTTCTCCAACACCTGAAAACGAACCCTCAGGGTTTACAGGTGGACGAGGCAATCAATCTCATCCTCAAAAGCCTTCGTTTACTGGGCCATGGCGTGGCCTCAGTTAATAAACAGAGACGTGTAGATATTATAAAATCTAGTCACATAACAGATATTACGGAGCTGACTAAACATTCAGATCCAAAGCAGACATACCTGTTTGGGGAATCCAAGGCCAAAGAATTGAACTTTGTAGGGGAGTTAGCAGACAAACTTTCAAAGGCAATCAATTGCAAACCGCCAATTAAAAGACCCTTTGGCTTTGACAACAAGAGAAAGACACCTAAGGTCTCTTCCTTCTCAGGACCCAGCACTCAAGGTACCTCTTCTGACAGGGCCTGGAACCCCAGAGGTGGAAACAATGTAAACCGTGGAACAAAGCCATATTTTAATAACCAGCCTTTTCGGAAAGGCCCCTTCCAAGGAAAGCCTTACTTGGGAGGGAAAGGCCAAAGGCAGCCGTACAGATACCAAACAAACAGTCAATCACTCAGGGACACGAGCAAGCCCTACAACCACACCAAATAAAGGTAAGCCTTATTGCTGGAAACAGCCCTTTTCTATTCTCAAACATACCAGATGCACAAATCGGTCCAAGGTCTGGAAGGCTAGGAAATTTCCTCCCAAACTGGGAGCTGCTAACATCAGACCACTGGACCCTAGATGCAGTAAAAGGATACAAATTAGAGCTGATAGGCCATCCTGTTCAGGACAGGCCACCAAAGCCACCCTGTTTAGATGCCAACCAGTCTGCTCTAATCAGGGAGGAAATTGCTTCATTGCTAAAGAAACAAGCTATAGCAAAAATTCCTCATCCAGAGAGAAACCATTATTTCAGCAACCTATTTCTGGTGGAGAAAAAGGGGGGAGGCCAGCGACCAGTTATCAACCTTTCTTGTCTCAACACCTTTGTAAAATACCATCATTTCAAAATGGAAGACTTGAAAGTTGTGTCAGACCTTCTGAGGCCACAAGATTACATGTGCAAAATAGACTTGAAAGATGCCTATTTTGCAGTGCCAATCCACCTATCCCACCAGAAGTACCTTTGCTTTCAGTTTCAGAAACACCTTTTACAGAGTCTAGGGTTCATTGTAAACATGGACAAATCTATTCTCTCCCCTTTGCAGACAATGGAATTCCTAGGAGTAATTGTCGACTCAAGAAACATGATCTTCTACTTACCAAACAGCAAGGTCTCAAACATCAGGAGGGAATGCAAAAGCCTGGTAAGTTCTCAGTTTGCTTCCCTATCAAACCTAGCTCATATCATAGGCAAACTTACAGAACTAAAGCTGCAGTGTTTCAGGCCCCTCTGCATTACAGGGCTTTCCAGCAACTGAAAAATGCATTGCAGAGCCAGGGGAAATCCCTCCATCAGAAGGTCAAACTAGACCAGGAGAGTCTGTCCGATCTAATCTGGTGGTTCCAGAACCTAGAGACAGCCAATTCGAGACCAATAAAGCCTCTGCTCCCAGATATTGTGGTCCAGTCAGATGCTTCCAGGTCAGGCTGGGGGGCAGTTTGCAACAGAGTAGAAACGAGAGGGGTGTGGTCCCTGAACGAGACCCCCCTTCACATCAACTGTCTAGAGCTTCTAGCAGCCTCTTGGGCTATCCAGGCATTTACAAAAGATCAGTGCAATATCCATGTCCTAATTCAGATGGACAATACCACAGCCATTGCATATGTGAACAAAATGGGTGGAGCCAAGAAAGGCCCTCTAGACAAACATGCTCGCAAACTTTGAGAGTGGTGTCTGCCCCGCAGGATCACATTACGAGCAGAACACATTCCGGGTCGTCTGAACATTGTTGCAGATGCAGAATCGAGGGCAAAGCCAGACTCAGCAGACTGGAAACTAAACAAAGGGGTATTCAAAACCCTGAACCAGGCATTTGGTCCCTTTGCGGTAGACCTTTTTGCCAACAAGAACAACAAACAACTGCAGAGGTTCTACAGTTACCTCCCAGACCCAGAAGCCGAGCAGTTCGATGCCCTGTCACAACCGTGGAAACAGGAGAACAGTTATGCGTTCCCCCCTTTCAACCTAATAAGCAAATGCTTAAGAATTAAAGGTCCACAACGAGAATACATCCCTATTGATTATATGCCCAATCTGGCCAAATCAACCATGGTACCCACACTTGTTGAACCTGTTGATAGACAACCCAATGTTTATCAGTCCCAGGCCGAGGCTACTATTGAATCCAATAGGTCAGGAGCACCCACTAGTGGTAAACAGATCACTCCAACTAGCAGGTTGGAAGGTCTCATGAATCACTTCTCTACAGAAGGCATATCAAGCGAGGCAGCAAATATTCTCCTCTCTTCCCAGAGACGCTCAACTCAGACTCAGTACAGCTCCTGTTGGTCCAAATGGTCTATCTGGAGTAGCCAACGACAGGTTGATCCATTTCAACCTGATGTGAAAGATGTCGTTCATTTTCTCACCGAGCTGTTCAAACAGGGCAAACAGTATGCTACTAGCAATACTTATAGGTCTGCCATAAGCTCCACAGTACCTCCATTAAATGGGTCTCCAGTTGGCCAACACCAACTAGTGTGTAAATTCATGAAGGGGTTTTTAACAAGAGACCTACTAAACCACGCTACACATCTACCTGGGATGTTGCTATAGCCACTACATTTCTTGACAAACTCCCTATGAATACCTATCTTAGTCTGAAAGTTCTCACAAAGAAGTGTGCCATGCTCCTGACACTTTCAAGTGCAAAGCGTCAGTCTGACCTTCAGGCTATAGACTTAACTTTCATGAAAACTATTCCAGAGGGTGTGGAATTTAAAATTCCAGGTTTAACAAAGACACGAACCCCTGGTAAAGAACTTGTGTTTTTCTTTCCAGCTTTGCCAAAGAAGCCTCAACTTTGCCCAGTGGCTTGTTTACAGGAATATGTTAAGAGAACTAACCCTCTTAGATTACCAGGAGCTAATAATTGTCAAGCCTTATTCCTGTCTACTCAAAAGCCCCATACTCCAATATCTTCCACTTCCATTGGTAGATGGCTGAAACAGGTCATGGAAGGAGGCAGGAGTAAATACTGATGTATTTAAGGCACACTCAAGCAGAGGTGCATCATCATCAGCAGCCAAGCAAAGAGGGGTGTCAATACAAGACAACCTTAAAGCTGCTGACTGGTCAAGAGAATCCACTTTCAACCGGTTCTATTATCGCCCGCAATACACTGGTTCGTTTGGCAATGTAGTCCTTACTTAGGTCAGTAGCTACGAACGTAACCAATTAGTGAATTCGGAGTGCAACATGTTATAGAATTGTAGATTGTGCCAGGCTACACAGTAGCTGAAGTACAATCAGAATTCTATTAAAGTTGCATGAAGAATTCACTAATGCCCATCCCTGCCCACCCGCTATTATGTTGACCACATTGCCAAATACTATTATATCAGGACGGTAATATATTTGTTTCCGTTTTCTCTCAGATCAGACCATGAAGCTTCCTACCAATTGTCAGAAGACAAGAGTCTAACATTAACACATGCTGAAGTTTATTAAATAAAGTTGCATTATTAAGCTCTTTGTATTTATTATATTTATATTATTATTTTTTCAACTGTATAAGCAAAGCTCAAATGGCCGCCGAGGTAGAGGTGGCATGCTTCCTTATTGGTTGGGACACCCTTATATGGGTATGCAGCCCTTATAGGGAACAATGTTTCCCGCTGCATACAAATTAGCGTTTAAATACTTTGGTATTGAGATATATTATGGCCAAAACCAATTAGTGAATTCTTCGTGCAACTTTAATAGAATTCTGATTGTACTTCAGCTACTGTGTAGCCTGGCACAATCTACAATCCTTTGCGGAGATTCGTGATAATCGATTCAGCAAGATCTTAATAAAGAGGCACTCACAACCGTGATCCCACATTTGCTATTTCATTATGCTGCCATTATTCCATGGGCCTGCTCGTTACACCATCATGCATTGTTCTGTGCGACCACTACATGTACATGTACAGTAGCTATATATATTCAAAATGCTTGAATCTATATTTTCCATAAAGGAGAAAATGATGTACTAGGCACGTGAAGGATCATGGTTGAGTGGCTCTTTAATTAATTGTCAAAAACCTAGCTTATAAATATGTTATTCTAGTAGGTTTAATTGTAAATAAAGTACAGTGTCGGTTACGGAGCACACTGCAAAGATCTCTATGAAGTTGTTGCTGGTGAATTTAGTGTAGAATTTATAATATTTATTTACAAAACGTTTTATAATATCACTAATACAAAATGTCGTTTTTAAGTACTATTTAGAAAATGTGTTTTCGGGTATTCTTCTGTATAAAGGTGTGGTCTAGACGTCACGGGCACTTTTTCCAGATCTGGTTACTAAAAAATATTACAGGCTGCTGGTTTAACTAATTTGCATGTCATTGTACTATTGTCATTTTCTTAGAATAATTACATTTAAATAATGACAATAAAAGAGTCAGACATTTCATTAGCCTACAGTGCAGGGTTCTATTTGGCAATTGGGGAGCCGAGCTGTATTTGAACGAGGCCGGGAAAAATGTATCCTGTGAAAACAGCCGAATCTTTGCGCTCGGTCCAACGGATTTCTTTGGGGGAGTTTAGGAAGAATGGGACAAGGACAAAAAACGAGGGAGGGGGGAGGGGACAATGTTCTACCCAACACTCAAAATTACCTGACTCTAAAACGGACGCAACACACTTTAATACAACCCGAGTACAGGCTGCGTGAAGCATCGAGTTCTGTATCTATTACTTACAGTTTACAGTCAATGCAGCAGCACTCGATGTAACACTGCTAACCGAGTTATTCGCCGCACACTTGTAGCTTCCCTCATCACTCCTGTCCACTCTGGTAAAGATAAGTTTCCCTGGAGATACTGTGGCCCTGGAATTACTACCAACATCGAATGGTACCTCGTCCTTAAACCACGAGACATCAGGGGCAGGCTGACCAATCACAGGGCAGTTTATGGTAACGTTGGTATGTTCAATCACGGTTTGGGGTGATGGCTGTTGTGTTATCTCAGGCCCATCTGTGTGTCAAATTGACAAAAAATAATCAAAAAGTAACCCTTATCAAATTTAAGTTTATAAAATCCTGTGACAATATATATGTTGGCAGTTTGGAAATGTTTGGTTTTCCATAGAATACTAATGCATGTAACAAACTTCAACAAAGATGTTTATGCTAAAGGTATTCTTCATAGTTCCATTTTGTATGATATATAAACACCTAAATAACCTGTAAAATGTATTTTATTCAGAACTTCAACCACAACTTCAGGAATGAGCTATTATCACTGACGTTCTGACATTTTTTAAATGAAGTTTTCAGCCAATCACAAACGAGATTGCCACTTGAAAATGTAAACGGCTCTGAGCGAGTGAACAAGCGATGAATGTAGACATTGAAGGCTCCTAAATAGACTAGCGCTGAATTTCCGTGAAATAGAAAACCCGCCAATCTTAAAAGAAATTCTCGACACAGAGTTCGAAATTAGGCCCGCGCATTCGCACAACGGAGGTACACTTTTAGAAATTCGAGTAAAATTTCACGACAACTAGTAACTGTTGCTAGTAGAATTATAGTGAACTATTTGTTTCTGTTATTTGTTGCTAGTCGATCAGACAATGTTGCTAGTAATAATTAGTGACAACTAGCAACAGTTTCTAGTGTTATCTTCCTGTAATTTCAACCCCTGTAGACGTGTCGTCTGCAGCTAGCTCCGTTTCTTTTAATTACCTTTCACTGTGTAAACTAGTAGAGGTAAAGTGTTCATTTAAGGTGTCTCGATCGAAGCTCCGTAGCCACTTTGCCAATTTAAACAATTTGTCATAACTTTGAAGGTTTTTGCTTGATTCTGCTAACATTTTCACAAACAGTACATAATTTATTAATATAACTGATAATGTCGAAATCTTGACCTGATCAAACATACTAATGACGTAATTGTGACGTCAGTCAACACCACTTTTTTGACATTTTGAGGCATTACTCGAAATCTAGTCGAACGATTTTTTCAAACAACTGGAAACTGTACAAACTTGTAACACACGACGCACACAGTGCAAAGTTTATCAAAATCCCTTGGGCGGAAGTTGGCGAAAACTTGCGCTATGAAGTTCTAACCTTACTAACGTTGTAATAGTTGAAAGGACCGTAGCCTTCTGTCAATAGAAGTGATTAGAATCCAAACTAATTAAATGTACCTCCAAAGCTAATTAAATATTGATGCTAACTACAATTGTGCTAGGAAAAACAGAAAACAAGTTGTGAATATTTCTTTCGAGAGAGTAAAAAGTCGAAACATGGCAAAAACCTTAAAATCTACAAATTTCAGGTTAAAAAAAAAAACGCTCCAGAAGAGTTTCTAGAAGTTTTTGAGCATTAAATTCAATTTTTCATAACAATAATGCACCAAACCTATCGCTAAATATCTACAATTGGAGATATAATTTTTCAAAGAGAAGCACACCAGAGCCGAGTGTTTGGATAGTGCTTTGTTTACATCTAAAGCGACATGACTGACTGACGGAATATACACGTGCATTCAATGTCGAGAAATTATAATAATGACCAGGAGGTATAATGCAGAACCAGTCACTGTAACAATCTACACACATTTTTACAGAAATTAGCTTTCCATTGCACGCCCTGGTCATTATGATGTTTTTAAAATGAACCCCACCACATGAAAGATCACATGGAAATTAATATGTTTACCAAGTTTGAAGATGTTTGAGTAAATAAGAACTAAATAGCAAACTTTTGAAAATCACAAAAATAAGACAGTTCAATATGGATTGGCCGTCCCACTAAACCACACTGAGCTCTCTTATTTTTGTGATTTTTGAAAGCTCACCACCTCGTTAATATTCATCCAAACGTCACAAAAACTCAGTCATTCTCATACTCGGTCCCACTATTTTTTCGCTTACGAAATGGCTAAAGAGTTAACACCAATGGCGACACGAAAACACTAACGATAATATTACCTACAATGTATATAGCAACAACTTACAATTAACAGTAAGTGTAGCTGGAGATGATGTCAAATTGTTGACAGAGTTCTTTACCATACACCTGTACTCCCCCTGATCGACCCTCTTCACCCCGGTAAAGGTTAGTTTGCCTGGTGATGTGGTCGCCCTGGGATTACTAATAACGAATGGAGAATTATCCTTAAACCATGTGACGTTAGGAGTTGGCTGACCAATCACAGTACAATGCAGGGTAACGTTGTCGTTCTCAGTCACAGTTTGGGATGTTGGTGGCTGTTGAATCTCTGGTCCATCTACAAAGTGAAAAATTCAATAGATGAATATGGTTTTAAACAAATCCTTTAAACATCCACAATTCCCTCTTTTGCTCTGGCGAAGGGCTAACACTCGAAACGTCACTGCTACTCGCTTCCCACGGCGGTTAGCATACCTTACTCGACTTTCAGTTGATTATACCAGTGTTTAATTTCCCCGCTAACACAGCCCTACACTAGTTTTTACAGGAACTAGTTATCCACAGGAATGTAAAAACCGTTGGCTTCGTCTCCCAACACTTTCTCTTCATAAATGGTAATGTTAAAGAACATGTTGCGGTACTACAGCCTGCCCTTGTTATTTCTACCACCACGTCCTTGGGCAAGACGTCTGCTAGGCCACGCCCACACCTTCAGTTGTCACTCAGCCTTTCAAGTGGACATCTCAATAGGACATTTTCATTATGACGTCATTTTACTACAACTACCAGAATCCTTTTCAAATTCTCTTTCTCATTCATATTTTCAACTCCTTTGAGAATTCCAAGACAATGGTCCAAATCAATGGAACAAAAGACTCCGCGCAAAGAGTTCTGGTAGTTATAGTATGTGACGTCATAATGCAAACGTCCAGGAGCCCATAGCGTGCATCTCCCAGATTAGGTCTGTCCAACAGCAGAACAGATGATGTAGCTATTTTTAGCTTTGTGTTTCCCGGGAGAACAAACAAAGGCCGTCACTTTTAACCAATCAGGATGCGATCTCCGACTTTTGTTATCGCGTGAAATTCAAATCTAACACTTGAATGCTTAATGTCTAAAAGAACAGTAAAGAGTTTGTAAAGGCTTCTAAAACGCTATTGACAGGAATAACTGAGCAATCAGCTTCCTGCTGTTTACTTTTCAGCGACAGCAATTTAGGAGAAAACTGAAAGCCGGCTTACTTTGTTTACTGTTTTGAATTTGAAAAGTGAGAGAAAGGGGTATGAGCATTCCCTTTTACAGTGCAGGACCTTGTTTCAATAGCATGTCTCATAATTAATTAATATCGCTAATTAGCATATATAAGCAGGAGGACTAAGAATCCCCAATCCAAAACTAATAACTACCTTTAACCTCATTCTTTCTTGTAACAATTTCCAATATGGATAGCCTGTAACTCTGAAATGGTTTAGCCTCCTCCACAGGCATCTCTAGTTAGTAAGAAATAGTTTAGTAAGAAATAGTAAGGTTGGGAATCCTGTGGACTTGGGAAGACTGGGAACGAAAAGGAAGAAAACTAAGGGGAGGGGGAGGGGTCTCTCGCGCGCCCATATGTCCGGCCACAGGGTGACCGCTTTTTACTATTTCTTACTAACTAGAAATGTCTGCGGAAGAGGCTAAATGAACACGTGAATGTGTAGATATACTTCTCAAACTCATGAATAACAAATGAGATCAACAGCCAATCGGCTCATCCCATTTTGGTCAGGAAGTTGGATTTCGATACCCAATGAAACACCAGATCAAGATCGCTCCGGTTAGAGCAAGACACTCGAATTTTAATCAAGTAACAAGGATTACATCATAGATACGGCTTCACATGAATAGAAGTGAAGGAAAAGATGGAAATAGAAATCAGCCGTGTACGTAATCTATCTCGAACCTTTCACCTCATGAATACTTCCAACTTCTAGTCCTCTGTCCTGTTCACTACACTACTAGACACGTTTGTTGAAATGACGAACAGAAAATAACAATGACAAGCCTTGTGATCAATAATTATATGCATCACAATACCAGGCAAAACAACACTTCCTAATTATTTAAGAATACAGGTATTGTTTGAGAAGTCATTCTGCATGTTTGAAATAGTTCATCAACACCTCGAAAGTAATAAATCTCTCGGGGCTGCGTCTCTCGACATTAAATTGCTTTCTCGGTGTTTTGATACCATGGTCAAACGCTTGAACTCATTTTTGATATATAACATGAATTCTATAAGTCCGGAGATTCGTGATAATCGATTCAGCAAGATCTTAATAAAGAGGCACTCACAACCGTGATCCCACATTTGCTATTTCATTATGCTGCCATTATTCCATGGGCCTGCTCGTTACACCATCATGCATTGTTCTGTGCGACCACTACATGTACATGTACAGTAGCTATATATATTCAAAATGCTTGAATCTATATTTTCCATAAAGGAGAAAATGATGTACTAGGCACGTGAAGGATCATGGTTGAGTGGCTCTTTAATTAATTGTCAAAAACCTAGCTTATAAATATGTTATTCTAGTAGGTTTAATTGTAAATAAAGTACAGTGTCGGTTACGGAGCACACTGCAAAGATCTCTATGAATCGAAGTTGTTGCTGGTGAATTTAGTGTAGAATTTATAATATTTATTTACAAAACGTTTTATAATATCACTAATACAAAATGTCGTTTTGAATTACTATTTAGAAAATGTGTTTTCGGGTATTCTTCTGTATAAAGGTGTGGTCTAGACGTCACGGGCACTTTTTCCAGATCTGGTTACTAAAAATTATTACAGGCTGCTGGTTTAACTAATTTGCATGTCATTGTACTATTGTCATTTTCTTACAATAATTACATTTAAATAATGACAATAAACGAGTCAGACATTTCATTAGCCTACAATGCAGGGTTCTATTTGGCAATTGGGGAGCCGAGCTGTATTTGAATGAGGCCGGGAAAAATGTATCCTGTGAAAACAGCCGAAACTTTGCGCTCGGTCCAACGGATTTCTTTGGGGGAGTTTAGGAAGAATGGGACAAGGACAAAAAACGAGGGAGGGGGGAGGGGACAATGTTCTACCCAACACTCAAAATTACCTAACTCTAAAACGGACGCAACACACTTTAATACAACCCGAGTACAGGCTGCGTGCAGCATCGAGTTCTGTATCTATTACTTACAGTTTACAGTCAATGCAGCAGCACTCGATGTAACACTGCTAACCGAGTTATTCGCCGCACACTTGTAGCTTCCCTCATCACTCCTGTCCACTCTGGTAAAGATAAGTTTCCCTGGAGATACTGTGGCCCTGGAATTACTACCAACATCGAATGGTACCTCGTCTTTAAACCACGAGACATCAGGGGCAGGCTGACCAATCACAGGGCAGTTTATGGTAACGTTGGTATGTTCAATCACGGTTTGGGGTGATGGCTGTTGTGTTATCTCAGGCCCATCTGTGTGTCAAATTGACAAAAAATAATCAAAAAGTAACCCTTATCAAATTTAAGTTTATAAAACCCTGTCACAATATATATGTTGGCAGTTTGGAAATTTTTGGTTTTCCAGAGAATACAAATGCATGTAACAAACTTCAACAAAGATGTTTATGCTAAAGGTATTCTTCATAGTTCCATTTTGTATGATATATAAACACCTAAATAACCTGTAAAATGTATTTTATTCAGAACTTCAACCACAACTTCAGGAATGAGCTATTATCACTGACGTTCTGACATTTTTTAAATGAAGTTTTCAGCCAATCACAAACGAGATTGCCACTTGAAAATGTAAACGGCTCTGAGCGAGTGAACAAGCGATGAATGTAGACATTGAAGGCTCCTAAATAGACTAGCGCTGAATTTCCGTGAAATAGAAAACCCGCCAATCTTAAAAGAAATTCTCGACACAGAGTTCGAAATTAGGCCCGCGCATTCGCACAACGGAGGTACACTTTTAGAAATTCGAGTAAAATTTCACGACAACTAGTAACTGTTGCTAGTAGAATTATAGTGAACTATTTGTTTCTGTTATTTGTTGCTAGTCGATCAGACAATGTTGCTAGTAATAATTAGTGACAACTAGCAACAGTTTCTAGTGTTATCTTCCTGTAATTTCAACCCCTGTAGACGTGTCGTCTGCAGCTAGCTCCGTTTCTTTTAATTACCTTTCACTGTGTAAACTAGTAGAGGTAAAGTGTTCATTTAAGGTGTCTCGATCGAAGCTCCGTAGCCACTTTGCCAATTTAAACAATTTGTCATAACTTTGAAGGTTTTTGCTTGATTCTGCTAACATTTTCACAAACAGTACATAATTTATTAATATAACTGATAATGTCGAAATCTTGACCTGATCACACATACTAATGACGTAATTGTGACGTCAGTCAACACCACTTTTTTGACATTTTGAGCCATTACTCGAAATCTAGTCGAACGATTTTTTCAAACAACTGGAAACTGTACATTATTCCATGGGCCTCCTCGTTACACCATCATGCATTGTTCTGTGCGACCACTACATGTACATGTACATGTACAGTAGCTATATATATTCAAAATGCTTGAATCTATATTTTCCATAAAGGAGAAAATGATGTACTAGGCACGTGAAGGATCATGGTTGAGTGGCTCTTTAATTAATTGTCAAAAACCTAGCTTATAAATAAGTTATTCTAGTAGGTTTAATTGTAAATAAAGTACAGTGTCGGTTACCGAGCACACTGCAAAGATCTCTATGAAGTTGTTGCTGGTGAATTTAGTGTAGAATTTATAATATTTATTTACAAAACGTTTTATAATATCACTAATACAAAATGTCGTTTTTAATTACTATTTAGAAAATGTGTTTTCGGGTATTCTTCTGTCTAAAGGTGTGGTCTAGACGTCACGGGCACTTTTTCCAGATCTGGTTACTAAAAATTATTACAGGCTGCTGGTTTAACTAATTTGCATGTCATTGTACTATTGTCATTTTCTTAGAATAATAACATTTAATTAATGACGATAAACGAGTCAGACATTTCATTAGCCTACAATGCAGGGTTCTATTTGGCAATTGGGGAGCCGAGCTGTATTTGAATGAGGCCGGGAAAAATGTATCCTGTGAAAACAGCCGAAACTTTGCGCTCGGTCCAACGGATTTCTTTGGGGGAGTTTAGGAAGAATGGGACAAGGACAAAAAACGAGGGAGGGGGGAGGGGACAATGTTCTACCCAACACTCAAAATTACCTAACTCTAAAACGGACGCAACACACTTTAATACAACCCGAGTACAGGCTGCGTGCAGCATCGAGTTCTGTATCTATTACTTACAGTTTACAGTCAATGCAGCAGCACTCGATGTAACACTGCTAACCGAGTTATTCGCCGCACACTTGTAGCTTCCCTCATCACTCCTGTCCACTCTGGTAAAGATAAGTTCCCCTGGAGATACTGTGGCCCTGGAATTACTACCAACATCGAATGGTACCTCGTCCTTAAACCACGAGACATCAGGGGCAGGCTGACCAATCACAGGGCAGTTTATGGTAACGTTGGTATGTTCAATCACGGTTTGGGGTGATGGCTGTTGTGTTATCTCAGGCCCATCTGTGTGTCAAATTGACAAAAAATAATCAAAAAGTAACCCTTATCAAATTTAAGTTTATAAAACCCTGTGACAATATATATGTTGGCAGTTTGGAAATTTTTGGTTTTCCAGAGAATACTAATGCATGTAACAAACTTCAACAAAGATGTTTATGCTAAAGGTATTCTTCATAGTTCCATTTTGTATGATATATAAACACCTAAATAACCTGTAAAATGTATTTTATTCAGAACTTCAACCACAACTTCAGGAATGAGCTATTATCACTGACGTTCTGACATTTTTTAAATGAAGTTTTCAGCCAATCACAAACGAGATTGCCACTTGAAAATGTAAACGGCTCTGAGCGAGTGAACAAGCGATGAATGTAGACATTGAAGGCTCCTAAATAGACTAGCGCTGAATTTCCGTGAAATAGAAAACCCGCCAATCTTAAAAGAAATTCTCGACACAGAGTTCGAAATTAGGCCCGCGCATTCGCACAACGGAGGTACACTTTTAGAAATTCGAGTAAAATTTCACGACAACTAGTAACTGTTGCTAGTAGAATTATAGTGAACTATTTGTTTCTGTTATTTGTTGCTAGTCGATCAGACAATGTTGCTAGTAATAATTAGTGACAACTAGCAACAGTTTCTAGTGTTATCTTCCTGTAATTTCAACCCCTGTAGACGTGTCGTCTGCAGCTAGCTCCGTTTATTTTAATTACCTTTCACTGTGTAAACTAGTAGAGGTAAAGTGTTCATTTAAGGTGTCTCGATCGAAGCTCCGTAGCCACTTTGCCAATTTAAACAATTTGTCATAACTTTGAAGGTTTTTGCTTGATTCTGCTAACAGTTTCACAAACAGTACATAATTTATTAATATAACTGATAATGTCGAAATCTTGACCTGATCACATATACTAATGACGTAATTGTGACGTCAGTCAACACCACTTTTTTGACATTTTGAAACATTACTCGAAATCTAGTCGAACGATTTTTTCAAACAACTGGAAACTGTACAAACTTGTAACACACGACGCACACAGTGCAAAGTTTATCAAAATCCCTTGGGCGGAAGTTGGCGAAAACTTGGGCTATGAAGTTCTAACCTTACTAACGTTGTAATAGTTGAAAGGACCGTAGCCTTCTGTCAATAGAAGTGATTATAATCCAAACTAATTAAATGTACCTCCAAAGCTAACTAAATCTTGATGCTAACTACAATTGTGCTAGGAAAAACAGAAAACAAGTTGTGAATATTTCTTTCGAGAGAGTAAAAAGTCGAAACATGGCAAAAACCTTAAAATCTACAAATTTCAGGTTAAAAAAAAAACGCTCCAGAAGAGTTTCTAGAAGTTTTTGAGCATTAAATTCAATTTTTCATAACAATAATGCACCAAACCTATCGCTAAATATCTACAATTGGAGATATAATTTTTCAAAGAGAAGCACACCAGAGCCGAGTGTTTGGATAGTGCTTTGTTTACATCTAAAGCGACATGACTGACTGACGGAATATACACGTGCATTCAATGTCGAGAAATTATAATAATGACCAGGAGGTACAATGCAGAACCAGTCACTGTAACAATCTACACACATTTTTACAGAAATTAGCTTTCCATTGCACGCCCTGGTCATTATGATGTTTTTAAAATGAACCCCACCACATGAAAGATCACATGGAAATTAATATGTTTACCGAGTTTGAAGATGTTTGAGTAAATAAGAACTAAATAGCAAGCTTTTGAAAATCACAAAAATAAGACAGTTCAATATGGATTGGCCGTCCCACTAAACCACACTGAGCTCTCTTATTTTTGTGATTTTTGAAAGCTCACCACCTCGTTAATATTCATCCAAACGTCACAAAAACTCAGTCATTCTCATACTCGGTCCCACTATTTTTTCGCTTACGAAATGGCTAAAGAGTTAACACCAATGGCGACACGAAAACACTAACGATAATATTACCTACAATGTATATAGCAACAACTTACAATTAACAGTAAGTGTAGCTGGAGATGATGTCAAATTGTTGACAGAGTTCTTTACCATACACCTGTACTCCCCCTGATCGACCCTCTTCACCCCGGTAAAGGTTAGTTTGCCTGGTGATGTGGTCGCCCTGGGATTACTAATAACGAATGGAGAATTATCCTTAAACCATGTGACGTTAGGAGTTGGCTGACCAATCACAGTACAATGCAGGGTAACGTTGTCGTTCTCAGTCACAGTTTGGGATGTTGGTGGCTGTTGAATCTCTGGTCCATCTACAAAGTGAAAAATTCAATAGATGAATATGGTTTTAAACAAATCCTTTAAACATCCACAATTCCCTCTTTTGCTCTGGCGAAGGGCTAACACTCGAAACGTCACTGCTACTCGCTTCCCACGGCGGTTAGCATACCTTACTCGACTTTCAGTTGATTATACCAGTGTTTAATTTCCCCGCTAACACAGCCCTACACTAGTTTTTACAGGAACTAGTTATCCACAGGAATGTAAAAACCGTTGGCTTCGTCTCCCAACACTTTCTCTTCATAAATGGTAATGTTAAAGAACATGTTGCGGTACTACAGCCTGCCCTTGTTATTTCTACCACCACGTCCTTGGGCAAGACGTCTGCTAGGCCACGCCCACACCTTCAGTTGTCACTCAGCCTTTCAAGTGGACATCTCAATAGGACATTTTCATTATGACGTCATTTTACTACAACTACCAGAATCCTTTTCAAATTCTCTTTCTCATTCAGATTTTCAACTCCTTTGAGAATTCCAAGACAATGGTCCAAATCAATGGAACAAAAGACTCCGCGCAAAGAGTTCTGGTAGTTGTAGTATGTGACGTCATAATGCAAACGTCCAGGAGCCCAAAGCGTGCATCTCCCAGATTAGGTCTGTCCAACAGCAGAACAGATGATGTAGCTATTTTTAGCTTTGTGTTTCCCGGGAGAACAAACACAGGCCGTCACTTTTAACCAATCAGGATGCGATCTCCGACTTTTGTTATCGCGTGAAATTCAAATCTAACACTTGAATGCTTAATGTCTAAAAGAACAGTAAAGAGTTTGTAAAGGCTTCTAAAACGCTATTGACAGGAATAACTGAGCAACCAGCTTCCTGCTGTTTACTTTTCAGCGACAGCAATTTAGGAGAAAACTGAAAGCCGGCTTACTTTGTTTACTGTTTTGAATTTGAAAAGTGAGAGAAAGGGGTATGAGCATTCCCTTTTACAGTGCAGGACCTTGTTTCAATAGCATGTCTCATAATTAATTAATATCGCTAATTAGCATATATAAGCAGGAGGACTAAGAATCCCCAATCCAAAACTAATAACTACCTTTAACCTCATTCTTTCTTGTAACAATTTCCAATATGGATAGCCTGTAACTCTGAAATGGTTTAGCCTCCTCCACAGGCATCTCTAGTTAGTAAGAAATAGTTTAGTAAGAAATAGTAAGGTTGGGAATCCTGTGGACTTGGGAAGACTGGGAACGAAAAGGAAGAAAACTAAGGGGAGGGGGAGGGGTCTCTCGCGCGCCCATATGTCCGGCCACAGGGTGACCGCTTTTTACTATTTCTTACTAACTAGAAATGTCTGCGGAAGAGGCTAAATGAACACGTGAATGTGTAGATATACTTCTCAAACTCATGAATAACAAATGAGATCAACAGCCAATCGGCTCATCCCATTTTGGTCAGGAAGTTGGATTTCGATACCCAATGAAACACCAGATCAAGATCGCTCCGGTTAGAGCAAGACACTCGAATTTTAATCAAGTAACAAGGATTACATCATAGATACGGCTTCACATGAATAGAAGTGAAGGAAAAGATGGAAATAGAAATCAGCCGTGTACGTAATCTATCTCGAACCTTTCACCTCATGAATACTTCCAACTTCTAGTCCTCTGTCCTGTTCACTACACTACTAGACACGTTTGTTGAAATGACGAACAGAAAATAACAATGACAAGCCTTGTGATCAATAATTATATGCATCACAATACCAGGCAAAACAACACTTCCTAATTATTTAAGAATACAGGTATTGTTTGAGAAGTCATTCTGCATGTTTGAAATAGTTCATCAACACCTCGAAAGTAATAAATCTCTCGGGGCTGCGTCCCTCGACATTAAATTGCTTTCTCGGTGTTTTGATACCATGGTCAAACGCTTGAACTCATTTTTGATATATAACATGAATTCTATAAGTCCGGAGATTCGTGATAATCGATTCAGCAAGATCTTAATAAAGAGGCACTCACAACCGTGATCCCACATTTGCTATTTCATTATGCTGCCATTATTCCATGGGCCTGCTCGTTACACCATCATGCATTGTTCTGTGCGACCACTACATGTACATGTACAGTAGCTATATATATTCAAAATGCTTGAATCTATATTTTCCATAAAGGAGAAAATGATGTACTAGGCACGTGAAGGATCATGGTTGAGTGGCTCTTTAATTAATTGTCAAAAACCTAGCTTATAAATATGTTATTCTAGTAGGTTTAATTGTAAATAAAGTACAGTGTCGGTTACGGAGCACACTGCAAAGATCTCTATGAATCGAAGTTGTTGCTGGTGAATTTAGTGTAGAATTTATAATATTTATTTACAAAACGTTTTATAATATCACTAATACAAAATGTCGTTTTGAATTACTATTTAGAAAATGTGTTTTCGGGTATTCTTCTGTATAAAGGTGTGGTCTAGACGTCACGGGCACTTTTTCCAGATCTGGTTACTAAAAATTATTACAGGCTGCTGGTTTAACTAATTTGCATGTCATTGTACTATTGTCATTTTCTTACAATAATTACATTTAAATAATGACAATAAACGAGTCAGACATTTCATTAGCCTACAATGCAGGGTTCTATTTGGCAATTGGGGAGCCGAGCTGTATTTGAATGAGGCCGGGAAAAATGTATCCTGTGAAAACAGCCGAAACTTTGCGCTCGGTCCAACGGATTTCTTTGGGGGAGTCTAGGAAGAATGGGACAAGGACAAAAAACGAGGGAGGGGGGAGGGGACAATGTTCTACCCAACACTCAAAATTACCTGACTCTAAAACGGACGCAACACACTTTAATACAACCCGAGTACAGGCTGCGTGCAGCATCGAGTTCTGTATCTATTACTTACAGTTTACAGTCAATGCAGCAGCACTCGATGTAACACTGCTAACCGAGTTATTCGCCGCACACTTGTAGCTTCCCTCATCACTCCTGTCCACTCTGGTAAAGATAAGTTCCCCTGGAGATACTGTGGCCCTGGAATTACTACCAACATCGAATGGTACCTCGTCCTTAAACCACGAGACATCAGGGACAGGCTGACCAATCACAGGGCAGTTTATGGTAACGTTGGTATGTTCAATCACGGTTTGGGGTGATGGCTGTTGTGTTATCTCAGGCCCATCTGTGTGTCAAATTGACAAAAAATAATCAAAAAGTAACCCTTATCAAATTTAAGTTTATAAAACCCTGTCACAATATATATGTTGGCAGTTTGGAAATTTTTGGTTTTCCAGAGAATACTAATGCATGTAACAAACTTCAACAAAGATGTTTATGCTAAAGGTATTCTTCATAGTTCCATTTTGTATGATATATAAACACCTAAATAACCTGTAAAATGTATTTTATTCAGAACTTCAACCACAACTTCAGGAATGAGCTATTATCACTGACGTTCTGACATTTTTTAAATGAAGTTTTCAGCCAATCACAAACGAGATTGCCACTTGAAAATGTAAACGGCTCTGAGCGAGTGAACAAGCGATGAATGTAGACATTGAAGGCTCCTAAATAGACTAGCGCTGAATTTCCGTGAAATAGAAAACCCGCCAATCTTAAAAGAAATTCTCGACACAGAGTTCGACTCGCTGATCACCCCTCAGCCAGTAAACACTCGCTGCTGGTTTCCCTTCATACACACATTTCAATATCACATTCTGGTGTTCAGTGATTAGAGTTGTGCTCTTGGGGTGAGTTAGAATCTTGGCTGGGTCTGAAAAATTAATTAGTACTCAATTTAAGTACAATAACAAAAAAAACATGGCAGAGACAAACTTTGTGAATAAGGTCTAGTGGCTTTTGCATGAAACAGTCACGTGTTGATATAGTCGCTATCACTTCAATAACCATGCAATAACTTAATTTGTACTTACAGTTGACTGTCAGTTTTCCAGGATAGGAAATGACACTGCTGATGTTGTTCGTTGCATTGCAGGTATAGATTCCTTCATCTTCCCTCTTTAAATTAGTTATTCGGAGACTGTTAGAAGGTGAAGCAATGGTGAATCTTGACAGTGCAGTTGTATCAAGGCGTTGGCCATCTCTCCTCCATTTGACTGGTGTAGGTGATGGAACTCCTTCCACAGTACAATTGAGTACCACACTTTGCCCTTCTAGCTTTGTAATATTTTCTGGATGTGTCCTAATGTTTGGTCCATCTGAAAAAAGAAATTAGTCAATGTCTATAATTAAATGAATTATGAGTACATGTGTGAACAACATTCATTTTATTGTGATATTACATGAATATATAATAGTATTGTACCTAAACACTTACTTTAAAACTTCATGTAATGGCGAAACTTAAAGGTCACATCGATGTTGGTCACTTTTACTCAACCTCACTTAACATTGTACTTCCCATCTATGCAGTACAGTGCATTGTATAAAGCGAATCTAAATCATAATAAATGATGGTGCTTGCCTTCAGCTCACTTGCAGATACAGTATGATAATATTGAGATGAAGTGTCAACAAATTACAAGTATACTTATAATATACACACACATTGTACTTCTATAACATGTTGCACTCCGAATTCACCAATTGGTTTAGGCCATAATATATCTCAATACCAAAGTATCTAAAAGCTAATTTGTATGCAGCGGGAAACATTTTTCCCTATAAGGGCTGCATACCCATATAAGGGTGTCCCAACCAATAAGGAAGCATGCCACCTCTACCTCGGCGGCCATTTTCACTTTGCATTGATAGTGAATGTTCTACAATTCAAAGCTCTTCATAATGCACTTGGAATCCGTTAATCCTGTGGAAAATGAGAGGCCTACGGGCTCTAAACACTCCGGAAATTCACCAGCATCCCCAAGGGGATCGCAAAATGGTGATAATCCTGTTGAGGAAGGCGAGCTCGCTAACGAAGGTAGTCAGTTGAGCTTGAGAGACGTGCGCTTGTCCATGCACGGTTACACGATTCCTCAAAAGGAAACTCCAGGGAGAAAGAGGTCTTCTCCTTCGAGACAGCTACCTGGGCTTAGTGTACAGGCCCAAGCGTGTTTTCTGCTGATAGAGAAGGCGAACCGAAAGACAAAATTTCAAGGCTATCTCGCTCTCTGTCAACAACTGACAAAACAGGCCATTGTATGTGGAATATTGACAAGGATCTTAAGGAGATTATTGATATATATTTTCGTTCATGTATGGACGATAAGACTCACTCAGAACTGGCAAAGCAGTTCCCAAAGCCTAATGTACCAGCTTTGCACGTCGCCGAACTGGATAAATGGCTAATCCTTATTCAGGGAAAACAATCCCTCTCAAGCCTTCGGTGGGAGCAAGACCTCCAGATGACGGAGAGAAACTTCATGGATGCGTCAGGCCCACTTTGCATCCTTCTCCAACACCTGAAAACGAACCCTCAGGGTTTACAGGTGGACGAGGCAATCAATCTCATCCTCAAAAGCCTTCGTTTACTGGGCCATGGCGTGGCCTCAGTTAATAAACAGAGACGTGTAGATATTATAAAATCTAGTCACATAACAGATATTACGGAGCTGACTAAACATTCAGATCCAAAGCAGACATACCTGTTTGGGGAATCCAAGGCCAAAGAATTGAACTTTGTAGGGGAGTTAGCAGACAAAGTTTCAAAGGCAATCAATTGCAAACCGCCAATTAAAAGACCCTTTGGCTTTGACAACAAGAGAAAGACACCTAAGGTCTCTTCCTTCTCAGGACCCAGCACTCAAGGTACCTCTTCTGACAGGGCCTGGAACCCCAGAGGTGGAAACAATGTAAACCGTGGAACAAAGCCTTATTTTAATAACCAGCCTTTTCGGAAAGGCCCCTTCCAAGGAAAGCCTTACTTGGGAGGGAAAGGCCAAAGGCAGCCGTACAGATACCAAACAAACAGTCAATCACTCAGGGACACGAGCAAGCCCTACAACCACACCAAATAAAGGTAAGCCTTATTGCTGGAAACAGCCCTTTTCTATTCTCAAACATACCAGATGCACAAATCGGTCCAAGGTCTGGAAGGCTAAGAAATTTCCTCCCAAACTGGGAGCTGCTAACATCAGACCACTGGACCCTAGATGCAGTAAAAGGATACAAATTAGAGCTGATAGGCCATCCTGTTCAGGACAGGCCACCAAAGCCACCCTGTTTAGATGCCAACCAGTCTGCTCTAATCAGGGAGGAAATTGCTTCATTGCTAAAGAAACAAGCTATAGCAAAAATTCCTCATCCAGAGAGAAACCATTATTTCAGCAACCTATTTCTGGTGGAGAAAAAGGGGGGAGGCCAGCGACCAGTTATCAACCTTTCTTGTCTCAACACCTTTGTAAAATACCATCATTTCAAAATGGAAGACTTGAAAGTTGTGTCAGACCTTCTGAGGCCACAAGATTACATGTGCAAAATAGACTTGAAAGATGCCTATTTTGCAGTGCCAATCCACCTATCCCACCAGAAGTACCTTTGCTTTCAGTTTCAGAAACACCTTTTACAGAGTCTAGGGTTCATTGTAAACATGGACAAATCTATTCTCTCCCCTTTGCAGACAATGGCATTCCTAGGAGTAATTGTCGACTCAAGAAACATGAACTTCTACTTACCAAACAGCAAGGTCTCAAACATCAGGAGGGAATGCAAAAGCCTGGTAAGTTCTCAGTTTGCTTCCCTATCAAACCTAGCTCATATCATAGGCAAACTTACAGAACTAAAGCTGCAGTGTTTCAGGCCCCTCTGCATTACAGGGCTTTCCAGCAACTGAAAAATGCATTGCAGAGCCAGGGGAAATCCCTCCATCAGAAGGACAAACTAGACCAGGAGAGTCTGTCCGATCTAATCTGGTGGTTCCAGAACCTAGAAACAGCCAATTCGAGACCAATAAAGCCTCTGCTCCCAGATATTGTGATCCAGTCAGATGCTTCCAGGTCAGGCTGGGGGGCAGGTTGCAACAGAGTAGAAACGAGAGGGGTGTGGTCCCTGAACGAGACACCCCTTCACATCAACTGTCTAGAGCTTCTAGCAGCCTCTTGGGCTATCCAGGCATTTACAAAAGATCAGTACGATATCCATGTCCTAATTCAGATGGACAATACCACAGCCATTGCATATGTGAACAAAATGGGTGGAGCCAAGAAAGGCCCTCTAGACAAACATGCTCGCAAACTTTGAGAGTGGTGTCTGCCCCGCAGGATCACATTACGAGCAGAACACATTCCGGGTCGTCTGAACATTATTGCAGATGCAGAATCGAGGGCAAAGCCAGACTCAGCAGACTGGAAACTGAACAAAGGGGTATTCAAAACCCTGAACCAGGCATTTGGTACCTTTACGGTAGACCTTTTTGCCAACAAGAACAACAAACAACTGCAGAGGTTCTACAGTTACCTCCCAGACCCAGAAGCCGAGCAGTTCGATGCCCTGTCACAACCGTGGAAACAGAAGAACAGTTATGCGTTCCCCCCTTTCAACCTAATAAGCAAATGCTTAAGAAAGGTCCACAACGAGAATACATCCCTATTGATTATATGCCCAATCTGGCCAAATCAACCATGGTACCCACACTTGTTGAACCTGTTGATAGACAACCCAATGTTTATCAGTCCCAGGCCGAGGCTACTATTGAATCCAATAGGTCAGGAGCACCCACTAGTGGTAAACAGATCACTCCAACTAGCAGGTTGGAAGGTCTCATGAATCACTTCTCTACAGAAGGCATATCAAGCGAGGCAGAAAATATTCTCCTCTCTTCCCAGAGACGCTCAACACAGACTCAGTACAGCTCCTGTTGGTCCAAATGGTCTATCTGGAGTAGCCAACGACAGGTTGATCCATTTCAACCTGATGTGAAAGATGTTGTTCATTTTCTCACCGAGCTGTTCAAACAGGGCAAACAGTATGCTACTAGCAATACTTATAGGTCTGCCATAAGCTCCACAGTACCTCCATTAAATGGGTCTCCAGTTGGCCAACACCAACTAGTGTGTAAATTCATGAAGGGGTTTTTAACAAGAGACCTACTAAACCACGCTACACATCTACCTGGGATGTTGCTATAGTCACTACATTTCTTGTCAAACTCCCTATGAATACCGAGCTTAGTCTGAAAGTTCTCACAAAGAAGTGTGCCATGCTCCTGATACTTTCAAGTGCAAAGCGTCAGTCTGACCTTCAGGCTATAGACTTAACTTTCATGAAAACTATTCCAGAGGGTGTGGAATTTAAAATTCCAGGTTTAACAAAGACACGAACCCCTGGTAAAGAACTTGTGTTTTTCTTTCCAGCTTTGCCAAAGAAGCCTCAACTTTGCCCAGTGGCTTGTTTACAGGAATATGTTAAGAGAACTAACCCTCTTAGATTACCAGGAGCTAATAATTGTCAAGCCTTATTCCTGTCTACTCAAAAGCCCCATACTCCAATATCTTCCACTTCCATTGGTAGATGGCTGAAACAGGTCATGGACGAGGCAGGAGTAAATACTGTTGTATTTAAGGCACACTCAAGCAGAGGTGCATCATCATCAGCAGCCAAGCAAAGAGGGGTGTCAATACAAGACATCCTTAAAGCTGCTGACTGGTCAAGAGAATCCACTTTCAACCGGTTCTATTATCGCCCGCAATACACTGGTTCGTTTGGCAATGTAGTCCTTACTTACATGTAGGTCAGTAGCTACGCACGTAACCAATTAGTGAATTCGGAGTACAACATGTTATAGAATTGTAGATTGTGCCAGGCTACATAGTAGCTGAAGTACAATCAGAATTCTATTAAAGTTGCATGAAGAATTCACTAATGCCCATCCCTGCCCACCCGCTATTATGTTGACCACATTGCCAAATACTATTATATCAGGACGGTAACATATTTGTTTCCGTTTTCTCTCAGATCAGACCATGAAGCTTCCTACCAATTGTCAGAAGACAAGAGTCTAACATTAACACATGCTGAAGTTTATTAAATAAAGTTGCATTATTAAGCTCTTTCTTTTTATTATATTTATATATATATTTTTTCAACTGTATAAGCAAAGCTCAAATGGCCGCCGAGGTAGAGGTGGCATGCTTCCTTATTGGTTGGGACACCCTTATATGGGTATGCAGCCCTTATAGGGAACAATGTTTCCCGCTGCATACAAATTAGCTTTTAAATACTTTGGTATTGAGATATATTATGGCCAAAACCAATTAGTGAATTCTTCGTGCAACTTTAATAGAATTCTGATTCTACTTCAGCTACTGTGTAGCCTGGCACAATCTACAATCCTTTGCGGAGATTCGTGATAATCGATTCAGCAAGATCTTAATAAAGAGGCACTCACAACCGTGATCCCACATTTGCTATTTCATTATGCTGCCATTATTCCATGGGCCTGCTCGTTACACCATCATGCATTGTTCTGTGCGACCACTACATGTACATGTACAGTAGCTATATATATTCAAAATGCTTGAATCTATATTTTCCATAAAGGAGAAAATGATGTACTAGGCACGTGAAGGATCATGGTTGAGTGGCTCTTTAATTAATTGTCAAAAACCTAGCTTATAAATAAGTTATTCTAGTAGGTTTAATTGTAAATAAAGTACAGTGTCGGTTACGGAGCACACTGCAAAGATCTCTATGAAGTTGTTGCTGGTGAATTTAGTGTAGAATTTATAATATTTATTTACAAAACGTTTTATAATATCACTAATACAAAATGTCGTTTTTAATTACTATTTAGAAAATGTGTTTTCGGGTATTCTTCTGTCTAAAGGTGTGGTCTAGACGTCACGGGCACATTTTCCAGATCTGGTTACTAAAAATTATTACAGGCAGCTGGTTTAACTAATTTGCATGTCATTGTACTATTGTCATTTTCTTAGAATAATAACATTTAAATAATGACGATAAACGAGTCAGACATTTCATTAGCCTACAATGCAGGGTTCTATTTGGCAATTGGGGAGCCGGGCTGTATTTGAACGAGGCCGGGAAAAATTTATCCTGTGAAAACAGTGGAATCTTTGTGCTCGGTCCAACGGATTTCTTTGGGGGAGTCTAGGAAGAATGGGACAAGGACAAAAAACGAGGGAGGGGGGAGGGGACAATGTTCTACCCAACACTCAAAATTACCTGACTCTAAAACGGACGCAACACACTTTAATACAACCCGAGTACAGGCTGCGTGAAGCATCGAGTTCTGTATCTATTACTTACAGTTTACAGTCAATGCAGCAGCACTCGATGTAACACTGCTAACCGAGTTATTCGCCGCACACTTGTAGCTTCCCTCATCACTCCTGTCCACTCTGGTAAAGATAAGTTTCCCTGGAGATACTGTGGCCCTGGAATTACTACCAACATCGAATGGTACCTCGTCTTTAAACCACGAGACATCAGGGGCAGGCTGACCAATCACAGGGCAGTTTATGGTAACATTGGTATGTTCAATCACGGTTTGGGGTGATGGCTGTTGTGTTATCTCAGGCCCGTCTGCGTGTCAAATTGACAAAAAAATTATCAAAAAGTAACCCTTATCAAATTTAAGTTTATAAAACCCTGTGACAATATATATGTTGGCAGTTTGGAAATTTTTGGTTTTCCAGAGAATACTAATGCATGTAACAAACTTCAACAAAGATGTTTATTCTAAAGGTATTCTTCATAGTTCCATTTTGTATGATATATAAACACCGAAATAACCTGTAAAATGTATTTTATTCAGAACTTCAACCACAACTTCAGGTATGAGCTATTATCACTGACGTTCTGACATTTTTTAAATGAAGTTTTCAGCCAATCAGAAACGAGATTGGCACTTGAAAATGTAAACGGCTCTGAGCGAGTGAACAAGCGATGAATGTAGACATTGAAATCTCCTAAATAGACTAGCGCTGAATTTCCGTGAAATAGAAAACCCGCCAATCTTAAAAGAAATTCTCGACACAGATTTCGAAATTAGGCCCGCGCATTCGCACAACGGAGGTACACTTTTAGAAATTCGAGTAAAATTTCACGACAACTAGTAACTGTTGCTAGTAGAATTATAGTGAACTATTTGTTTCTGTTATTTGTTGCTAGTGGATCAGACAATGTTGCTAGTAATAATTAGTGTCAACTAGCAACAGTTTCTAGTGTTATCTTCCTGTAATTTCAACCCCTGTAGACGTGTCGTCTGCAGCTAGCTCCGTTTCTTTTAATTACCTTTCACTGTGTAAACTAGTAGAGGTAAAGTGTTCATTTAAGGTGTCTCGATCGAAGCTCCGTAGCCACTTTGCCAATTTAAACAATTTGTCATAACTTTTAAGGTTTTTGCTTGATTCTGCTAACATTTTCACAAACAGTACATAATTTATTAATATAACTGATAATGTCGAAATCTTGACCTGATCACACATACTAATGACGTAATTGTGACGTCAGTCAACACCACTTTTTTGACATTTTGAGCCATTACTCGAAATCTAGTCGAACGATTTTTTCAAACAACTGGAAACTGTACAAACTTGTAACACACGACGCACACAGTGCAAAGTTTATCAAAATCCCTTGGGCGGAAGTTGGCGAAAACTTGGGCTATGAAGTTCTAACCTTACTAACGTTGTAATAGTTGAAAGGACCGTAGCCTTCTGTCAATAGAAGTGATTAGAATCCAAACTAATTAAATGTACCTCCAAAGCTAACTAAATCTTGATGCTATAACTACAATTGTGCTAGGAAAAACAGAAAACAAGTTGTGAATATTTCTTTCGAGAGAGTAAAAAGTCGAAACATGGCAAAAACCTTAAAATCTACAAATTTCAGGTTAAAAAAAAAAACGCTCCAGAACAGTTTCTAGAAGTTTTTGAGCATTAAATTCAATTCTTCATAACAATAATGCACCAAATCCTATCGCTAAATATCTACAATTGGAGATATAATTTTTCAAAGAGAAGCACACCAGAGCCGAGTGTTTGGATAGTGCTTTGTTTACATCTAAAGCGACATGACTGACTGACGGAATATACACGTGCATTCAATGTCGAGAAATTATAATAATGACCAGGAGGTACAATGCAGAACCAGTCACTGTAACAATCTACACACATTTTTACAGAAATTAGCTTTCCATTGCACGCCCTGGTCATTATGATGTTTTTAAAATGAACCCCACCACATGAAAGATCACATGGAAATTAATATGTTTACCGAGTTTGAAGATGTTTGAGTAAATAAGAACTAAATAGCAAGCTTTTGAAAATCACAAAAATAAGACAGTTCAATATGGATTGGCCGTCCCACTAAACCACACTGAGCTCTCTTATTTTTGTGATTTTTGAAAGCTCACCATCTCGTTAATATTCATCCAAACGTCACAAAAACTCAGTCATTCTCATACTCGGTCCCACTAATTTTTCGCTTACGAAATGGCTAAAGAGTTAACACCAATGGCGACACGAAAACACTAACGATAATATTACCTACAATGTATATAGCAACAACTTACAATTAACAGTAAGTGTAGCTGGAGATGATGTCAAATTGTTGACAGAGTTCTTTACCATACACCTGTACTCCCCCTGATCGACCCTCTTCACCCCTGTAAAGGTTAGTTTGCCTGGTGATGTGGTCGCCCTGGGATTACTAATAACGAATGGAGAATTATCCTTAAACCATGTGACGTTAGGAGTTGGCTGACCAATCACAGTACAATGCAGGGTAACGTTGTCGTTCTCAGTCACAGTTTGGGATGTTGGTGGCTGTTGAATCTCTGGTCCATCTACAAAGTGAAAAATTCAATAGATGAATATGGTTTTAAACAAATCCTTTAAACATCCACAATTCCCTCTTTTGCTCTGGCGAAGGGCTAACACTCGAAACGTCACTGCTACTCGCTTCCCACGGCGGTTAGCATACCTTACTCGACTTTCAGTTGATTATACCAGTGTTTAATTTCCCCGCTAACACAGCCCTACACTAGTTTTTACAGGAACTAGTTATCCACAGGAATGTAAAAACCGTTGGCTTCGTCTCCCAACACTTTCTCTTCATAAATGGTAATGTTAAAGAACATGTTGCGGTACTACAGCCTGCCCTTGTTATTTCTACCACCACGTCCTTGGGCAAGACGTCTGCTAGGCCACGCCCACACCTTCAGTTGTCACTCAGCCTTTCAAGTGGACATCTCAATAGGACATTTTCATTATGACGTCATTTTACTACAACTACCAGAATCCTTTTCAAATTCTCTTTCTCATTCAGATTTTCAACTCCTTTGAGAATTCCAAGACAATGGTCCAAATCAATGGAACAAAAGACTCCGCGTAAACAGTTCTGGTAGTTGTAGTATGTGACGTCATAATGCAAACGTCCAGGAGCCCATAGCGTGCATCTCCCAGATTAGGTCTGTCCAACAGCAGAACAGATGATGTAGCTATTTTTAGCTTTGTGTTTCCCGGGAGAACAAACAAAGGCCGTCACTTTTAACCAATCAGGATGCACTGAAAAATTGTAATTAACACGGTTCAAACTGCTAAAAATACTAAAGCGCAAGAGAACACGAGACAACGTAATTGCATACCAGAACTTCGCGACTATAAATACCCACATCGTCTACTGTTCTGTGGGCGCTACCCATAACATGCGTACGCTCCTGGTAATGGGCTCCTGAAACGTCATATTCAAAGCTCTGCATACAACATGTGATGCTCCGCTTGTGCGATCTCCGACTTTTGTTATCGCGTGAAATTCAAATCTAACACTTGAATGCTTAATGTCTAAAAGAACAGTAAAGAGTTTGTAAACGCTTCTAAAACGCTATTGACAGGAATAACTGAGCAACCAGCTTCCTGCTGTTTACTTTTCAGCCACAGCAATTTAGGAGAAAACTGAAAGCCGGCTTACTTTGTTTACTGTTTTGAATTTGAAAAGTGAGAGAAAGGGGTATGAGCATTCCCTTTTACAGTGCAGGACCTTGTTTCAATAGCATGTCTCATAAATAATTAATATCGCTAATTAGCATATATAAGCAGGAGGACTAAGAATCCCCAATCCAAAACTAATAACTACCTTTAACCTCATTTTTTCTTGTAACAATTTCCAATATGGATAGCCTGTAACTCTGAAATGGTTTAGCCTCCTCCTCAGGCATCTCTAGTTAGTAAGAAATAGTTTAGTAAGAAATAGTAAGGTTGGGAACCCTGTGGACTTGGGAAGACTGGGAACGAAAAGGAAGAAAACTAAGGGGAGGGGGAGGGGTCTCTCGCGCGCCCATATGTCCGGCCACAGGGTGACCGCTTTTTACTATTTTTTACTAACTAGAAATGTCTGCGGAAGAGGCTAAATGAACACGTGAATGTGTAGATATACTTCTCAAACTCATGAATAACAAATGAGATCAACAGCCAATCGGCTCATCCCATTTTGGTCAGGAAGTTGGATTTCGATACCCAATGAAACACCAGATCAAGATCGCTCCGGTTAGAGCAAGACACTCGAATTTAATTAAGTAACAAGGATTACATCATAGATACGGCACACATGAATAGAAGTGAAGGAAAAGATGGAAATAGAAATCAGCCGTGTACGTAATCTATCTCGAACCTTCCACCTCATGAATACTTCCAACTTCTAGTCCTCTGTCCTGTTCACTACACTATTATAATTATAGTATTTATATAGCTTATAATTATAGTATTTATATAGCGCTAAAACTATAAATATTCTAAAGCGCTGTTAAAATCGTTAATATATATATATCAATACTAAAAAATACTAATGGTAAATACTATAATAAAATAACTATAAAATACTAACAAAATTCTAAAATAAAGTAATAAATTACTATACTAATACTATGCAGAAGGTAAAACTTGTAAGAATGTATAAATAAAATTAAAAACGACCAATAGTTAAAGCAGCTATGAATGCGACACTATGTAATATAAGCATTCTTGAACAAGTATGTCTTAAGGCGACTTTTAAAACAGTCTATACTAGATGCGCTGCGGATCTGCTGTGGGAGGGAGTTCCATAGGATGGGGCCGGCCCTAGCAAAAGCACGATCACCAAACGTCTTCAACAAACACGTTTGTTGAAATGACGAACAGAAAATAACAATGACAAGCCTTGTGATCAATAATTATATGCATCACAATACCAGGCAAAACAACACTTCCTAATTATTTAAAAATACAGGTATTGTTTGAGAAGTCATTCTGCATGTTTGAAATAGTTCATCAACACCTCGAAAGTGATAAATCTCTCGGGGCTGCGTCCCTCGACATTAAATTGCTTTCTCGGTGTTTTGATACCATGGTCAAACGCTTGAACTCATTTTTGATATATAACATGAATTCTATAAGTCCGGAGATTCGTGATAATCGATTCAGCAAGATCTTAATAAAGAGGCACTCACAACCGTGATCCCACATTTGCTATTTCATTATGCTGCCATTATTCCATGGGCCTGCTCGTTACACCATCATGCATTGTTCTGTGCGACCACTACATGTACATGTACAGTAGCTATATATATTAAAAATGCTTGAATCTATATTTTCCATAAAGGAGAAAATGATGTACTAGGCACGTGAAGGATCATGGTTGAGTGGCTCTTTAATTAATTGTCAAAAACCTAGCTTATAAATAAGTTATTCTAGTAGGTTTAATTGTAAATAAAGTACAGTGTCGGTTACGGAGCACACTGCAAAGATCTCTATGAAGTTGTTGCTGGTGAATTTAGTGTAGAATTTATAATATTTATTTACAAAACGTTTTATAATATCACTAATACAAAATGTCGTTTTTAATTACTATTTAGAAAATGTGTTTTCGGGTATTCTTCTGTCTAAAGGTGTGGTCTAGACGTCACGGGCACATTTTCCAGATCTGGTTACTAAAAATTATTACAGGCAGCTGGTTTAACTAATTTGCATGTCATTGTACTATTGTCATTTTCTTAGAATAATAACATTTAAATAATGACGATAAACGAGTCAGACATTTCATTAGCCTACAATGCAGGGTTCTATTTGGCAATTGGGGAGCCGGGCTGTATTTGAACGAGGCCGGGAAAAAATTATCCTGTGAAAACAGCGGAATCTTTGTGCTCGGTCCAACGGATTTCTTTGGGGGAGTCTAGGAAGAATGGGACAAGGACAAAAAACGAGGGAGGGGGGAGGGGACAATGTTCTACCCAACACTCAAAATTACCTGACTCTAAAACGGACGCAACACACTTTAATACAACCCGAGTACAGGCTGCGTGAAGCATCGAGTTCTGTATCTATTACTTACAGTTTACAGTCAATGCAGCAGCACTCGATGTAACACTGCTAACCGAGTTATTCGCCGCACACTTGTAGCTTCCCTCATCACTCCTGTCCACTCTGGTAAAGATAAGTTTCCCTGGAGATACTGTGGCCCTGGAATTACTACCAACATCGAATGGTACCTCGTCTTTAAACCACGAGACATCAGGGGCAGGCTGACCAATCACAGGGCAGTTTATGGTAACATTGGTATGTTCAATCACGGTTTGGGGTGATGGCTGTTGTGTTATCTCAGGCCCGTCTGCGTGTCAAATTGACAAAAAAATAATCAAAAAGTAACCCTTATCAAATTTAAGTTTATAAAACCCTGTGACAATATATATGTTGGCAGTTTGGAAATTTTTGGTTTTCCAGAGAATACTAATGCATGTAACAAACTTCAACAAAGATGTTTATTCTAAAGGTATTCTTCATAGTTCCATTTTGTATGATATATAAACACCGAAATAACCTGTAAAATGTATTTTATTCAGAACTTCAACCACAACTTCAGGTATGAGCTATTATCACTGACGTTCTGACATTTTTTAAATGAAGTTTTCAGCCAATCAGAAACGAGATTGGCACTTGAAAATGTAAACGGCTCTGAGCGAGTGAACAAGCGATGAATGTAGACATTGAAATCTCCTAAATAGACTAGCGCTGAATTTCCGTGAAATAGAAAACCCGCCAATCTTAAAAGAAATTCTCGACACAGAGTTCGAAATTAGGCCCGCGCATTCGCACAACGGAGGTACACTTTTAGAAATTCGAGTAAAATTTCACGACAACTAGTAACTGTTGCTAGTAGAATTATAGTGAACTATTTGTTTCTGTTATTTGTTGCTAGTGGATCAGACAATGTTGCTAGTAATAATTAGTGACAACTAGCAACAGTTTCTTGTGTTATCTTCCTGTAATTTAAACCCCTGTAGACGTGTCGTCTGCAGCTAGCTCCGTTTCTTTTAATTACCTTTCACTGTGTAAACTAGTAGAGGTAAAGTGTTCATTTAAGGTGTCTCGATCGAAGCTCCGTAGCCACTTTGCCAATTTAAACAATTTGTCATAACTTTGAAGGTTTTTGCTTGATTCTGCTAACATTTTCACAAACAGTACATAATTTATTAATATAACTGATAATGTCGAAATCTTGACCTGATCACACATACTAATGACGTAATTGTGACGTCAGTCAACACCACTTGTTTGACATTTTGAGCCATTACTCGAAATCTAGTCGAACGATTTTTTCAAACAACTGGAAACTGTACTTTATTCCATGGGCCTGCTCGTTACACCATCATGCATTGTTCTGTGCGACCACTACATGTACATGTACAGTAGCTATATATATTCAAAATGCTTGAATCTATATTTTCCATAAAGGAGAAAATGACGTACTAGGCACGTGAAGGATCATGGTTGAGTGGCTCTTTAATTAATTGTCAAAAACCTAGCTTATAAATAAGTTATTCTAGTAGGTTTAATTGTAAATAAAGTACAGTGTCGGTTACGGAGCACACTGCAAAGATCTCTATGAAGTTGTTGCTGGTGAATTTAGTGTAGAATTTATAATATTTATTTACAAAACGTTTTATAATATCACTAATACAAAATGTCGTTTTTAATTACTATTTAGAAAATGTGTTTTCGGGTATTCTTCTGTCTAAAGGTGTGGTCTAGACGTCACGGGCACTTTTTCCAGATCTGGTTACTAAAAATTATTACAGGCAGCTGGTTTAACTAATTTGCATGTCATTGTACTATTGTCATTTTCTTAGAATAATAACATTTAAATAATGACGATAAACGAGTCAGACATTTCATTAGCCTACAATGCAGGGTTCTATTTGGCAATTGGGGAGCCGGGCTGTATTTGAACGAGGCCGGGAAAAATTTATCCTGTGAAAAAAGCGGAATCTTTGCGCTCGGTCCAACGGATTTCTTTGGGGGAGTCTAGGAAGAATGGGACAAGGACAAAAAACGAGGGAGGGGGGAGGGGACAATGTTCTACCCAACACTCAAAATTACCTGACTCTAAAACGGACGCAACACACTTTAATACAACCCGAGTACAGGCTGCGTGAAGCATCGAGTTCTGTATCTATTACTTACAGTTTACAGTCAATGCAGCAGCACTCGATGTAACACTGCTAACCGAGTTATTCGCCGCACACTTGTAGCTTCCCTCATCACTCCTGTCCACTCTGGTAAAGATAAGTTTCCCTGGAGATACTGTGGCCCTGGAATTACTACCAACATCGAATGGTACCTCGTCTTTAAACCACGAGACATCAGGGGCAGGCTGACCAATCACAGGGCAGTTTATGGTAACATTGGTATGTTCAATCACGGTTTGGGGTGATGGCTGTTGTGTTATCTCAGGCCCGTCTGCGTGTCAAATTGACAAAAAAAATATCAAAAAGTAACCCTTATCAAATTTAAGTTTATAAAACCCTGTGACAATATATATGTTGGCAGTTTGGAAATTTTTGGTTTTCCAGAGAATACTAATGCATGTAACAAACTTCAACAAAGATGTTTATTCTAAAGGTATTCTTCATAGTTCCATTTTGTATGATATATAAACACCGAAATAACCTGTAAAATGTATTTTATTCAGAACTTCAACCACAACTTCAGGTATGAGCTATTATCACTGACGTTCTGACATTTTTTAAATGAAGTTTTCAGCCAATCAGAAACGAGATTGGCACTTGAAAATGTAAACGGCTCTGAGCGAGTGAACAAGCGATGAATGTAGACATTGAAATCTCCTAAATAGACTAGCGCTGAATTTCCGTGAAATAGAAAACCCGCCAATCTTAAAAGAAATTCTCGACACAGATTTCGAAATTAGGCCCGCGCATTCGCACAACGGAGGTACACTTTTAGAAATTCGAGTAAAATTTCACGACAACTAGTAACTGTTGCTAGTAGAATTATAGTGAACTATTTGTTTCTGTTATTTGTTGCTAGTGGATCAGACAATGTTGCTAGTAATAATTAGTGTCAACTAGCAACAGTTTCTAGTGTTATCTTCCTGTAATTTCAACCCCTGTAGACGTGTCGTCTGCAGCTAGCTCCGTTTCTTTTAATTACCTTTCACTGTGTAAACTAGTAGAGGTAAAGTGTTCATTTAAGGTGTCTCGATCGAAGCTCCGTAGCCACTTTGCCAATTTAAACAATTTGTCATAACTTTTAAAGTTTTTGCTTGATTCTGCTAACATTTTCACAAACAGTACATAATTTATTAATATAACTGATAATGTCGAAATCTTGACCTGATCACACATACTAATGACGTAATTGTGACGTCAGTCAACACCACTTTTTTGACATTTTGAGCCATTACTCGAAATCTAGTCGAACGATTTTTTCAAACAACTGGAAACTGTACAAACTTGTAACACACGACGCACACAGTGCAAAGTTTATCAAAATCCCTTGGGCGGAAGTTGGCGAAAACTTGGGCTATGAAGTTCTAACCTTACTAACGTTGTAATAGTTGAAAGGACCGTAGCCTTCTGTCAATAGAAGTGATTAGAATCCAAACTAATTAAATGTACCTCCAAAGCTAACTAAATCTTGATGCTATAACTACAATTGTGCTAGGAAAAACAGAAAACAAGTTGTGAATATTTCTTTCGAGAGAGTAAAAAGTCGAAACATGGCAAAAACCTTAAAATCTACAAATTTCAGGTTAAAAAAAAAAACGCTCCAGAAGAGTTTCTAGAAGTTTTTGAGCATTAAATTCAATTCTTCATAACAATAATGCACCAAATCCTATCGCTAAATATCTACAATTGGAGATATAATTTTTCAAAGAGAAGCACACCAGAGCCGAGTGTTTGGATAGTGCTTTGTTTACATCTAAAGCGACATGACTGACTGACGGAATATACACGTGCATTCAATGTCGAGAAATTATAATAATGACCAGGAGGTACAATGCAGAACCAGTCACTGTAACAATCTACACACATTTTTACAGAAATTAGCTTTCCATTGCACGCCCTGGTCATTATGATGTTTTTAAAATGAACCCCACCACATGAAAGATCACATGGAAATTAATATGTTTACCGAGTTTGAAGATGTTTGAGTAAATAAGAACTAAATAGCAAGCTTTTGAAAATCACAAAAATAAGACAGTTCAATATGGATTGGCCGTCCCACTAAACCACACTGAGCTCTCTTATTTTTGTGATTTTTGAAAGCTCACCATCTCGTTAATATTCATCCAAACGTCACAAAAACTCAGTCATTCTCATACTCGGTCCCACTAATTTTTCGCTTACGAAATGGCTAAAGAGTTAACACCAATGGCGACACGAAAACACTAACGATAATATTACCTACAATGTATATAGCAACAACTTACAATTAACAGTAAGTGTAGCTGGAGATGATGTCAAATTGTTGACAGAGTTCTTTACCATACACCTGTACTCCCCCTGATCGACCCTCTTCACCCCTGTAAAGGTTAGTTTGCCTGGTGATGTGGTCGCCCTGGGATTACTAATAACGAATGGAGAATTATCCTTAAACCATGTGACGTTAGGAGTTGGCTGACCAATCACAGTACAATGCAGGGTAACGTTGTCGTTCTCAGTCACAGTTTGGGATGTTGGTGGCTGTTGAATCTCTGGTCCATCTACAAAGTGAAAAATTCAATAGATGAATATGGTTTTAAACAAATCCTTTAAACATCCACAATTCCCTCTTTTGCTCTGGCGAAGGGCTAACACTCGAAACGTCACTGCTACTCGCTTCCCACGGCGGTTAGCATACCTTACTCGACTTTCAGTTGATTATACCAGTGTTTAATTTCCCCGCTAACACAGCCCTACACTAGTTTTTACAGGAACTAGTTATCCACAGGAATGTAAAAACCGTTGGCTTCGTCTCCCAACACTTTCTCTTCATAAATGGTAATGTTAAAGAACATGTTGCGGTACTACAGCCTGCCCTTGTTATTTCTACCACCACGTCCTTGGGCAAGACGTCTGCTAGGCCACGCCCACACCTTCAGTTGTCACTCAGCCTTTGAAGTGGACATCTCAATAGGACATTTTCATTATGACGTCATTTTACTACAACTACCAGAATCCTTTTCAAATTCTCTTTCTCATTCAGATTTTCAACTCCTTTGAGAATTCCAAGACAATGGTCCAAATCAATGGAACAAAAGACTCCGCGTAAACAGTTCTGGTAGTTGTAGTATGTGACGTCATAATGCAAACGTCCAGGAGCCCATAGCGTGCATCTCCCAGATTAGGTCTGTCCAACAGCAGAACAGATGATGTAGCTATTTTTAGCTTTGTGTTTCCCGGGAGAACAAACAAAGGCCGTCACTTTTAACCAATCAGGATGCACTGAAAAATTGTAATTAACACGGTTCAAACTGCTAAAAATACTAAAGCGCAAGAGAACACGAGACAACGTAATTGCATACCAGAACTTCGCGACTATAAATACCCACATCGTCTACTGTTCTGTGGGCGCTACCCATAACATGCGTACGCTCCTGGTAATGGGCTCCTGAAACGTCATATTCAAAGCTCTGCATACAACATGTGATGCTCCGCTTGTGCGATCTCCGACTTTTGTTATCGCGTGAAATTCAAATCTAACACTTGAATGCTTAATGTCTAAAAGAACAGTAAAGAGTTTGTAAACGCTTCTAAAACGCTATTGACAGGAATAACTGAGCAACCAGCTTCCTGCTGTTTACTTTTCAGCCACAGCAATTTAGGAGAAAACTGAAAGCTGGCTTACTTTGTTTACTGTTTTGAATTTGAAAAGTGAGAGAAAGGGGTATGAGCATTCCCTTTTACAGTGCAGGACCTTGTTTCAATAGCATGTCTCATAAATAATTAATATCGCTAATTAGCATATATAAGCAGGAGGACTAAGAATCCCCAATCCAAAACTAATAACTACCTTTAACCTCATTTTTTCTTGTAACAATTTCCAATATGGATAGCCTGTAACTCTGAAATGGTTTAGCCTCCTCCTCAGGCATCTCTAGTTAGTAAGAAATAGTTTAGTAAGAAATAGTAAGGTTGGGAACCCTGTGGACTTGGGAAGACTGGGAACGAAAAGGAAGAAAACTAAGGGGAGGGGGAGGGGTCTCTCGCGCGCCCATATGTCCGGCCACAGGGTGACCGCTTTTTACTATTTTTTACTAACTAGAAATGTCTGCGGAAGAGGCTAAATGAACACGTGAATGTGTAGATATACTTCTCAAACTCATGAATAACAAATGAGATCAACAGCCAATCGGCTCATCCCATTTTGGTCAGGAAGTTGGATTTCGATACCCAATGAAACACCAGATCAAGATCGCTCCGGTTAGAGCAAGACACTCGAATTTAATTAAGTAACAAGGATTACATCATAGATACGGCACACATGAATAGAAGTGAAGGAAAAGATGGAAATAGAAATCAGCCGTGTACGTAATCTATCTCGAACCTTCCACCTCATGAATACTTCCAACTTCTAGTCCTCTGTCCTGTTCACTACACTATTATAATTATAGTATTTATATAGCTTATAATTATAGTATTTATATAGCGCTAAAACTATAAATATTCTAAAGCGCTGTTAAAATCGTTAATATATATATATCAATACTAAAAAATACTAATGGTAAATACTATAATAAAATAACTATAAAATACTAACAAAATTCTAAAATAAAGTAATAAATTACTATACTAATACTATGCAGAAGGTAAAACTTGTAAGAATGTATAAATAAAATTAAAAACGACCAATAGTTAAAGCAGCTATGAATGCGACACTATGTAATATAAGCATTCTTGAACAAGTATGTCTTAAGGCGACTTTTAAAACAGTCTATACTAGATGCGCTGCGGATCTGCTGTGGGAGGGAGTTCCATAGGATGGGGCCGGCCCTAGCAAAAGCACGATCACCAAACGTCTTCAACAAACACGTTTGTTGAAATGACGAACAGAAAATAACAATGACAAGCCTTGTGATCAATAATTATATGCATCACAATACCAGGCAAAACAACACTTCCTAATTATTTAAAAATACAGGTATTGTTTGAGAAGTCATTCTGCATGTTTGAAATAGTTCATCAACACCTCGAAAGTAATAAATCTCTCGGGGCTGCGTCCCTCGACATTAAATTGCTTTCTCGGTGTTTTGATACCATGGTCAAACGCTTGAACTCATTTTTGATATATAACATGAATTCTATAAGTCCGGAGATTCGTGATAATCGATTCAGCAAGATCTTAATAAAGAGGCACTCACAACCGTGATCCCACATTTGCTATTTCATTATGCTGCCATTATTCCATGGGCCTGCTCGTTACACCATCATGCATTGTTCTGTGCGACCACTACATGTACATGTACAGTAGCTATATATATTAAAAATGCTTGAATCTATATTTTCCATAAAGGAGAAAATGATGTACTAGGCACGTGAAGGATCATGGTTGAGTGGCTCTTTAATTAATTGTCAAAAACCTAGCTTATAAATAAGTTATTCTAGTAGGTTTAATTGTAAATAAAGTACAGTGTCGGTTACGGAGCACACTGCAAAGATCTCTATGAAGTTGTTGCTGGTGAATTTAGTGTAGAATTTATAATATTTATTTACAAAACGTTTTATAATATCACTAATACAAAATGTCGTTTTTAATTACTATTTAGAAAATGTGTTTTCGGGTATTCTTCTGTCTAAAGGTGTGGTCTAGACGTCACGGGCACATTTTCCAGATCTGGTTACTAAAAATTATTACAGGCAGCTGGTTTAACTAATTTGCATGTCATTGTACTATTGTCATTTTCTTAGAATAATAACATTTAAATAATGACGATAAACGAGTCAGACATTTCATTAGCCTACAATGCAGGGTTCTATTTGGCAATTGGGGAGCCGGGCTGTATTTGAACGAGGCCGGGAAAAAATTATCCTGTGAAAACAGCGGAATCTTTGTGCTCGGTCCAACGGATTTCTTTGGGGGAGTCTAGGAAGAATGGGACAAGGACAAAAAACGAGGGAGGGGGGAGGGGACAATGTTCTACCCAACACTCAAAATTACCTGACTCTAAAACGGACGCAACACACTTTAATACAACCCGAGTACAGGCTGCGTGAAGCATCGAGTTCTGTATCTATTACTTACAGTTTACAGTCAATGCAGCAGCACTCGATGTAACACTGCTAACCGAGTTATTCGCCGCACACTTGTAGCTTCCCTCATCACTCCTGTCCACTCTGGTAAAGATAAGTTTCCCTGGAGATACTGTGGCCCTGGAATTACTACCAACATCGAATGGTACCTCGTCTTTAAACCACGAGACATCAGGGGCAGGCTGACCAATCACAGGGCAGTTTATGGTAACATTGGTATGTTCAATCACGGTTTGGGGTGATGGCTGTTGTGTTATCTCAGGCCCGTCTGCGTGTCAAATTGACAAAAAAATTATCAAAAAGTAACCCTTATCAAATTTAAGTTTATAAAACCCTGTCACAATATATATGTTGGCAGTTTGGAAATTTTTGGTTTTCCAGAGAATACTAATGCATGTAACAAACTTCAACAAAGATGTTTATTCTAAAGGTATTCTTCATAGTTCCATTTTGTATGATATATAAACACCGAAATAACCTGTAAAATGTATTTTATTCAGAACTTCAACCACAACTTCAGGTATGAGCTATTATCACTGACGTTCTGACATTTTTTAAATGAAGTTTTCAGCCAATCAGAAACGAGATTGGCACTTGAAAATGTAAACGGCTCTGAGCGAGTGAACAAGCGATGAATGTAGACATTGAAATCTCCTAAATAGACTAGCGCTGAATTTCCGTGAAATAGAAAACCCGCCAATCTTAAAAGAAATTCTCGACACAGAGTTCGAAATTAGGCCCGCGCATTCGCACAACGGAGGTACACTTTTAGAAATTCGAGTAAAATTTCACGACAACTAGTAACTGTTGCTAGTAGAATTATAGTGAACTATTTGTTTCTGTTATTTGTTGCTAGTGGATCAGACAATGTTGCTAGTAATAATTAGTGACAACTAGCAACAGTTTCTTGTGTTATCTTCCTGTAATTTAAACCCCTGTAGACGTGTCGTCTGCAGCTAGCTCCGTTTCTTTTAATTACCTTTCACTGTGTAAACTAGTAGAGGTAAAGTGTTCATTTAAGGTGTCTCGATCGAAGCTCCGTAGCCACTTTGCCAATTTAAACAATTTGTCATAACTTTGAAGGTTTTTGCTTGATTCTGCTAACATTTTCACAAACAGTACATAATTTATTAATATAACTGATAATGTCGAAATCTTGACCTGATCACACATACTAATGACGTAATTGTGACGTCAGTCAACACCACTTGTTTGACATTTTGAGCCATTACTCGAAATCTAGTCGAACGATTTTTTCAAACAACTGGAAACTGTACTTTATTCCATGGGCCTGCTCGTTACACCATCATGCATTGTTCTGTGCGACCACTACATGTACATGTACAGTAGCTATATATATTCAAAATGCTTGAATCTATATTTTCCATAAAGGAGAAAATGACGTACTAGGCACGTGAAGGATCATGGTTGAGTGGCTCTTTAATTAATTGTCAAAAACCTAGCTTATAAATAAGTTATTCTAGTAGGTTTAATTGTAAATAAAGTACAGTGTCGGTTACGGAGCACACTGCAAAGATCTCTATGAAGTTGTTGCTGGTGAATTTAGTGTAGAATTTATAATATTTATTTACAAAACGTTTTATAATATCACTAATACAAAATGTCGTTTTTAATTACTATTTAGAAAATGTGTTTTCGGGTATTCTTCTGTCTAAAGGTGTGGTCTAGACGTCACGGGCACTTTTTCCAGATCTGGTTACTAAAAATTATTACAGGCAGCTGGTTTAACTAATTTGCATGTCATTGTACTATTGTCATTTTCTTAGAATAATAACATTTAAATAATGACGATAAACGAGTCAGACATTTCATTAGCCTACAATGCAGGGTTCTATTTGGCAATTGGGGAGCCGGGCTGTATTTGAACGAGGCCGGGAAAAAATTATCCTGTGAAAACAGCGGAATCTTTGTGCTCGGTCCAACGGATTTCTTTGGGGGAGTCTAGGAAGAATGGGACAAGGACAAAAAACGAGGGAGGGGGGAGGGGACAATGTTCTACCCAACACTCAAAATTACCTGACTCTAAAACGGACGCAACACACTTTAATACAACCCGAGTACAGGCTGCGTGAAGCATCGAGTTCTGTATCTATTACTTACAGTTTACAGTCAATGCAGCAGCACTCGATGTAACACTGCTAACCGAGTTATTCGCCGCACACTTGTAGCTTCCCTCATCACTCCTGTCCACTCTGGTAAAGATAAGTTTCCCTGGAGATACTGTGGCCCTGGAATTACTACCAACATCGAATGGTACCTCGTCTTTAAACCACGAGACATCAGGGGCAGGCTGACCAATCACAGGGCAGTTTATGGTAACATTGGTATGTTCAATCACGGTTTGGGGTGATGGCTGTTGTGTTATCTCAGGCCCGTCTGCGTGTCAAATTGACAAAAAAATAATCAAAAAGTAACCCTTATCAAATTTAAGTTTATAAAACCCTGTCACAATATATATGTTGGCAGTTTGGAAATTTTTGGTTTTCCAGAGAATACTAATGCATGTAACAAACTTCAACAAAGATGTTTATGCTAAAGGTATTCTTCATAGTTCCATTTTGTATGATATATAAACACCTAAATAACCTGTAAAATGTATTTTATTCAGAACTTCAACCACAACTTCAGGAATGAGCTATTATCACTGACGTTCTGACATTTTTTAAATGAAGTTTTCAGCCAATCACAAACGAGATTGGCACTTGAAAATGTAAACGGCTCTGAGCGAGTGAACAAGCGATGAATGTAGACATTGAAGGCTCCTAAATAGACTAGCGCTGAATTTCCGTGAAATAGAAAACCCGCCAATCTTAAAAGAAATTCTCGACACAGAGTTCGACTCGCTGATCACCCCTCAGCCAGTAAACACTCGCTGCTGGTTTCCCTTCATACACACATTTCAATATCACATTCTGGTGTTCAGTGATTAGAGTTGTGCTCTTGGGGTGAGTTAGAATCTTGGCTGGGTCTGAAAAATTAATTAGTACTCAATTTAAGTACAATAACAAAGAGACGAACTTTGTGAATAAGGTCTAGTGGCTTTTGCATGAAACAGTCACGTGTTGATATAGTCGCTATCACTTCAATAACCATGCAATAACTTAATTTGTACTTACAGTTGACTGTCAGTTTTCCAGGATAGGAAATGACACTGCTGATGTTGTTCGTTGCATTGCAGGTATAGATTCCTTCATCTTCCCTCTTTAAATTAGTTATTCGGAGACTGTTAGAAGGTGAAGCAATGGTGAATCTTGACAGTGCAGTTGTATCAAGGCGTTGGCCATCTCTCCTCCATTTGACTGGTGTAGGTGATGGAACTCCTTCCACAGTACAATTGAGTACCACACTTTGCCCTTCTAGCTTTGTAATATTTTCTGGATGTGTCCTAATGTTTGGTCCATCTGAAAAAATAAATTAGTCAATGTCTATAATTAAATGAATTATGAGTACATGTGTGAACAACATTCATTTTATTGTGATATTACATGAATATATAATAGTATTGTACCTAAACACTTACTTTAAAACTTCATGTAATGGCGAAACTTAAAGGTCACATCGATGTTGGTCACTTTTACTCAACCTCACTTAACATTGTACTTCCCATCTATGCAGTACAGTGCATTGTATAAAGCGAATCTAAATCATAATAAATGATGGTGCTTGCCTTCAGCTCACTTGCAGATACAGTATGATAATATTGAGATGAAGTGTCAACAAATTACAAGTATACTTATAATATACACACACATTGTACTTCTATAACATGTTGCACTCCGAATTCACCAATTGGTTTAGGCCATAATATATCACAATACCAAAGTATCTAAAAGCTAATTTGTATGCAGCGGGAAACATTTTTCCCTATAAGGGCTGCATACCCATATAAGGGTGTCCCAACCAATAAGGAAGCATGCCACCTCTACCTCGGCGGCCATTTTCACTTTGCATTGATAGAGAAGGTTCTACAATTCAAAGCTCTTCATAATGCACTTGGAATCCGTTAATCCTGTGGAAAATGAGAGGCCTACGGGCTCTAAACACTCCGGAAATTCACCAGCATCCCCAAGGGGATCGCAAAATGGTGATAATCCTGTTGAGGAAGGCGAGCTCGCTAACGAAGGTAGTCAGTTGAGCTTGAGAGACGTGCGCTTGTCCATGCACGGTTACACGATTCCTCAAAAGGAAACTCCAGGGAGAAAGAGGTATTCTCCTTCGAGACAGCTACCTGGGCTTAGTGTACAGGCCCAAGCGTGTTTTCTGCTGATAGAGAAGGCGAACCGAAAGACAAAATTTCAAGGCTATCTCGCTCTCTGTCAACAACTGACAAAACAGGCCATTGTATGTGGAATATTGACAAGGATCTTAAGGAGATTATTGATATATATTTTCGTTCATGTATGGACTCACTCAGAACTGGCAAAGCAGTTCCCAAAGCCTAATGTACCAGCTTTGCACGTCGCCGAACTGGATAAATGGCTAATCCTTATTCAGGGAAAACAATCCCTCTCAAGCCTTCGGTGGGAGCAAGACCTCCAGATGACGGAGAGAAACTTCATGGATGCGTCAGGCCCACTTTGCATCCTTCTCCAACACCTGAAAACGAACCCTCAGGGTTTACAGGTGGACGAGGCAATCAATCTCATCCTCAAAAGCCTTCGTTTACTGGGCCATGGCGCGGCCTCAGTTAATAAACAGAGACGTGTAGATATTATAAAATCTAGTCACATAACAGATATTACGGAGCTGACTAAACATTCAGATCCAAAGCAGACATACCTGTTTGGGGAATCCAAGGCCAAAGAATTGAACTTTGTAGGGGAGTTAGCAGACAAAGTTTCAAAGGCAATCAATTGCAAACCGCCAATTAAAAGACCCTTTGGCTTTGACAACAAGAGAAATACACCTAAGGTCTCTTCCTTCTCAGGACCCAGCACTCAAGGTACTTCTTCTGACAGGGCCTGGAACCCCAGAGGTGGAAACAATGTAAACCGTGGAACAAAGCCTTATTTTAATAACCAGCCTTTTCGGAAAGGCCCCTTCCAAGGAAAGCCTTACTTGGGAGGGAAAGGCCAAAGGGAGCCGTACAGATACCAAACAAACAGTCAATCACTCAGGGACACGAGCAAGCCCTACAACCACACCAAATAAAGGTAAGCCTTATTGCTGGAAACAGCCCTTTTCTATTCTCAAACATACCAGATGCACAAATCGGTCCAAGGTCTGGAAGGCTAAGAAATTTCCTCCCAAACTGGGAGCTGCTAACATCAGACCACTGGACCCTAGATGCAGTAAAAGGATACAAATTAGAGCTGATAGGCCATCCTGTTCAGGACAGGCCACCAAAGCCACCCTGTTTAGATGCCAACCAGTCTGCTCTAATCAGGGAGGAAATTGCTTCATTGCTAAAGAAACAAGCTATAGCAAAAATTCCTCATCCAGAGAGAAACCATTATTTCAGCAACCTATTTCTGGTGGAGAAAAAGGGGGGAGGCCAGCGACCAGTTATCAACCTTTCTTGTCTCAACACCTTTGTAAAATACCATCATTTCAAAATGGAAGACTTGAAAGTTGTGTCAGACCTTCTGAGGCCACAAGATTACATGTGCAAAATAGACTTGAAAGATGCCTATTTTGCAGTGCCAATCCACCTATCCCACCAGAAGTACCTTTGCTTTCAGTTTCAGAAACACCTTTTACAGAGTCTAGGGTTCATTGTAAACATGGACAAATCTATTCTCTCCCCTTTGCAGACAATGGCATTCCTAGGAGTAATTGTCGACTCAAGAAACATGAACTTCTACTTACCAAACAGCAAGGTCTCAAACATCAGGAGGGAATGCAAAAGCCTGGTAAGTTCTCAGTTTGCTTCCCTATCAAACCTAGCTCATATCATAGGCAAACTTACAGAACTAAAGCTGCAGTGTTTCAGGCCCCTCTGCATTACAGGGCTTTCCAGCAACTGAAAAATGCATTGCAGAGCCAGGGGAAATCCCTCCATCAGAAGGTCAAACTAGACCAGGAGAGTCTGTCCGATCTAATCTGGTGGTTCCAGAACCTAGAAACAGCCAATTCGAGACCAATAAAGCCTCTGCTCCCAGATATTGTGATCCAGTCAGATGCTTCCAGGTCAGGCTGGGGGGCAGGTTGCAACAGAGTAGAAACGAGAGGGGTGTGGTCCCTGAACGAGACACCCCTTCACATCAACTGTCTAGAGCTTCTAGCAGCCTCTTGGGCTATCCAGGCATTTACAAAAGATCAGTACAATATCCATGTCCTAATTCAGATAGACAATACCACAGCCATTGCATATGTGAACAAAATGGGTGGAGCCAAGAAAGGCCCTCTAGACAAACATGCTCGCAAACTTTGAGAGTGGTGTCTGCCCCGCAGGATCACATTACGAGCAGAACACATTCCGGGTCGTCTGAACATTATTGCAGATGCAGAATCGAGGGCAAAGCCAGACTCAGCAGACTGGAAACTAAACAAAGGGGTATTCAAAACCCTGAACCAGGCATTTGGTCCCTTTACGGTAGACCTTTTTGCCAACAAGAACAACAAACAACTGCAGAGGTTCTACAGTTACCTCCCAGACCCAGAAGCCGAGCAGTTCGATGCCCTGTCACAACCGTGGAAACAGAAGAACAGTTATGCGTTCCCCCCTTTCAACCTAATAAGCAAATGCTTAAGAAAGGTCCACAACGAGAATACATCCCTATTGATTATATGCCCAATCTGGCCAAATCAACCATGGTACCCACACTTGTTGAACCTGTTGATAGACAACCCAATGTTTATCAGTCCCAGGCCGAGGCTACTATTGAATCCAATAGGTCAGGAGCACCCACTAGTGGTAAACAGATCACTCCAACTAGCAGGTTGGAAGGTCTCATGAATCACTTCTCTACAGAAGGCATATCAAGCGAGGCAGCAAATATTCTCCTCTCTTCCCAGAGACGCTCAACTCAGACTCAGTACAGCTCCTGTTGGTCCAAATGGTCTATCTGGAGTAGCCAACAACAGGTTGATCCATTTCAACCTGATGTGAAAGATGTTGTTCATTTTCTCACCGAGCTGTTCAAACAGGGCAAACAGTATGCTACTAGCAATACTTATAGGTCTGCCATAAGCTCCACAGTACCTCCATTAAATGGGTCTCCAGTTGGCCAACACCAACTAGTGTGTAAATTCATGAAGGGGTTTTTAACAAGAGACCTACTAAACCACGCTACACATCTACCTGGGATGTTGCTATAGTCACTACATTTCTTGTCAAACTCCCTATGAATACCGATCTTAGTCTGAAAGTTCTCACAAAGAAGTGTGCCATGCTCCTGACACTTTCAAGTGCAAAGCGTCAGTCTGACCTTCAGGCTATAGACTTAACTTTCATGAAAACTATTCCAGAGGGTGTGGAATTTAAAATTCCAGGTTTAACAAAGACACGAACCCCTGGTAAAGAACTTGTGTTTTTCTTTCCAGCTTTGCCAAAGAAGCCTCAACTTTGCCCAGTGGCTTGTTTACAGGAATATGTTAAGAGAACTAACCCTCTTAGATTACCAGGAGCTAATAATTGTCAAGCCTTATTCCTGTCTACTCAAAAGCCCCATACTCCAATATCTTCCACTTCCATTGGTAGATGGCTGAAACAGGTCATGGACGAGGCAGGAGTAAATACTGATGTATTTAAGGCACACTCAAGCAGAGGTGCATCATCATCAGCAGCCAAGCAAAGAGGGGTGTCAATACAAGACATCCTTAAAGCTGCTGACTGGTCAAGAGAATCCACTTTCAACCGGTTCTATTATCGCCCGCAATACACTGGTTCGTTTGGCAATGTAGTCCTTACTTACATGTAGGTCAGTAGCTACGCACGTAACCAATTAGTGAATTCGGAGTACAACATGTTATAGAATTGTAGATTGTGCCAGGCTACACAGTAGCTGAAGTACAATCAGAATTCTATTAAAGTTGCATGAAGAATTCACTAATGCCCATCCCTGCCCACCCGCTATTATGTTGACCACATTGCCAAATACTATTATATCAGGACGGTAACATATTTGTTTCCGTTTTCTCTCAGATCAGACCATGAAGCTTCCTACCAATTGTCAGAAGACAAGAGTCTAACATTAACACATGCTGAAGTTTATTAAATAAAGTTGCATTATTAAGCTCTTTCTTTTTATTATATTTATATATATATTTTTTCAACTGTATAAGCAAAGCTCAAATGGCCGCCGAGGTAGAGGTGGCATGCTTCCTTATTGGTTGGGACACCCTTATTTGGGTATGCAGCCCTTATAGGGAACAATGTTTCCCGCTGCATACAAATTAGCTTTTAAATACTTTGGTATTGAGATATATTATGGCCAAAACCAATTAGTGAATTCTTCGTGCAACTTTAATAGAATTCTGATTCTACTTCAGCTACTGTGTAGCCTGGCACAATCTACAATCCTTTGCGGAGATTCGTGATAATCGATTCAGCAAGATCTTAATAAAGAGGCACTCACAACCGTGATCCCACATTTGCTATTTTATTATGCTGCCATTATTCCATGCATGGGCCTGCTCGTTACACCATCATGCATTGTTCTGTGCGACCACTACATGTACATGTACAGTAGCTATATATATTAAAAATGCTTGAATCTATATTTTCCATAAAGGAGAAAATGATGTACTAGGCACGTGAAGGATCATGGTTGAGTGGCTCTTTAATTAATTGTCAAAAACCTAGCTTATAAATAAGTTATTCTAGTAGGTTTAATTGTAAATAAAGTACAGTGTCGGTTACGGAGCACACTGCAAAGATCTCTATGAAGTTGTTGCTGGTGAATTTAGTGTAGAATTTATAATATTTATTTACAAAACGTTTTATAATATCACTAATACAAAATGTCGTTTTTAATTACTATTTAGAAAATGTGTTTTCGGGTATTCTTCTGTCTAAAGGTGTGGTCTAGACGTCACGGGCACTTTTTCCAGATCTGGTTACTAAAAATTATTACAGGCAGCTGGTTTAACTAATTTGCATGTCATTGTACTATTGTCATTTTCTTAGAATAATAACATTTAAATAATGACGATAAACGAGTCAGACATTTCATTAGCCTACAATGCAGGGTTCTATTTGGCAATTGGGGAGCCGGGCTGTATTTGAACGAGGCCGGGAAAAAATTATCCTGTGAAAACAGCGGAATCTTTGTGCTCGGTCCAACGGATTTCTTTGGGGAGTCTAGGAAGAATGGGACAAGGACAAAAAACGAGGGAGGGGGGAGGGGACAATGTTCTACCCAACACTCAAAATTACCTGACTCTAAAACGGACGCAACACACTTTAATACAACCCGAGTACAGGCTGCGTGAAGCATCGAGTTCTGTATCTATTACTTACAGTTTACAGTCAATGCAGCAGCACTCGATGTAAAACTGCTAACCGAGTTATTCGCCGCACACTTGTAGCTTCCCTCATCACTCCTGTCCACTCTGGTAAAGATAAGTTTTCCTGGAGATACTGTGGCCCTGGAATTACTACCAACATCGAATGTTACCTCGTCTTTAAACCACGAGACATCAGGGGCAGGCTGACCAATCACAGGGCAGTTTATGGTAACATTGGTATGTTCAATCACGGTTTGGGGTGATGGCTGTTGTGTTATCTCAGGCCCGTCTGCGTGTCAAATTGACAAAAAAAATATCAAAAAGTAACCCTTATCAAATTTAAGTTTATAAAACCCTGTGACAATATATATGTTGGCAGTTTGGAAATTTTTGGTTTTCCAGAGAATACTAATGCATGTAACAAACTTCAACAAAGATGTTTATTCTAAAGGTATTCTTCATAGTTCCATTTTGTATGATATATAAACACCTAAATAACCTGTAAAATGTATTTTATTCAGAACTTCAACCACAACTTCAGGTATGAGCTATTATCACTGACGTTCTGACATTTTTTAAATGAAGTTTTCAGCCAATCAGAAACGAGATTGGCACTTGAAAATGTAAACGGCTCTGAGCGAGTGAACAAGCGATGAATGTAGACATTGAAATCTCCTAAATAGACTAGCGCTGAATTTCCGTGAAATAGAAAACCCGCCAATCTTAAAAGAAATTATCGACACAGAGTTCGAAATTAGGCCCGCGCATTCGCACAACGGAGGTACACTTTTAGAAATTCGAGTAAAATTTCACGACAACTAGTAACTGTTGCTAGTAGAATTATAGTGAACTATTTGTTTCTGTTATTTGTTGCTAGTGGATCAGACAATGTTGCTAGTAATAATTAGTGACAACTAGCAACAGTTTCTAGTGTTATCTTCCTGTAATTTCAACCCCTGTAGACGTGTCGTCTGCAGCTAGCTCCGTTTCTTTTAATTACCTTTCACTGTGTAAACTAGTAGAGGTAAAGTGTTCATTTAAGGTGTCTCGATCGAAGCTCCGTAGCCACTTTGCCAATTTAAACAATTTGTCATAACTTTGAAGGTTTTTCCTTGATTCTGCTAACATTTTCACAAACAGTACATAATTTATTAATATAACTGATAATGTCGAAATCTTGACCTGATCAAACATACTAATGACGTAATTGTGACGTCAGTCAACACCACTTTTTTGACATTTTGAGCCATTACTCGAAATCTAGTCGAACGATTTTTTCAAACAACTGGAAACTGTACATTATTCCATGGGCCTCCTCGTTACACCATCATGCATTGTTCTGTGCGACGACTACATGTACATGTACAGTAGCTATATATATTCAAAATGCTTGAATCTATATTTTCCATAAAGGAGAAAATGATGTACTAGGCACGTGAAGGATCATGGTTGAGTGGCTCTTTAATTAATTGTCAAAAACCTAGCTTATAAATAAGTTATTCTAGTAGGTTTAATTGTAAATAAAGTACAGTGTCGGTTACGGAGCACACTGCAAAGATCTCTATGAATTTGTTGCTGGTGAATTTAGTGTAGAATTTATAATATTTATTTACAAAACGTTTTATAATATCACTAATACAAAATGTCGTTTTTAATTACTATTTAGAAAATGTGTTTTCGGGTATTCTTCTGTCTAAAGGTGTGGTCTAGACGTCACGGGCACTTTTTCCAGATCTGGTTACTAAAAATTATTACAGGCTGCTGGTTTAACTAATTTGCATGTCATTGTACTATTGTCATTTTCTTAGAATAATAACATTTAATTAATGACGATAAACGAGTCAGACATTTCATTAGCCTACAATGCAGGCTTCTGTTTGGCAATTGGGGAGCCGGGCTGTATTTGAACGAGGCCGGGAAAATGTATCCTGTGAAAACAGCCGAATCTTTGCGCTCGGTCCAACGGATTTCTTTGGGGAGTCTAGGAAGAATGGGACAAGGACAAAAAACGAGGGAGGGGGGAGGGGACAATGTTCTACCCAACTCTCAAAATTACCTGACTCTAAAACGGACGCAACACACTTTAATACAACCCGAGTACAGGCTGCGTGCAGCATCGAGTTCTGTATCTATTACTTACAGTTTACAGTCAATGCAGCAGCACTCGATGTAACACTGCTAACCGAGTTATTCGCCGCACACTTGTAGCTTCCCTCATCACTCCTGTCCACTCTGGTAAAGATAAGTTCCCCTGGAGATACTGTGGCCCTGGAATTACTACCAACATCGAATGGTACCTCGTCTTTAAACCACGAGACATCAGGGGCAGGCTGACCAATCACAGGGCAGTTTATGGTAACGTTGGTATGTTCAATCACGGTTTGGGGTGATGGCTGTTGTGTTATCTCAGGCCCGTCTGCGTGTCAAATTGACAACAAATAATCAAAAAGTAACCCTTATCAAATTTAAGTTTATAAAACCCTGTGACAATATATATGTTGGCAGTTTGGAAATTTTTGGTTTTCCAGAGCATACTAATGCATGTAACAAACTTCAACAAAGATGTTTATTCTAAAGATATTCTTCACAGTTCCATTTTGTATGATATATAAACACCTAAATAACCTGTAAAATGTATTTTATTCAGAACTTCAACCACAACTTCAGGAATGAGCTATTATCACTGACGTTCTGACATTTTTTTAAATGAAGTTTTCAGCCAATCAGAAACGAGATTGGCACTTGAAAATGTAAACGGCTCTGAGCGAGTGAACAAGCGATGAATGTAGACATTGAAGGCTCCTAAATAGACTAGCGCTGAATTTCAGTGAAATAGAAAACCCGCCAATCTTAAAAGAAATTCTCGACACAGAGTTCGAAATTAGACACGCGCATTCGCACAACGGAGGTACACTTTTAGAAATTCGAGTAAAATTTCACGACAACTAGTAACTGTTGCTAGTAGAATTATAGTGAACTATTTGTTTCTGTTATTTGTTGCTAGTGGATCAGACAATGTTGCTAGTAATAATTAGTGTCAACTAGCAACAGATTCTAGTGTTATCTTCCTGTAATTTCCGCAACCCCTGTAGACGTGTCGTCTGCAGCTAGCTCCGTTTCTTTTAATTACCTTTCACTGTGTAAACTAGTAGAGGTAAAGTGTTCATTTAAGGTGTCTCGATCGAAGCTCCGTAGCCACTTTGCCAATTTAAACAATTTGTCATAACTTTGAAGGTTTTTGCTTGATTCTGCTAACATTTTCACAAACAGTACATAATTTATTAATATAACTGATAATGTCGAAATCTTGACCTGATCACACATACTAATGACGTAATGGTGACGTGAGTCAACACCACTTTTTTGACATTTTGAGCCATTACTCGAAATCTAGTCGAACGATTTTTTCAAACAACTGGAAACTGTACAAACTTGTAACACACGACGCACACAGTGCAAAGTTTATCAAAATCCCTTGGGCGGAAGTTGGCGAAAACTTGCGCTATGAAGTTCTAACCTTACTAACGTTGTAATAGTTGAAAGGACCGTAGCCTTCTGTCAATAGAAGTGATTAGAATCCAAACTAATTAAATGTACCTCCAAAGCTAACTAAATCTTGATGCTAACTACAATTGTGCTAGGAAAAACAGAAAACAAGTTGTGAATATTTCTTTCGAGAGAGTAAAAAGTCGAAACATGGCAAAAACCTTAAGGTTAAAAAAAAACGATCCAGAAGAGTTCCTAAAAGTTTTTGAGCATTAAATTCAATTTTTCATAACAATAATGCACCAAACCTATCGCTAAATATCTACAATTGGAGATATAATTTTTCAAAGAGAAGCACACCAGAGCCGAGTGTTTGAATAGTGCTTTGTTTACATCTAAAGCGACATGACTGACTGACGCAATATACACGTGCATTCAATGTCGAGAAATTATAATAATGACCAGGAGGTACAATGCAGAACCAGTCACTGTAACAATCTACACACATTTTTACAGAAATTAGCTTTCCATTGCACGCCCTGGTCATTATGATATTTTTAAAATGAACCCCACCACATGAAAGATCACATGGAAATAAATATGTTTAACGAGTTTGAAGATGTTTGAGTAAATAAGAACTAAATAGCAAGCTTTTGAAAATCACAAAAATAAGACAGTTCAATATGGATTGGCCGTCCCACTAAACCACACTGAGCTCTCTTATTTTTGTGATTTTTGAAAGCTCACCACCTCGTTAATATTCATCCAAACGTCACAAAAACTCAGTCATTCTCATACTCGGTCCCACTATTTTTTCGCTTACGAAATGGCTAAAGAGTTAACACCAATGGCGACACGAAAACACTAACGATAATATTACCTACAATGTATATAGCAACAACTTACAATTAACAGTAAGTGTAGCTGGAGATGATGTCAAATTGTTGACAGAGTTCTTTACCATACACCTGTACTCCCCCTGATCGACCCTATTCACCCCGGTAAAGGTTAGTTTGCCTGGTGATGTGGTCGCCCTGGGATTACTAATAACGAATGGAGAATTATCCTTAAACCATGTGACGTTAGGAGTTGGCTGACCAATCACAGTACAATGCAGGGTAACGTTGTCGTTCTCAGTCACAGTTTGGGATGTTGGTGGCTGTTGAATCTCTGGTCCATCTACAAAGTGAAAAATTCAATAGATGAATATGGTTTTAAACAAATCCTTTAAACATCCACAATTCCCTCTTTTGCTCTGGCGAAGGGCTAACACTCGAAACGTCACTGCTACTCGCTTCCCACGGCCGTTAGCATACCTTACTCGACTTTCAGTTGATTATACCAGTGTTTAATTTCCCCGCTAACACAGCTCTACACTAGTTTTTACAGGAACTAGTTATCCACAGGAATGTAAAAACCGTTGGCTTCGTCTCCCAACACTTTCTCTTCATAAATGGTAATGTTAAAGAACGTGTTGCGGTACTACAGCCTGCCCTTGTTATTTCTACCACCACGTCCTTGGGCAAGACGTCTGCTAGGCCACGCCCACACCTTCAGTTGTCACTCAGCCTTTCAAGTGGACATCTCAATAGGACATTTTCATTATGACGTCATTTTACTACAACTACCAGAATCCTTTTCAAATTCTCTTTCTCATTCAGATTTTCAACTCCTTTGAGAATTCCAAGACAATGGTCCAAATCAATGGAACAAAAGACTCCGCGCAAAGAGTTCTGGTAGTTGTAGTATGTGACGTCATAATGCAAACGTCCAGGAGCCCATAGCGTGCATCTCCCAGATTAGGTCTGTCCAACAGCAGAACAGATGATGTAGCTATTTTTAGCTTTGTGTTTCCCGGGAGAACAAACAAAGGCCGTCACTTTTAACCAATCAGGATGCACTGAAAAATTGTAATTAACACGGATCAAACTGATAAAAATACTAAATAGCAAGAGAACAAGAGACAACGTAATTGCATACCAGAACTTCGCGACTATAAATAGCCACATCGTCTACTGTGCTGTGGGCGCTACCCATCACATGCGTACGCTCCTGGTAATGGGCTCCTGAAACGTCCTATTCAAAGCTCTGCATACAACATGTGATGCTCCGCTTGTGCGATCTCCGACTTTTGTTATCGCGTGAAATTCAAATCTAACACTTGAATGCTTAATGTCTAAAAGAACAGTAAAGAGTTTGTAAAGGCTTCTAAAACGCTATTGACAGGAATAACTGAGCAACCAGCTTCCTGCTGTTTACTTTTCAGCGACAGCAATTTAGGAGAAAACTGAAAGCCGGCTTACTTTGTTTACTGTTTTGAATTTGAAAAGTGAGAGAAAGGGGTATGAGCATTCCCTTTTACAGTGCAGGACCTTGTTTCAATAGCATGTCTCATAATTAATTAATATTGCTAATTAGCATATATAAGCAGGAGGACTAAGAATCCCCAATCCAAAACTAATAACTACCTTTAACCTCATTTTTTCTTGTAACAATTTCCAATATGGATAGCCTGTAACTCTGAAATGGTTTAGCCTCCTCCTCAGGCATCTCTAGTTAGTAAGAAATAGTTTAGTAAGAAATAGTCAGGTTGGGAACCCTGTGGACTTGGGAAGACTGGGAACGAAAAGGAAGAAAACTAAGGGGAGGGGGAGGGGTCTCTCGCGCGCCCATATGTCCGGCCACAGGGTGACCGCTTTTTACTATTTCTTACTAACTAGAAATGTCTGCGGAAGAGGCTAAATGAACACGTGAATGTGTAGATATACTTCTCAAACTCATGAATAACAAATGAGATCAACAGCCAATCGGCTCATCCCATTTTGGTCAGGAAGTTGGATTTCGATACCCAACGAAACACCAGATCAAGAACGCTCCGGTTAGAGCAAGACACTCGAAATTTCATTAAGTAACAAGGATTACATCATAGATACGGCTTCACCTGAAAAGAAGTGAAGGAAAAGATGGAAATAGAACTCAGCCGTGTACGTAATCTATCTCGAACCTTTCACCTCATGAATACTTCCAACTTCTAGTCCTCTGTCCTGTTCACTACACTACTAGACACGTTTGTTGAAATGACGAACAGAAAATAACAATGACAAGCCTTGTGATCAATAATTATATGCATCACAATACCAGGCAAAACAACACTTCCTAATTATTTAAGAATACAGGTATTGTTTGAGAAGTCATTCTGCATGTTTGAAATAGTTCATCAACACCTCGAAAGTAATAAATCTCTCGGGGCTGCGTCCCTCGACATTAAATTGCTTTCTCGGTGTTTTGATACCATGGTCAAACGCTTGAACTCATTTTTGATATATAACATGAATTCTATAAGTCCGGAGATTCGTGATAATCGATTCAGCAAGATCTTAATAAAGAGGCACTCACAACCGTGATCCCACATTTGCTATTTCATTATGCTGCCATTATTCCATGGGCCTGCTCGTTACACCATCATGCATTGTTCTGTGCGACCACTACATGTACATGTACAATAGCTATATATATTCAAAATGCTTGAATCTATATTTTCTATAAAAAAGGAGAAAATGATGTACTAGGCACGTGAAGGATCATGGTTGAGTGGCTCTTTAATTAATTGTCAAAAACCTAGCTTATAAATAAGTTATTCTAGTAGGTTTAATTGTAAATAAAGTACAGTGTCGGTTACGGAGCACACTGCAAAGATCTCTATGAAGTTGTTGCTGGTGAATTTAGTGTAGAATTTATAATATTTATTTACAAAACGTTTTATAATATCACTAATACAAAATGTCGTTTTTAATTACTATTTAGAAAATGTGTTTTCGGGTATTCTTCTGTCTAAAGGTGTGGTCTAGACGTCACGGGCACATTTTCCAGATCTGGTTACTAAAAATTATTACAGGCAGCTGGTTTAACTAATTTGCATGTCATTGTACTATTGTCATTTTCTTAGAATAATAACATTTAAATAATGACGATAAACGAGTCAGACATTTCATTAGCCTACAATGCAGGGTTCTATTTGGCAATTGGGGAGCCGGGCTGTATTTGAACGAGGCCGGGAAAAATTTATCCTGTGAAAACAGCGGAATCTTTGTGCTCGGTCCAACGGATTTCTTTGGGGGAGTCTAGGAAGAATGGGACAAGGACAAAAAACGAGGGAGGGGGGAGGGGACAATGTTCTACCCAACTCTCAAAATTACCTAACTCTAAAACGGACGCAACACACTTTAATACAACCCGAGTACAGGCTGCGTGAAGCATCGAGTTCTGTATCTATTACTTACAGTTTACAGTCAATGCAGCAGCACTCGATGTAACACTGCTAACCGAGTTATTCGCCGCACACTTGTAGCTTCCCTCATCACTCCTGTCCACTCTGGTAAAGATAAGTTTCCCTGGAGATACTGTGGCCCTGGAATTACTACCAACATCGAATGGTACCTCGTCTTTAAACCACGAGACATCAGGGGCAGGCTGACCAATCACAGGGCAGTTTATGGTAACATTGGTATGTTCAATCACGGTTTGGGGTGATGGCTGTTGTGTTATCTCAGGCCCGTCTGCGTGTCAAATTGACAAAAAAATTATCAAAAAGTAACCCTTATCAAATTTAAGTTTATAAAACCCTGTCACAATATATATGTTGGCAGTTTGGAAATTTTTGGTTTTCCAGAGAATACTAATGCATGTAACAAACTTCAACAAAGATGTTTATTCTAAAGGTATTCTTCATAGTTCCATTTTGTATGATATATAAACACCGAAATAACCTGTAAAATGTATTTTATTCAGAACTTCAACCACAACTTCAGGTATGAGCTATTATCACTGACGTTCTGACATTTTTTAAATGAAGTTTTCAGCCAATCAGAAACGAGATTGGCACTTGAAAATGTAAACGGCTCTGAGCGAGTGAACAAGCGATGAATGTAGACATTGAAATCTCCTAAATAGACTAGCGCTGAATTTCCGTGAAATAGAAAACCCGCCAATCTTAAAAGAAATTATCGACACAGATTTCGAAATTAGGCCCGCGCATTCGCACAACGGAGGTACACTTTTAGAAATTCGAGTAAAATTTCACGACAACTAGTAACTGTTGCTAGTAGAATTATAGTGAACTATTTGTTTCTGTTATTTGTTGCTAGTGGATCAGACAATGTTGCTAGTAATAATTAGTGACAACTAGCAACAGTTTCTAGTGTTATCTTCCTGTAATTTCAACCCCTGTAGACGTGTCGTCTGCAGCTAGCTCCGTTTCTTTTAATTACCTTTCACTGTGTAAACTAGTAGAGGTAAAGTGTTCATTTAAGGTGTCTCGATCGAAGCTCCGTAGCCACTTTGCCAATTTAAACAATTTGTCATAACTTTGAAGGTTTTTGCTTGATTCTGCTAACATTTTCACAAACAGTACATAATTTATTAATATAACTGATAATGTCGAAATCTTGACCTGATCACACATACTAATGACGTAATTGTGACGTCAGTCAACACCACTTTTTTGACATTTTAAGCCATTACTCGAAATCTAGTCGAACGATTTTTTCAAACAACTGGAAACTGTACATTATTCCATGGGCCTCCTCGTTACACCATCATGCATTGTTCTGTGCGACCACTACATGTACATGTACAGTAGCTATATATATTCAAAATGCTTGAATCTATATTTTCCATAAAGGAGAAAATGATGTACTAGGCACGTGAAGGATCATGGTTGAGTAGCTCTTTAATTAATTGTCAAAAACCTAGCTTATAAATAAGTTATTCTAGTAGGTTTAATTGTAAATAAAGTACAGTGTCGGTTACGGAGCACACTGCAAAGATCTCTATGAATTTGTTGCTGGTGAATTTAGTGTAGAATTTATAATATTTATTTACAAAACGTTTTATAATATCACTAATACAAAATGTCGTTTTTAATTACTATTTAGAAAATGTGTTTTCGGGTATTCTTCTGTCTAAAGGTGTGGTCTAGACGTCACGGGCACTTTTTCCAGATCTGGTTACTACAAATTATTACAGGCTGCTGGTTTAACTAATTTGCATGTCATTGTACTATTGTCATTTTCTTAGAATAATAACATTTAATTAATGACGATAAACGAGTAAGACATTTCATTAGCCTACAATGCAGGCTTCTATTTGGCAATTGGGGAGCCGGGCTGTATTTGAACGAGGCCGGGAAAATGTATCCTGTGAAAACAGCCGAATCTTTGCGCTCGGTCCAACGGATTTCTTTGGGGGAGTCTAGGAAGAATGGGACAAGGACAAAAAACGAGGGAGGGGGGAGGGGACAATGTTCTACCCAACTCTCAAAATTACCTGACTCTAAAACGGACGCAACACACTTTAATACAACCCGAGTACAGGCTGCGTGCAGCATCGAGTTCTGTATCTATTACTTACAGTTTACAGTCAATGCAGCAGCACTCGATGTAACACTGCTAACCGAGTTATTCGCCGCACACTTGTAGCTTCCCTCATCACTCCTGTCCACTCTGGTAAAGATAAGTTCCCCTGGAGATACTGTGGCCCTGGAATTACTACCAACATCGAATGGTACCTCGTCTTTAAACCACGAGACATCAGGGGCAGGCTGACCAATCACAGGGCAGTTTATGGTAACGTTGGTATGTTCAATCACGGTTTGGGGTGATGGCTGTTGTGTTATCTCAGGCCCGTCTGCGTGTCAAATTGACAACAAATAATCAAAAAGTAACCCTTATCAAATTTAAGTTTATAAAACCCTGTCACAATATATATGTTGGCAGTTTGGAAATTTTTGGTTTTCCAGAGAATACTAATGCATGTAACAAACTTCAACAAAGATGTTTATTCTAAAGGTATTCTTCATAGTTCCATTTTGTATGATATATAAACACCTAAATAACCTGTAAAATGTATTTTATTCAGAACTTCAACCACAACTTCAGGAATGAGCTATTATCACTGACGTTCTGACATTTTTTTAAATGAAGTTTTCAGCCAATCAGAAACGAGATTGGCACTTGAAAATGTAAACGGCTCTGAGCGAGTGAACAAGCGATGAATGTAGACATTGAAGGCTCCTAAATAGACTAGCGCTGAATTTCAGTGAAATAGAAAACTCTCCAATCTTAAAAGAAATTCTCGACACAGAGTTCGAAATTAGGCCCGCGCATTCGCACAACGGAGGTACACTTTTAGAAATTCGAGTAAAATTTCACGACAACTAGTAACTGTTGCTAGTAGAATTATAGTGAACTATTTGTTTCTGTTATTTGTTGCTAGTGGATCAGACAATGTTGCTAGTAATAATTAGTGTCAACTAGCAACAGTTTCTTGTGTTATCTTCCTGTAATTTCAACCCCTGTAGACGTGTCGTCTGCAGCTAGCTCCGTTTCTTTTAATTACCTTTCACTGTGTAAACTAGTAGAGGTAAAGTGTTCATTTAAGGTGTCTCGATCGAAGCTCCGTAGCCACTTTGCCAATTTAAACAATTTGTCATAACTTTGAAGGTTTTTGCTTGATTCTGCTAACATTTTCACAAACAGTACATAATTTATTAATATAACTGATAATGTCGAAATCTTGACCTGATCACACATACTAATGACGTAATTGTGACGTCAGTCAACACCACTTTTTTGACATTTTGAGCCATTACTCGAAATCTAGTCGAACGATTTTTTCAAACAACTGGAAACTGTACAAACTTGTAACACACGACGCACACAGTGCAAAGTTTATCAAAATCCCTTGGGCAGAAGTTGGCGAAAACTTGGGCTATGAAGTTCTAACCTTACTAACGTTGTAATAGTTGAAAGGACCGTAGCCTTCTGTCAATAGAAGTGATTAGAATCCAAACTAATTAAATGTACCTCCAAAGCTAACTAAATCTTGATGCTATAACTACAATTGTGCTAGGAAAAACAGAAAACAAGTTGTGAATATTTCTTTCGAGAGAGTAAAAAGTCGAAACATGGCAAAAACCTTAAAATCTACAAATTTCAGGTTAAAAAAAAAAACGCTCCAGAAGAGTTTCTAGAAGTTTTTGAGCATTAAATTCAATTTTTCATAACAATAATGCACCAAATCCTATCGCTAAATATCTACAATTGGAGATATAATTTTTCAAAGAGAAGCACACCAGAGCCGAGTGTTTGGATAGTGCTTTGTTTACATCTAAAGCGACATGACTGACTGACGGAATATACACGTGCATTCAATGTCGAGAAATTATAATAATGACCAGGAGGTACAATGCAGAACCAGTCACTGTAACAATCTACACACATTTTTACAGAAATTAGCTTTCCATTGCACGCCCTGGTCATTATGATGTTTTTAAAATGAACCCCACCACATGAAAGATCACATGGAAATTAATATGTTTACCGAGTTTGAAGATGTTTGAGTAAATAAGAACTAAATAGCAAGCTTTTGAAAATCACAAAAATAAGACAGTTCAATATGGATTGGCCGTCCCACTAAACCACACTGAGCTCTCTTATTTTTGTGATTTTTGAAAGCTCACCATCTCGTTAATATTCATCCAAACGTCACAAAAACTCAGTCATTCTCATACTCGGTCCCACTAATTTTTCGCTTACGAAATGGCTAAAGAGTTAACACCAATGGCGACACGAAAACACTAACGATAATATTACCTACAATGTATATAGCAACAACTTACAATTAACAGTAAGTGTAGCTGGAGATGATGTCAAATTGTTGACAGAGTTCTTTACCATACACCTGTACTCCCCCTGATCGACCCTCTTCACCCCTGTAAAGGTTAGTTTGCCTGGTGATGTGGTCGCCCTGGGATTACTAATAACGAATGGAGAATTATCCTTAAACCATGTGACGTTAGGAGTTGGCTGACCAATCACAGTACAATGCAGGGTAACGTTGTCGTTCTCAGTCACAGTTTGGGATGTTGGTGGCTGTTGAATCTCTGGTCCATCTACAAAGTGAAAAATTCAATAGATGAATATGGTTTTAAACAAATCCTTTAAACATCCACAATTCCCTCTTTTGCTCTGGCGAAGGGCTAACACTCGAAACGTCACTGCTACTCGCTTCCCACGGCGGTTAGCATACCTTACTCGACTTTCAGTTGATTATACCAGTGTTTAATTTCCCCGCTAACACAGCCCTACACTAGTTTTTACAGGAACTAGTTATCCACAGGAATGTAAAAACCGTTGGCTTCGTCTCCCAACACTTTCTCTTCATAAATGGTAATGTTAAAGAACATGTTGCGGTACTACAGCCTGCCCTTGTTATTTCTACCACCACGTCCTTGGGCAAGACGTCTGCTAGGCCACGCCCACACCTTCAGTTGTCACTCAGCCTTTGAAGTGGACATCTCAATAGGACATTTTCATTATGACGTCATTTTACTACAACTACCAGAATCCTTTTCAAATTCTCTTTCTCACTCAGATTTTCAACTCCTTTGAGAATTCCAAGACAATGGTCCAAATCAATGGAACAAAAGACTCCGCGCAAAGAGTTCTGGTAGTTGTAGTATGTGACGTCATAATGCAAACGTCCAGGAGCCCATAGCGTGCATCTCCCAGATTAGGTCTGTCCAACAGCAGAACAGATGATGTAGCTATTTTTAGCTTTGTGTTTCCCGGGAGAACAAACAAAGGCCGTCACTTTTAACCAATCAGGATGCACTGAAAAATTGTAATTAACACGGTTCAAACTGCTAAAAATACTAAAGCGCAAGAGAACACGAGACAACGTAATTGCATACCAGAACTTCGCGACTATAAATACCCACATCGTCTACTGTTCTGTGGGCGCTACCCATAACATGCGTACGCTCCTGGTAATGGGCTCCTGAAACGTCATATTCAAAGCTCTGCATACAACATGTGATGCTCCGCTTGTGCGATCTCCGACTTTTGTTATCGCGTGAAATTCAAATCTAACACTTGAATGCTTAATGTCTAAAAGAACAGTAAAGAGTTTGTAAACGCTTCTAAAACGCTATTGACAGGAATAACTGAGCAACCAGCTTCCTGCTGTTTACTTTTCAGCCACAGCAATTTAGGAGAAAACTGAAAGCCGGCTTACTTTGTTTACTGTTTTGAATTTGAAAAGTGAGAGAAAGGGGTATGAGCATTCCCTTTTACAGTGCAGGACCTTGTTTCAATAGCATGTCTCATAAATAATTAATATCGCTAATTAGCATATATAAGCAGGAGGACTAAGAATCCCCAATCCAAAACTAATAACTACCTTTAACCTCATTTTTTCTTGTAACAATTTCCAATATGGATAGCCTGTAACTCTGAAATGGTTTAGCCTCCTCCTCAGGCATCTCTAGTTAGTAAGAAATAGTTTAGTAAGAAATAGTAAGGTTGGGAACCCTGTGGACTTGGGAAGATTGGGAACGAAAAGGAAGAAAACTAAGGGGAGAGGGAGGGGTCTCTCGCGCGCCCATATGTCCGGCTTTTTACTATTTTTTACTAACTAGAAATGTCTGCGGAAGAGGCTAAATGAACACGTGAATGTGTAGATATACTTCTCAAACTCATGAATAACAAATGAGATCAACAGCCAATCGGCTCATCCCATTTTGGTCAGGAAGTTGGATTTCGATACCCAATGAAACACCAGATCAAGATCGCTCCGGTTAGAGCAAGACACTCGAATTTAATTAAGTAACAAGGATTACATCATAGATACGGCACACATGAATAGAAGTGAAGGAAAAGATGGAAATAGAAATCAGCCGTGTACGTAATCTATCTCGAACCTTCCACCTCATGAATACTTCCAACTTCTAGTCCTCTGTCCTGTTCACTACACTATTATAATTATAGTATTTATATAGCTTATAATTATAGTATTTATATAGCGCTAAAACTATAAATATTCTAAAGCGCTGTTAAAATCGTTAATATATATATATCAATACTAAAAAATACTAATGGTAAATACTATAATAAAATAACTATAAAATACTAACAAAATTCTAAAATAATGTAATAAATTACTATACTAATACTATGCAGAAGGTAAAACTTGTAAGAATGTATAAATAAAATTAAAAACGACCAATAGTTAAAGCAGCTATGAATGCGACACTATGTAATATAAGCATTCTTGAACAAGTATGTCTTAAGGCGACTTTTAAAACAGTCTATACTAGATGCGCTGCGGATCTGCTGTGGGAGGGAGTTCCATAGGATGGGGCCGGCCCTAGCAAAAGCACGATCACCAAACGTCTTCAACAAACACGTTTGTTGAAATGACGAACAGAAAATAACAATGACAAGCCTTGTGATCAATAATTATATGCATCACAATACCAGGCAAAACAACACTTCCTAATTATTTAAAAATACAGGTATTGTTTGAGAAGTCATTCTGCATGTTTGAAATAGTTCATCAACACCTCGAAAGTAATAAATCTCTCGGGGCTGCGTCCCTCGACATTAAATTGCTTTCTCGGTGTTTTGATACCATGGTCAAACGCTTGAACTCATTTTTGATATATAACATGAATTCTATAAGTCCGGAGATTCGTGATAATCGATTCAGCAAGATCTTAATAAAGAGGCACTCACAACCGTGATCCCACATTTGCTATTTCATTATGCTGCCATTATTCCATGGGCCTGCTCGTTACACCATCATGCATTGTTCTGTGCGACCACTACATGTACATGTACAGTAGCTATATATATTCAAAATGCTTGAATCTATATTTTCCATAAAGGAGAAAATGATGTACTAGGCACGTGAAGGATCATGGTTGAGTGGCTCTTTAATTAATTGTCAAAAACCTAGCTTATAAATAAGTTATTCTAGTAGGTTTAATTGTAAATAAAGTACAGTGTCGGTTACGGAGCAGACTGCAAAGATCTCTATGAAGTTGTTGCTGGTGAATTTAGTGTAGAATTTATAATATTTATTTACAAAACGTTTTATAATATCACTAATACAAAATGTCGTTTTTAATTACTATTTAGAAAATGTGTTTTCGGGTATTCTTCTGTCTAAAGGTGTGGTCTAGACGTCACGGGCACTTTTTCCAGATCTGGTTACTAAAAATTATTACAGGCAGCTGGTTTAACTAATTTGCATGTCATTGTACTATTGTCATTTTCTTAGAATAATAACATTTAAATAATGACGATAAACGAGTCAGACATTTCATTAGCCTACAATGCAGGGTTCTATTTGGCAATTGGGGAGCCGGGCTGTATTTGAACGAGGCCGGGAAAAAATTATCCTGTGAAAACAGCGGAATCTTTGTGCTCGGTCCAACGGATTTCTTTGGGGGAGTCTAGGAAGAATGGGACAAGGACAAAAAACGAGGGAGGGGGGAGGGGACAATGTTCTACCCAACACTCAAAATTACCTGACTCTAAAACGGACGCAACACACTTTAATACAACCCGAGTACAGGCTGCGTGAAGCATCGAGTTCTGTATCTATTACTTACAGTTTACAGTCAATGCAGCAGCACTCGATGTAACACTGCTAACCGAGTTATTCGCCGCACACTTGTAGCTTCCCTCATCACTCCTGTCCACTCTGGTAAAGATAAGTTTCCCTGGAGATACTGTGGCCCTGGAATTACTACCAACATCGAATGGTACCTCGTCTTTAAACCACGAGACATCAGGGGCAGGCTGACCAATCACAGGGCAGTTTATGGTAACATTGGTATGTTCAATCACGGTTTGGGGTGATGGCTGTTGTGTTATCTCAGGCCCGTCTGCGTGTCAAATTGACAAAAAAATATCAAAAAGTAACCCTTATCAAATTTAAGTTTATAAAACCCTGTGACAATATATATGTTGGCAGTTTGGAAATTTTTGGTTTTCCAGAGAATACTAATGCATGTAACAAACTTCAACAAAGATGTTTATTCTAAAGGTATTCTTCATAGTTCCATTTTGTATGATATATAAACACCGAAATAACCTGTAAAATGTATTTTATTCAGAACTTCAACCACAACTTCAGGTATGAGCTATTATCACTGACGTTCTGACATTTTTTAAATGAAGTTTTCAGCCAATCAGAAACGAGATTGGCACTTGAAAATGTAAACGGCTCTGAGCGAGTGAACAAGCGATGAATGTAGACATTGAAATCTCCTAAATAGACTAGCGCTGAATTTCCGTGAAATAGAAAACCCGCCAATCTTAAAAGAAATTATCGACACAGATTTCGAAATTAGGCCCGCGCATTCGCACAACGGAGGTACACTTTTAGAAATTCGAGTAAAATTTCACGACAACTAGTAACTGTTGCTAGTAGAATTATAGTGAACTATTTGTTTCTATTATTTGTTGCTAGTGGAACAGACAATGTTGCTAGTAATAATTAGTGACAACTAGCAACAGTTTCTAGTGTTATCTTCCTGTAATTTCAACCCCTGTAGACGTGTCGTCTGCAGCTAGCTCCGTTTCTTTTAATTACCTTTCACTGTGTAAACTAGTAGAGGTAAAGTGTTCATTTAAGGTGTCTCGATCGAAGCTCCGTAGCCACTTTGCCAATTTAAACAATTCGTCATAACTTTGAAGGTTTTTGCTTGATTCTGCTAACATTTTCACAAACAGTACATAATTTATTAATATAACTGATAATGTCGAAATCTTGACCTGATCACACATACTAATGACGTAATTGTGACGTCAGTCAACACCACTTGTTTGACATTTTGAGCCATTACTCGAAATCTAGTCGAACGATTTTTACAAACAACTGGAAACTGTACATTATTCCATGGGCCTGCTCGTTACACCATCATGCATTGTTCTGTGCGACCACTACATGTACATGTACAGTAGCTATATATATTAAAAATGCTTGAATCTATATTTTCCATAAAGGAGAAAATGATGTACTAGGCACGTGAAGGATCATGGTTGAGTGGCTCTTTAATTAATTGTCAAAAACCTAGCTTATAAATAAGTTATTCTAGTAGGTTTAATTGTAAATAAAGTACAGTGTCGGTTACGGAGCACACTGCAAAGATCTCTATGAAGTTGTTGCTGGTGAATTTAGTGTAGAATTTATAATATTTATTTACAAAACGTTTTATAATATCACTAATACAAAATGTCGTTTTTAATTACTATTTAGAAAATGTGTTTTCGGGTATTCTTCTGTCTAAAGGTGTGGTCTAGACGTCACGGGCACTTTTTCCAGATCTGGTTACTAAAAATTATTACAGGCAGCTGGTTTAACTAATTTGCATGTCATTGTACTATTGTCATTTTCTTAGAATAATAACATTTAAATAATGACGATAAACGAGTCAGACATTTCATTAGCCTACAATGCAGGGTTCTATTTGGCAATTGGGGAGCCGGGCTGTATTTGAACGAGGCCGGGAAAAAATTATCCTGTGAAAACAGCGGAATCTTTGTGCTCGGTCCAACGGATTTCTTTGGGGGAGTCTAGGAAGAATGGGACAAGGACAAAAAACGAGGGAGGGGGGAGGGGACAATGTTCTACCCAACTCTCAAAATTACCTGACTCTAAAACGGACGCAACACACTTTAATACAACCCGAGTACAGGCTGCGTGAAGCATCGAGTTCTGTATCTATTACTTACAGTTTACAGTCAATGCAGCAGCACTCGATGTAACACTGCTAACCGAGTTATTCGCCGCACACTTGTAGCTTCCCTCATCACTCCTGTCCACTCTGGTAAAGATAAGTTTCCCTGGAGATACTGTGGCCCTGGAATTACTACCAACATCGAATGGTACCTCGTCTTTAAACCACGAGACATCAGGGGCAGGCTGACCAATCACAGGGCAGTTTATGGTAACATTGGTATGTTCAATCACGGTTTGGGGTGATGGCTGTTGTGTTATCTCAGGCCCGTCTGCGTGTCAAATTGACAAAAAAATATCAAAAAGTAACCCTTATCAAATTTAAGTTTATAAAACCCTGTGACAATATATATGTTGGCAGTTTGGAAATTTTTGGTTTTCCAGAGAATACTAATGCATGTAACAAACTTCAACAAAGATGTTTATTCTAAAGGTATTCTTCATAGTTCCATTTTGTATGATATATAAACACCGAAATAACCTGTAAAATGTATTTTATTCAGAACTTCAACCACAACTTCAGGTATGAGCTATTATCACTGACGTTCTGACATTTTTTAAATGAAGTTTTCAGCCAATCAGAAACGAGATTGCCACTTGAAAATGTAAACGGCTCTGAGCGAGTGAACAAGCGATGAATGTAGACATTGAAATCTCCTAAATAGACTAGCGCTGAATTTCCGTGAAATAGAAAACCCGCCAATCTTAAAAGAAATTATCGACACAGATTTCGAAATTAGGCCCGCGCATTCGCACAACGGAGGTACACTTTTAGAAATTCGAGTAAAATTTCACGACAACTAGTAACTGTTGCTAGTAGAATTATAGTGAACTATTTGTTTCTATTATTTGTTGCTAGTGGATCAGACAATGTTGCTAGTAATAATTAGTGACAACTAGCAACAGTTTCTAGTGTTATCTTCCTGTAATTTCAACCCCTGTAGACGTGTCGTCTGCAGCTAGCTCCGTTTCTTTTAATTACCTTTCACTGTGTAAACTAGTAGAAGTAAAGTGTTCATTTAAGGTGTCTCGATCGAAGCTCCGTAGCCACTTTGCCAATTTAAACAATTTGTCATAACTTTGAAGGTTTTTGCTTGATTCTGCTAACATTTTCACAAACAGTACATAATTTATTAATATAACTGATAATGTCGAAATCTTGACCTGATCACACATACTAATGACGTAATTGTGACGTCAGTCAACACCACTTGTTTGACATTTTGAGCCATTACTCGAAATCTAGTCGAACGATTTTTACAAACAACTGGAAACTGTACATTATTCCATGGGCCTGCTCGTTACACCATCATGCATTGTTCTGTGCGACCACTACATGTACATGTACAGTAGCTATATATATTCAAAATGCTTGAATCTATATTTTCCATAAAGGAGAAAATGATGTACTAGGCACGTGAAGGATCATGGTTGAGTGGCTCTTTAATTAATTGTCAAAAACCTAGCTTATAAATAAGTTATTCTAGTAGGTTTAATTGTAAATAAAGTACAGTGTCGGTTACGGAGCACACTGCAAAGATCTCTATGAAGTTGTTGCTGGTGAATTTAGTGTAGAATTTATAATATTTATTTACAAAACGTTTTATAATATCACTAATACAAAATGTCGTTTTTAATTACTATTTAGAAAATGTGTTTTCGGGTATTCTTCTGTCTAAAGGTGTGGTCTAGACGTCACGGGCACTTTTTCCAGATCTGGTTACTAAAAATTATTACAGGCAGCTGGTTTAACTAATTTGCATGTCATTGTACTATTGTCATTTTCTTAGAATAATAACATTTAAATAATGACGATAAACGAGTCAGACATTTCATTAGCCTACAATGCAGGGTTCTATTTGGCAATTGGGGAGCCGGGCTGTATTTGAACGAGGCCGGGAAAAAATTATCCTGTGAAAACAGCGGAATCTTTGTGCTCGGTCCAACGGATTTCTTTGGGGGAGTCTAGGAAGAATGGGACAAGGACAAAAAACGAGGGAGGGGGGAGGGGACAATGTTCTACCCAACACTCAAAATTACCTGACTCTAAAACGGACGCAACACACTTTAATACAACCCGAGTACAGGCTGCGTGAAGCATCGAGTTCTGTATCTATTACTTACAGTTTACAGTCAATGCAGCAGCACTCGATGTAACACTGCTAACCGAGTTATTCGCCGCACACTTGTAGCTTCCCTCATCACTCCTGTCCACTCTGGTAAAGATAAGTTTCCCTGGAGATACTGTGGCCCTGGAATTACTACCAACATCGAATGGTACCTCGTCTTTAAACCACGAGACATCAGGGACAGGCTGACCAATCACAGGGCAGTTTATGGTAACATTGGTATGTTCAATCACGGTTTGGGGTGATGGCTGTTGTGTTATCTCAGGCCCGTCTGCGTGTCAAATTGACAAAAAAATATCAAAAAGTAACCCTTATCAAATTTAAGTTTATAAAACCCTGTGACAATATATATGTTGGCAGTTTGGAAATTTTTGGTTTTCCAGAGAATACTAATGCATGTAACAAACTTCAACAAAGATGTTTATTCTAAAGGTATTCTTCATAGTTCCATTTTGTATGATATATAAACACCGAAATAACCTGTAAAATGTATTTTATTCAGAACTTCAACCACAACTTCAGGTATGAGCTATTATCACTGACGTTCTGACATTTTTTAAATGAAGTTTTCAGCCAATCAGAAACGAGATTGCCACTTGAAAATGTAAACGGCTCTGAGCGAGTGAACAAGCGATGAATGTAGACATTGAAATCTCCTAAATAGACTAGCGCTGAATTTCCGTGAAATAGAAAACCCGCCAATCTTAAAAGAAATTATCGACACAGATTTCGAAATTAGGCCCGCGCATTCGCACAACGGAGGTACACTTTTAGAAATTCGAGTAAAATTTCACGACAACTAGTAACTGTTGCTAGTAGAATTATAGTGAACTATTTGTTTCTATTATTTGTTGCTAGTGGATCAGACAATGTTGCTAGTAATAATTAGTGACAACTAGCAACAGTTTCTAGTGTTATCTTCCTGTAATTTCAACCCCTGTAGACGTGTCGTCTGCAGCTAGCTCCGTTTCTTTTAATTACCTTTCACTGTGTAAACTAGTAGAAGTAAAGTGTTCATTTAAGGTGTCTCGATCGAAGCTCCGTAGCCACTTTGCCAATTTAAACAATTTGTCATAACTTTGAAGGTTTTTGCTTGATTCTGCTAACATTTTCACAAACAGTACATAATTTATTAATATAACTGATAATGTCGAAATCTTGACCTGATCACACATACTAATGACGTAATTGTGACGTCAGTCAACACCACTTGTTTGACATTTTGAGCCATTACTCGAAATCTAGTCGAACGATTTTTACAAACAACTGGAAACTGTACATTATTCCATGGGCCTGCTCGTTACACCATCATGCATTGTTCTGTGCGACCACTACATGTACATGTACAGTAGCTATATATATTCAAAATGCTTGAATCTATATTTTCCATAAAGGAGAAAATGATGTACTAGGCACGTGAAGGATCATGGTTGAGTGGCTCTTTAATTAATTGTCAAAAACCTAGCTTATAAATAAGTTATTCTAGTAGGTTTAATTGTAAATAAAGTACAGTGTCGGTTACGGAGCACACTGCAAAGATCTCTATGAAGTTGTTGCTGGTGAATTTAGTGTAGAATTTATAATATTTATTTACAAAACGTTTTATAATATCACTAATACAAAATGTCGTTTTTAATTACTATTTAGAAAATGTGTTTTCGGGTATTCTTCTGTCTAAAGGTGTGGTCTAGACGTCACGGGCACTTTTTCCAGATCTGGTTACTAAAAATTATTACAGGCAGCTGGTTTAACTAATTTGCATGTCATTGTACTATTGTCATTTTCTTAGAATAATAACATTTAAATAATGACGATAAACGAGTCAGACATTTCATTAGCCTACAATGCAGGGTTCTATTTGGCAATTGGGGAGCCGGGCTGTATTTGAACGAGGCCGGGAAAAAATTATCCTGTGAAAACAGCGGAATCTTTGTGCTCGGTCCAACGGATTTCTTTGGGGGAGTCTAGGAAGAATGGGACAAGGACAAAAAACGAGGGAGGGGGGAGGGGACAATGTTCTACCCAACACTCAAAATTACCTGACTCTAAAACGGACGCAACACACTTTAATACAACCCGAGTACAGGCTGCGTGAAGCATCGAGTTCTGTATCTATTACTTACAGTTTACAGTCAATGCAGCAGCACTCGATGTAACACTGCTAACCGAGTTATTCGCCGCACACTTGTAGCTTCCCTCATCACTCCTGTCCACTCTGGTAAAGATAAGTTTCCCTGGAGATACTGTGGCCCTGGAATTACTACCAACATCGAATGGTACCTCGTCTTTAAACCACGAGACATCAGGGGCAGGCTGACCAATCACAGGGCAGTTTATGGTAACATTGGTATGTTCAATCACGGTTTGGGGTGATGGCTGTTGTGTTATCTCAGGCCCGTCTGCGTGTCAAATTGACAAAAAAAAAATCAAAAAGTAACCCTTATCAAATTTAAGTTTATAAAACCCTGTGACAATATATATGTTGGCAGTTTGGAAATTTTTGGTTTTCCAGAGAATACTAATGCATGTAACAAACTTCAACAAAGATGTTTATTCTAAAGGTATTCTTCATAGTTCCATTTTGTATGATATATAAACACCGAAATAACCTGTAAAATGTATTTTATTCAGAACTTCAACCACAACTTCAGGTATGAGCTATTATCACTGACGTTCTGACATTTTTTAAATGAAGTTTTCAGCCAATCAGAAACGAGATTGGCACTTGAAAATGTAAACGGCTCTGAGCGAGTGAACAAGCGATGAATGTAGACATTGAAATCTCCTAAATAGACTAGCGCTGAATTTCCGTGAAATAGAAAACCCGCCAATCTTAAAAGAAATTATCGACACAGATTTCGAAATTAGGCCCGCGCATTCGCACAACGGAGGTACACTTTTAGAAATTCGAGTAAAATTTCACGACAACTAGTAACTGTTGCTAGTAGAATTATAGTGAACTATTTGTTTCTGTTATTTGTTGCTAGTGGATCAGACAATGTTGCTAGTAATAATTAGTGACAACTAGCAACAGTTTCTAGTGTTATCTTCCTGTAATTTCAACCCCTGTAGACATGTCGTCTGCAGCTAGCTCCGTTTCTTTTAATTACCTTTCACTGTGTAAACTAGTAGAGGTAAAGTGTTCATTTAAGGTGTCTCGATCGAAGCTCCGTAGCCACTTTGCCAATTTAAACAATTTGTCATAACTTTGAAGGTTTTTGCTTGATTCTGCTAACATTTTCACAAACAGTACATAATTTATTAATATAACTGATAATGTCGAAATCTTGACCTGATCACACATACAAATGACGTAATTGTGACGTCAGTCAACACCACTTGTTTGACATTTTGAGCCATTACTCGAAATCTAGTCGAACGATTTTTTCAAACAACTGGAAACTGTACATTATTCCATGGGCCTGCTCGTTACACCATCATGCATTGTTCTGTGCGACCACTACATGTACATGTACAGTAGCTATATATATTCAAAATGCTTGAATCTATATTTTCCATAAAGGAGAAAATGATGTACTAGGCACGTGAAGGATCATGGTTGAGTGGCTCTTTAATTAATTTTATAAAATAACCCAGAGGAAACTCGCGCGCTGATTGGCTGAAAGCCGTGTTTATATGAGAGTCCATAGACATGGAAATTTGTGGTCCAACAAACAAAAGTCGAAACCACTTTTCGTCTAACTTATTTCGTACGGTAAAACTAAACTGAACACACAAACGGCTAACAAGTCTAGTTTTTAAACAACCTCCTTATAGATGAATAGAGCAAAGAATGGAGCTAGAGACTAGACTAGATGAGAGGGAAAAGCAAGGCAACACTCTTTCAATTTTTTTTCTCTGTCTTTTTTTATCCCAAACTAAAACTAAAAGGACATATACGTATTTGTCGGCGACGAAGTCACGAAATAATAAGCCTTCATATAAGGCCAATTGTTATCATTCACCCTGTTTGGTCTTAGATAATTCAGATAAGGTTTTTAGCTTTCTCCTTGCTATTTTATGAACAACTACAATACATGAATTTTGCAAACTCACGTGCGACAGTTGTGAAGTTGATATTTTGTTGATTTTTTCACAGAACAAAATGAGTTTTTCCCTCTTACCTTGCACTCTTAGCCTCATCTCATTGGAAGGAAAGTTCCAACAGCTAGATCTTTACATTGAGTTTGGTGAAAATAAAAGTTCATTCAACTAAAACCTGCTTCAAAGTTCAACAGGGGAATCATGTTCCTCATGTACATTAAGCGACAAAAATACCCAGTTCAAGTCCTCCACTCCTTGAATGCCTTTCGCCTTAAATTTCCCGGAAAGCATGCCGAGTTAGTCTTTTCGGGGACTGTTGAAGCAGAGGTTTTTAAAATAGAGCCACACACTGACACAGAGCCAGAGAACACAGAGCATTCCTTCGTTTCTCGGCTCAGTTCTGTATCGGGGGATTTCCCGCGCTGTGTCACCGTCGGTCGATTTCTGACGACTGTTACGGTTAGGAGAATTGATCTTCTGATCGTGCGTGCGTACGATTTTCTCTCGTGTTTTTCCTGTTCGTTATTTTATAAAAGCAATATAACACGCTTTCCATGTCTTTGTTCTCTTATATAAACACTTGGGATATGTTGGGAGAACGCAGAAAAACTTGAAAATCACTCGCCTAGCGGCTCGTGATTTTCAAGTTTTTCTTTGTTCTCCCAACATATCCCGCGTGTTGATATAAGAGAACAAAGACATGGAAAGCGTGTTATATTGCTTAAGTCAAAAACCTAGCTTATAAATAAGTTATTCTAGTAGGTTTAATTGTAAATAAAGTACAGTGTCGGTTACGGAGCACACTGCAAAGATCTCTATGAAGTTGTTGCTGGTGAATTTAGTGTAGAATTTATAATATTTATTTACAAAACGTTTTATAATATCACTAATACAAAATGTCGTTTTTAATTACTATTTAGAAAATGTGTTTTCGGGTATTCTTCTGTCTAAAGGTGTGGTCTAGACGTCACGGGCACTTTTTCCAGATCTGGTTACTAAAAATTATTACAGGCAGCTGGTTTAACTAATTTGCATGTCATTGTACTATTGTCATTTTCTTAGAATAATAACATTTAAATAATGACGATAAACGAGTCAGACATTTCATTAGCCTACAATGCAGGGTTCTATTTGGCAATTGGGGAGCCGGGCTGTATTTGAACGAGGCCGGGAAAAAATTATCCTGTGAAAACAGAAGAATCTTTGTGCTCGGTCCAACGGATTTCTTTGGGGGAGTCTAGGAAGAATGGGACAAGGACAAAAAACGAGGGAGGGGGGAGGGGACAATGTTCTACCCAACACTCAAAATTACCTGACTCTAAAACGGACGCAACACACTTTAATACAACCCGAGTACAGGCTGCGTGCAGCATCGAGTTCTGTATCTATTACTTACAGTTTACAGTCAATGCAGCAGCACTCGATGTAACACTGCTAACCGAGTTATTCGCCGCACACTTGTAGCTTCCCTCATCACTCCTGTCCACTCTGGTAAAGATAAGTTTCCCTGGAGATACTGTGGCCCTGGAATTACTACCAACATCGAATGGTACCTCGTCTTTAAACCACGAGACATCAGGGGCAGGCTGACCAATCACAGGGCAGTTTATGGTAACATTGGTATGTTCAATCACGGTTTGGGGTGATGGCTGTTGTGTTATCTCAGGCCCGTCTGCGTGTCAAATTGACAAAAAAAATATCAAAAAGTAACCCTTATCAAATTTAAGTTTATAAAACCCTGTGACAATATATATGTTGGCAGTTTGGAAATTTTTGGTTTTCCAGAGAATACTAATGCATGTAACAAACTTCAACAAAGATGTTTATTCTAAAGGTATTCTTCATAGTTCCATTTTGTATGATATATAAACACCGAAATAACCTGTAAAATGTATTTTATTCAGAACTTCAACCACAACTTCAGGTATGAGCTATTATCACTGACGTTCTGACATTTTTTAAATGAAGTTTTCAGCCAATCAGAAACGAGATTGGCACTTGAAAATGTAAACGGCTCTGAGCGAGTGAACAAGCGATGAATGTAGACATTGAAATCTCCTAAATAGACTAGCGCTGAATTTCCGTGAAATAGAAAACCCGCCAATCTTAAAAGAAATTATCGACACAGATTTCGAAATTAGGCCCGCGCATTCGCACAACGGAGGTACACTTTTAGAAATTCGAGTAAAATTTCACGACAACTAGTAACTGTTGCTAGTAGAATTATAGTGAACTATTTGTTTCTGTTATTTGTTGCTAGTGGATCAGACAATGTTGCTAGTAATAATTAGTGACAACTAGCAACAGTTTCTAGTGTTATCTTCCTGTAATTTCAACCCCTGTAGACATGTCGTCTGCAGCTAGCTCCGTTTCTTTTAATTACCTTTCACTGTGTAAACTAGTAGAGGTAAAGTGTTCATTTAAGGTGTCTCGATCGAAGCTCCGTAGCCACTTTGCCAATTTAAACAATTTGTCATAACTTTGAAGGTTTTTGCTTGATTCTGCTAACATTTTCACAAACAGTACATAATTTATTAATATAACTGATAATGTCGAAATCTTGACCTGATCACACATACAAATGACGTAATTGTGACGTCAGTCAACACCACTTGTTTGACATTTTGAGCCATTACTCGAAATCTAGTCGAACGATTTTTTCAAACAACTGGAAACTGTACATTATTCCATGGGCCTGCTCGTTACACCATCATGCATTGTTCTGTGCGACCACTACATGTACATGTACAGTAGCTATATATATTCAAAATGCTTGAATCTATATTTTCCATAAAGGAGAAAATGATGTACTAGGCACGTGAAGGATCATGGTTGAGTGGCTCTTTAATTAATTGTCAAAAACCTAGCTTATAAATAAGTTATTCTAGTAGGTTTAATTGTAAATAAAGTACAGTGTCGGTTACGGAGCAGACTGCAAAGATCTCTATGAAGTTGTTGCTGGTGAATTTAGTGTAGAATTTATAATATTTATTTACAAAACGTTTTATAATATCACTAATACAAAATGTCGTTTTTAATTACTATTTAGAAAATGTGTTTTCGGGTATTCTTCTGTCTAAAGGTGTGGTCTAGACGTCACGGGCACTTTTTCCAGATCTGGTTACTAAAAATTATTACAGGCAGCTGGTTTAACTAATTTGCATGTCATTGTACTATTGTCATTTTCTTAGAATAATAACATTTAAATAATGACGATAAACGAGTCAGACATTTCATTAGCCTACAATGCAGGGTTCTATTTGGCAATTGGGGAGCCGGGCTGTATTTGAACGAGGCCGGGAAAAAATTATCCTGTGAAAACAGAAGAATCTTTGTGCTCGGTCCAACGGATTTCTTTGGGGGAGTCTAGGAAGAATGGGACAAGGACAAAAAACGAGGGAGGGGGGAGGGGACAATGTTCTACCCAACACTCAAAATTACCTGACTCTAAAACGGACGCAACACACTTTAATACAACCCGAGTACAGGCTGCGTGAAGCATCGAGTTCTGTATCTATTACTTACAGTTTACAGTCAATGCAGCAGCACTCGATGTAACACTGCTAACCGAGTTATTCGCCGCACACTTGTAGCTTCCCTCATCACTCCTGTCCACTCTGGTAAAGATAAGTTTCCCTGGAGATACTGTGGCCCTGGAATTACTACCAACATCGAATGGTACCTCGTCTTTAAACCACGAGACATCAGGGGCAGGCTGACCAATCACAGGGCAGTTTATGGTAACATTGGTATGTTCAATCACGGTTTGGGGTGATGGCTGTTGTGTTATCTCAGGCCCGTCTGCGTGTCAAATTGACAAAAAAATAATCAAAAAGTAACCCTTATCAAATTTAAGTTTATAAAACCCTGTGACAATATATATGTTGGCAGTTTGGAAATTTTTGGTTTTCCAGAGAATACTAATGCATGTAACAAACTTCAACAAAGATGTTTATGCTAAAGGTATTCTTCATAGTTCCATTTTGTATGATATATAAACACCTAAATAACCTGTAAAATGTATTTTATTCAGAACTTCAACCACAACTTCAGGAATGAGCTATTATCACTGACGTTCTGACATTTTTTAAATGAAGTTTTCAGCCAATCACAAACGAGATTGCCACTTGAAAATGTAAACGGCTCTGAGCGAGTGAACAAGCGATGAATGTAGACATTGAAGGCTCCTAAATAGACTAGCGCTGAATTTCCGTGAAATAGAAAACCCGCCAATCTTAAAAGAAATTCTCGACACAGAGTTCGACTCGCTGATCACCCCTCAGCCAGTAAACACTCGCTGCTGGTTTCCCTTCATACACACATTTCAATATCACATTCTGGTGTTCAGTGATTAGAGTTGTGCTCTTGGGGTGAGTTAGAATCTTGGCTGGGTCTGAAAAATTAATTAGTACTCAATTTAAGTACAATAACAAAAAAAACATGGCAGAGACGAACTTTGTGAATAAGGTCTAGTGGCTTTTGCATGAAACAGTCACGTGTTGATATAGTCGCTATCACTTCAATAACCATGCAATAACTTAATTTGTACTTACAGTTGACTGTCAGTTTTCCAGGATAGGAAATGACACTGCTGATGTTGTTCGTTGCATTGCAGGTATAGATTCCTTCATCTTCCCTCTTTAAATTAGTTATTCGGAGACTGTTAGAAGGTGAAGCCATGGTGAATCTTGACAGTGCAGTTGTATCAAGGCGTTGGCCATCTCTCCTCCATTTGACTGGTGTAGGTGATGGAACTCCTTCCACAGTACAATTGAGTACCACACTTTGCCCTTCTAGCTTTGTAATATTTTCTGGATGTGTCCTAATGTTTGGTCCATCTGAAAAAAGAAATTAGTCAATGTCTATAATTAAATGAATTATGAGTACATGTGTGAACAACATTCATTTTATTGTGATATTACATGAATATATAATAGTATTGTACCTAAACACTTACTTTAAAACTTCATGTAATGGCGAAACTTAAAGGTCACATCGATGTTGGTCACTTTTACTCAACCTCACTTAACATTGTACTTCCCATCTATGCAGTACAGTGCATTGTATAAAGCGAATCTAAATCATAATAAATGATGGTGCTTGCCTTCAGCTCACTTGCAGATACAGTATGATAATATTGAGATGAAGTGTCAACAAATTACAAGTATACTTATAATATACACACACATTGTACTTCTATAACATGTTGCACTCCGAATTCACCAATTGGTTTAGGCCATAATATATCACAATACCAAAGTATCTAAAAGCTAATTTGTATGCAGCGGGAAACATTTTTCCCTATAAGGGCTGCATACCCATATAAGGGTGTCCCAACCAATAAGGAAGCATGCCACCTCTACCTCGGCGGCCATTTTCACTTTGCATTGATAGAGAAGGTTCTACAATTCAAAGCTCTTCATAATGCACTTCGAATCCGTTAATCCTGTGGAAAATGAGAGGCCTACGGGCTCTAAACACTCCGGAAATTCACCAGCATCCCCAAGGGGATCGCAAAATGGTGATAATCCTGTTGAGGAAGGCGAGCTCGCTAACGAAGGTAGTCAGTTGAGCTTGAGAGACGTGCGCTTGTCCATGCACGGTTACACGATTCCTCAAAAGGAAACTCCAGGGAGAAAGAGGTCTTCTCCTTCGAGACAGCTACCTGGGCTTAGTGTACAGGCCCAAGCGTGTTTTCTGCTGATAGAGAAGGCGAACCGAAAGACAAAATTTCAAGGCTATCTCGCTCTCTGTCAACAACTGACAAAACAGGCCATTGTATGTGGAATATTGACAAGGATCTTAAGGAGATTATTGATATATATTTTCGTTCATGTATGGACGATAAGACTCACTCAGAACTGGCAAAGCAGTTCCCAAAGCCTAATGTACCAGCTTTGCACGTCGCCGAACTGGATAAATGGCTAATCCTTATTCAGGGAAAACAATCCCTCTCAAGCCTTCGGTGGGAGCAAGACCTCCAGATGACGGAGAGAAACTTCATGGATGCGTCAGGCCCACTTTGCATCCTTCTCCAACACCTGAAAACGAACCCTCAGGGTTTACAGGTGGACGAGGCAATCAATCTCATCCTCAAAAGCCTTCGTTTACTGGGCCATGGCGCGGCCTCAGTTAATAAACAGAGACGTGTAGATATTATAAAATCTAGTCACATAACAGATATTACGGAGCTGACTAAACATTCAGATCCAAAGCAGACATACCTGTTTGGGGAATCCAAGGCCAAAGAATTGAACTTTGTAGGGGAGTTAGCAGACAAAGTTTCAAAGGCAATCAATTGCAAACCGCCAATTAAAAGACCCTTTGGCTTTGACAACAAGAGAAATACACATAAGGTCTCTTCCTTCTCAGGACCCAGCACTCAAGGTACTTCTTCTGACAGGGCCTGGAACCCCAGAGGTGGAAACAATGTAAACCGTGGAACAAAGCCTTATTTTAATAACCAGCCTTTTCGGAAAGGCCCCTTCCAAGGAAAGCCTTACTTGGGAGGGAAAGGCCAAAGGGAGCCGTACAGATACCAAACAAACAGTCAATCACTCAGGGACACGAGCAAGCCCTACAACCACACCAAATAAAGGTAAGCCTTATTGCTGGAAACAGCCCTTTTCTATTCTCAAACATACCAGATGCACAAATCGGTCCAAGGTCTGGAAGGCTAAGAAATTTCCTCCCAAACTGGGAGCTGCTAACATCAGACCACTGGACCCTAGATGCAGTAAAAGGATACAAATTAGAGCTGATAGGCCATCCTGTTCAGGACAGGCCACCAAAGCCACCCTGTTTAGATGCCAACCAGTCTGCTCTAATCAGGGAGGAAATTGCTTCATTGCTAAAGAAACAAGCTATAGCAAAAATTGCTCATCCAGAGAGAAACCATTATTTCAGCAACCTATTTCTGGTGGAGAAAAAGGGGGGAGGCCAGCGACCAGTTATCAACCTTTCTTGTCTCAACACCTTTGTAAAATACCATCATTTCAAAATGGAAGACTTGAAAGTTGTGTCAGACCTTCTGAGGCCACAAGATTACATGTGCAAAATAGACTTGAAAGATGCCTATTTTGCAGTGCCAATCCACCTATCCCACCAGAAGTACCTTTGCTTTCAGTTTCAGAAACACCTTTTACAGAGTCTAGGGTTCATTGTAAACATGGACAAATCTATTCTCTCCCCTTTGCAGACAATGGCATTCCTAGGAGTAATTGTCGACTCAAGAAACATGAACTTCTACTTACCAAACAGCAAGGTCTCAAACATCAGGAGGGAATGCAAAAGCCTGGTAAGTTCTCAGTTTGCTTCCCTATCAAACCTAGCTCATATCATAGGCAAACTTACAGAACTAAAGCTGCAGTGTTTCAGGCCCCTCTGCATTACAGGGCTTTCCAGCAACTGAAAAATGCATTGCAGAGCCAGGGGAAATCCCTCCATCAGAAGGTCAAACTAGACCAGGAGAGTCTGTCCGATCTAATCTGGTGGTTCCAGAACCTAGAAACAGCCAATTCGAGACCAATAAAGCCTCTGCTCCCAGATATTGTGATCCAGTCAGATGCTTCCAGGTCAGGCTGGGGGGCAGGTTGCAACAGAGTAGAAACGAGAGGGGTGTGGTCCCTGAACGAGACACCCCTTCACATCAACTGTCTAGAGCTTCTAGCAGCCTCTTGGGCTATCCAGGCATTTACAAAAGATCAGTACAATATCCATGTCCTAATTCAGATGGACAATACCACAGCCATTGCATATGTGAACAAAATGGGTGGAGCCAAGAAAGGCCCTCTAGACAAACATGCTCGCAAACTTTGAGAGTGGTGTCTGCCCCGCAGGATCACATTACGAGCAGAACACATTCCGGGTCGTCTGAACATTATTGCAGATGCAGAATCGAGGGCAAAGCCAGACTCAGCAGACTGGAAACTAAACAAAGGGGTATTCAAAACCCTGAACCAGGCATTTGGTCCCTTTACGGTAGACCTTTTTGCCAACAAGAACAACAAACAACTGCAGAGGTTCTACAGTTACCTCCCAGACCCAGAAGCCGAGCAGTTCGATGCCCTGTCACAACCGTGGAAACAGAAGAACAGTTATGCGTTCCCCCCTTTCAACCTAATAAGCAAATGCTTAAGAAAGGTCCACAACGAGAATACATCCCTATTGATTATATGCCCAATCTGGCCAAATCAACCATGGTACCCACACTTGTTGAACCTGTTGATAGACAACCCAATGTTTATCAGTCCCAGGCCGAGGCTACTATTGAATCCAATAGGTCAGGAGCACCCACTAGTGGTAAACAGATCACTCCAACTAGCAGGTTGGAAGGTCTCATGAATCACTTCTCTACAGAAGGCATATCAAGCGAGGCAGCAAATATTCTCCTCTCTTCCCAGAGACGCTCAACACAGACTCAGTACAGCTCCTGTTGGTCCAAATGGCCTATCTGGAGTAGCCAACGACAGGTTGATCCATTTCAACCTGATGTGAAAGATGTTGTTCATTTTCTCACCGAGCTGTTCAAACAGGGCAAACAGTATGCTACTAGCAATACTTATAGGTCTGCCATAAGCTCCACAGTACCTCCATTAAATGGGTCTCCAGTTGGCCAACACCAACTAGTGTGTAAATTCATGAAGGGGTTTTTAACAAGAGACCTACTAAACCACGCTACACATCTACCTGGGATGTTGCTATAGTCACTACATTTCTTGTCAAACTCCCTATGAATACCGATCTTAGTCTGAAAGTTCTCACAAAGAAGTGTGCCATGCTCCTGACACTTTCAAGTGCAAAGCGTCAGTCTGACCTTCAGGCTATAGACTTAACTTTCATGAAAACTATTCCAGAGGGTGTGGAATTTAAAATTCCAGGTTTAACAAAGACACGAACCCCTGGTAAAGAACTTGTGTTTTTCTTTCCAGCTTTGCCAAAGAAGCCTCAACTTTGCCCAGTGGCTTGTTTACAGGAATATGTTAAGAGAACTAACCCTCTTAGATTACCAGGAGCTAATAATTGTCAAGCCTTATTCCTGTCTACTCAAAAGCCCCATACTCCAATATCTTCCACTTCCATTGGTAGATGGCTGAAACAGGTCATGGACGAGGCAGGAGTAAATACTGATGTATTTAAGGCACACTCAAGCAGAGGTGCATCATCATCAGCAGCCAAGCAAAGAGGTCTGTCAATACAAGACATCCTTAAAGCTGCTGACTGGTCAAGAGAATCCACTTTCAACCGGTTCTATTATCGCCCGCAATACACTGGTTCGTTTGGCAATGTAGTCCTTACTTACATGTAGGTCAGTAGCTACGCACGTAACCAATTAGTGAATTCGGAGTACAACATGTTATAGAATTGTAGATTGTGCCAGGCTACACAGTAGCTGAAGTACAATCAGAATTCTATTAAAGTTGCATGAAGAATTCACTAATGCCCATCCCTGCCCACCCGCTATTATGTTGACCACATTGCCAAATACTATTATATCAGGACGGTAACATATTTGTTTCCGTTTTCTCTCAGATCAGACCATGAAGCTTCCTACCAATTGTCAGAAGACAAGAGTCTAACATTAACACATGCTGAAGTTTATTAAATAAAGTTGCATTATTAAGCTCTTTCTTTTTATTATATTTATATATATATTTTTTCAACTGTATAAGCAAAGCTCAAATGGCCGCCGAGGTAGAGGTGGCATGCTTCCTTATTGGTTGGGACACCCTTATATGGGTATGCAGCCCTTATAGGGAACAATGTTTCCCGCTGCATACAAATTAGCTTTTAAATACTTTGGTATTGAGATATATTATGGCCAAAACCAATTAGTGAATTCTTCGTGCAACTTTAAAAGAATTCTGATTCTACTTCAGCTACTGTGTAGCCTGGCACAATCTACAAGCCTTTGCGGAGATTCGTGATAATCGATTCAGCAAGATCTTAATAAAGAGGCACTCACAACCGTGATCCCACATTTGCTATTTTATTATGCTGCCATTATTCCATGGGCCTCCTCGTTACACCATCATGCATTGTTCTGTGCGACCACTACATGTACATGTACAGTAGCTATATATATTCAAAATGCTTGAATCTATATTTTCCATAAAGGAGAAAATGATGTACTAGGCACGTGAAGGATCATGGTTGAGTGGCTCTTTAATTAATTGTCAAAAACCTAGCTTATAAATAAGTTATTCTAGTAGGTTTAATTGTAAATAAAGTACAGTGTCGGTTACGGAGCACACTGCAAAGATCTCTATGAAGTTGTTGCTGGTGAATTTAGTGTAGAATTTATAATATTTATTTACAAAACGTTTTATAATATCACTAATACAAAATGTCGTTTTTAATTACTATTTAGAAAATGTGTTTTCGGGTATTCTTCTGTCTAAAGGTGTGGTCTAGACGTCACGGGCACTTTTTCCAGATCTGGTTACTAAAATTTATTACAGGCAGCTGGTTTAACTAATTTGAATATCATTGTACTATTGTCATTTTCTTAGAATAATAACATTTAAATAATGACGATAAACGAGTCAGACATTTCATTAGCCTACAATGCAGGGTTCTATTTGGCAATTGGGGAGCCGGGCTGTATTTGAACGAGGCCGGGAAAAATTTATCCTGTGAAAACAGCGGAATCTTTGTGCTCGGTCCAACGGATGTCTTTGGGGGAGTCTAGGAAGAATGGGACAAGGACAAAAAACGAGGGAGGGGGGAGGGGACAATGTTCTACCCAACACTCAAAATTACCTGACTCTAAAACGGACGCAACACACTTTAATACAACCCGAGTACAGGCTGCGTGCAGCATCGAGTTCTGTATCTATTACTTACAGTTTACAGTCAATGCAGCAGCACTCGATGTAACACTGCTAACCGAGTTATTCGCCGCACACTTGTAGCTTCCCTCATCACTCCTGTCCACTCTGCTAAAGATAAGTTTCCCTGGAGATACTGTGGCCCTGGAATTACTACCAACATCGAATGGTACCTCGTCTTTAAACCACGAGACATCAGGGACAGGCTGACCAATCACAGGGCAGTTTATGGTAACATTGGTATGTTCAATCACGGTTTGGGGTGATGGCTGTTGTGTTATCTCAGGCCCGTCTGCGTGTCAAATTGACAAAAACAAAATCAAAAAGTAACCCTAATCAAATTAAAGTTTATAAAACCCTGTGACAATATATATGTTGGCAGTTTGGAAATTTTTGGTTTTCCAGAGAATACTAATGCATGTAACAAACTTCAACAAAGATGTTTATTCTAAAGGTATTCTTCATAGTTCCATTTTGTACGATATATAAACACCTAAATAACCTGTAAAATGTATTTTATTCAGAACTTCAACCACAACTTCAGGAATGAGCTATTATCACTGACGTTTTGACATTTTTTTAAATGAAGTTTTCAGCCAATCAGAAACGAGATTGGCACTTGAAAATGTAAACGGCTCTGAGCGAGTGAACAAGCGATGAATGTAGACATTGAAATCTCCTAAATAGACTAGCGCTGAATTTCCGTGAAATAGAAAACCCGCCAATCTTAAAAGAAATTATCGACACAGAGTTCGAAATTAGGCCCGCGCATTCGCACAACGGAGGTACACTTTTAGAAATTCGAGTAAAATTTCACGACAACTAGTAACTGTTGCTAGTAGAATTATAGTGAACTATTTGTTTCTGTTATTTGTTGCTAGTCGATCAGACAATGTTGCTAGTAATAATTAGTGACAACTAGCAACAGTTTCTAGTGTTATCTTCCTGTAATTTCAACCCCTGTAGACGTGTCGTCTGCAGCTAGCTCCGTTTCTTTTAATTACCTTTCACTGTGTAAACTAGTAGAGGTAAAGTGTTCATTTAAGGTGTCTCGATCGAAGCTCCGTAGCCACTTTGCCAATTTAAACAATTTGTCATAACTTTGAAGGTTTTTGCTTGATTCTGCTAACATTTTCACAAACAGTACATAATTTATTAATATAACTGATAATGTCGAAATCTTGACCTGATCACACATACTAATGACGTAATTGTGACGTTAGTCAACACCACTTTTTTGACATTTTGAGCCATTACTCGAAATCTAGTCGAACGATTTTTTCAAACAACTGGAAACTGTACAAACTTGTAACACACGACGCACACAGTGCAAAGTTTATCAAAATCCCTTGGGCGGAAATTGGCGAAAACTTGCGCTATGAAGTTCTAACCTTACTAACGTTGTAATAGTTGAAAGGACCGTAGCCTTCTGTCAATAGAAGTGATTAGAATCCAAACTAATTAAATGTACCTCCAAAGCTAACTAAATCTTGATGCTAACTACAATTGTGCTAGGAAAAACAGAAAACAAGTTGTGAATATTTCTTTCGAGAGAGTAAAAAGTCGAAACATGGCAAAAACCTTAAAATCTACAAATTTCAGGTTAAAAAAAAAAACGCTCCAGAAGAGTTTCTAGAAGTTTTTGAGCATTAAATTCAATTTTTCATAACAATAATGCACCAAACCTATCGCTAAATATCTACAATTGGAGATATAATTTTTCAAAGAGAAGCACACCAGAGCCGAGTGTTTGGATAGTGCTTTGTTTACATCTAAAGCGACATGACTGACTGACGGAATATACACGTGCATTCAATGTCGAGAAATTATAATAATGACCAGGAGGTACAATGCAGAACCAGTCACTGTAACAATCTACACACATTTTTACAGAAATTAGCTTTCCATTGCACGCCCTGGTCATTATGATGTTTTTAAAATGAACCCCACCACATGAAAGATCACATGGTAATTAATATGTTTACCGAGTTTGAAGATATTTGAGTAAATAAGAACTAAATAGCAAGCTTTTGAAAATCACAAAAATAAGACAGTTCAATATGGATTGGCCGTCCCACTAAACCACACTGAGCTCTCTTATTTTTGTGATTTTTGAAAGCTCACCACCTCGTTAATATTCATCCAAACGTCACAAAAACTCAGTCATTCTCATACTCGGTCCCACTATTTTTTCGCTTACGAAATGGCTAAAGAGTTAACACCAATGGCGACACGAAAACACTAACGATACTATTACCTACAATGTATATAGCAACAACTTACAATTAACAGTAAGTGTAGCTGGAGATGATGTCAAATTGTTGACAGAGTTCTTTACCATACACCTGTACTCCCCCTGATCGATCCTCTTCACCCCTGTAAAGGTTAGTTTGCCTGGTGATGTGGTCGCCCTGGGATTACTAATAACGAATGGAGAATTATCCTTAAACCATGTGAGGTTAGGAGTTGGCTGACCAATCACAGTACAATGCAGGGTAACGTTGTCGTTCTCAGTCACAGTTTGGGATGTTGGTGGCTGTTGAATCTCTGGTCCATCTACAAAGTGAAAAATTCAATAGATGAAATATGGTTTTAAACAAATCCTTTAAACATCCACAATTCCCTCTTTTGCTCTGGCGAAGGGCTAACACTCGAAACGTCACTGCTACTCGCTTCCCACGGCGGTTAGCATACCTTACTCGACTTTCAGTTGATTATACCAGTGTTTAATTTCCCCGCTAACACAGCCCTACACTAGTTTTTACAGGAACTAGTTATCCACAGGAATGTAAAAACCGTTGGCTTCGTCTCCCAACACTTTCTCTTCATAAATGGTAATGTTAAAGAACATGTTGCGGTACTACAGCCTGCCCTTGTTATTTCTACCACCACGTCCTTGGGCAAGACGTCTGCTAGGCCACGCCCACACCTTCAGTTGTCACTCAGCCTTTCAAGTGGACATCTCAATAGGACATTTTCATTATGACGTCATTTTACTACAACTACCAGAATCCTTTTCAAATTCTCTTTCTCATTCAGATTTTCAACTCCTTTGAGAATTCCAAGACAATGGTCCAAATCAATGGAACAAAAGACTCCGCGCAAACAGTTCTGGTAGTTGTAGTATGTGACGTCATAATGCAAACGTCCAGGAGCCCATAGCGTGCATCTCCCAGATTAGGTCTGTCCAACAGCAGAACAGATGATGTAGCTATTTTTAGCTTTGTGTTTCCCGGGAGAACAAACAAAGGCCGTCACTTTTAACCAATCAGGATGCACTGAAAAATGGTAATTAACACGGTTCAAACTGCTAAAAATACTAAAGCGCAAGAGAACAAGAGACAACGTAATTGCATACCAGAACTTCGCGACTCTAAATAGCCACAACGTCTACTGTGCTGTGGGCGCTACCCATCACATGCGTACGCTCCTGGTAATGGCTCCTGAAACGTCCTATTCAAAGCTCTGCATACAACATGTGATGCTCCGCTTGTGCGATCTCCGACTTTTGTTATCGCGTGAAATTCAAATCTAACACTTGAATGCTTAATGTCTAAAGGAACAGTAAAGAGTTTGTAAACGCTTCTAAAACGCTATTGACAGGAATAACTGAGCAACCAGCTTCCTGCTGTTTAATTTTCAGCCACAGCAATTTAGGAGAAAACTGAAAGCCGGCTTACTTTGTTTACTGTTTCGAATTTGAAAAGTGAGAGAAAGGGGTATGAGCATTCCCTTTTACAGTTCAGGACCTTGTTTCAATAGCATGTCTCATAATTAATTAATATCGCTAATTAGCATATATAAGCAGGAGGACTAAGAATCCCCAATCCAAAACTAATAACTACCTTTAACCTCATTTTTTCTTGTAACAATTTCCAATATGGATAGCCTGTAACTCTGAAATGGTTTAGCCTCCTCCACAGGCATCTCTAGTTAGTAAGAAATAGTTTAGTAAGAAATAGTAAGGTTGGGAACCCTGTGGACTTGGGAAGACTGGGAACGAAAAGGAAGAAAACTATAAGGGGAGGGGGAGGGGTCTCTCGCGCGCCCATATGTCCGGCCACAGGGTGACCGCTTTTTACTATTTCTTACTAACTAGAAATGTCTGCGGAAGAGGCTAAATGAACACGTGAATGTGTAGATATACTTCTCAAACTCATGAATAACAAATGAGATCAACAGCCAATCGGCTCGTCCCATTTTGGTCAGGAATTTGGATTTCGATACCCAACGAAACACTAGATCAAGATCGCTCCGGTTAGAGCAAGACACTTGAATTTTAATTAAGTAACAAGGTTTACATCATAGATACGGCTTCACATGAATAGAAGTGAAGGAAAAGATGGAAATAGAAATCAGCCGTGTACGTAATCTATCTCGAACCTTCCACCTCATGAATACTTCCAACTTCTAGTCCTCTGTCCTGTTCACTACACTACTAGACACGTTTGTTGAAATGACGAACAGAAAATAACAATGACAAGCCTTGTGATCAATAATTATATGCATCACAATACCAGGCAAAACAACACTTCCTATTTATTTAAGAATACAGGTATTGTTTGAGAAGTCATTCTGCATGTTTGAAATAGTTCATCAACACCTCGAAAGTAATAAATCTCTCGGGGCTGCGTCCCTCGACATTAAATTGATTTCTCGGTGTTTTGATACCATGGTCAAACGCTTGAACTCATTTTTGATATATAACATGAATTCTATAAGTCCAACTTACAGTGTACTGTGACATTTGCCCAAGTGGATTCATCACTGCCTACAGTGTTGTTAACCCAGCACTTATAGCTTCCCTGGTCAGCCCTGGTAACATTAGCGATGGTGAATGTTGAAGTGTTACCACCTGATGGGGTTTCGATAGTCAACCTTAAACCAAAAAAATAAATAATTGTTAACTTGTAAGAGCGCAGTTCTTTGCTACAGCTCAGATCTTATTTATGCACAAGCTTGCCAAACAGAGGAATACCGTAGGCCATAGACTACACCAACTACTACCACCACGACAGTAGATAATTTCCACTCTCGTACGGAGAGATTCCGCTGCACCGCACTTCCCTACGATATCAGTCTCTTAAACAAAGCGTCTTACATATACTAGTTACCACAGTGTTAATTTTAGGTTAATTTAGTTTACTTTTTAGGATTTAGATTTACTTTAGATTACCTAGCCATTACATATACATAATAACTTGTAAGTACATAATTTAATTTAAATTTGTAAATTGAGGATAATTAAGCTGGTTTGTGCGCTGCGACCCTTGATTTTTAATAAACCATTATTATAATGTCAAGAATTACACAGTGAACAATGTGAAACGCGTGCTCTGATTGGTCGATAGTCATGATCTGTCAGAGTACAGATGACGTCAAAAGGACACGCACACACTCGATTCTGTTGGGAAAGTTCGCTAATTATTGTATAACAAATATATTTCACTTTGGCGTGGGTCTGTCCTCTTATGGATGCACAGATGACGTCAAAACGTGAAGAGAATATCAGTTACGCACGGCATCCCTTATATTTGTCGTGTAAATGGAAATGTTCCGGGTTCGCGTGCCCGACAATCTAGGGGTTCTGATACCGTGCCGTGCTCAAGTTAGGAGTGCATTAATGAGATGATGTCTCCTCAGGAATTGACCCAGGCTTTCACTTACGCGGTCATGGGTCAGGAAAGGTCAAATTTACACGATTTCAAACAAGCGTAGAACATATGAGTATTTTCTGTAAAACACAACTTTCTTCACAGAAGTATTCAAAACATTTCGAAGGTTCATAGCTATAACACTTGCAAGAAGGTTTATAGGCACTTTAATGGTACCACTCCGGAATCACTTTCAAAAGTTAAAATAATCAAATTGCAACCAATATACGGCGAACGTACATGTAGAAATAAAGTTCAGACAGTTATTAAAAAACAACTGGCGTGGCGCTGTGACCCGGGTTGAGTTTGTTGGTATCTCTCCCTTGCTTCGAGGTTTTTCTTCCCGGCTCCACAAAATCCAACACGCTAAATTTCAACTGAACTTGACCTGTGGTTTAGCGGGGACTGAGACTTTGATCAGCCCCTATGGTTGTTTCAATCCCGTTAAAATTCAGAGTATTTTCCTTATGAATGAAGTGCAACAATTAAGAAGCACTGTGGCTAAATGGCATCCAAAAACGGATTACAACTGCAAAACGAAACTTTTTTAGTGTCTTTTAAGTTTTTGACACGTGGCTGCAATTTAATGGTCATGTCACTTCTCCTCAAAACTTAACCAATAACGTCTGTATTTATCCTTTGATAACAGGGTATTACTATATCTAGTTTCCAAATTACTGGTCAAATATGCGAACTTAAGGCAAACGTTTTCGCTTCCTACCCAAAATGAAGGGGAAGAGAGAGAAGAAAGAGAACTCAGCCAGTGTTCGCAGCGTTTAATAGAGTTATCAATCAATATTTTTAATAGCATTCCATATACATAAATGGTATTGCCTAAAATAAACAAACAAATAAACAAACAAAAACAATTACAATATACAATCTAAGCTGATCGAGAAAGTAAAACACTACGTTTTAGTTACCTAGTTTTAGTTACCTAGCAACCCTGTCATAATACTGCATGTGACTTTGAAACATGACGTCATCAACTAACGTGGGCTCAAATAGTGTAAGCGACGTGTTCCATGTTTTCCCATGCATATCACACACAGCCGTCAAACGTCTGCGCGTGCGTATTACGGTCAGTCTGTTGGGCGGCCGCGCGAATTTCCCACGCAAAATTTACCTTAAAACATTATTACAGTGAACTTCTACCCCCAAAAGTTAAGAAAAATACGTGAAAGTTAAGCTTTTTATTTTCACAGTCGACGGGAAATTGAACAAACTTCAAACTGTGAGTTTACCAAATATTTTCGTAATTGACCAAAAACGTTCTCAAAGTTGGAAAACAGGTGTGTGAACAGTGACGGCCGCCGGCTCGCTTTGAATTTGTTTTGGAATATGTTGTTGTTGCAAGACTTTTGACGCATGCACAGACGTTTGACCGATGTGTGTGCATATCACGCATTTCCGGTAAAAACAGGACTCAAAACTAAGTGGTTGTGGACGGCGGACCTTTCTCTCTTCGTTTTGGAAAGGTAGCGAACTCTGCTAGCAGGGAAAGGTAAAATAAGATATTGTTTTCTAATCTTTGTTACCTTGAATCTGTTGAACTGACTTGCTGATCACCCCTCAGCCAGTAAACACTCGCTGCTGGTTTCCCTTCATACACACATTTCAATATCACATTCTGGTGTTCAGTGATTAGAGTTGTGCTCTTGGGGTGAGTTAGAATCTTGGCTGGGTCTGAAAAATTAATTAGTACTCAATTTAAGTACAATAACAAAAAAAACATGGCAGAGACGAGCTTTGTGAATAAGGTCTAGTGGCTTTTGCATGAAACAGTCACGTGTTGATGTTGATGTTGACGATTTGTACTTACAGTTGACTGTCAGTTTTCCAGGATAGGAAATGACACTGCTGATGTTGTTCGTTGCATTGCAGGTATAGATTCCTTCATCTTCCCTCTTTAAATTAGTTATTCGGAGACTGTTAGAAGGTAAATCAATGTTGAATCTTGACAGTGCAGTTGTATCAAGGCGTTGGCCATCTCTTCTCCATTTGACTGGTGTAGGTGATGGAACTCCTTCCACAGTACAATTGAGTACCACACTTTGCCCTTCTAGCTTTGTAATATTTTCTGGATGTGTCCTAATGTTTGGTCCATCTGAAAAAAGAAATTAGTCAATGTCTATAATTAAATGAATTATAAGTACATGTGTGAACACCATTCATTTTATTGTGATATTACATGAATATATAATAGTATTGTACCTAAACATTTACTTTAAAGCTTCATGTAATGGCGAAACTTAAAGGTCACATCGATGTTGGTCACTTTTACTCAACCTCACTTAACATTGTACTTCCCATCTATGCAGTACAGTGCATTGTATAAAGCGAATCTAAATCATAATAAATGATTGTGCTTGCCTTCAGCTCACTTGCAGATACAGTATGATAATATTGAGATGAAGTGTCAACAAATTACAAGTATACTTATAATATACACACACATTGTACTTCTATAACATGTTGCACTCCGAATTCACTAATTGGTTTAGGCCATAATATATCTCAATACCAAAGTATCTAAAAGCTAATTTGTATGCAGCGGGAAACATTTTCCCTATAAGGGCTGCATACCCATATAAGGGTGTCCCAACCAATAAGGAAGCATGCCACCTCTACCTCGGCGGCCATTTTCACTTTGCATTGATAGAGAAGGTTCTACAATTCAAAGCTCTTCATAATGCACTTGGAATCCGTTAATCCTGTGGAAAATGAGAGGCCTACGGGCTCTAAACACTCCGGAAATTCACCAGCATCCCCAAGGGGATCGCAAAATGGTGATAATCCTGTTGAGGAAGGCGAGCTCGCTAACGAAGGTAGTCAGTTGAGCTTGAGAGACGTGCGCTTGTCCATGCACGGTTACACGATTCCTCAAAAGGAAACTCCAGGGAGAAAGAGGTCTTCTCCTTCGAGACAGCTACCTGGGCTTAGTGTACAGGCCCAAGCGTGTTTTCTGCTGATAGAGAAGGCGAACCGAAAGACAAAATTTCAAGGCTATCTCGCTCTCTGTCAACAACTGACAAAACAGGCGACCCGTTCGCGTCGGCCCTAATGGCGGCGAAGGAAGAGACGCTTAAACAGTCATCGAAAGTGACAATCTTGAATGAAATTCCACCGCCTTCAGGTTCAACGAGCCAGAAATATTGTATGTGGAATATTGACAAGGATCTTAAGGAGATTATTGATATATATTTTCGTTCATGTATGGACGATAAGACTCACTCAGAACTGGCAAAGCAGTTCCCAAAGCCTAATATACCAGCTTTGCACGTCGCCGAACTGGATAAATGGCTAATCCTTATTCAGGGAAAACAATCCCTCTCAAGCCTTCGGTGGGAGCAAGACCTCCAGATGACGGAGAGAAACTTCATGGATGCATCAGGCCCACTTTGCATCCTTCTCCAACACCTGAAAACGAACCCTCAGGGTTTACAGGTGGACGAGGCAATCAATCTCATCCTCAAAAGCCTTCGTTTACTGGGCCATGGCGTGGCCTCAGTTAATAAACAGAGACGTGTAGATATTATAAAATCTAGTCACATAACAGATATTACGGAGCTGACTAAACATTCAGATCCAAAGCAGACATACCTGTTTGGGGAATCCAAGGCCAAAGAATTGAACTTTGTAGGGGAGTTAGCAGACAAAGTTTCAAAGGCAATCAATTGCAAATCGACAATTAAAAGACCCTTTGGCTTTGACAACAAGAGAAAGACACCTAAGGTCTCTTCCTTCTCAGGACCCAGCACTCAAGGTACCTCTTCTGACAGGGCCTGGAACCCCAGAGGTGGAAACAATGTAAACCGTGGAACAAAGCCTTATTTTAATAACCAGCCTTTTCGGAAAGGCCCCTTCCAAGGAAAGCCTTACTTGGGAGGGAAAGGCCAAAGGCAGCCGTACAGATACCAAACAAACAGTCAATCACTCAGGGACACGAGCAAGCCCTACAACCACACCAAATAAAGGTAAACCTTATTGCTGGAAACAGCCCTTTTCTATTCTCAAACATACCAGATGCACAAATCGTACCAAGGTCTGGAAGGCTAAGAAATGTCCTCCCAAACTGGGAGCTGCTAACATCAGACCACTGGACCCTAGATGCAGTAAAAGGATACAAATTAGAGCTGATAGGCCATCCTGTTCAGGACAGGCCACCAAAGCCACCCTGTTTAGATGCCAACCAGTCTGCTCTAATCAGGGAGGAAATTGCTTCATTGCTAAAGAAACAAGCTATAGCAAAAATTCCTCATCCAGAGAGAAACCATTATTTCAGCAACCTATTTCTGGTGGAGAAAAAGGGGGGAGGCCAGCGACCAGTTATCAACCTTTCTTGTCTCAACACCTTTGTAAAATACCATCATTTCAAAATGGAAGACTTGAAAGTTGTGTCAGACCTTCTGAGGCCACAAGATTACATGTGCAAAATAGACTTGAAAGATGCCTATTTTGCAGTACCAATCCACCTATCCGACCAGAAGTACCTTTGCTTTCAGTTTCAGAAACACCTTTTACAGAGTCTAGGGTTCATTGTAAACATGGACAAATCTATTCTCTCCCCTTTGCAGACAATGGAATTCCTAGGAGTAATTGTCGACTCAAGAAACATGATCTTCTACTTACCAAACAGCAAGGTATCAAACATCAGGAGGGACTGCAAAAGCCTGGTAAGTTCTCAGTTTGCTTCCCTATCAAACCTAGCTCATATCATAGGCAAACTTACAGAACTAAAGCTGCAGTGTTTCAGGCCCCTCTGCATTACAGGGCTTTCCAGCAACTGAACAATGCATTGCAGAGCCAGGGGAAATCCCTCCATCAGAAGGTTAAACTAGACCAGGAGAGTCTGTCCGATCTAATCTGGTGGTTCCAGAACCTAGAAACAGCCAATTCGAGACCAATAAAGCCTCTGCTCCCAGATATTGTGATCCAGTCAGATGCTTCCAGGTCAGGCTGGGGGCCAGTTTGAAACAGAGTAGAAACGAGAGGGGTGTGGTCCCTGAACGAGACCCCCCTTCACATCAACTGTCTAGAGCTTCTAGCAGCCTCTTGGGCTATCCAGGCATTTACAAAAGATCAGTACAATATCCATGTCCTAATTCAGATGGACAATACCACAGCCATTGCATATGTGAACAAAATGGGTGGAGCCAAGAAAGGCCCTCTAGACAAACATGCTCGCAAACTTTGAGAGTGGTGTCTGCCCCGCAGGATCACATTACGAGCAGAACACATTCCGGGTCGTCTGAACATTATTGCAGATGCAGAATCGAGGGCAAAGCCAGACTCAGCAGACTGGAAACTAAACAAAGGTGTATTCAAAACCCTGAACCAGGCATTTGGTCCCTTTACGGTAGACCTTTTTGCCAACAAGAACAACAAACAACTACAGAGGTTCTACAGTTACCTCCCAGACCCAGAAGCCGAGCAGTTCGATGCCCTGTCACAACCGTGGAAACAGGAGAACAGTTATGCGTTCTCCCCTTTCAACCTAATAAGCAAATGCTTAAGAAAGGTCCACAACGAGAATACATCCCTATTGATTATATGCCCAATCTGGCCAAATCAACCATGGTACCCACACTTGTTGAACCTGTTGATAGACAACCCAATGTTTATCAGTCCCAGGCCGAGGCTACTATTGAATCCAATAGGTCAGGAGCACCCACTAGTGGTAAACAGATCACTCCAACTAGCAGGTTGGAAGGTCTCATGAATCACTTCTCTACAGAAGGCATATCAAGCGAGGCAGCAAATATTCTCCTCTCTTCCCAGAGACGCTCAACTCAGACTCAGTACAGCTCCTGTTGGTCCAAATGGTCTATCTGGAGTAGCCAACAACAGGTTGATCCATTTCAACCTGATGTGAAAGATGTTGTTCATTTTCTCACCGAGCTGTTCAAACAGGGCAAACAGTATGCTACTAGCAATACTTATAGGTCTGCCATAAGCTCCACAGTACCTCCATTAAATGGGTCTCCAGTTGGCCAACACCAACTAGTGTGTAAATTCATGAAGGGGTTTTTAACAAGAGACCTACTAAACCACGCTACACATCTACCTGGGATGTTGCTATAGTCACTACATTTCTTGACAAACTCCCTATGAAAACCGATCTTAGTCTGAAAGTTCTCACAAAGAAGTGTGCCATGCTCCTGGCACTTTCAAGTGCAAAGCGTCAGTCTGACCTTCAGGCTATAGACTTAACTTTCATGAAAACTATTCCAGAGGGTGTGGAATTTAAAATTTCTGGTTTAACAAAGACACGAACCCCTGGTAAAGAACTTGTGTTTTTCTTTCCAGCTTTGCCAAAGAAGCCTCAACTTTGCCCAGTGGCTTGTTTACAGGAATATGTTAAGAGAACTAACCCTCTTAGATTACCAGGAGCTAATAATTGTCAAGCCTTATTCCTGTCTACTCAAAAGCCCCATACTCCAATATCTTCCACTTCCATTGGTAGATGGCTGAAACAGGTCATGGACGAGGCAGGAGTAAATACTGATGTATTTAAGGCACACTCAAGCAGAGGTGCATCATCATCAGCAGCCAAGCAAAGAGGGGTGTCAATACAAGACATCCTTAAAGCTGCTGACTGGTCAAGAGAATCCACTTTCAACCGGTTCTATTATCGCCCGCAATACACTGGTTCGTTTGGCAATGTAGTCCTTACTTAGGTCAGTAGCTACGAACGTAACCAATTAGTGAATTCGGAGTGCAACATGTTATAGAATTGTAGATTGTGCCAGGCTACACAGTAGCTGAAGTACAATCAGAATTCTATTAAAGTTGCATGAAGAATTCACTAATGCCCATCCCTGCCCACCCGCTATTATGTTGACCACATTGCCAAATACTATTATATCAGGACGGTAACATATTTGTTTCCGTTTTCTCTCAGATCAGACCATGAAGCTTCCTACCAATTGTCAGAAGACAAGAGTCTAACATTAACACATGCTGAAGTTTATTAAATAAAGTTGCATTATTAAGCTCTTTCTTTTTATTATATTTATATATATATTTTTCAACTGTATAAGCAAAGCTGAAATGGCTGCCGAGGTAGAGGTGGCATGCTTCCTTATTGGTTGGGACACCCTTATATGGGTATGCAGCCCTTATAGGGAAAAATGTTTCCCGCTGCATACAAATTAGCTTTTAAATACTTTGGTATTGAGATATATTATGGCCAAAACCAATTAGTGAATTCTTCGTGCAACTTTAATAGAATTCTGATTGTACTTCAGCTACTGTGTAGCCTGGCACAATCTACAATCCTTTGCGGAAATTCGTGATAATCGATTCAGCAAGATCTTAATAAAGAGGCACTCACAACCGTGATCCCACATTTGCTATTTCATTATGCTGCCATTATTCCATGGGCCTGCTCGTTACACCATCATGCATTGTTCTGTGCGACCACTACATGTACATGTACAGTAGCTATATATATTCAAAATGCATGAATCTATATTTTCCATAAAGGAGAAAATGATGTACTAGGCACGTGAAGGATCATGGTTGAGTGGCTCTTTAATTAATTGTCAAAAACCTAGCTTATAAATAAGTTATTCTAGTAGGTTTAAGTGTAAATAAAGTACAGTGTCGGTTACGGAGCACACTGCAAAGATATCTATGAAGTTGTTGCTGGTGAATTTAGTGTAGAATTTATAATATTTATTTACAAAACGTTTTATAATATCACTAATACAAAATGTCGTTTTTAATTACTATTTAGAAAATGTGTTTTCGGGTATTCTTCTGTCTAAAGGTGTGATCTAGACGTCACGGGCACTTTTTCCAGATCTGGTTACTAAAAATTATTACAGGCTGCTGGTTTAACTAATTTGCATGTCATTGTACTATTGTCATTTTCTTAGAATAATAACATTTAAATAATGACAATAAACGAGTCAGACATTTCATTAGCCTACAATGCAGGGTTCTATTTGGCAATTGGGGAGCCGGGCTGTATTTGAACGAGGCCGGGAAAAATGTATCCTGTGTAAACAGCCGAATCTTTGCGCTCGGTCCAACGGATTTCTTTGGGGGAGTCTAGGAAGAATGGGACAAGGAGAGAGAGGGGGGGGGACAATGTTCTACCCAACACTCAAAATTACCTGACTCTAAAACGGACGCAACACACTTTAATACAACCCGAGTACAGGCTGCGTGCAGCATCGAGTTCTGTATCTATTACTTACAGTTTACAGTCAATGCAGCAGCACTCGATGTAACACTGCTAACCGAGTTATTCGCCGCACACTTGTAGCTTCCCTCATCACTCCTGTCCACTCTGGTAAAGATAAGTTCCCCTGGAGATACTGTGGCCCTGGACTTACTACCAACATCGAATGGTACCTCGTCCTTAAACCACGAGACATCAGGGGCAGGCTGACCAATCACAGGGCAGTTTATGGTAACGTTGGTATGTTCAATCACGGTTTGGGGTGATGGCTGTTGTGTTATCTCAGGCCCGTCTGTGTGTCAAATTGACAAAAAATAATCAAAAAGTAACCCTTATCAAATTTAAGTTTATAAAACCCTGTCACAATATATATGTTGGCAGTTTGGAAATTTTTGGTTTTCCAGAGAATACTAATGTATGTAACAAACTTCAACAAAGATGTTTATTCTAAAGGTATTCTTCATAGTTCCATTTTGTATGATATATAAACACCTAAATAACCTGTAAAATGTATTTTATTCAGAACTTCAACCACAACTTCAGGAATGAGCTATTATCACTGACGTTCTGACATTTTTTAAATGAAGTTTACAGCCAATCAGAAACGAGATTGGCACTTGAAAATGTAAACGGCTCTGAGCGAGTGAACAAGCGATGAATATAGACATTGAAGGCTCCTAAATAGACTAGCGCTGAATTTCCGTGAAATAGAAACCCGCCAATCTTAATTAAAAGAAATTCTCGACACAGAGTTCGAAATTAGGCCCGCGTATTCGCACAACGGAGGTACACTTTTAGAAATTCGAGTAAAATTTCACGACAACTAGTAACTGTTGCTAGTAGAATTATAGTGAACTATTTGTTTCTGTTATTTGTTGCTAGTCGATTAGACAATGTTGCTAGTAATAATTAGTGACAGCTAGCAACAGTTTCTAGTGTTATCTTCCTGTAATTTCAACCCCTGTAGACGTGTCGTCTGCAGCTAGCTCCGTTTCTTTTAATTACCTTTCACTGTGTAAACTAGTGAACTATATAGCAAGCTTTTGAAAATCACAAAAATAAGACAGTTCAATATGGATTAGCCGTCCCACTAAACCACACTGAGCTCTCTTATTTTTGTGATTTTTGAAAGCTCACCACCTCGTTAATATTCATCCAAACGTCACAAAAACTCAGTCATTCTCAAACTCGGTCCCACTATTTTTTCGTTAACACCAATGGCGACACGAAAACACTAATGATAATATTACCTACAATGTATATAGCAACAACTTACAATTAACAGTAAGTGTAGCTGGAGATGATGTCAAATTGTTGACAGAGTTCTTTACCATACACCTGTACTCCCCCTGATCGACCCTCTTCACACCGGTAAAGGTTAGTTTGCCTGGTGATGTGGTCGCCCTGGGATTACTAATAACGAATGGAGAATTATCCTTAAACCATGTGACGTTAGGAGTTGGCTGACCAATCACAGTACAATGCAGGGTAACGTTGTCGTTCTCAGTCACAGTTTGGGATGTTGGTGGCTGTTGAATCTCTGGTCCATCTACAAAGTGAAAAATTCAATAGATGAATATGGTTTTAAACAAATCCTTTAAACATCCACAATTCCCTCTTTTGCTCTGGCGAAGGGCTAACACTCGAAACGTCACTGCTACTCGCTTCCCACGGCGGTTAGCATACCTTACTCGACTTTCAGTTGATTATACCAGTGTTTAATTTCCCCGCTAACACAGCCCTACACTAGTTTTTACAGGAACTAGTTATCCACAGGAATGTAAAAACCGTTGGCTTCGTCTCCCAACACTTTCTCTTCATAAATGGTAATGTTAAAGAACATGTTGCGGTACTACAGCCTGCCCTTGTTATTTCTACCACCACGTCCTTGGGCAAGATGTCTGCTAGGCCACGCCCACACCTTCAGTTGTCACTCAGCCTTTCAAGTGGACATCTCAATAGGACATTTTCATTATGAAGTCATTTTACTACAACTACCAGAATCCTTTTCAAATTCTCTTTCTCATTCAGATTTTCAACTCCTTTGAGAATTCCAAGACAATGGTCCAAATCAATGGAACAAAAGAAAATTAGTCAAAATCCCAAATTTGAGAGTTATACCTCACCTAGAAGCCAATATATAGTGAAGTAAAGTGCGCTATTTTGACAGACATTTGTATGAGGGGGTGAAACAATTTGCACCCCGCATACAAATGTCTGTAAAATTGCCTTACTTTGTGGGACTGTATCTTTGCTCACATATCAAATTTGGGATTTTGACTAATTTTGAGGTGCTCTTTGTAGTAGTAACGGTGCTATCGCTAATTGAAGTAGATATCATAGTGTTAATGGCGACCTTGAAATAGCCGGCCGATTTTTGTGGGTGTACACAGGATACTCACGAAGACACCTTTTCCGCCCTGATCAGTCCCCAGTCATTTGCCAGGAAATGTTTGGGATTCTGCTTTAGACATCGTCACATTGATGCAAGGTTCTGGCTCGAGCGGGTAAAGTATTTTCGAGTGGAAGTTATGACTAATTCGAACCGACGATTGGCTGATAAAGCTGACAAAGCTGCTTCAGCCCATAGGGCGAATGAAATGCGAGCTCTTTGAAAAACACATGAGTTTGAATTACCATAATGAATCGATTTAGCACCCTCTTTCCAATAAGCGCCCCCTTCAGTTCAATGGGAACAACAGCTGTAGATTTTCGTATTTCATTTTCACATCAAACATGAACTGGTCTCGTTACAGCTGTTTTCGGGAGAGCAAATATTTAACAAATATTCTGGATATTTACCGAGCTGTTTCGGCGAGTTTCGAACGACTCGTCATTTTATTTACCCAAAAATTTTATTTCACAGAATTGTAGAAGGAAAATTGCTTATTCCAAAGAGTATAGTCTTTAAGAGCTAAGCCATGCACCAGGAAGCACTCTTTGCTCTCGAATTTGGCCTAAATTTTTGCGTGACAAAATGCCGTGAAGCGGGGATAAATTTAAAAATATATAACGAAATCTGGATTAAGTCAAGACTGTGCTAATATTACATGGTTTTTGTTTTTATGTTTATAGTTTATTATTTCCAGACGAGCTGCTGATGGAAGTAACATTTGCCTGCCTTCCAAGCGTTGAACAACGGAGGAAATAATTATCTGAACGAACTGAAAACACTAGGGTTACCCTAGCACTGGGTCATTTCTTCTTATTTTTAGCGATGGGTTTACAAGCAGGCGGGACAACTGAACTCCGCTGCCCGGGTTACCCTAGCGCTTAGCACTAAGACTATGGTTTGCCCTTGTAAACGTGTTGCTAGGGTAACCCGCCTACCCGGGTCAACTCTATTCTAGAGCCAAATTTCACATTGCAAGTTTCTGGAGTCATCATCATCTGAAGTGTTGGTTATGTCAAGAAAGTTGTTTACAGATGCTCGGAACCTGAGGATACAGGATACAAGGTACAAAAATAAAACATTTTATTACTTTTCCAGTCAAATTCAAGCCCCGACGCCATTTTGAAATGCTCAATTAAGTATGTAGTGCGCAAGCTTGGACGCCATACGGTCGATTATTTCTGATAATGTGAGAGCAGACATCGCAGGTATGCTTACGGTATATGGGAAGCAGGCTTTACAATTGCAATGAATATCAGGAGTACTTACATTTAACCGTCAGTGTTCCTGTATAGGAAGTTGCAGTTCGACCATTGTCAGCAACACAGACATAATCTCCTGCATCTGAAGCTCTTACTCCAGTAATATCCAATCGAGACCCGCCGTTTGTTGCTGTAACACGTGCATCAGTGGAATAATTGTACGCAACTCCATTTTTATGCCATGTCGTACTTATTGACGAACTTCCAACAGCAGTACAACTGATAGTTGTATTTTCTCCTTCTTGCACTGTTTTGTTTTCAGGGTGACTAGTGATCGAAGAAGGAGCTGCAGAAAGAAAATATTTTATTTAAGAATTTGAAAAGTCGTGCATGGGAGAGGCAAGAGTAACATCAAAACAACACTTTAAATAAGTGCTCGTTCAATGTACAATGTCGGAGAGTCGGTTAATTCTAACCAGCTGAGCTGAGCTAAGCTATTGTTGCCCCAGCCACAATTACAATTTTCATTCATTTGAAAACGTTTTTAAATACGTAAACGATGAAAAGGTGTGAAACGTAGATTCATCATTTTCGTGTGGATTGTGGAAACGCTCTATTTACCTGTGCTAACGTAATTATTATATCACCATGCAGTGCGTCCTGCTACAGTTAATACAGTTGAGGAAACTACCATAAGAATTGAATGCTGAGAAATGTCGTCGATTTTCAGAATTTATGATTAATTAGAAATTAATCTGGAGTGCCAATCAAGAGCTGTCAATTATTAACCATCTCACACCACGTTTTTACAATATGCATGGTCCGAAAATGGAGTTTTGAGAATCCAATATCTCTGCTTGACAGAAAGTTACCTAATGGTACAGGTCTGCATTAGTACTATGTATACAGAGATTCCACTTGACTGGAATATAACAGTTTTTACCGATAAAATTTGAACTGTACGGAAAAACCTGGGGCTGTTGGTTCTTTTACGTGGGTCTTTACCTGTGACTCAGTTGTGCTTTGTACTACTGTTACGGAGTACTTGCTGATAGATGAGATTAGCAGAATCTCTTGTATACGATATATCAGTAATATTCTGAAGATATGTTCACCTCATTTGTGAGTAAATATACATTGTGCATGTATGTAACAGTATGGTTGAAAGTATTATTTGGTATATAAATGAAAATCGAAATTGTTCGTTATATCTAGGAAATATTGTAAGAATCTCATTCACGTTAATGATCATTAATGAATATGGGGCAAGCGTGTCGCGTTAGCTGAGTTTGTGACATACTGATTTAAAAGCAAATTCGTTCACTTTATATATAGGCAGAATGATATTTATAAGAATGTTCGATTGAAAACGCCCGGCAATGCAACAGTCAATATGTCGCGAATTGAAAGGAGTTTGGCAAGCTATGAACTGGAGAGTTTACCTTAATGTTAAAAATATGCCTCACGTCCGAGAATATTTTAGAATTCCAAAAATCTGAGGGAACCTACTGGATCCACGCCTGACACCCTTTCGCATAAAATTGTCAGTTCAAATCCCTGACTTGAAATTCTGACAGGAGAAGGCCGCCGAGAAAAAAATGAGTTGGCATGTGTTACCCCTGCCTGGACCACTCATGGACAGACTCTTAAGACTGAGACTGAGGGGGAAGGGGATGGGTACTCATGTTTTATTTTGTGTTCACGAATTTTCTATGCATATGAATGAATGAATAAAATTTAGATCTGGATAGTATTTCGTGATCACTTACTTTTCACTGTTAGCAAGGCGGCATTTTCTGAAGTCCCGTTGCTGCTTGCAACGCAAGTGTAATTCCCTCCATCACTTTGCGTTACTCCTGTTAAGCGAAGCTCACTTCCACTAGCACTGGTTAATGGCGTTACTCCTATCGTGACATTAGTTCCATTTTTCTGCCACCAAAATGTAGGTGGTGAGCTCGCTGTGGCATTGCAGGTAAACGTCGCGTTATCACCGATGAATTTTGTTAGCGACTGGGGACGAGTTACAAATATAGGAGAGCCTATATAGGAAATAAGAAAAACACCAACACTATGAATAATGACAATAATAATAAAAATATAGATTTAATGAAGCGTAAAAGCGGAGCTCCCACTTATCTGAGCTGAGGTACGTAACGACACGAAAAAAAGTGTAAGAAATCTTGGAGAACTAATGTATCAAATTTTATTAGGAAAAAAACGTCTAATGAACAAACAGGCCAAGTTTGGGTGGAGACGTTCTGGCGCTGTTACTCATTTAGACGTTTGACGTTTTTCAGTCCACGGGCAGCTGCGAACTACCAGTACCGCTCGAAACGAGCCACAATATTGGCTAACCTAACAATATATACACCGAAAAACAAAGAACAAGCAGCACAAAAACAACAGAGCTAAAGCATAATATAACCAATCAGAATTAAGGTCTGGAAGTGCTATTGTATTACTCGATTCATGCTAGGTGATGGAAGGGCTATATTTTGCTGTTAGTTTGAATCGAATACTTCACATGTTCCGGGATAGGCAGATTTAAGAAATTCATTATGCCTTGTAGTAATATTGCAAGATTCCCAAGATTAAATTTGCATTTTGTCATTTGATTGTTGCCTATATATGAACTTGATTGACGTCTAATGCCGGAATCAGTCAGCTTGGAGATCTGATCCCCTTCACCCACAATGTCGGATTTTACACCAAGCCGGTTTTCCAATCTCTGCTACATGCCCCTGCGACACACTTCCCTGTTACATGTCCAGTCGTGTGTACATGTAGTGATGTAGTCGATGCTACAGGTCGTCGTATGTACTTGTTGTGATTATGTCCCTGCTATCATCGTGTGTACATGTAGTCCATTTTTGAGGTCTTCATTTCCTTCTTGAAAGCTTTAGCTTTTCGACACGAACCTCTGTGTTCATGTTTGCACGCTAAAACCCGTAATTTAGCCCGTCTTGGAACTGTCATATTTCTGGCCATGAGCGACAAAATCCACACGAAATCATACCGTTGGAAAGTTCATTCTTTCCTTTTGAAACTGCAGTGCATTTGCAGTTATTCAAGCGAATTTATCCTTTTTGAAAGAAGGTCCTAAACGGACCAATAGAGATGAGTCTGCGAGAAAATTCTCGTAAGCGGTATAGACCTCATGCATAATGGATATAAATTGGAAGATTAATGTGTACAGAGAAATTATTGCTAGCAAATGAAAAATCGTACCTAAATTAGTAAATGATCACAGTTTGAAAGCAATGTTTCAAATTGCTGTCGAGTTATTGCCATTTTAAATATAGAAAAAACACGAAAGCGAGGCTGGAAATTCTACGTGGTTTTTCTCATACAAATCTCTCTAATTTCAAATCACTGTAACTTTACAGCCTTTTATGCTACAACACTCAAATTTTACAGGATCATCAATGTTGGTATGCTCTTTCGCATGGCAAGAATATTGTTCTCCATACATTGTACATGTGGCTAAACTGTTAAAATACAGAGAATACGCCCTTATGAATGAGGTGTATTACTCAATTACGGACTGGTGCTTAATGTATCCTGCATTATACAGGGACGGCGGAGCGAAATTTCAAGTACAACATATAATATATCTACCCTTAATATGCCATTAGGATGCAATGTCTAACATTTCTGTCGATGATTCGAATATTTCCTAACGGAGTTGTGGGCCAATGAATACTGAGAAGAACATTGATATGGAAATCTCGTCAAGAAAGAATATTTCTACCAAAGGATTCGAGATAGACACAACAAACAACCAAAGAAAAAGGGTGTATTCCTGCTCCGTCTTGAATGGTCGAGATCCAGGTACTAGAAAATCAGATTAATAGGCCTTTCGCAGGAAACAGTCACGTGCTGAAATATCACTTCCGAATAACCAATAAATTGTGCTCGTGATTCCAGCCAAACAAACATCAAAACACTGTTTTAGAAAAAATGACTATCGATTGGAGGTGGAAAATAGCATTTACAAATATATTTTCCTAATAACACCACTGATGCCGTACAAGTTTCCCTAAGTAACTTTTGTTATGATTAAAATCGATTATACATCAAGTAAATAGTTGAATACAGTCAAAAGGTGGTCGCTTACGAGAGTAGTCAGCACAGGAAGCCCAAAACTTAATAAACATCAACTCTAAATAATATATGTCAGATACATTTATGTGAGTGGAAACAAACTACGGGGTAACGTAAATGGTTTTATTCTGGCTTATTATCACATGTATAAATAGTAAATACATGGGAAATATTCTAAAATTTCCCTCTTGACAATGACTATTGTATTTACTTCCTAATTTTGCAAATACATACAGTACTGTAGCCTGAAATACAGCCGCCGCCTTAGCTCGCTCCAGGGTCTGCTCCCGAGGGAGACGTCTGAATTCACTAGCCGCTAATGCCGTCCGGTGACGTCACTACCGCAAATCGCGGTAGTGATTTTGATTGGTCAATTCTATAATTATGTTCATCATTTCACTCTAAATATTTTGGAACAAAGACTTGCAAAATGTTGTTTGAAATTGTCGTACATCGTTTCGTGTGGGAAAGCTTTATCCACAACAAGAGAGTTGTAAACTTGCCTACGGGTTATCCCGGGGTACACAGTCGATGACACAAATTTAATAGGGTTCATACACCATATAACACAAGAGGTTCATCATCAAAATTCCAACTGTCCCTCCCCAAAACGAATTATGGTAAAAAGCGATTCGGCTACAGAGGAGCACATATTTGGAATAATTTAACAGAAGACCTGAGGACTAGCAAATCGTTAAATACATTTAAAACTAAGCTAAATGGTCTACCTCCCTGCTTCTTTGACGCCTTATAATTTACTCTCTTACAATTACAATTACTATAGTTTAATATATCGTACACGAACGCTAAAAGAACTGACTCTGGCGTTTTTAGCAGATTTTAATGGAATGTAATATAATTTAATGTTGATGTATAGATTTTTACACACGGCTTTTATGTAAACCAGTCTTAGTTACTGTTAAAACTACCGTGTCTAAATAAAGTTTCTATCTATCTATCTATCTATGACAATCGATGATCGGAAAACTAATCGATGAATCAAAACCAATTGATGAAATTCGTAAATTGATATCGATTGGTATCAGCCAATTGATGAACAATCGATAGTCACAAAGAAAGAGTTCATCGATTGTTATCGATTGCTGATGCCAATCGTACCCAGTCCTCGCAGTGAAGAGGATTTCATAAACTCAGATGAGGGTCTGAATGGGGGGATCTACATGTCAGTTGTCAGTTAAAGTTTTGGCCATTTGTCAGTTATTTTTAAGGCCTTTTTGTCAGTAGTCAGTTAACCCCATTCAGACCCTCTCAGATCTGCCCTCGATCGTTTTGAACGTGTTACCACGTTCCCCTTTCTTATTCTGGGCCATTAAAGTTCCCCCAACTTCAACTTCGAACGTGGTGGTAGTCTTTAACGGTGTACCGTAAAGTTTGGATAATGAGCTCCGACATGATGAACAACGTGACAAAGCGCTACCGTGCCATGCATATGACCACAAGCGACAACGCAAAGTTTCGGCAATGCTTAAATACTATCGTGTATATATATATAAATAAATATGATTGATCGATTTGATTGGCTGGTTGCAAAATCAGAACGTATACAGAAAATTACGACAGAGGAAGTGCGAGTGGCTCCACTCGGGCCACTCCGCTCAAATATATCAGTGTACATGTAAGTTAAACACAAATGGCGTGAATGTGTGTATCTGACTCTGTCTTCTATTCTCATTTTATTTCCAGAAAACGTTGGAGGGTTCCAATAAAATGTATTAATACCTTACTGCCGAAACGATGATGTATATAGTGGCTATACCGTCCCTCGTATAGTACTCGGACATGAAGGAATTTGATATCAATTAATCGATTGAAATAGGAAATCGATACCAATCGATAAAAGGTCACTTTCCACATCATTATAAACAGAGGAAACAATATGCTTCTGGAACCATCTTCTATTTGTTAAAGTGTATATGAGTACGAAGATCGATTCTACAACAACTGAATACTTAAATGGTATAAAATAATTTTTGATTTCTGGGTTGCATCTATGAGTTATAATTAACAATTATTCACTGAAGTCGAAGTGACTATTGGTAAATATTCACCAATAGTCACTGAGACTGAAGTGAATAATTGTTTTAGTATAATTTCATCAGTGAATATTATTAGAGAAATTAAAACTAGAAATTATTAGTCTGACTTCCGACCCTTTTATAAGTTTTACAAGCGCGCGTGACAGGATAGTTTTGTGATACATTTGCATAATCACATGTCGCTACGGTTCACTGCACAAACCGACTCGACAGGAGACTTGCAGGGACTACAAGAATGGATTTGCTAAAGACAGAGAAATACCGAAAAGCAGTCCAAATGCACACTAGAATTCAAGTTGAAGCAGCAGTCCTCACTTTTGAGTCCTCGAACCGTGTTACAAAGAGAGGAAATGCAGCGAAAATGAGTGGAAGTGGGCAAACTCGGCTGACTGAAAATCTGCCAAGGAACCGCTTTCATGAGTTCACTTCAAAGGACAAATTTGCTGGAAACTACAAACTACAGTTTGTAGTTTTGTGGATTATAGCCATCACAGAATTAAAGAAAATGGTAAATCAAGAGACAAATGATTTCGGTATGAGATAAAACTTGAAAACACACCGAGAGCGGCGAGAGAAGAGCATAACAGCAACCCGCTTCCTGAATGAAAACTAGAACTTGTTGTTTTTCTATCAAGAACCACGGGGAAAATAACTCAAGTAAGTACACTCTTTTTAAGTCCAACAGTTCCAAAGTCTCGTTGTGTTATTTATTGCTCTAAGTAGACGTTATTTCAGTTGTGATTCACGAGGACCGAATAAACTCAACCCCGGCCAAAGCTCGTAAGTAAACTTTGTTTGTGACGGCTTATGGATTAAAATAAGCTTCAAGTTTAGCCATACTTATTTAGTTGCTTCTTTAGAGGGTTTTGGAAAAGCTTTTTCTTTCATATTATTTATTTATTCGTGAGAAACATCAGTAAATATGCGAGCGGCCATTTTCGTAAATGCCTTGTATGTTATATTCACCTCCAGGCGCTCTGGAGGTGAATATAGCGACGTATGACGTAATTCTCGACCAATCAGAGCACAGGAATCTCTATATTCACTGATGAAATTATACTAATGGTTTTTAGTATAATTTCATCAGTGAATATAGAGATCCCCGTGCTCTGATTGGTCGAGAATTACGTCATACGTCGCTATATTCACCTCCAGAGCACCTGGAGGTGAATATGACATACACTTGCATTTACTAAAATGGTCGCTCGCATATTTACCGATGTTTCTCACGAAGAAATAAATAATATGAAAGAAAAAGCTTTTCCAAAAACCCACCAAAGAAGCAACTAAATAAGTATGGCTAAACTTGAAGCTTTTTTAAATCCATAAGCCTTCTCAAACAAAGTTTACTTATGAGTTTCGTGTTGAGTTTATTCTGTCCTCGTGTCTTCCTGAATCACAATCTTTCACAAGGAAATAACGTCTACTTAGGACAATAAATAACATGACGAGACCTTCGCTTACAAATCTGGGAACTGTTCGACTTAAAAAAGAGTGTACTTACTTAAGTTCTTTTCCTCGTGGTTCTTGATAGAAAAACAACAAGTTCTAATTTCATTCAGGGAGCCGGTTGCTGTTTAATGCTATTCCCTCGCCGCTCTCGGTGCCGTGTTTTCAAGTTTTATCTCATACAGAAATCATTTGTCTCTCGATTTACCATCGTCTTTGATTCTGTGATATTGGCTATAATCCACAAAACTACAAACTGTAGATTGTAGTTTCCAGCAAATTTGTCCTTTGAAAAGCGGTTCCTTTCGATAAATGTTCACTCTCCGTTGCAGATTTTCAGGTTTGCCCATTTCCACTCATTTTCGCTGCATTTCCTCTCTCTATTTAACACGGTTCGAGGTCTCAAAAGTGAAGACTGCTGCTTCAACTTGAATCCTAGTGTGGATTTGGACTGCTTTTCGGTATTTCTCTGTCTTTAGCAAATCCATTCTTGTAGTCCCTGCAAGTCTCGTGTCGAGTCAGTTTGTGCAGTGAACCGTAGCGGCACGTGATTATGCAAATGTCACAAAACTATCCTGTCACGCGTGCTTATAAAACTTATAAAAGGATCGGAAATCAGACTATTATTATCTAGTTATTATCTCGACTTCGTCTCGGTAAATATTCACCAATAGTCACTTCGACTTCAGTGAACAATTGTTAAATATTTTACTACAGTGAACCTCTCTTAGCGACCGCCTCTCGATGTTAACCACCTCTCCTAAGCGACCACTTGGTCAATCCCGTTTGATTTCAAACACTGTAATTATACATTTATAGTCAGTTTTCAACAAATGTAACAGATTAGTGACAATAGATTTATTACAGGTGATGACAGACTATATTTTACTACAGTGAACCTCTCCTAGCGACCACCTCTCGAAGGCAACCACCTCTCCTTAGCGACCACTTTGTCAATAAAAGGTCACAAAAATCTACTTCATCGATTGTCCATCGATTATCAATATCAATCGATTAATTGGTATTGATTGGTATCGATTTCATCAATTGTATACCCCGGGGGGTTGAACGGGATTGACCAAGTGGTCGCTTAGGAGAGGTGGTTGCCTTCGAGAGGTGGTCGCTATGAGAGGTTCACTGTAGTAAAATATAAACCATTATAACGCCCAGAAATCAAAAAATATTTTATACCATTCAAGTATTCAGTTGTTGTAGAATCGATTTTCGTACTCATATACACTTTAACAAATAGAAGATGGTTCCAGAAACATATTGTTTCCTCTGTTTATAATGATGTGGAAAGTAAGCAGGAGAGATAAAACTGGTATACCTTGGTTCATGTAAAATGGTATATTGAGATGACGCTTACCGGTAGTAAAGGCTGGGTTTCTAATAAACATTGTGGTCTCGATAAATGCTGGGCACTTTAAGTTATTGATATGTATATACAATGTACATTCTTTAATAGATTGCATGATCAGATATAATAATACTTGAAATATTTCTTGATTAGTGTGGTGCCCTAGAAAGTGTAAAGCTTGGTCAGTATAAGGTGTATGTAATATGGCATTTTTCAAAAAGTAAATATTTTTCGGAGCACTGATTTAAAATCATAAAACTCATTGATGTTGGCATTGTCCTAGCCTGCGAAAGCAGCTGCATATTTTTGCTCGGGCCAAAACAGATTTCCCCAAAGAAACGTCTGCAGGGGCAAGCGACCATTACTGATGACGTATATTTGCCCTAAATCTGGTCAAAAAATGTGATTGGTCAATCATCGATCGTGTTGTCTTCTGTGCATAAATTATTTTTTCAACAAGCTTCGAGTGCAATAGAGGCAATCGGCTAACGCTGTTGCCACCCAATTCAGATCATGCGATGTAAACAGATGCTACTCTGGGGAATTATTCCTTTTTCATTCTAATCATAATGCAGTCATGCCTATCTGAATAAAAATATTTTTCAAAGAGTCAATTCTCCAGAGTACTGTGTGTTTACATCACATGATCTGAATTGGGTAGCAACAGAGTTAGCCGATTACCTCTATCTGCAAAGCAAGTGGAGAGAAATATTGTCTTTGGATGTCTTTAAACATTGTGTCGAAGAGCTGTACAGGCCCTGCTTTTAGCTTTGAATCCCTCACCAACAATAAGATCAATTCCTAATGCAACTGTTGTGATGTATTTGTGATGAGACTTGAATGCAAGAATGTTCAGTATGTTGTCTGGGTACCGCAGAAAATTTGAAGTAAGTCTTGACTCTTGTGTATGTACAAACTCTGATTAGTCAAACACACTAATTTCAAACTTCAAATGGATACAATTATGGCCATGTTACAAACTAAGGTGTAGCAAGAATAATCATTGATTGGTATAGCAGTCAATGAAATCAGTCTACTGTAATGAACTGATACAGCTCTTACTAAATAGCAAAGAGAAGTTAGCCTTGAATGGTAGGTACAGCAAACTGCATGAGTACAAGTTGTATTAAGCACAAATACATCTTTACCATCACAACAACAGTCATTTGACAAATTGAAGTTAGTTTTTTATGTGTCTGTCCTAATATTGACAATGATTTTCGTCATAACATGGTCAACATAGCTGTGGATCCAGGAGGCGTCTTGTTTTTTACAACAACAACAAACTAAATAGTCAATTTTACAACAACAAAACACTTTTAGCTTCAAACGAAAGCCGCACGCGCACTCCTTGACAAATGACGTCAGCTTTTGTTGTCTGTCCAAATATTGCATATGAAAATAAGCCAATCAGATTGCGAGAAATTTGGCTATTGTTGTAAAAAAGGAATTGATCTGACTGTTGGTGAGCGATTTAAGGCCAAAAGCAGGGCACAGCTCTTCGACACAACATTTAAAAACATCAAAAGACAATCTTTCCCTACGCTCGCTTTGCACTCGAAGTTTGTTTAAAAATATTTCTACACAGAAGACAAAAGGATCGGTGATCAACCGATCAAACTTTTTTACCAGATTTTAGTTCAAACATATGTCATCAGTATGGAATTTGTCGCTCGTCCTGCAGACGTTTCTTTTGGGGAATCAGTTTCGGAGTGAGCACAAAGATGCAGCTGCTTTCGCAGGCTAGCGTTGGAATTTTTATCTGAACCAAAAGCGTCGGGTTACATAGTTGTTGTTTTTTTCCTTACACTGTATACATGTACTACAAATATTCAGTTTGAATGCATTTTTGAAAAACAAAACCTGCATGTTCTGGTAGCAAGGGAAAATATTTTTCGAGGTCAGGGAAAATCAGAAAAAAATGATCATGGCCAAAGAAAACGCATTTTTATTAGAAGTCAGGGGAAAATACCATCAGTTAGGAAGAGTTCAAATTTTGAACATAGTAGGAAAGGAAGAAAACCATACTCAGTTAGGGTTCAAAGTACAATGGCAAAGTGCATTCATAAAACCTTTGGAGTGTTTTTCATCATTGTTCAATCTGCTCAGTGTAGTTGCATGGAAACCGGGCATACTACATCTGATTTCTTTGAGCATTTGGTCTAAACATTTTAGTTGAATCTGGGACCAGTCAAGGAATTGTGATGTCTGACCTCTGTGGCAACCCTGATATTAAATGCTTTCCATGCAACACTCGTGAACATCAATTTGTCAAGTGGTTTATAGAAGATTTTAATGTTCTGTTATATGAAAGAGATCCAAATTTAGCCTACATGTATGTGTATAGTGCTAGAGAACAATTTGCTTTATTTAGCAGTAGAGTTCTTAATAACGCAGTGAGAAGGTTACAATGTATTATTAAGGTTTCCATATATATATGACTGGAATCAAGTAAGAAAAGCCTAAAAAACAGTGTATATTGTAACGTTTATATATACATGCATGCTCAGTCCTACACAAACAGTGATTATTGGATAATAAACATTTTGTGTTCTACAAATGTACTTTGTGTAATGTGCTATATATATGCTTAGTTGGCCTCTCTTCAACTGATTTGAACACATTTATCACTGCTTTTGTGAAAATATTAAATTTTGGTTGTTTCTATCAATTACTTTGAAACCATTTTTTAAATGGTCGAAACAACACTGTTCGGCTATTTAAAATGGGTACCTCAAATTCATTTTGATTTCAATTATTAATTGGTTAATACAACCATTCAGTATGGGCAATACAACCATGGGGCAATTGGTTACAAGGGCTTTAACGGTGGAGACTTGAAAGGCTATGAGCTCTCAATATATTTACCGCATTCCGTAAATACTCACCGCTCCGCTTGAAATTATTCTGTTTATCCATCTGAATAAACAGACGTTAATAGTTCATTTGTGTAAGACAAACGTTGCTTGATATCATTTAAGAAGGTCTGTATCGTTCAATATATAATACAAGTCGGTCAACACAAATATCAGAAACAAAAACAAAACAAAATCGTAGTTTGTCTCATCGAAGCAGCCACTTTATATAAGAGAAAGGAGGTTTGAGTTTACCTGTATACTAAAGAGAATTCAGGGCATGTTTTAGCTTATGTATTCACGTTTAAGCAATTTACCTCAACGTTTTTTAGCTTATATCGTGACAGTTTAACCATATGAGAATCAGTGAAAATCCTAAGAACCACCACCTTCCTGGAACAACTAATGACATACGGTTGTTAATAACTGGATGCAGTTCCTATCTTAAATACTGCAAAATGTGGTTTTTTAATCATGCATTAGTGTGTAAAACATTTCAATCAAATATTATAGCACAGGTTGCTCAAGCTTACTATTTATATTAGTCATTTCAAAAAAAGTATGGAATTTCACTATTATCGATGTAATGGTTATAAACGGCCCAAGAATCGCCATGGACACGAAAGGTAATGACTACAAGGGAAAGCGAAGGTTTTGAAACATTTTATTAGAGGTAAGCGCATATCGGAAGATGTTGCTCAAAGTATAATAATAAAAATATAATAATAATAACGGATTAATCAGTGGCATTTCCACGAGGTGGCTCTTCATCCACTGATGGGCCTCGGCTACGATTTAAAGTCCTTATCCGAGAAGACGTGAAGGTCTAACCATTTGCAGTTCGTGAACGAAATTGTTTCAAAAAGGCAGCACCTTCTTCTCAGTTATTTTAAGACCCTGAATGTTGGTCCGGAACCTGCGACCTCCCACACAACAGACCGGCGCTTAACCACTGAGCTAACCTGAAGACTGTAAGAAGTCCAGTATACTATATAGTATACTTCTTCTATAAGAAGCCCAGGTACCCTGACTTGTCAACTTGCATTTTAACAAAAGACACAATAAACAAAAGTCTACTTAGAATTGGAGACAGTGTGGAACAAAGACGGTGGCTTTATTGTCAAAACAACATGTCGGCTAGTTTATAATTAAAGTTCATATCATTGCAAACCGCTCGTAACAACGTAGTTTGCCCATATAAGAACAAAAAGCATAAGAACAACTAATGACATACTCGACGTTAATATCTGGATACAGTTCCTATTTAAAGAAGTTGTTGCAACTGCAAAATGTTAGTTGTTTTCTTAGTCATGCATCAGTCTGTAAGGCATTTCAGTCAGAGATTATAGACATTCAAATTATGTGAAACGACATCGACGGTCCAATTGAAAGCATCTAAGTCTATTTCGGATAAGATGTTGCTCAAAGTATACTATAAGAATTCGTACCCTAACTTGTCAACTTGCATTTTAACAAAAAATAAATAAATAAACAAAACTATTGGCTTGTTGTCAAAAGTACATCACTGCTACTATATAATTAGTTGCTTTATACTAGTAGCACTGCATGCCTTTATTCTTAAACAGCTCTTAATCCAGACATTAATCATTGATTGCTTTGAAATTGCCTTTATTATAGTTTCTTAGTTTCTAAGTTTGAAATCAGTTAATTAAGGTGTTACTGTATAGCAAATTTGTAGTAAACATACTCGAATACCGCAGGAACCCAAATCTTTGGAAGTCGAGCATAATTGTTCAGAATTATTTTATAAACAATTCTCATCATGTTTATACATTTTACTGTTAAACATTATATCGTACTTACTGAGTGTTCCTGTCACAAATGTAGTAACCAAAAGAACGAAGCTTATCCTACGAAACATAAGGCCCATCGAGTAGCTCACTTTGAGACAGGCTGATTAAAGATTCAAAAAACATCGCACCATCAAATATCACAGCAACAAACAGATCATCCATGCATGGCAAAAGGTCAAAGATGCCAAACCAAAGCTCGCGTGATCGGTTTATGTGAAGTAAATGTTTACATTAGTGCAAATGACTTTCCAAGGAGAGGTATCAAGGACTATTCTTAAAGTTATAAAGGACACGAGAAAGCAAACAATAGCACATGTCATATACATGTAAGCTAAGAAGTTAGTCATCCCTGAATGGGTTTAGGGGGAGTTATTAAGCGCATATGAAAGAGGGAGTGGAAGAGGAAGAGGGAGCACTGCCCTGCTTCACTTCTTTTTCCTTCCCCTCCCTTTCCCTTGAGCTGCTACGCAGGCTAGCTTTTATACTTTACTAGACTAAATAGTACAAAAATATACATGAAAGCTTACAGAATTAACTTGTTTCCTCTAGTAAACGTATTGGCCCTTTATATAGTTTCTAAACTAAACAAAATCAGACCTCTTCCCCGATGGTCTTTAATTTTATAGTCAAAAGAATTAAACCCCATCGGCCATTGACTTGTAGCACAGGTCTTATATGTTGAATATGAAACTACAGTTTATTTATTTATTGGTATTTTACAGAATTCGCAAGAAAAAAATATTGTAGAGATCGTCAATGTGCCCCTCTTCGTATATTTGGATATCTTTTTCCCACATTTCTCAAAGTTATACTCCAATCATTTCTAGTTATTACCCAATTATAATCCAAATTTGGTAAACTACAGTGTTTTCCAGTGATTAGACAAAAGTTTCATTCATATTTATTAATTCTTGTAGAGACACCAATCTTAAAACAGTGCAAAAAGAAATAAACCTGAATCAATAACTGATATGTGAATACATGTACGTAATAACTTGGACAAGCTATTTATCGGTTCTCCCTTCATGTAGGCAGACATGAATTACTACCAAATTGTATTGTGTTCTATTGTTTTGTATTGTGTTAATTCTATTATATTTTCAATTGATAGCAATTCATGTGGTGCCTACATGAAGGGACCACCTTTTTTCTCTATTTTGGTGAGACAGTTCTCAAAGAAGCAAGTGTGTGCATTGTTGTGTGCCTTAATTTCTTTAATAACAGTGCTGCTACCAATTTTAGTAGAAATATGGTATAGATGTATTGATCGAGATTCCATATACATTTGTGAGTAAATACAGTGCGAGTTTAGGTAAGATCAGGCGGGATTTGGCGGGATTGCATAAAATGGTGGTGCGGGATTTGGCGGGAATCGGCAGTTTCAAAGTACAATGCCAAAGTGCATTCATAAAACCTTTGGAGTGTTTTTCATCATTGTTCATTCTGCTCAGTGTAGTTGCATGGACAATTTGGGCTGATAAATTTAGTTGAATCTGGGACCAGTCAAGAAATTGTGATGTCTGACCTCTGTGGCAACCCTGGTATTAAATGCTTTCCATGCAACAGTCGTGAACATCAATTTGTCAGGTGGTTTTTAGAAGATTTTAATGTTCTGTTATATAAAAGAGATCCAAGTTTAGCCTACATGTATATGTGTAGTGCTAGAGAACAATTTGCTTTATTTAGCAGTAGAGTTCTTAATAACGCAGTGAGAAGGTTACAATGTATTATTAAGGTTTCCAGATATATATGACTGGAATCAAGTAAGAAAAGCCTAAAAATACAGTGTAAATTGTATAGTTTATACATGCATGCTCAGTCCTACACAAACAGTGATTATTGAATAATAAACATTTTGTGTTCTACAAATGTACTTTGTGTATTGTGCTATCTATATGCTTAGTTGGCCTCTCTTCAACTGATTTGAACACATTTATCATTGTTTTTGTCAAAATATTGAATTTTGGTTGTTTCTAACAATTACTTTGAAACCAACAACACTGTTCGGCCATTTGAAATGTTACCTCAAATTCATTATGATTTCAATTATTAATTGGTTAATACAATCATTCAGTATGGGCAATACAACTATGGTGCAATTGGTTACAACTACCATCAATGGGTTGATATAACCATTATAGTTTTGGTTGTTTAATAATTATTTCGAAAATAAATAACTGGTTACTTCAGATTCATTGTTAGTTTTTACTTAGCTTTCTGGATTATTTACAGCGAAACTAAACAGCATAATTATCTTCTAACGAACATAATAATCCCATGCGATATATGTTTTATACTATAAAATTCTGTTTACGTGTAATGGTTATAAACGGCCCAAGAATCGCCATGGACACGAAAGGTAATGACTACAAGGGAAAGCGAAGGTTTTGAAACATTTTATTAGAGGTAGGCGCATATCGGAAGATGTTGCTCAAAGTATAATAATAAAAATATTATAATAATAACGGATTAATCAGTGGCATTTCCACGAGGTGGCTCTTCATCCACTGATTGGCCTCGGCTACGATTTAAAGTCCTTATCCGAGAAGACGTGAAGGTCTAACCATTTGCAGCTCGTGAACGAATTTTTTTCAAAAAGGCAGCACCTTCTTCTCAGTTATCTTAAGACCCTGAATGTTGGTCCGGAACCTGCGACCTCCCACACAACAGACCGGCGCTTAACCACTGAGCTAACCTGATGACGGTAAGAAGTCCATATAGTATACTTCTTCTATAAGAAGCCCAGGTACCCCTGACTTGTCAACTTGCATTTTAACAAAAGACACCATAAACAAAACTCTACTTAGAATTGGAGACAGTGTGCAACAAAGAAGGTGGCTTTATTGTCAAAACAACATGTCGCCTAGTTTATTATTAAAGTTCATATCATTGCAAACCGCTCGTAACAACGTAGTTTGACCATATAAGAACAAAAAGCATAAGAACAACTAATGACATACTCGTCGTTAATATCTGGATACAGTTCCTATTTAAAGAAGTTGTTGCAACTGCAAAATGTTAGTTGTTTTCTTAGTCATGCATCAGTCTGTAAGGCATTTCAGTCAGAGATTATAGACATTCAAATTATGTGAAACGACATCGACGGTCCAATTGAAAGCATCTAAGTCTATTTCGGATAAGATGTTGCTCAAAGTATACTATAAGAATTCGTACCCTAACTTGTCAACTTGCATTTTAACAAAAAATAAATAAATAAACAAAACTATTGGCTTGTTGTCAAAAGTACATCACTGCTACTATATAATTAGTTGCTTTATACTAGTAGCACTGCATGCCTTTATTCTTAAACAGCTCTTAATCCAGACATTAATCATTGATTGCTTTGAAATTGCCTTTATTATAGTTTCTTAGTTTCTAAGTTTGAAATCAGTTAATTAAGGTGTTACTGTATAGCAAATTTGTAGTAAACATACTCGAATACCGCAGGAACCCAAATCTTTGGAAGTCGAGCATAATTGTTCAGAATTATTTTATAAACAATTCTCATCATGTTTATACATTTTACTGTTAAACATTATATCGTACTTACTGAGTGTTCCTGTCACAAATGTAGTAACCAAAAGAACGAAGCTTATCCTACGAAACATAAGGCCCATCGAGTAGCTCACTTTGAGACAGGCTGATTAAAGATTCAAAAAACATCGCACCATCAAATATCACAGCAACAAACAGATCATCCATGCATGGCAAAAGGTCAAAGATGCCAAACCAAAGCTCGCGTGATCGGTTTATGTGAAGTAAATGTTTACATTAGTGCAAATGACTTTCCAAGGAGAGGTATCAAGGACTATTCTTAAAGTTATAAAGGACACGAGAAAGCAAACAATAGCACATGTCATATACATGTAAGCTAAGAAGTTAGTCATCCCTGAATGGGTTTAGGGGGAGTTATTAAGCGCATATGAAAGAGGGGGTGGAAGAGGAAGAGGGAGCACTGCCCTGCTTCACTTCTTTTTCCTTCCCCTCCCTTTCCCTTGAGCTGCTACGCAGGCTAGCTTTTATACTTTACTAGACTAAATAGTACAAAAATATACATGAAAGCTTACAGAATTAACTTGTTTCCTCTAGTAAACGTATTGGCCCTTTATATAGTTTCTAAACTAAACAAAATCAGACCTCTTCCCCGATGGTCTTTAATTTTATAGTCAAAAGAATTAAACCCCATCGGCCATTGACTTGTAGCACAGGTCTTATATGTTGAATATGAAACTACAGTTTATTTATTTATTGGTATTTTACAGAATTCGCAAGAAAAAAATATTGTAGAGATCGTCAATGTGCCCCTCTTCGTATATTTGGATATCTTTTTCCCACATTTCTCAAAGTTATACTCCAATCATTTCTAGTTATTACCCAATTATAATCCAAATTTGGTAAACTACAGTGTTTTCCAGTGATTAGACAAAAGTTTCATTCATATTTATTAATTCTTGTAGAGACACCAATCTTAAAACAGTGCAAAAAGAAATAAACCTGAATCAATAACTGATATGTGAATACATGTACGTAATAACTTGGACAAGCTATTTATCGGTTCTCCCTTCATGTAGGCAGACATGAATTACTACCAAATTGTATTGTGTTCTATTGTTTTGTATTGTGTTAATTCTATTATATTTTCAATTGATAGCAATTCATGTGGTGCCTACATGAAGGGACCACCTTTTTTCTCTATTTTGGTGAGACAGTTCTCAAAGAAGCAAGTGTGTGCATTGTTGTGTGCCTTAATTTCTTTAATAACAGTGCTGCTACCAATTTTAGTAGAAATATGGTATAGATGTATTGATCGAGATTCCATATACATTTGTGAGTAAATACAGTGCGAGTTTAGGTAAGATCAGGCGGGATTTGGCGGGATTGCATAAAATGGTGGTGCGGGATTTGGCGGGAATCGGCAGTTTCAAAGTACAATGCCAAAGTGCATTCATAAAACCTTTGGAGTGTTTTTCATCATTGTTCATTCTGCTCAGTGTAGTTGCATGGACAATTTGGGCTGATAAATTTAGTTGAATCTGGGACCAGTCAAGAAATTGTGATGTCTGACCTCTGTGGCAACCCTGGTATTAAATGCTTTCCATGCAACAGTCGTGAACATCAATTTGTCAGGTGGTTTTTAGAAGATTTTAATGTTCTGTTATATAAAAGAGATCCAAGTTTAGCCTACATGTATATGTGTAGTGCTAGAGAACAATTTGCTTTATTTAGCAGTAGAGTTCTTAATAACGCAGTGAGAAGGTTACAATGTATTATTAAGGTTTCCAGATATATATGACTGGAATCAAGTAAGAAAAGCCTAAAAATACAGTGTAAATTGTATAGTTTATACATGCATGCTCAGTCCTACACAAACAGTGATTATTGAATAATAAACATTTTGTGTTCTACAAATGTACTTTGTGTATTGTGCTATCTATATGCTTAGTTGGCCTCTCTTCAACTGATTTGAACACATTTATCATTGTTTTTGTCAAAATATTGAATTTTGGTTGTTTCTAACAATTACTTTGAAACCAACAACACTGTTCGGCCATTTGAAATGTTACCTCAAATTCATTATGATTTCAATTATTAATTGGTTAATACAATCATTCAGTATGGGCAATACAACTATGGTGCAATTGGTTACAACTACCATCAATGGGTTGATATAACCATTATAGTTTTGGTTGTTTAATAATTATTTCGAAAATAAATAACTGGTTACTTCAGATTCATTGTTAGTTTTTACTTAGCTTTCTGGATTATTTACAGCGAAACTAAACAGCATAATTATCTTCTAACGAACATAATAATCCCATGCGATATATGTTTTATACTATAAAATTCTGTTTACGTGTAATGGTTATAAACGGCCCAAGAATCGCCATGGACACGAAAGGTAATGACTACAAGGGAAAGCGAAGGTTTTGAAACATTTTATTAGAGGTAGGCGCATATCGGAAGATGTTGCTCAAAGTATAATAATAAAAATATTATAATAATAACGGATTAATCAGTGGCATTTCCACGAGGTGGCTCTTCATCCACTGATTGGCCTCGGCTACGATTTAAAGTCCTTATCCGAGAAGACGTGAAGGTCTAACCATTTGCAGCTCGTGAACGAATTTTTTTCAAAAAGGCAGCACCTTCTTCTCAGTTATCTTAAGACCCTGAATGTTGGTCCGGAACCTGCGACCTCCCACACAACAGACCGGCGCTTAACCACTGAGCTAACCTGATGACGGTAAGAAGTCCATATAGTATACTTCTTCTATAAGAAGCCCAGGTACCCCTGACTTGTCAACTTGCATTTTAACAAAAGACACCATAAACAAAACTCTACTTAGAATTGGAGACAGTGTGCAACAAAGAAGGTGGCTTTATTGTCAAAACAACATGTCGCCTAGTTTATTATTAAAGTTCATATCATTGCAAACCGCTCGTAACAACGTAGTTTGACCATATAAGAACAAAAAGCATAAGAACAACTAATGACATACTCGTCGTTAATATCTGGATACAGTTCCTATTTAAAGAAGTTGTTGCAACTGCAAAATGTTAGTTGTTTTCTTAGTCATGCATCAGTCTGTAAGGCATTTCAGTCAGAGATTATAGACATTCAAATTATGTGAAACGACATCGACGGTCTAATTGAAAGCATCTAAGTCTATTTCGGATAAGATGTTGCTCAAAGTATACGATAAGAATTCGTACCCTAACTTGTCAACTTGCATTTTAACAAAAAATAAATAAATAAACAAAACTATTGGCTTGTTGTCAAAAGTACATCACGGCTACTATATAATTAGTTGCTTTATACTGTCTAGTAGCACTGCATGCCTTTATTCTTAAACAGCTCTTAATCCAGACATTAATCATTGATTGCTTTGAAATTGCCTTTATTATAGTTTCTTAGTTTCTAAGTTTGAAATCAGTTAATTAATGTGTTACTGTATAGCAAATTTGTAGTAAACATACTCTATTAGTATGTAGTAAACATACTCTATTATCTGGCGAATATAATAACCCCAGGCTATGCTATGTAATTAAAATGTAGGTGATTCCAATTATGCTCAACATTTTCGAAAACCTCAACAATTCTAACATTAATATTAGTTCTCTCCGATCAAGCTTCTAACTGCCCGAAAGTGTGATAACATATTCTCTTTCACTTTTTGAGATTCTATTTAATTTCGATTAAATCTTTAACCCTTTCCATTGGCCGTGTACCCTCGACAAGGGCTTTAACGGTGGAGACTTGAAAGGCTATGAGCTCTCAATATATTTACCGCATTCCGTAAATTCTAACCATTCCGCTTGAAATTATTCTGTTTATCCATCTGAATAAACAGACGTTAATAGTTAATTTGTGTAAGACAAACGTTGCTTGACATCATTTAAGAAGGTCTGTATCCTTCAATATATAACACAAGTCGGTCAACACAAATATCAGAAACACAAACAACAAAAAATCGTATTTTGTCTCATCGAAGCAGCCACTTTATTTAAGAGAAGGAGGTTTGAGTTTACCTGTATACTAAAGAGAATTCAGGGCATGTTTTAGCTTATGTATTCACGTTTAAGCAATTTACCTCAAAGTTTTTTAGCTTACATCGTGACAGTAAGAAGTCCAGTATACTATATAGTATACTTCTTCTATAAGAAGCCCAGGTACCCTGACTTGTCAACTTGCATTTTAACAAAAAACACAATAAACAAAACTCTACTTAGAATTGGAGACAGTGTGGAACAAAGAAGGTGGCTTTATTGTCAAAACAACATGTCGGATAGTTTATAATTAAAGTTCATATCATTGCAAACCGCTCGTAACAACGTAGTTTGACCATATAAGAACAAAAAGCATAAGAACAACTAATGACATACTCGTCGTTAATATCTGGATACAGTTCCTATTTAAAGAAGTTGTTGCAACTGCAAAATGTTAGTTGTTTTCTTAGTCATGCATCAGTCTGTAAGGCATTTCAGTCAGAGATTATAGACATTCAAATTATGTGAAACGACATCAACGGTCCAATTGAAAGTATCTAAGTCTATTTCGGATAAGATGTTGCTCAAAGTATACTATAAGAATTCGTACCCTAACTTGTCAACTTGCATTTTAACAAAAACAAAAAAAACAAAAAAAACTATTGGCTTGTTGTCAAAAGTACATCACTGCTACTATATAATTAGTTGCTTTATACTAGTAGCACTGCATGCCTCTATTCTTAAACAGCTCTTAATCCAGACATTAATCATTGATTGCTTTGAAATTGCCTTTATTATAGTTTCTTAGTTTCTAAGTTTGAAATCAGTTAATTAAGGTGTTACTGTATAGCAAATTTGTAGTAAACATACTCGAATACCGCAGGAACCCAAATCTTTGGAAGTCGAGCATAATTGTTCAGAATTATTTTATAAACAATTCTCATCATGTTTATACATTTTACTGTTAAACATTATATCGTACTTACTGAGTGTTCCTGTCACAAATGTAGTAACCAAAAGAACGAAGCTTATCCTACGAAACATAAGGCCCATCGAGTAGCTCACTTTGAGCCAGGCTGATTAAAGATTCAAAAAACATCGCACCATCAAATATCACAGCAACAAACAGATCATCCATGCATGGCAATTCGCTTAACTGCATCATAGAATAGACTCTCTAAAGAAAAATATGAGTAATTATTTACCTCCCATGTATTCGGTATACTTTGTATTTTAATCAACTCCGTTTTAAAATATTCTGAGTTTGATAGAGTTACCTACAAAATGTTTACCGACTAAAACAAGGTAACACATTTGGGCATCACATAAGTGAATGATATACATGTAAGGTCAAATATGCCAAACCAAAGCTCGCGTGATTGGATTATGTGAAGTAAATGTTTACATTAGTACAAATGACTGTATAAGGAGAGGTATCAAGGCCTAGTTATAAAGGACACGAGAAAGCAAACATTAGCACATGTCATATACATGTAAGCTAAGAGGTTAGTCATCCCTGAATGGGTTTAGGGGGAGTTATTAAGCGCATAACAAAGAGAGGGTGGAAGAGGAAGAGGGAACACTGCCCTGCTTCACTTCTTTTTCCTTCCCCTCCCTTTCCCTTGAGCTGCTACGCAGGCTAGCTTTTATACTTTACTAGACTAAATAGTACAAAAATATACACGAAAGCTTACAGAATTAACTTGTTTCCTCTAGTAAACGTATTGGTTCTTTATATAGTTTCTAAACTAAACAAAATCAGACCTCTTCCCCGATGGTCTTTAATTTTGTAGTCAAAAGAATTAAACCCCATGGGCCATTAACTTGTAGCACAAGTCTTATATGTTGAATATGAAACTACATTTTATTTATTTATTGGTATTTTACAGAATTCCCAAGAAAATAATAATGTAGAGATCGTAAATGTGCCCCTCTTCGTATATTGGGATATCTTTTTCCCACATTTCTCAAAGTTATACTCCAATCATTTCTAGTTATTACCCAATTATAATCCAAATTTGGTAAACTACAGTGTTTTCCAGTGATTAGACAAAAGTTTCATTCATATTTATTAATTCTTGTAGAGACACCAATCTTAAAACAGTGCAAAAAGAAATAAACCTGAATCAATAACTGATATGTGAATACATGTACGTAATAACTTGGACAAGCTATTTATCGGTTCTTCCTTCATGTAGGCAGACATGAATTACTACCAAATTGTATTGTGTTCTATTGTTTTGTATTGTGTTAATTCTATTATATTTTCAATTGATAGCAATTCATGTGGTGCCTACATGAAGGGACCACCTTTTTTCTCTATTTTGGTGAGACAGTTCTCAAAGAAGCAAGTGTGTGCATTGTTGTGTGCCTTAATTTCTTTAATAACAGTGCTGCTACCAATTTTAGTAGAAATATGGTATAGATGTATTGATCGAGATTCCATATAAATTTGTGAGTAAATACAGTGCGAGTTTAGGTAAGATCAGGCGGGATTTGGCGGGATTGCATAAAATGGTGGTGCGGGATTTGGCGGGAATCGGCAGTTTCAAAGTACAATGCCAAAGTGCATTCATAAAACCTTTGGAGTGTTTTTCATCATTGTTCATTCTGCTCAGTGTAGTTGCATGGACAATTTGGGCTGATAAATTTAGTTGAATCTGGGACCAGTCAAGAAATTGTGATGTCTGACCTCTGTGGCAACCCTGGTATTAAATGCTTTCCATGCAACAGTCGTGAACATCAATTTGTCAGGTGGTTTTTAGAAGATTTTAATGTTCTGTTATATAAAAGAGATCCAAGTTTAGCCTACATGTATATGTGTAGTGCTAGAGAACAATTTGCTTTATTTAGCAGTAGAGTTCTTAATAACGCAGTGAGAAGGTTACAATGTATTATTAAGGTTTCCAGATATATATGACTGGAATCAAGTAAGAAAAGCCTAAAAATACAGTGTAAATTGTATAGTTTATACATGCATGCTCAGTCCTACACAAACAGTGATTATTGAATAATAAACATTTTGTGTTCTACAAATGTACTTTGTGTATTGTGCTATCTATATGCTTAGTTGGCCTCTCTTCAACTGATTTGAACACATTTATCATTGTTTTTGTCAAAATATTGAATTTTGGTTGTTTCTAACAATTACTTTGAAACCAACAACACTGTTCGGCCATTTGAAATGTTACCTCAAATTCATTATGATTTCAATTATTAATTGGTTAATACAATCATTTAGTATGGGCAATACAACTATGGTGCAATTGGTTACAACTACCATCAATGGGTTGATATAACCATTATAGTTTTGGTTGTTTAATAATTATTTCGAAAATAAATAACTGGTTACTTCAGATTCATTGTTAGTTTTTACTTAGCTTTCTGGATTATTTACAGCGAAACTAAACAGCATAATTATCTTCTAACGAACATAATAATCCCATGCGATATATGTTTTATACTATAAAATTCTGTTTACGTGTAATGGTTATAAACGGCCCAAGAATCGCCATGGACACGAAAGGTAATGACTACAAGGGAAAGCGAAGGTTTTGAAACATTTTATTAGAGGTAGGCGCATATCGGAAGATGTTGCTCAAAGTATAATAATAAAAATATTATAATAATAACGGATTAATCAGTGGCATTTCCACGAGGTGGCTCTTCATCCACTGATTGGCCTCGGCTACGATTTAAAGTCCTTATCCGAGAAGACGTGAAGGTCTAACCATTTGCAGCTCGTGAACGAATTTTTTTCAAAAAGGCAGCACCTTCTTCTCAGTTATCTTAAGACCCTGAATGTTGGTCCGGAACCTGCGACCTCCCACACAACAGACCGGCGCTTAACCACTGAGCTAACCTGATGATGGTAAGAAGTCTATATAGTATACTTCTTCTATAAGAAGCCCAGGTACCCCTGACTTGTCAACTTGCATTTTAACAAAAGACACCATAAACAAAACTCTACTTAGAATTGGAGACAGTGTGCAACAAAGAAGATGGCTTTATTGTCAAAACAACATGTCGCCTAGTTTATTATTAAAGTTCATATCATTGCAAACCGCTCGTAACAACGTAGTTTGCCCATATAAGAACAAAAAGCATAAGAACAACTAATGACATACTCGTCGTTAATATCTGGATACAGTTCCTATTTAAAGAAGTTGTTGCAACTGCAAAATGTTAGTTGTTTTCTTAGTCATGCATCAGTCTGTAAGGCATTTCAGTCAGAGATTATAGACATTCAAATTATGTGAAACGACATCGACGGTCTAATTGAAAGCATCTAAGTCTATTTCGGATAAGATGTTGCTCAAAGTATACTATAAGAATTCGTACCCTAACTTGTCAACTTGCATTTTAACAAAAAATAAATAAATAAACAAAACTATTGGCTTGTTGTCAAAAGTACATCACGGCTACTATATAATTAGTTGCTTTATACTGTCTAGTAGCACTGCATGCCTTTATTCTTAAACAGCTCTTAATCCAGACATTAATCATTGATTGCTTTGAAATTGCCTTTATTATAGTTTCTTAGTTTCTAAGTTTGAAATCAGTTAATTAATGTGTTACTGTATAGCAAATTTGTAGTAAACATACTCTATTAGTATGTAGTAAACATACTCTATTATCTGGCGAATATAATAACCCCAGGCTATGCTATGTAATTAAAATGTAGGTGATTCCAATTATGCTCAACATTTTCGAAAACCTCAACAATTCTAACATTAATATTAGTTCTCTCCGATCAAGCTTCTAACTGCCCGAAAGTGTGATAACATATTCTCTTTCACTTTTTGAGATTCTATTTAATTTCGATTAAATCTTTAACCCTTTCCATTGGCCGTGTACCCTCGACAAGGGCTTTAACGGTGGAGACTTGAAAGGCTATGAGCTCTCAATATATTTACCGCATTCCGTAAATTCTAACCATTCCGCTTGAAATTATTCTGTTTATCCATCTGAATAAACAGACGTTAATAGTTAATTTGTGTAAGACAAACGTTGCTTGACATCATTTAAGAAGGTCTGTATCCTTCAATATATAACACAAGTCGGTCAACACAAATATCAGAAACACAAACAACAAAAAATCGTATTTTGTCTCATCGAAGCAGCCACTTTATTTAAGAGAAGGAGGTTTGAGTTTACCTGTATACTAAAGAGAATTCAGGGCATGTTTTAGCTTATGTATTCACGTTTAAGCAATTTACCTCAAAGTTTTTTAGCTTACATCGTGACAGTAAGAAGTCCAGTATACTATATAGTATACTTCTTCTATAAGAAGCCCAGGTACCCTGACTTGTCAACTTGCATTTTAACAAAAAACACAATAAACAAAACTCTACTTAGAATTGGAGACAGTGTGGAACAAAGAAGGTGGCTTTATTGTCAAAACAACATGTCGGATAGTTTATAATTAAAGTTCATATCATTGCAAACCGCTCGTAACAACGTAGTTTGACCATATAAGAACAAAAAGCATAAGAACAACTAATGACATACTCGTCGTTAATATCTGGATACAGTTCCTATTTAAAGAAGTTGTTGCAACTGCAAAATGTTAGTTGTTTTCTTAGTCATGCATCAGTCTGTAAGGCATTTCAGTCAGAGATTATAGACATTCAAATTATGTGAAACGACATCAACGGTCCAATTGAAAGTATCTAAGTCTATTTCGGATAAGATGTTGCTCAAAGTATACTATAAGAATTCGTACCCTAACTTGTCAACTTGCATTTTAACAAAAACAAAAAAAACAAAAAAAACTATTGGCTTGTTGTCAAAAGTACATCACTGCTACTATATAATTAGTTGCTTTATACTAGTAGCACTGCATGCCTCTATTCTTAAACAGCTCTTAATCCAGACATTAATCATTGATTGCTTTGAAATTGCCTTTATTATAGTTTCTTAGTTTCTAAGTTTGAAATCAGTTAATTAAGGTGTTACTGTATAGCAAATTTGTAGTAAACATACTCGAATACCGCAGGAACCCAAATCTTTGGAAGTCGAGCATAATTGTTCAGAATTATTTTATAAACAATTCTCATCATGTTTATACATTTTACTGTTAAACATTATATCGTACTTACTGAGTGTTCCTGTCACAAATGTAGTAACCAAAAGAACGAAGCTTATCCTACGAAACATAAGGCCCATCGAGTAGCTCACTTTGAGCCAGGCTGATTAAAGATTCAAAAAACATCGCACCATCAAATATCACAGCAACAAACAGATCATCCATGCATGGCAATTCGCTTAACTGCATCATAGAATAGACTCTCTAAAGAAAAATATGAGTAATTATTTACCTCCCATGTATTCGGTATACTTTGTATTTTAATCAACTCCGTTTTAAAATATTCTGAGTTTGATAGAGTTACCTACAAAATGTTTACCGACTAAAACAAGGTAACACATTTGGGCATCACATAAGTGAATGATATACATGTAAGGTCAAAGATGCCAAACCAAAGCTCGCGTGATTGGATTATGTGAAGTAAATGTTTACATTAGTGCAAATGACTGTCTAAGGAGAGGTATCAAGGCCTAGTTATAAAGGACACGAGAAAGCAAACATTAGCACATGTCATATACATGTAAGCTAAGAGGTTAGTCATCCCTGAATGGGTTTAGGGGGAGTTATTAAGCGCATAAGAAAGAGAGGGTGGAAGAGGAAGAGGGAACACTGCCCTGCTTCACTTCTTTTTCCTTCCCCTCCCTTTCCCTTGAGCTGCTACGCAGGCTAGCTTTTATACTTTACTAGACTAAATAGTACAAAAATATACACGAAAGCTTACAGAATTAACTTGTTTCCTCTAGTAAACGTATTGGTTCTTTATATAGTTTCTAAACTAAACAAAATCAGACCTCTTCCCCGATGGTCTTTAATTTTGTAGTCAAAAGAATTAAACCCCATGGGCCATTGACTTGTAGCACAAGTCTTATATGTTGAATATGAAACTACAGTTTATTTATTTATTGGTATTTTACAGAATTCGCAAGAAAATAATAATGTAGAGATCGTAAATGTGCCCCTCTTCGTATATTGGGATATCTTTTTCCCACATTTCTCAAAGTTATACTCCAATCATTTCTAGTTATTACCCAATTATAATCCAAATTTGGTAAACTACAGTGTTTTCCAGTGATTAGACAAAAGTTTCATTCATATTTATTAATTCTTGTAGAGACACCAATCTTAAAACAGTGCAAAAAGAAATAAACCTGAATCAATAACTGATATGTGAATACATGTACGTAATAACTTGGACAAGCTATTTATCGGTTCTTCCTTCATGTAGGCAGACATGAATTACTACCAAATTGTATTGTGTTCTATTGTTTTGTATTGTGTTAATTCTATTATATTTTCAATTGATAGCAATTCATGTGGTGCCTACATGAAGGGACCACCTTTTTTCTCTATTTTGGTGAGACAGTTCTCAAAGAAGCAAGTGTGTGCATTGTTGTGTGCCTTAATTTCTTTAATAACAGTGCTGCTACCAATTTTAGTAGAAATATGGTATAGATGTATTGATCGAGATTCCATATAAATTTGTGAGTAAATACAGTGCGAGTTTAGGTAAGATCAGGCGGGATTTGGCGGGATTGCATAAAATGGTGGTGCGGGATTTGGCGGGAATCGGCAGTTTCAAAGTACAATGCCAAAGTGCATTCATAAAACCTTTGGAGTGTTTTTCATCATTGTTCATTCTGCTCAGTGAAGTTGCATGGACAATTTGGGCTGATAAATTTAGTTGAATCTGGGACCAGTCAAGAAATTGTGATGTCTGACCTCTGTGGCAACCCTGGTATTAAATGCTTTCCATGCAACAGTCGTGAACATCAATTTGTCAGGTGGTTTTTAGAAGATTTTAATGTTCTGTTATATAAAAGAGATCCAAGTTTAGCCTACATGTATATGTGTAGTGCTAGAGAACAATTTGCTTTATTTAGCAGTAGAGTTCTTAATAACGCAGTGAGAAGGTTACAATGTATTATTAAGGTTTCCAGATATATATGACTGGAATCAAGTAAGAAAAGCCTAAAAATACAGTGTAAATTGTATAGTTTATACATGCATGCTCAGTCCTACACAAACAGTGATTATTGAATAATAAACATTTTGTGTTCTACAAATGTACTTTGTGTATTGTGCTATCTATATGCTTAGTTGGCCTCTCTTCAACTGATTTGAACACATTTATCATTGTTTTTGTCAAAATATTGAATTTTGGTTGTTTCTAACAATTACTTTGAAACCAACAACACTGTTCGGCCATTTGAAATGTTACCTCAAATTCATTATGATTTCAATTATTAATTGGTTAATACAATCATTCAGTATGGGCAATACAACTATGGTGCAATTGGTTACAACTACCATCAATGGGTTGATATAACCATTATAGTTTTGGTTGTTTAATAATTATTTCGAAAATAAATAACTGGTTACTTCAGATTTGATTGTTAGTTTTTACTTAGCTTTCTGGATTATTTACAGCGAAACTAAACAGCATAATTATCTTCTAACGAACATAATAATCCCATGCGATATATGTTTTATACTATAAAATTCTGTTTACGTGTAATGGTTATAAACGGCCCAAGAATCGCCATGGACACGAAAGGTAATGACTACAAGGGAAAGCGAAGGTTTTGAAACATTTTATTAGAGGTAGGCGCATATCGGAAGATGTTGCTCAAAGTATAATAATAAAAATATTATAATAATAACGGATTAATCAGTGGCATTTCCACGAGGTGGCTCTTCATCCACTGATTGGCCTCGGCTACGATTTAAAGTCCTTATCCGAGAAGACGTGAAGGTCTAACCATTTGCAGCTCGTGAACGAAATTGTTTCAAAAAGGCAGCACCTTCTTCTCAGTTATTTTAAGACCCTGAATGTTGGTCCGGAACCTGCGACCTCCCACACAACAGACCGGCGCTTAACCACTGAGCTAACCTGATGACGGTAAGAAGTCCAGTATACCATATAGTATACTTCTTCTATAAGAAGCCCAGGTACCCTGACTTGTCAGCTTGCATTTTAACAAAAGACACAATAAACAAAACTCTACTTAGAATTGGAGACAGTGTGGAACAAAGAAGGTGGCTTTATTGTCAAAACAACATGTCGGCTAGTTTATAATTAAAGTTCATATCATTGCAAACCGCTCGTAACAACGTAGTTTGACCATATAAGAACAAAAAGCATAAGAACAACTAATGACATACTCGTCGTTAATATCTGGATACAGTTCCTATTTAAAGAAGTTGTTGCAACTGCAAAATGTTAGTTGTTTTCTTAGTCATGCATCAGTCTGTAAGGCATTTCAGTCAGAGATTATAGACATTCAAATTATGTGAAACGACATCGACGGTCCAATTGAAAGCATCTAAGTCTATTTCGGATAAGATGTTGCTCAAAGTATATTATAAGAATTCGTACCCTAACTTGTCAACGTGCATTTTAACAATAAATAAATAAATAAACAAAACTATTGGCTTGTTGTCAAAAGTACATCACGGCTACTATATAATTAGCTGCTTTATACTGTCTAGTAGCACTGCATGCCTTTATTCTTAAACAGCTCTTAATCCAGACATTAATCATTGATTGCTTTGAAATTGCCTTTATTATAGTTTCTTAGTTTCTAAGTTTGAAATCAGTTAATTAATGTGTTACTGTATAGCAAATTTGTAGTAAACATACTCTATTAGTATGTAGTAAACATACTCTATTATCTGGCGAATATAATAACCCCAGGCTATGCTATGTAATTAAAATGTAGGTGATTCCAATTATGCTCAACATTTTCGAAAACCTCAACAATTCTAACATTAATATTAGTTCTCTCCGATCAAGCTTCTAACTGCCCGAAAGTGTGATAACATATTCTCTTTCACTTTTTGAGATTCTATTTAATTTCGATTAAATCTTTAACCCTTTCGATTGGCCGTGTACCCTCGACAAGGGCTTTAACGGTGGAGACTTGAAAGGCTATGAGCTCTCAATATTTTTACCGCATTCCGTAAATTCTAACCACTCCGCTTGAAATTATTCTGTTTATCCATCTGAATAAACAGACGTTAATAGTTAATTTGTGTAAGACAAACGTTGCTTGACATCATTTAAGAAGGTCTGTATCCTTCAATATATAACACAAGTCGGTCAACACAAATATCAGAAACAAAAACAACAAAATATCGTATTTTGTCTCATCGAAGCAGCCACTTTATATAAGAGAAAGGAGGTTTGAGTTTACCTGTATACTAAAGAGAATTCAGGGCATGTTTTAGCTTATGTATTCACGTTTAAGCAATTTAGCTCAACGTTTTTTAGCTTATATCGTGACATTAAAAAGTTTAGTATACTATATAGTATACTTCTTCTATAAGAAGCCCAGGTACCCTGACTTGTCAACTTGCATTTTAACAAAAGACACAATAAACAAAACTCTACTTAGAATTGGAGACAGTGTGGAACAAAGAAGGTGGCTTTATTGTCAAAACAACATGTCGGCTAGTTTATAATTAAAGTTTATATCATTGCAAACCGCTCGTAACAACGTAGTTTGACCATATAAGAACAAAAAGCATAAGAACAACTAATGACATACTCGTCGTTAATATCTGGATACAGTTCCTATTTAAAGAAGTTGTTGCAACTGCAAAATGTTAGTTGTTTTCTTAGCCATGCATCAGTCTGTAAGGTATTTCAGTCAGAGATTATAGACATTCAAATTATGTGAAATGACATCGATGGTCCAATTGAAAGCATCTAAGTCTATTTCTGATAAGATGTTGCTCAAAGTATACGATAAGAATTCGTACCCTAACTTGTCAACTTGCATTTTAACAAAAAATAAAACTATTGGCTTGTTGTCAAAAGTACATCACTGCTACTATATAATTAGTTGCTTTATACTAGTAGCACTGCATGCCTGTATTCTTAAACAGCTCTTAATCCAGACATTAATCATTGATTGCTTTGAAATTGCCTTTATTATAGTTTCTTAGTTTCTTAGTTTGAAATCAGTTAATTAATGTGTTACTGTATAGCAAATTTGTAGTAAACATATTCGAATACCGGAGGAACCCAAATCTTTGGAAGTCGAGCATAATTGTTCAGAATTATTTTATAAACAATTCTCATCATGCTGATACATTTTACTGTTAAACATTATTTCGTACTTACTGAGTGTTCCTGTCACAAATGTAGTAACCAAAAGAACGAAGCTTATCCTACGAAACATAAGGACCATCGACTAGCTCACTTTGAGCCAGGCTGATTAAAGATTCAAAAAACATCGCACCATCAAATATCACAGCAACAAACAGATCATCCATGCATGGCAATTCGCTTAACTGCATCATAGAATGGCCTCTCTAAAGACAAATATGAGTAATTATTTACCTCCCATGTATTCCGTATACTTTGTATTTTAATCAACTCCGTTTTATAATATGCTGAGTTTGATAGAGTTACCTACAAAATGTTTACCGACTAAAACAAGGTAACACATTTGGGCATCACATAAGTGAATGATATACATGTAAAGTCAAAGGTGCCAAACCAAAGCTCACGTGATTGGATTATGTGAAGTAAATGTTTACATTAGTGCAAATGACTGTCTAAGGAGAGGTATCAAGGCCTAGTTATAAAGGACACGAGAAAGCAAACATTAGCACATGTCATATACATGTAAGCTAAGAGGTTAGTCATCCCTGAATGGGTTTAGGGGGAGTTATTAAGCGCATAAGAAAGAGAGGGTGGAAGAGGAAGAGGGAACACTGCCCTGCTTCACTTCTTTTTCCTTCCCCTCCCTTTCCCTTGAGCTGCTACGCAGGCTAGCTTTTATACTTTACTAGACTAAATAGTACAAAAATATACACGAAAGCTTACAGAATTAACTTGTTTCCTCTAGTAAACGTATTGGTTCTTTATATAGTTTCTAAACTAAACAAAATCAGACCTCTTCCCCGATGGTCTTTAATTTTGTAGTCAAAAGAATTAAACCCCATGGGCCATTGACTTGTAGCACAAGTCTTATATGTTGAATATGAAACTACAGTTTATTTATTTATTGGTATTTTACAGAATTCGCAAGAAAATAATAATGTAGAGATCGTAAATGTGCCCCTCTTCGTATATTGGGATATCTTTTTCCCACATTTCTCAAAGTTATACTCCAATCATTTCTAGTTATTACCCAATTATAATCCAAATTTGGTAAACTACAGTGTTTTCCAGTGATTAGACAAAAGTTTCATTCATATTTATTAATTCTTGTAGAGACACCAATCTTAAAACAGTGCAAAAAGAAATAAACCTGAATCAATAACTGATATGTGAATACATGTACGTAATAACTTGGACAAGCTATTTATCGGTTCTTCCTTCATGTAGGCAGACATGAATTACTACCAAATTGTATTGTGTTCTATTGTTTTGTATTGTGTTAATTCTATTATATTTTCAATTGATAGCAATTCATGTGGTGCCTACATGAAGGGACCACCTTTTTTCTCTATTTTGGTGAGACAGTTCTCAAAGAAGCAAGTGTGTGCATTGTTGTGTGCCTTAATTTCTTTAATAACAGTGCTGCTACCAATTTTAGTAGAAATATGGTATAGATGTATTGATCGAGATTCCATATAAATTTGTGAGTAAATACAGTGCGAGTTTAGGTAAGATCAGGCGGGATTTGGCGGGATTGCATAAAATGGTGGTGCGGGATTTGGCGGGAATCGGCAGTTTCAAAGTACAATGCCAAAGTGCATTCATAAAACCTTTGGAGTGTTTTTCATCATTGTTCATTCTGCTCAGTGAAGTTGCATGGACAATTTGGGCTGATAAATTTAGTTGAATCTGGGACCAGTCAAGAAATTGTGATGTCTGACCTCTGTGGCAACCCTGGTATTAAATGCTTTCCATGCAACAGTCGTGAACATCAATTTGTCAGGTGGTTTTTAGAAGATTTTAATGTTCTGTTATATAAAAGAGATCCAAGTTTAGCCTACATGTATATGTGTAGTGCTAGAGAACAATTTGCTTTATTTAGCAGTAGAGTTCTTAATAACGCAGTGAGAAGGTTACAATGTATTATTAAGGTTTCCAGATATATATGACTGGAATCAAGTAAGAAAAGCCTAAAAATACAGTGTAAATTGTATAGTTTATACATGCATGCTCAGTCCTACACAAACAGTGATTATTGAATAATAAACATTTTGTGTTCTACAAATGTACTTTGTGTATTGTGCTATCTATATGCTTAGTTGGCCTCTCTTCAACTGATTTGAACACATTTATCATTGTTTTTGTCAAAATATTGAATTTTGGTTGTTTCTAACAATTACTTTGAAACCAACAACACTGTTCGGCCATTTGAAATGTTACCTCAAATTCATTATGATTTCAATTATTAATTGGTTAATACAATCATTCAGTATGGGCAATACAACTATGGTGCAATTGGTTACAACTACCATCAATGGGTTGATATAACCATTATAGTTTTGGTTGTTTAATAATTATTTCGAAAATAAATAACTGGTTACTTCAGATTTGATTGTTAGTTTTTACTTAGCTTTCTGGATTATTTACAGCGAAACTAAACAGCATAATTATCTTCTAACGAACATAATAATCCCATGCGATATATGTTTTATACTATAAAATTCTGTTTACGTGTAATGGTTATAAACGGCCCAAGAATCGCCATGGACACGAAAGGTAATGACTACAAGGGAAAGCGAAGGTTTTGAAACATTTTATTAGAGGTAGGCGCATATCGGAAGATGTTGCTCAAAGTATAATAATAAAAATATTATAATAATAACGGATTAATCAGTGGCATTTCCACGAGGTGGCTCTTCATCCACTGATTGGCCTCGGCTACGATTTAAAGTCCTTATCCGAGAAGACGTGAAGGTCTAACCATTTGCAGCTCGTGAACGAAATTGTTTCAAAAAGGCAGCACCTTCTTCTCAGTTATTTTAAGACCCTGAATGTTGGTCCGGAACCTGCGACCTCCCACACAACAGACCGGCGCTTAACCACTGAGCTAACCTGATGACGGTAAGAAGTCCAGTATACCATATAGTATACTTCTTCTATAAGAAGCCCAGGTACCCTGACTTGTCAGCTTGCATTTTAACAAAAGACACAATAAACAAAACTCTACTTAGAATTGGAGACAGTGTGGAACAAAGAAGGTGGCTTTATTGTCAAAACAACATGTCGGCTAGTTTATAATTAAAGTTCATATCATTGCAAACCGCTCGTAACAACGTAGTTTGACCATATAAGAACAAAAAGCATAAGAACAACTAATGACATACTCGTCGTTAATATCTGGATACAGTTCCTATTTAAAGAAGTTGTTGCAACTGCAAAATGTTAGTTGTTTTCTTAGTCATGCATCAGTCTGTAAGGCATTTCAGTCAGAGATTATAGACATTCAAATTATGTGAAACGACATCGACGGTCCAATTGAAAGCATCTAAGTCTATTTCGGATAAGATGTTGCTCAAAGTATATTATAAGAATTCGTACCCTAACTTGTCAACGTGCATTTTAACAATAAATAAATAAATAAACAAAACTATTGGCTTGTTGTCAAAAGTACATCACGGCTACTATATAATTAGCTGCTTTATACTGTCTAGTAGCACTGCATGCCTTTATTCTTAAACAGCTCTTAATCCAGACATTAATCATTGATTGCTTTGAAATTGCCTTTATTATAGTTTCTTAGTTTCTAAGTTTGAAATCAGTTAATTAATGTGTTACTGTATAGCAAATTTGTAGTAAACATACTCTATTAGTATGTAGTAAACATACTCTATTATCTGGCGAATATAATAACCCCAGGCTATGCTATGTAATTAAAATGTAGGTGATTCCAATTATGCTCAACATTTTCGAAAACCTCAACAATTCTAACATTAATATTAGTTCTCTCCGATCAAGCTTCTAACTGCCCGAAAGTGTGATAACATATTCTCTTTCACTTTTTGAGATTCTATTTAATTTCGATTAAATCTTTAACCCTTTCGATTGGCCGTGTACCCTCGACAAGGGCTTTAACGGTGGAGACTTGAAAGGCTATGAGCTCTCAATATTTTTACCGCATTCCGTAAATTCTAACCACTCCGCTTGAAATTATTCTGTTTATCCATCTGAATAAACAGACGTTAATAGTTAATTTGTGTAAGACAAACGTTGCTTGACATCATTTAAGAAGGTCTGTATCCTTCAATATATAACACAAGTCGGTCAACACAAATATCAGAAACAAAAACAACAAAATATCGTATTTTGTCTCATCGAAGCAGCCACTTTATATAAGAGAAAGGAGGTTTGAGTTTACCTGTATACTAAAGAGAATTCAGGGCATGTTTTAGCTTATGTATTCACGTTTAAGCAATTTAGCTCAACGTTTTTTAGCTTATATCGTGACATTAAAAAGTTTAGTATACTATATAGTATACTTCTTCTATAAGAAGCCCAGGTACCCTGACTTGTCAACTTGCATTTTAACAAAAGACACAATAAACAAAACTCTACTTAGAATTGGAGACAGTGTGGAACAAAGAAGGTGGCTTTATTGTCAAAACAACATGTCGGCTAGTTTATAATTAAAGTTTATATCATTGCAAACCGCTCGTAACAACGTAGTTTGACCATATAAGAACAAAAAGCATAAGAACAACTAATGACATACTCGTCGTTAATATCTGGATACAGTTCCTATTTAAAGAAGTTGTTGCAACTGCAAAATGTTAGTTGTTTTCTTAGCCATGCATCAGTCTGTAAGGTATTTCAGTCAGAGATTATAGACATTCAAATTATGTGAAATGACATCGATGGTCCAATTGAAAGCATCTAAGTCTATTTCTGATAAGATGTTGCTCAAAGTATACGATAAGAATTCGTACCCTAACTTGTCAACTTGCATTTTAACAAAAAATAAAACTATTGGCTTGTTGTCAAAAGTACATCACTGCTACTATATAATTAGTTGCTTTATACTAGTAGCACTGCATGCCTGTATTCTTAAACAGCTCTTAATCCAGACATTAATCATTGATTGCTTTGAAATTGCCTTTATTATAGTTTCTTAGTTTCTTAGTTTGAAATCAGTTAATTAATGTGTTACTGTATAGCAAATTTGTAGTAAACATATTCGAATACCGGAGGAACCCAAATCTTTGGAAGTCGAGCATAATTGTTCAGAATTATTTTATAAACAATTCTCATCATGCTGATACATTTTACTGTTAAACATTATTTCGTACTTACTGAGTGTTCCTGTCACAAATGTAGTAACCAAAAGAACGAAGCTTATCCTACGAAACATAAGGACCATCGACTAGCTCACTTTGAGCCAGGCTGATTAAAGATTCAAAAAACATCGCACCATCAAATATCACAGCAACAAACAGATCATCCATGCATGGCAATTCGCTTAACTGCATCATAGAATGGCCTCTCTAAAGACAAATATGAGTAATTATTTACCTCCCATGTATTCCGTATACTTTGTATTTTAATCAACTCCGTTTTATAATATGCTGAGTTTGATAGAGTTACCTACAAAATGTTTACCGACTAAAACAAGGTAACACATTTGGGCATCACATAAGTGAATGATATACATGTAAAGTCAAAGGTGCCAAACCAAAGCTCACGTGATTGGATTATGTGAAGTAAATGTTTACATTAGTACAAATGACTGTCTAAGGAGAGGTATCAAGGATTATTCTTAAAGTTATAAAGGACACGAGAAAGCAAACATTAGCACATGTCATATACATGTAAGCTAAGACGTTAGTCATCCCTGAATGGGTTTAGGGGGAGTTATTAATCGCATAAGAAAGAGGCGGTGGAAGAGGAAGAGGGAGGACTGCCCTGATTCACCTCTTTTTCCTTCCCCTCCCTTTCCCTTGAGCTTCTACTCAGGCTAGCTTTTATACTTTACTAGACTAAATAGTACAAAAATATACATGAAAGCTTACAGAATTGACTTGTTTCCTCTAGTAAACGTATTGGCCCTTTATATAGTTTCTAAACTAAACAAAATCAGACCTCTTCCCCGATGGACTTTAATTTTATAGTCAAAACAATTAAACCCCATGGGCCATTGACTTGTAACACAAGTTGAATATGAAACTACAGTTTATTTATTTATTGGTATTTTACAGAATTCGCAAGAAAAAAATTAATTTATGCCTTCCCCCTTCCTTCAAGGCGTAATACCCAAAGTGCTGCATTCACTGAGCTTGTTTGCTGGGCAAAATACTATAACTCACATACAGGCATGATTTGGAGAAATATGGCTATGAGCCAAAGCCCATAGCCGCTTATAATAGAAAATATTCATTTCAATAGTAATTAGTTACTTATTTACAAATGTTGATCTAATCATTTTTTTGCCCAGTAAAGGTGAAGGCAAGGAAAACGGAACATGATCATAAATCTATATGTGTAAACCAAAGGACGGAAGGCGGCATGGGGAGGAGGTGGGAAATTAGTTTCACACGTCCTCTCTCAATGAGAAATCAAAGAGAATGACTGACAAACAACCACCAAAGGTCATATGATCATTCTGTAACCCATATAGGGTGGTCAATTATAATGACACTTGTAATCCCAAGAAGCCTACAACATGGCATTGTGTATGAAATACCAAGCATTTAATAATTACAATCAGAAGGAGGAAGGCATAAAATTCCTATTCGCAAGCAAATATTTTATTTATGCCTTCCCCCTTCCTTCAAGGCGTAATACCCAAAGTGCTGCATTCACCGAGCTTGTTTGCTGGGCAAAATACTATAACTCACATACAGGCATGATTTGGAGAAATATGGCTATGAGCCAAAGCCCATAGCCGCTTTTAATAGAAAATATTCATTTCAATAGTAATTAGTTACTTATTTACAAATGTTGATCTAATCAATTTTTTGCCCAGTAAAGGTGAGGGCAAGGAAAACGCCAAAAGCATCGCGATGAAAGGAGTGATGCTGCCCCACCCCAGGCGAATGCAGCACTGACAAATGTCTCATCATGTTGATAATATAATAATAATGGCCTAATGGTTGCCCCTGCCAACCATTTAGTATAAAATAAACAATAGAATACTGATTGTTACTGGCCTAATAGAATGGTTGCCCTTGCTAACTATTCAGTATAAAATAGATGGCAATCTAATTGCTACTGGCCTAATAGAATGGTTGCCCTTGCTAACCATTCAGTATAAAATAGATGATAATCTAATTGCTACTGGCCTAAATAGAATGGTTGTCCTTGCTAACCATTCACTATAAAATGGATGATAATCTAATTGCTACTGGCTTAATAGAATGGTTGCCCCAGTATAAAATAGATGATAATCTAATTGCTACTGGCCTAAATAGAATGGTTGCCCTTGCTAACCATTCAGTATAAAATGGATGATAATATAATTGCTACTGGCATAATAAAATGGTTGCCCTTGCTAACCATTTAGTAAATTAAGGGATACTGCAATACGAATAAAATTGTTAATAGCCGATAACTAATAGAATGGTTGTCCTTGCTAACCATTCACTATAAAATGGATGATAATATAATTGATACTGGCCTAATAGAATGGTTGCCCTTGCTAACCATTCACTATAAAATGGATGATAATATAATCGCTACTGGCCTAATATAATCGCTACTGGCCTAATAAAATGGTTGCCCTTGCTAACCATTTAGTAAATTAAGGGATACTGCAATACGAATAAAATTGTTAATAACCGATAGCTAATATAATGGTTGCCCTTGCTAACCATTCACTATAAATTATATAATATTGTCATAGCTTACTAGCTCAATATAATGCCCGAGGGTGCAGCAGGGCGACCTAATCTGTTGGGGTTAGCATTGCCTGACTGCATGGGCCCCAGATTGCGGTTAAACTGGGGGCTACGAATCTGTGGATATATACTGAGACCGAAGCCACAGTTCACCATGTATATCCCCCCAGGGTAAGGCACTGGCATGAGTCTGCTTTAAAAAACGAAAGTTATCATCATAAAAACGCCAATTTTGTCCCCTGGTGGCCAAGTCCCTAATAATATCACCATATTTCATGAGGGCTGGTGCCTCGTTAGGATATTTGGAGGTGTAAACTCCGACAAAGATATGGAAGGCGGCCATCCAAACATCAATTGTACTAATCTTTTTAGGCCTGCTGGATGGTTCCAGTGAGAGACATGGTGAATTGCCCCCTTCGGCGTTGCTAATGCAAATCTGGAATTTTTCATCCAGCATAGGATTTTCCAAAAGAGAGCCAAAATCAATGTAATCACCGTTCCACATCTTTGCCCGGAGTTTAGAGGGTATCCTGGCATCTATGGGCAAGCTAACTGAATGGAATAGCTGTGTGGGTTTAGCAATGTGCTCACCTGACAGGGCAAAATGTGCAGCATCTACAGACCCTTGTACAGTAGATGCTGCACATGTCCCTGGGAGGGTAGTTGACAAAGCCCCGAAGGGGACAGCCGGGATAGCTATAGCTTCTGCATCAGTCTCTGGACTGATAGAGGGAAGAGGCAGAAAAGCAGCTCCTGTTGAGGTACATGTACCAGAAGAATTGGTGACTGGTGGTGCAAGTCTCTTTGCCACTTCCTCCGTAACTGTGGTAACCAGGCGGTCGAAGAAGCCTGGAGGAAAGGAGAATGCTGGGGCTGAGGTGGGTGGCGGAGGCTCGAAAACAGATTCCACTGATGGAATAGTGGACTGTGCGGGTATTGATGCTGGTACAGGAGCTGGTATGGCACACCGTACCCTTCGAATTGACCTTGCCACCAGTGCCTCTGTGGCCCCAACAGATATGCGCTTCTGCCGTTGGGATCGCTTAGGAGGCATGCTGCAACACAAAAATATCTCGAAAAAAGGCAGAAACATAGCCCACGAATAACAATTGATGAACAATGGAGTGATTGTTGTTGGCAGAATAGAAGGGGGAAAATGGCAGGTCCAAACCATGGCAGACATAAAGTCTGCCGCACCAGCAAGTCCCTTTGTGCCACAATAAATAATAATTCGAGGATCGTACCCTCTGGCGAACGAATTCCAAAAACATAATAATTCGAGGATCGTACCATCTGGAGAACGAATTCCCAAAAACATAATAATTCGAGGATCGTACCCGCTGGAGAACGAATTCCCCAATACAAAATAATTCGAGGATCGTACCCTCTGGAGAACGAATTCCCCAAAACATCCTGATAATAATTCGAGGATCGTACCCTCTGGAGAACGAATTCCCCTATACATAATATAACACAAATTAACGATCAATGAATGAATACAAATGAGATAAGGGACAACACACTGAACTGCCTTGTACTAAAGAAATTTTAAGCACGACTCCGTGTTATTTAAAGCATGCCCAATGCTTTTAATATGGCTCCCCTATAGCTACGATATAAATGATATTGACCCGATTGATTCAGGTGAACACCATCTTTTAACAGGAAACCTTGGGAAAGATTATTGATCTTTTTATGAGACCACCAGAAAACATTAGGCAGCGGCTCTAGCACAACATTAAGATAATGATTTAGCGTGTCGGCGCGGGCATTGAAATTTGAGAAGAACGCATGGTCTTGGGGAGTGCCACGCGGGAGCACTTCGCAAACGGCAATCACGCTAACTGAAAATCGCTCACGCATCAAGCAAACGAAATCCTCGATCGCGGAACCGACAGTCTCGGGCCTCATAGCACCCGATAAATCGTTCGTGCCAATTTCTAAAATGATAATATCGGGGGAAATCCGCGAAACCACACCAAGGTCATATTCCTGTAGTTTTGGAACAGTACGCCCTCCAACACCGAACATATGAACGCTCGCTGTCCCAAGTAATTTAAAATTACAGTCTGTACGAGCATCAAAGCACGATTGCAAATTGTATTGCAGCCGCTTTACCAAAGAATGGCCGAGAATAAGGACTGTTGGGATGTGAATTGCGATGTAAATGTAGTATGAATGTTAGCGTGATAGCATGCCGTAGGCGTACAAACGCAAGCGTGCATCAAAATATCGCAATTAATGATGGAAAATTGCGACGAAAATAAGATAGACTTAATTATAAAGTTGTATTGTCCCTTATACGAATAATGATACACAACAGGGGAGTGTGAAATAAACGTAAAATGTCTTACCTTGTTAAAATTAGTTTCACACGTCCTCTCTCAATGAGAAATCAAAGAGAATGACTGACAAACAACCACCAAAGGTCATATGATCATTCTGTAACCCATATAGGGTGGTCAATTATAATGACACTTGTAATCACAAGAAGCCTACAACATGGCATTGTGTATGAAATACCAAGCATTTAATAATTACAATCAGAAGGAGGAAGGCATAAAATTCCTATTCGCAAGCAAATATTTTATGTAGAGATGGTAAATGTGCCCCTCTTCATATATTGGGATATATTTATCCCACATTTCTCAAAGTTACTCCAATCATTTCTAGTTATTACCCAATTATAATCCAAATTTGGTAAACTACAGTGTTTTCCAGTGATTAGACAAAAGTTTCATTCATATTTATTAATTATTGTAGAGACACCAATCTTTAAACAGTGCAAAAATAAATAAACCTGAATCAATAACTAATCTGTGAATACGTAATAACTTGGACAAGCTATTTATCGGTTCTCCCTTCATGTAGGCAGACATTAATTACTACCAAATTGTATTGTGTTCTATTGTTTTGTATTGTGTTAATTCTATTGTATTTTGATAGCAATTCATGTGGTGCCTACATGAAGGGACCACCTTTTTGCTCTATTTTGGTGAGACAGTTCTCAAAGAAGCAAGTGTGTGCATTGTTGTGTGCGTTAATTTCTTTAATAACAGTGCTGCTAGAGTAATACAGTGCGAGTTTAGGTGAGATCAGGCGGGATTTGGCGGGATTGCATAAAATGGTGGTGCGGGATTTTGCGGGATTCGGCGGGTTCTGGGCCTATAACAGGCCTTGTTTCTTCATGTCTGCTTCGTGTAGTTATTTACTGACTGTTTTTTTATAACTGTAATCTAGAACTAACTTGCATATTTTCTGTACGTATTTGGGAACTTTTCAAAGTACAGCAACTATGCAAATCAGATACTGTTTTATCGAAAATGCATATTTGCTGTATTTTGAAATCGTTTCCAAATACAACAAATCTGCAAATTTGTCGTACTATCCCTAGTTTCCATGTATTACCACGTGACCTGAAACGAGACCTGAAACGAGAATGTAAATGCATGATATAGCATCACAATTATTGTAATATTATGTATACTACCAAATTAAGGTCATTTAGACAGGCGAAAGAAAATGGAACAACAACAACAACAACACTTTTATTTAGCACTAGGAGTTACATATACAATGATAATTATGTCCATTACAGAATATGAGGTGCAGGCCACCTGCAATAACCATAAGGGGCTAGACGAGGCAGGTGGCTATTAAAAAAGGAAGAAACATTTGTGGTCAGGGAAAGTCTATGGTGCCAAACTAAGCAAGCAGGAAAACAAAAACTAGACAACTAACTAAACTCTATTATAACGAATAATAATACTAGTAAATGTAATATAAGATACCAAAACAAAAAAGGTGATTAGACCATTATATGTATAGGGGAAAAAAAGCAGAAGCTAAAAACCAACACAAAAGGAAATAAATAGAGCCAGAGATCAGTCTTTAATAGGTGTTAATTAGGTGAACCTTTAGTTTTCGCTTGAAAGAAAACATATTTAAAGATTTAAGGGACTCATCGACAACATTAAATATTTTAGGTCCAGCAAATCTAATGTTGAACATACCATAATTAGTGCGGGCTGAAGGCAGAGTAAATGTAGATTTGGATGCAAGGCGTGTGTTATAATGATGTTGACTCCTCACAAAAGTAAAAAAGTTACAGAAACTATCAGGAAGTTTGTCATGAGTGTACTAATGCATAAATACAGCAGTATATAAATGAACAATGTCAGAAAATTTAAGCAGATTGAGTTCTTTAAAAAGAGGAGAAGTATGTGCACGGAAGTCGGAGAAGGTAATTATGCGGATAGCTTTCTTTTGAAGGACTATCAGAGGGTTAAGATTGGTTTTGTAAGTATTATCCCATATTAAAACACCATAAGTTAAATAGGGGAAGATAATTGAATAGTAAACTTGAGTGAGTGTGTATGTGGAGACAAAGTGCCTAAGCTTTGAAAGTGGACCGATACCTCTAGAATGTGTTTTTGAGAGCTCATGAATATGATCCTTCCAGTTTAAATTGGCATCTATAATAACTCCAAGATATTTAATACTTTTATTTTCTTCAATCACTTTGTCATTAATCCTAAGCTTTACTGAATAATTAACTTTTTTCTGAGAAGGATGAAAAATGGCAAAATTAGATTTATCAATATTTAGGGAGAGCTTATTTGCACATAACCATTCATTCACACCACACAGTTTATTATTCAGATTAGCTTCTAGAGTTTGTAGGCTTCTGTGAGAACTGAATAAATTTGAGTCATCTGCAAACAGGTGAAAGTCAATATCAGTTGCAGAGTTATGGAAATCATTAATGTTAATAAGAAATAAGAGAGGGCCTAGGACTGAGCTCTTAGGGGCACCACAAGTCTGGGCTTTTCTTCAGACTTTACATTGCCGATGGAAGCGAATTGTTTTCTATTTGCAAGATATGAACAGAACCAATCTTTTGCTACCCCTCTAATTCCATAATATTCAAGTTTCTTAATTAAAATTGTGTGGTCAACAGTGTCAAAAGCTTTGCTTAAGTCTAAGAAAATGCCACAAGAGAAAAGTTTATTTTCAATAGCCTTTTGAATTTTGTCAGTGATGAGCAAAATTGCATGTACTGTGGAATGGTTAGATCGAAAGCCAAATTGACCATTGAAAAATATTTTATTTAACTCAAGAAATTTTAAAATCCTGTTGTACATTAATGATCACTAGAATCTATCTAGCTAGGGGAATAAAGTACTTATCTTGGAATTTTCGATAGATCTTCTTTATAGGAGATAAGACGAGCTGGGCTGTCTTTATTCTTTCTGAGGTATACTCTGCCATTATGGGTCCAGATGAACTTAAAGTTCGGGTCTCGCTTGAACTTGCGGCACTCCTTGAAAAGTTCCCTGTTCCTCGGACTTAGGCTTTCAGAGATATACAACTTATTCTCAGACAACCTTGACAGCCCAATATCACTTGTGGTCTTCCCATAGAGATACTTGCGAGCTTGATAGTACTCCTCTTTAGTTTCTCTCCTTACGAATTTCACTATAACTTTCGGGAATCTGAGCGACGGGTCGATTTCTCGAACGGCTCCATCTCTCAGCCTTGAGCTATAGCTTGCATCGAAATTACTTCTCGGTAGCCGGTGGCTTACGGAAATGTCAGTCACGTTTAACTCCAGCCCCATAAGAGTGCCAACTTTTATTACTAGCTCCATTGTATCTTCGCCGGGCTCTTCTGGGAGTCCTGTTATCTCGACGGTTTGACGGCGAGAGTATTATTCGATATCATTCATCTCGCTAGCCAAGTCAATAGCAACTTTTGATAGCCTTCCAACCTCACTTTTCAGGAAATTGTTTTCTTGTTGGGTTGTTTGAAGATTATATTTAAGCTGGCTTACTCTTTTTGTGACAAGATCGAATTGGTCGCTGAGGAAACTTACACACGACTTCAGCTGCTCCATTGGGTCCCGAACAGGCTTGAGTAATTCTCTTCAAGTTTCTCTTCGAGTTTTTCGTTCAAAATCGTTCTAAGAACACCTTCAGTTACAGGAGAATCTTGGCCCATAGTTAATGAAATAAAATACGAAAAACAGGTAAAGCAAAGCAAGAAAAAGACATAAAATTTGATTAAATCGGCGGAGCTCAGATAATAGCGTCCATTGCCTTGCCTCCACCCAGTCCCAGTAAAGCTGCAGCATTACTATTACTATTTCGACACCATATCATAGATGCATTTCTTCCAGGCCAGAAAAAGTTATGGAATTTAAGATGACAGTTACGTAATGCAAAACGTCTTGAATTTTATTGCCAAGAATTAAATATGTTTTTGTATCTGATGATTGAGAAGGTCGTAACAACGAAGTGAATACAGCCAAATCGGCACATCTTGGCTTCCTTAATGTTGACCAACAAGCCTTTTTCAAGCAGCTTTGAAAGTTCGGGAAAAAACTGCCTCAAAACTCAATCACCGGCTGCAAGCTAATATTATCCAATAGCATTATTCATAGGAAAGTCATAGACCCATTTCATAAAGGCGTCCAATTTAAATTGGTATTGTCCTGGAGACTTTAGCCTCGTGTTCACGTTGCTACACAAACGCGTTTTCACATGAATCTGAGACTAACGATTCTTAAACTATAGTTATTCAAATTGGAGGTTGTTTATTCAATGGGTCTTTGGAATTGTGTTCCAAGATTTTTTGAAATCCCTATAAGACGCATTGCTTATTAAACTATTTAAGTCCCACTAAAACAGCAATACGAATAGTTCAGGTTTTATACTTGTTTACCTGCCCCTTAAATTCTTTTAGTGTGAAATACATGAAAATGTACCGTTCCACTGGAGAGAGATAAGACGAACTGACCTTGTCATAGGAACTCAGCTTGGTGCCGGACATTTAGGCGTTGTGGCAAAGGGACACTTAACAGAGGTAGATGGTGAAACGCTATGTGCAGTCAAGATGGTTAAAGGTGAGCTAAACACAATGGAACGTTTTGACCGCAGTTGTCTGCTTTTTGTAATGAAAACACTCTATAAGGACTATGAGTACTAAGAACTACGATTCACGTTTGAATAAATGACAGTGAGTTTGATAGGATATGTCAAGGGGTAACCTTACCTGTCAACTGTCAGACACCTACGGTCACCAAATCATAGCGAAAAGAAGTTGAACTAATGAATGTTACAAGAGATTGTTTTAAAGCCATTGTAATCTCATTGTCCCGAAGTTGTTCGTTATAATGGAGTTGGCAGTTTTTGATTTTGCTTTTCCTTGTATACAATATTTTGCATCCATTCTCGTCGCGATTAGCAATTAGTTCTTAACATATTCGTTCCTTCATATTGAGTACATACAAGTTAATATATTTTTGGTAACATTACCGTTACGAGGTTTGATACGGAAAATCATCAATCATATAATGTAAGTTTCAATTGCATTCTCTTCCAGATGACTCCTCTGCCAAAGGTCGCAGGGATCTTCACAGCGAGCTCGTGATCATGAGTGGCATCGGGTATCATCCAAATATCATCAATCTGATAGGTGCTTGTACTACACAAGGTAAGCTATAATGTACTTTGTCACACCTTAACCTTATTTCAATATGGCAAAAAAGGAACGTAGGTGTATATAAACCAGTTCGTGTGTTATCTCTAGTCTCTAACAAATCATGGCTAACTCAGTTTAGAGCCAATACTACGTAGACTAACAGAACTACCCTAAATGGTGAGTTCAGTTTTTTTTACTTTATCGATTCGTACCTAAGCTCCAGAGCTATAATCACTGCGAGCCTTTCGAGATAAATAACACTTTTTGTGAATGAAAAGAGAAAGTTGGTGATTCGGGCTATGAAGACATTCTACATTTAAAAGCACTTCATAACTCTGGAAAACTGAATTGCCAGGAAAACATATTAATTACAATAAATATACTTGTTATAAAATGGTCGGTCCGCTTTGGGAAATCCAACACATCTCCTTTTATTGTTGATTTGCTAACATCATAGTGAACAAGTAGCAAGCAAATGCTCCATCCCAACAACTCATTCCTGTGCTTCGTATAATTAGGCCGTAGTTACATGCCAGGGAAGGTTATGTTTTACTTAAGTATACTTATGCATATTTATGTTTACATATTGATATTATGCTTGACTTATTCTGCTCCTGAGGCAAGCCTTGCCGTTGTAGTGGACCGATTACAAAACTAAATTATTTTAGGAGTCATAAACAAAGCTTCTTCGATAAATTGGCCAGGAACTAGAGGTAATCCACACGAATGAAGAATATAGTATTACTCTACAGTTCGGATAGGGACAAATTAAGGAAATCGGAGTTCCTTGATATTCCTAAACGTCGATATTTTTAAACAGACTGTTCGAAATTACAATTGAAAATCGTTTGTAATTGTTCAGTTTCACTCTGAAATGTTAACAAATATGAATATTTTCCTCACTGTCATGGCAGGATTCGTTTAACCCTTTGTTAATTCCAGTATATTTGTGTTACTGTTTTATGTCTAAACAGGACCGTTGTACGTCATCGTCCAGTTAGCAGAAAATGGCAGCCTCCTAGAATATCTGCGACGCAACAGAGAGATGGACGACGACCTGAATGCTTGCTCGTTGCCTCATAGCGAAACGTTCAGGATTGCCCTGGATGTAGCTAGGGGGAATGGAGCATCTGGCAATGTTTAAGGTAAGCAGTTGATCCTAAACATATCGTTGTAGAATGAGTTCGTTTATGTGGTTATTCTTCCATTCTTGTAAAATGCATTGTGCAAAATGTTAGTATACGGAAACGGATTTCTTTTACAATACAACGGATTAAGATCTCAGCTATGTCTGCTTCGTCAGCGAAGTTCAACATTACATTTCATCAAAAAAAGTTAATAAGGCTAGCTTACTGCCTTCAAAAGGGGGTGCACAACATCTTAATCCTTAGCTCTTCGTTAGAGCTGCAACGAAGTTTTCCTGGTGATAAAGCTGGCGTTATGTTGTTACAATGTTTTAAAATCCTAATTAGACTATTCGTACATTTGTAATATTTATTTCAGAGCACTTTACTTGAACAAAAACGTAAAGAATTTAATATGTCATTGTAGCCACCGATTTCTTTGTTTAGGTGTTCGTTTATTGTTCGTACAGTGTTCGTGAATACTTTGTAAATAATTTAGTCAGGCGTTCTTTGCATTTGTAGCATGTTGTATAAATTCGTTTTCGCGCCGTTTTTTGTGAGTCGAGTTAATGCCGTCATGTCGGGTGGACGTACGTCGATTCGTTATATTTATTCGTTCGTCGGTAATCGGTAAGTTAATATCTAGCTGTCTGTAAGCTTTGAATTTGTCCTTTATCTTTATATTCGATGTATTGACATTTATTTATATTTACTGTAGTAAACCTGCTAGAACAGCTTGAAATGGTATGAGTGGTACGCTAAAAGTGCTACGCTAAAAGTATACGATTTAAATGGCCTTCTAAGGAGAAGATTGATTGAAAATGCTCCGCAAAGAGGATAAAAATTGAGTGGAAATGTCCAGAGTAATTTATACTATACGGGGCGTGTCAGGGTTAAAACAACACTGAATTTTAGACAGAATTTGCATAGGAATATGTCGCAAGCCGAAGTAGCCGAAGCGACCTGGTTTGCAGGAATCGAAAGCAACGTAGAAGATGCTGTTGAAGTACTAAGTCGCTCAAGATCAGGACATATTGGAGCTATGACCAGAAATTACAATGAGGTACAGTCGCTGGTAGAACCCCAGCAGTACATTGAGTGACATTTTGTGCCTAATGACAAGATACAAAGAATCGTGGTTCAAATTCGTGGACGTAGACGAGAGGTTCGTTGGTCTGTTGGTCTGTTGGATAACGATATCGACAAGAATAGGGCACACGACAGCCACGACAGCAAATGGATCGGAAACTGGCACTTGATTCTACGTCGAAAATGTGGCGCCGAAGAACGAAGAGGGAAAGAAAAGATATTGGTCACGAATTTAGCAGCGTATCGTCTCATGTCTCCTCGAGAAGTCGGCGCAGTTGGGCTTCCAAGGCCAGCTCTTCCAGGTTAATATCCACCATATCACGCAAAAATAATTAGTTCTAGCTAAATTGAAGCTAGTATAGCTCAAGATTAAACAACAATTCGAACAGGAGGAACAGGATTTTAAGAGGAAGCGAGAGAAGTTAGAAGCTGAAATGGATGCCAGGCGAGCAGAGGTGTCGTTCCAAACGTACAAAGAAGTTGAGGCGGAAGAAAAGCCAATTAGAAGAAAATATATTGCTCCCTTAAATCCTCAAGCAGTTGGGTTTGTTCCCCGACAACAAGAGCGAGCAGGGTCACAGTTGACAGAGGGACTACAGCACAGGCAGTATACACAAGATTGTGAGCTTCGACAACGTACTGGTGTAGAGAAAATGGTACAAGCACTGCGACAAGTGGTTGGCACTCCTAAAATTGAATATTTCCACTTTGACGGGGACCCCCTGAAATACATCACGTTCATGCATAATTTTGAAACTTGTCTAGAAAGAGACGTCCAAGATGAATCTAGAAGGCTACAACTGTTGATTCAGCATTGCACCGGGAAAGCGAGGGAGGCAATTGAACGTTGTGCGAATCTACCCATTGAACACGGACATCGCGAAGCAAAATGAACATTGCGCGAGAATTTCGGTAAACCCCATGTTATTGCGCATGCACATATCAGGAAGCTGGCAGACTTATCTAAACTGAAAGGTGCAGATGGACAGTCTCTATTGGAGTTCGCAAGACATCTGGATGTAGCAGATAGGTCATTGTCAGGCATGGGGCCTGAATATGTGTCGGATTTGAATCACGTGAACACTTTACGAGGACTTGCTAAGCATTTACCAATGTTCCTAAGAGGAAAATGGACGGAACGTGCTGGGAGTATAATCGAAACTGGTTGCAGGCCTAAGTTTGAAGATTTCATCGAATTCGTGAAGACGAGGGCGAGATTAGTGGATATAACGTGTTTGGCCAAGACATGAACTGTAACCTGTTAAAGGAGAAAGACAGCAAGAAGGATACATGCAGTCAGATATACTCCGAGAATTACCACATTAATTACAGGAATAGAATCTAGTCAGAGCAATTGGAAAGGGAACTCGGGTACCGCGAATTCTCCGAACCAAGGATGTTCAGATTGTTCTGGACGGCACCGAGTGTGGAGATGTGAAAGGTTCACGAATTTCTCTTATGATGACAAAGGGAACTTTGTACAGCGGAAGAGACTTTGCAATTAGTGTCTGGACAAAGGTCATATAGCTAGGAATTGTCCAAGAACGAATTTCAAGTGTCAAATACGAGAGTGTGGTAAGGATCATCATACTTTGATACATCCGTCATCCTGTCATCACAGAGAGTAGTGGAGGAAATCTAGATTCAAATGACCAACAGCATCCGCAACAACAGCAGACAGCCACTACTGGGACCGGGGACAGTGCACAGTCAAACCCTACAGAAGTTGGTAATGGTGTTGGAGTGGCAACAACTGGGGCTGGAGAGTTGATAGTATGTCTTGGTTGTTCCTGTGAAAGTCCAAGGCATTGAAGGCGGTGCAATAATTGAGACATATGCTTGATTGGACAGTGGCGCGGAAGTAACTCTGTGTCCTGAACAATTAGCAAATTAGGCTCAAATTAGATGGCGAAAATATCAAGTTCACTTTGACTGGAATGACTGGTTCAACCGAGATTGAAAGCAAACTAGTGAACATAGTGGTGAAGTCAATGGACGAGACGACAAGTGCTGGATTGCTCAATGTGAAAACTGTTAAACAGATGCCAATTTCCAAGAGTTGTATTTCTAGAAGAGAAGATCTTGAAAGCTGGTCTCATTTTCGAGACATTTATTTTCTTGAGGCAAAAGAAGGAGGTGTTACACTGTTGATCGGTCTCAATGAAAACCCAACTTTATTTCCTCCCCTAGAATGTAGAGCTGGTAACAAGAGTGAGCCAATAGCTGTGCGTTATAGCCTGGGATGGACAGTGATGGGTCCAGTTGGTGGATATAAAGACGATAAGAACTGTTCAGTCAATTTTACTCGAATGGAGGATAGCTCATACACCTTATTCCAAAATGACAAATTTTGTTTGAGTAGTATAGAGAGCAGTAAATAACAGTTGAATGCTACCACGTTAAAGAGTATGCCAAGATTAGCAATACTCTGAAGGTTAGGGTTTGATAGCATAAAATGGTACTAAGTTATCGAGATTTCAATATAGAGAGTTTTGTATGGGTTTTAGCCAGTTATACCTACTAGCCTCGTTTTCGTGATTTGTACTGTATTTAAATGTCAATAACTTTGCAACAATGAAAGACCAAACTCTCAAACTGCTCAGTATTACTTACATTTGCATGCTTTAATAAAGACGGCATTCACTTCGCCTAATATCCTAAGTTTTTTGGCATTATGCAAATAAGAGCAGCCATATTGGAATAAGGTGTATTAGGTCAAGTACAAGCCCTTAACGTTAAAGATGGAAATAGGGATAAGCCCCTTCCCATTAATCCAATAGTGCAAGGTTTAGAACAATGCAACAGAAAAAGGAACTTCACAACTGTTAATAAGCCAAGAGTGGTTGTCAATGAGGGTTTGCAGTCAGCCGTCGAGTATGAGAAGCTATCAGCGAATAGTAACCCAGAAGAAAAAAAGGAGCACAAGCTTGAGACGGACAACGAAACACTGAGGTTGCAGTTAGAGAGACTTCGGTGATTCACTTGTAGAAACTAAGGTTGCAGTATCTGTGGAGGGTGAAGGAGCCTTGAATATCATGGAAGAGACACTGAAGATGGTGGATGGTCATTTTCAAGTTGCGCTACCTTGGCGTTATGATCCACCATATTTGCCAAACAATAAGTTGATGGCTGAACGAAGACTTCAATATATGAAAAACAGATTACTCAAAGATGGAGATTTGTTCGAAAAGTACAGGACCACAATACTGGAAAACATTAACAAAGGAAACGCAGAGAAGGTAGCAGAGAACGAACTGGAGATGAAAGACCGACCTATTTGGTACCTCCCCCATCATCCAGTTACACATCCTTTAAAGCCAGACAAGGTTCGAGTAGTGTTTGATTGCGCTGCAAAGTACCATGGCACGTCACTGAATCAACAATTGCTACAATGGCCAGATCAGACTTAACAAATCAGCTGCTTGGAGTTATGATCCGGGTTCGCCAAGAACGAATTGCTGTAGTAGGAGACATCGAGGGAATGTTTCATCAAGTGAGGGTGGAACCCAAGCACTGTGATGCCTTAAGATTCCTTTGTTGGAAACATGACAACTTACAAGAAAAGCCAGAAGAATATCGGATGGTCAAGCATCTATTCGGGGCTACCTCTTCGCCAAGTTGTGCAAATTTCTATTTGAAGAAACCAGCGTCAATCAACCAAACACAATTTGACCCTGAAACAGTAAGGACCGTGGAAAGAAACATGTACGTTGACGACCAGTGGTTGACATCGAGGCTGCCATCAGAACGGTGAAACAGCTACGAGAACTACTGATAAAAGGTGGATTCAAGTGGGTTAGTAATAAGAGAGATCAAGTGTTAGCAGATGTTCCAGAGTCTGAAAGAGCGAAGTCGGTAGTTAATCTGGACATAGAGAATCTACCAACCGAAAGTGCACTCGGTCTGAAATGGAATGTGGAGACTGATGAATTTGTTTGGGAGATCCTTGACAAGATTAAGCTCATGGTGAAGCAGAAACCTGTGACGCGGCGTGGTATACTGTCAATTGTATACACTATATTTGACCCATTGGGTTTTATTGCACCATATACTATGAAAGCCAAACTATACCGCTGCAAATGCTATGCAGAAAGAAGCTAGGTTGGGACAGTGACATCATTAATGACTTCATTGATAGTATTAACCCACCATTAACAAAAATTAGTTTTGAAAATAAAATTTCTTACATTATGGGTGACTTCAATATCAACATTCTCAATAATGATACCCATAATCCTACCAGTGATTTTTTAAATATTATGTCCACTAATAGCTTCTTCCCCCTGATATCTAAACCTACTAGAATTACTACTTACTCAGCGACTCTTATCGATAACATTTTTACTAATAATCTAGATCATCAGATCATTAGTGGTTTGTTCTATACTGATATATCGGATCACCTTCCTATATTTCAAATAACAAATCTTAAGCTCTCTGCTATATCTCATCCAAGACAAATTTATACTCGTATTTTTTCTACGTCTAATATAGGTAAATTTCGATCAAGACTAACCAACACTGATTGGAGTTTCATTTATAATACACCTTCTCCAAATGACTCAAACGACTTATTTCTAAATTTCTTAAACCCTATTTATAACTCTTGTTTTCCATTAAAAACTATTAAACACCACATCAAAAATCATTCTAAACCATGGTTCACACCTGGCTTAATGAACTCATGCAGAAGGAAAAATTCCCTGTACAAGATTGCTTTAACTCAGCCAACTCTTGAGAATAATAAAAAGTATAAGACATTTCGTAATAAATACAACTCCTTAATAAAGATAGCAAGGAAAAAATATTTCCATGACAAATTTTCTTCTATTAATTCCTCCTTAAAAAAAACTTGGTCTCTTATTAAATCTGTAATCTCTAAAAAGCAATCTAATAATAAACCAACAATCATGAAAGACTCAAACGGTCAATATTCTGACCCTGTACAAATTGCAACTAAGTTTAATGATTTTTTCTCTAATGTTGGTCCATCCTTATCTAAGAACATTCATACACCTCATTTAAGTCACACTAAATTCATGTCAGGTGACTATGCTAATAGCATTTTTTTTTCTCCAACAACAACTAATGAAATTATCACATTAGTGACTTCCCTAAAAAATAGCCATAGTGAAGGCTGGGATGGAATCAGTATTATACCTATCAAAGCAACAATTGATTTACTTGCATCTCCTCTTTCCTTTATTAGTAACTTATCACTTTCTAATGGTATATTTCCAGATAAACTTAAAATTGCTAAAGTCATTCCAATCTATAAAGCTGACAATGTTTCTACATTTTCTAACTATAGGCCTATCTCTATTCTGCCATGTTTCTCTAAAATTTTAGAAAAAGTTGTTTCTAATAGAATCTCAAATTTCTTTACTAAATATAACATTTTAAATGACCACCAATATGGCTTTAGGCAACATCACTCTACAGCAATGGCTATTCTTGAACTTATTGATCACATATTTCAAGGCCTAGAGAACAATGAGTTTACAATAGGAATTTTTGTAGACCTAAAAAAGGCTTTTGATACTGTCAATCACACAATATTACTGAGTAAGCTGGAGTTTTATGGAGTCAGAGGTTTACCTTTAGCTTGGATGAAAAGTTATCTAAATAATAGACAGCAATATGTTGAAATTGATAATTCTAAATCCCCCCTAAATACTATTAGTTGTGGAGTACCACAGAGCTCCATACTGGGACCACTTCTCTTTTTGATATATATCAATGACTTGTTTCATTGCTCTAAATATCTTTCGTTCATTCTTTTTGCCGACGACACTAATATATTTTTTAGCCACAAAGACATAAATACACTTCTTGATATTTTAAACACTGAACTTATTCATTTTGTCTCCTGGTTAAATTGTAATAAATTAACTCTTCACCCTGACAAAACTAAATTTATATTTTTCCATCCTGCAAGAAAAAAGGTCAATCTAGATAATATCAAAGTCTATGTAAATGGTAAGTCAATTAAACGGACAGAAAATTCTAAGTTTCTAGGTATTATAATTAATCAGAACCTTTCCTGGACACCTCACATTCAGACTATAACTTCTAAGATTTCCAGAGCCATTGGTGTTATTAATAAATCTCGTCAATTCTTCTCTTGTGATACTCTGCGCATTCTGTATAATTCTCTTGTATTACCTTATCTACAATATGGAAACCTTATATGGGCATCAACTTATCCTACACATATTCACCCTATTTTTCTCCTACAGAAGAAAGTAGTCAGAATTATTACCCACTCATCCTCACGTGCCCACTCACAACCATTATTCAATAAGCTCAAAGTGTTATCTGTTTCAAATATCTACAAGTTTCAGATCTCATGCTTCATTTTCTCCCATATTAATAAACTATTACCTGTTCCATTGTCCACTCTATTCAAATTCAATCAGGATTACCATCAACACTATACAAGACACCGGTCTGACATGCATCACCACTTTTTCAAATACAAATACTCTATTAGATCCCAAGGACCCAACATATGGAATGAGATTCCCTTATCCCTTCGTGAATCACTACAACCATACAACCATAAAATGAAATTAAAGACATACTTCCTTTCTCACTGATTTAATTTATATATTACCTTTTCCTTAATTTACATAATGTGTATTTATAACCTCATTCGATTATTGTTACTCCCAGTTTTTGAAGTGATTAGATTATTTATGTAGTATTTCTGTTAAATTGTGCACATGTACTGTAATTTAGTTAGCTGTGTAATTTAGTTTAGCCTGATATAATTCCTATTTATACATTCTTCTCTCGAATGTTTTTTTTTTTTTCTCTTTTTTTTGTCCTCTCAGTCTGCAGTGTAAGAACATTTGATCTAGACAACATACTTTATTATTGTAATTGTACGATTTGTTGACCCTTGTCAAATAAGCCACTGGCTTCGACTTTACATCTATCTATTGTAAACATAAAATATATATAGCTCAATAAATGTTCAATAAATGTTCAATGTTCAGTGGTTACGCTGGCTTGAAGATCTTCCAAGGCTGCCAGAAATTCAAGTGCACCGTTGATTCAAGCCGAAACATTTTGGAGATCTCAAGAAAATTCAGCTACGCATTTTCTCTGATGGTTCTCGCATTGGATACGGAGCTGTTGCCTACTTGCGTCTTGTCGATGTCAACAATAACATTCATTGTACGTTTGTTCTTGGAAAAACTCCATTGGCTCCCATCCATGAAATTACCATTCCAAAGCTGGAACTCACTGCGGCAGTTATCTCCGTCAAACTTAACAAGATGATCCAAGAGGAACTAGACTTGACAGTAAATCAAGTGTTCTACTGGACTGATTCCACCTCAGTGCTGAAATGTCTCAACAAGGAGTCCAAGAGGTTCCATACCTTCGAGTCGAACCGTCTCAGTATAATACGAACTGGATCAAAGACGTCTGAGTGGAAGTATGTCAGCAGCGAAGATAATCCAGCTGTGCTATGCTTAAGAATAACCGGTGGTTGAAAGGTCCAGACTTCATTTGTAAGGACGAACGTTACTGGCCAATGACAATAGCAATCCCTGCCTTGACAGAGGAAGACCCTGAAGTGAGGAAGGAAGCTCAGATTTATGACATTACCACCGAGAGAAATGTGATAGATGCCTGGATTGAACGGTACTATTCATGGTGGAAATTGAAGAAGGTGATCGCTTGGATGTTACGTTACAAGCAGTTTCCTCTAACAAAAGTGCGCACGAGAAAGGAGAAGACATCCATCACTGAGGCTTCATCTGAGGAAGAACGTAAAGCTGTTGGTGATGTAAACATTGCGTATTTGAGAGTGGATGAGCTTTGCAGAGCAGAAATTGTTCGACATGTCCAGATGACAGCGTTTCCCGAAGTATTCAACATACTTAAATATGAGGAGGATGGTTCAGCTCAAGCTTCCAAACGATCAATACAGAAGGTAGGAACCTCGATCTACAAGCTGAAACCAAATCTGAAGGATGGACTATTGGTAGTTGGGGGCCGACTAGAAAACGCCCCTATTGAGGAAGGATTGAAGCATCCAACGATTCTCCCATACAAGCACCATGTGACAGATTTGATCATCGAACAACATCACGTAGACGTGGGACACATGTGTCAGGAATTTGTACTTTCGTCCCTGAGGAAGCAGTTTTGGATTGTCAAAGGAAGGTCAGCAGTGCGACGCATAATAAGGAGATGTAAGGATTGCCAAAAACGAAAAGCGCCAGTTGGTGAACAACTCATGGCAGAGTTACCTCGTGACAGGATCACTCCCGAGAAGCCACCGTTCACTTACATTGGTATTGACTACTTTGGTCGGCTAGAAGTGAAACAAGGTCGACGCCATATGAAGCGATATGGTTGCATATTTACTTGTCTTACCGTGCGTGCTATCCATATTGAGATTGCACATTCCCTGAACACTGATTCGATGATAAATGCACTTCGGATATTCATCAGTCTACGAGGGTATCCCGAAATGATTAGAAGTGATTGTGGCACGAACTTTACAAGAGCAGACCAAGAACTGAAGGACGCAATACAGGAATGGAATCAACAGGAAGTCAGCGGATTTTCATACCGCCTGGAGCAAGCCATATGGGAGGTGTATGGGAACGTATGATCAGATCGGTACGCAAGATTCTAAAGGCATTACTGAAGGAGCAGATAGTGTCAGACGAAGTTCTTTCAACTGTGATGGCAGAAACAACCAATGTTTTGAACAACAGGCCTCTTACCCGAAGTAGTGAAGATCTAACGGATGACACGACTCTGACTCCAAACCACTTGTTACAGTTAAGACCAGGCTCATGCTTGCCGCCAGGAACCTTTAGAAAAGAAGATTTAAGCAGCAGAAGACAATGGAGGCAGGCACAGTACCTTTCCAATGTATTTTGGAAACGATGGTCGAATGAATACCTACCAAACCTCCAAGTTCGTCGGAAATGGAATGAAGTAAAGCGAAATATAGAAGTAGATGACTTAGTCCTTCTGATGGATGGAAACTTCCCAAGAGGACAGTGGCCACTAGCAAGGGTGATAGAGGTAAAGAAGAGCAAGGACGGGTTCGTGCGTACAGCGAAAGTGTTAACCAGCTCAACTGTGGTCACCCGGGCTAAACGCAGGCGTTTAGGAGGGAAGAAGTCAACGACGACTATCCTGACCCGCCCGATTACAAAGCTTTGCCGCCTGGAGATGGATCTCTAGAGAAAAAAGGAGAAATGAATGAATGAACACTGACCAATTTCATTATTGAAATATGTAGCCAGTATATTGTGAACCATTGGTGGCTGAGGATGTCTTTGTTTAGGTGTTCGTTTATTGTTCGTACAGTGTTCGTGAGTACTTCGTAAATAATTTAGTCAGGCGTTCTTTGCATTTGTAGCATGTTGTATAAATTCGTTTTCGCGCCGTTTTTTGTGAGTCGAGTTAATGCCGTCATGTCGGGTGGACGTACGTCGATTCGTTATATTTATTCGTTCGTCAATATTCGGTAAGTTAATCTCTAGATGTCTGTAAGCTTTGAATTTGTCCTTTATCTTTATATTCGATGCATTGACATTTATTTATATTTATTGTAGTAAACCTGCTAGAACAGCTTGAAATGGTACGAGTTTACGAGGCGAGTCATTAGCGCGGACTTAAAGCGAAATTGGTCGCTAACAGTCATTCTAGATTGTATCGCTATATTAAGAACACTACAAGTGCTGATATGTGCGTTTTATTCCTTTTAGTATGTCTATCGCGATCTTGCAGCAAGGAACAATCTTCTCGGAAAAGATGTTGTCGCTAAAGTCGCAGACTTTGGTCTTGCTCGAGACGTATATGAGACCGGAATATACGAGAAGACTACTGCTGGGGTAACTATTACAATCAAACGAGTATTCAAATATTAGTTCCACAATATATGACCAATGTAATTTAGCGGCATACGTTAGGAGATGATGACGGAAAAGAAACGACGACGGATTCTTATTATTATTATAATATGCGTGTATATTTCCTGAACTGTGCAACAATAACTTGCTTCATTGGTTGGTTTACTGGGTGTGGCCACCATTTCGAGAAGGACTGAATAAGTTGTTATCATTCCATACTCGTTTACTTGCGAGTATTCCTAACAAAGATCAACAACTTGTTTGCCATTTGATCCATTCTCTTTAAATATTAAACATCGTGAAATAAACTATTTGGAAAATACATCCTTTCTCTTCTTCGAACACATGCCCCATGCCCTCGATGAACTTTTCGTGTCTATTTTCTAACTATAGTTTGCTTAACATATTTCCGTTTTAGGTAATTGGATCAGTTCTCGACAAAAATATCACTTATTCACTCCCCTGTGTTTGTTGCTTTGTTAATAGTAAATATTCCATGTTTATTTTCCTCTGAGAGCTCTTCCTGTCAAGTGGATGGCCATTGAAGCATTAGAGACGCTCAACTTCACTACTGAAAACGACATGTAATTAACCTTTTTTTAAGAATTGTTCTTACCTATTTTTTGGGGTAGAAGGTCACTGTAATATGTTTTAAGGTAAATTTTGCGCGGGAAATTCGCGCGGCCGCCCACCAGACTGACCGTAATACGCACGCGCAGACGTTTGACCGCTGTGTGCTGTGCATTGACCTTATTCATCAAAGCGTGGCCAGTTAAAGTGCCTCTACCCCTTCTTGACATTTTTCTACTTATGAACCTGTGCAAGGTTTTGAGTACTTCTGCGAAGAAATATTTGGTTTAGAGATAATACTCTATGTTCTACACTTGTTTGAAATGGTGAAAAACTGACCTTTCCTGTCCCATGACCGCGTAAGTAAAAGCCTGGGTCGATTTCCCGGGGTGACGTCATCTAATTAATTCGACTTTGCAATATTTTGAATAAATACCTAGGATGTTGTCTAAAATTACTTTTTTCTTTACTAACAACTCCCAAACTATGTATATTTTCTATAAATCGATGTTGTTGTGATAGAAAAGCAACATGGAGGATAAAGCATTAATGAGATGACGCTTAATAGAGGTGACCGTTTAATACAGGCAGCAAATACAGAGATTGTATGGGAGAAAATTCGGGACTTTGAAAACTGGCCGCTTAATAGAGGGTGTCCGCTTAATACAGGGCCGTTATATACAGGTTCGACTGTAGCTGCGGCATATGCTGGCGCATTATACGACGCTGGAGCGGCGTTGATGCAAACGCCTCTATTTTCGTCTGCTGAACTCAATGCATGAATTATGTCATCTTGAACTGAGTTAAATGTTCGCGATAAAACTAAAATTTAGACCCAGATTTCCTGATCAGTTCAACGAATTAAAGTGCATATAACCCTTCTTTTAAGTTTTATAGCTATGCACCTTCGAATTGTTTTGAATACTTATGTGAAGAAAGTTTTGGTTTAGAGTGAAAACTTGATGTTCTACGCTTGTTTGAAATAGTGTAAATTTCACCTTTCCTGACCCATGACCGCGTAAGTAAAATCCTGGGTCGATTCCTGGGTATGGATAATAATGCATTAATGAGTTGACGTCTGGCGCCTTTATATTACATCAACATCGATGTATAGAAAATATACGTAGTTTGTGAGTTATTTACTAACAAGTAAATACAAAATCATTTTAGTCAACATTTTAAGTATTTCTTCAAATTATTGCAAGGCCGAATTAATTATATGACGTCTTACAGGAATCGACACAGGCTTTTACTTATGTGGTCATGGATCAGGAAAGGTCGAATTTGCACAATTTCAAACAAGCGCAGAACATCAAGTATTCACTGTGAACCAAAACTTTATTCACAGAAGTACACAAACCGTTTCGGAGGTTCATAGCTATAAAAATTGCAAGAAGGGTTATAGGCACTTTAAGTTCGCCGTCTGAATCAACCAGTCACTCGAACGTCAAAGTTAATGGCATTGATTTCGGTACATGAAAAGTTCACCTCTGAAACGGGCTCGTTTAATCACATCTAGTGAGAAAATGTGTCATTATTTGATTCACCAAAATAACAAAGACACTTATTATTGATCTTCATCGAAAAAACGCAAACAACTGTATTTCCAAAAATAAAATATGAATGATTGTTTCCCGATACTCGATATTCTGCATAAGGTTTTCAAAAACCGAAGCTTCTACTCCGAAGCACCCGAAAATCGGAACCACTGCAATTCCTAATATAAACTGATTAGAAATAAAATTCAATTTCATTCACTGCCGCTGTTTATGCAAAATTCTTGTCGCAGTATTTCATACTCGATGTGTTAACAATGCTGCCCATGCATTGGTCTCAATAAGGTGAGACAATATTTGTCTCTTTAGGGCTGGTTCGTGCCTTTCAGTTGCAATTGATCTGCATTAGTTAATGCGGTTGTTGAAATATGTTCCTTTTTCTTCATTTGCGTACCGCTTATATTAACTGGTTTGAACATGCAAGAGAAATATCTTAATAAGTGCCGACGAAGCTTAATCCCCATGCGATATGAATTTATTGCTTAAGTTTGGCATAATTATAGAGTCATCCGATATTCCAACCTCGTTCCTATGCTCCTTTCCTCCTGCCGCAAGAAAAAGGCCCTGGCTGGGGCTGCATGGTTACGTATTTCCACGACAAAAAATAAACTATGGGAGGCGTTAAAATTCAGCAGTTTTGTCAAAATAAGCTTTGGTACGTACGGCGCCATGTATTTGAACAATTTGCATCACGCAATTACAAACATCATCTATTCTAGTATAAACCTTAAACCAAAGCAGGTGAAGTGGAGGACTGAAGGCAAGTCCGCGTCAACTTTTGCTTCCCACAGACTTTCCGTTGAACTTCGTAATCTTTAGGCACTTCAGTGTTCGAGGGGCAGATGGGGAAACCTCCATTACACCTTTTCACTCTCTTATAGGAAGTGTGGCTTGCACAAACTTTCACCTTAAAGTTGTTTAATCTCCTATGACAAGGCTCATACACTAGACGTGGCAAACTTTCGTGCTGTGGAAGAGAGCTTCCACACAGCTCCTCGGCTGCGAAAAGAAGCGAATGATTTTTCTTATGCCAAATATCACCTGTGGACTGGCAGAGACGTCAACAACTTGATCCGGATGAACTATTATAAACCCTTTTCGGGGTTTGCGTAAGATCTATGTGCTACCGATAGTTTTTATTGATGACAAAAGGTCCGTTCCATCCTAGACTTAGTAAGGAGAGTGTTTGACTTTCCCACCCCTCCCTCGTGTTCAAAATTTCGCGTGCCACGTGACCAGCCCCAACCAGATAGGCGGGAAAGACCCTGGGAACGAGGTTGCCGATATTCGTGGTCGAATTTCGGCCCTTTTTATTTTGTGTATGGTGAAATAAGCAGTACGTAATTTTCCATAGTTGCTTTGTGATTACATTACGTGTATGAACTTGGGAGTATATTCTCTATTTCTTTCCTGTTAAAAACAATATGTCATCCAGTTTGTTGACCCACATCAATACATTTGCAGATCGAGTCTTTCATAGTTTTCTTTGCAGCTTTCCGAAGATCTTTCATCCTCCAGCAAAAGAGTAACGAATTTGCTGTGGAATTGAGCATCAAAATAAGATCACTTCTCAAATAATATTGTTGACCGCTAATACACTCCATGTCAATCCCGGCACTACCTACGATTCCAACGGACACAACCGGAGAGTAAAACAGTATCAATACGAAAACAATCAAAATCATCGTCATTAAAGATTTTCTGAACTTCACAATGTTGAAATTTCCAGGTCCTTTTGCCAGTTCAATGTTTTGAGGGGCACCAGCCGTTTGACGTGAGAGCTTTCTCAGTGAAAAGAAAGCGAATGAATAGAACGTACTTAAAAGTATGAGAAATAGTATACCAAGTACAACTACTGTTGTAAAAATGATATGTAAACTTTTAAAAGCGAGGAAAAGGAAGACCTTGATGCGTTTTGTAGTAACTGTAGACCGATAGTTTAACTTTAGTGTTACTGCAGGACATCGATCAATACTTATTGCTAATATTGTTGCACCAGATATCATTGCAAACCCGAAGCAGAGGGCTTTAGAGGTCATTCCATGACACAATACAACTCAAAAGGTTCAGGATGAGCCGTGGAAATTATCCAGATGATGTAAACAGGCTCAGCAATGACTCCAACGAGAAAATATGTTAATGATAGGGCGCCGACGAGAAACCTGGATGGTCTGGGTAGAGATGGAGTTCTCCGTATCGAGACGATAACAAGAAAATTCAGCGTTGCTGAAAGCAAGGCAGATATAACATTGGCAACAACATTGTAATAAAGTAAATTGTTGACAGTCGTCTTTGGGTTGCGTATAAGCAAATAACATCTCCTCTTCTCCATTGTTTTCTATCGCAGAAAACTAAATGTGAGTAAATCAGAGTATCTTGATTTCAAAGGATGTGTTCAACAGAAGTTTGTCTTTCCGTGTTCATTTACAGCTGCAATGAAGATACAGCAGAGCAACGCTCAAATCAAAATCAAAAAAGCAGAAAACTGTTATCATTAACATACAGTAATTCTGATAAAACGAAATAACAAAACTCAGCTCATGTTTAATTAGATGTTATTTGATCTTCTCTCCTAACGACCTTTTCTTAATTTGACTTTTTTATTAAGAAAATAATTAGGAAGACGTCGTATATACAAATCGTACAATATTAACTCATTTTATCATGCTTTGAAGGATAGCGGCTTATTAAACTGTCTGTATCTTAAATCCATCTTAAATTAATTTGAAATATGAAGGGATACTGCATTACGAAGAACATACAATATTTCCATATATATATTAAAACAGTATTTGTTTTATTAAATTTGAAACGTAATATAAATATACTGCAGATATTGAGATAGATTAGAAATATATTAGAGATAGACAATATATAATAATGAAAACCATTGATTCAGTTATGTTCTTATTCCCACGATCTATGACTGTCTCAATCAAGGGAAAATATATCTTACACCCATTTACACGCGCAAAACACGACTGCACGACACCCCAAATCTAGGCACGGTGCCGATTTTCCCCGTGCCAAGACCACGACGAGAGGTACGATGGGTAACTAGTTCCTGTATAAACCAGTGTTCGTCTGCGTCGGCGGGGAAGATAAATACTGGTATAATCAACTAAAATCGATTGAGGTATGCTAACCGCCGTGGGAAGCCAACCCTTCGTCAGGGCAAAAGAGGGAATTGTGGGTGGGGGAACGGTTTATATAGTGTTGAATGCATGATTACTGCTGAGGAAACATGTACTCGGATCAATTGGGATCAAAGAAAATGTATCGAGAGATAGGTAGTCTCGAGAGGTTGTCTCGGCACATCTATAAGTTGGTGTGCCAGTGCCTTACTAAACAATGGACTGCTTTGTTTACACGTTCAAAGTTAGCGGTGCCGTGCTGCAATTTTATAGAAACCGTGCCGTGTCGTCTCTTTTTTTGCGCGTGTAAATGGAGTTCAGTTTAAGAAGAAAGTTTATTTTTAACACCTATCTTCCGGGTGTATTTAGATCCAACGTTCTTTGCCTTTTAGTCAAATGAACATTGTATTTAATTAGATCATTTTTCGCTGTACGGAATGTTTCCAAAAACATATTCAATCTAAAGAAGCGATATCACGAAAACAAAATTATTGTTTCTACCGAAAATAGCCACTGAGAAAAGAGCAACTGGAGTATGCCTTTTTAAATTAAAATTTACATTTGGAAACACCACGCTATACCCTTACGAAACCTCCCAGATTTATTTCGTGATCCAACGCTATTTTCCTTTAAGTGAAATGAGTATTGTATTAAATTAGATCATTTTTCGCTGCACGGAATGTTTCTAAAAACATCTTCAATCTAAAGAACTGTTATCACGAAAACAAAATTAATTTTTCTAACGACAATTGCCACTGAGAAAAGGCCAACGCTATTTGCCTTTAAGGTTACAAGGGTGCGTTTCCAGTCTAAATTATGTAGCGCCTCGAGGAAACATCGTAGATAAATCATCCATGTATCATTTTAAAGCTTATAACATTGGCTACGAGAATACATAAAAAGTTTTGAGTTCTTTGAAAATCTCGAATTTTCCGCGATCCCGTTTCTCCGATCTAGTGGGATGGCTTTCAGAAGCTCCGACTCCAAAAATATTTTAAAGTTTTAAAATCTGTTTGCTTTGTCGCATTTCAGAGGAATCGTATTACAAAAAAGGTGTCGGCGAATTTCAAAATTCGATTTAGTTCAAAAGCTATCATGCTCTTCGTGAAAAGGCGAAAACATAGTCCGAGTAGATATGCGAGAAACGCCGTCAAGAGCTCTCTTTTTAGAATTTCCCAATTCCCGGATAACGTTTTGCAGCTGCGATATCAATTAACAATTTGTGAAACTTTCACACAAATCGAATAAATTTCTCTTGAGTGGGAGCTTTTTTAAAACTCTATTTTGGTTGAAAATCGAAAGCGTAGAAAATAGCACTTCAAAAATCTAGCCGTCTGTCGTGCGTGAATCTGAAGACCCGCCTCTCCAACAATTAGCGAGCTATTGAACTCCGTGGCACATTCCGGCATTTCTGTTTCTTATTTTGGATTCAATCCCAAAAATGGAATATGGCGTTAATTTCTTGGCATTTCTGTTTCCTATTTTTGGATTCAAATTCAAAAATGAAATATAGCGTTAATTTCTCAGCCATGCCAGCTTAACACGAAATAGTCATCCGTTTCCGTTTTCCGCTTTTCTGTTTTCTGTTTTCCGTTTTCTGATTTCTATTTTTCTACTTGTTATTGTCAAACTGTCTGCGAGCCTCTTGGCGCCATTTTGAAGCGAGGCAGTGAACAATTATGTCAGTAAAGTTGCCAAGTTAAGGTTCTTTCCATCTTTAAATTATAAGCCAAACGTGGACGTAAACGCTAAAATAATCAGTTGAAGATAATAATGAATAAATTCATTTTTCCATGGTAATTAAACATCTCGACTGGGTTGCTTCCAGACAAGCCTTGCAAGGTATGTTGAACTGCTGAGTACAAAGTATACATGTCTTTTTTTATAACTTTCAGAATCTTCCAGCAGAGAGAAAATGGGTCGAAATTAATCAAAGAACCAACTACCCTATGAAAGAAGCCACTTATTGAAATGCAAAGGCGCTTGGTATATAATCAACATGGCTGATCCTGTTGTCAAGTTCTGTGTTTCTTTCATATCTATCTGTGTTTCGGAAGTAGGCGTGGCAAAAGCGGTCGAATCTTGGAACGAGCACCCTATTGAAGGTAATGGTGTATTGCTAATGCACCATAGATTGGAAATCTCCGGTCCCCCACCCGGGGCATAGCGGAAACATTCACCTAATATGACCATAAAAACTTGCGAAGTTCCCGCACTCCACCCCGGGATATTAAAATCAGGCGAAGTCACCCGCCCCCAGGACTCCAGAATCGGTAGAGTACTCCCAGTATAGTGAATAATACGCACACATACACAATGATCGAAAGAGGGCCGAGCCTGAGAAAAGACGGCACGGGAGAAGGAAAAAAGGGAAGAACAGACTAAGCTTCATAATTTAAACAGCTGTTTGTGTCGTTTTCAGATGACAACCAAAGAATACCTAATGCAAGAGCAAGGCTGTCAAACCGTTTATCACCCATTGATTAACAGTACAGTCTGTTCCCACGTCTGACGAAGCTGTTGCCATGTACGAAGCTGCTGGGGGTCGACTAAGAAGAGAAAGCAGTTTTGGGGATGATCCGCTTAGAGAAAATGCTTGTTTAATTGAGGAAAGAGAAAGGCTATTCAGACAGGTTAACCAGAATGTGGGTTTCATCCATGCAAGGCTTGCCAACGGCGATGCAACGTTCTTTGAAGCAGCTATTACCTCCTTCACCGAAATTACCAGAAGACTCGCCCGGCGCATGTAAAAACATATTTGATGATCGAGAATCTTCTTTTATTTATGAAACAAAAACACAGCAGTAATACGTATAGAGGGCGTTATTTCATAGTTGTGTTCTACTCGAGAAGTTTGAAAAGAACTGTTCTTTATTTTGAGTGTTGCGTTATTACTGTTCACATATACACAGTGTGCAGTGACAAATACACAAAATGTAAGGATGGTTAGCGTGTGGGCACACCAAACACCAACGGCTCCAAACTGAGCCTACTTTCCGACCCCAGACAAACATGACGTTTGTTGTGGAAGTTCATTCATAACTTTAAGAAGAATATTAATGCTTTCCTTTGAATCGATTTGCGTATCCTACCGTAGATTGTGCCCAGTGTATTAAGCTACACAGAAATTAACCACTATTTATGTTGGTATGTGGTGTCCTTTGTTATTTGCCGTGTCACTGGACAACTTTTTTGAAACAGGTTTTTATAATAAAATATCAATGTTTCCTCATAAAGTCAACAATAACCATTATAATTAACGGAAAGAGGTATCTGCATCGAAAACGATTGGACTAAACATCTTCATCATCCACTGGGATAACATTCTCATTATGTCTGACCACAAAACTTGCCTCGATTGCACTTGCTTCTGTCACTGGTGCATGGGATTGGTTCATTTCACCAGTAATGATACTGAGTATTTGCTGAATGTCTCTGATGATTGGTACTGTGGCATATTCAGCTTGAGAACGACACAGGGAACATATGGTTCCAGCTTCTCTCCATTGCTCAACACAAGGAATGCATCCAATCACATTTTCACATTTTCCACAGGCTGCTACAGGTAGTTGTGCGACACTAAGACAGATGTTGCACCTAAAGACTTTCTCTACAAAGTTCCACACTGATTGCTCAAGCATGTTAAGGCCTGGTTCAGGGGTCACATTTCGGGTAAAAACTGTTTTCCTTATTTCAGCTCAGCCGAGTACGGTAAGTACGCCAAATTTCTCAGGATAATAGGTATCGCCATTCTCGACTACCTTAACTGGTTTGCGTGTAGTAAAACGTGTCACGTGGTCTGTCACGTGACTTAGAACACGAAATCAGTAAATCAAAAAACGCGGCTCCGAGATTAAAGCAGCTAGGATGATGAGTGGATATGTTTAGTTAAGGTTGAAGCCTTTTACCTAAATCAGCTTAGAAAAGATGACTACAATGTTTCGTTAACGAGTAATTAAGGCGAAAATATGCAAAATAGGTCACGTGAGTTTTTGTACCCTTAATATCTCCTTATCTTTACATGATAGTCATGTTTTCTAAGCGTGGTCTGAAACACTGCGGGAGGAGTAATGTTTTAGCAGGGTTACTTTATATTCATATGTTATCGTCGCAGCCGCATTTCACTTAAACGATTTTATATATTTATGACGTAATCGATCACGTGATACGACAACCATCCACTGAACAAATTTAAGGAAGTTGATATTAGTATTATCGTGTAATCAGATTTTGTTTAAACTGTTATTTCTGTCAGAAAACATTTTTAACGTAAACCTATTTTCCGTTAAATGAACCAGGCCTTAACATGCTTGAGTGCTCTTCACTGAGCACTGATGGTTTACCTGCATGATCCATGTTCTTGGCCTCATGCACCTCCTCATGCACCTTGGCTAGGTCTTGACGCATCTTTTTGATCTCGGCCATGCAACTCTCAAAGCCAGGTGGGGATTTATTAGATTGATCATCTACTTGGCTTGCACTTTTTCGCTTTCCAAGTATGGAACCTGCACTATGATTTGGAATTGCAAATACTTTCCTGGTTCCTTGCCAGAAAGAACCTTTTAGAAGCAGCAAAAATAAAAACGTTAAACAATGTTCAATCTATGTTTTGTTTGTAAGTATCTTTATAGTTATTAACCTATGTATCAGAATTTAGTTGATGATAAAATTATAACCATGATCATAAATTAATTATTAAAACCCAAGTCATCATAACGTTTTTTGTGCATGTATGTATATGAAGGGTGGGAACTGCAAATGACGAACTATGTGGATAGAATACATTTGCTTGATCTGTTTATAAAAATCATCTTGCCTGCAATCACCCTTGGCTTTTATTCAAAATTGATCAGCTTTCGCCCCTCAAGCAATGAATGAATAAAAGAAAGAGGCCCATAACAAAAGCCCATAAGAGCCGAGCCATTGTTTTTGTGGATGGGGGTGAGAACAATTGAAATTGTTTGCAAAGAATAATTCCTTTAAATAATTTGCTTGCAGACTGGAATAAAATGCCTGCACAGGCAACAGGCACGGCTATATTTCTCAAACCGCCCTCTCCAAATCGAAATTAATGACCTAATGTCAGCAATCAATGACCTAATTATGTCAGCTTTGCCGGGCATTCCCACACTTCAGCGAGCACACTAAAATTGTACATTTCACTAACTTGCTGTCAAGAATAGCTATTTATGCAGTTAGGATTCCCATATAGGATCCCCCCCCAAAAAAAAATATACAAGGCACCAACGAGATCCAGGAGTGTCGAGGCATTTACAAAATAGCGGCACCGGCTGACGTTTGATCTCACCGATGAAAAACAATGTCAGTAGCATTTTCCCGTCAGTAAATGGACGAGTAAAACAGTAACCAGTTCAAGGATTAGTTTCTTATTCTCTTTAGGAGAGTTTTGGGTCGGTTCCATTCCTGTGGGGTTCGGTTGGTTGGTAGCGATCGCGTTTTCGACAACTTTTAGGCATGCAGACCTGTCAAGTCGGACTCTTGACATTTGACTGTTAATAATGCCTTCTGTCGAAAAGTTGTCGATTTCACGGCTACCAAAGTGCCAAAGCGCAAATAATTTCCACATAAATGAAAAAACATATAAACAATAGAATACTTAAACGAATCCTAACTACAAGTTATCTTTATTAAAGTTATTTCTGTCTTGCATTTTATCTGTTTATACTAGTAATAGATATGGGGATCTTCATCGGAGAGAGCAATGCAAACAATTAAGATAATTTAAATACAAACATATAATACGGTATGCTAAAAAATGAAATGACGACCGGATGGATTCGGGGTATTCTTTAATACTCACCTTTCGTCGACTCTGAGGGCATTATACGTAAATACCTGCTGTCCAACAGCATCACGGGTGTTCCAACCTCCTGTTCAATCTTGTGAGCTATTTGTTCTACAGTTGCCGTTTCATCAGTGAGAGTGAGGTAAATCTGGTAAATTGGCGATGGCTTTCCATCCACAACTTCACTGAATATTACATTCTTGCGCCACGTGTGAGTTTTGGCCCGTTCACGATAGTTCGGCTGTTTATTGGCAAAGACAAAGGTAGGGCGCAGTGGAACAACTTTGTTTCTATTTCCACCACTCTCTAAGCATCCAGGCAGAGGATTTATTTCTCTTCGTCTGCGACTGCTAGGTCCGGGCTGATTTGTTTGCGGGGATTGGTATGTGAAAGGATTACCAAGTTGTGTTGGTTGCACAGTGCCTTCAGATGGTTGCACAGGAGGGTCGCCAAAAATTTCATACGTGATGTAATTCAATAGTTCCTTTCGGTTGAAAGAGGAATTAATGGAGTAACTACAGCTTCGTCTCCGATTAGGTAGATCGTTTCTTCTTCTAACTTGAAAATTCGCGAAAGAACACTAAGTGTATTCTCGTTTAACTTTATCTTCAGGGTTTGATCTCCCCGTCTTACTTGAATATAATCTATTATTCCATCCATCATAGTATTGTACGCGTCCTCCCTGCTGCATGCCCGGCCATCTAAAAAAATATTAGTCTAACAATATGGCGGGAGAAATGGTCTGGCAATAGAAAATACTAGACTGAATAGAAAATAGAAAACGAAAAACAGAAAATAGGAAACGGGAAAACAGAAAACGGAATCGAAAGAACACTATTTCGTGTTGGCTGACATGGCTGAGAAATTAACGCTATATTTCATTTTTGAATTCGAATCCAAAAATAGGAAACAGAAATGCCAAGAAATTAACGCTATATTACATTTTTGGGGTTGAATCCAAAATAAGAAACAGAAATGCCGGAATGTGCACCTTAATATAGCCGGTGGTTCTAGTTCTCTTGTGTGACCTGAAAATGGGAAAGACAAAAATACCTCGAGGAACAAAGCCAAGATGAACACCTAGAGACGCCTTGACTGCCAGCATAGTTAGTAGAGGAGACAGCGATTTACAGGCGTCTGAAAGAGCACGGCAATAGCGAGATCGTTTCAAGCGATTCAGAGTCAGTTTCCATCTAAACTTTCTTGGCCCAGGTTTCTTGGAAACAAAATATTCTCTCGGCTGGCTCCTATCAATTCTTCTTTTATTATGTTCAGATGTTGACCACTCGGCACTCTGTCTGAAAGTGAAAATATGAACCCTTGTCGGGTTTTGCGAGGACTTTATTTATCTATTTGGCCCGTAGTCGTATGCATTGCTTGGCCTTGTTTTGCTTTGTTTTTTTCTTTGTTTTCCAAGCTTAGGGCATCCTACTTGCTTTTTGGAAGACATAAGTCCAATAACCGATGGAATTATGTAATCGTGTGGAAAACATTTTTGTCAATAAACGTAAACATGATTTAAGGGCCCAAGACGGTGCCTACTAATGTCAGCGCGCACGCCGTTCTGCGCATCTTGCGTCCCGCGGGTCATCCCGAGAGACAGGCCATTTGCAGAACTATTTTGAAAAAGCTGTGTTAATTGTGTTGCTTTAGGCCTGTCGATGAGTTTCGTCAGTTTCTCCAAACATGTTACATGGACTCGGCAGTATAAACAATGTGCGAATACGGTCAAATAAGCTTTGAAAACGGGTAAACCTCTTGGAAATCCAAAGAAGAATGAAGAAGGAAGGACTGTATGGCGTTTGAGCACAAAGGAAGGAGCAACAGGTTTGATTTTCAATGAAGAAAGCCGAAAGACGGGACTGACTCTTTTCCCCGCCGCCATCTTTTAAAACTCCCAGAACGCAATAAAATAAACAATTTTCAGACTTACTAGGGAGGGCTTGGTAAAAAATGTCAATTTTTGAAAATAAAATTAGCGATAAAGAAGTCTACCATCCCCATAACTTTTTAAAACGCGTGGATACCCCCATTTTTTCTTTTTGTAATCTATAATATAGAAGCTAAACAACGTTTACATATATTTTTTGTCTTTATAAAATTGAAACTTGATATCCATTTTAGCAAAAAATATATATCTGTTCATGGTCCCTAATGAGGCTTACAAAGCAAAATTTGTACAAAAAATGATAGTTATTGTAAGATAAATGGATTGATTGGCATCTTTTGTAAAGAACGCTATGTCTAACGTTGTTTGCCCTAATATTTTGCCAGATAACGCAAAATATTAATCGAATAAAAAAATAGTTTATCGGACAAAGAAAAATGCTGAGTCAGCACTTTTTCCGATTTTCATCCTTAAGTATCTCTCTTAAACGTATGGGTACCTCATAATTTTTTTTATGATTTCAAAGCTCCTTAGGGGGTTCAAACAATCCATATAGATTTTTAGAAAACAAATTGGTTGGTAATTAGTAGGCACCGTCCTTAAATCGGCCGTTGCTAGGGAAAGTTTGCAGCCTCGTAAAACCCGGAAAATTAAAGAGTGGGCAATGATTATTGTCAAGGTGACTCCTAGGGTAAAGACTTGTAGTCTGATGACGTCATTAAGTGACGTCTTGACGACGTCATCAAAATCAGAAAATTTCTAAACTCTCCAAGGATTTTTAAACTACTAGTAATTTATGAATATTTTCCGAACCTACGAATTAATGCGCATAAAAACGAGCATGCATTTGTAATTACGAGAAATAATAAAGATTTTACGACACTTTTCAGTCCAATATTAAGCTTTTTTGGCGAATGAAAAGCCATAACTTTGGCATTTATTGTCGGTTTCCAAAACCCATGCTCGATTTTTTGTGGAGAACGTGGTCAACAACATTTTAACGGGAAAAAGTTTGGTGTTTAGTGAAAGTGCGCTAAATGTTTAGGATTTTAGAAACCGGAAGTGAAGAAATTAACGCATGCGCGAAAGTGCCTGTTCTGTTGGCGTGAAAGAGTTTGTTGCAGTAAAGTCTACCATAATTGGTCGAACAGGATGTGCATTTTCTCCTATTTCTTCCAACAATGGCCAGTTTTGGGACTTGGCTGAATACTCCAGTCTGCAATGAGCTAGCTTGAGCTTCGGACTATGTGGAGCACATGCCAGGAACCCATTTCGCGGGAAACCGATGGGCCAAAAGAAATCGAGCTAAAATTAGACCAAGATTCGACAACTTTTATTTCACTTGTTGAATCTTGTGGCGTTCACATCAGTTTGTTTTTCGACATCAAAAATACTTTTTTAAGGATGAAAATTGACCTGTATTTTAATTAGTTGCACTGAGGTTCAATCACAACTTTATCAGGAACCCGAAAGCATTATCTGGAGACAAATGAGTGCATGTTTGTGGAATATATGAGTTGAAAACCTGCCGGTCGAAAATCTTGCCAGTGGCCGTACATTTCGTCGTGTATTTAGAAGCCATGTTCTCGCTGAAAACAGCCATTTCAATCTTAAACGACTATATATACTATTTACAAGATGTTCTTTCAAATCTACCAACAGCGGGAAGAGCTCGGCGATTTCCTGACTGATTTCACTCAGCTTTTCTCGCTGGAAAATGGAAAGCTTGGTTTATCATGTGAAAGAAAATAATACTTGACAATAAACTCGATCCGATAATTTTGAAGGAATCGTTCATGAATGACTCGAAAGGCGCCTAACTGTACTTGAACCTAGAGAAAGGGAAATAATTAATAATTTGTACCGAGCACAAAAAAAACCCAGCCGACTCATATCGCCTCTCGGGCTAGCGTGAACCGGACTCAAAATCGCATCTGCTTCTGCGAGCATAGCAACGGTGTTGCGTAGCAACGGAATATGTCAATGGGCCTTAATATGCGCTAGCTTTCCCCACACCGTCGTTACGGGCGAGTGAGCACTTGTCATGTGTTTATTGATCTCTTTCAATCAAACAGAACCTTTTACTTCCGGTTAAAAACTTCCTTTTTGTATTTCTCTGTTGATTGAATTTTTTTAACGAAATTTTTGGTATATGAGACACTACTACTAAAACTACATTTCTGTGCGAAAACATTTCCCCCCATCTTTTTCGTTTTGAAGGTATCCGGTAACCTTAAGTCAAATGAGTATCGTATAAATTATACATGTTTTTCTCTGTACGCAATGTTTCCAAAGACATGTGCAATCTAAAGTACCCTTAGAAAAATTAATATATTGAAATTATTACATATTAAGAGCTTGATATCTTTTTTATTCACGAGTTGTTAATGCCATATTTTAATGACAAAATGCCATACCAGTGGATACAACATTTATTGCACAATAATGGCTCGCCTCAACCCCTTGATTATGATTCTATGAATTCTTTTAAACAAACACCCAATTGTTGTGGCGATATATTCACTATTATTTTGCTATTTGCTATTCACCTCCGAGCGAGCGAAGCAGCGATCACCTCGCGCGAGTTTTTGTCAATTTGACAGAAAATAAATTAACTATTCACCTCGCCTTCGGTGAGTAATTGTTCAATCCCATATACAGCATCAGATACACAATCGATCTAAGCGAATTAGTATTCTGTAAATCGGATACATTGAGGTTATTAGTCAGCTTAAAAAGTCAGTCATTTATATTCTGGCGAGTCTTTCAAAATACGAATGACGAGTAAAAACACAGCTGTATTAATAGATGTTTAGCCGACTAATAAGTTGTTTATTACATAAATTCTGCCATGAAACGAATAGCTAAAGCCATTGCATGCTCACTCAAGAAATGGGATTTACCATGCATGGTCCCTTGGCACTTCGTTATTGCGTTCGTGCACCCACAGCTATTCAAGACCGCGAGCGCGCCTTATTAGGTCCTTTACCTTTTGCTGTTATATATATTAATGATTTGGAAAATCACCTAATAGTCTTAGGGGCGGATCTAGGATTTTTTAGTGGCTGCAAACATATCGCCATTCTGAATATAATTTTTTTTCGGGATGTAATAAATATTCTGCATGGCTTTAATTTATGAAGGTCAAAATAATACAACTATTACATAAATATAGTTCCATAAAAATTAAACCGAAACAAAATGGTAAATAACTATGAATAAGTAAAGTAAATAAGTAAAGTAAATATCGTACGAGCTCGAAAGAGCTGCTCTCGAAAGGCCAGGAAATCTGACATTCTACAGTCTAAAGGGGGGTGGCTAGCCACCCAATGCACCCCCTCCCCCCTAAATCCGTCCCTGAGTCTGGATTTTCATGTTTTTGCTGAATATTGAAATATATTCTTGGCGCATAATCTTGAATCCTCAAACTCATTCTAAACCAACAATAGGCCTTTTGCAAGAACAGTCACGTGCTAATAATTATAGGTTTTACTGGAGGCAAACAAACTTTGAACGACAATCTATTGGAGGTGAAAAATAGCATTTAGAAACACGTTTTGCTAACAACACTACCGATCTCGTACGCGTACCTTTAAATAAACGAAGTCATATTTTTTGCCGTCCACGTGAGTATATCCTGCAGAAAGGCCCATCAGAAAAACGTGAGTAACTGGTTGAGCGCTAATTAAATACCAGAGGTAATTATAGATTAGCAAAGTGTGTCATGTTGCCTTGTGTGAAGAAAAGAATTGGGCTTCGAACTGATTGTGGTAACACAAATATCCTTGGAGACTGCAATATTGCTACTTTGATCTCGACTAACTCTCTATTGCTATCAGACTTTATAGTGTACTTTCAGTATGTACCGTATCTCAGTGAAACTCTACGATTATTATAATTCGAAGAAATTAGGTTTCTGTAAAAGTTACATCAATTCATATCTGTAGCTGGATATAAGGTAAGTCAAACTATTATCGGCCAGTTTACTTTGATCGCTACTAGTCGTTTAATCTATTTAATGAAGAGGGCTATTGCCAATGTTTTTCCCCCTAAATTCCAATTCGATCTGTGGATTAGCCGGGACCTGGCTTTGATCAGCCCCCATGGTTGTTTCAGGTCTCGTTAGAAATTCACTGAGGTTTTTTTTTCCTTCGTGATCTTTAGTGATTGTGACTAAGTTTGCATAACCGGATTCCTTTCGAATTTCCCTATTTTCCATGAAAATCGACTGAACATTCCGTTGTAGACAAGCCTATTATCGGCCGGATTAACCAATCAATATCATTATCGATGTTTTCGTCGCTTTGTAACCATAGGAAAACATTTTAATGTGTTTTGATTGAGGTTAGCGTTATATTAACACTTACTATCAGACAGTTTCCTTTGATCGCTTCCACTCAGCTACATTAAGGCCTGGGTCTCAAGATGGCCACCGGCCCAAATCAAGAGTGGGTAGTCTCTCATTCTCTTCGTAATATTTGTTTATACACTTTTGACAAATATGATGTTGTCACGACCTTAACAATTACATATGACAGTTCCCAGTTGGAAATATGGAATGTGACCTTTGAACTCTAATGAAAATAATTTAGCCTCTCGCATTATGGTAAAGTGTTTTCATATGCCCGGGATTTTTATGTATATGAATCCAACGAGGACAATTGAAAATATTATGGGGAAGACTCACTTAGGCTGTGAAATTTGATACCCCAAATTTACGACCGTTTAATAATATTTTTCTCTAGTGTCCTAGTTCAAGCGATGTTTTTAGCATATTTCATACTTGTGGCATAAGACTACTTCCCATGAAAATTTCATTACATTTGCTTTATTCGATTTCGGTTTATGGAATCATAAGTAATGTCATAAATATGCTCATCTTACTCAAAACAGTAACGTATTTGCTACGGAAGCTGTAATTCGAAAACTTGTCGATAAATATTGTTTTAAATCTTTTTACCTAACATTCAACATGTACTACCCTGTCCCTGTGAATTTCAAGAGCATTGAATCATTTTAAGGGCACGGAATAAAAGCAAAAACATAGGGAACTTTTACATTCATCCACGCAAGCTTCATTGATATATCATTTTGTTGATAGCTTGTGTCTTTCAGAAACTTCTCTTTTGTCTAGATTCTATACATACTTGTATGCTTTTGAACTAGCAAGTTTACCATGCACGCTTGCTTCAATTCGCTACTGCCGGAACGCTCGTGCAAATTATGTTCTTAGTACAATGACATGCAATTATCATAGTCACGCTGCCAGTTATAACGCTGTTATAATATTACTTATAATATTTATTTACAAAACGTTTTATAATATCACTATAATATCTTGTACGAAATATGTTTTCGGGTATTCGGGTATTCTTTTCTGTCTAGAGGTGTGGTCTAGACGTCACGGACACTTTTTTCCGATCTGGTTACTAAAAATACACTTATTCAACATATTAGAGACCTTACGCAAGAGGACCGCGCGAGCAGGACGGCGACGTGCGGTCGCGCGAGGACTTGGTCGAGCACTCGATCGATGACATTGCCGTCTACTTTGTAAACAAACGTACGCAATCGTGAGCGGTCAAAATTTTATCTTGAAACTTTTTTGACAAAAATGACCAGCTTTAGACAGACAAGGGAGGTGCTTATGCTCGCTAACGATATCCATGCGATAGACGAGGAAGAACTGCTATTGTTATACGATATAAACACTTCCAAGAATCTCGATATACCGTACTGGAAATACGATAAGTTTAACCTCGATTCCCTGAACGACGACATTTTGCTTTTACAGGAATGACATTTAAGCTCTTCTTGATGTTCTAGATCTCCCAGAAAAGATAGATGTCCAAACCGCTTTTTTGTCTTCAACGAGGAAGCACTATGTATGGTGTTGAGACAGTTTGCGTATCCCTGTAGATACGAGGATTGGCAGGGCTCTCTCTCAAATAAGTATGGTGGTCAACCAAACAGTTGATGTTATATTTGAGAAGTACCGCCATTTGTTATCCAGTTTTAACCAGCCATGGCTTTCGCCAGCACATCTTGCAGAGTTTGCAGCTGTAGTTCACCAGAAAGGGGCTGCTCTAGACAACTGCTGGGGTTTTATCGATGGTACTGTGCGACCGGTGTGCAGACCAGGAACAAATCAGAGAGTGCTTTATGATGGACACAAACGGGTCCACTCAATAACGTTTCAGAGTGTTGTAGCTCCAAATGGACTTACTGCCAATCTATTTGGGCCAGTTGAGGGAAGGAGACATGACAGTGGTATGCTGGCTGTTTCTGAACTGCCTCCATTACTAGAAGCTCATTGTGTTTCTCCAGCTGGACAGCCCCTGTGTGTCTATGGAGACCCAGCCTACCCTTTAAGGGTACACCTTCAAGGGCCTTTTAAAGGCAATGCATTAAGACCACTTCAAGAAGCATTTAACCAATCGATGAGCAAGGTGAGAGTTTCCGTTGAGTGGGTGTTCAGGGACATCGTAGGTTACTTTGCTTTCCTGTATTTTAAGAAAGATCTTAAAATTGGTTTAAGTGGCATAGGCAAAATGTATATAGAATGTGCTCTATTGAGAAATGCACATTCATGTATGTATGGATCAAGCACATCTAAGTTTTTTGGCATCGATCCACCATCAATTGAAAGTTATTTTATTTAAGCAATATTTGTGATCACTCTGCATAAGATTTTCACAGCTGCACTTTAATAGTTTAGGTGTGGTCTTTCGTGTAATGACATGATTTCCTGGATCGAGTCATTAATCTTTCAACTGATACAAATAAGAGACATGCTTTTATACACAGTGTGAATTTGAAAGACAATAAACATTTCAATATATCAGGTATATTTTAATGATCATTGAATACACATGATCAGTTGTAGCTGATGTCAATTAAAATACCATGTGAAGATAATCTTTATACTATAAGAAAGTATTAATATTAAAGTGCTATTCTTAATTCCATTGTAATGACATACATGTTAAGTATACTTTACAGTCTTTACAGCAGTACAATTGTGTACTTTATCAAAACAGACAATAAAAAATACTGAAGTACTTTGTTAATTTGTTTTACTTCACTTAATTAATTCCAATTCTGCATAAATGAAGAATAAATATATGAAAGTCTTGAAAGACTGAAAATAGAAAGTGAACATTAATAAACATTATGCATTTATCAGCAGCTCCCCCAGGGACCATGGGTGGGGGAATCTTACAAGTCAAAGTTCCCTGGGTCTCGTTTTCCTTAACAGAATATCTACAACCTTACGAATTCCCCCTGTCATATCTTAGAACTTCAAACAAAGTCAAGCATTTTCCTCTACCCAAGGGTAAAACGTACATTGAATCCCGTTGTATTCCCCAACATATCTTCTGATGTCTCCCTGGTCGGCCCGGGGATCTATCCCTGTGGAAGCTGCTGATAAGTGCATTACTATTAGTCCATTAAGGATCATTGTTTAATTTTTTCAATTAGGCTCATGAGCAACTTTGTTTGCATCATCTGCTGTTGATGTTGTAGCTGTTGCTGTTGCTGTTGTTGTTGTTGCTGTTGTTGCTGCTGCATATATTGGAAGAGCTGAGTTTGCTGCTGTAACATGAGCATCTGCTGTTTTTGCGTGTCCTCATAAATCTTCTGCTGTCTCCCTTGTTCTGTCGATTTCATTTCCAACTCTTCTTTCCTTATTTCAAACTCTCGCTCAGCTTTCTCCTTTAAGTAAACCATCGTCTCATTACCACTAGTTCTTCTTTTTTGGGGGGTACCAGCTGCACCTGCACATTCTCTTTCTTCGTCAGCAGTTCTCTTCATTGTCTCGCTAAGTTTTGCCAATGATCTTTTTCGCATCTCCTCAGCCTTGGCTTTGTCTTGCTCTTTTTTCTCATTTTTTCCTGTGGTACTATCTCCTTCATTGAACCTTTCAATTATCTCCTCCAGTAACTTCTCCAAATCTGTGAATTCCGGTGAAATGCCACTGGCTTTTTCTTCACCTGCCATCTTCTTTGTGAACTTTTTTGCAAGCAGACTGTAACGATCTCTGACTGATCGTTTTTGTTTCAGTCGGTTAGCAAAAGCTGGACTTGTATTTAGTCTATCAGCTATCTGTTCCCACACATGTCCCCTCTCCCTGGTAAATGGCTTGTACAGGTAAGGCTCACTTATTATAATTTCTTGGAGTAGCATGGTATCATGTTCCAATTTCCACTCCATACTTAGTTCTAAATAATGTTACCGACCTATTAGACAATCATAAAATGAATGCATTAATATTAATCACTACCATAGAATCCCATGTATTTAATCCCTGTGGATTGACTATCCATTATAAAGGACATTAGGGGGTGTTATACACAAAGGTATTAAGCACGGGTATGCACGGTGGTATCATATGGCAGGGGGGAAAAGAGGGAAGAAAATAGCCAACAGGCATGCACTCACATTCTTTCTGTTATAATACGCACTGCATTTTTATAGTGGAAATTAGCTTCTTAGTTTAAAATTACAAGCCATAAAACAAAACTAGCATACCAATAAAAAGAACAGGTCTTGTCTAATTAACAAGTCTGTTTTGGAGGGGGCCATCTACTGGGGTTTGTGTTGTTGTTCTTGTTGTTTTTTCTCTAATATATTGCTCTCATTTAGTTCTTTCTTTTTCAAGTAAAATGGCACGACTTATTTTACAGCACAGCTTTTGAAAATTCACTATTTCTTAATGCTGTTTAACTTGACCGTATAAGCTTACTTTATTATAATCGACCGATCAATGTATCATTCAGCTCGTTTACATATGCTAAAATTCCAGTAACGTCAATAACGTTAAAGGGAATAATAACTACCAAAGTGGTAGTAAAAGCTTACGGCTTCTACGGATTCTTAAATTTGTTTTTTCTAATAGATGTTTAAATTGTTTTTTATCAAACTCATTAATAATTCATGAAGGAAAAACAAAGGATATCACTGAGCGACACCTGATTTGTAATTTGATACAGATTTTAAATAACTGAAAACACGACTCTATACATCTAGACGCTTGTTGAGTCAGACAGAATTCGTGTCCGTGCTTCAGCTCGAGTTTGTAAATCCCATAAAGCACGGCCACTCTGTATCAATTAACCGAAACGTAAACAACATACGCATATCATACATACGTATATTTGCCTATATACGACCTACACATTGTAATTTGAATCATGCGGCAATCTGACTCGATTAGTTTAGCTATACTTCAGATTGCCGGTGTCCAACATTATTATTTTACTCTTTTCTTCTGCAACATTGTAAACAGTAGACGCAAATAAACTTCTTGTTGTCAAATAAGAAACGGCTTCGCAATTGAATATATGTTTTTCAAGTTATGTAGCCCGTTTCCATATATGTGTAGAATTGTTTTTCATTCACCAAGTCGTTGTTTAGTAAGGCAGTTAGAAAGTGAACGGAACAATAATTTTGGATGATTCACAGAATCTGAAAAAGCTAGCGGCTATGTAGACCGTGTCGTGAATCTTGCCAGTGTTTTAGGTAACTTCAAGAAAATAATACGGCTTCTTCCCCCCCTGGTGTTTTATATACAAATGTTACTTGTATACAGCTGTTTATAAATGGATGTAATGAATTGGGAACAAAAATATTTGGATAAATGTACTTACGTTTTCCACACAACGCCAAAACCAAGATTTGACGTCGCAGACCGCAAGACGACGGCGTTTTAAACAGGAAGTTACGTCACTTAACTGCACATAATGAGATGTCACGACTGTCACGCATGACGTTTTGCTGTCCTCATCATCACGCCGTCCTCTTGCGTAAGGTCTCTATTATCATCCCGCACTGCCAAGCTTCTTGGTTTGACTAATTTGCATGTCAATATACTAAGAACAGATTTTGCAAGAGTGTTCCGGCAGTAGCGAAGTGTAGCAAGCGTGCATGGTTAACTTGTTAGTTCAAAAGCAAACAAGTATGTAGAATCTAGACAAAAGAGAAGTTTCTGAAAGACACAAGCTATCAACAAAATGATACAGCAATGAAGCTTGCGTGGATGGATGTAAAAGTTCCCTATGTTTTGGTTTTTATTCCGCGCCCTTAAAATGATTCAATGCTCTTGAAATTTAAAGGGACAGGGTAGTACATGATGAATTTCAGGTGAAAAGATTTAAAAAAATATTTATCGACTAATTTTCGAAGTAATGCTTCCTTAGCAAAGACGTTACTGTTTTGAATAAAATGAGCATATTTATTACATTATACTTATGATTCCATAAACCGAAATCGAAAAAAGCAAATGTAATGACATTTTCATGGGAAGTATTCCTATGCCACAGGTATGAAATATGCTAAAACATCGCTTGAATCGGTCCGGAAAACACAGTTCTCGACAACTAAACAGAAAGTAAGGCGAATTGTTTATTTTTATAGGGAAATATTCAACCCAATTCTTTTCGAAAACGCCCTCATACAAGTTTTTTAAACTTTGCAGTCTTGAAGGCCTACATTTAGACTACAAGGGACACTAGGTCGTTTTAAAAGTTTATGTCTAGATTTCGAGAAAATTGATGATATGTAAAATATATGACGTCTACGCTGTGTTGCAATGGTAACACTGATGTCAAACGAACCTACATTTTTGGAAAGTTTATTCTATTTCTAGTAAATGGGTGAAGTGGCTAGCCCGACCGAGCTCTGAAAGTGGAGTATCAGCCGTTCAAAGTGGGTATGGTGCGTCCCAGGAAAATCCAGGCGAGCCACCTTAACGAGGAAAAACAAATCGCGCACAACAGAAGCAAAATAAAACAAAATTCTGCAAAGCTTCATATTCAGCCATCCCAAGACAAATTTGGGAAGTAGGCTCATCAAGGGCTGTCGGAGAAGGCTAGAATCCTTACGTTTCTGGATGTCGGTTCATAGTACGCCATTTAGTGAGTGTTCAGTATTTATGGATGGGGGAAGTGGTTGGCTGAATCATAGGGGGGGGGGGGGGGGGGGGGGGGGCAAAAAACGTTTTAAGTGCTTTTGTAGGGGGGTCATCAAAGATTTTACCTACTCTTGGGGGAGTCATCAAAGGTTTGACGTACCTGTCATGTAAAATAAAATTGAACTAAAAATGTAGTTAAATTTGTTGTTGTAATCCCAAGCCAATGCTTAATCTCCAGAATTCACAGGAAACCAATGTTTTAGAGAGCAATCAAATCTAAAAAAATTAGGTTCGGCCCTTCGGCCCTCGCAACTTTTAAAGACAGGCTACTTTTTTGTCCTACATATGCAGGATGCTATTCTCTAAGCCCGTGATCAAAGGCACATCCCCATAGGACAGATCATGCATTGGTGTCTAGGAGATTATTTATATATGCCAATGCGGACCTCTTTCTCGTTTATTTATTTATTTATTTATTTATTTGAGACTACGGAACAATGCAATATGATGCAAGAATTAACAGTACAATTGCAAGTACCCATCCGGGAAGGATGGTGAAGTAGATATTTCCAGAAGAATACATGTATAATATGTTTTCTACTAAACAAAGGTAATGGAAAATACCATAAATCTAGAAACATTAACAGTAAATTTAATAGATTACAGGTATATGCACTTTGCATTCTTTCTTGCACATCCATCTTTTTTTAGGGGGGGTCAATAAAGTTTTGAGTAATTTTATAGGGGGGTCAGCTAAGTTTTTAATTTCACTTATAGGGGGGTCATAAAAGTTTTAACAAGAGCAGTAGATGAAATGGAAAGAGCCAGCCAAAGTTCCAGAGGAGTAGGTTTAATGAGCAGCAGGTCCCGGCTTGTTTTCAGGGATTGCATACACATTGCGAAGAATATGTGTTGTCTATGGTGATTATTTCCATATAAAGTGTCTCTAAAGAATGCATTCAATGTGCTACGTCTTCAATCCCACCCCATATGTGTAGCCCCTCACCAGCCTGAACAGGGCCATAACCATCAGTCTCATATTATTCTAACAATCAGAAATGATATTTAATTTATTAAATTCAATCTAATCAATAATTCCATCATTGCAGTTGCATTCATTTAAAAACAGTGTTGTTTTCTTGATACAAACTACAGAAATGATAAGCTCTCCAGATGTTGACAATATATGTATGAGTATATAAAACATATACATTTATAATTATAATTTAAATCAATAACTTTCTTTGATAGTGATATCATTTTTATCTCAAGAATAAATATCTTAATATATAACAATAATGTGTATTTCCAGAACATATGATACCTCCCCACGGGTGGTAACGGAAATTTCCAAGGGGAGGGGGTAGATGGGCTATACAAATACAGATAATTCATGAAAAAAAATCAGTAAATGGACTGCCACCAATGGAACAATGAAATCAGATCGTATCCTTGATTTTCGTGGATTTCGACCAAGCATCATAAGGGTATTAATAGATAAGCTCAAACCATACGACTTTAAGATAAGTTCACTGAAAAAAAATCTGCAAGGAACGATGCAGGAAAAAAAATTTGAACAGATTTTATCCAGGAATTTTTGTTTTTAGAAAAACAATTTGCCCAATTTCCCCCCCTCCAATATCTAATGGTCCGTCCCTTAGTTTACAGCTTTATAATTACAACCCATTTCAGTGTTACGTGCTTGGACGGTGTTTCAAGTTTTTTAGACAATCATTCGACATAATCATTCGACGAAAATTTTCGCAACTTCTGGTCGGCAACGCACGTTGGCGAAGTCTGTCGAGTATTCGAAAACGCACCTAAAGTATTCGATTCTGTACCTCAAAACCACGATACGTCGAATTAATGCTCTGTGCATGTAACACTGAAATCGGTTGTAAGTTTAAGATCTGTCAACACTCACGTTGGTATACATCATATGTCATTTCAGCCGAGAAAATCAGAGTCTCAAACAGGCTAGGCGTCTGGTTTTCTCAAGGCTTCTATTTTAACCATAGAAAAACATTCTTAACCATAGTTTGGCTGGTTTACTATAGTTAACGTCCTCCCAGTGTGCCCACAGCCATTTTCATTTAATAAAAATACTTTTTTGACCTCGTGTTTTTCATAGACCACGAGACCCTGTTTTCGACCATGCCCCCCCCCCCCCCCCCCCCCCCCCCCCGCCCCAAATAAACTTTTTAGTTTTTACCTGGAACATCACTTGCCTAGACTTGAAACAATGATTTGCTTAGAGGTTAACCAATGAGAAAGAAGCATTCCCACGGTCTTTAGTATGCAAATAACAAATAACTTTATTTTTGTGCTCATCTAAAATCGAATCCTTGTTTGAGTTTGATTGACACCGGACTTCAAGATACAAATGGCGCGTATGGCGCCTAGGAAATCTCTTGAAAAATAGTTTTATTTCATGATCCAAAGCAAAGTAAAAAAACATGTTTTTCTACAGTAAATATTTAAAAGAATATACCGCTGTAGCAGAATTCACCGGTGGGGCGAATTCACTGGGGTAGCGAAATCGCTGTGACACCGGTACTCTTGAATGTTATTTTCCTTTGAAATTCTCTTCTTTAGTTCAAATAATTTTGTGCTGAATTTTGCTACACTACCTTCGATACTGCTGCACATCTAGTGCTATGAGGTGCAAACTTATCTGTGTTGATTCCAGCATTTAATGCAAAGGCTTTTGGAGATAATGGTTTGTAAGGCTTCACATAGCTTAACAGAAGTTGCTTATTATCTCCACGCAGGTTCACAGTTCTGCAGATGTATTCTTTTAGAGTAACAACAACACAAAGTTTTGCATTAGCAGTAAATGCTGGTACCTTAATGTCTGGGGATTTATGCCCAGACCTTGATTGATTGATGTGTTCCCCAAGGGTAGCAATCGAAATAGCAATATTGGAAATATTTGACTTCTTTATGAAATTGTTATTGACAACTGATTTCAATTGAAATTCACTGCTAACAGTGCACTCAGTTTGAATATTAAAAGTTAGAGACTGATGTCAGTGCTTTATCGGCAAATAGAGTCACTTGCTGACTGTTCGATGAACTCAAACTTTCTTCATACTGCATTCGGCCTTCGGCCTCATGCAGTATTCATTACTTTTCTTTCATCGTACAGTCAATGCGCAGAATGCGTGCCTATATTTGCCGATAAAACACTCACATCACTCTCTAACCCTTACATAATGCACGCTTGAGATATTTAAAAACTGCGGATGCATGAGCAGATCGCGAGTGCATTTAGCAGCTTTTCAAGGCAGTCAAAGTGCCTTATTTTCCTATAGGAATATCAAACTTAATCTACGAAGAAATAAATTCTCAAGCCCGCATTATAAGAAAATGAAGCATGCCGAGCAGCCAATACAAGCGCATGTTCTTATGTTACTCCTGTAATTTATATTATAAAGTGATCAATACTTTCTCATATCATTTAGATACACTCGTTTGCAGAAAGGTTGTGGTACACAAATATACAGATATCCAGAAACCTAATCTATTCAGACATATCATCGCCCAGAATCAGTGGACATATTCATCCCTGAATCTCATTAGAGGCCCGAAAATCATTGAACCATTGCTGGTTAATGAGGCAGCGGGAGATTCGAATACAGAGAAAACGGCGAAAACCGCTGCACCAGCATACCTAATCTATTCAGACATATATAATGAGATGCATAGTGACTGTTCCAGTCGCTGCGTTCGCTGATGAGATTTGGCGAAACATTCCGAAAGCTTACTCAAACGATATGCGGTGGCCTGAGTCTAAAGAAGAAAGTAATGAAACGTCGTGGGTTAACGTTTCGCATACTTCAGTAAATACGAGAGACAAGTGGAATAAAAATGTGGTATTATGACCGAATTAGTTTGGTCCGGTTTATACTGTCTTAATTTGAGTGTCACTCGGTATCACAGTCTCTAAAATATTAGGAAACGACTTATTCTGACTTATTGCATTGTTAAAATTGGAGTCTATCTACACTTCCAGCAACATGAAATTCAAGCAGTTTCTTTACAACGTAAAGACCATTGTCATCTCAATGATCAATAGAATTTGAATCGGGAATTTGAATCACCCACGTCGTCTGCCTGCTGTATTAAATTAACATCTGAAAGTACAAGCATCTCCGTTACAAGTTTGCATGGCAAATGTTTAAAACACCAGGCACTGGTAAATTCTTAGACTTGCTCCAAGTCGAACTCCCTGAGTGATTGGGTAAGCGCTTACTGGGTCGAAACGCGAGCGCGAGCATCGAAGCGAGAGGCGAGTTCGACTTGTTTCACTTGCAGGAAATTGAATCGGGGGATTACGTTTTGGCGCGAAAATACGTTTCAGAGGCGGAGCTTACATTTCGCGCCTTTGACAAACTCTTTCTGAGTACAATCAAATTGTATATACCACATCCACGGTCGACTGACTCGACACATCAACATACAATGCCTGAATAATTGACGCTTTGTGATTGGGCAAATCTTAATACGTCATAAGCCACGCCTCCGGTTGAAAAATCAACCGGTAAATTTGGCGCGCTGCAAGTGGGAAACGTCCTTCGTGTGGGGAGCTAAGAAGGACTAGGTAATTCTGTATGTGGTAGATAAAATATGAGCGGACGATCTTTACAATGGCGAGCAGCTTCGGCAACCATAAAGATCGGACGCGAATACTTAGAAAGACAAAATATTTGAAAGCGATAATTATACAAAACGCTCATACTTTTCAATGTTCAATATTCAAATGAGCGTACTGCGATCAATAGTCAGATCGCAGTACAGTAAACAAAGGATGTCCGCGAGCGAGGAAGGTTACGAAGGTCAGAACCAGAAGCGTACAAGTTAGATAGCCCCAAACGGGAGAGGAAACCTGTTCGGTCATAAAACGGGCTGTTCCAAAGAGTACATAATACAAAAATCGTTGGGGTGTCCGAATATTTGAAGAATGGCAAGCGGAAAGGCAACACAAGTTCGCTGAATCAGAAGAGAATCCTTTGGGTTCGGACATACGCGAAGTTCAAACTTTGGAGACATCCATGATGGATATGACTGCTGAAAGCTTACATTTCTAGCTAATAAAATTTATCCAGGAAATTGCAGTCAAGATTGGAGCTCCTTACATCGAGAAAACATTGTACCAAATAGTGTGCTCTCATAAAGAGACGCTTGGAATTCAATGGACGAGCTCACCGTTAACCCCTTGGATGCCACTCGTAAGTATTTAATTTCGTCTGTTTTCTCTGTATAGACGGAGCTTTAAAGTAACAATGCTCGGATTATTTTATCACGTAATAATCTGTTGTTTCTATTTTCTGTTGCTTTCAGGTTTCAGAGTTTCCGTCAAGTATTGACGCTGAAATGAAAAAGTCTCGACGGACTGGAGGTCAACTTGAACGGTAATTTTATATAACTGTATGTAGAACTAATATTTGCATATTATATCTAGAAACGTTTCTAGTTACCATATCAAATTAGTTATTTTGTTTTACCCCTTAATTTTCCTCTCTTTCAATGCGCTGCCTACTTGCATAATTAACAAAGTGGTCTTTCCCAAGTTTGTATGTATCTACACGTGACCACAATGAACGCTCCTCATTGGTCGATGTGTCATGAATATCTAATGTGGTGTGAAAATATTAGTTGACAAGCTATGCGTATTAAGTAATGGTCCGCGCAAGAGGTAGGCATATGTTATGCATGGAATGTAAAAAGGTGCTAATTGTGGTATTGTTTCAATCTTTCACCTAATTGGCTTAGACATAGAAATATATCTAAACTTGATGAATATAATTTTTTCTCATTTTGTGAACAGATTTGAATTGCTTCTAGTGATAACACTCATAACTTTTAATATGACGAACTTTCAATATGGGGAACATTTTTAAATCTTTTGATTGGACGAAATGTTTTCACACAAAATAAATGTACCTTTAGAATGCATTTTTAGTGGATTTAATTTCAGAAATTTATCATTTAAGGGTTGATGAGTTGTCAGTATGAAAAACAGAAAATACTAAAGTGGGGAAAGCAAATTGCCTCTGAATAGAAATGTGCCTACCTCTTGCGCGGACTGTTACTTAAGTGTGATCCGGAGAGCAGTTCATAGCACACACTGTAGAAATATGCCTCCAGGCGTTGTGTTCTGCAGGCGAGCGTTAAATGTATGACATCACTTCCGCTGAATAAACTTTTGTTTAAAGCCGAACAAAGGGAACAGCCTCCAGTAATGTGGACGTTTAGATTCAATAATCGGAGCTCAAAAAATAAGACTTCCTGGCATTGTATCGAAAAACATTTGAACTGGTAATAATATATCAACTCTACGTTATGAATATGCAAAAACATTGATATGTCAACATTTAATCGTAGTGGCACTTTAAAGAGGGAATAAGAAGCTTTTGAAGTTATTTTGTCAAACAAACAAATGTCAAACTCAAGGATAAACTGAGTCAACTTTGCAGTGACAAAATACACGACAAATACTACAGTATTCGCTCAAAATATCCTTTAGAAATTTGTAAATAACACTTAACAGATTAGTTAACCTACCCATAAACGTTCTATTGTCATGAAATGGTTCAAAAATCCTTTTTTGTTTCCTTTTTGGAGCAGAAGTGCACACGAGCTGAAACGAACTGAAAATTATCTGCAAGAAGCCTGTTGCTAAGCAACCAACTTCCAATCAGATGCCAGTAATAAGGCTTTTGGTTAAGAAAGAATGCCCTGCTTGTAAGCCAATCAGAATTCAGGAATCATGCCCCCTAAGTTATAATAGCAATAAGCAGGAACAAACATCTAATTACACACTTCATGGTATAGATGGTTTGCACTCAATCCCCAGAGATTCAAATGACAAAGGGCATGGCGGCCATGTTGGTGTACAGAACAAAAGAAGCTAACGAAGAATCTATTGTTAACTGTACACCAACATGGCGGCTATGACGTAACGTGCAAAGGGTCCATTGCGCTATTTAAAGTGGCTCGCCTGGATTTTCCATACGCACCATACCCACTTTGAACGGCTGCTGATACTCCACTGGCAGAGCTCGGTTGGGCTAGCCACTTCACCCATTTACTATAAATAAAATAAACTTTCCAAAGATGTAGGTTTGTTTGAAATCGGCAAGCAACACAGCAAGCAACACACTATGTATTTTACATAGCATCAATTTTCTCGAAATCTAGACCTAAACTTTTATAATGACCTAGTGTCCCTTGTAGTCTAAATGTAGGCCTTCAAGACTGCAAAGTTAAAAAAATTGTATGAGAGCGTTTTCGAATAAAATTGGGTTGAATATTTTCGTTAAAAAAATATTTAATTCGCCTTACTTCCTGTTTAGTCGTCGAGAACTGTATTTCCGGATCGATTCAAGCGATGGCTTTAGCATATTTCATACCTGTGGCATAGGACTACTTCCCAATTTGCTTTATTCGATTTCGGTTTATGGAATCATACATTGTAAGTAATGTCATAAATATGCTCATTTTACTCAAAATAGTAACGTATTTGCTAAGGAAGCTGTAATTCGAAAACTAGTCCATAAATATATTTTTTAATCTTTTCACCTGAAATCCAACATGTACAGTCGTGAAAAAAATGCGAACAGATTGCGAACAGATTGCGAACACTGCACGCGATCTGCTCTTGAAAATTTCGCGAACAAATGTACATATGTTTCTGGGCGGTACTGTACTACCCTGTCCCTGTACATTTCAAGAGCATTGAATCATGTTAAGGGCGCGGAATAAAAACAAAAACATAGGGAACTTTTACATTCATCCACGCAAGCTTCATTGCTAGTGTCTTTCAGAAATTTCTCTTTTGTCTAGATGCTACATACTTGTGTGCGTTTGAACTAACAAGTTTACCATCCACGCTTGCTACGCTTTGCTACTGGCGGAACGCTCGTGCAAAGTCTATTCTTAGTACGATGACATGCAAATGATTAAACCATAAAGCTAAGCAGTGCGGGATGATAATGTTGAATAAGTGTATTTTTAGTAACCAGATCGGGAAAAAGTGCCCGTAAAGAATACCCGAAAACACATGTTCTAAATATTAATTAAAAACGAGATTGTGTATTAGTGATATTATAAAACATTTTGTAAATAAATATTATAAGTTATATTATAACAACGTTACAACTGGCAGCGTGACTGTGATAATTGCATGGAATGGACAACACATTTTTACATAGCACAATGGTTTCCGAGACAATAACTTTATTGAAACATGATGATTATCAAAAGAATACAGCTCGTGAGTAGTGTCTAATTAAGAAATATAATGTAATGTTGAAACATATAATTTGTAAAAGGTGCATGTAATTGTAAACAAATATATGTATTAAAGCATATATATTCCAAAACAGTAGCATATTATACGTTGTATTGTTATAAAGTTTTCAGTTCCAATTACAAAACCCTCTCAATTGAGTTGTTTACATTAAACTATTCGCTTTAAACCGCCAATATTTTAGCATTAGTGACGTTTCAGGTGTTAATTATTTTGAACCTTGAAAACGTAAACTACGTGAACAAAGCCTTGAACAAATTGTTTCACGTGACGTCATCGCAGCCATCATGGTTGACGCTAACAAAATATATTCCTCGTTAGCTTCGTTTGTTATGTCCTCCAACATGGCCGACATGACCTCTGGGATTGATTGCAACCAGCAATTCAGAACTATAACGTGAAAATCACGAAATTGGAAAGGCTTTTGGCAATTTTTAATTTCGTTTTATTGGCACTTTAAAGATAATGCTAGCTTGTATTCTAAGCTTCTAGTAAACAACAAAATAATAATGGTCACAATGGATTTTGTATCAAGCATTTTCATTTCGAAGCCGATTATATGAAACTTTTGGATGTGCTTCTTCTCAGAAATTATCGAGTAAACTACTTCAAAAACAAATACAGAACATACTTCGTTCATTTTCAAATTATAATGTATTCAAATAAGAATAAGATATATATCAAGACCTTTGTCAATTAATCTCATGACATGAGGTAGTAGAGTAGAAGTGATGCTGTATCTTATCCAGACGAAGTCATGGCATCCAAAAGGTTGTTCCAGGCAAACAGCATTCCCTGACCGAAATGGATTGTGGATAATCAAGTAATATTTTTTATAACTCGAAAATAATTGTGTGCATAAGGCCCAGAAACATTTTGGGATCTTTGCTTGTTTGCTATTGATCGGAGAAACATTTTTAGAGGTTGCTCGAGTACGTTTGGATAATAAATTCTTACATTTACTGTTTTCCTATCTAGGTACAACCTTTTAGACCTCAATGATATTTAACAGCTCAACATTTGGGGCAGACTTCGCCGTTTGCAACCTGAAATGTTATTGGTTACCCAAACAATAGCCTACCCCTAAAACAATACAAACCCTAACCCTAAAACAATAGGATTATTTATCAAGTCCAATAGGAACAGTGAAGTCTAACCGCAACATTCGGCAAAAAGATAAAATTCGTGGTTCACACAAACAAACACTGACTCATGTCCAAAAAAGATATATATTCCAAAAATGTAAAACAATGTTGAAACCATTACAAAAATATATACTGTGACATTAGAGTGGGTGCACTGAACCCGGAACAAACGACAACAACAAGCAATTATTACTTGTTAAATGCAGCAAATGAGAAAATCGAAATTAAAAAAACGTATTAGGCTATGTATATTTCACAGGTCTAGTACAACTATTTATACAATACCTACGTAATGTTAAATGATGTCATAGTAATGTGTTTAACGAATTTATGCATTTAACGCGAATTTATGACGAAATTTTGAAATTTTCAACAAACTGATATTGGTCTTACAAGCAAGGGGTTTCATAAGAAATGATACATGAAAATGTTTGCGTATATAAGCTAGTTGAGATTCTTTCCCCGTCCATTGCGATATTTCATAAAATGTTTTCTGCAAACTAATCTCAAGTTTCTGCATAAAAAAATGGTTTCATGAATATCGAGACATGCATAAGGTTGCGTTTATAAACGAGTAGCGATTGGTTCCGGTGTTCTGTGAGTTCGCAAGGCATAGGTTCCTAACATCAAGGTTAGATCTTCGAACCTTGGTCGTCTTCTAGGATTGGCATCCCAGCAGTTCGTCATGACGCCATACCTATTGCATGAAAAAAGAAAGTTGGAAACAAATATTACGAGCAGCAATAAATCTACAGAAAAACAAGTAACAATTTTACTGGCACTATATTTCTCGACTGGGAGAGTTATTTAAATTCGTACACATGTGACGGTATTTGTTTAACTTTTACGCTCCCATAGTTATACATTGAAACTGAATATACCAATACAGTTGCTTAGAATGCTAGAGATAATACAGTGTATATAAAGAAACGAGAGCTAGTATTTTTCCCAAACACCGAGAAAGATGAAAGCACGAGGCCGCTTCGACCGAGTGCTTTTATTCGGATTCCCTGGTGAAACACGAAGCTAGAGTTTTTTATGACTTCTCAATCGAAAACAATACCTGCATTCATAAATCTATGATAGACTACAAGGGTTGTGATTGTTATTTTGTCACAGCAATTTCAACAAACTGCCTGATAGCGTAGTGGGCGGATCCATCTAACTAAATAACGGATCCATCTAACTAAATAACGGATCCATCTAACTAAATAACGGATCCATCTAACTTTCGCCCCATTTCTACGCTCTCCTCCTTTACACAAATCTTTGAAAAGCTAGTCTACTCACAAATTATAAATTACTTGGAAAAGCATGAAATACTAAGCAAATTCCAATTTGGTTTTCGGAAGGGTAGATCAACGGAACAGGCTATAGTGGAAATAACTGATAATCTTAAAAAAGCAATTGATAATAATCTTTTTACGTGTGGGGTATTTCTAGACTTCTCAAAGGCATTTGATACGGTAAACCACAAAATCTTGCTGAAGAAATTAGAGGCGTACGGTATAAGAGGAACCCCTTTACAATGGTTTATTAGCTACCTCTCAAATAGGCAACAATATGTATATTTAAATAATATGGAATCACCAAAACAAACAATGGTATGTGGCATCCCACAGGGAAGCTCTTTAGGTCCGCTTTTATTCCTAATCTATATTAACGACATTTCAAACTGCTCGGATAAATTATCCTTTCGAATATTTGCTGACGACACCAACGTATTTGCATCGTCTCCCTCCATCAGCGATCTTGAAACACTTGTTAATGAAGAGCTTGCCAACATAAAAAAATGGTGCGATATAAATAAATTATCTATAAACATTAAGAAAACGAATTTTATGATAATTAAATCTCCCAGGAAAAAAGGAATTGAAAACATAAATATCAAATTAACAAATAAAGATGGAACATATAAGTCTCTAGAAAAAAGGGACCATATTAAATATCTGGGAGTGTTAATTGACGACAAGCTCACATGGAAATACCATATAGCTTATACTTGCTCCAGAATTGCCCGAAATATTGGCATCTTTTATAAATTAAGGCATTACATGTCTCTAGCCCAACTAAAACAACTATACTATAGCCTTATCTACCCCTACATTTCATATGCTATCCTCGCATGGGGAAGTGCCTATAAAACAAAAATTAAAAAAGTTCAAACGAAACAAAATATAGTGATAAGAGTTATGTTTTTTGCTGTTACCCATGGGCCTAACACAGAAAGTGCTCTACCCCTTATGAATCTGTTAAATATTCTCTCCGTTAATGCTATTTACAATTTACAAGCCCTCAAATTTGCTCATAAGTGGCATAGAAATGAGTTGCCTAATATATTTCAAAACTATTTTCAGTATGCTAGTGAAGTCCATTCTTATAGTACGCGATATGCCACCAACAAAAATTTCTATAAATCACGCACAAGAACCAACATTGGAAAACAATCTGTATCATCAGCAACAGTTGATCTCTGGCAAGAACTTCCCAGTCATTTAAAAAATCTCACCAATTTCACATTTCCTAAAAAAGTAAAACAATTTCTAATTCAAAAGCAATTTAAATCAAACCTTTAACTGCCAATGTTTGTTATTGTATGTGTCTGTATTTTCTTGTTCGTATTTTGTTTTATTTGTGTCACTACATTAATAATGTATCTTTACATGGCTAGGAGCTAACTAGAAAACCTTTGTTTATTTAGCCCCTAGACACCTTTAATATGTATATTGTACCTTTGTCATTGACTTTTTCATATTTTGCTACTTTTTTTCTTTCAAACAAGGAACTGTAAATATAATAATAGGTGTGAAATAAAAGGATTTGTTGGGCAAGACAGAGGATTAGTAGTCAAGAGCAGCCATGAGGATGATGGTTCGAGTCACACTCTGGACACCGATTTTTATTTCCGTCTTCTCCTTCACTTCTCCATGTAAAGTCATACTTATGCTGTAATCCTTGTAGCTTAATTACATGTAGGTCCAACACACGCATGAATGATACCCAATGAGAACACAGATGAACATCATTAGTGATTTGGATATCCAAATCACTAGTGATGTTCATTTAGTGTTTCATTGGGTATCCAGATTCATGCATGTGACCAAATGCAGCCCTCTGATTGACTAAAAAGCTCATGAATTATTCATGAGTTTGAGAACTAAATATCAAGTTGACAGATAACTTACATCTCTTTTGAGCACTTGTCTGGTTGTGCCATCCTGAAGCCAGATTTTAATGACTTCACCAGCTCCTTCGAGGACAGTCCAGCGTACGGCATTTTACCTTTGAAAAGAGGAATACATGTTTGTTTGTTTTGAAAGTATTGGTTGCGATGATTTCATACATGTAGACTGCTTGGAAAATAAAACGAAAAAGTATTTCAAGATAATAACACCATTAAACTGGTATACATAGATAAATGTGTGGCCTCCTTAAAATTCGAAACAAATGTGAAACGTGATTTAGATTAATATTAATTAAACTAATGTCACTATTAAACTAATCATTGTTTGTTCATGACTGTAATTAGTAAAGAAGTGAATGCACATATGAGCAATCACTTCGAGATCTTAACTGAAACAACATAAAAACTCAAATTATTTTAAATACTGTGCTTGGAGGATTTTATTTGCCTATTAATTCTAGACTTTCATCGTGCATTTCTCTCTCCGGCCCATCCGAAAGGGAAATAACTCATAATCTTAAAACTTTCCTGGACTTTCCTGGACTTCTCTAAAGCTTTTGATACTGTCAATCACAACATATTATTACTGAATAACATTAAATAAGTACGGGATACGTGAAAAACCACTTGACTGGTTTAGGAGCTAACTTCTGAATAGAACTCAATATGTAAAAATTGGAAATACCGAATCATCCTCCCTAAATATTGTATGTGGAATTCCCCAAGGATGAACGCTTGGCTCTTATACATAAATGATATCCCTAATTCATCATCAAAACTATCTTTTCGTATATTTGCGGATGATGCTAATATATTGTATACTTGTAAAGATCCAAAATAACTTTAAACAGTAATGAATACTGAATTGAATCAGGTTTTCAATTATTGTAGTATCAACAAACTCTCTGTTAACATGAAAAAGACCAAATATATGTTAATTACTTCACCCCAAAAGAAACTTATCCAAATTAATATTACAAGTATTGATCGGAAAACAAATATTAAATATTTGGGTATATATTTGGATGAGCATCTTAACTGGAAAATTCAAATTTCCCATGTTAACAACAAAATAGCAAAACACTTAGATATTGCCGTAATTTGTAGAAAATTCCTGAGTTTGCAAATGCTAAGTCAGCTCTATTATGTACTCATTTATCCTTATGCTTTAAAGTGTCTATGAAACGAAAATTGTTTTCACTTAATTTTATGAAACAAGGTTTAAGTTATCGGCTTCTGTTGTTAGAACTGAATATCCTACCCTCCAAAACTGCAAAAGGTCAGTCGAACATGGCAAAATTCATGCGGCAAATTTCGCTCGGTCAGAAGCGTGTAAATTAGGGCTGTCACGTAAATATCTTTGCACGCGCTTTTGTTTTCAAACTCTAAACAAAAGCGACTGCAAAGGTATTTACGTAACAATTGTGTTCCAGGCCCCTTAGAATCTGTCGCACAAAAGGTGGCTATTTTGGGTCAGGAAATGTTTTTTCCATTTGAAATTTTCTTTTACATCAATTTTTGTGTATAGTTATGTAATTTTAAATAATGTTCCCTTAAAACTGTAAAAAAAAAAAATTCGTTTCATAGACACTTTGGATCTATGAGCTGGGGGAATACATACCCTACAAATCTAACAAAGATATGTACTAAACAAAATAAATGTATCCGAAGCATCTTTTTTGCCAATAACAGAGAATCCTCTAGTCCCTATTACAAACTTCTTAATATCCTAAAGTTTGAAAATGTTGTGAAGTTGAAAATTTGTACCTTAACACACAAACTATATAATAATCCATCTAATATCCCCTCTGTATTTCATGATTTTGTAATGCCTGTAACAAATGCACACAGCCATAATACTAGATATGCAGCTAACAATAACTTTTATCGCTCCAAAATTAGAACAAGCATAGAAAAATTTACATTTAAATACTCTGCCTCTAAAATATGGGAAACAATACCTACAAGTCTAAAGCAACTAACAAAAACAAATTATTATTTTTTAAACTTTAGTCTTTTCTTTCTCTTTCTTTTCTTTCTTTTATCTTTCCTTCTCCCTTATCTGTATTCCTTCCTCCTTATACTATATTCTAATTCACTCAAGTTTAATTTTATTGCTCTGTTAAATTATATTGATTGTATTGTAGTTTGAAACTCAGTTAGCTACCTATTTACATATAAGCAGTGGCCAACTCGAAAGCCTTTAGCTACTTTGTCCACTGCATACTGATAACATATTCCTTATTTATTTATTTTTTTATTATCTATTCTCTCAATATGTGTATACATAATATCTGAATTTCTCTACTTAAATAGTGTAAAATAAACCTGAAACTTGAAACGATGATTTTCCGGTTTGTCTGTTATAGGCAATATGCAAGCCATTCCGACTCCCACTCTAACCCTTTCGGATGGGCCGGAGACAGAAATGCCCAGCAAATCCCATCGTCCCAATTTCAAAACCTAAATTAATCTATTTCGAAATCAATTCGGTATACTCAGACAGTGTCTTACAATTTTCTGATGATGCCATAACGTTTTTATGTTTTTTCTAGACATTCCGGTTTTTCAAGTCAGCTCTAATTCATGTTTCTTCTTTTGACAGTCCTACGACTACATTTTTCTTCTTGGTGTTCTGAGTCTAATTCAAATTTTTTTTCGGTATTTCAAGTTGACTTTTACCCCACATATTTTTCGGGGCGACGGTGTTCGCTCGGTAAATAAATATCCAGTCCAAATCATCGAATGTTTCTTCCCTGTCTCCTATAATGTCACAAATCATATTTATGTTTTTTTCTAGTCAATGGGCCTTTTGCAGCAAGGCATTCACGTATTGTACAGGAATGTACTGGATGGCAACACATATTTAACTTCATTTATTTAGAAGCCTTGTACGAGATCGGTATTGTTATTAGCAAAACCTGTTTGTAAATGCTATTTTTCACTTCCAATCGATTGTCGATCTTTCTAAAACAGCGTTTTTAAAAATGGCTTGCTATCCAGCATCCATGGCAACGTATTTCCCATGGGATCACGAGCTCATTCATTCGTTAACGAAGTATTATATGAGCACGTGACTGTTAGCTGCAAAAGGCCTTTTGCAGTAACCGTGTATAACTTTATATTTAACCCGACGTCTTACATACATTTTTCGATTTTTACTCTGCCAGTTCTGGTTTTATGACAGTTCTGTTTCTATTTACATGTACGGCTTTTCACGACAAACCTGTTATTGTTTTAACAGTTTCAACTCGGTTTCCTAAGTCATATCCAATTCAATTTACGGTATTCTGTCTGTAAGTCATATCCAGTTCTGGTTATGTATACGGCTTGAACAAATTCAGTGCACGGTCTTGTTATTCTTTTCAACTTTTCTGCTTGCCCTCTATAAAGTCACATCCAGTTCAATTTACGGTATTCCAAGTCGATCCATTTCCAGTTCGATTTTAAAAGTAGGAAACAAGTTTGCTTGGGTATAAACGCACAAATTTCAACCTCACCAGCTCAGATTTACATTCGCGTTCAAGGGTCTTGAAATCACTTTCAGTTTTTGTCACCATTCTTGTCCAATACTCTGACAAATTTATGCATAGCATTGTTTTGTATTTTATTGTGTTGCATCGTTCTACTATTGTATTGTATTGTTAAACTATTGTTATGTCGATATAATACAATACAATGCTATGCATAAATTTGTCAGAGTATTGGACAACGCTCTTTGTCACTCTTCAGTTGAAGTCTAAGCCGGATTTGACTGGCTTATTCAAGACTTTCCAGTTGCATAGTACTGGGCAGTACAATGCAGTATATTTGAGTATCTGAAGTGTATTCCAGGAGAGGAGTCGACGGTAAACAGTCGACAATGACAGTCTTAAGTGAGTCTGACCTCCTCAGCGTGTGAACTGGTAAGAAGAGCGTTTCAACAATATCAACAACGCAACACTGCAATCAGATGGCAATGAGATGCAGACATACACGCATTTTCGTTCAGTTTCCATGGACTATTGTAGCAGAAACATAACCAAACCTCGCTCCTCGCTTCACATTCGCAGAGCTTGAAAATGGTCGCCGCGAGACAGTCACATGACATGGCGGCCACGTGTATGTGTTCACGTGCACAGTGCAATCTGATTGATTCACGGCGCCAATTGGCGATACGAAAAGTAAATAAAAAAGTAACACTTGCAAAACTTGACTCGGGCGGCCAAAGGCCTGGCCCGAGTAATGACACATGTACGTTTGCTAAGGTTAAATGAAACCTGAAACTTTGTGCCATTTTCAACTCGTGGATGGTGCGCAGCAGCTCATGAGTTATTGGTATAGAGAAATCGTGTCGCTCGCTCACTCACTGAATTGCTCACTAGGTGTTAGCAAATCGATTTTATTGATTTTCTCATCTGATGCTTCATTATTCGATCGACGTTTTCCACGTTCACGTGCCTAAAATATTCGCACCCAGATCTCCAGCGCCGGTTCTTTGTTACTACCTCTACTACCTCTACTACCGTCCGTATCTATGTTAGCTATCCACGCATCCGTCTAACCCATGTGGGACATGTGTGTCTTTGGAGAGTTCGCATCACCAACGTCGCAACTCCCTTTATTCCATGTCGCCAGTATTTCTCACTAAATAACTCATGTGTTCAAAACATTATTAAAGATTTACAGAAGTGGGACAGCAGTCGACCATGTTAGCCTACGGCAAATATGTAAAATCCTCTTTTTTTGTCGTAATGGCATGCTACATTATATCCACCTTAAATCATAAATGCAGCAAATGTTCATAAATTAAAGGCGCTATGTCACGGTACTGCGCATGTGTGACAAACTGATAATTTGTGAATTCCGGTCTAGCCCGGAACGAAATTCTCAGAGCGGTGAGATATCCATTTTGAAATCGACTTCCATCTGTGTTCTCTTTGAACTCATCCTAGCCTTTGGTCATTTATGGAAATGCAAGATGTCCTTAAATACGTTTTAGTTATTTGTTTATTCGGAAGTCGTTGTTGCGGACTGCAACACGACTAAGACAAAAAGGTAAGTGCTGCTTCACGGCAGGGAAGACCGCCACTGAGTACTCCGAATACAGCGGCCGAAATCCTTGTAAATCTCGCCGTATACTGTGCAAAACTACAAACTACAATCGTTTTCGGCAATTTATTTTGATTGATTCTCATTGGATGTTGCACAATACGGCTGTCAATTCAATTTCTGGACACTGTAACATGCGAAGTACCGTGACACAGCGCCTTTAGTGTAGCTGAACAATTTCTGAATATAGGAATTTTCTGATTTTGATGACGTTATTCTGATGCACTTGATGACGTCATCAGACTATAAGACTATCCTAGGAGTCATCTTGAAAGTAATTATTGCCCACTCTTTCAACATTTTCCCTAGCAACGGCCAGCAAATTATAAAATTAAATAGATCAGTGAGCCATTAACGCACATAGAGTCGAGAAAGTCACGTTTTAATGTTGCAACGTGTAGCTGTTGATTTGTCATAAATTCCTACTTTCCTGACGGTTAATATTTTGTGGAATGTACGGATACTTGCTCTGAATGGCTTGTTAATTTTTTTTTTTGAAAAAGCATCCTTTTTGTATTCCTTTTCGGTTCTTATAAACAATTATATGTCCGTAAGCAAAATATGTATAGAAATTCTAGGATACAAAATATACGTAAAATATAGGTATTGCTCACCTTGCAGCAGAGCCTTCTTAAACTCCACGAATCGAGAAGAAAAGAAGGCTCTGTAGTATTCGTGTTGATTTCGTATTGAGCATGCGCCAACGGTTTACCTGTTAAACCGGTTTATCAGCGCGCGGCTAGGTTTTTGTTCTACGCTGATGACCAAACCTGAGCCCACTGCAACAATGGCGGCTAAGTGGGATCAGGTTTGGTCATCAGCGTAAAACAAAATTAGCCGCACGATGTTAAACCGGTTTAACAGGAATCTTGGGCGAACCGTTGGCAGAACCTTCTTTTCTTCACGTTTCATGGAGTTGAAGAGGGCTCTGCTCGCAGGGTAGATATTGCTATTTATATTATTTCATGTCATATTTACCTCCGGTCTCGATCTCCCACAGTAGTACGCCAAACGACCAACTAGAGAAAAATACCATAAGGCAATGTGTGAATACAAATACAAATAAACAGTTAACATTGTGTCTCCCAGCTACGCATGTGGAAGATACTGTGCAACCTGCACGTGGAACCTTAAGAATATTAAAAACAAAATAAGAGCAATTTGTAAATAAATATTACATGTCGTTTTCAGTAGTGAAGTTGAGCGTCTCTAACGCTTCAATGGCCATCCACTTGACAGGAAGTGCTCTCTGAAGAAGCAAAAAATTAAGACGTTACTTCAAACGCATCTTTAGCAAACATTATTTAGAAAATGGTTACTAAATACGAAAACTTAATTGAGCCTCTGCTACTTTCCAGTCACTGGTACAATGAAATAATAAAAACTCAAATAATCGAGGGTTAACCTCAGTGAATATAGCAGCCGATAATTATCTTTCTCTCTGACAAAGGCATAACGCTCGATACGTCAGATGCTACTCTCTTTCCACGGTGGTTAACATATCTGAATCGAATTTTAGTTGATTAAATCAGTGTTTATATTCGATCTACACTAGGTTTTACAGGAACTAATCATCCATTGCTTTTCAATCATCTTGGTTACAGCGCAAACTCATTTTAAATGGGGTAGGTGCACTTTTTTTCATAAGGAAGAAAGAGGAGTATAATACAGATAATATATCATATGGCCCGCGTCAGGCAAAAAGGGCCCGGACGACATTCAAATTAAATGATCCTACATAGGTGTTCCTAATAACAGGTTGAAGATTGTATTGTATTCTTGACGAGAAGCGCTACATTTCATTCCTAACAATAAATGTCAGTTTCAAGAAATTGACAACAAAAATCAGAGATGAAATTTACGTGATTTTGATGCAAGGGCCCGATTACAAATTTGACCACGAAAATTAGGAATCCTGTCAGAGGGGATGATTTTGATGTATGACATTCATTTATACCTGCTGGCATTAAAGAGTAAAAAATAAATAAGATGAACAAGATGATCACTTTTTGGCCAAAAAAGTTATTTTCTGCAGTCATTCTACTCCCCGTACCCTGGGTTCCAGAGGCTCGAAAGAGAGTTAAGAGGGGCCTGGGGAAGAAAGTAATTTGAACGAGCCTCCGGCCTCGCGAGGCACGAATCTGACTTTCAATAGTACAGAATCTGTACTCTTAATTTGATTGGTCAATGACGCTAACAGGGTCGCGATTGGTTGGATTTAGCAAACGAGTTCTCTAGTTTGAAAACCGCTTTTCTCTACTAATAAGAGACAGACAAAATCAAAATGGTGAGCGAAGTCAAAGAAGCAAACTTTATGCGAGAGGGCAGGAATGCAATTTATTCTGCTTTAAAAGCATTTCCCAACGTCAAGGAATTAGCAGTGCAAGAAGAAGCTATCATAAGCTTCATAAAGCGAGGAGATATTCTGGCTGTGCTTCCAACGCGCCAGTCTTGAACAAACTTCTTTGTCGGTTGGCAGAGCACAATGCCAGATCTTTAAACCTCTGAAGATCACCGTGCACCCATTGACCTCTCCAGCTTCTCCAGCTCTCTCTTACACTTTGAACAGATGCTTTTCGAGAGCACATCTTCCTGGACTACGGAAATATTCAAAACACCGGAAAGTCTCTCGCCAAGCTTTTCCTTAACTGACTTCGAGCCTTCGAATATGTTGTGTCTTTCCCTACCAGAAATTGGAATGTTGATTGAGCAGGTTTGACAAATGTTCTTTAACGAAACGTTGGGAGAACAAATTAGCCTTTTCACCGGAGTTAGAGCATTTAACATATTCTCTCTGGGATCCATCTGTTTTGATATTTCACCTTCTCGCTTCAGTGCTCCACGTGAAAGTTCGTAATCAAAACAAGGAAACCGGTTTTAGGAGATATTTTAATCCCTCATTAGCATACTCAACATGAAAGTGAGATTAGCAGCTCGCGAGCCCAGGGGTTCGTCGCTTCGCTCCTCAAGTTCTCGTCGCTTCGCTTCGCCCCGCTCCTCGAACTCGAACCCCTGGCAACCAGGCTATAATCCCCGTAGCTCATAATGTGATTTTAGCAATAGTACAAGTTACACCTTAAAACAATCGTCTGATGATAAGGAATCATTTGCGGCTGCTAAAATTGTGATCACACCCTGGAGTAAAAATATTGTAAATTTCGTCTTCGATTTCACTTGTCAATTTCATGAAATCAACACTACTTGTTAGTAGCACAATGTGGCGCTCGCGATGCATATTGTGACTGCACCACAAGTTTAAAAAAACATGGTAAAATTTCAAAATACATTTACATATTATGTCGTCCGGGCCCTTTTTGTCTGACGCGGCCCATATCATATACTCAACAAAACGTAACGATTCTGATTGGCTATTGTATCCCATATTGCTTTCATTCGTAAACAAAAGAGCTCCTGAAATCGAAGTAGGTAAAGTTGTTCACAGTCATATTTGGGTAAAGCCCTTTTTCCAAAGTGTTTCCGAAAATCTCTGAATGCTAAAATCAGACTTATCTTCCCTGTGCTGGAAGGGTTGCCAATCGGCTTAGTCGATTCATGACCGTAAAATATGTAGATGTTTAATTAGTGTTAATCAAGCTGTAATTTAGAGGAAAAGGTGTGAATAAGACAGAAAAATAATATTTTCCCAAACAACTAGGACACGATGTTCATCTTTCAAAAAGTATAAATTGAATGCGTCAACACTCTAATCTGTCAATCATGTTTCTTGATCTTTGCGAGAAATAATCGCTAGCAACGAGTATTGCATGAAGACACCTTCTTGAATTCCATTCATAAGTCATTTCTCAAAATGTTGGACCACACCCATTCCCAGTACATAAATACAGATGAAACCTAACACGTTAAGATTACGATAGACCTTTATCCGTCATCATATCAATATCATGCTACTAATTCACATTGATTATATTACATAAATAACATCACAAAGGATACATTTGAGTATTCTTTTAATACTAATAATTACCCCAGCAGTATTTGTTTCGTATATATCGGCCTCATACACATCTCGAGCAAGACCGAAGTCAGAGACTTTAGCGACAAAATCTTTTCCGAGAAGGACGTTCCTTGCTGCGAGATCGCGATGGATATACTGCAAAGGAATAGCTCACCTATTAGTACTTGCCTTTGATACAGCGACTCCATCTATGATGAAACCCTAAACTCACTAGTAAAATATTTCTTGATTTCAGTGTTGAGTGAGTTTCTATTTCAATATGCTAATTATGGATGTCATAGGAGGTTTCATTAATTATTCTAGAATATGCTGGCAGAGATAAATGACATTTTATACACTTCCATATTATATTTAGGACTTATATATCAGTAATGTTACCAAATATTTTGTATAAATCAGAAATAGTTTCATGCACAAGGAGAAAGAAATGACAGCAAATCGGCCTAGCATGACATCACCTAATTACCATATTCCAAATAGTGCTTTTCGCGCTCTGATTGGCTACTCAAACTCGGAATATCCTGCACCATTCATTGTTTTCGATCTCGCACTCGAATAATTTACTTGTTGATATATTTTTGAGGCTGGCGGTGGTATTTATCTCGCCGTTTCGCGACTGTTAAAGAGGCTATACCATGGTACTACCCATGTATGTAGTCAGTGATTTGGTGGCTGTTAATCGATTACACACAGTTAAAGCAGTTAAAACGCCCCTCCTTTAATGCTTCATTGAAAGTACTTTCAATATTTTACTTGAACACTTATATTTACACAGTTTATTCGAAATTTCGTCCTAGTCCACCTCTTGAGTATGTTCAAATAGGCAATGAGCGTGTTCCTATTTCGACTACTGCTACTAGTCTAGGTGTTATACTTGACGAACACATGTCTCTTAATGAGCATGTTAAACAAGTATGCAGATCATCGTTCTTCCACCTGAAGAATCTCTGGAGGATTCGGAAATACTTAACTGATGAAACTGCTAAAATTGTAGTGCATCCTTTGTAACATCGAAATTAGATTACTGTAATTCTCTTTTGTTTGGCTTACCAAAATATAAACTGATAAAGTTGCAGCATATTCAAAATACTGCAGCACGAATTCCACGCCTGGCACGAATAGCCGTAAAAACGGCGGGGTTGAGTGTAACATAAAACGTAAAAGTAACGCCATTTCCTTACTTCTACTCTAAATTTGACGAAATGTTGGCAGGTTGGTAAAAAAGTAAGACTACATTTTTGGGGACAATTGTTTCTGTATTGTGACGTTGTTGTGACGTCATAATGGTGCCTTCTTTTTTGGTGAAAATTAACCTTTAAAACACGTTACAAAAATATTACGTCATCAGAAAGCTTTTATGAAATATATTCATTTGGCGAAAATTTGAACTTTCTACGATAAATATATTAAAAGTTATGGATGATTTACTGTTTTGATGACCTCATTATTAGTGACGTCATACTTCAAGCTTAAATAAGATTGCCGACTATAAAAATATTATTAAAGAGAATACTATGACTTGTGAGTGTTAGCCAAATGCATTTCATTGATAAAATTACAAAAAAATTGAACTGGCTATTTTCTGAGGGTACACAAATATATTTATGACGTCATAATGACGTTTACAAAAAATTGGGCTTCAATTCTAAGCTGTTATACTCAAAAAATCAAAATTCTAAAAAGAACACGTTGTTATTACTAAAGGGCTCTATTATTGTGCCATTTTCATAAATGGTTTTATGCTATTTATTTTCCGCCAATTTTTGGCGGGAAAATTACCAAAACTTTTGTTTACTTCAACCGATCGAGAACGGGTTTTCGATAATTTCATTCTCATGAACAAGAGATTTTAAAAAGATATAATAAAAGTTTTTAGAGGTAATAACAATTTATAAGAAACCTATTAGAAAAGGATATATGACGTCATTGTGACGTCATAATGATGGCTATATTAGCTTAACTTATCAGACTATGTTTTGTTTACACTTCTTTATACACCTACCAAAATTCATTCTTCTATGTCGAAAACTTTTAAATATATATAAAACCGCCGTTTTTACGATCATTTGTGCCCGGCGTGTTGTGACTCATACTAGCAGATTTCACCATATCACCCAGTGTTAAAAGAACTCCACTGGCTTTCTGTACATTACCGAATAATATTTAAGATACTGTTACTAGTATATAAAGCATTCAATGGTTGTAGTCTAAGGTCCGAGTCAATTGAAATTTTAAGCCAACCTAGGATAAATTTAAAGACTTTTTCTGTGCTCCTAGACTGCGGAATGACATTCCTTTTAATATTCGTAATCTTAAGACCTATCTTTTTTCTATGTTTATAACTAGCAATTCTGTTTTTTTTGCGATTTTTAATAGATTTCTAATTAGTCATTCTTAATTATTTAGTTATTTCACATTTTATGATTGTGAAGCACCACGGACAATTAGTGGATGTGTGCGCTATAGAAATCCAATTATTATTTTATTTTATTTTACCATTCCACATGTGCGCGAAGTTCGTCAGTTCATACGAGAATCGCGGATAATGACTGTGTCTGGCCCGGACATCTAATGTAATGGTCTCTCACCATGACACAGTCCCTTTAATTACAACTCGTAGACGTAACACTCAAATCAAGAAATGTTTTACTATTCACATATTCACTTAAAGTAGAATCGATATTAATGATAACCAAATGGGCTTATAGGCACTTTTAAGATGCTGTGCAACCCCATTCCAAGGCGATAAGCGTGCCTTGAGACATGTTGACGTATCAAAAATGGCCTATTGTTTAGTTTCCATTGTTTAAAACACTGGTGATACATGTATGTATATTTGGATAGACCTTATAGAGCAGATTTCGTTTGGGTGAGACAAAAATACGGCATGTCCGTAGCCTTACCGTAACCGTACCGTAACAGTACTCTACCGTAACTCTGTAGTTTGATTGGATCAGAACGACACAAAAACATGCCGGTCATTAACTGTACCGTACGTCATTGCCATAACTTGACCACAAATACGAAATCCGCTCTACCTAATCGAAGTCTGCCTAGTTGGATTATATATATTGGCTGACTATTTGAAGACAAAGCTTATAAATTGAATATAGCCCCAATAGAAGGATTAGGGTTAAGCTTACTTTAAACAAATTATTATAAGTACACTTTCCCTCTATCGAGGAGTAATAGGATTAAATTGCACAGTCCAACATCGTAGAATTTAAGCAGAAATACCTTGATATGAGGGTTCAGAAAATAGACCACACAAAAGAAGCATTGTTTGTCAAAATGACGTTTCAAACGCTCCGCTGAAGGATACCAAGTTCCGGCAGAGACTGGAATCCGTTGTATTGAAAAATAAATATTATTTTCTGTATAGGACGTTTAAACTGTTTTCGTTCAATGTTTAAACGTTATATAGCAACCTGTGAACTCAACGCGCGATTGTTGACCTCTTTGAGAATGTCTGTTTTACGATCAACTGCTTACCTTATACGTTGTCAGATGCTCCATTCCCCTTGCTACATCCAGGGCAATCCTGAACTTCTCGTTATCAGACAACGAGCAAGCATTCAGATTGACGTCCGTATCTCTGTTTTGTCGTAGATATTCGAGGAGGCTGCCATTTTCTGCGAGCTGAACGATGACATACAACGGTCCTGTTTAAGTATAAAATATATTTAGACAAAGGGAGCTGAGCAGCTCACCTCTAACCACTGTTACTCGGGTTCGACTCCAGGATGCGTCGTCATATGTGAGTTGAGTTTGCTGATTGCTGATTCTCCGTCCACAAGAAGGAGTTCAGCCCTTCAGGCTTTGAAACAATTTTTTTCTTAATTATCCCTTTCGATTCCCAACTAAATTGTCTCAAATACCTTGTCGGGCATTTTTAATATGTTGCGTATTACATATTTTATTCCTTTTTCAAAGTTGAAAAAGTAGTTTTCCATCCCATATTGATAAAAACCAGGTCATAAAACCTGAACGAAAAATAATTTCAAAATTCCCAGACGAAATATTTGAGAAACGGCTGTTTTCTACGACTCGTGAAACATTTACGAAAATTGGACAAAACGCGAAAAGGCTGGACTTCAACAAACGTCTGTTTTTGGCCGAAAAGAAGAGCCGAGAAACAGCCCGATAACTAAGATGTCCCGCCACCAAGAGTAATTCATTAACATTATCCAATCAGAGCGATTCGTGTTGTGTTCAGTCTCGGCCGATTACAAAGTTCAGACGAGCTGCAGAACAGAGAAAGCTATACAGTTTACCGATGCTCGATACTTCAATCTACAGAAACAACCTAGCTATAGTGTCGATTCCAGTTAAATTTCAAGAAGAAACACTCTTTTAGGAGTACAGAAAAATGGCACCACAGTAACCAAACAATTAATATCAGGCAGGGAAAACCATTGAAGCGCTGCTCGATCCACACCATGTACACGCGGTAGACTGTTTATGTCATTCTAATTTCATCGCGTTGAACCTCTCTCTTTAAATTATTGGTCGATTGAAGATAACAAAACTTTATTGCTTCATTATTTGTGGACTGTCGGTCTTCGAACCCTTCAGCCATTGTTTGTCCTACTAAATTAATACAAACTAAATTGTGCTGTTTTTCTCTTTTCTTCTTCTTTTTTTAATACGTCACCAAGAACTATCTACTTTTACATTTTTGAGTATTGCATTATAAAAGTAGAAATCTTTACGAACGAAAAGTAGCGCAGAAAATAACAGGATAGTGAGAATGAAATAACATGCCCAGTGAATGACAGCAGCTGTCAATCACTTTTCGCGCCTTTTTTAGCGCCTTTTTTAGCGGGAAATCAGAAAGTCGCATTTTCAAGGCTTTAAAAAAGATATTTGAGTTGGAGGTTTTTGTGATGCTAGATTAGGGCTTTTAGACTTATAATTTGCGAAAAAACGTATTTTCAAAACTGTTCATTTTGAACCTTTATATTTAAATGATATAAACTTACGAAAAACATAAATTATTAACTTTTTTAGCCTTTAATAACCTACACTGTATTATTATATTTTCAGCCTGATATCTCTTAAATGTAAAGGTTAGGCATAATGTATTGTTGTGATCTCATTTAGTTTTGAGCTTTCTGTGTTGATATGGAAGAAACGTAAATTGTAGAATTAAAGACACTGATGTTTTATTAATTTCCTTTGTTTTCGATTCATGAGTTATTAATGAGTTTGATGAGGCTTTATATAATATGGCTAGTATAGCGTGGAACAATACATTATAGATATACCCGTATCTGGTAAGTTCTGGGTTCCTCTCTTTGAAAAGCTGGGAATATGTTACTATTGTCACCGGGAGCTCCGCACACCGAATGGCCATATTAATACTTATTACACAACCCGGGTATGCGGAATTCGGTCCGTAGGAATGTGTTACGTAACCAGATGACGCTTTTCGTATATATAGAGCCTCGCCTTGTTCAATAAGTCCTCATCAGTCTTGTCAACAAGACACGCAAGTCCGCTGCTACGCCCCAACCCCCTCCCCGCAGCGATGAACCTCTTTACCCTCACTGGAAGCTACCCGCTCTCAACCGCCTTGGGATGATCCCTCCCATAACTTAATATCACCCTTGGCATTGTTTGCGAATGCTCTCGATGAGAATATATTACTAGAGATTTCGTCCTGATTTACATAAAATTTGGCTTCGATTTTCTCAGGCCAAAATAAGTCGTATGACCAAAATGAGTTTGATAAGTGCGATAAAGAATTCGCGTCCGATGTTTATGGGATTTGCAAACTCTCGCTTTCAGCTCGAGCTTGTGAAACCCAAAAAGATCGTCCGCTCATTTTTTGTCACTCCAGACCCATCATTCGGGTCACGTGGATACACTGTAAACCCCATACAGGATTCTAGTTAGCCTATTAGTTTTCTGTATCATATTTGATATGCTAACTATAAGCCAACTAGAATCCTGTATGGAATGATACAGGATACTAACATGCTAGCGTTAGTATGAGGAGGTCTCACGACCGATCACTGACTTCCCCTTTCCCGGGCCGGGTGAAATGACAAAGTACACCTGCTCTCCTATTGGGTACACACAGTCTCTTCCATGTGGGACATGTTTTTGTGAGAAACTAATTCATCCCACATAGATAGCAAGGTGGGGAAATCAAAGCTTAACATTTTATGTGGTGCATATCATAAGTACTTTAAAAGCGACTCACCATTGTATATCCGATACAACATCGCCACGAATATTGTAAATAGTACATATTAGCCATATTATATTTCACGTCATAGTAACATTCCCTGCTTTTCAAAGAGAAAAACTCAGAACTTACCAGAAACGGGTATATCTATAATGTATTTGTCCACGCCATTAGCCCTATCGTGCATGTTAGAGAATAACGCTCATGTCTCAACACACCAACTGCCCATGTTAGTGACGCACTTTTAGAGCCAAAATAACTATAACCACCTAATTATGCGTTTCATTGCGAAATTATTCAGATGTGAAGAAGAAATAGCGTTTAATTGATCACAAAATGTAGCCAAAAGGGAACAAAAGATGATGTAAATATCTCCGTGATGACGAATTTTAAAAGAAAATGTTCACCATGACCCAATAGCGCTGCAAAAAAGATCACCATTCTTCTTTAGATATCTGTTCCTACAAACTCTGCAGTAAACTTTAAAATGTCATTTCTTTCTGGGTGAAACGACGTAATGTACGTGGCTGCGTGTTTAACTTTTACATATCATTAACTCTGAAAATTTGTCACGGCCATATTATTAGATATAGTTGAGGTGTTTGTAGAGGCAGGTTCAAGGGTTTGGACGTTAGATTGCACTGAAATGTATTCAGCTGTACCAAATTTGGTGTTGGTTGCTGAGTCACACACAATGTAGGAATTGCACCTTCTGTACAGTGCCAATGCTATCATGACTTATAGCCATGCGTACTAATGGAGAACATTTGAGACAACATTTTGGAGGATGGCCGTTAAAGTGTTTATCAGGTTGAATATTTTTATCATTAATATCGATTCTACATCAAGTGAATAGTTGAATAGTAAAAGTGAAATATTTCTCGATTTGAGTGTTGCATCCATGAGTTATATTTATAATATATTCAAGCCGGTGACGTCAATTCGGTCTTCATTTATTATACAAAAACATACTGGTACAGACAATGACCTTTTGTAAACATGTATGTTATATTTGAAGGTTATATCAGTGATTCTACCAAATATTTTGTCAAAATCAGTCAACGGTTTCATTCGCATGAAAAAAGAAATGAAAGTAAATTCCCGAATTTACGTGAAATTTACGTCACTCATTAGCATATTGGAAATAGAAACCTCTATAACTCATAGACGCAACACTCAAATCAAGAAATATTTTACTATTCAACTATTCACTTGATGTAGAATCTATATTAATGATAAAAATATTTTACCTTATTTTCACTTTAATACCATAGGCCTTTTCCAGGAAACAGTCACGTGCTGATATATCACTAATAACCAATGAACTGCATTATTTTGTGATCCCATGGGAAAAGCTTATATCCACATTAAGCTTTACTAGTGATAATAAAATGAATCCTTTATCACACAACTGGCCATTGATTAACCCTTACTTATAGCTTACCTTGTTTGGTACAGGCACCGATCAGATTGATGATATTTGGATGATACCCGATGCCACTCATGATCTCAAGCTCGCTGTGGAGATCCCTGCGATCACTGGCAGAGGCAGTATCTGTAATTGCAAGTTAAATTACAGAAACATGACATTTAAATGACAAAGCCGTGGCGACCATGTTGGAGGACATAACAAGAGAAGCTAACGACGAATACTTTGTAAACGTCCTTCAACATGGCAGCGATGACGTCACGTGCAACCCAGCAATACAATGGAATATCCAACGCGCCAATTGTATGCATAAGGTTTCCAAAGAACAAAGTGTGACGCGAGGTGAGACGGGAAGAAACGTTGAACAACGGCGAATATTGCTGGTTGATAATCCATCCCCCGAGATTCAGAGGTTGATCTAACAAGAGAAACCAAGGTCAACCAAGATGGCGGCGATCTGTTGTTAACGTTCAACGAAGATGGCGGAGATGACGTCACGTGAAAACAAGAAATATATACAATGACAATCAAGCTCTGATGGAATGGGGTAATGTTCTGTATCAATAAAACTAGAAATAACCGTAGGTCAAAAACTGCGACCAACGAAACCCGAAAAAGAAATAAATGAATATGTAAAACAAAATATAGCCTGCAAACACTCCCCCTCCCCTCCCCCCTCCTGCAAGAGCCTATTCACAGGCTAAAAATATACTGTTTTGTGCGATTATATTTTCTAATGTGGTTTTGGTTGGAACATAGTAAAAAACAGTTGGGACTTGAGATGACGCACACATGTCAATTAATTTCGACGATATAGTGAATCGGCTAACTCTGTTGCTACCCAATTCAGATCACGTGACGTAAACAGGTGCTACTCTGGGGAATTATTCCTTTTTCATTCTAATCATAATGCAGCCATGCCTATCTGAATAAAATTAACTTTCAAAGAGGTCAATTCTCCAGAGTAACGTCTGTTACGTCACATGATCTGAATTAGGTGGCAACAGAGTTAGTCGATTACCTCTATTTCCGTAACAAACTCAGCTTAGATTTCACTTTATTCCTTATCGCCTTTCTTCTCATTAAATGATTGAACTAAATATTATTTTAATTTGGTGGGGATAGCTGAACTCTCACTGATATGCCCTTTGGATTTGTATTCATTTAAAAGAGCAAGATAATTGTTTTTTTTTTACTTTTTTGTAATTATTTTAAAAGCATAATGTATGAGGACAATCCATCAGAACTTCAATCACTTGCGTGGATTAGCGAGAAAATTAGTGAGTCGATGTAAAACAACTTTTGTAAGTAAACAACAATGTCGATCTTATATTCGCTATTCCAAGAACACACTAGGGTCGAAATCGTCCTTTAAATCAAATCGCAAAAAGCCAAACTTGGTAAATAACCAATCGTGGTTTGTCCCATTGTGGACTTTGACAGCTAAACACAAGAGTTTCTTGATGATCGTGGCTACGCCATTGTTAATTGGACCCACAGAAAGGCTTTGTTGATGGTGAATAGGACACTCGCTAGTACTCGCTTCCTGGTCACAAATACTCCATCGCGCAGAATGGTATTGTTTTCGGGCAATGTCAAACTTATGCCGGGGAATGTCACCATACGTTTAATGTTGTTCTATTTTGAAGATCAGCTGTAGCTGTATCTACGTTTGTATAAAGTATATACACCTATTTCAGCAAAGGTTGTCCCTGTGAAACGACAAGCGACATTCCCAGACCGCAATGGATTGTGGTTATAACTGTCCAGCTGTGCGAAACGAATAAACTACAATGTAATTCGGAAAATCAATATGCAGTAGACCATTAATTTTCGTCTTAAAGTGCCTACAACCCTTCCTGCAAGTTTTATAGCTATGAACCTTCGAAATATTTTGAATACTTCTGTGAAGAAAGTTTTGGCTTACAGAAAATACTCAATGTTCTAGGCTTGTTTGAAATCGTTTGAATCGACCTTTCCTGACCCATGACCACCTAAGAAAAAGCCTGGGTCGATTCCTGTCTAGACGTCCTCTCATTAATGCATTATTCTCCATGGCGCCTTTCTATCACAACAACATCGATTTATAGAGAATTTACATAGTTTGTGAGTTGATAGTAAAGAAATGTCATTTTAGTCAACATGTTTTTAATAATTCTTCAAATTATTGCAAAGTCGAATTAATTATATGACGTCTTACTGGAATCGACCCAGCCTTTTACTTACGCGGTCATGGGTCAGGAAAGGTCAAATTTACACGATTTTAAAAAAAGCGTAGAACAAAGTATTCACTGAAAACGAAACCTTTCTCAGTTCACAGAAGTACTCAAAACTTTTCGGAGGTTCATAGCTATAAAAATTGCAAGAGGAGATATAGGCACTTTAAGTGTTGATCCAACAACAAATGAATTCACCAGACTTTCAGCTTCAACCACAATCCATTTCGGTCTGGGAATGTCGCGCCTTGTCGTTTTCCGGGACAACCTTTTATTAAATAGGTGTATATAGTCAAGACTATAAGCGGAGCTCTAATTAGAAAATGGTCACACCCACCACATGGTCACACTGTGACCATGGTTTTCTATCTAAATGCTCGGCACTCTAAATCACATAGAACTCTCGTTCCATTATCTAACCCCTACGTTGATGATGCTTTACTTTCAATAGGTAATTATTTCCATTTCCAACAACACTAGCACTTTCAATAGGTGACAATTAACTCCCCAAGTTATTTCAAAGTCAGAATTATATAAAAAAGAAAATTCGACGTGAGCCAAACATTATCGGCACGGCAACCATTTTTGTCGTGTAAATGGAAATGTACCCCGAAAATCTAGGGGTAGTTTGGGCTCGCCTGTTTAGAGTGGCATGCCCAAAATGCTTGTCCTGTAAACCGCGCTTAAATATACTCAGGTTGAAATTATTGTGCAACGGTTATTGAAAGAGAATAGCGAAAAAAAAGATAAACAATAATAAGTTCCAAAACATGGGAATATGATAAGACAAGCGACATACTACGTAACCAACGCTTTCGAGTGATTTTTGAAAATATATATTGTTTTTGCACACCATGAGATAACCTCGCCATGATTGTGTAGCAAGGGAGAACAGTACTGAAGTTATTCTCGGGTCTCAAATAAATGAATTTCACGTGATTTATATTAGCCAATGATCTGCTTGTATTGTTTACTGTACGCGAAGTGTCATAACTTATGATTATGATTGTTCAGCCTAAATATACAAAACCAGCAAAACCAACAATAAAGTACGGTCAACTGCTCGTTACAGTGAATGTCTTCAGTTTCATAGCAGGAAATCCGGTATCAGTCAACCAGAACCCATCTATTGTTCCCCAATTTTGAAAAGAAAATTTCATCGTTTGGGCTCACCTTTTAACATCTTGACAGCGCATGGCGTTTCACGGTCTTCTTCTTTCAGATGTCCATTTACTACAACGCCGAAATGTCCGGCGCCAAGCTGAGTTCCCAGGACAAGGTCACTACGTCTTATCTCCCTCCAACGGAATGTGACGTCTTTGAAGTTTTCATATAATTCGCACTGAAAGAATTAAACATGGGTGTGTGAGTCATATCTATACCGAACTTTGATGTTTCGTTAATATGTTTTTCCAAGATAAATTTTCATATATGAATAGACAAACATATTTAGTACCATCAATTTGTTTATGTCTTTGTCCTCTATCTGGATGTCGATTTTATGATTATTGGCTCTCGTCTGTAGCCTTTGACGAAAGCCACTGATAATCATAAACTAAGTACTGGCAGCATTAAGACTTAACTTATTTGCATCGAGCCAGCAATTAAGGCTGTTTAATTCGGTATTAATCTCACTTTCAAGAGCGATTAGATTCGGCTAAGGCTAGGCTAATACTTGTGACTTCGGCATACATTCTAGGGGAAGCTTTGCTCAGAGAGTTTGTAAGTCGTTGATATATATTAAGAAAAGTAATTGACCGATAATAGTGCCTGTGGGACGCTACAAGTACTGAATTGGACTCGTACTTGATAGATGACCGTTGGCATTACACGTTGGGTGCGATTACATAAGTCAAACCACTGTAGGGCAAGCTTTCCAACTAGGTGTTGACCAGTATGCGCATTTTGTGATCGATAGTATCAAAAGCCTTCTTTTCGTTACGATACTTGTAAAACTGGTCGTGAATTTTGGCAACTTCAGGGAATCCTATCCAAACCAGATGCCTTCTTCCCATGAATCTTATTTAACAGTTGCGAACCTTTTCAACACTGGTGCCTGGAAAGAAATTTCTTTATCGGTCGACTTTGAATAGAATCAGGCTCAATATCTGACCGGGGTATTTCATGTGCTAACTCCTGGCCAACTTTAGTAAAATGAGAGTTGAAGGACTCTGCGATGTCAGCTAGTTTGATCAGAAAGTTGACGAGAATTGATTTCATTTTTCAGTTTTTCATGGATCTTTTTTGTTGATGTATAAATTATCTAATTAAATGATCTAAAGTGATTTGTGTTTGGCTACCTTAATTTCATTGTTGGTCTTATTCCTTGCTTCTTTGTACTGTTTCCAAAAACATCTGTTCATTACTCGGGCCAGCCAGAGGCTGGCGCGAGTCAAGGTTTCCAAGTGTTTGTTTTTTCAAGTCGAGCTATTCAACACGTGACAGGATCAACCAATCAAATTCGACACCGCTCGCGGCACTTCCGATATTTTTAGAGGCAAAGTTCGATAATTTCCCACCAACGGGAGCGAAGGTTTGGGCAATTCTTACCCATTATTTTGCTGAAACCAAAGGTTTCTTCAACTGAAATAGCAAGATGTTCAGTTATTCTAGGGCTAACAGGACTTTTAGGGGCTTTCGATGGAAAATTCTCACATTTACGAAAGGGATGGCCGGAGAAGTGAAGGTTTTGGTCCAATAAACCTGAACTGCTGCATCTATAAAGTGCCATAGGATTGCAGGGTTGCGTTGTTGATATTGGTGAAACGCTCTTCGTTGATACCCTGATCACACACTGTGAAGAGGTCACATGACGGATTTTGATTTTTGAAATGTTGGCTGTTTACCGCCAAGTACTGTCCTGAAGTACTCTTGAGACAACTGGGAAGTCTTGAAGCCAGTCTACTAAGACTTCAACTCAAGAGTCGCAAAAGCTGGAAGTGAACAGTGATTGACCCTTGTCTTTGAACGCAAACGGAATTATCTGAACTGGTGAGGCTGAAATTATGTATATACGCACACAAATCTTACTTGTTCGCTACTTTTAAATTTTTATGAAGTGTAATTACTAATGCCTGTATATATGTAATAGAGACTGTAATTCGAACTGGAAATGAAATCGATCGTAAATTGAACTGTATGTACCAAGACGAAAAAGTTGAAATCGTTAAAAGAATAACAGAACTTATAACCCTGCATAAACAGAACTGGATATGACTTAGGGGGTGTTTACATGATACCGGAACGAGTTTCATTACGGATCGCCTTTCATTATAGACATATTTCTGCCTCTGTCAACGCTTATAAATATACTCTTTCTATGTTAGTTTATAATTAGAACAATACCAATTTGGAATGCTCTACCCAGCTACACAGTAGAGGCATCTACAATAGACCGATTTAGCTTGTATATTTGTTGTCCCAATTCAGGTCACCTGACTTTTCCATTGAGTATTACATGTTTTCTTGTTTTTTTCTATCCCGAGAGGAAATGTACAAATTCCTCTAATTAGAAAACAAAGCACTGAATCCTCTGGAGCGCTGTCACATGATCTGAATTTGGCATCAAGTGTACAAGCTTAATCGGTCTATTAACCTGTTCAAGGAAATCATTTAATATTCACATTAGCTTTTTGTGGCTTGAATGTTTTTTGTTTGTTTTATTGTTTATTTAGTTGCTTAGCATACCGCTGTACTAAATGCCAATATCGGGATTACGCTTGCCTATATTATTTGTTGATACTTAATAAACTGAAACTGCAACAGTATACAGAGTGGTCGAAAGAGAGGCTAGGTCGTGTTATGTGAAGTTGATTTATTATAATTACTGGGAGCAGTTGTAGTAGGCCTTTTGCAGGAAACAGTCATGTGCTGGTATAATACTTTGTTAACGAATGAATTGAACTTGTGGTCTCCATGGGAAAGACGCTGGATGGCAAGCTATCTTTAAAAAGGCTGTTTTAGAAAGATCGAAAATCGATTGGAGGTGGAAAATAGCATTTACAAACAGGTTTTGCTAATAGCACTACCGATCTCGTACAATTACCTTTAAATATATTAAATAAGATTTATTTGCCATCTAGTACAACCACGTGATTGCATTCCTGCAAAAGGTCCAGCCATTATTTATAAATTACCATGAGCATCAGTAGTGAATCCATTATCTGGCTCCCCTAGCACAAGCCATGTATGACACAAACATATGCTAGAACTCCATGAACTACATGTATTCACCTATTCCTAAGTGGCCCGAGTTAAGGCCACTCAGGGCCTCTAGTTGCACATTCGTCGCTAGTTTCATCGGAGAATGGTTGTCGTTAATTATTCCGTCCATACCACAAACGTATTATTTCATATTCTAGTTTAGCGTTTAGTTTGCTTTGCTTTTAGAGGTTTGCATTATTTCTTCAGTTGTACGATTTTGTTTTCAAGCACAAACATTCGGCTTATTTGAAACTTATTTTTCACTTGGTGGCCATCATGGATTGAATGGCAATCCTTTGTTTTGCTAGGCTAAACACGTTCTGATAACCCTAAGTGAGGCCAATCTAGCAAAAACAAAGAATTGCCTCGCTTTGAATCCAAGATGGCCACCAGGTGAGAAGAGTGAATAGGCCCTTTGCAGCAAACAAATCACGTGGTTGTACTGGAGAGCAAAAATATCTGACTTCATTTATTTAAAGGCCTTGTATGAGATCGGTATTTTTATTAGCAAAACCTGTTTGTAAATGCTATTTTCCACGTCCAATCGATTGCCGATCTTTCTAAAACGTGGTTTTTGAAGATAGCTTGCTCTCCAGTATTCGTGGCAACGACTTTCCCATGGCGATCACGAGCTCAATTCATTTGTTAATGAAGTATTATATCAGAACGTGACTGTTAGCTGCAAAGGGCCTATTGCCCGTGGGTAATTCACTTGACCTGCTGTCGACCAATTAGAATGCGAGAAGTGACTGAGCTATCTAATAAGGTGAATTATAAAAACAGATATAATAAAATTAAAATAAGCAACTTTTGTAATGTATAGTCTAGCCAACCACACTTGGGGTCAACTAATCGGGGAAAGGAATAGTCTAATTCGCCTTTGGCGGCCATTTTGGTAACATCGAGGCTGGAGTTGAGACAGCTTAGTTGGAGGTTTGTATCTATCTAGCATGATAATCATTTTTTTCCATATTCATTGATATGATAGAGGGTTTGTATCAGTGCAGGGTCAACTCCAGCCTCCATGGGTCTTAAATATTTAAGAAATAGAAAATATTTCCCGTGTTTCTATAGAGTTATAGAAACACGAGTGGGAGTTTGGGAGAATAAGAAATGGCAGTGGGAACACGAGCCCGAAGGGCGAGTGTTTCCACAGCTATTTCGAGTTCTTCCAAACTTCCATAAGTGTTTCTATAACTCTATAGAAACAAGGGGAAATGTTTTCTATTTCCTTTATTAAATAATCCACAGAAAATAAGTACAACAAAGGAAAATCGCGCGTTTATTATGATCATCAAAACATAAATTCTCCTAACTCGTGCAGTCGTACGTCATGAACTTATCACATGACTAAATCAGTCAGTTTTGTCAATTTGATTCAGTGAGTTTGAAAACGGTTCCCTAGCTAAGGAAAACCTTTTAATTGGAGCCCAAATTTACACAGAATGATGAAGCAAAAGAAGCTCTGTGGACTAATGCTAAAACTGGACTGACGATACACGGAATCACGTAATGTTCAACAGTTCATTTTGCCTCATGGACTTTACGGCGTGGATCATGCGGGCGCCGGTTTTCGTACCAAACAAAGTTTGCAGGAGATCAAGACGTGTTGCAAGAAAGGAGGATATTTTGGATTTCTCTTTAAAATCTAGAGATACAAAGCATGGAAGTCATCCCTCGGATCATCAGTTGTTCTGTACATTCTGTCTTTCAAGGACTAGAATAGTTCTTCGTCGATTCGCCGTGTGTCATGCCTCATGCGGTCGCATACGGACGGCAGGTTATTTTCATCAGACACTTCAGGCTTGATCAGATTTCCTTGCCATTCTCATCCTCTACGGCACCTGTAGAGAGTCATTCTGGACCGTACATTCCTCAATTAACCAAGAGTAGTCGAAAGGGACGGCGTTGGATGGAGTTGTACAAGACTGTAGCACTTGATGTTGATTAACTTTGTCAGGTTTGTGCTCCACATTTTGCTGTACTTTTGATTTCCATTTCTATTTCAACCTCTATTTTGTGCATCTAGATCATGTTAGAAATATTTAAGACAGGATTTTCTTTTAAAGTTCTCCGGGTTAAATCTACCAAACAATAGTTTTTAATTGAGCTTAGTCAGCCAAAATAGACTGTTTTGGCGAAAATGATTGTTTAATATCGCACAAATTTCGAGCAACTCAACTTTGTCTACAGAAATGAATGTTGTAATTCGTACTTTGAGATTGTTTTGATTTCAATAAAACATCGGCTTGTTCCTAAACTAACAACACATTGTCGTTTCTTACAATACTGTAGCTGGTTCTTCGTCGAATTGAATTTAGTGCTCAATGTTTTTAGAAAAGTGTAGGAATTATTTCGCCGAGTTTCAAATTGAGTTCAAGGCCACGATGCCGGCATAATTTGCCATGTTTCTATAGAGTTATAGAAACACGGCTTTCAACCAATCAGAGCACGTATTTTCTGTGGTTTATTTTATAAACGTTTAATCTAAGTATAACAAGAGGCTGTACCAGCCTTTACTCGGGCCATATGGAATTTCAACAAGGAGTAGTTGGTATTCTTTGCAGGTTTGATTAAAAAAGTATTTTACACCTGCAATTGTTTTAGCCTTTGGGAGAATAATAAATTATTTTGAATTATTTTTACAAGAGTTACATATATAAATTCTTTTTAAGAAGAATTGTGATTCTGTCTCCAGAGAAGCCATATAAAAAAAAATTTATATTAGTTATGTAAAAATTATCCTATTTTAGAGTGCCTGGGATGATAACTGCCATGGAAAACAGAAAGCAAATTGCAGCCATGTTTATAACAGTAGCTACATATGTTTGAGACAATATACAAGTAGCCTGTGTCGCATCCGAACTGAACCCTGGTTAAGGTTCAGTTCGGATGTGACGCAGGCTACATACATGTAGCAACACGAGACCAGTGATAATATAGTGAACACGAATGGTTAATTCAGTCCTGCTCTGCTGACAACTCTTTATCAAACAAGTTTGATTTCACATGGTTTCGCATGGTTTTCAGGGAAGAATAGGCGAATCCTTGCTGACGTCATTGTTTACATTTTTGCCTCATTAGCATCAATTAAACTTCAAGCTACAAACAAACAGAGTACACCTGTTGAAAGAGAATTTTAAACTTAGTAATCACCAAAAATGTAAGATTGATATGTTAAATATTTACAGAGAAATTGACTTTTCAAAACTGTAAAATGGGCTGGGGGGCAAAAGTTGCTGACAGCTATACATTATTTGTAAATTTTGCTATTTTTAAATACTTATTCCTCAAAATAAATTTATTTTATCATTCTAAAATTTTCGGTGATTATCAAGTGTGTCAATCTCTTTCGATTTATGGACTCTGTTTGTTTATATCTATGTTGCTTGAAGTTTGATATATGCTAATAAGGAAAATACGTAAACGAGGATTTGCCTATACAAGAGGCCAAGTAAAACCTCAACAACAAGTTTTTAAAATAACACATGCAATGTTTCTTTGAACTTCCTCCCAGTGATTTAGCATTCAGTTTAATTTTGCACTGTATCAGTAGCTTTGCATATTTACTGGCAGCTACTACACCAGAGGTCAACCCCCAGGTACCCTGGGGATTTGCACAAATACAAAATCAAACTCGAATCAAATCCCCTGGTATGGAACACAGAATTAGTAAAAATTCATACAAGGTTCCTGATCTATGAACCAAAGTGAGCTTTTCCCCCTCACCGATGGGCAACAAACAATTAATTCTGGATCCACCCCTGGGGGAAGTTGCTAATACATGCATTATTTACCCATCCATTTACAACAACAACAAAAGAATTTAAGGCAGCAGTCATGATTATGTATGTAATCTACTATATTTAGCCTGTATATTAATATATAAAATGTACATAGTGGCAACAAGGGAACTAGTACTACTACTACTAACAGAGGAGAATGTATTTAGCATCATTTACTCTATGTATACAACTATATCCACCACACTTGAGGGTGGTCACTACCAGAGATTTGGTTGCATTCTCAGTGTCGGCCTACAATTTAACATTCTGATCATTTGCAGATGTCAGAGCAAAGGCAGTACCAGTTCTCCCACTTATTTGAAGCTCCCACCAGGATTTGAACCCACTACCTCCTGCACAACAGACTGACACTTAACCACTGAGCTTACTGGAATGCAGTTTAAGCAAACTGGAGGTTACCATCTTTCTGTTATAGGCCCAAACTTAGTTCAGATAAAATTAATCCAATTGTAATGAAATTATAAATACATATAGATGATGTAACTTTGAATTTAGGATAAATTATTAGTTCTCAAATAAATTATAGACTGCATGAGTCCATTTCAGAAATAAACATGCGATTTCCACTCGGTTTTTGGATTATTGGAGTCATCTGTCTTCACACCAAATAATAAAAAATTGCAGTTATAGATCTTCCGGATCCGTATTCCTATTTTACCGAAAGAACTGGTAAATTGCGCCAATTTCTGGAGCCCATTTTCTAGTCTATTAGAAGCCATTTAAACTTTAAGAGGAAATAATAAATATCAACACTGCAACCTGGTATTAAACATTTGTGTTTACTTACCAAATATGTCGGATACATAAATTTGGACGCGGACGCAATCTCATTCTCAGACTCCTTTCGTATATAAAAACGTGAGAATTTTCCATGCAAACGGCCCGTAAAACTCCTGTCGGCCCTAGAAAAACTGAACATCTTGGTATTTCAGTCCAAGAAGCCTTTGGTTTCAGCAAAAATGGCCCAATAACCAGGTGATTTGCCATAACAAGGCATAAGTCCTTTGTAGCCGCCATCTTGGATTTTTCAGAGAGAAACCTGTTCCGCGTGTTTATCCAGTGGGGAATCGATTCTGATTGGTTTATGGGCCCGGAAGTCGACACAGAAAATAATAATAATAACCACTTGCGAAACACTTGCGTAATAAAGTTGATATGCATTTTATCACAACAGGAATTTTAACCCAGTACAGAAATTATGTAACAATCGAAATTTATCTTATATTTTGCCCATATTGCTTTCACGTGCGCGATTTGACGAGTTTGTAACTCCTAGACGTTACGTGATAAATAAATTATTGTATTGCACTGCACTGCAACTACGAAATTTTGGCTTTTGATGACGGAGAAAAATCGCACAACTAGTAAAGAAATCATGATTCAATATCATAACTACATATAGTAAAGAAATCATCCGAGCAAGGGCAAGATAAATTTTAATGACAGCTTGAACCACTTTTTTCCGAAATCGTAATCTGATTCAAAACAGCGAGAGGCATGTGGGAGTGAACCGACATACCTCCTGAAGCTCGATATCACTCCTTGTTACTGTCCTTTTCCTCGTACTCTTTCGTCGTCTCCAGCAGATAAAGCAGATCAACAGCAGAAGAGCGAGAAGAATGAGAAATATCGGGATTGCAATCATCATGAAGGTTTCCCAAAATACTAGAAGCCATTCAAAAAAGCAAAGTGTAAATAAAACAGTTTAAAACTATACGAGACGCTGGGAGTGGATAGGGTTAGGGAAGGGGTTGGTTAGTTGGTCGGTCGGTCGGTCAGTCTCCTGTGTCAACTAAATCATACAACAAATAAATGGCAAATATTACAAATACATATATACAAATAATACATTGCTATATATAGTTATTATATGGACGAAACTTACATTTTGAAACATATAATACGAATTAATCTGCAAAACATCAGTCGCTAGAGTTAATAGTTAGCGCTTATAATAGCATTTGATTTCCCTTTTGAATTAAAGCTGCGCGCTATTGGATTTCAAGTATTATTGTAGTATCATTTTGGCAGCTAAAAATCAAATTCAAACTTGATATGACTGATACTTCGCAAATTATGTGTAACAACAGGGAATTCGCCGCTCAGCGTAATATATTTTTTACCTCTGCTGCACAACGTTTGCGTAATATCTGGTTAAACAGTAGCGACAAAAGAGAATTTCGTATGTTTTGAATGATACGAAGGACAATAACTACAATTTAAATTGTGAATTATTTGAGTTAATTCAAAACTATATATTAAATACCTATCGATTGGCCTTCACTACAGTCTGAATTGTATATATGTTTCTCTCATTTTGCTTCCATAACTTAATGCTATACGTATATTGTTTTATTAACTAAATGTAATCTCCAAATCCTCTTATTTTTCAGTTTCAATATCTGTTTACTTTCGTGTGTGTGCCACTGCTCCTAATATTTTATTTTAGTATTTTATTTCTGCGTAAGCCTTTGGCTGTTGGAGCAAATGCAGAGAGTAAATATGTTTTAAAATATATAAAAGTAAAAACTACAGGGAAAGCTATTGAGCTACGGTATGGCAAGGATTGACCATGAGAACCTTACGCAACCACGACGGCAACGTCGAGGATGACGGCATAATATAATAGCCTTAATTACAAAATTAAAACAATAACAGCACGTGAAAATGCACGCAGTCGCCTACATTTCGACTGTTGTCTGGAAAAACAACGTGAAAACCCCACATTTTACGTTTATAAGAGAAAGCCAACGTAAGAAAGTAAATCAATCAGTTTTTCGTTCGGTGTAGGAACAACTTTACGCTCATCATATTTTTCGAAGATCTGGATGCGAAACGTAATCAAAAGCGAATAAAGGAACTAGTAAACACCACATTTCGGGAGAGACTACTTTTCTACCTCCCGTCCTCACTGCCGTCGCCGTCCTGGTTGCGTAAGGTCCCTAATCTTAGGAATGCAAAACACGTACGTACGTAGGACCAATGTTGGCAAGTTCTAGCCCGATGTCTTTCAGATTACGGCATATTGTCCACTCACCTTGGTTTCACTTCAAAAATTCCCATCGCGATGGTTAACTTCGTATTCGAGCAATATTTCGTGTGCAATTTGAAAATACTAAATATGTCATTATCACTCTTAATATCAGCTGAAGGTAGTGCTTACGAGAGGTTCAAATAAGAGATTTGACTGATGAGGAACAACTAATACAGGTTTTTACAAACATGGTCGCTCAGCTAGTGTTTCCACTGTATGACAAAAATAACAGCCTGGGCCCGGTTATTCAAAGGGTGGTTAACGTTATCCACAGGATAAATCGTTATCCAGTGGATAAGTATTAACCAAACTAGCTTATTTTATCCACTGGGTCAGGATTTATCGGGTGGATAACGTTATCCACCCTTTGAATAACCGGGCCCTGGTTTTCGTAGGTACTAGCAATCACTCGTGATTGTAAACTGCTGTCACTCATGATTGTAAACTGCACGGCAGCACATTGCACCACAATAGCACTCCGTATCACAAACATAATATTGTAAAGCGCATTTGAATATATCCATTTATATAATAATCAGTTCGAATCGCACGCTCTGCCTGGTCAAGAGCGGTGTTTTATTAGAGGACACACACATGGATGGCGTCATGATCGCGCGCAACTCGTTTTGATTTATTTCATAGTTTTAGTTTAATTGGATATTTTCAAAGTTTTGAGTTTGCGATTATTATATGGAACAAATATATTCCATTCTGTCCTACATCTGTCCTCTTATAGATGCATAGATGACGTCAAATGTGAAGAGAACATCAGTTACGCCACTCGACTACATCTCGTGGCGCGCTTCTTTGTTTTCTTCTCGTTGTGACGTCACCTGTGCATCTATGAGAGGACAGACGCACGGAAGAATGGAAGCCATTTGTTAAATAAAATAAATGAATACCTTTACTTTTACCGTTTTTTTTATAATTCAAATAAAATGTTCAAAACTACATTAATTTGAGAAAAGGCATCCATAACATCCCGATGTACGTAATTACAGTTATTAAAACGCTATACATATTAATAAATGTGATAAACAAACATATAATCACACAATTTGTGTAGACTTATTATACGATGTACCAAAAGCTTTCTTACTTACTTGAGAGGGTTGAAATTTCCAGTGAATCGCTTGGAATACCGACACCTATGTCATTAATAGATGACGCTTGCACTTTATAGTTAGTACCCGACTCAAGGTTTAATATCGTGTAGGTGTCGATGTGTTTAGATAAAGGTGTACTCTTCACCCAAGCATCTTCTCCAAACTTCTTGTGCTGTATGACGTACTGCTTGACACCGTAGGCAATGTGATAAAGCGGCAACTTCCACTCAAGTCTGATTTGGGTCTTTTGAACATTTGCGGCAGTAAGGTTTTGGGGTGGAGGTGGCTTCACTGTGGAAAAATGAGAACTATTATATTTCATGGCATGGTCTTTCCACAGCTAACATTAGGTAATTCTCCGGCTAAAAACGATAGCACTGAACGGCAAGGAATGTGAAATATGTTAATATTGTATTCTTTTTTCATGTAATTTTATTGGTTGATGCTCATATATTCAATAGAAAAGCATCGAAATAATACATTTTCATTCGAATTTTATTTAAAGTTTTAATTTATAGTGAATTTCAAAGAATATCGTATGTGGGGAAAGTTCTCAAATGTGTGATGGAAATATATTTTGCTTTCTCTCTTTCCGATTGGCTGGATGGTGATTTCTTTCAGTTTTCACAGTAAAAAGAGGCAATGGCATAAAAAACACAATGTAAATCAGTATAATAGCAAATCAAGCACTGGTCTTTACATAATAAGGACAAGGACTAAGGAAACCTACAGAAGCTTTCTAAATAGTCCTCCTATAAATGGATATCACATAGCAAGCCTAACAGACTTATTTACTATGGTTGGAAGCTCTACCCATTATGACCTAAGAGGTTGTGATACGAGACTTTGTCTCTCTCAACCAAAAACGGAATTTATGAAATTACGGTGCAAAGACATGGAATAAGCTTCCAGCTGAATTACGTGAGACACAATCGCTAGACTGTTTCAAAAACAAAATTAAGACAGTGGCTATCCTTTGTGACTAGTAAAGCATAGAGTAATATCATGTGTGATATGAACGTCAACTTTTACAGTTTGAATAGTAATATTGTAGTTACATTTGATATTAATGTGTATCTATCCGTAGCAAGTACAGTTGTATTAAAGATGATCAAATAGTATATGTGCATACTAAGTATTCATATTACATTACTAATAATATGAATAATAATACAGTAGTTACATTTGATAGTAATGTGTATCTAACCGAAACACAGGACCTCTGGGTTTGTTGTGAATGAACCAAGATTCACGGGCAATGAAATGGTTCGTATTACCTGGGTTTACATTCCTACATACAGTACTGCGTTGCTAGTTTCACCGACTGTTCTGATTAGACTGCTAGCTATCATAGCAAGAACTAAGAAACTTAGCGAAAAGAAAAGTGTTGTCAATCGATGTAAGACAAAAAAGCAGCCTCTGATATCAAGGACAAGTAGAAGGTGAAAGCGACGACAAAGCCAAAGAGAAATCGCAGCAAACCAGCATGAACTCCGGCTGTAGATGTGGTCATAGCGCATCCAAAGGACTGATATTCCGTTTTGGTTTACCATAAGCGAGGTGAAACAATATTTATAATGAAAACTCGAAGGGCGAGTCTGCACAGTCTGCTAACATGTGAACACTAAAAGCACATGCGATATGCATATGCGTTGATATAGGACTTTTGGATGTCCTGGATGTAGTTTCCCGCAAAAATCTACAGCGAGCTTGCCTTAAGCTATTTATTTAATTTACTTGGAAATACGGTTTCCCAAAACTTGCGAAGTTTTCTTTTTTTTTTCAGGGAAATAATTCCGTATCCAAGCACCCATGTATTGTACTTTTTACTATATGAAAACCAGTTGGTAAGCAATGTCATTCAGTAAGATCACCAAATTCAAGTCAGAATCACACAAATGTGTCCAAGTTTACGTTGTTGCTATTGAAAAGTAATATTTTTCACATTTTAGGAACATTATGGGTTGAAAGAGAGCATTTGGCCTGTAAAGTGATCTCCCACGTGTGTTGATAATAATAATATCCTCGCTGGAGGCAGCGTGATATCATTTTTACTATCGGCCGGTATAGCACTGACTCAGTACCATGTAATACATAGAGGATAATACATTGCCCGGTGGAGATACGGAATTTATCTTCAAGTGTTGATGAAATATTTCATCAACACGAGAAGATAAAATTCGTATCTACAAGCGGCCATGTAATGTTCTGTTTAATATATAATTATCGATGAAATACCAGTTTCAATCTCTTACTAAAAAGGCAATATATCTTTGAAAGCCACCCATATTTTCAAAAGTGATATCTTCACGTGTGAAGATATTACTTTTTAGAAAGAAATACACACTGGTTCTCCATTGATAATTATATATTGTAAAAATCGGTTTGTTACATGGCAAGCTGGATTCGTGGCAAATGGAGAAATCTGATTGGTTCTTCAACGATCCGGTAAATCGTCGTCAATCAGAAATGACCTCTCATGGAGCTGACCAATCAGACACAATGCTACTGTAGATGTACCACTGCAGTAGTACATATATTGTTGGCAAAAAAAAAGAACTGAAGCACAGCTTTGTTTAGCAAAAGCCGTATAATAAAACATTTATTGACCAAGCTTGTTCGGTCCGGATGGGGAAATATTGGTCTCGATAATTTTTATGTATATATGGACCTCAACCTTCGGGCTCGGTATCCTCCCATCCGGAGTCACGCTTGGTCAATTACCTATATATATATATTACTCCAAGTGTCCGTAAATATGGCTTTATAGCTCTATAAACACTTCACGTTACTTAGACCAGTTGTAAATCTGAGTAACTGTGGTTTTCTTAAACGACTGACTTTGCAAAATAGGGGCAAAAGAATATATTGAAATTGAATGAATAAAACTTTATACAAAGAGTAAGCATAAATCTGTATTGTTTAACTGGACAATCAAATAAGCGGTATAATTCATAGAAGTCAATGATTGAATTTCAACCTAAGACTGCCACATTCAAAGAATAAAACAATAAAACAAAACTACAATTACAATTACAGTGAAACTACCAACTATGCTTTTCTTACCTTTTGGCTTCAGCGATGCAGGGTTTAACCTTAACGTTCCAACTATACCATTTTTCTCTAAAACCAGAATGATTGCAGTATTCGACACGTTGATTTTAATATCTGGAGGAGGTTTTTCGTCCGGTTTCTTTACTTGTATTTTGAATATGACACGGAATGATACGACAACGCTTCCGTTTCTGAAAAAAAGTCATGTTATATTACGCATGAACACTTCCGATGACATTATTTCTTATAGATTAATTAGTCTGTTAACTGATTATTTATTAATTAGTCTGTGATTAACACATGACAGTATTGTCATGTTTAAAGTGTCACTACAATCAAATTTTGACATATCAATGTTTTGCATATTCAAAAAGTGTAGTTGCTATACAATAATAATAATAAACAATAATAATAAATTAATAATAATAATAATAAATATGGTTTATGAAAACATAATCGCATTAAAAAGGGATTGCAATGTGTTTACAAAATTTTCCGAAGGATAAATATCACAATTGATTGCTGGTACTGGGTTACAATATATATATATATATACAGTCAATCCCAAAAAGGTTGTCCAGCAGAATATAATATAATACTTTAATATCCTTTGTTTTGGCCTATTGTTTTGGCCTAGACAATAGCCCAAAACAATGGATATTATAGTATTATAATATATTCTGGTGGACAACCTTTTTGGGATTGACTGTATATATTAATATCAAGCTAATTAACAAGTTTCATTAAGATAACGCAGAAACTACGCTTGGGCTCCCTGTGCTTAGCTACAGTATAATGGTGCAATCAGGTTTCGAGCGGTTCTGTATTACTCGTATTTGGAGCCGGATGCAGCATGGCTGACCAAAATCCCCATCCCGTTAATGTTCAGGCGAAAATAAATTTGGATCCTGCAATTCCTGCTCCCCAAGTTCCTCCTGTTCTTCAGGCACAAGCCAATCGGCCAGCTCCTGACCAAGTTAACGCGGAGCCGCGCGAGGTAATATGCAGAGCATTATGGATCGAAATTCACTTACTTAACAAAAAGAATATTATATGTGGAGTCTTGTACAGACAACATAATTCACCTGATTCATTCCTAGCTTATTTTTACGAAAATTCAAATGATAAAATCAGTTTATATCCTTGAAGATTTCAATACTGATCTCCTGAAATGTGAAACCTTTAATTATTCCTATGACTTTCTACAGAGTTGTTATTTCATTCCAACGAACGATAAACCTACAAGAGTGTATCAAAATTCTGCCACACTTATTGACAACATTTTCATTAATAATCCTGGTGAAGTCATCTTCAGTGGTAACATAGTATCAGATATAAGTAAACATTTTTCTCAGTTCTGTATAACTTCTTCAGCGAAGGAAAAGATTAAGGTAAAGAAAAAGAAAATAAGAGATTATTCAAATTTTAGCGCTGATACATTCAATGAAGCTGTTTTGAACATAGATTTCAATTTAGATAATTCCAGTGATATAAATCAGATATTCTCGTCTTTTATAGGAAACTAACCACAGTTGTTAATAAATCTGCACCTTTTAAACCACTTTGTCGTCGTGAATGTAAACAATTCAATAAACCCTGGATAATATATAAGAAAATCTATCAAAACTAAAAATAAACTATTTTTATCTGGGAATAGAGAACTATATAAGTATTATCGAAATAAGCTATCTGAACTCACGCGTATTAGTAAAAAGATTTATTTAAATTCTTATTTTGAAAATAATATGAATAATATAAAAAAAAAACATGGAAAGGAATAAACAGTTTCATTAATAATGCCAAGACAAATTCGAAGCCTATTTCTGCCCTTAAAGGTTACCAAATAATTCAGCCATTATAAACGATCCTTCTAAATTACCAAACATAATGAACAAATATTTTTCAACTATTGGAAAGAAGTTAGAAAGCAGGTTCCTAATTCACAGAAACATCCATTAGACTATTTAAGTAATATTAGACAAAATGATTCATTCTTTTTTAATCCTGTAACAAAAGAAGAAATTGTAGACGGAATTATTTCAATACCAAATAACAAATCATATGGTTTATACTCTTGCCCTATTGACATGCTAAAGTGCTCGAGACACTCACTTCGCATACCATTAGTATATTTAATAAATACCTCTGTCCAACTTGGTCAATACCCATCTAAATTAAAAACATCACAAATTTCACCTATATTTATATCTGATGATACGGATCCTAATAATTATAGACCAATGTCTTTATTTTTGAAAAACTTATGTATAATCGTTTGATATGTTTATAGAAAAAAAAAATGTTTTTTTGATGGACAATATGGTTTTAGAACTCAGCATTCAACTCAACATGCTATTCATGACATATTGAACACTATACAAACAAACATGGACAACAAATTGTTCACATGTGCTGTTTTTATTGATCTTAAAAAGGCCTTTGATACTGTAAACCACAGTATCCTATTACAGAAATTATACCATTATGGCATCCGCGGAATCTTGTATGAGTGGTTTAAGTCATACCTATTTGGGAGGACTCAAACAACACAAATTGATTCATATGTATCTGAGAAAGAAGAAAATCCTTTTGGAGTCCCTCAGCTCTGTCCTTGGTCCTTTGTTATTCTTACTGTATATCAATTATATTTATTAAGCCTCAGATAAACTTAGTTTTATTCTCTTTGCAGATGATACAAACTTATTATATGCAGATAAAAACCTAAAATCTCTTGACCTTATAGTAAATAAGGAAGAGTTAAATACCGAGAACCGAGGCCTTTAGCTTACGGCCCCTCGGGATATATCTGGACAAAAGCTGAGGTTCGAGGTATTTAACTGACTTATTTCATGATTGACAAGGTTTTCACACAAAAAAAACTTTCCTATGAGAAAACAGTTCTTTGATCTTTAGAAAAAGCAAATAAGGCCCTTGGTAGTTTCTAAACGTCGATTGCACGAGACTTATTTCATGATTGACAAGGTTTTCTTACATCGAACAATTGCTGTGATACACAAATCGGCATATGAAAAGAAATAGATGATAATGAGAAGATAAAATGAGAGGTATAATTAATACCTTTTGAAATAGTAAACAAAGCACGTAATGTTTAGATGAAATATTACGTAACTCTCGGTATTCCAGTGGTGCGGTATTTCACAATTGACAGAATTTCCGTGTTAAAGTAATCATAATTCTTAAAATATTCAAACTGCTTCTTTGGAAGCCACAGTTTTGCATTAGTAGTTTTCTATTCATGAATTTATTTTAATCGCTTGTACAAGTATTACGTGAAGAAGTGCCCCAACGAAGCTATTAAGAAGGATGTTTTCTACGTGGCTCCGCGCCGAAAATATAGTGAATCAGATGAAGGTATGTTTAGTTTGATGATTTTAAAACAATTATATATTATACCGTGATTCTGTTAGAACTTTATTTCGCAAATCGCCTATATTATTCACTCGACTTTTAGTTGATAGTACTGATCCGTGATTTCAATTCGTTCCCACCGACGCAGTTTTAAGACTAGTTGTGAATAAAACTTATAGGCAGCCCCGGGAGGGATTTGATATGTAGCAGGGAAGAGTGGGGCTGATGAATTGAATTGAATTACTTATTACGTATTCAAGGGCTTTATCTAGAGAAAGCCCGGGTATCTAGATAAAGCCTTGAATACGTAATGAGTAATTTAATTCAATTCATCAGCCCCGCTCTTCCCTGCTAACTATCAAATCCCTCCCGGGCTTTTAGTTACTTGTTAATTTAACTGGTATGTATGGAAAATAAAGCCTCATGAATAACAAAGAAAACCGTGTCAAGTATGAAATTATGAATAATAGTGACTGGCTAACAGCAAATAAATTAACATTAAATAGAAAGAAGTCAAATTTTGTAATGTTTCGTCCTCATCAAAAGAAACTAATTTCTGAGGTGACCATCAAGATCTTTGATAATTCATCTGACAAGCTTGTTCCCCTTTATTGTAAAGAATATGTTAAATATCTTGGTCTTTTTATTGATAGCAGCCTTTCGTGGAAGTTCCATATTGGACTGATCAGCACAAACATAAGCAAAACAGTTGGACTTATTGCTAAGTTAAGATATTATGTTCCTCAACACACCATGCTAACTTTATACCGATCTCTTATACAACCATACCTTACATATGGTATAAGTGCATGGGGGCAAGCTGCCAAAAAATATTTAACTAAACTACTCATTTTACAAAAGCGTGCCCTTAGACTTATTTATTTCAGTGACAGAAGAGAAAGTGCTATTCCTCTTTTTATTGATGCCAATGTCGCACCTATTAATGTTCTATACCTTGAATCAATTGCAAACTTAATGCATGATGTTGTCAACAAGACGGCTCCTACCAACTTATGCAATTTATTTTCATTCATAAGTGATATACACTCATACAACACTAGATCATCTACATCTCATAATTTATATACACGGCACTCAAGGCTAAACATCCAATATAAATCATTTTCTAGTACTGGTGTACGATTGTGGAATGAAATACCAAACGAAGTGAGAAATCTATCCAAGAAAGCTTTTAACAAAACAAAGGCTCGTATCTTGAAACCCAAATATTAGTCAAAGAACTCTCGGAAATCCCATGGCCTAAAATATAGAATTTCATGCATGCTCAAATTAACTATTATCAGAGTAAATTAGCACTATACCACCAAACTTTATTCCTATACATCAGTGTAGTTTAACAAAATTTTATCATCCATTACCTACCTATATACCTTAAATTTATAGTAACGATACTTGTACATTGTTCTGTTATCAAATTATTCATACTTTCTTTCTTCCTTTATTCAGTTACCTTTTAATTTCTGTATTTTACACCTAACCCGCCTCGATTAGCTTTCTTATTTGCGGGTTAGTGTATTGTTATAAAACGTATGATTTTGTCGTGAAATAAATTGTTGTTGTTGTTGAAAAAAAAAGCATTTATCTTGGGTTGTTTTTCTCAGTGTTCTCTATTTGTGTTTTAGCGGCCAGTGTTTTCTAGTTCCTTCGTTGTTGGGGTTTGTCTTTCACTCGGTTTCTCTTTCTCTCGGTACCTTTAGGAAGTTTTCGCCTTCAGCGTTCATGTAGGTTTGTTATTTCGCGGCCAGCTTGTTAGTTCATACTGGTGTCTTTTGCTATCTTATAGCATTCTTATCTTTTGTTTCTTCATTCTCCTTTTCATCTTATTGTGTATTTTTCGTCGTTCGGTTATTTACTCCCTGCTTCATTGCGTTCCATTATTTCCTGCGTTAGCTAGGGTATACGTATTCGTATGAGGTATGTTACTTGTCCCTACCTGTTGTTCAGTCTTTTTTGTTGTCCACTTTTGGTTTGTTGTACCGGCCCGTTGATCGGTTAAACGTTGTTTGTAATTTTATCACGTGTTGGACTGACCGTTGTTCACTCATCATATTTTCCACTTTCGGTTTGTTATACCGACCCGTTGATCGGTCAAAATTGTTAATTTCTTAACACATGACGTACTGACCTGTTGTTCAGTCGAGTTTCGGGTACCGACCTGTTGTTCGGTCAAACGTTGTTTGTAATTGTATTACGTGTTGGACTGACCCGGTGTTCAGTCGTAATATTTTTGCACTTTCGGTTTGTGATACCGAACGGTTGTTTGGTCAAAATTGTTCATTTATTAACACGTGTCGGCCTTGCCTGTTGTTCAGTCAGGTTCGGGGTTCCGACCTGTAAATGTTCGGTCAAACGTTGTTTAGAATTGTATTATATGTTGGACTGACCTGCTGTTCAAACGTAATGTTTTTCACTTTCGGTGTGTTTTACCAACCCGTTGTTCAGTCTAAATAGTGATAATTTATTTTCACTTGTTCAACTGGCCCGTGGTTCATTCGTAATGTCTTTCATGTCTGGTTCGTTGTACCGACCCGTTGTTCAGTCAAAATCCTTATAATTTTGGATCACGTATTGGACTGACCTGTTGTTCAGTCGTAATTGTTTTCATGTTTGGTTTGTTGTACCAATCCGTTGATCGGTTTGAATGGCTATGATTTATTTCCGTCTGTTTGTTTGTTTGTGATATTTGGCCTCAAGGGCTCAGGAGGTTATGGCAATATGACTCGAAGTCCCTTACGAAGCCAACCTCCGTGGGACCGACGATGTCACGTCCTTATTGGAGAAGACGTAAATATCTAGCCTTTTCCAGTGTTGTCACCAAGGCAGCACCTTCTACTCAGTTATTTTCAGACCATGAGTGTTGGTCCGGCCGGCGTTTGAACCGCTCGACAGACCGGAGCTGAATTGGCTGTATTTTTGTTACCACGTGATACATCGACCCGGTGATCGGTACTTAAGTGTCTGTAATTTTATCCCATGCTGAGTTGACCCGTTCTTCCGTGGTATTTTGTTATATTTTCTTATCACGTGCGGACTTGTCCGGTATGCAGTAGTGATTTGTTCACTTTAGGTTGATTGCTCTGACCGGTCGTTCAGTCCGTGTCATAACTCTAGTCTATCCTCTAGTCTATCCATTAGTCACGATTATTAAGTTAGCATTGTGCACTCTTCGGGACCGTTTTGGTTTATGATATCGTTGGTTGTGTCATTGAAATACATAGACCTTATCCGTGTCTTGTTTAGCTCCAGGGCCATACCGTTTCCCTCAAGTACGGGTGTCTTACGCCTTTATGTCTCACCGAGGTTGCTTGGGGGGTTGGCGGGTTGCGCTTTAGCCCCTCTGTTACATTTCATGTTTGCACTTGGTTTTTCTCCGTTTCCCAGTATTCGTATTGACTTTCCTTCGTTTAAGGGTGAAACGTCTCAGACCGCCCTTCTGCGGGCTCTCGCATTGGTGCATCCCGCCTACTGGCGAGTTTTGACGCTCATGTATCATTAGCCGCGTTAGATAATCTATGCGATGAAGACATGCGTGCCGGGATGTCAATTTAAAACGCTACCAGGCCATCCTTAGGTGAAAGGTGGTGGCATTAGGCACAGCAACACCATTGTGAATTTTAAGTCGAGCCTTTTTACCCATGTTAGAAGTTTGTAATTGTTTCCACTTTATTAGCTTTAAATTAGCTCATTCCTTATTAGCTCGTATATTAATTAGTAATATCGCTCACAATGGACTGAGGGTTTTTTGTTCAATCACACGTTTGGGAAAACGCTGCGAGGAAAAAATACGAATGTGTTTGCTGTAAAACAGTGCAACAACAAATGCATTTGCCCAGTGTCTAACTTAAACTATTATATGTTTTTTTGTGAGGTCATGGGCATTTCTCTCTCGGCTGGTTATCTTTTTCGTAGGGTTGGTTTCCTTTCTTGGTTCTGCCGTTCAGAATAGGCTTAAAGTGCATAAGAAGCGAAAATTAAGTTGAGCTAATGTTAAAATGCTTTCGAAATGAGTAATAATGACATTTTCCGTTTGTCAACAATCGTTTCAGAGATATTCTGTTTTTTGTAATATGCAAATGAGATGACCAATGACGTAATTTTGTTTTCACAGCCTGGATACAAATAACAAAATGAAGAATATCTCTACAAGTATTGGATAAAAACTATTGAAACTTTGCAAATATGTGGTACTTTGGAAAATACACATCATTGTGCAAATTATGGTGTTGCCATGGAGACACTCTGGCCCAAGGCTTCCATTACAAATAACACAAACTTTCCTAATTTCTCCTTTGTCAAACACAATTGTTTTGGTGTGGGCTCAAAATAACATTTGGAACAATGTAGGCATTGTATGTGAGTAGTTTAAGCAAATTATTTTTTGTAACAAGGAAATAAATTGGTATTTTATGTTCAAGGTGAAAGGTGCGTGGGGCCATGAGAGTTTCCATGGCAACACCATAATTTGCACAATGATGTGTACTTTTCATAGTGTCATACATGTGCAAAGCTTCAGTAATTTTTATTCAATACTTGTAGATATATTCTTCATTTTGTGATTTGTCTCCAGGCTATGCAAACAATATGACGTCATAGGTCATCTCATTTGCATATTACAAAAACCTGAATATCTCTGAAACGAGATGAGATATTGAGAAACGGAAAATGTCATTATTCCTCATTTCGAAAGCATTTTAACATTAGATCAACTTAATTTTCGGCATGTTCGACGGGGAGTCCATGCCTGGCTTTAGAATCGCGTGCTCTACCACGTTATCTATGCTGGGCGTATCCAATGAGGTCGTTGCGTGTAATATCGGGTGGCGTTCATTAAGGTCGGTTGAGCACTAAACGCAGATTATTAAATTTCTAGACCACGACGACCCCTCCGGTAGGCAAGATAGATACATTGCTTTATTTAGCCTCGGTCTTGACTGAGGCTGATTAATCTAGCAAAATACATACTGATGAGCCGAGAACAAAATAATTAAATGAATATGTACCTAGATAATGACAATAATAATAACAATAATGACAATTACAGTTAATACTATTAAAAAAAACATCAAATGCAATATATAAATACAGATTTTCTATCCTAAATTAAAAACAATAAGCTCCTAGCTAGGAGCACCGACCCCGTTAACCCGAGGTTACCCTCTCAGGCAGAGTTTATTGGCGCTGAATACTCCTCCAAAAACTCCCTACAGTGCCCGAGATGGCTTTTCCTTAGATTTTGCACGTATTGGTATACGTAAGTTTGCGTCCTCTCCCACATTGATTTCATGTAACATTTGTACATTTAATTATTAATTTGGTTTAGTGTGTTTGTACGAGATGAGTATTGGAGGTTCGGGGTTTTGGGGAGAGGTGAGTTATGGGTGTCACTTTGGATTAGGTTCGGAGGGATTAGACTCCCATCTTTGGGTTTCCTAGTGTTATAGGATGGGGATAAGCTCTGTGGCGAGGGATTATCTTATCCCATATCTTGACCAACCATGCCTAATGACCATTGTGAGCGGGACGACCAGTGAGAATAATACCATTTTCCACCGGCAAGTTTTCAACTCAAATCTTCCACAAACATGCAAACTTTTGTCTACAGATAATGCTTTCGGGTTCCTGGTAAAGTTGTGATTGGACCTCAGTGCATCTAATTAAAATACAGGTCAGTTTTCACACTTAAAAAAACTCTTTTTCATGTCGGAAAACAAACTGTTGTGAACGCCACGAGATTCAAATTCAAGTAAAAGTTGTCGAATCTCGGTCGAATTTTAGCTTGATTTATATTGGCTCTTCGGTTTACCGTGAAATGGTTTCCTGGCATATGCTTCACACAATCCGGAGCTCATTGCCGGGCTTATTGCAGACAGTCAAGCTAGCTCATTGCAGACTGGAGTATTCAGCCAAGCCCAGAAACTGGTCATTGTGGGAGGAAGAAGGAGAAAATGCCTGCTCGGTTTTATGCACCTTAATTCGTAGGTTCGAAAAATATTCATAAATTAATAGTAACTCAAAAATCATTGGAGAGTTTCGAAATTTTCTGATTTTGATGACGTCATCATGACGTCACTTGATGATGTCATCAGATTACAATACTCTACCCTAGAAGTCACCTTGAGAATAATTATTGCCCACTCTTTAATTTTCCGGGTTTTGGGAGGCTGCAAACTTTCCCTAGCAATGGTAGATTTAAAATGTCAATGGGCAACGCTATTTCCGTTAATGTTTATAAACTTAAAGTGCATATGAAATGAATTATTTTTATTTTATCATATTGAATTTTAGTCTTCCATTGACTATTTTGTGCAATTAAAAATAAATTTGGAGAGCGAGAACATTATTATTTTTCCTGTCGACATCAGGCATAATTACCAAAAATCGTGCGACATTTTTTATGCCGGATGTTTACAATCAACTTAAGTTGGTTTTCCTGTAAGTCGTGACACATAAAAAATTAGAGAGATAAAAATGGGGATTAAAAATAAGAATATGGAAGAATTTCATAATAGTAAGACCAATTAAGTAATCCTAAGATAATACTAAGTTCATTGCTAATTTTGCTAAGATGTAAATATGACAAGACTAATCAAGGAGATTTACTTTCCTTAAATTTGATTTAAAAGTAGCTAGAGACTTCGATTCGCGTATTTCTTGAGGTAGTGAGTTCCATAACTGAGCACCATTATAACTAAGGATTTTTTAAGGAATCAGTTCGGGGTCTAGGGAGGAACAATTTATTAGAGGTACCACGAAGGCTGTAAGAGGGCACCCAGTCGAGAGGACAAAATAAGTATTTTAAACATTGCGGGGCTTTGTTGTTTAGGATTTTAAACATTAATAAAGCTTTGTGTTTAGCCCTTCTGTCTGCCAACGTTTCCTGTCCAAGGATTAATATGTTTTCAGGAGAAGGAGTTTCATATCCCTTTCCTAGCATTATGCTGGGAGCTTGATTTTGAAATCTCTTCAAGGTGTCCGACAACACTTTTCTAAAAATATCCCACACAATACAGCAGTAATCAAGATGAGATAGAATTAAGGATCTATATATGGTTTCGAGAGTATGATGATAAACCTAGGCCTAATAATAATAATAATTCCTAACGATAATCATAGAAATAATACAATCATTAAATAATTAATTAATTAATGTTTGGTATGTAGCGAATAGTTAAAGACGTAAAAACCAGCCTATCCTATGTAGTTTCACCCAACTAGATCAAAGTTTTGATGTATTACTCGCTGAAATAAAGTTCGGGGGGGGGGGGGGGAGGAGTTAAGGCGGTTTTCGTAGCTTTTTGCTTGGCAGAGCGGGGCCTGGGCAACTGTTTAATGTCAATTCTGTCATTCGGTGTTGAACATGAAAACATGAATGACATTCCCGAGACATTTTGCAAAAATAAATGGGTATACCATTTCCAGGGGGGTGGGGTAGGGAATATCTGTATTTCATGGATTAATGTTTGGTATGTTGTACATAATTAGGAGAAATAAACACCATCCTATCTGATGTAATTTCGCAGAGCGAGATTAAATTGTTTATGTATTACTCGCGCAAATAAAGTTCAGGGGGGGTTAAGCCATTTTGACATTTTATTTTGGCTGTCATTCACCCCCCCCCCCCTGAACTTTAATGTCAACCAAATTAAGAAGACCCCCTGCAGTTTTCCATGGGTAACATTTTGGTGAAGACCCCATGTCTCTACGACGTTCCTTTCTACCCGTAAAAATCCATCGCCCTTTCCGTTTTGGCCGCAAAGCATGCTGGGACGGTTTCATTTGCTATTTCCGAGTCCAGAACTGGATTAAATAAAGTTGCAGCGTTAAAATCTTAGTTTCGGCAGTAAACACGACGAACACAACATATTGGTAGCAAATGTGGGGTAAGAAATGCGAACCTTGCAAAACTGAGTGGGGAGGGGTGGAAAATCCTATCCATTTGGCTTTAATAACGGTGCCCTCCCCATTAGAATTGGCTTGAATGAAGTTGCAGCTTTAAAATATTAGTTTGGGTAGTAAACACGACGAACACAACATATTGGTTGCAAATTTGGGGTAAGAAATGCGAACCTTGCAAAACTGAAGGGGGAGGGGTGGAAAATCCTATACCTTTCCTGTTAATAACAGTGCCCTCCCCATGAGAAGTGGCTAGAATGAAGTTGCCGCTTAAAATCACAATGGATTAAGTGGTGTGGCAGAGTTAAAACCATGGTGTCTGTACTCGACGCGACGACTGCCATGCGGCATGAACTGCGGAAGGCTGTCGGTTCGCGAGCTTGTGATGACATTCAATGCACTTGGATGGAAAATAACAATCATTTCAAGGAGAAACTTTTTTCGCGCAAGTTTAGGCCACTTATTTCCACGAGAAGTGGTCCAAAAGTCCAGTTTAGCCTTAATAGGTGGAAAATAACCACACACCTATGATCACTGTACTACCATGCAAATTGCATGGCACTATGACGTAGCTACTGTATTTGGCATGTTGGATTATCGTTAGCGATTTCGACTTGTAATAATAATAATAATAATAATGATGAACTTTATTTACCCTCGGTAACTATATATAGCACACTGGGTGCTAGTTGGACTGGGCCTATAATTAATGATAATATAATAACTAAGAGAGCCACATAGTTAGAGAAAAAAAGAGAAAAAACTATGCTAAAACTATAAAATACAAATATATATATATACATATATGTGTTTAAAAATAATATAAAAAGATATCTAAAAACAATTAGAATTCATGTTTTCGAATCAAGTTTTTAAAAAGTTTTATGTTGGCAGCCGATCTCATTTCATCTGGGAGACTGTTCCAAATTTTAGGTCCCATATATCTCAGTGAAGCCAAGAACCACTACCTACGGGCTAAGATAGGTAAAGTCAGAATGTCAATACCTCTAAGATTATAGCTAGCTACATACAATTTAAATAAGTCATTTATATACTGTGGCGATTGATTGTGAAGTGATTTATAAACTAGTAATGCAATGTCTTGATTTCTGCGAGTATAGGGTGATGTCTTTCCAGCCTTCTTTAGTAAAGTGTCATAATCGCTAGATCTGTCTAGGGATATACTTCTCAATTCTCTTTCATTTAGCTTTTCTATTTTATCCGAGCCACGTTTCTGACAAAAATGCCACACCGTAGAACAATAGTTTAAATGGGATAAAATAAATGAGTTGTAAAGTTTCTTTTTTGCATCAAAAGGAACAAGACATTTAAGCCTGTTCAAGACTGAAATTTGTCTACTAATTTAGCGACAAAGTTTCGCAATATGTTCATGAAAGCTCAGTTTGTCGTCAATTGTAATACCCAACAGTTTTATAGACTTTTCTTGTTTAAGTTGTTTGTCATCAGCTCGAAATTGAAAATCGGCTGACTGTCCAGCAGGAGCTCATCCCAAACTTTGAAACTTGTTTGGGTTCGCCTTTTAAAAGCGAGTTTAGAAAAAAACCACTTTAATGTTAAATCAAGTGTCTTGAATTATACGGAGTCATTCATTGCTGAAGTTGGTTGTCATCGCATAGGTGTTGAGTTCAGCTTTAGTCACGTTGAAGTGTAAATCATTAATAAAAATGTTACAAAGAAGAGGACCCAAAACAGAAACTGTGGGATTCCTCTCGTGACTGCCGCCCAATCAGAGAATTTATCGAGAATTTTAACCCGTTGTCGTCGTCCAACCAGGAAGCTCCTTATTAAATGTATGTTCGTTGGGGATAGGCCATACGCATCTAATTTAGCAAGGAGTAGATCGTGTGGTAAACTATCGAAGGCCTTGCTTAAGTCAAGTGATACAATTAACTCCTACGCGACGTTTGGCGTCAATATTATATTTCCAATTTTCTATTAAGTCAATTAGTGCTGTATCACAACCATGGTGCTTGCGGAAGGCTGGCTGAAGGCTTGAAGATACCTTTTTAGAAACCTTTTCAATTTGCTCCTGCCAAGATAAGTCTTCATCAATAGTTATACCCAGAACTTCACTACATGATAGTGATAGTTCATGGATCTGACAGCAGGCCAGCTTCAAAACTTTCTCTCGGTCAGGAGTACTTTAAAAAATTCAGGAACGAAAATTGATCTTGCTGAAAAAGCAGAGCAGATCTAGATAGTTATAAGGATTTAAAACTAAAGATAAATGAGCCCAATAATACAAAATCCGAGTGGAAATATGAACACTAGCACTAATATTTAAAATTCAGGGGCCAACACGACGTTTAAACAACGACCAGACTTGTACAATACACGTGTAAACGTTTTATCGAATTGACCTAATTAAGGTTGACAATTCAGCTGACGTAGAATATCCCACTTTCGTGGGGTCTTCTCTGCTTCACTTGTCACGCACAAAGAATTCGTTATGAGGTTCCGTGGTTAATTCAATATATTATATTCTCGGACAATAAAATAAATTTAATTTACCACGGAGCCTCATAATGAAATCTCTGTGCGTGACAAGTGAAGCATATACAGTATATCGAAAGTGGACTATCGCTAATTATGTTCACAATAATTAAGTCCTGTTTCTTGACTACTCAAAGAACCATTGCACTTCATTCAACAGCTCCCAAGTTTATAATTCTAAAGACCTGAAGGAACTTTTAAAAGTAATATTAAACTACAGAATTGAAAGAACTTGTGAGAATGTATATGGTAGCTAGTATTATGTATACTCCTACGGGAAGCACATACATGAGTACTTGCTAAAGGAAAAGTTACATGTATGGTACCGACAGGTACACTATTGTTTTAACATATGACCATTTTAAAATGGCAAAACAACAAACACGGAAATCGAGCAAGGCCGGACTGCTTTTCCGGGCCCGTTCACGTCAAACGCGTACGGTCACTATCACGTGACTTTCGTAACGATTCGTGAACGTAGTAATACACGAAGGAACCAGTGCGCCAATCACAGGAGCAAGTAGACACATCAATGAACCAATCACGAACTGAAGTAATTCACGATTGGTTTTACTTCAACCAATCACGAGGCAAAATAGATGCAATCATGGATAGCTAACCAATCAAATTCGAAAGCAATTACGTTTCGACACTCGATTGAAAACCGTTCTTTGCAGGATCCCATTACTCGTGAGATTCAGTAGAACTTTACTTACGTGAACGCTTCAACGACAACGCTATCAAATCCCTCGATGCCTTCGTATATCGTGCTGAACTGCAACATAATAGATGTTTTCATAATTCTTCAACCCGCCTACAGGGAATACCAGCGCTACCACGAAAAATCATAGTAACGACACATTTTCTATATTCTTGTGTCACTGTTCTTTGCAATTATATTTTAAAACATATACCATACATCGATTTTCAATTTATTACTTTACCTAACTTACATTAAAAAATAAAAATATAACATACATAGATTTTCAATATATTACTTTATGTAATATTTCAAAGCCTCCAATTCGGACTGGACGGGATTTCAAGTCCGCGCAATTAGTTCCAGTCTTCGGCTCCGCCTCGGACTGGAACTAATTGCGAGGACTTGAAATTCCGTCCATTCCGAATTGGAGGCTTTGAAATGACATCTCATACACGACTTTCAAAATGGCCGCCTCCTAATTTGCATAATTTGGAAGACCAATCTGTAGAGGAAAACCAATCCTACCACATGAAAGATCACATTAAAACTAGTAATTATTTTGTGTTTTAGAGCAATGTGGAAAATTGCTGTTGAGCTATGAGCATTTCTAATGCAGAAAAACATGAAAGCGAGGCTATAAAGGCTTCCGTTGTTTTTCTCATACAAATGTCTCTAATTTCAACTGGCTGTAACTTCATTGCTTTTTAAGCTACATCACTCAACTTTCACAAGGTCACTAATGTCGACATGCTCTTTCACATGGCAATGTTCATATTTTCTATACATGTAGATAAACTACCGAAACGGGAAATCGCATATGCAAATTATGAGGCGGCCATTATGAAAGTCGTGTATTGTCATTAATTATTCGGGAGGGATGTTGTTTCTATTCCGGGTACATGTTGACAATTGATTTGTTCATCATAATGAAGTAGTTTATTGTTTCTTGTCATTTGGGACTTCAATGTTCCAGTAATAAATTCAAATTCAAAATTGAATTTTGTAAGTTTGGCTTCATTTGGATTAGAAATTTTGTACAAGAAGTAGGCGACAAGAAAGGTTGTCGATATCCTGGTCAAACGCTCTATCAGGTTGTGGCCTGTCGTAAACGACATCTAGAGTCAAAAAACCGGAGAGATGTCAATATGTTGGACAAATCCCATCTGTGGTGAGTTTAGCAAGCTAATTGCTGTGACTAACATTTAGTTTTACTAAATTCAAAAATTAGCTAGAGTTGAATGTCAGTCTAAATAACCCATTTTTTTGTAGCTTCACTTGATTGCATTTAAAATTTACTGTAGAGTTTTATATATTCATATATGGTATAGGAGTACTTTGAGGCAATTTGGATCAGTCCAAGGACTGAATTTATTTTGTTCCAGTCCAAGGATTGGAACAAAATTAATTCAGTCCTTTGACTGGAAAAATTGGTTGAGCTCTGGGAGTACTTTCCGGGGTTTCAAGGTTCGTCATGTGATCGAATTCTGGGCACGTGGTTGGTTGGTTACCTCGTAAATAATTAATGAGGATGAGATATCATATATAGAAAACATTTTGCAGTACGTCTATCCTATTATAGATACACAGATGACGCTACAATGCGAAGAGAACAAAGACCCACGGGAAATGAAATATATTTCTTTTATACAATAATTAAACTTTCCCAACAAAATATAGAGTGCACGTGACTAACTCACGTCATTGTGCTCTAATAGATCTTAGCATAATAACCCAGCCGCCGTCTATTGCCAAACTCGCCATCTGATTGGCTAGTCAGGCGCCGTCTATTGGCAAACTCGCGCCTGATTGGCTAGTCACGCGCCGTCTATTGATCGATTTTAATAGAACGGTGGCTTGGTTATGCTAAAAGAATTCTGACTTTTCACTCTTGGTTTCTATCGACTTTGATAGTTGACTTGGGGCTGCACCCCTCGCCAACTGTCTGCCGATAGAAACCTTGAGCTCGCAGACTAATTGTTAAATAGCTATCGACCAATCAAAGCGCGCGATTCGTACGGGGTATGCAGGATGATGCAGTGGTAAAACACTCGCCTCTTACCGGTACGGTCCCGGGTTCGATTCCCGGCTCGGGCACCATATATGAGTTAGGTTTGTTGTTGATTCCTTATCTACATTCGAGTGTAGTGTGTCCAAAACAGTTAATGTAGTGGGGAGTGTGTGAGGAGTAAAAGCAGGCCCCCACCAGCTTTAAGCTGTAATACTCAGCCTGCTATAACAAATAAAATATTTATTTATTTATTCGCATTGTTTATTGTATACTTGTTTTTAATATAACATTTGATCTACGCGTTTCCCCTGAGCGACAATGATTTTATCATAAAAACATAAAACGCGATGAGCTCAACATTTTCAGCCAATGACATTACGCGTTCTTAGGATGTTCCCGTAATGTATATCATAAACTCCCATAAAAAGAGGATACAATTGATACCAATGGTTTTACATTTTTGTCCTACTTTGTTACAACAGGATGATTCTCCTACCTGATCTTCAAACTCCTTGGCTAATGTTTTGAATTCCACAGAAGACGTATCTTCCAGTTCCTTCGTGAACGTTTCTTCTTCCATTTTAATATCCATGTCAATTATGATCGGCACTAAAAATTAAAACATTTGATCGACATTACGCACAAATAATTTATACGAAAATTGCACGCATTGTTACTTACAAAAAAGCAGCAAATCAAATCCCTATTTTGTTATTACAGCGCAACGCCCAAATGCATGACCACCTTTAACGCATTCGCATACTTTCGTGACCGTACCGGTGCAATATTATCCAATCACAAACAAGCGGCTCATCATTTCTGGTTTCGTTTGTTTATTTGATGAGCCGCTTTTGTGTGGTCATACATTTGCACGTCGTGCTGTAATAGTAGCCTGTAAATTACTCTCCCCCTTCAGTTTGTCATTGTCTAACGACATAGTAAGGTATAAACACCATCACCACTTTTTGTAATTACAAAAACCTAATTCGACCGCAAGTAGTTATTTTACAAGTATTTATCTAAGTGCTGAATTTGCACGCTAAACCGCATTGTTTTGCGGGAACATGCCTAATAATGTAAGCAAAAAATTACAGTTTCGTAAAAAAAGCACGTTTAAGAGCTGTAACAAGGATTGATATAATTGGCTTCTTTGTCTTCTATCCTGCTATAAAGCTAGCGTCCACTCGAAACGATACTTCTTAAACAGCCAAAAGTATTTTCCAATGAGTACCAACGACTAAAAATAGCGAGTTGTATTATATAGCTAGGTAATCCGTGGGCTATGATTGGTCAATTTACGTACTCCCCTACGGACCTTACGCCCACTTCCGGTCTCATCTTCTTTATTACACACAAACCACCATGTACACACATAAAAATACAAAAAATATATAATAAATTACAGTGGAAGACAACCTAAATGGAAGCCAAAGACTTATTACTTTAGGTTGCCTTTTTAAGCGTGAGCTAATAATCTAACAATATTATACTGAATATTAATATTATGATAAGAGAAAGATGATTGGAAAGAAAAGGTTTTTGCGAGAAGGGAGCGAAGAAAGAAAAGGAAGAAGCTAGTATATAATAAACATCTTATTAACCTTGAGGGCTCGTCTGTACCGTAAGTTACGGATCCTCATTTTACCTCAGGTTTGCGCTGAGATTTTTATTTCTGCGTCAGGCATCATATTTGACGTTTTGAATGCCAGAAAACACCGGATTAGAACTTATCTAGATTCCTTTGTTGGGATGATGGCAAATTCTGAATATAAAAAAGATGCTTTTGCATGATTCCGTTTCACTAGACACTAGCTTCTCCATGCTTGTTTAGAACTGCGTAAAGCAGCCGAGAGCCAGAGGGCTGTTTAGGCCGGTATCTTAAGTTGCAAATACTGAATTCGAAAAGGTGCTTTTGACTTAATTTCACTGGAAAATAGCTTCTCCATCCTTGTCTTGTTTCTGTGTAAAGAAGCGAGTCTAGAGCTTCTCGCTCGTGTATTTCTTCTCACTTACATTTTCTTGTTAGCAGCCCACTCTGAATTAAAAGAGATTTAATTGACTGACTCGAACCAAAACGGCTCTTACTTTTTTTATATTTCAATGGTTAATGTACCTTTTCTCACCGGCATTTGAAAAACTTGAATAAACAACAACTGACCTTCCGGCTCTGACTCTGTATTTGATAGCACTTTTGACAGTACATTTTTCCGACTTGGTCTAGAACATATGGTTCATTATAACTGTTCTTCTTAAGAATCAGAAGTACATAACTTAAACTTTAAATTGAAAGCGCATTTTTTTGTAGACTGCTAGCAAGTCCCTTCTATTCCTCATTTTTTCAGAATGGCTAAACATGGTTCCAGATGGTTAACGATGGCTAGACATGGTACACATAATTGGCTTAGTCTGTAAGTAGGGACTGCCGGCTCTTTTGTAAGTTTTGTACCGACTGTGCTGTCAAAAGGATCATATTTTTTGACAGCTCTGCCTCCTAATAGATCAGTTCGTGGTTAATTCCGACATTTTGAAAGGGTGCAAACATAATTCGAAATACAGTGTTTGTATGCAGTGTTTGTACGCCAAAATACAGTGTTTGTACGCCAAATAAAATCCGTAAAATCGAATTTCTGAAATATTCTTCAGATACAAACTTAAGACACTAGGTAAAAGATTAACTGATCGAAATTTGAGGAATGTAGCTGTGCTGGGAATTTTCCCGCAGACTTTGACTCGTTTTTACAGACAAATGTATGGAAAACTGAAAACACTATTGCACGCTTTCCAGCACAGCTACACCCTCAAATTTCGATCAGTCGCGCGCGTTGTTTGGATACATATTCCGGGTATGAACACACCGATCGAAAAAAAAATAAAGGGACATACTTTCCACATTTCGGAAGAGGAATATGTGCAAGATTTCGAGGTATTTTAATTTCGCTGTCCTAGAAAAACGCGCAACAAGCCAAACTACTGATAACAATCTCATAAAACAAAATGGAGGGTGTTTTGATTCAAAAACAATTTTTGACAGTTCAAACCTCAGCTTAGGCCCATCACATAAATGACGTCTAATTGAAATAGGTATTGTCCTGGAGACTTTAGCCTCGTGTTCACGTTGCCACACAAATGTTTTCACATGAATGTGAGACTAAAGATTCCCAAACAATCATATTTATAGCCAATCCATCAGCATCATCAGTTTGCAATACTTACCATTTACAACTAAAGTAAAGCTGGCCTCAACACTTTTTTGTCTGTTCTGTGCAATACAACTGTATGGTCCTGAAGCCTCCGTTTGCACATTGTTAATCATCAGTTCTCCTGTAACGACTGTCTTATCAGTCGAAACTTTGGTAACAGTTGGCGCGATTTGTTCTCCATTCCTTACCCACTTAATAGTTGGTGTTATTAAGCTCGATGCAACACATTTCAGTGTGATATTTCCTTCAGCAGTAACTGTGAACTGTTCTCCGCCATTTATTATCGCTAGGTTCGCTATAACAAATTCGTATTGTATAAAGTTAATATCCTAAATATATAGACATTCCTTCACATAAGCAACACCGATAATTCTTAAGCATATCTATATCATCAGAACAAACTGTGGCGTAGGGAGGGGGCGAGGGGAGCAGTCCCCTCCCCCCCCCCCCCACCCCCCCCCCCCCTCTGCCCAGACCCAGAAGAGAGATTGACAGAAGTCATGAATGAAAATGTCCCAGAATTCATAATTTTGCCTCCCCCTCTCCCCAAAATGAAAATGTCCCAGAATTCATTATTTTGTCCCCCCTCAATTTTGTAGGACTTCCCAAGGCCGCTGAGAACCAAGACACTATTCGCACTCTTATACACATTTACACTCCAAACAGGTCAAGCATTTCTCCCTAGACCCAGAACTGAATGAAGTTCGTTATTCGAAATTTGATTTCATTCTTCGTTTCAAATTTCCATTGTTGAAATGAAACTTGCAAAATTCAAAAATGAGCCTTAAAATTCAAATAAGTCTCCTTCGCAGCCATTCTTGGGGGCATCTGCGTCACAACAATAAGAACCGCTGCGAAGGTGACTACAATTCAAATACGCTATGGAATAAGATGCACAAGCCTTTTGCACATCAATATAATCAACATGAGATTGGGGCTCAATACGAAATCAATAATCCTAAAACGAATTGTTTAAATGTGCAAGGTGTTTCGACTTACTTTCGACATCCACGAGGGCTCGCTCCACATTAATTGCCCCTGCTCTGTTAACTGCTCGGCATTTGTAGTAACCAGCATTAGAAACTCTAACATCAGGGATATTGAGCATTAAAGCAGTTGATTGGTTATTTCCAGTCTGAATAACCGTTTCATCCTTGTACCACGTGATATTCGGGAATGGATCAGCATACACGTCACACTTGAGTTGAATGGTTTGACCAAGTTGTAGAATAGAACCTCTTAAGGGATTGATTACTCGTGGAGGCACTTTAACATAAGGAGACGAGAAACGTTTTACTATTTACTAAAAATATAAGAAATACCATAACAAAACACAACAAAACGAAAACAGATACAAAGGTATTATTCCCACTGTCCTGGTCTAAACAAGTCTCTAACGTTCACGCTCTTACCATCAACTGTCAGCGTTGCGGTTTTCGTTGTCTCTCCAGCTTTACTTATCGCAGTACAAACATATTCTCCTTCATACTCGGCGGTGTTTTTGACATTCGTGACGGTGATTATCTCGTTGTACGACTCAGGCTTAGTTTGTCCTCCAGGGAACGTCCATTTAATAACCGGGTCAGGAATACCGGTTGCATTACAGAACAACTTTACATCACTACCTTCATTGGCGATCTGGCTTATGGGAGCAACGTCTATTCGAGGTTTAACTGAAATGAAAAGGAAACATTAAAACTTCAGTTTCAATACCAAACCTAAAAATGAAAACACCGTTCATTGAGAAATAAAAAGTCGCTTAGCACTTGAAAGGCGAGAATCGACATAATTCATTAGATAAAATGTGTGAAAGCAATTTGACGTGAGTGTGTAACCCATGGTCGGTAAACAGCTAAATATAATGATTTATTTCGTTCAATAATGTTATCTAAAACTTATATATTTTTTAATTTATGGAAGATTTAACAATTCGCCTTAAGTGTAATTAAGACTTAAATTTCAATTTACTTCGAAAAAATTGCATCTAGTTTGGGAGAGTAGGCTTAATTAATCACTCCGTTGGCATGACCAAGTATGTATTCAAACAAAACATTATATATATTAGACCAAAAAGGATAAACGAATGCATACTCGATCATCATTAGCCTGGATGTTAATTAAAACACGAATTTAAGGTTAACATTGTATGATTTACGTGATATAGCAATTTGGAGGCTTACAAATGACTTCCACTGTATTTCTGACGGTAACATTTCGAACCCCATTTTGAGCTTCGCACGTATAATTGCCAGCTTCCTCGAATGTAACTCCTTCTCCAATTCTCATCAGGACAATCTCCTTGCTAATGTTCATTGGATATATTTCTGCTTTCACTATGGGTGTGTTGTTCTGGTTTGCTTGTGGTATTCCATTCTTCTTCCAGCTCAGTTGAGGTCTTGGTAAACCATGACCGTAGCAGACTAAAGACACGTTAACTTGACCTACATCTAGACTATACGGTGTTGGTGATGAAATCTGGATCTCTGGAATAACTGCATAAAAAACATATATAATTATGCTTGTACATAGATACGCCTTTATCTATAGATAAGGTATTCAAACAATGTATTAAGGAAATATGAAGACATTTAATGGATATGGTTTTCGAGAATTTTCCTTCAATCGAAAACTCTTTTTCTGCATTAACACTTAATAGTATCATTATTCCCTTGTTCTGTAAATATGGCGCAAAATGGCCTTATCGAAAGTCAATAATCGATCCCACTGTTCTTTTCTTAAAGGGCAACTGCACCTTAAAATCAACCCAATGCATATGTCTACACAAAGATGTATTCGAAAGTAACAAGTTCTACTATTTTATTTATCTGTGCTGCGCGTCAATGAAGAGAAAATCTGAAACCTACCTCACAACCTCCGCTATGTACAGATGGCTCAAGTCAGCAGTTTGCCCGAAACTGAAAAGCTGAACGGCTTCTAATTGGGAACCCTTGTGTTTTCTTTCTACTAGAGGTGCTTTTCCTTGCTGTGCGTGACGTACAATATGGGGAAATTTGCACTGAATCGAGCCGCCACACAAGCTAGATTTATCGAATTTGAAAACTAATCGAGCAACACATAGAAATCAATTAGCAGAACTAATTTATATATTGAATGCATCTTTGTATAGTCGTTGGGTTAATTTTAGGATTCATTTCCCCTTTAAAGGGAACCTCGGCTGAAAAACAATGTTTGTTCTCAAGTGTTTGTTATGGATGCCTAAGTCTACTGTTATGTTTGTCTGTAGTAAATTGTTCACTAGATGTCATTTATGCATCGATATCCCTCTCGATAAAACTCATTTGAATTTCCTGCACGCCGCCATCTTGGATCTCGTGACGTCACCGTGTTGCCCCTATTGCTGCACAACAAAATAGATTTTGATTTCTGACAGATAGAAAGCAATATGTAAAAATTGACAACATTGAATCAACTAAGAAAACAGTATTATGTGGTGTGCCCCACGGGTCAACCCTTGATCCCCTTTTCTTCCTTCTCTATATTAACGACTTCCCTAATGTATCAAACAAACTATCTTTCAGAATATCTGCCGATGATACCAACATATTTTATACTAGTAACAATTTGAAAACGTCATGAATGAACTACTCAAAATATACACTGTAATAATACTGTAATAATATTAAATTGTTAATTAATTTTAAAAAAATATGCTCGTTAAATCACCAAGGAAAAATGTTATTAATTTTAACATCAATAAAATAAGTCGTACAAATTACATCAAATACTTAGGTGTTCTTATTATTTACGATATTTTTTTAGATATCCTTTTTAAGCTTTGTACAGTTATATGTATTTTTTTATTATTATTATATTATTCATTCATACATTTATTATTATACTATTATATATTGAGATTTTTTAGATACATTATCTATAATACTGGTCACCGGTTGATACCAGCTAATCATTTTCGATTAACTGATCTGTCTTTACAGTTTAAATAAAGTTATTATTATTATTATTAATATTATAACATGTCAACTGGGAGCCCCAAATAACACATGTGACTAGAAAAATATCTAAAAACATAGGTATCATTAATAAACTTAGATACTATATTAATCTACGAATGCTTGAACAGCTTTACTATACTCTAATGTATCCATATCTTAGGAATATCACCCTAGGGTAATATATACAAAACAAAGTTAAACAAAATCTTAATAAAAGAATATAAATGTATTATTAGCATTTTCTTTGCTCAGTCTAGAGAAAACAACATCACCTTATTATAAACTACTAGACATACTACAACTTGAAAACATACACTCTTTAAATATATCTTGTTTCATTCATAAACAAGATATATATCCCTTCTGCCTTTCAAGGCTTCTTGACACCGGTATGTGAGTTATACTCATACAACACCAGATTTGCGTCAAAACAAAATTTTCATCGAACTACAGTTCTAACTGATTATGGTATCCACACCTTTAAATATTCAGCTACAAAAATATGGGAAACATTCCCAGCCACCTAAAAGCCATCTCCCTTACCCAGTTCAAGAATCAATACAAAATATATTTATTAAATCAACAAAACTGACATATTATTAGCACTATATTTGTGTCTACCTGACCATTATTATGTTCTTGCCGTTGTTGTTATGATAAATATACATATACATATACAGTAGCTTTTGCTACTTTAATTACTGCATACACTTAAACAATAATTCAATAATTTACCTCTCATGATTGTATCTTAGCTCTATCTTATCTATACGTTTCTCTTTTCTTTTTAATATATGTAAATTGAATACTGTAAATAAACTTGAACTTGGCAACACTATGACGTCATAAAATCCAAGATGGCGGCGCGCAGGAAATTCAAATGACTTTTATTAACATGAAAATTGGTGCATAAATGACATTTAGTGTACACTTGACTGGAGACAAACACAGAAAGAAGACTTAGACATGCATAACAACACTTGAGAGCCAACATTGTTTTCAGCCGAGATTCCCTTTAAGATAAAACAGTATTAGCGAGAAAGTGAGGACAATGTTCTGTTTTGTGGTTTCATAATAAATTATCCACTCCTGTACATGTACGTCTAATGAAACGTGAAATAGACGAGTCCATTTCGAGGTAGAAAATCGATGATACATACAGTATACAGTTAGGATCCCAGGCAAAGATAGAACGCTTTGCTGAACAACGTTGCTTCCACTACACGAATAATTTCCATTGTCTGTTCTGAGAAGGTTGATTCGTAGCGCATAAATTGTTCTTGCCGAGCCTCCTGTTGTTATAAGTGACATTCTCGCGTTGCTGTCAATGTTGAGAACCGCACCGTCTTTAACCCAGTTTACATGAGGTACTGGATGGCCTTCATAATCACACTGCAGTTCGATAACGTCTCCCTCTATTTTAAGTATATCTGATGGCGAAGATAGAAGCTTTGGAGGATCTGAAAGAAAAACAATTATGGAGATAAGGGATAAATGGACAGAGAATTAAGAAAAGGAACTTAGCGGCGATGAAAAAAAGCAAATATAAGAAATATTATTAAAAGTTACCAGTAGATTAACAAGAAGGAAATAAATATCCCGTTCCGATCCCAAACGAAACTAACGGCAAAAGGTATGTGTGTTCCTTCAACTAGTTTCTGCTGTTTCTTATTCATCTTTTCTGTTCCTTAGCTCCTTAATACTAGCTAGAAATAATTAGCCCGCAATGCTAATCGGGACTAGGCATTATAATAAGTTACTTTAGGGACCATTGACATATTCCGTTGCTATGCTCGCAGGAGCAGATGCGATTTTGACTTCCGGTTTATGCTGGCCTGAGAAAATAGCCGACTCAGGCTAGTTTTATGCGTGTCCACCGGCCACCCGATAGTTTTAATACTTACACATGTTTGTTTTATTCGTGGTTTGCCTGAAAATGTTTCATGAATGAATGAAGTAAAGTGTTCAAAAGTCGTAGCAAGCCGTAGCGGGTGCTAGCGCTTTTCTCGCTGGAAAATGAAAAGCTTGGTTTATCGTGTGAAAGAAAATATAAATAATTGACAAGAATCTCAATCCGGTAATTTTGAAGGAATCGTTCAGGACTCGAAAGGCACCTAAATGTACCTGAACCTAGAGAAAGGGAAATATTTAATAATTTGTACCGAGCAAAAAGTAAGCGTACGGCGCCACCAACACAATGACGAGTAAAATCAGTCTGGAAATCGCCGATAAATGGAAAAGCAAATGTATTGGACTCTCAAATGTAGCCGAGCTCTTCCCGATGTTGATAGATTGAAAGAACATCTAGAAAATAGTATCTATAGTTATCAAAGACACAGAAGCTGAAATGACTGCTTCCAGTGAGAACATGGATTCTAAAAACACGAAGAAAAGTACGGCCACTCAAGAAGTCAAGTGATTTTCGACCGGCAGGTTTTTTACTCAAATCTTCCACAAACATGCACACTTTTGTCTCCAGATAATTCAATTCTTTCGGGTTCCTGGCAAGGAGGATTGAAAGGGCTTCCCGTGGTACTTTGGGCGCTCACATGGTATTTTTACAAGTTACAGAGATTGAAAGGAGAGGTTCGCGCAAAAATTCCCTTCTATTACAAGCGATTTTTCTTCTCTTTTAGGAATTGAAGGAGAATCTTTTATATACCAATCGTCTCTTTATTATTCATATTAAGTGGTACAATGTTTTTTCCAGACAACTGTCGTTGCATTAATTCATGCGAAGTCGTTTTGTTATGCTTGAATTCATAATAGCGTCCATTGTTCAAAGTTCAAGGTGACTGACCTTCTCATGAATTTAAGTTTCTTCCTAAATCACTGAATACCTTAGAGATTTTATGTATCAGATATCTTATTCAATTGTTCAACAATACTCAGTATTCAAATGTATTCTAATGTACTCACGTTCTGCTGGAGTAATCACGTCTGCATTAACCGTTAAAATTTGGCGCGAAACGGATATTCTCAAACCACCGCTGCGAATTCACGGTCGAATTCACTCACGATGATTTTGCAAATCTTTGCTACTTGTGAAGGGGAATCTGTTTGATTTATCCTTAGGTGTTAATATTTAAATGCATGAAGATAATATTGGTAAAAGACCACATATTGAAAGTGGAAAATCAGTAGCTTCTCTCTCGGCACAAAATCGGTAGATGGTAGTCAATCCTCCGGCCGGCAGCAAACTCGGTAGTCAACTCGTTTCAAAACTGAAAATTAACCTCCAGACATGGAAAACTTCGTACTGGGGTGAACTTCTTTGTTTGATCCATATAATAGATAAAATAGCATAAATAAGTTCGCGAGTGTCAATTGGACTAGCACAGAACGGTCTTATCCGAACGCCAGCCATCTCAAATGAGCAAGTCACGTGATTTTTGTCGTTGATAATATATTTGGTTGCAAAGGATCATGGGAAGCCCTTTCAATCCTCCTTGGGTTCCTGGTAAAGTTGTGATTGAACCTCCGTGCAACTAATTAAAATACAGGTCAGTTTTCAACCTTAAAAAAGTATTTTTGATGTCAGAAAACAAACTGTTGTGAACGCCACGTGATTCAACGGTCGAATTTTAGCTTGATTTCTATTGGCTCTTCGGTTTGCCGCGAAATGGGTTCCTGGCATGTGCTTCGCACAATCCGAAGCTCATTGCCGGGCTCATTGCAGACAATCAAGTTAGCTCATTGCACACTTGAGTATTCAGCCAAGCCCCAAAACTGGCCATAGTCAGAGAAATAGGAGAAAATACACATGCTGTTCGACCAATTATGGTAGACTTTACTGCAACAAACTGTTTCACGACAACAGAACAGGCACTTTTGCGCATGCGTTAATTTATTCACTTCCGGTTTCTAAAAATTCTAAACATTTTGCGCACATTTACTAAACACCAAACTTTTTCCCGTTAAAATGTTGTTAACCACGTTCTCCACAAAACCGAGCATGTATTTTGTAAACCGACAATAAATGCCAAAGTTATGGCTGTTCATTCGCCAGAAAAGCTTAAAATTGGACTGAAAAGTGTTGTGAAATCTTCATTTGTTGTCGTAATGGCAAACGCATGCTCAGTTTTATACGCCTTAATTCGTAGGTTCGGAAAATATTCATAAATTACTAGTAGATCAAAAATCCTTGGAGAGTTTAGAAATATTCTGATTTTGATGATGTCATCATGATGTCACTTGGTGACGTCATCAGACTACAATACTTTACACTAGGAGTCACCTTGACAATAATTATTGCTCACTCTTTAATTTTTCGGGTTTTACGAGGCCGCGCGGTAAGACAGTTGCCTCAAAACCGCAAAATCGGAGTTTGACAGGAATGTTGTATTTTCCGTCGCACCACACTGTTGTGTTTTTCATTGTCAATAGGAAATTAACGTTGTTTTCCGCCATCGACTATAGATATTGCTCTTCCTATAGCAAACTGGGGCAACTGGCATCGCTTTGAAGCCTTTATGAATAAAGTCAATACTACTCTATACTACTTTACTCAAACTACTCTTGAGACAAGCGGCATGTTTGATATTGGTATCGATGTTGGCTTAGCACCTTGATGTTCTACTTACAATATACTGTCAGCAAGCCAGCTGATGACACAATGCTTCTCACGATATTTGTAGCATTACAGCTGTAATTCCCTTCATCCATCCTACTCACATTAGCTATTGTTAATTGTGTTTTTGCATGAGTATATCGTATATCATTCTTGAGAGGTAAACCATTCTTTAGCCACTCGATAACTGGGTATGGATTTCCTTCCAAAGTACAAGATAGATTCACAGTGTTCCCTTCTATCACTGTGGCTTTTGGATAGGTAAAAAAATTTGGAGAATCTGCAAAAGAAAAATATGTGTATTGCCGTGAACCACGAGTGAAAGCCGTTTTGCTATTTGACTAGAGTATACGCCATTCCTGAATCAGTTAAACGGTTGTCATTATCTATGGTATTTTAGTATAAAGAAACTAGTGGACTATTACAAATCCTGCATTCTGATTGGCTACCCTACTATAGGTATATTTGTGATATCCCATGGTTGAGAAAAACCGCACGTATTTTCACGAAATAATAACATTTTTCAACTTTAATTTGTTTCTTTCCATTATTTTCTACTGTCCGACTAGTTAGTTTATACTAAAACAATTAGATCTCTCGCCCTCATGGGCTACGGGTCTAATTGTTAAGTATATATATTACAGGTTAAAATAATACTTCATCTGTTCATCTGTTTTTTCAACCTAGTTGATTTTTTTCAACCTAGTGTATTTTGGTTCAACCTGGGTAATATTTTTCAACCTAGCTCATTTTGGTTAGACATCAATCATTCTAAAAAGGGTTCTTTTCTCTTTTGGGAATCAAAAAATTGCGTTATTTTTTTTAGGGGGCATAATCTAAATATAATTTAGTAGGTTTTCGTCTTCTAACCGCCCCCCCCCCCCCCTTTTTCCCTTTCTTAAAAAGAACCCTAACTTCAGTATACCCAATTGCTCACTAATTGAAGATGTTCAGGGCTAGTCACTAATTTTGTTTGTTTGGGCTCACTAACTCACTAAACAACGATGAGACAAATATAATGCTTCTTCTACAATGGTCCAGTGACCTAATCCAAACCCTAATCCTACATTTAAAACACCCTAACCGTCAACAACTGGTGCTCACTAATTTAGGGTGTTTAGAGCTGGTTGCTAATTTAGGGTTTTTAGGGATAGATCACAAAACAACACAGAAAAATAATACTTCTTCAATGGTCTTGTGAACTAATCCAAACCCTAACTCTACATTTATTTAAAACACCCAACCATCAACAATGGGTGCTCACTATTTTTTAGTTTTGAGGGCTAAATCACTAAACAACAGAGAAATGCCGTAATGCTACCTACATTTAAAAGACCCTAAAATTACCTAAATTGAACCAAAATAAACTAGGTTGGACCAAAATAACTAGTTTAGACAAATTTAACCTGAAGTATTTTTAAACTACAACATATATGTACAAACTAAGCAATTTACTTTTCTAACTGCTACGACGGAGAGAGCAAAATCAAGCACGTTCTTTGTTATCCGGTATACTTAAACTAGTCGTATGAAGGATGGCCAAATGTTTGAGTGCATAAAAAACACGTCTTTAGAGATATAGTAGAGTTTCATCTTATCAGGATGTTCACAAGGTACTTTTTTCGTTCCTATAACCTTTCTTTTCTGTGGTAATTGTCTTTTGAAGAAACCAAAACGTTCACTTACACAGACAATAAGCAATTCTTGGACGATGCTGAGCAAAATATAATGTCAATGTACTGATATGCTTTTGAATCTTTTTCGATTTGTTCATGGCGAGCTGTCAGTTATTTCCCGATGCCGAAGGCAGAGTCAAATAACTGACAGCGAGATACAAAAAATCAAGATAGTTTACGATAGTCGAGTTCAATAATTGTTTTATCATTCGACAAAACATAACTTTATCGAAATACTTTTGAACCTGGAACGTTGAGTCCCCAACAGCAAATCGACCTGCCTTGTTTACCAAACGGAGTGCTCAATAGTGCGCATGCTCAGACCATTATTTGCATCAAACATTGAACTATCACGTCTGTGCATGTTCACACCGTTATTTGCAGTTAATTAACCAATTAGAATTCGGGATATGATAATGTAAAATAAATTTGATAAACAAAAGACTTCTGCTAGAGTCTGTTAGGCCGTGGATTCGAAGCTTTCCGCAATAAAAGCGGATTTTACAGTTTCATTCAGTGGACGGGCTAACCTTCTAAGCTGACTATTTGCCAAGTTTCTGTTTCACTTTCATTTGTGTTTCGTTTGTTCATTTAACGAGTCCCTTTTGTACTTGAATGGATAATCACCACGAAGTTTGCGAATACACAAACGGTGGTGAAACATTTGCGCGTCGAGATCAATGTTTTCATGAGTCAATTAGTCTTGACTCAATGAGTCATGAGTTAAGCTGGAAATTTCGGGGTCTTATTATTTTTACAAATAAAACTAACCCTAACCCAGGTTTCTCTTGCGCGTCGCGAGGTAAGATAACGAATATAAGCCATCCGAAAACCGTAGTGATACCCTGGTCGAGCTACCACTACAGTGCACTACTTACAAAGGACTTGTAGAAATGCAGGTGACGACACAATAATCCCTTCTTCGTTAGTTGCATTGCACCTATACTCGTTTTCGTCAGTTCTGTTAACACCAGTGAATGTTAGAATACTACCATCTTCAGAGACACTCAGCCTACTGTCACTGTTGATGTCCAGCAAAGTAAAGTTGCTTAGCCACGTTATACTTGGTGCTGGTTTACCATCTACTTTGCAGGACAATTCAACGGTGGTCCCTTCGATAACTCTTTGAGAAATAGGACTTTGGACAAATTGAGGCCCATCTGTAAATTTAAAAAATCAAAGAAACAAAAGGTAATTGTTCGTACCCTTAGGAACCTAAAAGAGGAACGAATTTAATAGTAACTTCTTTACATTATCCATCTACCTATGCATTCATAATTTAGGACCTGAAAATACTGCATACATTTCTAATAGTTCTAGAAGGATCTTAAGATATTCATTCAGGTATATCTCTCGTGGTTTAATCGCCCACACATTTACTCTAAATGTAATTAAACACATATAATAACTATCAAAAACTAAGTATAACCTGAAAACGAATAAAAGCAATTGGTAACAATCGTAGCACAACATATGTACACCTAAATACATTACTCAATAACATTCGTTTACATACACAAATGCACACAAATACTTACATACACATACACAAGTATTGTACGCCAACCTCCTAATGAAATACTTACTATGAACTGTGAGGTTTCCTGAAAGTGATAACACACTTCCTAATCCATTCGTAGCATTACAGGCGTATCGCCCTTCATCTGATGTGCTCACATTCGAGATTGTTAACTGTGTTTTGTTAGATGATACACTAAGCCTCAACCCATCAAATTGTCTCATCGTGCCATTTATTAACCATATGATTTCTGGCTCGGGGTTACCAACAGCCTCGCAAGAAAGCGTTATTGTGCTTCCCTCCACAGCTATCTTGGAAGTTGGATGGGTAAAGAACTCTGGAGGATCTGCAAGGAATTGCATATTACAATTATTGTTCTATTCTAAGGGACACAACTAACCCCTAAATGATAAATTTCTCATGAAAGAGAAAAATAACTACCGACATTAGTAGAGTATCCTTACCAGGTATGCTGAATAAAATGTGAGACAATTTTGATGAAGGATGGCAAAGATTCGAGTGGATGACAATTACTCCTCTTAATAAATCTAGAGTAGCTTGCAATCGACACAGTAAAACCGAAATCACGTTTCTAGAATGAGCTTTAATTTGTAATATTTGCCAGCCTCTATATCGAAAACGATTCAAAAGCATCTATCTCATGGTGTTATTTTCGTAGTTTTGTTTTTAATAAACATGAAGAATCGATTCGATTGACATTAGCACTTTAATATTTAAGGAAAGAAGGGCAATAAAGATAGGTTGCTGTGCCACGTTTTGAATAATTTTAGAGGGGAGTTTTCTAATTGTCGCGTAATATTTGAAAAAAGCGCCAAAAACTAGCACGCAGACTAATTTGAATACCATATATCGATATGGATTAACACTAATTACTAATATTTTATTAGTCACAAACAAACACAAATAACGATCTTGACTAAGAACTTCTTTAGCGTGGCACAAAGTTAGTTTTTTGCTTTTCTAAATACATTTAGTCAGCCATTGAACCGCCTTAAGTTTGGTGTTAGATATTCAGGTCTTTTTCGATTTGGAATAACACTCCAATTTAACTTTCACTATTCAAAACCATCGATTTTGGCTCGGCACAAAACTCAGTCTTTAGCCTGTTCGTTTTGGCACCCAATACGCGGTTTTGTTAAATATGTCCTCTTAAATGACATTTCTACTGCTCATTAATTATTCATGAGAACAACTACCAACCAGGTCTTCATTTGTATCACGTGACTTACTTTGAAACCCCCGTCGAATACTCTCATGAAGAGTTCAAGTACAGTTCTCAAACTCATGAATAATTAATGACATCCATCGAATGGAGAGCTAGACAGTACCGCTCGAAACGACCCAACCAACCCAACAATACAAAACACCCTAACCTTCAAAACGAGCAGTACAAAAACAATAGAGCTACAGTATAATGGATCCAATCAGTATCCAGCGGTACTGTATTACTCCCAATGGAGGGACTGTAGTTGTTTACATGCATGGTTCTTGATACCAGTGAAACCCTTGTTCGAAGCTTCATCGGGGGATGCATCTTGACATCCAATGCAACACCAGTTCCAAACGTACTAGTGTTTGATGTAATGTCCATCCCTACGACTAAATATTTCTTAATAATCATATTCATGAATCACGAAAAAGTGTGCCTCCACTGGAGTTTTTACCTCGACCATTCTTGACTACTACACTATTGACTACGCTAGTTGAATTCACTGCCAGCAAAGAAAGAATAATCACCCATCTATCGAATAATTATATACAACAATCAAATGGTAAACAATACATATGTAAATGTTTGATTTTGCTATTCGGATGAGAAGCCATTTTAAACACTCATTGTTCGTCTTTCATCAGGCTACTCTTCTTGAGCTACGCCTCTTGGTTTTCTTTTGTGTTCTCAATATGTGAAACCCCAAATAAAAAACTCCAATTCGTGTTTGAAATAGTTCTTCAAAGTCCGAAGTCTTTGAAATTTGAAAGCACTACGGCTTTGAAATGTCTAAGTCTTGTTCATAATAACTGGAAAACTAAAAGTAAAGCAGTGAAGTGACCTGCACTTAGGGTTGATTAGCATAATTAGTAATGGCGCCCACACACTCGAAAGGCAGCTCGGACAAAATCAAAAGTACTTCAAGCTCAGAAACTGATTCTCTCCCCCTGAAAATGTGAAAAAGTTGCTGAAGTCGCAAGAATCAACGATGAAAAGTTTTATTGCTTTTTATCCTCAAAAATCTTGGCGAATTGGATTTTTTTTTTGGAGAAATGACATATGCTTTGACGGGATCCCAGAAGATCCATCTCATTTATGGAATGATAAAGAACAATAAAGTCAAGAATATCTTAGCTGACAAGCTTCGGTCTGTGGCTTAGCCCGATCCTGACTTTGATCAGCCCCTATGGTTGTTTCAGGTCTCGTTTTCTAGTTTAGTTAATAAAAAGGGAGTAGTATACAAGTGGGGGTTCTGCGCCGGCGCCCTATTGTTCTCGCGTGGTGCCCTATTGTTCTCATGCGGCAGAACTTCCGACTTATAGTTTCATCCTATGACTCACCACCACGTTTAGTCTATTGTTCTCGTGAGCTGCCAGGGGCTGCCTATTGTTATGGTTCCCACAATACAGCATTCGAATTGCTCGTTTTCACGTGACGTCATCGCCACCATCTTGGTTAACGTTAACAAAAGATTCCTCGTTCGATCAACCATCTATGAAACCAAAATATTTCATTGTTTGATTCAACCAACATGGCCGCCACGTTTTTGTTATCTGAATCTCTGGGGGTTGATTGCAAACCAGCAATAATAATCAGAAATCGAATATAATTTTTTTAAACCACTTATTTGGATCAAGATTTCAGTGTTCACAGGTCAGAAAGTTCATTAGCACTCGGTTCAAAGACTCTGTCTTTATTCGATGTCATAGACAAGTGATGAAGTAATCCACAGTCTTGACATTGATGCAACATTTCTTTAACTACTTTTAAGTTGAGTGGGAAGGTTGTTTGGCAAATATCACATAGCATCAGTCTTTTTTCTTCAAGGGGTTTTGAATAACCCTCATTCCAGTAGCACTTTGCATGGACACCGAATAGTTGCAGTCTTGTTTAGTTTATACCCTGTGCACATTTCACAGGATGTCCCCATGTTCATCTTGCATTTTATTCTATTCTTCACTCTCACTTGATTCTTCATCTCTGCCCTCCTCCACAGAACTTTCCTCGCTGTTTTCCTCAACACCAGAATCATCACTATTTTCGCTATCACTGTGTTCACTATCACCTTCCGAAGGTGTTTTAGAGTCACCTTTCTCCTGTTGCTTGACTATCAAATCTGCTAATAGCTTTTTGTTGCGAATGAACCCTTGTTTATTCCAAGTTCTGTCAGACCTTCAGTAAAAGTATTAAGGCCTTTTGGCTTTTTTACTTCTAGGTCATACGTTAAACGCGCATACTCAAGCAACTCGATCATGTTTGTCACAGGTTTCTTCGTTGATGGTGAAGCATTTCTCCGTGTGAATTCCAAATGACAATATTCGTTCAAGTCGCCATACTATGAAGTAAATCCAAAACGTTTTTGTGTGGTATAGCCTTTGAAAGCCACTAGACTTATTGTAGAGACTTCTTGTTTTGATTCATCATCAGAGGAACTCTCACTATCTGATGGAACATCTTCCGTAGACTCTTCCCCTTTATCATCAATTCGGCTACGTTTTCTCATAATAGCCGGTATTCTTAGTTTTGAATTGTACTGGCGAGTGTGTTAATTCCCGTATCTCATCATCAAAGGGTTTAAGTTTGTCTATTTGCACTTTTGAAAGAGGTATCACACCTCTGATTAGATTGAATTAAACTTCAGAAAGTATGTGCACTTGTTCAGGAGTAGAAGTAGGTAGTAGAAAATCCCTTTGTGGTTACGAACAGCAGGCTAAGAGATGTAGAAACTGACCCATGTTCCTATGGTAAGAAGTTGTTGAAAGTGAGAACATAATAGGATAAACAATCACATTTATTATCTATTGGCTATCAAACGCACTCCCTAGCCTAGCCATGCGTATTCAATCCCAGTCGTGCGTATCCTAGTCCAGTCGTGCGTATCATATCCAAGCCTATTGCTTAGAGTTGATATACAGCTCCATTATTGTATTTTTATCATTCTCTGTTCGATGCGAAATGGGACGGTCTTGTCCCTTGTGTCTATCAACACACATGAGCCGAGTACACTACATGAATGGTGAAGATCGGAAACTCTGGCTCAAGCAACAGATAAATTATCAAAGGGATCTAACAAAACAGCCGTGTTGGTTCTTGAAGTGGAAGTCTTCGAGTGAAAGAGCCTTTCATACACTGTATTTTGGGAAAACAAATTGTCATCATTAACCCCATTTTTCCCTTTGACAGAATTCAAATCTCTCCGCGAGCTTTTTAGAATGATGAGATTTTATCAGGTATAAAGGAGATGCACGTGACTGATTTGCTTCATCTGATTGGACAAAATGCTCATTAATTATTCATGAGGTTTTGGATGGTTAATTTAAATTTGCTATAAAGAAGTTCAATATGTATACAGCAAGGAAAACAAAACCTTCAGCATTATTCAAGCTGTTCGAACTTAATTAGCCACAATATTAGCCTAGCTGTGTACAATTCGCTATTCATTCAAATAAAATGTAGCAGCTGATTGATAATATATCGCTTTTGTTCCCGCTGAATTATTTAGATAGCGGATAGAAAGAAGATAATACGTTGAATAATCTAAAATAGAAATTTATTTATCTGTTTTTATCCTATAGAAACGAAACTAAAGAAGCTGCTTGAATACAACAAGTTGACAAGCTAGCTTGACGTTCATTTCATCAAGAGATCAACGCTGTTTTTACATATAAGGCTTTCATTACATTATTTATGGTGACCATTGATTTGTAGATACAATGGACGAGCAGAATCGAGAGCACTGCATCATTCACTCTTCATCTTGTGACGACAATGACAGAGAATTCGCAAGCATAGACCAACATTGCAAGAAAATGGAATCCCAAACACCTTCTACCATCGAAAATGTAGAATGCTATTCACAATGAAAAGAGAGCTGGAGAAATCAAGGAAAGAGTGGAAGAGAAGGCTGATGAGGGTGATGATGATGAGAGACGCAAGAATAATTTATACGAGTCTGTGTGTATTGTTTGTGGCAAAGAGAAGTTCCAGAAGTATTTCGAAATATTCGCCTTCTTGCTCTACACTGTTAACATTAAAGATCAACGGCATTCTTAAGTACAGAGGGAAACGGGCCGGTTCTATCCGTTATATAAATCAATCTTCTATTAGATCTCTGGTGAATTTTAGACTAGTCATGGACCGCTTCCCACAAAGTATGCAAGGGCAACGAAGCGCAAATCTACACAATCTAATTTAAATTAACAAGTCAAATTCACCGTTGTCACCGTTGTCCAAATCCAGAACTCAGCCGCAGTACTTTCCTCCCACGCTAACATTGGCCAACGTTATGTCACTTGCTCCCAAAATTGATGAAATCCGTCTATTTCTCCATCAGAATAACTCAATATTTGCTGTCTAACAGAAACATGGCTCAGAAATTATATTGATGACAGTGTGGTCGATGTAGACAATTACGCTCTTATACGTAAGGACAGAACACACTCTTAAGATGGTGGAGTGTGTCTGTATATCAATGATTCCATTAAATTTACGGTGTTACATAAATACGAAGATCCTAATCACATCGAGGCCTTATGGTGTAAACTATGCTCTCGCTTACCTCGGGGATATTCGCATCTAATCTTAGGAGTCATCTATCGCCCTCCTACTTCGAATGAAAATCTGATGAATACATATCTTCTAAATAACATTATCTAGGATTGAAAGCTCTTCATCCAATGCCGCTATTCTTCTGGCCGGGGACTTTAATCATCTCGAAATTTCCCAGCTGATCAACCAATTTCGCCTTAAAGTGCCACTACGATCACATTTTGAGTAAAGAAACGTTGCTATATGTTTATCTACCAACACCGTTTTTTGATATGACGATGGTCTTATTTTTTGGGGTCCGAATCTTGATTTTTTTTATGTCCGCCATTACTCGAACCCGTTCCGTGACAGTGCCATGACAGAGCTAATTTCCAGCGAACGTGACGTCATCTTCTCAACATAACAACATGCGGGGCTACGTTTCACACAAACTTTCGAATGAACATATAGTAAAGTACATGTTTATACTATTTTTCCAATGGAAATATGCAATTACAAGAGCGACGCGTTGAGAAGATGCCTTCACGACAGCAACCCGCTGGTCAAAAATCTCGAAGTATTTGGAACACACTTCAGTAATGGCGGACGTGATTTCAACGGTAAACTCTCTGCAAAATTCAAAGGTTAATTTGGTCCTTTGGTAATATTTTTCAATGATTTGGATATTTTCGACACTGTGTGTCGTTTTCAAAGACACAAAAGTAGAAAAGAAAATGGTCGAAGTTCGTCGTAGTAGCACTTTAAGAGCGAATGCCTGTAAATATCGAGCAACTGGTGGCCAAACTCGAAAAAAAAAATCGTTCATATTAGGTCTACAGATAGGTATTACCAAGTAAATAAACGTGCTGGAGTTTGTTTTTCAAAAAACCGCCCGAATTTCGAGAAAATCGAGAAAATCGATTTTGGCTGTCGGCAGACTCAAAACAGCCAAATTCCAAGGTGAAATTAGCAGGTCTCAAAACTTCTCTCATATGCAAAAGTGAAGCAACCTTCCAAAAATCTGTCCCGATATATTGATTTAGGAAGGGTTTAACATCTCATTCGGGTTGAAATTTTGATCTTGGCAATAATTTGAGTGGCGAGCAATCACAATTTAGGACTCGTATTTTTTCAACCGGCAGAAATATTGATTCCACATCGAAATCGCGATGGAAATTTTATCCATGTGCCTCACCTTCGATTTTTCTAAAACGCTGGCCATGAAGTGTTTACACATTGAGCTAACACATATGTAAAATCTGGAATGGGTAATTTACTTTGCGCTTCATACGAAACCCTTGAATTTGGAGAAATGTTGAATAAAATTCGAGTCATTTGCATAATATAACTCTTTGTTATTGTCCGACTCTTTGCAGATTCCGTTACAAAGCTAACTTAGGACGTGAATATCGAGCTTAAATTGAAACCTGAGAATTGGAAAACAACTTACCTCAAGGGTATGGCATTTGCAAGCTTCTACTTCATTTTTTCTTGATTTTAAAGACTGTTATAATAAAGTTTCCCCGCAAGTGATTGACAATTGACAACCGCAGAAGGTCAATTAACAGTTCATCCCGAAACTTCACGTATTCTAACTGACAGTGCATATTCTTTGACCGATTATGACCATTACAATGTCCTGTTGGCCTTTTGAAGGTTATTCAAAAACTTTTGCCTCTAACAGAAACAGTAATTTTAAAGATAAACTGAACAGTAGCAGTCGACACTGCATAGGCACGATGGTCAGCCTGAGCAAAAACTCGGCTGTAGGGGTGCACCCGGGTGACCGAGCTATTTTTGTAAATATACCCTTTCCTATTTTTTCCTTTTTTTAAGGTCACGAAACGCACTTTCTAAATGATGTTTTGTCTATAGTTAAACGCTATAGCAACATATTTACCGTGTTTTAAGCCCCGGTCAAACGTCACGTTTTTATTCTACCAGGAGCTAAAACTGAGCGATTTAAAAAAGGTGCTTCCGTGTTACTTTTATCATCATTTTTATATTGAATGTAAACTTTTTGAACGGAGACTATTATTATTCCTTAGTGCATGCTAAAGTGGAACGTATTTCATTTCCAAACCATTAGAGGCCATCAAACCTTATTAGTGCTCTCAAAGAAATCAAATGAACGTTCCGGTTTTACATGCTAATTATACTTTTCAGATAACTGATGTGCAGTGAATCACTAATCGATGCAGCTACATGGGCTTCATGTACTTTCAAGTGAGCAACTTAGTAACTGCCCAATTTAATAGCGCTATAGCTAGATGACGACTCAGCGACAATCTATATAATGTTAGTGAATATATGACTAAAATGTACTGTGTTTTTCGATTCGTACCGTTATTGTAATAATATAAATTCCCAATCAAAGGCGTTAACTCAACAGATAGAAGATTATCAAGCAAAGGGATGAGATCTACTGCTTAGGGATGGGGTGGGGTTTAGGGGGTACCAGAAATCAATTGAGAGTTTGTTAACATGCTTAGTTTTTAGGTACGCGTACGGTACTTGGAAGATGCCCGCGCGCCGCCCTTCAAAAGCGGCACGCGCGTGACGCTATGCCGCGGTGTGTGTGTAGTGATGGCATTTGCAAGTCTTGCTTTGGCCCCGATTTTAAAAATTAAAACAGACTTTGAAATATTGGGCAGAAAGTGTGGTATATGTTAATCTACATGGAGATGGGGACATGCAAAGCATGTTACCATATAGAGGGAGGGGCGTACATGTATTTTTGTCCAAGCAAAGTACAAAATCCGCTCCTAATAAAACATGAACAGTGCCTTATGACTCTTCTTCACAGCTAAATAATCTCTATCATTCATTATTTCGTTAATAGAAATAACGTTGCTAACATAACCAACTTTTTGTGCACTCTCATGCAATATTTCTATCTGGCCAATAAACGTAGTGTACGAAGCTACACCCCACACTGTCAAGTCTGCCATACCGTGTATAAATAGTGACATTAATTATCGCAGTGTATGGAATACATACTATAGATCATTAATAGAATATCCATAATGTACGGCGGAGAGAGAGAAATCCCGATTACCAAGGTACGAACCAAATTAAAGGTCCACCCGCACAGACAGATTTAAGTCCTTCCTTAAATCTTCATATTTTCTAAATTTGAATAGAAAATGGACTTCGTCCTCAATGTCTGTATTGCATACTCTGAGGACACAATCTTTCCTCGATACTTTTATACGGTGTTGCATAATAATCTTCCTCAGTTTTTCTATTTCCAAGCAGTAATTACTTATTCTCATCTAAGCTGATTTAAAGGTTCTATATGTTCGCAGCTTGTTTGCCTTGTGTTACGAGTCATTTATCTCCCTTGGCCAATGTTGTTGTTCTATATCTTGGATTCTTTGTTTTATATTATTGATAAGTGCAGGGGAATTATTGGTGTTGTTGTCTTGATATAGCCAGATATTGCCGTAGCCGAGGCGAAGTATTATTTCTCTTATCTTTTGGGCCCAAACCATGAGCTTAGATATATGCCTAGACTCGATAAAAGCACTATATGATAGCTTTGTTTTATCAGCGTTCACTGCGTCTTTTAGGTTTAGCGTGTACTTTATGCTGCGCAAAATTTCTTCGGATTTACTGAAGAGGGAATCTGCCAAGTTCCGCGCGACATTCATTGTTTGTTGCAGTCTTACTTAAATAAAGGGACAAAAGAATATACGTATACAAGCAAACAAACGAAGAGACGAAACAAGACAAGACCGAGAGTACAAGCAAATAGAAAACGCGTCAGATACAATTATTTTTACCCCTATAGCAGCCATTTACAAAATTGTATGTGTACTTGTTCTATCGGATCTCTATCTGTCGGCTCGCACTAATTGGCTCATAAATACTGAGCTAACCGGGAGGGGGTTATATGGAATCCCACATGGACATCAAGTGCTTTTAATTTCTTATAAAGAACATTTTTTCGTCATTTGAAAGCACAGGAGGCCCATACTGAGGTGTTTACAATTTGTAAGAACAAACCAGTTGGGGCGAGTGTTGTGTTATTGAAACTAGCAGTCAAACAGGACCGTTCGAAGAGGTGATGTTTACAAATGCTATCAGAAAATCCCGCAGAAACCACTTGTTGGTCCAAGATGGTGTCGTTAATAATACCCATGGTTATCCAAGGGTCCACGGGAGCAGGGGTATTTGAATGTTTTTTAACAGGAAACTAGCGTTTTCGGCCAGGGAAATAACTGCCATTTAACAAGGGAAAATGTTAAATGCCCCGCTATATATGTCGCGGGGGTCGGGGAAGGGGGGAGGTACGTAGTTTTAATAGACTGCTGCATAACCGAGGATTCCTGTTTAAATATCAAATGGGATGATCATTTCATTTCCGGGAAAACAGAGTCCAACGACCGACCGGGATTTATTGTACCATTTGAACGTTTCTCCCGATCTATTAAGGAGTATTATAATTATAATTTACTGCGTTTTTCGATTCGTATCGTTATTATAATAATAAAAAGCGTTAAAAAAGGTATGTGATATAGGGACAGTCAGGAGCCCATTACCCGGAGAGCCCATCTCCCATACATCTTTGAGTTGGCGTACATGTAGTTTATTTTACACATTGGGCTATTTATAGAACCAGATTTCATTGTTTTATAGACAATGTACCTTCTTTTGCTAGAGTGCGAACACTGAACGCATGAACGAACGATACAGGCTATCATACATGTATCTCCGCCGTTATCGTGTTATTCTTTCGAACAAAGAAAAGTATATATTCTTGGGGGAAAAACGTTTATTACAACACAACGATACGAATCGAAGAACGCAGTGAGAGGAGGGGGGGGGGGCTCCGCTAACTGAAAAATACCTCGTAGACTAATTTAATATTTACCGATTATGCCAAGAATAATTGGAAGAGCAAAATAAGGAAACGTCACTTTAGACAAAACAGCATTTAGAAACAGTTTCTCGTGACCTTAAAATACAAGAAAAACAAGAGGAGAGTCTATTAAAGAAACAGCATATGTTTACAAAACTAGCTCGGGCACGGAATATTGTCCCAGTCACGCAACACTGAGCGATGCATGTCGACTGCTACTGTTCAGTTTATCTTTAACATTACTGTTTCTGTTAGAGGCAAAATGTTTTGAATAACCTTCCAAAGACCAAAATGATTTTGTACGTGTTGCTGATGTTCAATTTGTTTTATCACAGTTAGAATACGTGAAGTTTCGGGATGAACTGTTAATTGACCTTCCGTGTTGTCAATCACTTGCCGAGCAACTTTATTATACCCGTCTTTAAAATCAAGAAAAACTGAAGTAGAAGTTTGCAAATGCCATACCCTTGAGGTAAGTTGTTTTCCTATTCTCAGGTTTCAATTTAAGTTCGATATTCACGTCCTAAGTTAGATTTCTGCTCGAAATCTGCAAACAGGTGGACAATAACAAAGAGTTAATTATGCAATTGTCTCGAATTTTATTCAACATTTCTCCAAATTCGAGGGTTTCGTATGAAGCGCAAAGTAAATTACCCATTCCAGATTTTACATATGTGTTAGCTCAATGTGTAAACACTTCATGGCCAGCGTTTTAGAAAAATCGAAGGTGAGGCACATGGATAAAATTTCCATCGCGATTTTGATGTGGAATCAATATTTCTGCCGGTTGAAAAAAATACGAGTCCTAAATTGTGATGGCTCGCCTCTCGAATTATTGCCAAGATCAAAATTTCAACCCAAATGAGATGTCAAACCCTTCCTAAATCGATATATCGGGACAGATTTTTGGAAGGTTACTTCACTTTTGCATATGAGAGAAGTTTTGAGACCTGCTAATTTCACCTTGGAATTTGGCTGTTTTGGGGCTGCCGACAGCCAAAATCGATTTTCTCGATTTTCTCAAAATTCGGGCGGTATTTTGAAAAACAAACTCCAGCACGTTTATTTACTTGGTAATACCTATCTGTAGACCTAATATGAGCGATTTTTTTTTTCGAGTTTGGCCACGAAATGTCGATTTTGCTCGATATTTACAGGCATTCGCTCTTAAAGTGCCCCTACGATCAAATTTTGACATATCAATGTTTTTGCATATTCATAAAGTAGAGTTAATATATTATTACCAGTTCAAATTGTTTTTCGATACAACGACAGGAAGTCTTATTTTTTTAGCTCCGAATATTGAATCTACACGTCCGCCATTACTGGAAGCCGTGCCCTTTGTTCAGCTTTAAACAAAGGTTTATTCACCGGAAATGATGTCATACACTTAACGCTCGCCTGCAGAACACAACGCCTGGAGGCATATTTCTACTAAAAACGTCTTCACGTACATAAGAAGAAAGTTATATTTATCTTTGCGAGGTTGGCAATTTTTTTATGCACGCTATTTCGCGCCACGAGGTTGTCGTGTTAATTGTATGACATCACTTCCGGTGAATAAACCTTTGTTTAAAGCTGAACAAAGGGCACGGCTTCCAGCAATGGCGGACAGGATTTTACCGGTAAACTCTCCTAAAATTTGTGGTTTAAGATGCCCATTTGGGAATATTTTTTACTATTTCGGATATTTCTAATACTGATTGACCTATAGACACTGAAAAAGTGGCAAATCGAAATGGTAAATTTTCGTCGTAGTGGCACTTTAAGCAGTTAGTTAACTTCACTACTCGCGGTGAACGAACTTTAGATCTCATTTTAACCAATCTTGGTACGTTCTACCAAGCCCCCAACAAGTTTGCTCAGTCTCTCTGACCACTGTATAATTCTCATACATCCTAAATTACGGTCCAAACGCCTAAACTCTAGAAAGACAGTGTCTATTAGAGACATGAGGTTAAGTACAAAGCAAGGCCTTGGAATATATTTAGCTTCTCTGGACTGGTAACACATCGATGCTTCAGACAGCACTGACGATAAGCTGACATATTTTAACAATCTCATTCATATCGGATTGGACACTATTACAGTGTATGCCCTCGAGAACTGTGAGATTACATAAAAATGATGCTCCCTGAATGACATGGTACTCGCTGACATCAACAGTAACGTGCACCTGCCAATGCAACCACATCGGTTTCTTGTTGGAGTTTTGACTGGAAATCCTGAAAATGAGAAGCAATCAGAGAGTGATTACCCTTGTAGTCTTTTCGCCAAGACTTGATATACGCCGTTACATGTGGCCAACATAAATCACCCAAGCATGTACTGCTTCCTTACGCAGTACAAACTCTCACTGGAAACACTGAGATCATCAAGGCACTTAACAGGTTCGGGCATGGCATGTCATACAGTCAGATGGAAGAACATAGGCAACTCGTGGAACATGGGTAACTCGTGGATGCATATATTTAGCTGATACTTAAAAGTGAAAGGCCGGCCTAAGGTTTGTATTGTGAAAAATGACAATCAGGGTGGATTTGATATCTATGTATACCTATTTTCTTTGTTTTACAGCTATTTCAATTGTATTAATATTGTCTGGGAGATGGGGATTAGGGTATAAATTGGGAATATGGCATTAGGAAATATTAAAGGCATTTTTAAAATATCAGGAATACCCTGATAGGCTAAAATGTATAAACAAACCATAAGCTAAGTCGACTGAGATTTCCAATGGCAGGTCGTATAAATCTTAACCATAATTCATTTCGGTCTGGTGATACTTACCTTAAGGTCATATTCCCTATATCTCCCAGACAACATTAATCATAGACATTTGATACAGTTATTACATTTGATTGACTGGTGATCCCTTTTAGATTATGAATAAGGATTGGCTCTGGGTTGATACCCTTACCCTCTCCACATAAAATTCTTGTGATCTGAGGAGTTATTTTTTAAATACATATATGTCAATTCACAGTTTAATATTCAGTTGTCTGAAACAGCCTAATCTTGTAAGAGCTTTTTGGATAAGCTTGCACTGCAAAGGCTTCACATATCAGGGACGGTGGAGCGACATTTCAAGTGGGCTGCTAAAAATTGTAATTAAGCCGGTATGACCAAACTATTTTTTTTTATGCATGGAAGTAACTAGACAAAATATTTGTTTGGCAAAAAAGTGGGGGTGCTAAAGCCTCCATGCATCTGTGACATCCCTGCATATTTAGCCTTAATCAGAAATATATGAGTGAGTACATAATAAGCCTTTTCTCTTTATTCCAGACTGATTGCTCAGCCCCTGCACTAGTGATGGGTGCATCCAGTTGTGGGTTGGTGGGAACCCTTCCTATACTGGGGTCTGTTGTTGGGGATCGGTAGAGGATCTGGCCTCCTCTCTTTGAGAAAACAAATAAATATAGTTTCCCAATATGAATGGAAATGCAAAAATATGGTCCAAAAGTATACTCTTTTGGGGCTGAGGACCCTACCCTTTCAATATCCTGGATCTGCCTTATAATTCAAGGAGATAGGTGGTATTTTAGCACACTGGCTAGTATGTCTAGTACTTCGATCTGACTAGCAGTTTTATCAGCACACTGGCTAGTATTTGGCTTTTTGCTTGATTTTGACTGGCTTTAATTTGATCACTTAATTATGGCATTCATTCCCGACTGATCAGCTCACAGGGGCGGTATCGATATTCGCTAATATCTCTAATTCGCTAATATCTCGACCTTCGGTCTCGGGTTTACACAACAACTTGAGAATTCTCCCAAACTTCCACTCGTGTTTGCATCAGGCTATGTAAACACGGTAAACGTTTTCTATTTCTTAAATATAATATAGGTCGAATTCCTAAAAAGCAATATAAAGCTTGGCATATGAAACTCACCTTTGTTTTGAGTTTATAGAGACAACTCAAAGTCAAGCACAAGGCATCCACGAGTCATGACCGGATCTTTTCGCTGCAGGACTTCGATAACATGTCCATCTTTCCTTTAAGTTGACTTTTTGCCATATTAAAGAGTTTGTCTTCTTATCAAATTCTCTTGCGCAGCCACAGGGAAAACACTGACTGCATTCCTGCTTGGCCGACGCTTTTCGCTTGGTTTTCGCTTGGTCTCGCACCAGTCCTCCAGAACCTTTTAATTAAATTCCGATTAAAATTCGACATTTTCGATGTTATACCCACTAAAAAAACTGAGAAACATCCGGAGTCATTTGCATATTTTCCACCCAGTCCAATAACTCGAGTTAACGAGTTAAAAATGATACAGCTTTGTGCTTGCAGAAGTTAGTGCATGGCCAGAATGAGAGAGTAATACATCCATCCTCCATCAAACCAAATTTCTTCAATCAATCAATATTAATTGGTAGACTGGAAGAAACACTTTCTGGACAAGATACTTCCCATCGTGTTAATGGAATAGCAATTCAGCCGAGCGTTTTTGGACCCAATCCACTGCCTGTCGAGCTTCCACGGGTTGATAAATCGAAGAAGAGATCACTGAAATTCGGGAATCAAGCGGCGTTGGTCCCCATCTTATTTTTGTTACCAAGGAAGACCATGTAGGCGACGCAAATGATTCAGCGAAGCAGGCTAGCATTAGAAATGTATTAAAAATCAACCGTGAGTCGAGTGTAGTGTGTCCAAAACAGTTAATGTAGTGGGGAATATATGAGGTGTGAAAACAGGCCCCCGCCAGCTGTAAGCTGTAATACTCAGCCTGCTATAACAAATACAACATTTATTTTTATTTTTTACTAAAACATTAGTAACAAAAGGATGCCTGCATTGTCTCAAACTTTGACAGGCATGGTAAAGCTTTAGTAACAAAAACATGCTGTGGATCCTGATCAGATAAGTACATACAGGTAATCAACAGATACCCAGCTGGACAGGAGTTAACATCAAGACGAGAGACCAAGTGCCTGTATCACAATATGTCATCCAGTACCTCCCTACGATAAATGCCCCTGCCACGGACTTGACACCTGTGTTTGAAATCTTAAAACAGTCCGAGGAAATAAGAATGCAACTGTGCTTAAACACAATCGTCGTTGTCAGGGATCAGGCGTTGTTGGCTAAAGCATGCGAGATTACCTGGAAGCAAGATAGTTTTTCCAACATTATCCTGAGAATGGGAACATTTCATACCATATATAACATCATGTTGTCAATCTTTGGTAAGCGATTTGGTGATGGTGGCTTGAAGGACATCCTCATAGAATCCCAGATAGTGGCGGAGGGGTCAATTAATGGGGTCGTCGATGGTAAGCAGTATAATCGAGCTGTAAGGACACACAAGTACGTGTATGAAGCTCTGATGCGACTTGAGTGGGGAGAATTTATGAAGTGGCTGGAGAACAGAGCTCCTCGTCGCCGTCAGGCTTCAACTGGAGAAGGTCAGTGCTATGGCAAGTGATCTGAAGCAGGAACCATTTGATGATCTTCTGCAAAGTCCCCAACTGACAGAGGAAATGAACATGTGGAGAGAGTTCCTGGAGAAGCTACGCCGCAGTAAAGGAGAATTCTCAGCATTCTGGATGACATATGTTGATATCGTAGAGGGCGTAGTCCTTGGCCTTTTGCGCGCATCTCGAGAAGGCAACTAGTAACTGCAACTTCACGCCATTCGAATGATGATTGCATAGTGTTGTGCTTACGACAAGGTCGACTACGCAAGGTACCCTGCGTCATATTATGCGCAGATTACTAATCTTGCCGAGACAAATCCAGATGTACATGAGGCGTTCATGAAAGGGCGTTTTTCCGTGAAGCTGTCCAGGTACAATCCATTTGGAACGATATCTCTGGATCAGACTCCTGAAGTCATGGTGAATAAGGACACCCAGATCCCTGGTGGAACCGTGCCTTTTACCCTCAAGCCGACAACCGTGAAGCAGCACTATCTCAAAGCGGAGTACAGGAGTACATGTCTGGAGCAACTGAGCATAACGAGCCATACCCTCTTAGTAACCATATTACCCCCTGGTAATTGCAGGATATTAGAGAAAGCACTTCATATCACTAATTAATAGCATACTCAACATAAAAACTGCACCATTACTCTCTATATTTCTTCTCCAACTAAATAAATACTCGATCACCATTCATTCCAACAGTACAAACAACTTCACTTCTTATTGTCAAAGACTGTGTGCAGTCATAATCGTTGAAGTTCTCCTAACAACAATGCCAATGGCTTTTCGCTATATTCAAAGTCATTGATGTTCCTTTGCTACTCCATCTAGAAACAGCGAGGACCTCTCTGCAGTTTGATTTCCTCCAAATTAAATCATAATACAACTTTCCATCTCCTCATAACACCACATAAAATCATTACTTACAATTAATGATAACGTGTGCCGAAGGTGATGTGACACTACCAACGTTGTTGTCGGCCTGACATGCGTACCGCCCTTCGTCGCCTCTTTTCAAAGGGCTGATGATGAGAGATGTGGATGAATTGCTTTCCGTCTGTGGACCAACCTTTGTGAATCTATCGTGTCCACTCACGTTCAAGGGTTGACCATCCTTCAGCCACGTAATATCAGACAAGGGTTTGCCTTCCAGGTAGCAAGTCAATGTCAAATTCTCTCCTTCTGTAAGGGTCACATTAGCGGGATAGACGAAGATCGCTGGCTTATCTGGTGATATCAACAATATTACAGAAAGCACGTCATATCACTAATTAATAGCATACTCAACATAAAACCTGCACCATTACTCTCTACATTTCTTCTCCAACAAAATCAATATTCGATCACCATTCATTACAACAGTACAAACAACTTCACTTCTCATTGTCAAAGACTGTGTGCAGTCATAATCGTTGAAGTTCTCCTAACAACAATGCCAATGGCTTTTCGTTATATTCAAAGTCATTGATGTTCCTTTGCTACTCCATCTAGAAACAGCTAGGACCTCTCTGTAGTTTGATTTCCCGCAAATTAAATCATAATACAAATTTCCGTCTCCTCATAACACAACATAACATCATTACTTACAATTAATGATAACGTGTGCCGAAGCTGATGTGACACTACCAACGTTGTTGTCGGCCTGACATGCGTACCGCCCTTCGTCGCCTCTTTTCAAAGGGCTGATGATGAGAGATGTGGATGAATTGCTTTCCGTCTGTGGACCAACCTTTGTGAATCTATCGTGTCCACTCACGTTCAAGGGTTGACCATCCTTCAGCCACGTAATATCAGACAAGGGTTTGCCTTCCAGGTAGCAAGTCAATGTCAAATTCTCTCCTTCTTTAAGGGTCACATTAGCGGGATAGACGAAGATCGCTGGCTTATCTGGTGATATCAACAATATTACCGAAATCACGTCATATCACTAATTAATAGCATACTCAACATAAAAACTGCACCATTACTCTCTACATTTCTTCTCCAACAAAATCAATATTCGACCACCATTCATTACAACAGTACAAACAACTTCACTTCTCATTGTCAAAGACTGTGTGCAGTCATAATCGTTGAAGTTCTCCTAACAACAATGCCAATGGCTTTTCGTTATATTCAAAGTTATTGATGTTCCTTTGCTACTCCATCTAGAAACAGCTAGGACCTCTCTGAACTTTGATTTCCTCCAAATTAAATCATAATACAAATTTCCGTCTCCTCATAACACCACATAACATCATTACTTACAATTAATGATAACGTGTGCCGAAGGTGATGTGACACTACCAACGTTGTTGTCGGCCTGACATGCGTACCGCCCTTCGTCGCCTCTTTTCAAAGGGCTGATGATGAGAGATGTGGATGAATTGCTTTCCGTCTGTGGACCAACCTTTGTGAATCTATCGTGTCCACTCACGTTCAAGGGTTGACCATCCTTCAGCCACGTAATATCAGACAAGGGTTTGCCTTCCAGGTAGCAAGTCAATGTCAAATTCTCTCCTTCTGTAAGGGTCACATTAGCGGGATAGACGAAGATCGCTGGCTTATCTGGTGATATCAACAATATTACAGAAAGCACGTCATATCACTAATTAATAGCATACTCAACATAAAAACTGCACCATTACTCTCTACATTTCTTCTCCAACAAAATCAATATTCGATCACCATTCATTACAACAGTACAAACAACTTCACTTCTTATTGTCAAAGGCTGTGTGCAGTCATAATCGTTGAAGTTCTCCTAACAACAATGCCAATGGCTTTTCGTTATATTCAAAGTTATTGATGTTCCTTTGCTACTCCATCTAGAAACAGCTAGGACCTCTCTGAACTTTGATTTCCTCCAAATTAAATCATAATACAAATTTCCGTCTCCTCATAACACCACATAACATCATTACTTACAATTAATGATAACGTGTGCCGAAGGTGATGTGACACTACCAACGTTGTTGTCGGCCTGACATGCGTACCGCCCTTCGTCGCCTCTTTTCAAAGGGCTGATGATGAGAGATGTGGATGAATTGCTTTCCGTCTGTGGACCAACCTTTGTGAATCTATCGTGTCCACTCACGTTCAAGGGTTGACCATCCTTCAGCCACGTAATATCAGACAAGGGTTTGCCTTCCAGGTAGCAAGTCAATGTCAAATTCTCTCCTTCTGTAAGGGTCACATTAGCGGGATAGACGAAGATCGCTGGCTTATCTGGTGATATCAACAATATTACAGAAAGCACGTCATATCACTAATTAATAGCATACTCAACATAAAAACTGCATCATTACTCTCTACATTTCTTCTCCAACAAAATCAATATTCGATCACCATTCATTACAACAGTACAAACAACTTCACTTCTTATTGTCAAAGACTGTGTGCAGTCATAATCGTTGAAGTTCTCCTAACAACAATGCCAATGGCTTTTCGTTATATTCAAAGTCATTGATGTTCCTTTGCTACTCCATCTAGAAACAGCTAGGACCTCTCTGTAGTTTGATTTCCCGCAAATTAAATCATAATACAAATTTCCATCTCCTCATAACACCACATAACATCATTACTTACAATTAATGATAACGTGTGCCGAAGCTGATGTGACACTACAAACGTTGTTGTCGGCCTGACATGCGTACCGCCCTTCGTCGCCTCTTTTCAAAGGGCTGATGATGAGAGATGTGGATGAATTGCTTTCCGTCTGTGGACCAACCTTTGTGAATCTATCGAGCCCACTCACGTTCAAGGGTTGACCATCCTTCAGCCACGTAATATCAGACAAGGGTTTGCCTTCCAGGTAGCAAGTCAATGTCAAATTCTCTCCTTCTGTAAGGGTCACATTAGCGGGATAGACGAAGATCGCTGGCTTATCTGGTGATATCAACAATATTACAGAAAGCACGTCATATCACTGATTAATAGCATACTCAACATAAAAACTGCACCATTACTCTCTACATTTCTTCTCCAACAAAATCAATATTCGATAACCATTCATTACAACAGTACAAACAACTTCACTTCTCATTGTCAAAGACTGGGTGCAGTCATAATCGTTGAAGTTCTCCTAACAACAATGCCAATGGCTTTTCGTTATATTCAAAGTCATTGATGTTCCTTTGCTACTCCATCTAGAAACAGCTAGGACCTCTCTGAACTTTGATTTCCTCCAAATTAAATCATAATACAAATTTCCATCTCCTCATAACACCACATAACATCATTACTTACAATTAATGATAACGTGTGCCGAAGCTGATGTGACACTACCAACGTTGTTGTCGGCCTGACATGCGTACCGCCCTTCGTCGCCTCCTTTCAAAGGGCTGATGATGAGAGATGTGGATGAATTGCTTTCCGTCTGTGGACCAACCTTTGTGAATCTATCGTGCCCACTCACGTTCAAGGGTTGACCATCCTTCAGCCACGTAATATCAGACAAGGGTTTGCCTTCCAGGTAGCAAGTCAATGTCAAATTCTCTCCTTCTGTAAGGGTCACATTAGCGGGATAGACGAAGATCGCTGGCTTATCTGGTGATATCAACAATATTACCGAAAGCACGTCATATCACTAATTAATAGCATACTCAACATAAAAACTGCACCATTACTCTCTACATTTCTTCTCCAACAAAATCAATATTCGATCACCATTCATTCCAACAGTACAAACAACTTCACTTCTTATTGTCAAAGACTGTGTGCAGTCATAATCGTTGAAGTTCTCCTAACAACAATGCCAATGGCTTTTCGTTATATTCAAAGTCGTTGATGTTCCTTTGCTACTCCATCTAGAAACAGCTAGGACCTCTCTGTAGTTTGATTTCCTCCAAATTAAATCATAATACAAATTTCCATCTCCTCATAACACCACATAACATCATTCATTACTTACAATTAATGATAACGTATGCCGAAGGTGATGTGACACTACCAACGTTGTTGTCGGCCTGACATGCGTACCGCCCTTCGTCGCCTCTTTTCAAAGGGCTGATGATGAGAGATGTGGATGAATTGCTTTCCGTCTGTGGACCAACCTTTGTGAATCTATCGTGTCCACTCACGTTCAAGGGTTGACCATCCTTCAGCCACGTAATATCAGACAAGGGTTTGCCTTCCAGGTAGCAAGTCAATGTCAAATTCTCTCCTTCTGTAAGGGTCACATTAGCGGGATAGACGAAGATCGCTGGCTTATCTGGTGATATCAACAATATTACAGAAAGCACGTCATATCACTGATTAATAGCATACTCAACATAAAAACTGCACCATTACTCTCTACATTTCTTCTCCAACAAAATCAATATTCGATCACCATTCATTACAACAGTACAAACAACTTCACTTCTCATTGTCAAAGACTGTGTGCAGTCATAATCGTTTAAGTTCTCCTAACAACAATGCCAATGGCTTTTCGTTATATTCAAAGTCATTGATGTTCCTTTGCTACTCCATCTAGAAACAGCTAGGACCTCTCTGAACTTTGATTTCCTCCAAATTAAATCATAATACAAATTTCCATCTCCTCATAACACCACATAACATCATTACTTACAATTAATGATAACGTGTGCCGAAGCTGATGTGACACTACCAACGTTGTTGTCGGCCTGACATGCGTACCGCCCTTCGTCGCCTCTTTTCAAAGGGCTGATGATGAGAGATGTGGATGAATTGCTTTCCGTCTGTGGACCAACCTTTGTGAATCTATCGTGTCCACTCACGTTCAAGGGTTGACCATCCTTCAGCCACGTAATATCAGACAAGGGTTTGCCTTCCAGGTAGCAAGTCAATGTCAAATTCTCTCCTTCTGTAAGGGTCACATTAGCGGGATAGACGAAGATCGCTGGCTTATCTGGTGATATCAACAATATTACCGAAAGCACGTCATATCACTAATTAATAGCATACTCAACATAAAAACTGCACCATTACTCTCTACATTTCTTCTCCAACAAAATCAATATTCGATCACCATTCATTACAACAGTACAAACAACTTCACTTCTTATTGTCAGAGACTGTGTACAGTCATAATCGTTGAAGTTCTCCTAACAACAATGCCAATGGCTTTTCGTTATATTCAAAGTTATTGATGTTCCTTTGCTACTCCATCTAGAAACAGCTAGGACCTCTCTGAACTTTGATTTCCTCCAAATTAAATCATAATACAAATTTCCGTCTCCTCATAACACCACATAACATCATTACTTACAATTAATGATAACGTGTGCCGAAGGTGATGTGACACTACCAACGTTGTTGTCGGCCTGACATGCGTACCGCCCTTCGTCGCCTCTTTTCAAAGGGCTGATGATGAGAGATGTGGATGAATTGCTTTCCGTCTGTGGACCAACCTTTGTGAATCTATCGTGTCCACTCACGTTCAAGGGTTGACCATCCTTCAGCCACGTAATATCAGACAAGGGTTTGCCTTCCAGGTAGCAAGTCAAAGTCAAATTCTCGCCTTCCGTAAGGGTCATATTTGCGGGATAGACGAAGATCGTTGGCTTATCTGGTGATATCAACAATATTACAGAAAGCACGTCATATCACTGATTAATAGCATACTCAACATAAAAACTGCACCATTACTCTCTACATTTCTTCTCCAACAAAATCAATATTCGATCACCATTCATTACAACAGTACAAACAACTTCACTTCTCATTGTCAAAGACTGTGTGCAGTCATAATCGTTGAAGTTCTCCTAACAACAATGCCAATGGCTTTTCGTTATATTCAAAGTCATTGATGTTCCTTTGCTACTCCATCTAGAAACAGCTAGGACCTCTCTGAACTTTGATTTCCTCCAAATTAAATCATAATACAAATTTCCATCTCCTCATAACACCACATAACATCATTACTTACAATTAATGATAACGTGTGCCGAAGGTGATGTGACACTACCAACGTTGTTGTCGGCCTGACATGCGTACCGCCCTTCGTCGCCTCTTTTCAAAGGGCTGATGATGAGAGATGTGGATGAATTGCTTTCCGTCTGTGGACCAACCTTTGTGAATCTATCGTGTCCACTCACGTTCAAGGGTTGACCATCCTTCAGCCACGTAATATCAGACAAGGGTTTGCCTTCCAGGTAGCAAGTCAATGTCAAATTCTCTCCTTCTGTAAGGGTCACATTAGCGGGATAGACGAAGATCGCTGGCTTATCTGGTGATATCAACAATATTACCGAAAGCACGTCATATCACTAATTAATAGCATACTCAACCTAAAAACTGCACCATTACTCTCTACATTTCTTCTCCAACAAAATCAATATTCGATCACCATTCATTACAACAGTACAAACAACTTCACTTCTCATTGTCAAAGACTGTGTGCAGTCATAATCGTTGAAGTTCTCCTAACAAAAATGCCAATGGCTTTTCGTTATATTCAAAGTCATTGATGTTCCTTTGCTACTCCATCTAGAAACAGCTAGGACCTCTCTGAACTTTGATTTCCTCCAAATTAAATCATAATACAAATTTCCATCTCCTCATAACACCACATAACATCATTACTTACAATTAATGATAACGTGTGCCGAAGGTGATGTGACACTACCAACGTTGTTGTCGGCCTGACATGCGTACCGCCCTTCGTCGCCTCTTTTCAAAGGGCTGATGATGAGAGATGTGGATGAATTGCTTTCCGTCTGTGGACCAACCTTTGTGAATCTATCGTGTCCACTCACGTTCAAGGGTTGACCATCCTTCAGCCACGTAATATCAGACAAGGGTTTGCCTTCCAGGTAGCAAGTCAATGTCAAATTCTCTCCTTCTGTAAGGGTCACATTAGCGGGATAGACGAAGATCGCTGGCTTATCTGGTGATATCAACAATATTACCGAAAGCACGTCATATCACTAATTAATAGCATACTCAACCTAAAAACTGCACCATTACTCTCTACATTTCTTCTCCAACAAAATCAATATTCGATCACCATTCATTACAACAGTACAAACAACTTCACTTCTTATTGTCAGAGACTGTGTATAGTCATAATCGTTGAAGTTCTCCTAACAACAATGCCAATGGCTTTTCGTTATATTCAAAGTTATTGATGTTCCTTTGCTACTCCATCTAGAAACAGCTAGGACCTCTCTGAACTTTGATTTCCTCCAAATTAAATCATAATACAAATTTCCATCTCCTCATAACACCACATAACATCATTACTTACAATTAATGATAACGTGTGCCGAAGCTGATGTGACACTACCAACGTTGTTGTCGGCCTGACATGCGTACCGCCCTTCGTCGCCTCTTTTCAAAGGGCTGATGATGAGAGATGTGGATGAATTGCTTTCCGTCTGTGGACCAACCTTTGTGAATCTATCGTGTCCACTCACGTTCAAGGGTTGACCATCCTTCAGCCACGTAATATCAGACAAGGGTTTGCCTTCCAGGTAGCAAGTCAATGTCAAATTCTCTCCTTCTGTAAGGGTCACATTAGCGGGATAGACGAAGATCGCTGGCTTATCTGGTGATATCAACAATATTACCGAAAGCACGTCATATCACTAATTAATAGCATACTCAACATAAAAACTGCACCATTACTCTCTACATTTCTTCTCCAACAAAATCAATATTCGATCACCATTCATTACAACAGTACAAACAACTTCACTTCTTATTGTCAGAGACTGTGTATAGTCATAATCGTTGAAGTTCTCCTAACAACAATGCCAATGGCTTTTCGTTATATTCAAAGTTATTGATGTTCCTTTGCTACTCCATCTAGAAACAGCTAGGACCTCTCTGAACTTTGATTTCCTCCAAATTAAATCATAATACAAATTTCCGTCTCCTCATAACACCACATAACATCATTACTTACAATTAATGATAACGTGTGCCGAAGGTGATGTGACACTACCAACGTTGTTGTCGGCCTGACATGCGTACCGCCCTTCGTCGCCTCTTTTCAAAGGGCTGATGATGAGAGATGTGGATGAATTGCTTTCCGTCTGTGGACCAACCTTTGTGAATCTATCGTGTCCACTCACGTTCAAGGGTTGACCATCCTTCAGCCACGTAATATCAGACAAGGGTTTGCCTTGCAGGTAGCAAGTCAATGTCAAATTCTCTCCTTCTGTAAGGGTCACATTAGCGGGATAGACGAAGATCGCTGGCTTATCTGGTGATATCAACAATATTACAGAAAGCACGTCATATCACTAATTAATAGCATACTCAACATAAAAACTGCACCATTACTCTCTACATTTCTTCTCCAACAAAATCAATATTCGATCACCATTCATTACAACAGTACAAACAACTTCACTTCTCATTGTCAAAGACTGTGTGCAGTCATAATCGTTGAAGTTCTCCTAACAACAATGCCAATGGCTTTTCGTTATATTCAAAGTCATTGATGTTCCTTTGCTACTCCATCTAGAAACAGCTAGGACCTCTCTGTAGTTTGATTTCCTCCAAATTAAATCATAATACAAATTTCCATCTCCTCATAACACCACATAACATCATTACTTACAATTAATGATAACGTTTGCCGAAGGTGATGTGACACTACCAACGTTGTTGTCGACCTGACATGCGTACCGCCCTTCGTCGCCTCTTTTCAAAGGACTGATGATGAGAGATGTGGATGAATTGCTTTCCGTCTGTGGACCAACCTTTGTGAATCTATCGTGTCCACTCACGTTCAAGGGTTGACCATCCTTCAGCCACGTAATATCAGACAAGGGTTTGCCTTCCAGGTAGCAAGTCAATGTCAAATTCTCTCCTTCTGTAAGGGTCACATTAGCGGGATAGACGAAGATCGCTGGCTTATCTGGTGATATCAACAATATTACCGAAAGCACGTCATATCACTGATTAATAGCATACTCAACATAAAAACTGCACCATTACTCTCTACATTTCTTCTCCAACAAAATCAATATTCGATCACCATTCATTACAACAGTACAAACAACTTCACTTCTCATTGTCAAAGACTGGGTGCAGTCATAATCGTTGAAGTTCTCCTAACAACAATGCCAATGGCTTTTCGTTATATTCAAAGTCATTGATGTTCCTTTGCTACTCCATCTAGAAACAGCTAGGACCTCTCTGAACTTTGATTTCCTCCAAATTAAATCATAATACAAATTTCCATCTCCTCATAACACCACATAACATCATTACTTACAATTAATGATAACGTGTGCCGAAGCTGATGTGACACTACCAACGTTGTTGTCGGCCTGACATGCGTACCGCCCTTCGTCGCCTCTTTTCAAAGGGCTGATGATGAGAGATGTGGATGAATTGCTTTCCGTCTGTGGACCAACCTTTGTGAATCTATCGTGTCCACTCACGTTCAAGGGTTGACCATCCTTCAGCCACGTAATATCAGACAAGGGTTTGCCTTCCAGGTAGCAAGTCAATGTCAAATTCTCTCCTTCTGTAAGGGTCACATTAGCGGGATAGACGAAGATCGCTGGCTTATCTGGTGATATCAACAATATTACAGAAAGCACGTCATATCACTGATTAATAGCATACTCAACATAAAAACTGCACCATTACTCTCTACATTTCTTCTCCAACAAAATCAATATTCGATCACCATTCATTACAACAGTACAAACAACTTCACTTCTCATTGTCAAAGACTGGGTGCAGTCATAATCGTTGAAGTTCTCCTAACAACAATGCCAATGGCTTTTCGTTATATTCAAAGTCATTGATGTTCCTTTGCTACTCCATCTAGAAACAGCTAGGACCTCTCTGAACTTTGATTTCCTCCAAATTAAATCATAATACAAATTTCCATCTCCTCATAACACCACATAACATCATTACTTACAATTAATGATAACGTGTGCCGAAGCTGATGTGACACTACCAACGTTGTTGTCGGCCTGACATGCGTACCGCCCTTCGTCGCCTCTTTTCAAAGGGCTGATGATGAGAGATGTGGATGAATTGCTTTCCGTCTGTGGACCAACCTTTGTGAATCTATCGTGTCCACTCACGTTCAAGGGTTGACCATCCTTCAGCCACGTAATATCAGACAAGGGTTTGCCTTCCAGGTAGCAAGTCAATGTCAAATTCTCTCCTTCTGTAAGGGTCACATTAGCGGGATAGACGAAGATCGCTGGCTTATCTGGTGATATCAACAATATTACAGAAAGCACGTCATATCACTGATTAATAGCATACTCAACATAAAAACTGCACCATTACTCTCTACATTTCTTCTCCAACAAAATCAATATTCGATCACCATTCATTACAACAGTACAAACAACTTCACTTCTCATTGTCAAAGACTGGGTGCAGTCATAATCGTTGAAGTTCTCCTAACAACAATGCCAATGGCTTTTCGTTATATTCAAAGTCATTGATGTTCCTTTGCTACTCCATCTAGAAACAGCTAGGACCTCTCTGAACTTTGATTTCCTCCAAATTAAATCATAATACAAATTTCCATCTCCTCATAACACCACATAACATCATTACTTACAATTAATGATAACGTGTGCCGAAGCTGATGTGACACTACCAACGTTGTTGTCGGCCTGACATGCGTACCGCCCTTCGTCGCCTCTTTTCAAAGGGCTGATGATGAGAGATGTGGATGAATTGCTTTCCGTCTGTGGACCAACCTTTGTGAATCTATCGTGTCCACTCACGTTCAAGGGTTGACCATCCTTCAGCCACGTAATATCAGACAAGGGTTTGCCTTCCAGGTAGCAAGTCAATGTCAAATTCTCTCCTTCTGTAAGGGTCACATTAGCGGGATAGACGAAGATCGCTGGCTTATCTGGTGATATCAACAATATTACCGAAAGCACGTCATATCACTAATTAATAGCATACTCAACATAAAAACTGCACCATTACTCTCTACATTTCTTCTCCAACAAAATCAATATTCGATCACCATTCATTACAACAGTACAAACAACTTCACTTCTTATTGTCAAAGGCTGTGTGCAGTCATAATCGTTGAAGTTCTCCTAACAACAATGCCAATGGCTTTTCGTTATATTCAAAGTCATTGATGTTCCTTTGCTACTCCATCTAGAAACAACTAGGACCTCTCTGTAGTTTGATTTCCTCCAAATTAAATCATAATACAAATTTCCATCTCCTCATAACACCACATAACATCATTACTTACAATTAATGATAACGTATGCCGAAGGTGATGTGACACTACCAACGTTGTTGTCGGCCTGACATGCGTACCGCCCTTCGTCGCCTCTTTTCAAAGGGCTGATGATGAGAGATGTGGATGAATTGCTTTCCGTCTGTGGACCAACCTTTGTGAATCTATCGTGTCCACTCACGTTCAAGGGTTGACCATCCTTCAGCCACGTAATATCAGACAAGGGTTTGCCTTCCAGGTAGCAAGTCAATGTCAAATTCTCTCCTTCTGTAAGGGTCACATTAGCGGGATAGACGAAGATCGCTGGCTTATCTGGTGATATCAACAATATTACCGAAAGCACGTCATATCACTAATTAATAGCATACTCAACATAAAAACTGCACCATTACTCTCTACATTTCTTCTCCAACAAAATCAATATTCGATCACCATTCATTCCAACAGTACAAACAACTTCACTTCTTATTGTCAAAGACTGTGTGCAGTCATAATCGTTGAAGTTCTCCTAACAACAATGCCAATGGCTTTTCGTTATATTCAAAGTCATTGATGTTCCTTTGCTACTCCATCTAGAAACAGCTAGGACCTCTCTGTAGTTTGATTTCCTCCAAATTAAATCATAATACAAATTTCCATCTCCTCATAACACCACATAACATCATTACTTACAATTAATGATAACGTATGCCGAAGGTGATGTGACACTACCAACGTTGTTGTCGGCCTGACATGCGTACCGCCCTTCGTCGCCTCTTTTCAAAGGGCTGATGATGAGAGATGTGGATGAATTGCTTTCCGTCTGTGGACCAACCTTTGTGAATCTATCGTGTCCACTCACGTTCAAGGGTTGACCATCCTTCAGCCACGTAATATCAGACAAGGGTTTGCCTTCCAGGTAGCAAGTCAATGTCAAATTCTCTCCTTCTGTAAGGGTCACATTAGCGGGATAGACGAAGATCGCTGGCTTATCTGGTGATATCAACAATATTACCGAAAGCACGTCATATCACTGATTAATAGCATACTCAACATAAAAACTGCACCATTACTCTCTACATTTCTTCTCCAACAAAATCAATATTCGATCACCATTCATTACAACAGTACAAACAACTTCACTTCTCATTGTCAAAGACTGGGTGCAGTCATAATCGTTGAAGTTCTCCTAACAACAATGCCAATGGCTTTTCGTTATATTCAAAGTCATTGATGTTCCTTTGCTACTCCATCTAGAAACAGCTAGGACCTCTCTGAACTTTGATTTCCTCCAAATTAAATCATAATACAAATTTCCATCTCCTCATAACACCACATAACATCATTACTTACAATTAATGATAACGTGTGCCGAAGCTGATGTGACACTACCAACGTTGTTGTCGGCCTGACATGCGTACCGCCCTTCGTCGCCTCTTTTCAAAGGGCTGATGATGAGAGATGTGGATGAATTGCTTTCCGTCTGTGGACCAACCTTTGTGAATCTATCGTGTCCACTCACGTTCAAGGGTTGACCATCCTTCAGCCACGTAATATCAGACAAGGGTTTGCCTTCCAGGTAGCAAGTCAATGTCAAATTCTCTCCTTCTGTAAGGGTCACATTAGCGGGATAGACGAAGATCGCTGGCTTATCTGGTGATATCAACAATATTACAGAAAGCACGTCATATCACTGATTAATAGCATACTCAACATAAAAACTGCACCATTACTCTCTACATTTCTTCTCCAACAAAATCAATATTCGATCACCATTCATTACAACAGTACAAACAACTTCACTTCTCATTGTCAAAGACTGGGTGCAGTCATAATCGTTGAAGTTCTCCTAACAACAATGCCAATGGCTTTTCGTTATATTCAAAGTCATTGATGTTCCTTTGCTACTCCATCTAGAAACAGCTAGGACCTCTCTGAACTTTGATTTCCTCCAAATTAAATCATAATACAAATTTCCATCTCCTCATAACACCACATAACATCATTACTTACAATTAATGATAACGTGTGCCGAAGCTGATGTGACACTACCAACGTTGTTGTCGGCCTGACATGCGTACCGCCCTTCGTCGCCTCTTTTCAAAGGGCTGATGATGAGAGATGTGGATGAATTGCTTTCCGTCTGTGGACCAACCTTTGTGAATCTATCGTGTCCACTCACGTTCAAGGGTTGACCATCCTTCAGCCACGTAATATCAGACAAGGGTTTGCCTTCCAGGTAGCAAGTCAATGTCAAATTCTCTCCTTCTGTAAGGGTCACATTAGCGGGATAGACGAAGATCGCTGGCTTATCTGGTGATATCAACAATATTACCGAAAGCACGTCATATCACTAATTAATAGCATACTCAACATAAAAACTGCACCATTACTCTCTACATTACTTCACATTATTACAAACTGCTGGTCTTCCTACTCTTTATAATAGGAGATTACAAGACATTGGAATTTTAATGTCTAAAGTCAAGAACAATTTATGTCCTAAGTATATTCAGGATTTATTCACAACTAGTAATAGTAACTATAGCCTAAGAAATGCAGATTTTACAATTCCCAGATTCAACACTGTATCATATGGTAAACATACCATAAGCTACTTAGGAACTATGTTATGGTCAAAACTTAGCACCAGTGTCAGGACATTACCTAGACTTAAGAACTTTCGTAAATGTATTAGGAAAATTGACATCGCTGACCTCCTGACAGATAACTGTGACAATTGCTTTCTATGTTCAAACTAGATTGGTAGTATACATTTAATACATATTAATTATCCCATTTTAGCACATATTAATTATTCCATTACTCCGTACATTTTATATAATATATAAGTTTAACTTATAGTTACAGACGTTTTCTTGCTTACATTGAATTCTCTATTATTGTATATAGGATCATAGTATTTTAATTAGTATAGCATATTTTTACAATCTATATGATAATAGTTAGGATATTATATTATTTATTATTCTTATAGGTATAAATAGTGTCCCCAATTAGTAGACTGTATAGTCAGCTATGTTCATATTGACACTTAAATAAAGTTTATTATTATTATTATTATTATTTCTTCTCCAACAAAATCAATATTCGATCACCATTCATTCCAACAGTACAAACAACTTCACTTCTTATTGTCAAAGACTGTGTGCAGTCATAATCGTTGAAGTTCTCTTAACAACAATGCCAATGGCTTTTCGTTATATTCAAAGTCATTGATGTTCCTTTGCTACTCCATCTAGAAACAGCTAGGACCTCTCTGTAGTTTGATTTCCTCCAAATTAAATCATAATACAAATTTCCATCTCCTCATAACACCACATAACATCATTACTTACAATTAATGATAACGTATGCCGAAGGTGATGTGACACTACCAACGTTGTTGTCGGCCTGACATGCGTACCGCCCTTCGTCGCCTCTTTTCAAAGGGCTGATGATGAGAGATGTGGATGAATTGCTTTCCGTCTGTAGACCAACCTTTGTGAATCTATCGTGTCCACTCACGTTCAAGGGTTGACCATCCTTCAGCCACGTAATATCAGACAAGGGTTTGCCTTCCAGGTAGCAAGTCAATGTCAAATTCTCTCCTTCTGTAAGGGTCACATTAGCGGGATAGACGAAGATCGCTGGCTTATCTGGTGATATCAACAATATTACCGAAAGCACGTCATATCACTGATTAATAGCATACTCAACATAAAAACTGCACCATTACTCTCTACATTTCTTCTCCAACAAAATCAATATTCGATCACCATTCATTCCAACAGTACAAACAACTTCACTTCTTATTGTCAAAGACTGTGTGCAGTCATAATCGTTGAAGTTCTCCTAACAACAATGCCAATGGCTTTTCGTTATATTCAAAGTTATTGATGTTCCTTTGCTACTCCATCTAGAAACAGCTAGGACCTCTCTGAACTTTGATTTCCTCCAAATTAAATCATAATACAAATTTCCGTCTCCTCATAACACCACATAACATCATTACTTACAATTAATGATAACGTATGCCGAAGGTGATGTGACACTACCAACGTTGTTGTCGGCCTGACATGCGTACCGCCCTTCGTCGCCTCTTTTCAAAGGGCTGATGATGAGAGATGTGGATGAATTGCTTTCCGTCTGTGGACCAACCTTTGTGAATCTATCGTGTCCACTCACGTTCAAGGGTTGACCATCCTTCAGCCACGTAATATCAGACAAGGGTTTGCCTTCCAGGTAGCAAGTCAATGTCAAATTCTCTCCTTCTGTAAGGGTCACATTAGCGGGATAGACGAAGATCGCTGGCTTATCTGGTGATATCAACAATATTACAGAAAGCACGTCATATCACTAATTAATAGCATACTCAACATAAAAACTGCACCATTACTCTCTACATTTCTTCTCCAACAAAATCAATATTCGATCACCATTCACTACAACAGTACAAACAACTTCACTTCTCATTGTCAAAGACTGTGTGCAGTCATAATCGTTGAAGTTCTCCTAACAACAATGCCAATGGCTTTTCGTTATATTCAAAGTTATTGATGTTCCTTTGCTACTCCATCTAGAAACAGCTAGGACCTCTCTGTAGTTTGATTTCCCGCAAATTAAATAATAATACAAATTTCCATCTCCTCATAACACCACATAACATCATTACTTACAATTAATGATAACGTGTGCCGAAGCTGATGTGACACTACCAACGTTGTTGTCGGCCTGACATGCGTACCGCCCTTCGTCGTCTCTTTTCAAAGGGCTGATGATGAGAGATGTGGATGAATTGCTTTCCGTCTGTGGACCAACCTTTGTGAATCTATCGTGTCCACTCACGTTCAAGGGTTGACCATCCTTCAGCCACGTAATATCAGACAAGGGTTTGCCTTCCAGGTAGCAAGTCAATGTCAAATTCTCTCCTTCTGTAAGGGTCACATTAGCGGGATAGACGAAGATCGCTGGCTTATCTGGTGATATCAACAATATTACAGAAAGCACGTCATATCACTAATTAATAGCATACTCAACATAAAAACTGCACCATTACTCTCTACATTTCTTCTCCAACAAAATCAATATTCGATCACCATTCACTACAACAGTACAAACAACTTCACTTCTCATTGTCAAAGACTGTGTGCAGTCATAATCGTTGAAGTTCTCCTAACAACAATGCCAATGGCTTTTCGTTATATTCAAAGTCATTGATGTTCCTTTGCTACTCCATCTAGAAACAGCTAGGACCTCTCTGTAGTTTGATTTCCCGCAAATTAAATAATAATACAAATTTCCATCTCCTCATAACACCACATAACATCATTACTTACAATTAATGATAACGTGTGCCGAAGCTGATGTGACACTACCAACGTTGTTGTCGGCCTGACATGCGTACCGCCCTTCGTCGCCTCTTTTCAAAGGGCTGATGATGAGAGATGTGGATGAATTGCTTTCCGTCTGTGGACCAACCTTTGTGAATCTATCGTGTCCACTCACGTTCAAGGGTTGACCATCCTTCAGCCACGTAATATCAGACAAGGGTTTGCCTTCCAGGTAGCAAGTCAATGTCAAATTCTCTCCTTCTGTAAGGGTCACATTAGCGGGATAGACGAAGATCGCTGGCTTATCTGGTGATATCAACAATATTACAGAAAGCACGTCATATCACTAATTAATAGCATACTCAACATAAAAACTGCACCATTACTCTCTACATTTCTTCTCCAACAAAATCAATATTCGATCACCATTCACTACAACAGTACAAACAACTTCACTTCTCATTGTCAAAGACTGTGTGCAGTCATAATCGTTGAAGTTCTCCTAACAACAATGCCAATGGCTTTTCGTTATATTCAAAGTCATTGATGTTCCTTTGCTACTCCATCTAGAAACAGCTAGGACCTCTCTGTAGTTTGATTTCCCGCAAATTAAATAATAATACAAATTTCCATCTCCTCATAACACCACATAACATCATTACTTACAATTAATGATAACGTGTGCCGAAGCTGATGTGACACTACCAACGTTGTTGTCGGCCTGACATGCGTACCGCCCTTCGTCGCCTCTTTTCAAAGGGCTGATGATGAGAGATGTGGATGAATTGCTTTCCGTCTGTGGACCAACCTTTGTGAATCTATCGTGTCCACTCACGTTCAAGGGTTGACCATCCTTCAGCCACGTAATATCAGACAAGGGTTTGCCTTCCAGGTAGCAAGTCAATGTCAAATTCTCTCCTTCTGTAAGGGTCACATTAGCGGGATAGACGAAGATCGCTGGCTTATCTGGTGATATCAACAATATTACAGAAAGCACGTCATATCACTAATTAATAGCATACTCAACATAAAAACTGCACCATTACTCTCTACATTTCTTCTCCAACAAAATCAATATTCGATCACCATTCATTCCAACAGTACAAACAACTTCACTTCTCATTGTCAAAGACTGTGTGCAGTCATAATCGTTGAAGTTCTCCTAACAACAATGCCAATGGCTTTTCGTTATATTCAAAGTCATTGATGTTCCTTTGCTACTCCATCTAGAAACAGCTAGGACCTCTCTGAACTTTGATTTCCTCCAAATTAAATCATAATACAAATTTCCATCTCCTCATAACACAGCATAACATCATTACTTACAATTAATGATAACGTGTGCCGAAGGTGATGTGACACTACCAACGTTGTTGTCGGCCAGACATGCGTACCGCCCTTCGTCGCCTCCTTTCAAAGGGCTGATGATGAGAGATGTGGATGAATTGCTTTCCGTCTGTGGACCAACCTTTGTGAATCTATCGTGTCCACTCACGTTCAAGGGTTGACCACCCTTCAGCCACGTAATATCAGACAAGGGTTTGCCTTCCAGGTAGCAAGTCAATGTCAAATTCTCTCCTTCTGTAAGGGTCACATTAGCGGGATAGACGAAGATCGCTGGCTTATCTGGTGATATCAACAATATTACAGAAAGCACGTCATATCACTAATTAATAGCATACTCAACATAAAAACTGCACCATTACTCTCTACATTTCTTCTCCAACAAAATCAATATTCGATCACCATTCATTACAACAGTACAAACAACTTCGCTTCTCATTGTCAAAGACTGTGTGCAGTCATAATCGTTGAAGTTCTCCTAAGAACAATGCCAATGGCTTTTCGTTATATTCAAAGTCATTGATGTTCCTTTGCTACTCCATCTAGAAACAGCTAGGACCTCTCTGTAGTTTGATTTCCCGCAAATTAAATCATAATACAAATTTCCATCTCCTCATAACACCACATAACATCATTACTTACAATTAATGATAACGTGTGCCGAAGCTGATGTGACACTACCAACGTTGTTGTCGGCCTGACATGCGTACCGCCCTTCGTCGCCTCTTTTCAAAGGGCTGATGATGAGAGATGTGGATGAATTGCTTTCCGTCTGTGGACCAACCTTTGTGAATCTATCGTGTCCACTCACGTTCAAGGGTTGACCATCCTTCAGCCACGTAATATCAGACAAGGGTTTGCCTTCCAGGTAGCAAGTCAATGTCAAATTCTCTCCTTCTGTAAGGGTCACATTAGCGGGATAGACGAAGATCGCTGGCTTATCTGGTGATATCAACAATATTACCGAAATCACGTCATATCACTAATTAATAGCATACTCAACATAAAAACTGCACCATTACTCTCTACATTTCTTCTCCAACAAAATCAATATTCGATCACCATTCATTACAACAGTACAAACAACTTCACTTCTCATTGTCAAAGACTGTGTGCAGTCATAATCGTTGAAGTTCTCCTAACAACAATGCCAATGGCTTTTCGTTATATTCAAAGTCATTGATGTTCCTTTGCTACTCCATCTAGAAACAGCTAGGACCTCTCTGAACTTTGATTTCCTCCAAATTAAATCATAATACAAATTTCCGTCTCCTCATAACACCACATAACATCATTACTTACAATTAATGATAACGTGTGCCGAAGGTGATGTGACACTACCAACGTTGTTGTCGGCCTGACATGCGTACCGCCCTTCGTCGCCTCTTTTCAAAGGGCTGATGATGAGAGATGTGGATGAATTGCTTTCGGTCTGTGGACCAACCTTTGTGAATCTATCGTGTCCACTCACGTTCAAGGGTTGACCATCCTTCAGCCACGTAATATCAGACAAGGGTTTGCCTTCCAGGTAGCAAGTCAATGTCAAATTCTCTCCTTCTGTAAGGGTCACATTAGCGGGATAGACGAAGATCGCTGGCTTATCTGGTGATATCAACAATATTACAGAAAGCACGTCATATCACTAATTAATAGCATACTCAACATAAAAACTGCACCATTACTCTCTACATTTCTTCTCCAACAAAATCAATATTCGATCACCATTCACTACAACAGTACAAACAACTTCACTTCTCATTGTCAAAGACTGTGTGCAGTCATAATCGTTGAAGTTCTCCTAACAACAATGCCAATGGCTTTTCGTTATATTCAAAGTAATTGATGTTCCTTTGCTACTCCATCTAGAAACAGCTAGGACCTCTCTGTAGTTTGATTTCCCGCAAATTAAATAATAATACAAATTTCCATCTCCTCATAACACCACATAACATCATTACTTACAATTAATGATAACGTGTGCCGAAGCTGATGTGACACTACCAACGTTGTTGTCGGCCTGACATGCGTACCGCCCTTCGTCGCCTCTTTTCAAAGGGCTGATGATGAGAGATGTGGATGAATTGCTTTCCGTCTGTGGACCAACCTTTGTGAATCTATCGTGTCCACTCACGTTCAAGGGTTGACCATCCTTCAGCCACGTAATATCAGACAAGGGTTTGCCTTCCAGGTAGCAAGTCAATGTCAAATTCTCTCCTTCTGTAAGGGTCACATTAGCGGGATAGACGAAGATCGCTGGCTTATCTGGTGATATCAACAATATTACAGAAAGCACGTCATATCACTAATTAATAGCATACTCAACATAAAAACTGCACCATTACTCTCTACATTTCTTCTCCAACAAAATCAATATTCGATCACCATTCATTACAACAGTACAAACAACTTCGCTTCTCATTGTCAAAGACTGTGTGCAGTCATAATCGTTGAAGTTCTCCTAAGAACAATGCCAATGGCTTTTCGTTATATTCAAAGTCATTGATGTTCCTTTGCTACTCCATCTAGAAACAGCTAGGACCTCTCTGTAGTTTGATTTCCCGCAAATTAAATCATAATACAAATTTCCATCTCCTCATAACACCACATAACATCATTACTTACAATTAATGATAACGTGTGCCGAAGCTGATGTGACACTACCAACGTTGTTGTCGGCCTGACATGCGTACCGCCCTTCGTCGCCTCTTTTCAAAGGGCTGATGATGAGAGATGTGGATGAATTGCTTTCCGTCTGTGGACCAACCTTTGTGAATCTATCGTGTCCACTCACGTTCAAGGGTTGACCATCCTTCAGCCACGTAATATCAGACAAGGGTTTGCCTTCCAGGTAGCAAGTCAATGTCAAATTCTCTCCTTCTGTAAGGGTCACATTAGCGGGATAGACGAAGATCGCTGGCTTATCTGGTGATATCAACAATATTACCGAAATCACGTCATATCACTAATTAATAGCATACTCAACATAAAAACTGCACCATTACTCTCTACATTTCTTCTCCAACAAAATCAATATTCGATCACCATTCACTACAACAGTACAAACAACTTCACTTCTCATTGTCAAAGACTGTGTGCAGTCATAATCGTTGAAGTTCTCCTAACAACAATGCCAATGGCTTTTCGTTATATTCAAAGTAATTGATGTTCCTTTGCTACTCCATCTAGAAACAGCTAGGACCTCTCTGTAGTTTGATTTCCCGCAAATTAAATAATAATACAAATTTCCATCTCCTCATAACACCACATAACATCATTACTTACAATTAATGATAACGTGTGCCGAAGCTGATGTGACACTACCAACGTTGTTGTCGGCCTGACATGCGTACCGCCCTTCGTCGCCTCTTTTCAAAGGGCTGATGATGAGAGATGTGGATGAATTGCTTTCCGTCTGTGGACCAACCTTTGTGAATCTATCGTGTCCACTCACGTTCAAGGGTTGACCATCCTTCAGCCACGTAATATCAGACAAGGGTTTGCCTTCCAGGTAGCAAGTCAATGTCAAATTCTCTCCTTCTGTAAGGGTCACATTAGCGGGATAGACGAAGATCGCTGGCTTATCTGGTGATATCAACAATATTACCGAAATCACGTCATATCACTAATTAATAGCATACTCAACATAAAAACTGCACCATTACTCTCTACATTTCTTCTCCAACAAAATCAATATTCGATCACCATTCATTACAACAGTACAAACAACTTCACTTCTCATTGTCAAAGACTGTGTGCAGTCATAATCGTTGAAGTTCTCCTAACAACAATGCCAATGGCTTTTCGTTATATTCAAAGTCATTGATGTTCCTTTGCTACTCCATCTAGAAACAGCTAGGACCTCTCTGAACTTTGATTTCCTCCAAATTAAATCATAATACAAATTTCCGTCTCCTCATAACACCACATAACATCATTACTTACAATTAATGATAACGTGTGCCGAAGGTGATGTGACACTACCAACGTTGTTGTCGGCCTGACATGCGTACCGCCCTTCGTCGCCTCTTTTCAAAGGGCTGATGATGAGAGATGTGGATGAATTGCTTTCCGTCTGTGGACCAACCTTTGTGAATCTATCGTGTCCACTCACGTTCAAGGGTTGACCATCCTTCAGCCACGTAATATCAGACAAGGGTTTGCCTTCCAGGTAGCAAGTCAATGTCAAATTCTCTCCTTCTGTAAGGGTCACATTAGCGGGATAGACGAAGATCGCTGGCTTATCTGGTGATATCAACAATATTACCGAAACCACGTCATATCACTAATTAATAGCATACTCAACATAAAAACTGCACCATTACTCTCTACATTTCTTCTCCAACAAAATCAATATTCGATCACCATTCACTACAACAGTACAAACAACTTCACTTCTCATTGTCAAAGACTGTGTGCAGTCATAATCGTTGAAGTTCTCCTAACAACAATGCCAATGGCTTTTCGTTATATTCAAAGTCATTGATGTTCCTTTGCTACTCCATCTAGAAACAGCTAGGACCTCTCTCAACTTTGATTTCCTCCAAATTAAATCATAATACAAATTTCCATCTCCTCATAACACCACATAACATCATTACTTACAATTAATGATAACGTGTGCCGAAGCTGATGTGACACTACCAACGTTGTTGTCGGCCTGACATGCGTACCGCCCTTCGTCGCCTCTTTTCAAAGGGCTGATGATGAGAGATGTGGATGAATTGCTTTCCGTCTGTGGACCAACCTTTGTGAATCTATCGTGTCCACTCACGTTCAAGGGTTGACCATCCTTCAGCCACGTAATATCAGACAAGGGTTTGCCTTCCAGGTAGCAAGTCAATGTCAAATTCTCTCCTTCTGTAAGGGTCACATTAGCGGGATAGACGAAGATCGCTGGCTTATCTGGTGATATCAACAATATTACAGAAAGCACGTCATATCACTAATTAATAGCATACTCAACATAAAAACTGCACCATTACTCTCTACATTTCTTCTCCAACAAAATCAATATTCGATCACCATTCATTACAACAGTACAAACAACTTCACTTCTCATTGTCAAAGACTGTGTGCAGTCATAATCGTTGAAGTTCTCCTAACAACAATGCCAATGGCTTTTCGTTATATTCAAAGTCATTGATGTTCCTTTGCTACTCCATCTAGAAACAGCTAGGACCTCTCTGTAGTTTGATTTCCCGCAAATTAAATCATAATACAAATTTCCATCTCCTCATAACACCACATAACATCATTACTTACAATTAATGATAACGTGTTCCGAAGCTGATGTGACACTACCAACGTTGTTGTCGGCCTGACATGCGTACCGCCCTTCGTCGCCTCTTTTCAAAGGGCTGATGATGAGAGATGTGGATGAATTGCTTTCCGTCTGTGGACCAACCTTTGTGAATCTATCGTGTCCACTCACGTTCAAGGCTTGACCATCCTTCAGCCACGTAATATCAGACAAGGGTTTGCCTTCCAGGTAGCAAGTCAATGTCAAATTCTCTCCTTCTGTAAGGGTCACATTAGCGGGATAGACGAAGATCGCTGGCTTATCTGGTGATATCAACAATATTACCGAAAACACGTCATATCACTAATTCAATGCCAATGGCTTTTCGTTATATTCAAAGTCATTGATCTTCCTTTGCTACTCCATCTAGAAACAGCTAGGACCTCTCTGCAGTTTGATTTCCTCCAAATTAACTCATAATACAAATTTCCATCTCCTAATAACACCACATAACATCATTACTTACAATTAATGATAACGTGTGCCGAATGTGATGTGACACTACCAACGTTGTTGTCGGCCTGACATGCGTACCGCCCTTCGTCGCCTCTTTTCAAAGGGCTGATGATCAGAGATGTGGATGAATTGCTTTCCGTCTGTGGACCAACCTTTGTGAATCTATCGTATCCACTCACGTTCAAGGGTTGACCATCCTTCAGCCACTTAATATTAGACAAGGGTTTGCCTTCCAGGTAGCAAGTCAAGGTCAAATTCTCTCCTTCCGTGAGGGTCACATTTGCGGGATAGACGAAGATCGTTGGCTTATCTGGTGATATCAACAATATTACAGAAAGCACGTCATATCGCTAATTAATAGCATACTCAACCTAAAAACTGCACCATTACTCTCTACATTTCTTCTCCAACAAAATCAATATTCGATCACCATTCATTCCAACAGTACAAACAACTTCACTTCTTAATGTCAAAGACTGTGTGCAGTAATAATCGTTGAAGTTCTCCTAACAACAATGCCAATGGCTTTTCATTATATTCAAAGTCATTGATGTTCCTTTGCTACTCCATCTAGAAACAGCTACGACCTCTCTGTAGTTTGATTTCCCGCAAATTAAATCATAATACAAATTTCCATCTCCTCATAACACCACATAACATCATTACTTACAATTAATGATAACGTGTGCCGAAGGTGAGGTGACACTACCAACGTTGTTGTCGGCCTGACATGCGTACCGCCCTTCGTCGCCTCTTTTCAAAGGGCTGATGATAAGAGATGTGGATGAATTGCTTTCCGTCTGTGGACCAACCTTTGTGAATCTATCGTATCCACTCACGTTCAAGGGTTGACCATCCTTAAGCCACTTAATATCAGACAAGGGTTTGCCTTCCAGGTAGCAAGTCAAGGTCAAATTCTCTCCTTCCGTAAGGGTCAAATTTGCGGGATCGACGAATATCGTAGGTTTATCTGGTGATATCAACAATATTACAGAAAGCACGTCATATCGCTAATTAATAGAATACTCAACATAAAAACTATACCATTACTCTCTACATTTCTTCTCCAACAAAATCGATATTCGATCACCATTCATTCCAACAGTACAAACAACTTCACATATTATTCTCAAAGATATCTTCCATCGTCGTCCCTGTTAAGATTGGTTATTTGGAGAGAGGAGTTGGATCGTCCCTCACCACTAGCAGTTGTAACGTTTATTCTGCTACTTGTAGTGTTGAAAACATTGCCGTTTTTCAACCACGTTATCGAACAAAGTGGTTTGCATTCTAATTCACACGTTAGTGTAACAGAGCTTGTTTCTGTCTTGGTAACATTACTAGGAGAAGTAAAGAACTTTGGTGGATCTGACAAAGAAATACGAAACATGTCGTTAATACTTCACAAAAGACCAAATTATGACCGCCTCATTCGAAGAAATGATCAAGATAAAGTGTCATCTTTTGGAAAAGTACTTAGTTTGCCCCATTTTGTTTTTAAGATGTGGAGTGGAAGCATCTCGATTAGGCTAACACCACATAGCAAACGCGCCATTACTTCTCGCTACTGAGTACAAATTCCAACACTTCAATAACAGGAAGGTTGAAAGCTTAATGCGGCATCCTCTCTCTTTCAAAAGGGAACAAGTTCCACATTTGTACTACCGTCAATCAATCCCTACATCCAAACACCGAGCAAAAATACAAACACTTGCGATGGCCTTCTGGAATTTACGCCGTTCAAAGCATACGAGTGTCATTTAACCAAAACTTACATTGTACAGTCACGATTGCTGCGTTTGAAGAAACTGTACCAACGGTATTGTTAGCTCTACAGATATAGGACCCTTGATCTTCTCTATTGATGTTCGTTATTTGTAACGTGGCGGCACTGTTACTCACTGTACTAGGAGGACTAATATGTATTCTGTTGTCAGAATTCGGGCTTAACGGTTGACCGTCCTTGATCCAAATGACAGTGGACAGTGGCTTGCCTTCCAGCTCGCAGGTCAGGGTCAAGTTATCGGTTTCGTTCCTTGTTTGCGTTTCAGGGTGTGTAAAGAACTTCGGTGGGTCTAAATGTCGTGAAAAATACAATGCCAGTCATAAGATTAACAGGGTATACCGCACATTCTTGACATACATTTATTTAAGCCTTTTACGTCCTTTAAAATCCAAAACTAATTGCGTTAGTGCCTGCAACTTCCTGCACCCTGTTGTTTGTTTTTCGGGGCAACATGAGGTTTCTGAGGTTTATTCCGAGCACTGGCATCTCTTTTATCCAGCCACAGCAAATTGAAACAAGCACATTGGATGTTTAGTGCAAAGTTTCAAGTGCGAGCTATGACATATATCATTGCAACCTACATTGTATTGTTACGATTGCTGTGTTGGATGAGGTGGTATTGACATTGTTGTTAGCTCTGCAAGAGTAAGTCCCTTGGTCATCTCTGTTTACATCATTGATCACTCATATTCACCAACGCATTTCCATAACTACTTACAATTTATTGTCAAATATCCCGATGTCGACGTTATCGTTGCAACGACATTGTTCGCCCTACATGAGTATCGTCCTTCGTCGTCCCTGTTAAGATTGGTTATTTGGAGAGAGGAGTTGGATCGTCCCTCACCACTAGCAGTTGTAACGTTTATTCTGCTACTTGTAGTGTTGAAAACATTGCCGTTTTTCAACCACGTTATCGAACAAAGTGGTTTGCATTCTAATTCACACGTTAGTGTAACAGAGCTTGTTTCTGTCTTGGTAACATTACTAGGAGAAGTAAAGAACTTTGGTGGATCTGACAAAGAAATACGAAACATGTCGTTAATACTTCACAAAAGACCAAATTATGACCGCCTCATTCGAAGAAATGATCAAGATAAAGTGTCATCTTTTGGAAAAGTACTTATTTTGCCCCATTTTGTTTTTAAAATGTGGAGAGGAAGCATCTCGATTATGCTAACACCACATAGCAAACACGCCATTACTTCTCGCTACTGAGTAAAAAATCCAACACTTCAATAACAGGAAGGTTGGAAGCTTAATGCGGCATCCTCTCTCTTTCAAAAGGGAACAAGTTCCACATTTGTACTACCGTCAATCAATCCCTACATCCAAACACCGAGCAAAAATACAAACACTTGCGATGGCCTTCTAGAATTTACGCCGTTCAAAGCATACGAGTGTCATTTAACCAGAACTTACATTGTACAGTCACGATTGCTGCGTTTGAAGAAACTGTACCAACGGTATTGTTAGCTCTACAGATATAGGACCCTTGATCTTCTCTATTGATGTTCGTTATTTGTAACGTGGCGGCACTGTTACTCACTGTACTAGGAGGACTAATATGTATTCTGTTGTCAGAATTCGGGCTTAACGGTTGACCGTCTTTGATCCAAATGACAGTGGATAGTGGCTTGCCTTCCAGCTCGCAGGTCAGGGTCAAGTTATCGGTTTCGTTCCTTGTTTGCGTTTCGGGGTGTGTAAAGAACTTCGGTGGGTCTAAATGTCATGAAAAATACAATGCCAGTCATAAGATTAACAGGGTATACCGCACATTCTTAACATACATTTATTTAAGCCTTTTACGTCCTTTAAAATCCAAAACTAATTGCGTTAGTGCCTGCAACTTCCTGCACCCTGTTGTTTGTTTTTCGGGGCAACATGAGGTTTCTGAGGTTTATTCCGAGCACTGGCATCTCTTTTATCCAGCCACAGCAAATTGAAACAAGCACATTGGGTGTTTAGTGCAAAATTTCAAGTGCGAGCTATGACATATATCATTGCAACCTACATTGTATTGTTACGATTGCTGTGTTGGATGAGGTGGTATTGACATTGTTGTTAGCTCTGCAAGAATAAGTCCCTTGGTCATCTCTGTTTACGTTTGTTATTTCTAACGTGGCGGTGCTTCTGCTCACTGTAGTAGGAGAAGTAACATGTATCCTGCTGCTCAAGTTTAACGGTTGACCGTCCTTTATCCAAGTCACAGTAGGCAATGGTTTGCCTTCCAGTTCACATGTCAATGTCAAGTTGTCGCCTTCGTTCTTAGTTTGCACTTGAGGATGTGTAAAGAACTTTGGTGGGTCTACATGGTAAGGGAAAGTCAATGCCAGCATTATCACTAACAGTGTATGCAACAGATTCTACAAATGCATTTTTAAGCCTTTTACAGCCCTAAACACCCCAACAATTCTCGTTAATGCCTCGTGTTACCCACGAGTTAGAATGACTAAAAATAGACGAATCATTGATCACTCATATTCACCAACGCATTTCCATAATTACTTACAATTTATTGTCAAATATCCCGATGTCGACGTTATCGTTGCAACGACATTGTTCGCCCTACATGAGTATCGTCCTTCGTCGTCCCTGTTAACATTGGTTATTTGGAGAGAGGAGTTGGATCGTCCCTCGCCACTAGCAGTTGTAACGTTTATTCTGCTACTTGTAGTGTTGAAAACATTGCCGTTTTTCAACCACGTTATCGAACAAAGTGGTTTGCATTCTAATTCACACGTTAGTGTAACAGAGCTTATTTCTGTCTTGGTAACATTACTAGGAGAAGTAAAGAACTTTGGTGGATCTGACAAAGAAATACGAAACATGTCGTTAATACTTCACAAAAGACCCAATTATGACCGCCTCATTCGAAGAAATGATCAAGATAAGTGTCATCTTTTGGAAAAATACTTATTTTGCCCCATTTTGTTTTTAAAATGTGGAGAGGAAGCATCTCGATTAGGCTAACACCACATAGCAAACGCGCCATTACTTCTCGCTACTGAGTAAAAAATCCAACACTTCAATAACAGGAAGGTTGGAAGCTTAATGCGGCATCCTCTCTCTTTCAAAAGGGAACAAGTTCCACATTTGTACTACCGTCAATCAATCCCTACATCCAAACACCGAGCAAAAATACAAACACTTGCGATGGCCTTCTAGAATTTACGCCGTTCAAAGCATACGAGTGTCATTTAACCAGAACTTACATTGTACAGTCACGATTGCTGCGTTTGAAGAAACTGTACCAACGGTATTGTTAGCTCTACAGATATAGGACCCTTGATCTTCTCTATTGATGTTCGTTATTTGTAACGTGGCGGCACTGTTACTCACTGTACTAGGAGGACTAATATGTATTCTGTTGTCAGAATTCGGGCTTAACGGTTGACCGTCTTTGATCCAAATGACAGTGGATAGTGGCTTGCCTTCCAGCTCGCAGGTCAGGGTCAAGTTATCGGTTTCGTTCCTTGTTTGCGTTTCGGGGTGTGTAAAGAACTTCGGTGGGTCTAAATGTCATGAAAAATACAATGCCAGTCATAAGATTAACAGGGTATACCGCACATTCTTGACATACATTTATTTAAGCCTTTTACGTCCTTTAAAATCCAAAACTAATTGCGTTAGTGCCTGCAACTTCCTGCACCCTGTTGTTTGTTTTTCGGGGCAACATGATGTTTCTGAGGTTTATTCCGAGCACTGGCATCTCTTTTATCCAGCCACAGCAAATTGAAACAAGCACATTGGGTGTTTAGTGCAAAATTTCAAGTGCGAGCTATGACATATATCATTGCAACCTACATTGTATTGTTACGATTGCTGTGTTGGATGAGGTGGTATTGACATTGTTGTTAGCTCTGCAAGAGTAAGTCCCTTGGTCATCTCTGTTTACGTTTGTTATTTCTAACGTGGCGGCGCTTCTGCTCACTGTAGTAGGAGAAGTAACATGTATCCTGCTGCTCAAGTTTAACGGTTGACCGTCCTTTATCCAGGTCACAGTAGGCAATGGTTTGCCTTCCAGTTCACATGTCAATGTCAAGTTGTCGCCTTCGTTCTTAGTTTGCACTTGAGGATGTGTAAAGAACTTTGGTGGGTCTACATGGTAAGGGAAAGTCAATGCCAGCATTATCACTAACAGTGTATGCAACAGATTCTACATATGCATTTTTAAGCCTTTTACAGCCCTAAACAGCCCAACAATTCTCGTTAATGCCTCGTGTTACCCACGAGTTAGAATGACTAAAAATAGACGAATTATTGATCACTCATATTCACCAACGCATTTCCATAACTACTTACAATTTATTGTCAAATATCCCGATGTCGACGTTATCGTTGCAACGACATTGTTCGCCCTACATGAGTATCGTCCTTCGTCGTCCCTGTTAACATTGGTTATTTGGAGAGAGGAGTTGGATCGTCCCTCGCCACTAGCAGTTGTAACGTTTATTCTGCTACTTGTAGTGTTGAAAACATTGCCGTTTTTCAACCACGTTATCGAACAAAGTGGTTTGCATTCTAATTCACACGTTAGTGTAACAGAGCTTGTTTCTGTCTTGGTAACATTACTAGGAGAAGTAAAGAACTTTGGTGGATCTGACAAAGAAATACGAAACATGTCGTTAATACTTCACAAAAGACCCAATTATGACCGCCTCATTCGAAGAAATGATCAAGATAAGTGTCATCTTTTGGAACAATACTTATTTTGCCCCATTTTGTTTTTAAAATGTGGAGAGGAAGCATCTCGATTAGGCTAACACCACATAGCAAACGCGCCATTACTTCTCGCTACTGAGTAAAAATTCCAACACTTCAATAACAGGAAGGTTGGAAGCTTAATGCGGCATCCTCTCTCTTTCAAAAGGGAACAAGTTCCACATTTGTACTACCGTCAATCAATCCCTACATCCAAACACCGAGCAAAAATACAAACACTTGCGATGGCCTTCTAGAATTTACGCTGTTCAAAGCATACGAGTGTCATTTAACCAGAACTTACATTGTACAGTCACGACTGCTGCGTTTGAAGAAACTGTACCAACGGTATTGTTAGCTCTACAGATATAGGACCCTTGATCTTCTCTATTGATGTTCGTTATTTGTAACGTGGCGGCACTGTTACTCACTGTACTAGGAGGACTAATATGTATTCTGTTGTCAGAATTCGGGCTTAACGGTTGACCGTCCTTGATCCAAATGACAGTGGACAGTGGCTTGCCTTCCAGCTCGCAGGTCAGGGTCAAGTTATCGGTTTCGTTCCTTGTTTGCGTTTCGGGGTGTGTAAAGAACTTCGGTGGGTCTAAATGTCATGAAAAATACAATGCCAGTCATAAGATTAACAGGGTATACCGCACATTCTTGACATACATTTATTTAAGCCTTTTACGTCCTTTAAAATCCAAAACTAATTGCGTTAGTGCCTGCAACTTCCTGCACCCTGTTGTTTGTTTTTCGGGGCAACATGAGGTTTCTGAGGTTTATTCCGAGCACTGGCATCTCTTTTATCCAGCCACAGCAAATTGAAACAAGCACATTGGATGTTTAGTGCAAAATTTCAAGTGCGAGCTATGACATATATCATTGCAACCTACATTGTATTGTTACGATTGCTGTGTTGGATGAGGTGGTATTGACATTGTTGTTAGCTCTGCAAGAGTAAGTCCCTTGGTCATCTCTGTTTACGTTTGTTATTTCTAACGTGGCGGCGCTTCTGCTCACTGTAGTAGGAGAAGTAACATGTATCCTGCTGCTCAAGTTTAACGGTTGACCGTCCTTTATCCAAGTCACAGTAGGCAATGGTTTGCCTTCCAGTTCACATGTCAATGTCAAGTTGTCGCCTTCGTTCTTAGTTTGCACTTGAGGATGTGTAAAGAACTTTGGTGGGTCTACATGGTAAGGGAAAGTCAATGCCAGCATTATCACTAACAGTGTATGCAACAGATTCTACATATGCATTTTTAAGCCTTTTACAGCCCTAAACAGCCCAACAATTCTCGTTAATGCCTCGTGTTACCCACGAGTTAGAATGACTAAAAATAGACGAATTATTGATCACTCATATTCACCAACGCATGTCCATAACTACTTACAATTTATTGTCAAATATCCCGATGTCGACGTTATCGTTGCAACGACATTGTTCGCCCTACATGAGTATCGTCCTTCGTCGTCCCTGTTAACATTGGTTATTTGGAGAGAGGAGTTGGATCGTCCCTCGCCACTAGCAGTTGTAACGTTTATTCTGCTACTTGTAGTGTTGAAAACATTGCCGTTTTTCAACCACGTTATCGAACAAAGTGGTTTGCATTCTAATTCACACGTTAGTGTAACAGAGCTTGTTTCTGTCTTGGTAACATTACTAGGAGAAGTAAAGAACTTTGGTGGATCTGACAAAGAAATACGAAACATGTCGTTAATACTTCACAAAAGACCCAATTATGACCGCCTCATTCGAAGAAATGATCAAGATAAGTGTCATCTTTTGGAAAAATACTTATTTTGCCCCATTTTGTTTTTAAAATGTGGAGAGGAAGCATCTCGATTAGGCTAACACCACATAGCAAACGCGCCATTACTTCTCGCTACTGAGTAAAAATTCCAACACTTCAATAACAGGAAGGTTGGAAGCTTAATGCGGCATCCTCTCTCTTTCAAAAGGGAACAAGTTCCACATTTGTACTACCGTCAATCAATCCCTACATCCAAACACCGAGCAAAAATACAAACACTTGCGATGGCCTTCTAGAATTTACGCTGTTCAAAGCATACGAGTGTCATTTAACCAGAACTTACATTGTACAGTCACGACTGCTGCGTTTGAAGAAACTGTACCAACGGTATTGTTAGCTCTACAGATATAGGACCCTTGATCTTCTCTATTGATGTTCGTTATTTGTAACGTGGCGGCACTGTTACTCACTGTACTAGGAGGACTAATATGTATTCTGTTGTCAGAATTCGGGCTTAACGGTTGACCGTCCTTGATCCAAATGACAGTGGACAGTGGCTTGCCTTCCAGCTCGCAGGTCAGGGTCAAGTTATCGGTTTCGTTCCTTGTTTGCGTTTCGGGGTGTGTAAAGAACTTCGGTGGGTCTAAATGTCATGAAAAATACAATGCCAGTCATAAGATTAACAGGGTATACCGCACATTCTTGACATACATTTATTTAAGCCTTTTACGTCCTTTAAAATCCAAAACTAATTGCGTTAGTGCCTGCAACTTCCTGCACCCTGTTGTTTGTTTTTCGGGGCAACATGAGGTTTCTGAGGTTTATTCCGAGCACTGGCATCTCTTTTATCCAGCCACAGCAAATTGAAACAAGCACATTGGATGTTTAGTGCAAAATTTCAAGTGCGAGCTATGACATATATCATTGCAACCTACATTGTATTGTTACGATTGCTGTGTTGGATGAGGTGGTATTGACATTGTTGTTAGCTCTGCAAGAGTAACTCCCATGGTCATCTCTGTTTACGTTTGTTATTTCTAACGTGGCGGCGCTTCTGCTCACTGTAGTAGGAGAAGTAACATGTATCCTGCTGCTCAAGTTTAACGGTTGACCGTCCTTTATCCAAGTCACAGTAGGCAATGGTTTGCCTTCCAGTTCACATGTCAATGTCAAGTTGTCGCCTTCGTTCTTAGTTTGCACTTGAGGATGTGTAAAGAACTTTGGTGGGTCTACATCGTAAGGGAAAGTCAATGCCAGCATTATCACTAACAGTGTATGCAACAGATTCTACATATGCATTTTTAAGCCTTTTACAGCCCTAAACAGCCCAACAATTCTCGTTAATGCCTCGTGTTACCCACGAGTTAGAATGACTAAAAATAGACGAATTATTGATCACTCATATTCACCAACGCATTTCCATAACTACTTACAATTTATTGTCAAATATCCCGATGTCGACGTTATCGTTGCAACGACATTGTTCGCCCTACATGAGTATCGTCCTTCGTCGTCCCTGTTAACATTGGTTATTTGGAGAGAGGAGTTGGATCGTCCCTCGCCACTAGCAGTTGTAACGTTTATTCTGCTACTTGTAGTGTTGAAAACATTGCCGTTTTTCAACCACGTTATCGAACAAAGTGGTTTGCATTCTAATTCACACGTTAGTGTAACAGAGCTTGTTTCTGTCTTGGTAACATTACTAGGAGAAGTAAAGAACTTTGGTGGATCTGACAAAGAAATACGAAACATGTCGTTAATACTTCACAAAAGACCCAATTATGACCGCCTCATTCGAAGAAATGATCAAGATAAGTGTCATCTTTTGGAAAAATACTTATTTTGCCCCATTTTGTTTTTAAAATGTGGAGAGGAAGCATCTCGATTAGGCTAACACCACATAGCAAACGCGCCATTACTTCTCGCTACTGAGTAAAAATTCCAACACTTCAATAACAGGAAGGTTGGAAGCTTAATGCGGCATCCTCTCTCTTTCAAAAGGGAACAAGTTCCACATTTGTACTACCGTCAATCAATCCCTACATCCAAACACCGAGCAAAAATACAAACACTTGCGATGGCCTTCTAGAATTTACGCTGTTCAAAGCATACGAGTGTCATTTAACCAGAACTTACATTGTACAGTCACGATTGCTGCGTTTGAAGAAACTGTACCAACAGTATTGTTAGCTCTACAGATATAGGACCCTTGATCTTCTCTATTGATGTTCGTTATTTGTAACGTGGCGGCACTGTTACTCACTGTACTAGGAGGACTAATATGTATTCTGTTGTCAGAATTCGGGCTTAACGGTTGACCGTCCTTGATCCAAATGACAGTGGACAGTGGCTTGCCTTCCAGCTCGCAGGTCAGGGTCAAGTTATCGGTTTCGTTCCTTGTTTGCGTTTCGGGGTGTGTAAAGAACTTCGGTGGGTCTAAATGTCATGAAAAATACAATGCCAGTCATAAGATTAACAGGGTATACCGCACATTCTTGACATACATTTATTTAAGCCTTTTACGTCCTTTAAAATCCAAAACTAATTGCGTTAGTGCCTGCAATTTCCTGCACCCTGTTGTTTGTTTTTCGGGGCAACATGATGTTTCTGAGGTTTATTCCGAGCACTGGCATCTCTTTTATCCAGCCACAGCAAATTGAAACAAGCACATTGGGTGTTTAGTGCAAAATTTCAAGTGCGAGCTATGACATATATCATTGCAACCTACATTGTATTGTTACGATTGCTGTGTTGGATGAGGTGGTATTGACATTGTTGTTAGCTCTGCAAGAGTAACTCCCTTGGTCATCTCTGTTTACGTTTGTTATTTCTAACGTGGCGGCGCTTCTGCTCACTGTAGTAGGAGAAGTAACATGTATCCTGCTGCTCAAGTTTAACGGTTGACCGTCCTTTATCCAAGTCACAGTAGGCAATGGTTTGCCTTCCAGTTCACATGTCAATGTCAAGTTGTCGCCTTCGTTCTTAGTTTGCACTTGAGGATGTGTAAAGAACTTTGGTGGGTCTACATGGTAAGGGAAAGTCAATGCCAGCATTATCACTAACAGTGTATGCAACAGATTCTACATATGCATTTTTAAGCCTTTTACAGCCCTAAACAGCCCAACAATTCTCGTTAATGCCTCGTGTTACCCACGAGTTAGAATGACTAAAAATAGACGAATTATTGATCACTCATATTCACCAACGCATTTCCATAACTACTTACAATTTATTGTCAAATATCCCGATGTCGACGTTATCGTTGCAACGACATTGTTCGCCCTACATGAGTATCGTCCTTCGTCGTCCCTGTTAACATTGGTTATTTGGAGAGAGGAGTTGGATCGTCCCTCGCCACTAGCAGTTGTAACGTTTATTCTGCTACTTGTAGTGTTGAAAACATTGCCGTTTTTCAACCACGTTATCGAACAAAGTGGTTTGCATTCTAATTCACACGTTAGTGTAACAGAGCTTGTTTCTGTCTTGGTAACATTACTAGGAGAAGTAAAGAACTTTGGTGGATCTGACAAAGAAATACGAAACATGTCGTTAATACTTCACAAAAGACCCAATTATGACCGCCTCATTCGAAGAAATGATCAAGATAAGTGTCATCTTTTGGAAAAATACTTATTTTGCCCCATTTTGTTTTTAAAATGTGGAGAGGAAGCATCTCGATTAGGCTAACACCACATAGCAAACGCGCCATTACTTCTCGCTACTGAGTAAAAATTCCAACACTTCAATAACAGGAAGGTTGGAAGCTTAATGCGGCATCCTCTCTCTTTCAAAAGGGAACAAGTTCCACATTTGTACTACCGTCAATCAATCCCTACATCCAAACACCGAGCAAAAATACAAACACTTGCGATGGCCTTCTAGAATTTACGCTGTTCAAAGCATACGAGTGTCATTTAACCAGAACTTACATTGTACAGTCACGATTGCTGCGTTTGAAGAAACTGTACCAACAGTATTGTTAGCTCTACAGATATAGGACCCTTGATCTTCTCTATTGATGTTCGTTATTTGTAACGTGGCGGCACTGTTACTCACTGTACTAGGAGGACTAATATGTATTCTGTTGTCAGAATTCGGGCTTAACGGTTGACCGTCCTTGATCCAAATGACAGTGGACAGTGGCTTGCCTTCCAGCTCGCAGGTCAGGGTCAAGTTATCGGTTTCGTTCCTTGTTTGCGTTTCGGGGTGTGTAAAGAACTTCGGTGGGTCTAAATGTCATGAAAAATACAATGCCAGTCATAAGATTAACAGGGTATACCGCACATTCTTGACATACATTTATTTAAGCCTTTTACGTCCTTTAAAATCCAAAACTAATTGCGTTAGTGCCTGCAACTTCCTGCACCCTGTTGTTTGTTTTTCGGGGCAACATGAGGTTTCTGAGGTTTATTCCGAGCACTGGCATCTCTTTTATCCAGCCACAGCAAATTGAAACAAGCACATTGGATGTTTAGTGCAAAATTTCAAGTGCGAGCTATGACATATATCATTGCAACCTACATTGTATTGTTACGATTGCTGTGTTGGATGAGGTGGTATTGACATTGTTGTTAGCTCTGCAAGAGTAAGTCCCTTGGTCATCTCTGTTTACGTTTGTTATTTCTAACGTGGCGGCGCTTCTGCTCACTGTAGTAGGAGAAGTAACATGTATCCTGCTGCTCAAGTTTAACGGTTGACCGTCCTTTATCCAAGTCACAGTAGGCAATGGTTTGCCTTCCAGTTCACATGTCAATGTCAAGTTGTCGCCTTCGTTCTTAGTTTGCACTTGAGGATGTGTAAAGAACTTTGGTGGGTCTACATGGTAAGGGAAAGTCAATGCCAGCATTATCACTAACAGTGTATGCAACAGATTCTACATATGCATTTTTAAGCCTTTTACAGCCCTAAACAGCCCAACAATTCTCGTTATTGCCTCGTGTTACCCACGAGTTAGAATGACTAAAAATAGACGAATTATTGATCACTCATATTCACCAACGCATGTCCATAACTACTTACAATTTATTGTCAAATATCCCGATGTCGACGTTATCGTTGCAACGACATTGTTCGCCCTACATGAGTATCGTCCTTCGTCGTCCCTGTTAACATTGGTTATTTGGAGAGAGGAGTTGGATCGTCCCTCGCCACTAGCAGTTGTAACGTTTATTCTGCTACTTGTAGTGTTGAAAACATTGCCGTTTTTCAACCACGTTATCGAACAAAGTGGTTTGCATTCTAATTCACACGTTAGTGTAACAGAGCTTGTTTCTGTCTTGGTAACATTACTAGGAGAAGTAAAGAACTTTGGTGGATCTGACAAAGAAATACGAAACATGTCGTTAATACTTCACAAAAGACCCAATTATGACCGCCTCATTCGAAGAAATGATCAAGATAAGTGTCATCTTTTGGAAAAATACTTATTTTGCCCCATTTTGTTCTTAAAATGTGGAGAGGAAGCATCTCGATTAGGCTAACACCACATAGCAAACGCGCCATTACTTCTCGCTACTGAGTAAAAATTCCAACACTTCAATAACAGGAAGGTTGGAAGCTTAATGCGGCATCCTCTCTCTTTCAAAAGGGAACAAGTTCCACATTTGTACTACCGTCAATCAATCCCTACATCCAAACACCGAGCAAAAATACAAACACTTGCGATGGCCTTCTAGAATTTACGCTGTTCAAAGCATACGAGTGTCATTTAACCAGAACTTACATTGTACAGTCACGACTGCTGCGTTTGAAGAAACTGTACCAACGGTATTGTTAGCTCTACAGATATAGGACCCTTGATCTTCTCTATTGATGTTCGTTATTTGTAACGTGGCGGCACTGTTACTCACTGTACTAGGAGGACTAATATGTATTCTGTTGTCAGAATTCGGGCTTAACGGTTGACCGTCCTTGATCCAAATGACAGTGGACAGTGGCTTGCCTTCCAGCTCGCAGGTCAGGGTCAAGTTATCGGTTTCGTTCCTTGTTTGCGTTTCGGGGTGTGTAAAGAACTTCGGTGGGTCTAAATGTCATGAAAAATACAATGCCAGTCATAAGATTAACAGGGTATACCGCACATTCTTGACATACATTTATTTAAGCCTTTTACGTCCTTTAAAATCCAAAACTAATTGCGTTAGTGCCTGCAACTTCCTGCACCCTGTTGTTTGTTTTTCGGGGCAACATGATGTTTCTGAGGTTTATTCCGAGCACTGGCATCTCTTTTATCCAGCCACAGCAAATTGAAACAAGCACATTGGGTGTTTAGTGCAAAATTTCAAGTGCGAGCTATGACATATATCATTGCAACCTACATTGTATTGTTACGATTGCTGTGTTGGATGAGGTGGTATTGACATTGTTGTTAGCTCTGCAAGAGTAAGTCCCTTGGTCATCTCTGTTTACGTTTGTTATTTCTAACGTGGCGGCGCTTCTGCTCACTGTAGTAGGAGAAGTAACATGTATCCTGCTGCTCAAGTTTAACGGTTGACCGTCCTTTATCCAAGTCACAGTAGGCAATGGTTTGCCTTCCAGTTCACATGTCAATGTCAAGTTGTCGCCTTCGTTCTTAGTTTGCACTTGAGGATGTGTAAAGAACTTTGGTGGGTCTACATGGTAAGGGAAAGTCAATGCCAGCATTATCACTAACAGTGTATGCAACAGATTCTACATATGCATTTTTAAGCCTTTTACAGCCCTAAACACCCCAACAATTATCGTTAATGCCTCGTGTTACCCACGAGTTAGAATGACTAAAAATAGACGAATTATTGATCACTCATATTCACCAACGCATTTCCATAACTACTTACAATTTATTGTCAAATATCCCGATGTCGACGTTATCGTTGCAACGACATTGTTCGCCCTACATGAGTATCGTCCTTCGTCGTCCCTGTTAACATTGGTTATTTGGAGAGAGGAGTTGGATCGTCCCTCGCCACTAGCAGTTGTAACGTTTATTCTGCTACTTGTAGTGTTGAAAACATTGCCGTTTTTCAACCACGTTATCGAACAAAGTGGTTTGCATTCTAATTCACACGTTAGTGTAACAGAGCTTGTTTCTGTCTTGGTAACATTACTAGGAGAAGTAAAGAACTTTGGTGGATCTGACAAAGAAATACGAAACATGTCGTTAATACTTCACAAAAGACCCAATTATGACCGCCTCATTCGAAGAAATGATCAAGATAAGTGTCATCTTTTGGAAAAATACTTATTTTGCCCCATTTTGTTTTTAAAATGTGGAGAGGAAGCATCTCGATTAGGCTAACACCACATAGCAAACGCGCCATTACTTCTCGCTACTGAGTAAAAAATCCAACACTTCAATAACAGGAAGGTTGGAAGCTTAATGCGGCATCCTCTCTCTTTCAAAAGGGAACAAGTTCCACATTTGTACTACCGTCAATCAATCCCTACATCCAAACACCGAGCAAAAATACAAACACTTGCGATGGCCTTCTAGAATTTACGCCGTTCAAAGCATACGAGTGTCATTTAACCAGAACTTACATTGTACAGTCACGATTGCTGCGTTTGAAGAAACTGTACCAACGGTATTGTTAGCTCTACAGATATAGGACCCTTGATCTTCTCTATTGATGTTCGTTATTTGTAACGTGGCGGCACTGTTACTCACTGTGCTAGGAGGACTAATATGTATTCTGTTGTCAGAATTCGGGCTTAACGGTTGACCGTCTTTGATCCAAATGACAGTGGACAGTGGCTTGCCTTCCAGCTCGCAGGTCAGGGTCAAGTTATCGGTTTCGTTCCTTGTTTGCGTTTCGGGGTGTGTAAAGAACTTCGGTGGGTCTAAATGTCATGAAAAATACAATGCCAGTCATAAGATTAACAGGGTATACCGCACATTCTTAACATACATTTATTTAAGCCTTTTACGTCCTTTAAACCCCAAAACTAATTGCGTTAGTGCCTGCAACTTCCCGCACCCTGTTGTTTGTTTATCGGGGCAACATGAGGTTTCTGAGGTTTATTCCGAGCACTGGCATCTCTTTTATCCAGCCACAGCAAATTGAAACAAGCACTTTGGATGTTTTGTGCAAAATTTCAAGTGCGAGCTATGACATATATCATTGCAACCTACATTGTATTGTTACGATTGCTGTGTTGGATGAGGTGGTATTGACATTGTTGTTAGCTCTGCAAGAGTAAGTCCCTTGGTCATCTCTGTTTACGTTTGTTATTTCTAACGTGGCGGCGCTTCTGCTCACTGTAGTAGGAGAAGTAACATGTATCCTGCTGCTCAAGTTTAACGGTTGACCGTCCTTTATCCAAGTCACAGTAGGCAATGGTTTGCCTTCCAGTTCACATGTCAATGTCAAGTTGTCGCCTTCGTTCTTAGTTTGCACTTGAGGATGTGTAAAGAACTTTGGTGGGTCTACATGGTAAGGGAAAGTCAATGCCAGCATTATCACTAACAGTGTATGCAACAGATTCTACATATGCATTTTTAAGCCTTTTACAGCCCTAAACACCCCAACAATTCTCGTTAATGCCTCGTGTTACCCACGAGTTAGAATGACTAAAAATAGACGAATTATTGATCACTCATATTCACCAACGCATGTCCATAACTACTTACAATTTATTGTCAAATATCCCGATGTCGACGTTATCGTTGCAACGACATTGTTCGCCCTACATGAGTATCGTCCTTCGTCGTCCCTGTTAACATTGGTTATTTGGAGAGAGGAGTTGGATCGTCCCTCGCCACTAGCAGTTGTAACGTTTATTCTGCTACTTGTAGTGTTGAAAACATTGCCGTTTTTCAACCACGTTATCGAACAAAGTGGTTTGCATTCTAATTCACACGTTAGTGTAACAGAGCTTGTTTCTGTCTTGGTAACATTACTAGGAGAAGTAAAGAACTTTGGTGGATCTGACAAAGAAATACGAAACATGTCGTTAATACTTCACAAAAGACCCAATTATGACCGCCTCATTCGAAGAAATGATCAAGATAAGTGTCATCTTTTGGAAAAATACTTATTTTGCCCCATTTTGTTTTTAAAATGTGGAGAGGAAGCATCTCGATTAGGCTAACACCACATAGCAAACGCGCCATTACTTCTCGCTACTGAGTAAAAATTCCAACACTTCAATAACAGGAAGGTTGGAAGCTTAATGCGGCATCCTCTCTCTTTCAAAAGGGAACAAGTTCCACATATGTACTACCGTCAATCAATCCCTACATCCAAACACCGAGCAAAAATACAAACACTTGCGATGGCCTTCTAGAATTTACGCCGTTCAAAGCATACGAGTGTCATTTAACCAGAACTTACATTGTACAGTCACGATTGCTGCGTTTGAAGAAACTGTACCAACGGTATTGTTAGCTCTACAGATATAGGACCCTTGATCTTCTCTATTGATGTTCGTTATTTGTAACGTGGCGGCACTGTTACTCACTGTGCTAGGAGGACTAATATGTATTCTGTTGTCAGAATTCGGGCTTAACGGTTGACCGTCTTTGATCCAAATGACAGTGGACAGTGGCTTGCCTTCCAGCTCGCAGGTCAGGGTCAAGTTATCGGTTTCGTTCCTTGTTTGCGTTTCGGGGTGTGTAAAGAACTTCGGTGGGTCTAAATGTCATGAAAAATACAATGCCAGTCATAAGATTAACAGGGTATACCGCACATTCTTAACATACATTTATTTAAGCCTTTTACGTCCTTTAAACCCCAAAACTAATTGCGTTAGTGCCTGCAACTTCCCGCACCCTGTTGTTTGTTTATCGGGGCAACATGAGGTTTCTGAGGTTTATTCCGAGCACTGGCATCTCTTTTATCCAGCCACAGCAAATTGAAACAAGCACATTGGATGTTTAGTGCAAAATTTCAAGTGCGAGCTATGACATATATCATTGCAACCTACATTGTATTGTTACGATTGCTGTGTTGGATGAGGTGGTATTGACATTGTTGTTAGCTCTGCAAGAGTAAGTCCCTTGGTCATCTCTGTTTACGTTTGTTATTTCTAACGTGGCGGCGCTTCTGCTCACTGTAGTAGGAGAAGTAACATGTATCCTGCTGCTAAAGTTTAACGGTTGACCGTCCTTTATCCAAGTCACATTAGGCAATGGTTTGCCTTCCAGTTCACATGTCAATGTCAAGTTGTCGCCTTCGTTCTTAGTTTGCACTTGAGGATGTGTAAAGAACTTTGGTGGGTCTACATGGTAAGGGAAAGTCAATGCCTGCATTATCACTAACAGTGTATGCAACAGATTCTACATATGCATTTTTAAGCCTTTTACAGCCCTAAACACCCCAACAATTCTCGTTAATGCCTCGTGTTACCCACGAGTTAGAATGACTAAAAATAGACGAATTATTGATCACTCATATTCACCAACGCATTTCCATAACTACTTACAATTTATTGTCAAATATCCCGATGTCGACGTTATCGTTGCAACGACATTGTTCGCCCTACATGAGTATCGTCCTTCGTCGTTCCTGTTAACATTGGTTATTTGGAGAGAGGAGTTGGATCGTCCCTCGCCACTAGCAGTTGTGACGTTTATTCTGCTACTTGTAGTGTTGAAAACATTGCCGCTTTTCAACCACGTTATCGAACAAAGTGGTTTGCATTCTAATTCACACGTTAGTGTAACAGAGCTTGTTTCTGTCTTGGTAACATTACTAGGAGAAGTAAAGAACTTTGGTGGATCTGACAAAGAAATACGAAACATGTCGTTAATACTTCACAAAAGACCAAATTATGACCGCCTCATTCGAAGAAATGATCAAGATAAAGTGTCATCTTTTGGAAAAGTACTTATTTTGCCCCATTTTGTTTTTAAAATGTGGAGAGGAAGCATCTCGATTATGCTAACACCACATAGCAAACACGCCATTACTTCTCGCTACTGAGTAAAAAATCCAACACTTCAATAACAGGAAGGTTGGAAGCTTAATGCGGCATCCTCTCTCTTTCAAAAGGGAACAAGTTCCACATTTGTACTACCGTCAATCAATCCCTACATCCAAACACCGAGCAAAAATACAAACACTTGCGATGGCCTTCTAGAATTTACGCCGTTCAAAGCATACGAGTGTCATTTAACCAGAACTTACATTGTACAGTCACGATTGCTGCGTTTGAAGAAACTGTACCAACGGTATTGTTAGCTCTACAGATATAGGACCCTTGATCTTCTCTATTGATGTTCGTTATTTGTAACGTGGCGGCACTGTTACTCACTGTACTAGGAGGACTAATATGTATTCTGTTGTCAGAATTCGGGCTTAACGGTTGACCGTCCTTGATCCAAATGACAGTGGACAGTGGCTTGCCTTCCAGCTCGCAGGTCAGGGTCAAGTTATCGGTTTCGTTCCTTGTTTGCGTTTTGGGGTGTGTAAAGAACTTCGGTGGGTCTAAATGTCATGAAAAATATAATGCCAGTCATAAGATTAACAGGGTATACCGCACATTCTTGACACACATTTATTTAAGCCTTTTACGACCTTTAAAATCCAAAACTAATTGCGTTAGTGCCTGCAACTTCCTGAACCCTGCTGTTTGTTTATCGGGGCAACATGAGATTTCTGAGGTTTATTCCAAGAACTGGCAACTCTTTTATCCAGCTACAGCAAATTGAAACAAGCACTTTGGATGTTTTGTGCAAAATTTCAAGTGCGAGCTATGACATATATCATTGCAACCTACATTGTATTGTTACGATTGCTGTGTTGGATGAGGTGGTATTGACATTGTTGTTAGCTCTGCAAGAGTAAGTCCCTTGGTCATCTCTGTTTACGTTTGTTATTTCTAACGTGGCGGTGCTTCTGCTCACTGTAGTAGGAGAAGTAACATGTATCCTGCTGCTCAAGTTTAACGGTTGACCATCCTTTATCCAAGTCACAGTAGGCAATGGTTTGCCTTCCAGTTCACATGTCAATGTCAAGTTGTCGCCTTCGTTCTTAGTTTGCACTTGAGGATGTGTAAAGAACTTTGGTGGGTCTACATGGTAAGAGAAAGTCAATGCCAGCATTATCACTAACAGTGTATGCAACAGATTCTACAAATGCATTTTTAAGCCTTTTACAGCCCTAAACACCCCAACAATTCTCGTTAATGCCTCGTGTTACCCACGAGTTAGAATGACTAAAACTAGACGAATCATTGATCACTCATATTCACCATCGCATTTCCATAACTACTTACAATTTATTGTCAAATATCCCGATGTCGACGTTATCGTTGCAACGACATTGTTCGCCCTACATGAGTATCGTCCTTCGTCGTCCCTGTTAACATTGGTTATTTGGAGAGAGGAGTTGGATCGTCCCTCGCCACTAGCAGTTGTAACGTTTATTCTGCTACTTGTAGTGTTGAAAACATTGCCGTTTTTCAACCACGTTATCGAACAAAGTGGTTTGCATTCTAATTCACACGTTACTGTAACAGAGCTTGTTTCTGTCTTGGTAACATTACTAGGAGAAGTAAAGAACTTTGGTGGATCTGACAAAGAAATACGAAACATGTCGTTAATACTTCACAAAAGACCAAATTATGACCGCCTCATTCGAAGAAATGATCAAGATAAAGTGTCATCTTTTGGAAAAGTACTTATTTTGCCCCATTTTGTTTTTAAAGTGTGGAGAGGAAGCATCTCGATTAGGCTAACACCACATAGCAAACGCGCCATTACTTCTCGCTACTGAGTAAAAATTCCAACACTTCAATAACAGGAAGGTTGGAAGCTTAATGCGGCATCCTCTCTCTTTCAAAAGGGAACAAGTTCCACATTTGTACTACCGTCAATCAATCCCTACATCCAAACACCGAGCAAAAATACAAACACTTGCGATGGCCTTCTAGAATTTACGCTGTTCAAAGCATACGAGTGTCATTTAACCAGAACTTACATTGTACAGTCACGACTGCTGCGTTTGAAGAAACTGTACCAACGGTATTGTTAGCTCTACAGATATAGGACCCTTGATCTTCTCTATTGATGTTCGTTATTTGTAACGTGGCGGCACTGTTACTCACTGTACTAGGAGGACTAATATGTATTCTGTTGTCAGAATTCGGGCTTAACGGTTGACCGTCCTTGATCCAAATGACAGTGGACAGTGGCTTGCCTTCCAGCTCGCAGGTCAGGGTCAAGTTATCGGTTTCGTTCCTTGTTTGCGTTTCGGGGTGTGTAAAGAACTTCGGTGGGTCTAAATGTCATGAAAAATACAATGCCAGTCATAAGATTAACAGGGTATACCGCACATTCTTGACATACATTTATTTAAGCCTTTTACGTCCTTTAAAATCCAAAACTAATTGCGTTAGTGCCTGCAACTTCCTGCACCCTGTTGTTTGTTTTTCGGGGCAACATGAGGTTTCTGAGGTTTATTCCGAGCACTGGCATCTCTTTTATCCAGCCACAGCAAATTGAAACAAGCACATTGGGTGTTTAGTGCAAAATTTCAAGTGCGAGCTATGACATATATCATTGCAACCTACATTGTATTGTTACGATTGCTGTGTTGGATGAGGTGGTATTGACATTGTTGTTAGCTCTGCAAGAGTAAGTCCCTTGGTCATCTCTGTTTACGTTTGTTATTTCTAACGTGGCGGCGCTTCTGCTCACTGTAGTAGGAGAAGTAACATGTATCCTGCTGCTCAAGTTTAACGGTTGACCGTCCTTTATCCAAGTCACAGTAGGCAATGGTTTGCCTTCCAGTTCACATGTCAATGTCAAGTTGTCGCCTTCGTTCTTAGTTTGCACTTGAGGATGTGTAAAGAACTTTGGTGGGTCTACATGGTAAGGGAAAGTCAATGCCAGCATTATCACTAACAGTGTATGCAACAGATCCTACATATGCATTTTTAAGCCTTTTACAGCCCTAAACACCCCAACAATTCTCGTTAATGCCTCGTGTTACCCACGAGTTAGAATGACTAAAAATAGACGAATTATTGATCACTCATATTCACCAACGCATTTTCATAACTACTTACAATTTATTGTCAAATAGCCCGATGTCGACGTTATCGTTGCAACGACATTGTTCGCCCTACATGAGTATCGTCCTTCGTCGTCCCTGTTAACATTGGTTATTTGGAGAGAGGAGTTGGATCGTCCCTCGCCACTAGCAGTTGTAACGTTTATTCTGCTACTTGTAGTGTTGAAAACATTGCCGTTTTTCAACCACGTTATCGAACAAAGTGGTTTGCATTCTAATTCACACGTTAGTGTAACAGAGCTTGTTTCTGTCTTGGTAACATTACTAGGAGAAGTAAAGAACTTTGGTGGATCTGACAAAGAAATACGAAACATGTCGTTAATACTTCACAAAAGACCCAATTATGACCGCCTCATTCGAAGAAATGATCAAGATAAGTGTCATCTTTTGGAAAAATACTTATTTTGCCCCATTTTGTTTTTAAAATGTGGAGAGGAAGCATCTCGATTAGGCTAACACCACATAGCAAACGCGCCATTACTCCTCGCTACTGAGTAAAAATTCCAACACTTCAATAACAGGAAGGTTGGAAGCTTAATGCGGCATCCTCTCTCTTTCAAAAGGGAACAAGTTCCACATTTGTACTACCGTCAATCAATCCCTACATCCAAACACCGAGCAAAAATACAAACACTTGCGATGGCCTTCTAGAATTTACGCTGTTCAAAGCATACGAGTGTCATTTAACCAGAACTTACATTGTACAGTCACGATTGCTGCGTTTGAAGAAACTGTACCAACAGTATTGTTAGCTCTACAGATATAGGACCCTTGATCTTCTCTATTGATGTTCGTTATTTGTAACGTGGCGGCACTGTTACTCACTGTACTAGGAGGACTAATATGTATTCTGTTGTCAGAATTCGGGCTTAACGGTTGACCGTCCTTGATCCAAATGACAGTGGACAGTGGCTTGCCTTCCAGCTCGCAGGTCAGGGTCAAGTTATCGGTTTCGTTCCTTGTTTGCGTTTCGGGGTGTGTAAAGAACTTCGGTGGGTCTAAATGTCATGAAAAATACAATGCCAGTCATAAGATTAACAGGGTATACCGCACATTCTTGACATACATTTATTTAAGCCTTTTACGTCCTTTAAAATCCAAAACTAATTGCGTTAGTGCCTGCAACTTCCTGCACCCTGTTGTTTGTTTTTCGGGGCAACATGAGGTTTCTGAGGTTTATTCCGAGCACTGGCATCTCTTTTATCCAGCCACAGCAAATTGAAACAAGCACATTGGATGTTTAGTGCAAAATTTCAAGTGCGAGCTATGACATATATCATTGCAACCTACATTGTATTGTTACGATTGCTGTGTTGGATGAGGTGGTATTGACATTGTTGTTAGCTCTGCAAGAGTAAGTCCCTTGGTCATCTCTGTTTACGTTTGTTATTTCTAACGTGGCGGCGCTTCTGCTCACTGTAGTAGGAGAAGTAACATGTATCCTGCTGCTCAAGTTTAACGGTTGACCGTCCTTTATCCAAGTCACAGTAGGCAATGGTTTGCCTTCCAGTTCACATGTCAATGTCAAGTTGTCGCCTTCGTTCTTAGTTTGCACTTGAGGATGTGTAAAGAACTTTGGTGGGTCTACATGGTAAGGGAAAGTCAATGCCAGCATTATCACTAACAGTGTATGCAACAGATTCTACATATGCATTTTTAAGCCTTTTACAGCCCTAAACACCCCAACAATTCTCGTTAATGCCTCGTGTTACCCACGAGTTAGAATGACTAAAAATAGACGAATTATTGATCACTCATATTCACCAACGCATTTCCATAACTACTTACAATTTATTGTCAAATATCCCGATGTCGACGTTATCGTTGCAACGACATTGTTCGCCCTACATGAGTATCGTCCTTCGTCGTCCCTGTTAACATTGGTTATTTGGAGAGAGGAGTTGGATCGTCCCTCGCCACTAGCAGTTGTAACGTTTATTCTGCTACTTGTAGTGTTGAAAACATTGCCGTTTTTCAACCACGTTATCGAACAAAGTGGTTTGCATTCTAATTCACACGTTAGTGTAACAGAGCTTGTTTCTGTCTTGGTAACATTACTAGGAGAAGTAAAGAACTTTGGTGGATCTGACAAAGAAATACGAAACATGTCGTTAATACTTCACAAAAGACCCAATTATGACCGCCTCATTCGAAGAAATGATCAAGATAAGTGTCATCTTTTGGAAAAATACTTATTTTGCCCCATTTTGTTTTTAAAATGTGGAGAGGAAGCATCTCGATTAGGCTAACACCACATAGCAAACGCGCCATTACTTCTCGCTACTGAGTAAAAATTCCAACACTTCAATAACAGGAAGGTTGGAAGCTTAATGCGGCATCCTCTCTCTTTCAAAAGGGAACAAGTTCCACATTTGTACTACCGTCAATCAATCCCTACATCCAAACACCGAGCAAAAATACAAACACTTGCGATGGCCTTCTAGAATTTACGCTGTTCAAAGCATACGAGTGTCATTTAACCAGAACTTACATTGTACAGTCACGATTGCTGCGTTTGAAGAAACTGTACCAACAGTATTGTTAGCTCTACAGATATAGGACCCTTGATCTTCTCTATTGATGTTCGTTATTTGTAACGTGGCGGCACTGTTACTCACTGTACTAGGAGGACTAATATGTATTCTGTTGTCAGAATTCGGGCTTAACTGTTGACCGTCCTTGATCCAAATGACAGTGGACAGTGGCTTGCCTTCCAGCTCGCAGGTCAGGGTCAAGTTATCGGTTTCGTTCCTTGTTTGCGTTTCGGGGTGTGTAAAGAACTTCGGTGGGTCTAAATGTCATGAAAAATACAATGCCAGTCATAAGATTAACAGGGTATACCGCGCATTCTTGACATACATTTATTTAAGCCTTTTACGTCCTTTAAAATCCAAAACTAATTGCGTTAGTGCCTGCAACTTCCAGGAGGTTTCTGAGGTTTATTCCGAGCACTGGCAACTCTTTTATCCAGCCACAGCAAATTGAAGCAAGCACTTTGGATGTTTAGTGCAAAATTTCAAGCGCGAGCTATGACATATATCATTGCAACCTACATTGTATTGTTACGATTGCTGTGTTGGATGAGGTGGTATTGACATTGTTGTTAGCTCTGCAAGAATAAGTCCCTTGGTCATCTCTGTTTACGTTTGTTATTTCTAACGTGGCGGTGCTTCTGCTCACTGTAGTAGGAGAAGTAACATGTATCCTGCTGCTCAAGTTTAACGGTTGACCGTCCTTTATCCAAGTCACAGTAGGCAATGGTTTGCCTTCCAGTTCACATGTCAATGTCAAGTTGTCGCCTTCGTTCTTAGTTTGCACTTGAGGATGTGTAAAGAACTTTGGTGGGTCTACATGGTAAGAGAAAGTCAATGCCAGCATTATCACTAACAGTGTATGCAACAGATTCTACAAATGCATTTTAAAGCCTTTTACCGCCCTAAACACCCCAACAATTCTCGTTAATCCCTCGTGTTACCCACGAGTTAAAATGACTAAAAATAGACGAATCATTGATCACTCATATTCACCAACGCATTTCCATAACTACTTACAATTTATTGTCAAATATCCCGATGTCGACGTTATCGTTGCAACGACATTGTTCGCCCTACACGAGTATCGTCCTTCGTCGTCCCTGTTAACATTGGTTATTTGGAGAGAGGAGTTGGATCGTCCCTCGCCACTAGCAGTTGTAACGTTTATTCTGCTACTTGTAGTGTTGAAAACATTGCCGTTTTTCAACCACGTTATCGAACAAAGTGGTTTGCATTCTAATTCACACGTTAGTGTAACAGAGCTTGTTTCTGTCTTGGTAACATTACTAGGAGAAGTAAAGAACTTTGGTGGATCTGACAAAGAAATACGAAACATGTCGTTAATACTTCACAAAAGACCAAATTATGACCGCCTCATTCGAAGAAATGATCAAGATAAAGTGTCATCTTTTGGAAAAGTACTTATTTTGCCCCATTTTGTTTTTAAAATGTGGAGAGGAAGCATCTCGACTAGGCTAACACCACATAGCAAACGCGCCATTACTTCTCGCTACTGAGTAAAAATTGCAACATTTCAATAACAGGAAGGTTGGAAGCTTAATGCGGCATCCTCTCTCTTTCAAAAGGGAACAAGTTCCACATTTGTACTACCCCCAATCAATCCCTACATCCAAACACCGAACAAAAATACAAACACTTGCGATGGCCTTCTAGAATTTACGCTGTTCAAAGCATACGAGTGTCATTTAACCAGAACTTACATTGTACAGTCACGACTGCTGCGTTTGAAGAAACTGTACCAACGGTATTGTTAGCTCTACAGATATAGGACCCTTGATCTTCTCTATTGATGTTCGTTATTTGTAACGTGGCGGCACTGTTACTCACTGTACTAGGAGGACTAATATGTATTCTGTTGTCAGAATTCGGGCTTAACGGTTGACCGTCCTTGAGCCAAATGACAGTGGACAGTGGCTTGCCTTCCAGCTCGCACGTCAGGGTCAAGTTATCGGTTTCGTTCCTTGTTTGCGTTTCGGGGTGTGTAAAGAACTTCGGTGGGTCTAAATGTCATGAAAAATACAATGCCAGTCATAAGATTAACAGGGTATACCGCACATTCTTGACACACATTTATTTAAGCCTTTTACGTCCTTTAAAATCCAAAACTAATTGCGTTAGTGCCTGCAACTTCCAGGAGGTTTCTGAGGTTTATTCCGAGCACTGGCAACTCTTTTATCCAGCCACAGCAAATTGAAGCAAGCACTTTGGATGTTTAGTGCAAAATTTCAAGCGCGAGCTATGACATATATCATTGCAACCTACATTGTATTGTTACGATTGCTGTGTTGGATGAGGTGGTATTGACATTGTTGTTAGCTCTGCAAGAATAAGTCCCTTGGTCATCTCTGTTTACGTTTGTTATTTCTAACGTGGCGGTGCTTCTGCTAACTGTAGTAGGAGAAGTAACATGTATCCTGCTGCTCAAGTTTAACGGTTGACCGTCCTTTATCCAAGTCACAGTAGGCAATGGTTTGCCTTCCAGTTCACATGTCAATGTCAAGTTGTCGCCTTCGTTCTTAGTTTGCACTTGAGGATGTGTAAAGAACTTTGGTGGGTCTACATGGTAAGAGAAAGTCAATGCCAGCATTATCACTAACAGTGTATGCAACAGATTCAACAAATGCATTTTAAAGCCTTTTACCGCCCTAAACACCCCAACAATTCTCGTTAATCCCTCGTGTTACCCACGAGTTAGAATGACTAAAAATAGACGAATCATTGATCACTCATATTCACCAACGCATTTCCATAACTACTTACAATTTATTGTCAAATATCCCGATGTCGACGTTATCGTTGCAACGACATTGTTCGCCCTACATGAGTATCGTCCTTCGTCGTCCCTGTTAACATTGGTTATTTGGAGAGAGGAGTTGGATCGTCCCTCGCCACTAGCAGTTGTAACGTTTATTCTGCTACTTGTAGTGTTGAAAACATTGCCGTTTTTCAACCACGTTATCGAACAAAGTGGTTTGCATTCTAATTCACACGTTAGTGTAACAGAGCTTGTTTCTGTCTTGGTAACATTACTAGGAGAAGTAAAGAACTTTGGTGGATCTGACAAAGAAATACGAAACATGTCGTTAATACTTCACAAAAGACCAAATTATGACCGCCTCATTCGAAGAAATGATCAAGATAAAGTGTCATCTTTTGGAAAAGTACTTATTTTGCCCCATTTTGTTTTTAAAATGTGGAGAGGAAGCATCTCGACTAGGCTAACACCACATAGCAAACGCGCCATTACTTCTCGCTACTGAGTAAAAATTGCAACATTTGAATAACAGAAAGGTTGGAAGCTTAATGCGGCATCCTCTCTCTTTCAAAAGGGAACAAGTTCCACATTTGTACTACCGTCAATCAATCCCTACATCCAAACACCGAACAAAAATACAAACACTTGCGATGGCCTTCTAGAATTTACGCTGTTCAAAGCATACGAGTGTCATTTAACCAGAACTTACATTGTACAGTCACGACTGCTGCGTTTGAAGAAACTGTACCAACGGTATTGTTAGCTCTACAGATATAGGACCCTTGATCTTCTCTATTGATGTTCGTTATTTGTAACGTGGCGGCACTGTTACTCACTGTACTAGGAGGACTAATATGTATTCTGTTGTCAGAATTCGGGCTTAACGGTTGACCGTCCTTGAGCCAAATGACAGTGGACAGTGGCTTGCCTTCCAGCTCGCAGGTCAGGGTCAAGTTATCGGTTTCGTTCCTTGTTTGCGTTTCGGGGTGTGTAAAGAACTTCGGTGGGTCTAAATGTCATGAAAAATACAATGCCAGTCATAAGATTAACAGGGTATACCGCACATTCTTGACATACATTTATTTAAGCCTTTTACGTCCTTTAAAATCCAAAACTAATTGCGTTAGTGCCTGCAACTTCCAGGAGGTTTCTGAGGTTTATTCCGAGCACTGGCAACTCTTTTATCCAGCCACAGCAAATTGAAGCAAGCACTTTGGATGTTTAGTGCAAAATTTCAAGCGCGAGCTATGACATATATCATTGCAACCTACATTGTATTGTTACGATTGCTGTGTTGGATGAGGTGGTATTGACATTGTTGTTAGCTCTGCAAGAATAAGTCCCTTGGTCATCTCTGTTTACGTTTGTTATTTCTAACGTGGCGGTGCTTCTGCTCACTGTAGTAGGAGAAGTAACATGTATCCTGCTGCTCAAGTTTAACGGTTGGCCGTCCTTTATCCAAGTCACAGTAGGCAATGGTTTGCCTTCCAGTTCACATGTCAATGTCAAGTTGTCGCCTTCGTTCTTAGTTTGCACTTGAGGATGTGTAAAGAACTTTGGTGGGTCTACATGGTAAGAGAAAGTCAATGCCAGCATTATCACTAACAGTGTATGCAACAGATTCTACAAATGCATTTTAAAGCCTTTTACCGCCCTAAACACCCCAACAATTCTCGTTAATCCCTCGTGTTACCCACGAGTTAGAATGACTAAAAATAGACGAATCATTGATCACTCATATTCACCAACGCATTTCCATAACTACTTACAATTTATTGTCAAATATCCCGATGTCGACGTTATCGTTGCAACGACATTGTTCGCCCTACATGAGTATCGTCCTTCGTCGTCCCTGTTAACATTGGTTATTTGGAGAGAGGAGTTGGATCGTCCCTCCCCACTAGCAGTTGTAACGTTTATTCTGCTACTTGTAGTGTTGAAAACATTGCCGTTTTTCAACCACGTTATCGAACAAAGTGGTTTGCATTCTAATTCACACGTTAGTGTAACAGAGCTTGTTTCTGTCTTGGTAACATTACTAGGAGAAGTAAAGAACTTTGGTGGATCTGACAAAGAAATACGAAACATGTCGTTAATACTTCACAAAAGACCAAATTATGACCGCCTCATTCGAAGAAATGATCAAGATAAAGTGTCATCTTTTGGAAAAGTACTTATTTTGCCCCATTTTGTTTTTTAAATGTGGACAGGAAGCATCTCGACTAGGCTAACACCACATAGCAAACGCGCCATTACTTCTCGCTACTGAGTAAAAATTGCAACATTTCAATAACAGGAAGGTTGGAAGCTTAATGCGGCATCCTCTCTCTTTCAAAAGGGAACAAGTTCCACATTTGTACTACCCCCAATCAATCCCTACATCCAAACACCGAACAAAAATACAAACACTTGCGATGGCCTTCTAGAATTTACGCTGTTCAAAGCATACGAGTGTCATTTAACCAGAACTTACATTGTACAGTCACGACTGCTGCGTTTGAAGAAACTGTACCAACGGTATTGTTAGCTCTACAGATATAGGACCCTTGATCTTCTCTATTGATGTTCGTTATTTGTAACGTGGCGGCACTGTTACTCACTGTACTAGGAGGACTAATATGTATTCTGTTGTCAGAATTCGGGCTTAACGGTTGACCGTCCTTGAGCCAAATGACAGTGGACAGTGGCTTGCCTTCCAGCTCGCAGGTCAGGGTCAAGTTATCGGTTTCGTTCCTTGTTTGCGTTTCGGGGTGTGTAAAGAACTTCGGTGGGTCTAAATGTCATGAAAAATACAATGCCAGTCATAAGATTAACAGGGTATACCGCACATTCTTGACATACATTTATTTAAGCCTTTTACGTCCTTTAAAATCCAAAACTAATTGCGTTAGTGCCTGCAACTTCCAGGAGGTTTCTGAGGTTTATTCCGAGCACTGGCAACTCTTTTATCCAGCCACAGCAAATTGAAGCAAGCACTTTGGATGTTTAGTGCAAAATTTCAAGCGCGAGCTATGACATATATCATTGCAACCTACATTGTATTGTTACGATTGCTGTGTTGGATGAGGTGGTATTGACATTGTTGTTAGCTCTGCAAGAATAAGTCCCTTGGTCATCTCTGTTTACGTTTGTTATTTCTAACGTGGCGGTGCTTCTGCTCACTGTAGTAGGAGAAGTAACATGTATCCTGCTGCTCAAGTTTAACGGTTGACCGTCCTTTATCCAAGTCACAGTAGGCAATGGTTTGCCTTCCAGTTCACATGTCAATGTCAAGTTGTCGCCTTCGTTCTTAGTTTGCACTTGAGGATGTGTAAAGAACTTTGGTGGGTCTACATGGTAAGAGAAAGTCAATGCCAGCATTATCACTAACAGTGTATGCAACAGATTCAACAAATGCATTTTAAAGCCTTTTACCGCCCTAAACACCCCAACAATTCTCGTTAATCCCTCGTGTTACCCACGAGTTAGAATGACTAAAAATAGACGAATCATTGATCACTCATATTCACCAACGCATTTCCATAACTACTTACAATTTATTGTCAAATATCCCGATGTCGACGTTATCGTTGCAACGACATTGTTCGCCCTACATGAGTATCGTCCTTCGTCGTCCCTGTTAACATTGGTTATTTGGAGAGAGGAGTTGGATCGTCCCTCGCCACTAGCAGTTGTAACGTTTATTCTGCTACTTGTAGTGTTGAAAACATTGCCGTTTTTCAACCACGTTATCGAACAAAGTGGTTTGCATTCTAATTCACACGTTAGTGTAACAGAGCTTGTTTCTGTCTTGGTAACATTACTAGGAGAAGTAAAGAACTTTGGTGGATCTGACAAAGAAATACGAAACATGTCGTTAATACTTCACAAAAGACCAAATTATGACCGCCTCATTCGAAGAAATGATCAAGATAAAGTGTCATCTTTTGGAAAAGTACTTATTTTGCCCCATTTTGTTTTTAAAATGTGGAGAGGAAGCATCTCGACTAGGCTAACACCACATAGCAAACGCGCCATTACTTCTCGCTACTGAGTAAAAATTGCAACATTTCAATAACAGGAAGGTTGGAAGCTTAATGCGGCATCCTCTCTCTTTCAAAAGGGAACAAGTTCCACATTTGTACTACCCCCAATCAATCCCTACATCCAAACACCGAACAAAAATACAAACACTTGCGATGGCCTTCTAGAATTTACGCTGTTCAAAGCATACGAGTGTCATTTAACCAGAACTTACATTGTACAGTCACGACTGCTGCGTTTGAAGAAACTGTACCAACGGTATTGTTAGCTCTACAGATATAGGACCCTTGATCTTCTCTATTGATGTTCGTTATTTGTAACGTGGCGGCACTGTTACTCACTGTACTAGGAGGACTAATATGTATTCTGTTGTCAGAATTCGGGCTTAACGGTTGACCGTCCTTGAGCCAAATGACAGTGGACAGTGGCTTGCCTTCCAGCTCGCAGGTCAGGGTCAAGTTATCGGTTTCGTTCCTTGTTTGCGTTTCGGGGTGTGTAAAGAACTTCGGTGGGTCTAAATGTCATGAAAAATACAATGCCAGTCATAAGATTAACAGGGTATACCGCACATTCTTGACATACATTTATTTAAGCCTTTTACGTCCTTTAAAATCCAAAACTAATTGCGTTAGTGCCTGCAACTTCCAGGAGGTTTCTGAGGTTTATTCCGAGCACTGGCAACTCTTTTATCCAGCCACAGCAAATTGAAGCAAGCACTTTGGATGTTTAGTGCAAAATTTCAAGCGCGAGCTATGACATATATCATTGCAACCTACATTGTATTGTTACGATTGCTGTGTTGGATGAGGTGGTATTGACATTGTTGTTAGCTCTGCAAGAATAAGTCCCTTGGTCATCTCTGTTTACGTTTGTTATTTCTAACGTGGCGGTGCTTCTGCTCACTGTAGTAGGAGAAGTAACATGTATCCTGCTGCTCAAGTTTAACGGTTGGCCGTCCTTTATCCAAGTCACAGTAGGCAATGGTTTGCCTTCCAGTTCACATGTCAATGTCAAGTTGTCGCCTTCGTTCTTAGTTTGCACTTGAGGATGTGTAAAGAACTTTGGTGGGTCTACATGGTAAGAGAAAGTCAATGCCAGCATTATCACTAACAGTGTATGCAACAGATTCTACAAATGCATTTTAAAGCCTTTTACCGCCCTAAACACCCCAACAATTCTCGTTAATCCCTCGTGTTACCCACGAGTTAGAATGACTAAAAATAGACGAATCATTGATCACTCATATTCACCAACGCATTTCCATAACTACTTACAATTTATTGTCAAATATCCCGATGTCGACGTTATCGTTGCAACGACATTGTTCGCCCTACATGAGTATCGTCCTTCGTCGTCCCTGTTAACATTGGTTATTTGGAGAGAGGAGTTGGATCGTCCCTCCCCACTAGCAGTTGTAACGTTTATTCTGCTACTTGTAGTGTTGAAAACATTGCCGTTTTTCAACCACGTTATCGAACAAAGTGGTTTGCATTCTAATTCACACGTTAGTGTAACAGAGCTTGTTTCTGTCTTGGTAACATTACTAGGAGAAGTAAAGAACTTTGGTGGATCTGACAAAGAAATACGAAACATGTCGTTAATACTTCACAAAAGACCAAATTATGACCGCCTCATTCGAAGAAATGATCAAGATAAAGTGTCATCTTTTGGAAAAGTACTTATTTTGCCCCATTTTGTTTTTTAAATGTGGACAGGAAGCATCTCGACTAGGCTAACACCACATAGCAAACGCGCCATTACTTCTCGCTACTGAGTAAAAATTGCAACATTTCAATAACAGGAAGGTTGGAAGCTTAATGCGGCATCCTCTCTCTTTCAAAAGGGAACAAGTTCCACATTTGTACTACCCCCAATCAATCCCTACATCCAAACACCGAACAAAAATACAAACACTTGCGATGGCCTTCTAGAATTTACGCTGTTCAAAGCATACGAGTGTCATTTAACCAGAACTTACATTGTACAGTCACGACTGCTGCGTTTGAAGAAACTGTACCAACGGTATTGTTAGCTCTACAGATATAGGACCCTTGATCTTCTCTATTGATGTTCGTTATTTGTAACGTGGCGGCACTGTTACTCACTGTACTAGGAGGACTAATATGTATTCTGTTGTCAGAATTCGGGCTTAACGGTTGACCGTCCTTGAGCCAAATGACAGTGGACAGTGGCTTGCCTTCCAGCTCGCAGGTCAGGGTCAAGTTATCGGTTTCGTTCCTTGTTTGCGTTTCGGGGTGTGTAAAGAACTTCGGTGGGTCTAAATGTCATGAAAAATACAATGCCAGTCATAAGATTAACAGGGTATACCGCACATTCTTGACATACATTTATTTAAGCCTTTTACGTCCTTTAAAATCCAAAACTAATTGCGTTAGTGCCTGCAACTTCCAGGAGGTTTCTGAGGTTTATTCCGAGCACTGGCAACTCTTTTATCCAGCCACAGCAAATTGAAGCAAGCACTTTGGATGTTTAGTGCAAAATTTCAAGCGCGAGCTATGACATATATCATTGCAACCTACATTGTATTGTTACGATTGCTGTGTTGGATGAGGTGGTATTGACATTGTTGTTAGCTCTGCAAGAATAAGTCCCTTGGTCATCTCTGTTTACGTTTGTTATTTCTAACGTGGCGGTGCTTCTGCTCACTGTAGTAGGAGAAGTAACATGTATCCTGCTGCTCAAGTTTAACGGTTGACCGTCCTTTATCCAAGTCACAGTAGGCAATGGTTTGCCTTCCAGTTCACATGTCAATGTCAAGTTGTCGCCTTCGTTCTTAGTTTGCACTTGAGGATGTGTAAAGAACTTTGGTGGGTCTACATGGTAAGAGAAAGTCAATGCCAGCATTATCACTAACAGTGTATGCAACAGATTCAACAAATGCATTTTAAAGCCTTTTACCGCCCTAAACACCCCAACAATTCTCGTTAATCCCTCGTGTTACCCACGAGTTAGAATGACTAAAAATAGACGAATCATTGATCACTCATATTCACCAACGCATTTCCATAACTACTTACAATTTATTGTCAAATATCCCGATGTCGACGTTATCGTTGCAACGACATTGTTCGCCCTACATGAGTATCGTCCTTCGTCGTCCCTGTTAACATTGGTTATTTGGAGAGAGGAGTTGGATCGTCCCTCGCCACTAGCAGTTGTAACGTTTATTCTGCTACTTGTAGTGTTGAAAACATTGCCGTTTTTCAACCACGTTATCGAACAAAGTGGTTTGCATTCTAATTCACACGTTAGTGTAACAGAGCTTGTTTCTGTCTTGGTAACATTACTAGGAGAAGTAAAGAACTTTGGTGGATCTGACAAAGAAATACGAAACATGTCGTTAATACTTCACAAAAGACCAAATTATGACCGCCTCATTCGAAGAAATGATCAAGATAAAGTGTCATCTTTTGGAAAAGTACTTATTTTGCCCCATTTTGTTTTTAAAATGTGGAGAGGAAGCATCTCGACTAGGCTAACACCACATAGCAAACGCGCCATTACTTCTCGCTACTGAGTAAAAATTGCAACATTTCAATAACAGGAAGGTTGGAAGCTTAATGCGGCATCCTCTCTCTTTCAAAAGGGAACAAGTTCCACATTTGTACTACCCCCAATCAATCCCTACATCCAAACACCGAACAAAAATACAAACACTTGCGATGGCCTTCTAGAATTTACGCTGTTCAAAGCATACGAGTGTCATTTAACCAGAACTTACATTGTACAGTCACGACTGCTGCGTTTGAAGAAACTGTACCAACGGTATTGTTAGCTCTACAGATATAGGACCCTTGATCTTCTCTATTGATGTTCGTTATTTGTAACGTGGCGGCACTGTTACTCACTGTACTAGGAGGACTAATATGTATTCTGTTGTCAGAATTCGGGCTTAACGGTTGACCGTCCTTGAGCCAAATGACAGTGGACAGTGGCTTGCCTTCCAGCTCGCAGGTCAGGGTCAAGTTATCGGTTTCGTTCCTTGTTTGCGTTTCGGGGTGTGTAAAGAACTTCGGTGGGTCTAAATGTCATGAAAAATACAATGCCAGTCATAAGATTAACAGGGTATACCGCACATTCTTGACATACATTTATTTAAGCCTTTTACGTCCTTTAAAATCCAAAACTAATTGCGTTAGTGCCTGCAACTTCCAGGAGGTTTCTGAGGTTTATTCCGAGCACTGGCAACTCTTTTATCCAGCCACAGCAAATTGAAGCAAGCACTTTGGATGTTTAGTGCAAAATTTCAAGCGCGAGCTATGACATATATCATTGCAACCTACATTGTATTGTTACGATTGCTGTGTTGGATGAGGTGGTATTGACATTGTTGTTAGCTCTGCAAGAATAAGTCCCTTGGTCATCTCTGTTTACGTTTGTTATTTCTAACGTGGCGGTGCTTCTGCTCACTGTAGTAGCAGAAGTAACATGTATCCTGCTGCTCAAGTTTAACGGTTGGCCGTCCTTTATCCAAGTCACAGTAGGCAATGGTTTGCCTTCCAGTTCACATGTCAATGTCAAGTTGTCGCCTTCGTTCTTAGTTTGCACTTGAGGATGTGTAAAGAACTTTGGTGGGTCTACATGGTAAGAGAAAGTCAATGCCAGCATTATCACTAACAGTGTATGCAACAGATTCTACAAATGCATTTTAAAGCCTTTTACCGCCCTAAACACCCCAACAATTCTCGTTAATCCCTCGTGTTACCCACGAGTTAGAATGACTAAAAATAGACGAATCATTGAGCACTCATATTCACCAACGCATTTCCATAACTACTTACAATTTATTGTCAAATATCCCGATGTCGACGTTATCGTTGCAACGACATTGTTCGCCCTACATGAGTATCGTCCTTCGTCGTCCCTGTTAACATTGGTTATTTGGAGAGAGGAGTTGGATCGTCCCTCGCCACTAGCAGTTGTAACGTTTATTCTGCTACTTGTAGTGTTGAAAACATTGCCGTTTTTCAACCACGTTATCGAACAAAGTGGTTTGCATTCTAATTCACACGTTAGTGTAACAGAGCTTGTTTCTGTCTTGGTAACATTACTAGGAGAAGTAAAGAACTTTGGTGGATCTGACAAAGAAATACGAAACATGTCGTTAATACTTCACAAAAGACCAAATTATGACCGCCTCATTCGAAGAAATGATCAAGATAAAGTGTCATCTTTTGGAAAAGTACTTATTTTGCCCCATTTTGTTTTTAAAATGTGGAGAGGAAGCATCTCGACTAGGCTAACACCACATAGCAAACGCGCCATTACTTCTCGCTACTGAGTAAAAATTGTAACATTTCAATAACAGGAAGGTTGGAAGCTTAATGCGGCATCCTCTCTCTTTCAAAAGGGAACAAGTTCCACATTTGTACTACCCCCAATCAATCCCTACATCCAAACACCGAACAAAAATACAAACACTTGCGATGGCCTTCTAGAATTTACGCTGTTCAAAGCATACGAGTGTCATTTAACCAGAACTTACATTGTACAGTCACGACTGCTGCGTTTGAAGAAACTGTACCAACGGTATTGTTAGCTCTACAGATATAGGACCCTTGATCTTCTCTATTGATGTTCGTTATTTGTAACGTGGCGGCACTGTTACTCACTGTACTAGGAGGACTAATATGTATTCTGTTGTCAGAATTCGGGCTTAACGGTTGACCGTCCTTGAGCCAAATGACAGTGGACAGTGGCTTGCCTTCCAGCTCGCAGGTCAGGGTCAAGTTATCGGTTTCGTTCCTTGTTTGCGTTTCGGGGTGTGTAAAGAACTTCGGTGGGTCTAAATGTCATGAAAAATACAATGCCAGTCATAAGATTAACAGGGTATACCGCACATTCTTGACATACATTTATTTAAGCCTTTTACGTCCTTTAAAATCCAAAACTAATTGCGTTAGTGCCTGCAACTTCCAGGAGGTTTCTGAGGTTTATTCCGAGCACTGGCAACTCTTTTATCCAGCCACAGCAAATTGAAGCAAGCACTTTGGATGTTTAGTGCAAAATTTCAAGCGCGAGCTATGACATATATCATTGCAACCTACATTGTATTGTTACGATTGCTGTGTTGGATGAGGTGGTATTGACATTGTTGTTAGCTCTGCAAGAATAAGTCCCTTGGTCATCTCTGTTTACGTTTGTTATTTCTAACGTGGCGGTGCTTCTGCTCACTGTAGTAGGAGAAGTAACATGTATCCTGCTGCTCAAGTTTAACGGTTGACCGTCCTTTATCCAAGTCACAGTAGGCAATGGTTTGCCTTCCAGTTCACATGTCAATGTCAAGTTGTCGCCTTCGTTCTTAGTTTGCACTTGAGGATGTGTAAAGAACTTTGGTGGGTCTACATGGTAAGAGAAAGTCAATGCCAGCATTATCACTAACAGCGTATGCAACAGATTCTACAAATGCATTTTAAAGCCTTTTACCGCCCTAAACACCCCAACAATTCTCGTTAATCCCTCGTGTTACCCACGAGTTAGAATGACTAAAAATAGACGAATCATTGATCACTCATATTCACCAACGCATTTCCATAACTACTTACAATTTATTGTCAAATATCCCGATGTCGACGTTATCGTTGCAACGACATTGTTCGCCCTACATGAGTATCGTCCTTCGTCGTCCCTGTTAACATTGGTTATTTGGAGAGAGGAGTTGGATCGTCCCTCGCCACTAGCAGTTGTAACGTTTATTCTGCTACTTGTAGTGTTGAAAACATTGCCGTTTTTCAACCACGTTATCGAACAAAGTGGTTTGCATTCAAATTCACACGTTAGTGTAACAGAGCTTGTTTCTGTCTTGGTAACATTACTAGGAGAAGTAAAGAACTTTGGTGGATCTGACAAAGAAATACGAAACATGTCGTTAATACTTCACAAAAGACCAAATTATGACCGCCTCATTCGAAGAAATGATCAAGATAAAGTGTCATCTTTTGGAAAAGTACTTATTTTGCCCCATTTTGTTTTTAAAATGTGGAGAGGAAGCATCTCGACTAGGCTAACACCACATAGCAAACGCGCCATTACTTCTCGCTACTGAGTAAAAATTGCAACATTTCAATAACAGGAAGGTTGGAAGCTTAATGCGGCATCCTCTCTCTTTCAAAAGGGAACAAGTTCCACATTTGTACTACCCCCAATCAATCCCTACATCCAAACACCGAACAAAAATACAAACACTTGCGATGGCCTTCTAGAATTTACGCTGTTCAAAGCATACGAGTGTCATTTAACCAGAACTTACATTGTACAGTCACGACTGCTGCGTTTGAAGAAACTGTACCAACGGTATTGTTAGCTCTACAGATATAGGACCCTTGATCTTCTCTATTGATGTTCGTTATTTGTAACGTGGCAGCACTGTTACTCACTGTACTAGGAGGACTAATATGTATTCTGTTGTCAGAATTCGGGCTTAACGGTTGACCGTCCTTGAGCCAAATGACAGTGGACAGTGGCTTGCCTTCCAGCTCGCAGGTCAGGGTCAAGTTATCGGTTTCGTTCCTTGTTTGCGTTTCGGGGTGTGTAAAGAACTTCGGTGGGTCTAAATGTCATGAAAAATACAATGCCAGTCATAAGATTAACAGGGTATACCGCACATTCTTGACATACATTTATTTAAGCCTTTTACGTCCTTTAAAATCCAAAACTAATTGCGTTAGTGCCTGTAACTTCCAGGAGGTTTCTGAGGTTTATTCCGAGCACTGGCAACTCTTTTATCCAGCCACAGCAAATTGAAGCAAGCACTTTGGATGTTTAGTGCAAAATTTCAAGCGCGAGCTATGACATATATCATTGCAACCTACATTGTATTGTTACGATTGCTGTGTTGGATGAGGTGGTATTGACATTGTTGTTAGCTCTGCAAGAATAAGTCCCTTGGTCATCTCTGTTTACGTTTGTTATTTCTAACGTGGCGGTGCTTCTGCTCACTGTAGTAGGAGAAGTAACATGTATCCTGCTGCTCAAGTTTAACGGTTGACCGTCCTTTATCCAAGTCACAGTAGGCAATGGTTTGCCTTCCAGTTCACATGTCAATGTCAAGTTGTCGCCTTCGTTCTTAGTTTGCACTTGAGGATGTGTAAAGAACTTTGGTGGGTCTACATGGTAAGAGAAAGTCAATGCCAGCATTATCACTAACAGTGTATGCAACAGATTCTACAAATGCATTTTAAAGCCTTTTACCGCCCTAAACACCCCAACAATTCTCGTTAATCCCTCGGGTTACCCACGAGTTAGAATGACTAAAAATAGACGAATCATTGATCACTCATATTCACCAACGCATTTCCATAACTACTTACAATTTATTGTCAAATATCCCGATGTCGACGTTATCGTTGCAACGACATTGTTCGCCCTACATGAGTATCGTCCTTCGTCGTCCCTGTTAACATTGGTTATTTGGAGAGAGGAGTTGGATCGTCCCTCGCCACTAGCAGTTGTAACTTTTATTCTGCTACTTGTAGTGTTGAAAACATTGCCGTTTTTCAACCACGTTATCGAACAAAGTGGTTTGCATTCTAATTCACACGTTAGTGTAACAGAGCTTGTTTCTGTCTTGGTAACATTACTAGGAGAAGTAAAGAACTTTGGTGGATCTGACAAAGAAATACGAAACATGTCGTTAATACTTCACAAAAGACCAAATTATGACCGCCTCATTCGAAGAAATGATCAAGATAAAGTGTCATCTTTTGGAAAAGTACTTATTTTGCCCCATTTTGTTTTTAAAATGTGGAGAGGAAGCATCTCGACTAGGCTAACACCACATAGCAAACGCGCCATTACTTCTCGCTACTGAGTAAAAATTGCAACATTTCAATAACAGGAAGGTTGGAAGCTTAATGCGGCATCCTCTCTCTTTCAAAAGGGAACAAGTTCCACATTTGTACTACCCCCAATCAATCCCTACATCCAAACACCGAACAAAAATACAAACACTTGCGATGGCCTTCTAGAATTTACGCTGTTCAAAGCATACGAGTGTCATTTAACCAGAACTTACATTGTACAGTCACGACTGCTGCGTTTGAAGAAACTGTACCAACGGTATTGTTAGCTCTACAGATATAGGACCCTTGATCTTCTCTATTGATGTTCGTTATTTGTAACGTGGCGGCACTGTTACTCACTGTACTAGGAGGACTAATATGTATTCTGTTGTCAGAATTCGGGCTTAACGGTTGACCGTCCTTGAGCCAAATGACAGTGGACAGTGGCTTGCCTTCCAGCTCGCAGGTCAGGGTCAAGTTATCGGTTTCGTTCCTTGTTTGCGTTTCGGGGTGTGTAAAGAACTTCGGTGGGTCTAAATGTCATGAAAAATACAATGCCAGTCATAAGATTAACAGGGTATACCGCACATTCTTGACATACATTTATTTAAGCCTTTTACGTCCTTTAAAATCCAAAACTAATTGCGTTAGTGCCTGCAACTTCCAGGAGGTTTCTGAGGTTTATTCCGAGCACTGGCAACTCTTTTATCCAGCCACAGCAAATTGAAGCAAGCACTTTGGATGTTTAGTGCAAAATTTCAAGCGCGAGCTATGACATATATCATTGCAACCTACATTGTATTGTTACGATTGCTGTGTTGGATGAGGTGGTATTGACATTGTTGTTAGCTCTGCAAGAATAAGTCCCTTGGTCATCTCTGTTTACGTTTGTTATTTCTAACGTGGCGGTGCTTCTGCTCACTGTAGTAGGAGAAGTAACATGTATCCTGCTGCTCAAGTTTAACGGTTGACCGTCCTTTATCCAAGTCACAGTAGGCAATGGTTTGCCTTCCAGTTCACATGTCAATGTCAAGTTGTCGCCTTCGTTCTTAGTTTGCACTTGAGGATGTGTAAAGAACTTTGGTGGGTCTACATGGTAAGAGAAAGTCAATGCCAGCATTATCACTAACAGTGTATGCAACAGATTCTACAAATGCATTTTAAAGCCTTTTACCGCCCTAAACACCCCAACAATTCTCGTTAATCCCTCGTGTTACCCACGAGTTAGAATGACTAAAAATAGACGAATCATTGATCACTCATATTCACCAACGCATTTCCATAACTACTTACAATTTATTGTCAAATATCCCGATGTCGACGTTATCGTTGCAACGACATTGTTCGCCCTACATGAGTATCGTCCTTCGTCGTCCCTGTTAACATTGGTTATTTGGAGAGAGGAGTTGGATCGTCCCTCGCCACTAGCAGTTGTAACGTTTATTCTGCTACTTGTAGTGTTGAAAACATTGCCGTTTTTCAACCACGTTATCGAACAAAGTGGTTTGCATTCTAATTCACACGTTAGTGTAACAGAGCTTGTTTCTGTCTTGGTAACATTACTAGGAGAAGTAAAGAACTTTGGTGGATCTGACAAAGAAATACGAAACATGTCGTTAATACTTCACAAAAGACCAAGTTATGATCGCCTCATTCGAAGAAATGATCAAGATAAAGTGTCATCTTTTGGAAAAGTACTTATTTTGCCCCATTTTGTTTTTAAAATGTGGAGAGGAAGCATCTCGACTAGGCTAACACCACATAGCAAACGCGCCATTACTTCTCGCTACTGAGTAAAAATTGCAACATTTCAATAACAGGAAGGTTGGAAGCTTAATGCGGCATCCTCTCTCTTTCAAAAGGGAACAAGTTCCACATTTGTACTACCGTCAATCAATCCCTACATCCAAACACCGAGCGAAAATACAAACACTTGCGATGGCCTTCTAGAATTTACGCTGTTCAAAGCATACGAGTGTCATTTAACCAGAACTTACATTGTACAGTCACGATTGCTGCGTTTGAAGAAACTGTACCAACAGTATTGTTAGCTCTACAGATATAGGACCCTTGATCTTCTCTATTGAGGTTCGTTATTTGTAACGTGGCGGCACTGTTACTCACTGTACTAGGAGGACTAATATGTATTCTGTTGTCAGAATTCGGGCTTAACGGTTGACCGTCCTTGATCCAAATGACAGTGGACAGTGGCTTGCCTTCCAGCTCGCAGGTCAGGGTCAAGTTATCGGTTTCGTTCCTTGTTTGCGTTTTGGGGTGTGTAAAGAACTTCGGTGGGTCTAAATGTCATGAAAAATACAATGCCAGTCATAAGATTAACAGGGTATACCGCACATTCTTGACATACATTTATTTAAGCCTTTTACGTCCTTTAAAATCCAAAACTAATTGCGTTAGTGCCTGCAACTTCCTGCACCCTGTTGTTTGTTTTTCGGGGCAACATGAGGTTTCTGAGGTTTATTCCGAGCACTGGCATCTCTTTTATCCAGCCACAGCAAATTGAAACAAGCACATTGGATGTTTAGTGCAAAATTTCAAGTGCGAGCTATGACATATATCATTGCAACCTACATTGTATTGTTACGATTGCTGTGTTGGATGAGGTGGTATTGACATTGTTGTTAGCTCTGCAAGAGTAAGTCCCTTGGTCATCTCTGTTTACGTTTGTTATTTCTAACGTGGCGGCGCTTCTGCTCACTGTAGTAGGAGAAGTAACATGTATCCTGCTGCTCAAGTTTAACGGTTGACCGTCCTTTATCCAAGTCACAGTAGGCAATGGTTTGCCTTCCAGTTCACATGTCAATGTCAAGTTGTCGCCTTCGTTCTTAGTTTGCACTTGAGGATGTGTAAAGAACTTTGGTGGGTCTACATGGTAAGGGAAAGTCAATGCCAGCATTATCACTAACAGTGTATGCAACAGATTCTACATATGCATTTTTAAGCCTTTTATAGCCCTAAACACCCCAACAATTCTCGTTAATGCCTCGTGTTACCCACGAGTTAGAATGACTAAAAATAGACGAATTATTGATCACTCATATTCACCAACGCATGTCCATAACTACTTACAATTTATTGTCAAATATCCCGATGTCGACGTTATCGTTGCAACGACATTGTTCGCCCTACATGAGTATCGTCCTTCGTCGTCCCTGTTAACATTGGTTATTTGGAGAGAGGAGTTGGATCGTCCCTCGCCACTAGCAGTTGTAACGTTTATTCTGCTACTTGTAGTGTTGAAAACATTGCCGTTTTTCAACCACGTTATCGAACAAAGTGGTTTGCATTCTAATTCACACGTTAGTGTAACAGAGCTTGTTTCTGTCTTGGTAACATTACTAGGAGATGTAAAGAACTTTGGTGGATCTGACAAAGAAATACGAAACATGTCGTTAATACTTCACAAAAGACCCAATTATGACCGCCTCATTCGAAGAAATGATCAAGATAAAGTGTCATCTTTTGGAAAAGTACTTATTTTGCCCCATTTTGTTTTTAAAGTGTGGAGAGGAAGCATCTCGATTAGGCTAACACCACATAGCAAACGCGCCATTACTTCTCGCTACTGAGTAAAAATTCCAACACTTCAATAACAGGAAGGTTGGAAGCTTAATGCGGCATCCTCTCTCTTTCAAAAGGGAACAAGTTCCACATTTGTACTACCGTCAATCAATCCCTACATCCAAACACCGAGCAAAAATACAAACACTTGCGATGGCCTTCTAGAATGTACGCTGTTCAAAGCATACGAGTGTCATTTAACCAGAACTTACATTGTACAGTCACGACTGCTGCGTTTGAAGAAACTGTACCAACGGTATTGTTAGCTCTACAGATATAGGACCCTTGATCTTCTCTATTGATGTTCGTTATTTGTAACGTGGCGGCACTGTTACTCACTGTACTAGGAGGACTAATATGTATTCTGTTGTCAGAATTCGGGCTTAACGGTTGACCGTCCTTGATCCAAATGACAGTGGACAGTGGCTTGCCTTCCAGCTCGCAGGTCAGGGTCAAGTTATCGGTTTCGTTCCTTGTTTGCGTTTCGGGGTGTGTAAAGAACTTCGGTGGGTCTAAATGTCATGAAAAATACAATGCCAGTCATAAGATTAACAGGGTATACCGCACATTCTTGACATACATTTATTTAAGCCTTTTACGTCCTTTAAAATCCAAAACTAATTGCGTTAGTGCCTGCAACTTCCCGCACCCTGTTGTTTGTTTATCGGGGCAACATGAGGTTTCTGAGGTTTATTCCGAGCACTGGCATCTCTTTTATCCAACCACAGCAAATTGAAACAAGCACATTGGATGTTTAGTGCAAAATTTCAAGTGCGAGCTATGACATATATCATTGCAACCTACATTGTATTGTTACGATTGCTGTGTTGGATGAGGTGGTATTGACATTGTTGTTAGCTCTGCAAGAGTAAGTCCCTTGGTCATCTCTGTTTACGTTTGTTATTTCTAACGTGGCGGCGCTTCTGCTCACTGTAGTAGGAGAAGTAACATGTATCCTGCTGCTCAAGTTTAACGGTTGACCGTCCTTTATCCAAGTCACAGTAGGCAATGGTTTGCCTTCCAGTTCACATGTCAATGTCAAGTTGTCGCCTTCGTTCTTAGTTTGCACTTGAGGATGTGTAAAGAACTTTGGTGGGTCTACATGGTAAGGGAAAGTCAATGCCAGCATTATCACTAACAGTGTATGCAACAGATTCTACATATGCATTTTTAAGCCTTTTACAGCCCTAAACACCCCAACAATTCTCGTTAATGCCTCGTGTTACCCACGAGTTAGAATGACTAAAAATAGACGAATTATTGATCACTCATATTCACCAACGCATTTCCATAACTACTTACAATTTATTGTCAAATATCCCGATGTCGACGTTATCGTTGCAACGACATTGTTCGCCCTACATGAGTATCGTCCTTCGTCGTCCCTGTTAACATTGGTTATTTGGAGAGAGGAGTTGGATCGTCCCTCGCCACTAGCAGTTGTAACGTTTATTCTGCTACTTGTAGTGTTGAAAACATTGCCGTTTTTCAACCACGTTATCGAACAAAGTGGTTTGCATTCTAATTCACACGTTAGTGTAACAGAGCTTGTTTCTGTCTTGGTAACATTACTAGGAGAAGTAAAGAACTTTGGTGGATCTGACAAAGAAATACGAAACATGTCGTTAATACTTCACAAAAGACCCAATTATGACCGCCTCATTCGAAGAAATGATCAAGATAAGTGTCATCTTTTGGAAAAATACTTATTTTGCCCCATTTTGTTTTTAAAATGTGGAGAGGAAGCATCTCGATTAGGCTAACACCACATAGCAAACGCGCCATTACTTCTCGCTACTGAGTAAAAATTCCAACACTTCAATAACAGGAAGGTTGGAAGCTTAATGCGGCATCCTCTCTCTTTCAAAAGGGAACAAGTTCCACATTTGTACTACCGTCAATCAATCCCTACATCCAAACACCGAGCAAAAATACAAACACTTGCGATGGCCTTCTAGAATTTACGCTGTTCAAAGCATACGAGTGTCATTTAACCAGAACTTACATTGTACAGTCACGACTGCTGCGTTTGAAGAAACTGTACCAACGGTATTGTTAGCTCTACAGATATAGGACCCTTGATCTTCTCTATTGACGTTCGTTATTTGTAACGTGGCGGCACTGTTACTCACTGTACTAGGAGGACTAATATGTATTCTGTTGTCAGAATTCGGGCTTAACGGTTGACCGTCCTTGATCCAAATGACAGTGGACAGTGGCTTGCCTTCCAGCTCGCAGGTCAGAGTCAAGTTATCGGTTTCGTTCCTTGTTTGCGTTTCGGGGTGTGTAAAGAACTTCGGTGGGTCTAAATGTCATGAAAAATACAATGCCAGTCATAAGATTAACAGGGTATACCGCACATTCTTGACATACATTTATTTAAGCCTTTTACGTCCTTTAAAATCCAAAACTAATTGCGTTAGTGCCTGCAACTTCCCGCACCCTGTTGTTTGTTTATCGGGGCAACATGAGGTTTCTGAGGTTTATTCCGAGCACTGGCATCTCTTTTATCCAACCACAGCAAATTGAAACAAGCACATTGGATGTTTAGTGCAAAATTTCAAGTGCGAGCTATGACATATATCATTGCAACCTACATTGTATTGTTACGATTGCTGTGTTGGATGAGGTGGTATTGACATTGTTGTTAGCTCTGCAAGAGTAAGTCCCTTGGTCATCTCTGTTTACGTTTGTTATTTCTAACGTGGCGGCGCTTCTGCTCACTGTAGTAGGAGAAGTAACATGTATCCTGCTGCTCAAGTTTAACGGTTGACCGTCCTTTATCCAAGTCACAGTAGGCAATGGTTTGCCTTCCAGTTCACATGTCAATGTCAAGTTGTCGCCTTCGTTCTTAGTTTGCACTTGAGGATGTGTAAAGAACTTTGGTGGGTCTACATGGTAAGGGAAAGTCAATGCCAGCATTATCACTAACAGTGTATGCAACAGATTCTACATATGCATTTTTAAGCCTTTTACAGCCCTAAACACCCCAACAATTCTCGTTAATGCCTCGTGTTACCCACGAGTTAGAATGACTAAAAATAGACGAATTATTGATCACTCATATTCACCAACGCATTTCCATAACTACTTACAATTTATTGTCAAATATCCCGATGTCGACGTTATCGTTGCAACGACATTGTTCGCCCTACATGAGTATCGTCCTTCGTCGTCCCTGTTAACATTGGTTATTTGGAGAGAGGAGTTGGATCGTCCCTCGCCACTAGCAGTTGTAACGTTTATTCTGCTACTTGTAGTGTTGAAAACATTGCCGTTTTTCAACCACGTTATCGAACAAAGTGGTTTGCATTCTAATTCACACGTTAGTGTAACAGAGCTTGTTTCTGTCTTGGTAACATTACTAGGAGAAGTAAAGAACTTTGGTGGATCTGACAAAGAAATACGAAACATGTCGTTAATACTTCACAAAAGACCCAATTATGACCGCCTCATTCGAAGAAATGATCAAGATAAGTGTCATCTTTTGGAAAAATACTTATTTTGCCCCATTTTGTTTTTAAAATGTGGAGAGGAAGCATCTCGATTAGGCTAACACCACATAGCAAACGCGCCATTACTTCTCGCTACTGAGTAAAAATTCCAACACTTCAATAACAGGAAGGTTGGAAGCTTAATGCGGCATCCTCTCTCTTTCAAAAGGGAACAAGTTCCACATTTGTACTACCGTCAATCAATCCCTACATCCAAACACCGAGCAAAAATACAAACACTTGCGATGGCCTTCTAGAATTTACGCTGTTCAAAGCATACGAGTGTCATTTAACCAGAACTTACATTGTACAGTCACGACTGCTGCGTTTGAAGAAACTGTACCAACGGTATTGTTAGCTCTACAGATATAGGACCCTTGATCTTCTCTATTGACGTTCGTTATTTGTAACGTGGCGGCACTGTTACTCACTGTACTAGGAGGACTAATATGTATTCTGTTGTCAGAATTCGGGCTTAACGGTTGACCGTCCTTGATCCAAATGACAGTGGACAGTGGCTTGCCTTCCAGCTCGCAGGTCAGAGTCAAGTTATCGGTTTCGTTCCTTGTTTGCGTTTCGGGGTGTGTAAAGAACTTCGGTGGGTCTAAATGTCATGAAAAATACAATGCCAGTCATAAGATTAACAGGGTATACCGCACATTCTTGACATACATTTATTTAAGCCTTTTACGTCCTTTAAAATCCAAAACTAATTGCGTTAGTGCCTGCAACTTCCCGCACCCTGTTGTTTGTTTATCGGGGCAACATGAGGTTTCTGAGGTTTATTCCGAGCACTGGCATCTCTTTTATCCAACCACAGCAAATTGAAACAAGCACATTGGATGTTTAGTGCAAAATTTCAAGTGCGAGCTATGACATATATCATTGCAACCTACATTGTATTGTTACGATTGCTGTGTTGGATGAGGTGGTATTGACATTGTTGTTAGCTCTGCAAGAGTAAGTCCCTTGGTCATCTCTGTTTACGTTTGTTATTTCTAACGTGGCGGCGCTTCTGCTCACTGTAGTAGGAGAAGTAACATGTATCCTGCTGCTCAAGTTTAACGGTTGACCGTCCTTTATCCAAGTCACAGTAGGCAATGGTTTGCCTTCCAGTTCACATGTCAATGTCAAGTTGTCGCCTTCGTTCTTAGTTTGCACTTGAGGATGTGTAAAGAACTTTGGTGGGTCTACATGGTAAGGGAAAGTCAATGCCAGCATTATCACTAACAGTGTATGCAACAGATTCTACATATGCATTTTTAAGCCTTTTACAGCCCTAAACACCCCAACAATTCTCGTTAATGCCTCGTGTTACCCACGAGTTAGAATGACTAAAAATAGACGAATTATTGATCACTCATATTCACCAACGCATTTCCATAACTACTTACAATTTATTGTCAAATATCCCGATGTCGACGTTATCGTTGCAACGACATTGTTCGCCCTACATGAGTATCGTCCTTCGTCGTCCCTGTTAACATTGGTTATTTGGAGAGAGGAGTTGGATCGTCCCTCGCCACTAGCAGTTGTAACGTTTATTCTGCTACTTGTAGTGTTGAAAACATTGCCGTTTTTCAACCACGTTATCGAACAAAGTGGTTTGCATTCTAATTCACACGTTAGTGTAACAGAGCTTGTTTCTGTCTTGGTAACATTACTAGGAGAAGTAAAGAACTTTGGTGGATCTGACAAAGAAATACGAAACATGTCGTTAATACTTCACAAAAGACCCAATTATGACCGCCTCATTCGAAGAAATGATCAAGATAAGTGTCATCTTTTGGAAAAATACTTATTTTGCCCCATTTTGTTTTTAAAATGTGGAGAGGAAGCATCTCGATTAGGCTAACACCACATAGCAAACGCGCCATTACTTCTCGCTACTGAGTAAAAATTCCAACACTTCAATAACAGGAAGGTTGGAAGCTTAATGCGGCATCCTCTCTCTTTCAAAAGGGAACAAGTTCCACATTTGTACTACCGTCAATCAATCCCTACATCCAAACACCGAGCGAAAATACAAACACTTGCGATGGCCTTCTAGAATTTACGCTGTTCAAAGCATACGAGTGTCATTTAACCAGAACTTACATTGTACAGTCACGATTGCTGCGTTTGAAGAAACTGTACCAACAGTATTGTTAGCTCTACAGATATAGGACCCTTGATCTTCTCTATTGAGGTTCGTTATTTGTAACGTGGCGGCACTGTTACTCACTGTACTAGGAGGACTAATATGTATTCTGTTGTCAGAATTCGGGCTTAACGGTTGACCGTCCTTGATCCAAATGACAGTGGACAGTGGCTTGCCTTCCAGCTCGCAGGTCAGGGTCAAGTTATCGGTTTCGTTCCTTGTTTGCGTTTTGGGGTGTGTAAAGAACTTCGGTGGGTCTAAATGTCATGAAAAATACAATGCCAGTCATAAGATTAACAGGGTATACCGCACATTCTTGACATACATTTATTTAAGCCTTTTACGTCCTTTAAAATCCAAAACTAATTGCGTTAGTGCCTGCAACTTCCTGCACCCTGTTGTTTGTTTTTCGGGGCAACATGAGGTTTCTGAGGTTTATTCCGAGCACTGGCATCTCTTTTATCCAGCCACAGCAAATTGAAACAAGCACATTGGATGTTTAGTGCAAAATTTCAAGTGCGAGCTATGACATATATCATTGCAACCTACATTGTATTGTTACGATTGCTGTGTTGGATGAGGTGGTATTGACATTGTTGTTAGCTCTGCAAGAGTAAGTCCCTTGGTCATCTCTGTTTACGTTTGTTATTTCTAACGTGGCGGCGCTTCTGCTCACTGTAGTAGGAGAAGTAACATGTATCCTGCTGCTCAAGTTTAACGGTTGACCGTCCTTTATCCAAGTCACAGTAGGCAATGGTTTGCCTTCCAGTTCACATGTCAATGTCAAGTTGTCGCCTTCGTTCTTAGTTTGCACTTGAGGATGTGTAAAGAACTTTGGTGGGTCTACATGGTAAGGGAAAGTCAATGCCAGCATTATCACTAACAGTGTATGCAACAGATTCTACATATGCATTTTTAAGCCTTTTATAGCCCTAAACACCCCAACAATTCTCGTTAATGCCTCGTGTTACCCACGAGTTAGAATGACTAAAAATAGACGAATTATTGATCACTCATATTCACCAACGCATGTCCATAACTACTTACAATTTATTGTCAAATATCCCGATGTCGACGTTATCGTTGCAACGACATTGTTCGCCCTACATGAGTATCGTCCTTCGTCGTCCCTGTTAACATTGGTTATTTGGAGAGAGGAGTTGGATCGTCCCTCGCCACTAGCAGTTGTAACGTTTATTCTGCTACTTGTAGTGTTGAAAACATTGCCGTTTTTCAACCACGTTATCGAACAAAGTGGTTTGCATTCTAATTCACACGTTAGTGTAACAGAGCTTGTTTCTGTCTTGGTAACATTACTAGGAGATGTAAAGAACTTTGGTGGATCTGACAAAGAAATACGAAACATGTCGTTAATACTTCACAAAAGACCCAATTATGACCGCCTCATTCGAAGAAATGATCAAGATAAAGTGTCATCTTTTGGAAAAGTACTTATTTTGCCCCATTTTGTTTTTAAAGTGTGGAGAGGAAGCATCTCGATTAGGCTAACACCACATAGCAAACGCGCCATTACTTCTCGCTACTGAGTACAAATTCCAACACTTCAATAACAGGAAGGTTGGAAGCTTAATGCGGCATCCTCTCTCTTTCAAAAGGGAACAAGTTCCACATTTGTACTACCGTCAATCAATCCCTACATCCAAACACCGAGCAAAAATACAAACACTTGCGATGGCCTTCTAGAATGTACGCTGTTCAAAGCATACGAGTGTCATTTAACCAGAACTTACATTGTACAGTCACGACTGCTGCGTTTGAAGAAACTGTACCAACGGTATTGTTAGCTCTACAGATATAGGACCCTTGATCTTCTCTATTGATGTTCGTTATTTGTAACGTGGCGGCACTGTTACTCACTGTACTAGGAGGACTAATATGTATTCTGTTGTCAGAATTCGGGCTTAACGGTTGACCGTCCTTGATCCAAATGACAGTGGACAGTGGCTTGCCTTCCAGCTCGCAGGTCAGGGTCAAGTTATTGGTTTCGTTCCTTGTTTGCGTTTTGGGGTGTGTAAAGAACTTCGGTGGGTCTAAATGTCATGAAAAATATAATGCCAGTCATAAGATTAACAGGGTATACCACACATTCTTGACATACATTTATTTAAGCCTTTTACGTCCTTTAAAATCCAAAACTAATTGCGTTAGTGCCTGCAACTTCCTGAACCCTGTTGTTTGTTTATCGGGGCAACATGAGGTTTCTGAGGTTTATTCCAAGAACTGGCATCTCTTTTATCCAGCCACAGCAAATTGAAACAAGCACTTTGGATGTTTTGTGCAAAATTTCAAGTGCGAGCTATGACATATATCATTGCAACCTACATTGTATTGTTACGATTGCTGTGTTGGATGAGGTGGTATTGACATTGTTGTTAGCTCTGCAAGAGTAAGTCCCTTGGTCATCTCTGTTTACGTTTGTTATTTCTAACGTGGCGGTGCTTCTGCTCACTGTAGTAGGAGAAGTAACATGTATCCTGCTGCTCAAGTTTAACGGTTGACCATCCTTTATCCAAATCACAGTAGGCAATGGTTTGCCTTCCAGCTCACATGTCAATGTCAAGTTGTCGCCTTCGTTCTTAGTTTGCACTTGAGGATGTGTAAAGAACTTTGGTGGGTCTACATGGTAAGAGAAAGTCAATGCCAGCATTATGACTAACAGTGTATGCAACAGATTCTTCAATTGCATTTCTTCAAAATTCTTCAAAAGCCTTTTACAGCCGTTTTTCAACGACGTCATGGAACAAAGTGGTTTGCATTCTAATTCACACGTTAGTGTAGCAGAGATTGTTTATGTCTTGGTAATATTACTAGAAGAAGTAAAGAACCTTGGTGGATCTGACAAAGATCCAACAAAGATCATGGGGCCAAATTACGAACTCCTCATTCGAAGAAATAATCAAGATAAAATATCAATACTTCGTTTGACCCAATACCACATTTTATATGAAATGTAGAGTGAAAGCATTCTGGATTCAGCTGTCACCACATAGCAAACGCTACTGGTTAAAAATTCCAACACTTATCACATGTAGCAATAACAGGAAGATTGGAAGCTTAATGCGGTATGCTATCTCTTTGCAAATATAACAAATTCCATATTTGTACTACTATCAATCAATCCCTACACTAAAAACCACTACCTTTGTTTGCAGGTTGATCACTTATGAGATGTTCAACTGTAGTGAGCAGCCTTACTTCCACCTGATATATACTCACAGTTTACTGTTAATATTCCACTTGATGACGTCGTAGTACCAACTTCATTTGTAGCATTGCAGCTGTAGCTGCTATCGTCTGAACGACTCACAGTAGTTATGGTAAGGTTTCTCCCTCCAGAGGATGTGCTTACCCTAGAGTTACCAGTAATGTTCCAATAGCTACCGCCTTTGTTCCAGGTGATTGACGATCCAGGATGACTATCTACCTCACAATACAGAGTGACGGCGGTTCCCTCAACAACTGTGTTCTTTTCAAGTGTTAGGGTAACAACAGGTTTATCTGAAAAACAAAACAAAACAGATATAGTTCTACTCAATTCAAGGTTAATTAATTAAGAAACAGTGATTGAAAAGTTTGAATCTGCTATGCGACTGTCTACCATATGCGAATAAACACGAGCTTATGGATCGGAAATAGGGAAGATTGTAGATAGGCTAGTTTCACCTATTTCTCTTGAAATCTATAAGTACCTAATCAGTTAAGCCTATGCATGATTCAATTTTCACGTTATTGGATTCATCAGTGGATGTGGAAATACGAGAAATTGTAGACAAGTTGCCAGTTTCTCCTGATATTATTATTTTCGGACCCGTTAATTTAGTCCATTGCGTAACATTAGTACTAGTTGAACAGTTTCGGGATAGAAATACGAGCAATTCCAGACAGGGGCTGATTACTCGTATTTCTCGTCCCGTTTACTATTTAGTTTCGATATTCTCACTAGCTATATGGCCGGGAAACGATGAAACAGATGTCTTTAGTCTCCGGATTTCAGGTCGGAAATTGGTCGGTCATGTCATTATGGATCGGAAATAGGTAAAATTACAGACAGGGGCTAGTTTTACCCATTTCTCTTTCAATTTGTAGAATTAAGACACTAATGTAATCAGTTATATGCATGATTAATTTTCCGGTTCTTGGATCGTATGTCGAAATACGAGAAATTGTAGACCAGTTGCGATTTTTTATTTATTTTTACTTTTTTCTGATATTACTCTTTTCGGACCCATTAATTTATTCCGTTACGTACATTAGTAACAAACGAATAACTATTCGAACGGTTTCGGGACAGAAACAGGGGCAATTACAGACAGGGGCTGATTCTTGTCCCGGGTACTTTTTAGTTTTATTTCTTGAAGACGTTTGTCCTACTCTCAGTAGCTATATAGCGGGTGAGCGAAAGACGGATGTCTTTAGTCTCGGGGTTTTCAAGTGCTTTGCGTGCCCGCGGCTTCGAGTGGGGCTGTCATAAAGTGTGACTTGTGGCGGTTGTCTGTTCCCACCTTTGTTGAATGACATTTATTTCTTAACACCTCATTGAGATAAACGGATTAGTGATTATCGCGATACTTTCTACTCAATTCAAGGTTAATTAATAAAGAAACAGTGATTGAAAAGTTTGAATCTGCATACGCGAATCGATACTTGAATAAATGGCCACGCTCGTGGCAAATAAATCCCAAGCTGGATGGTGTCGCGTAGTTGATGTCTTCATTCACCAAACTGATCTTGACGCTGGCATACAATGCACATTTCACACATCGAGACAGTAATTACACAGTAGCTTTTCTGGGCGCAACATAAATACAATTAAAATGGTGGCTGCAAGGAAGATGAAACGATTTAGAAATGATTTAAACGATTTAAAGTCTGTTTTGTGGAGTACGTGGTCAACAACATTTTAACCGGAAAAAGTTTGGTTTTTATAGTGAAAGCGCGCAAAATGTTTAAGATTTTTAGAAACCGGAAGTGAAGAAATTAACGCATGCGCAAAAGTGTCTGTTTGTGGTCGTGAAATAGTCGCAAAACTGTTAATGCAGTAAAGTCTACAATACTTGGTCGAACAGGATGTGCATTTTCTCCTATTTCTTCCAACAATGGCCAGTTTTGGGGCTTGGCTGAATACTCCAGTCTGCAATGAGCTAGCTTGATTGTCTGCAATGAGCTTCGGACTGTGTGGAGCGTGTGGAGCACATGCCAGGAATCCATTTCGCGGCAAACCGAATAGCCAATAGAAATCGAGCTAAAATTAGACCAAGATTCGACAACTTTTATTTCACTTGTTGAATCTCGTGGCGTTCAGAACAGTTTGTTTTCCGACATCAAAAATACTTTTGTAAGGATGAAAACTAACCTGTATTTTAATTAGTTGCACTGAGGTTCAATCACAACTTTATCAGGAACCCGAAAGCATTATCTGGAGACAAAATAGTGCATGTTTGTGGAAGATTTGAGTTGAAAACCTGCCGCGGTCGAAAATCACTTGACTTCTTGAGTGGTCGTACATTTCTATGGTGTCAAATCCCCGCCAAAAATCGAAGTTGGCATTCAACATCCAACTTTAGCGATCAACATCGGACTTTGTAATTATCAACTTCGTACTTTGGAACACAACATCGGACTTCAGCGATCAACATTGGACTTCAGCGATCAACATCGAACTTTGTAATTATCAACTTCGAACTTTGAAACACAACATCGGACTTCAGCGATCAACATCGAACTTTGTAATTATCAACTTCGAACTTTGTAACACAACATCGGACTTCAGCGATCAACATCGGACTTTGTAATTGATTTTAATACCGCACGAGTCAACATCGGACTTTGTAAATCAACGTTGAACTTCGGAGCACAATATCGATCTTCAGCGATCAACATCGGACTTTGTAATTACTCGGGCCAGGCCTTTGGCCGGCACGAGTCTTAAATCGCAAATGTTTTTTTTTTCCGGCGTCGAACTTTTTCGCCGTTAACCAATCAGATAGCACCTTCTTTGGAAGTTCTTTTCGCCACCGTACCAATGAGATTGCACTGTGCTGGTCACGTGAACAGTAGACAACATATTTCCAGGTTTTTCAAGATGGCGGCGAATGGGAGTTTTGACTTAGCAAAACCTTTATATCAGCTGTTTTTTTCTGTAAACCAAAGGTTCCTTCAAGTGCAATACCAAGATTTTTGTCTTTTCTAAAGCTGAGAGGTGTTTTACGGGCTTTGGACGGGAATTTATCACATATTATGCGACACGCTTTAAGATACACTCGTGTCGCGATCAGCACTGACTATGAAACCCTGACTATAAGTATGAAGACAACAGCTTGTAAATGTAAGTAGCCGTTAATCTGGACATGATAACCTTTATACCAATTGACTGTCGTTGTGTTGTTATATATTGTTATTAACCTTTCGAAAGTATAGTAGAAATGACCCGATTTCTCAGTTCTCTGACTGACAAGGGCCTTTTAAAATATTATATGCACATGACATGTATTAAAATGTTAATAAATTCGGGAACGAAAATCTAGCATGCAGTGAGTGAGTATAAACTGAGTAAGCAATCCGAAATGAAGATTTTTTCAAACGAACGATAAATGACTCTGATGTGGAAATCGCATATTTATCTGTGGCGTGTTATTGATCCACTGGTAAAAAAAACAATCTTTCCTAAACACAAGACCAATTAAGGGACCGTTACCACCTAACACAATTATCGACTTTTTATTTTGTTCTATTTCCCGGGTCTATTTACATCTGGCATGTACCTCTTTGTATTTGATTATCATCTCTTGGTTCAGGCATTCTACAGTGTATTTAATGTTTTTTTTTAGAACTGACATAATGATATTATGCATAGAGTAGTGTATTTATCATTATTGCATGTTTATAAAATAAAATAAATTTGGTCCAGAACTGAGAGAGTATACTTAAATGCAAGTAGCACTCTTTCTTTTGTACCACTCTTTCTTTTGGCACCATTATATATCCATGCAAGCTAGATCTTGTTCAGTGTTTTCCATCTGAGGTCAGGTCCTGGCTTAAGATAACCATAAGGTTACCTTGAGGACCTACCTTCTCATCATTGTATTTCTTATTATGCCTTATTACTGGTACACATTTCCATCATCTTATGAGAAAATAAATGTAATTGTTCCTCAGTTCTTGCCATCACCATCACCACTTTCACTCGGTCATGATCAGGAGTATGAGTACTTTTAAGAATTATTTGGGAATGAAAATTAATCTTGCTGCAACCCCAATGATAGATAAAAATGAGTGGACATTGCATGTTTCTTTGTGGCCTGCCATTATAAGTTTCAGTCTCCTTCAAGGTGTAGAAAATTAGCACTAGCACAGTGGCAGCTCACTAATACTAGAAAATGGTGTTCTGTAGTTTACAACCTCAATCCAAAATACTGTATTGAGAATTTAGCCTGAATTTCAGCCGTCTCCACTGGTTTGTTATTGAGAATTACAAATAGATGACTTTATTTCACATGTAGAACGACATTACGTAACTATTCACAATGAATAGCAACATTATGTGGAATTTGTTGTTCTAAATTGCTTGATTTCTCATAGTCGTACTGCACCTGAAATAATGCATCAAATTTGAGTGACTCAATATCGTGCAGACTACTCAAATAACCATTGCACTTCAATCAACAACACCCATACCAAGTTTTTTTTATAATTGTAATGACCCTCAAGGAACAGTAATATTGAAAAGAAAGTAATATTAAACTACAGAATTGAAGGAAATTGTGGCTGAAATCTACATGCATGCACAGAATGTATATATGTGTGTGTTGTGTGTGTATTATGGCTCTATCATTTCCAATAATTTCTAATGCCCCACCCCCTCGGGCATAGTTTTGTATCAAATCCCCTCAAATGCCCCTATAATCCCCTGTCTGTCCCGGGGTGGGGGTTTAAGTTGACTCCTGCCTAATGCATAAGTGTTGGAATGCTTTAATAAGCTCAAGGCTTAACTTAAGTATTTCGGCACTTTTTAACCACTGAAATAATCTCTAGATGTTATTCCAGTTATTGTTATTCCGGAATGTGTAATAAATTAAATAGTACTTCAATCACACTCGCCAAGTCCACCATCTTGGAAAGTTGTGCTTCCACCCCTCCCTAGAAGAATCGATTTTGTCACGATGACGTTAATTTTGGCGGTTTTATAACGCCTGCAGGACTCAACATTCAACATTTAGATTACGAGATTGTTTACAAAGTCCGATGGTGACTCGTGCGGTATTAAAATTAATTACAAAGTCCGATGTTGATCGCTGAAGACCGATATTGTGCTCCGAAGTTCAACGTTGATTTACGAAGTCCGATGTTGACTCGTGCGGTATTAAAATTAATTACAAAGTCCGATGTTGATCGCTGAAGTCCGATGTTGTGTTACAAAGTTCGAAGTTGATAATTACAAATTCCGATGTTGATCGCTAAAGTTGGATGTTGAATGCCAACTTCGATTTTTGGCGGGGATTTGAGACCATACATTTCTTCGTGTTTTTAGAAGCCATGTTCTCGCTGTAAGCAGCCATTTCAATCTTAGACACTACTGTATTAGATACTATTTACAAGATGTTCTTTCAATCTACCAACAGCGCGAAGAGCTCGGATACATCTGAGAATCCAATACAAGTTTGCTTTCCCTTTCATCGGCGATTTCCTAACTGATTTCACTCAGCTTTTGTCGCTGGAAAATGAAAAGCTTGATTTATCGTGTGAAAGAAAATAATACTTGACAAGAAACTCAATCCGATAATTTTGAAGGAATCGTTCATGAATGACTCGAAAGGCGCCTAACTGTACTTGAACCTAGAGAAAGGGAAATAATTAATAATTTGTACCGAGCGTACAGCGCCGCCAACACAGTGATACCCGCTACGACTTGCTCCGACTTTTGAACACTTTACTTCATTCATTCATGAAAACCTTTCAGGTAAACGACGAATAATACTTACAAACATGTGTAAGTATTAAAACTATCGGGTGGCCGGTCGACACGCATAAAACTAGCCTGAGAAAACAGCCGACTCGTATCGCCTCTCAGGCTAGCGTAATCGCATCGGCTCCTTCGAGTTGCGTTGCAATGAAATATGCCAATGGGCCCTTAATGATCAGCTAAGTGACTACCCTGGTTCCAGAGGCCACAGTGACCGACGTAACCGAGTGGACCTGGGGTTGATAGCCGGACTCGCGACTTTCGAGCCTCTGGTAACCAGGGTACTAAGTGACAAATCCCAGTACCTTTATACAAACTGCAAAGCTAAATATAAATACACCACCGAACAACAGGGTGACCTCGACGAGGCCATCGAAGTCATGGTACACAGTTTCGTAGCAGCCTTTCCAGCTTCTCCTGAGAAGCAAGCTGAACTCAAAAGTGAGACTGCAGCAGATGAGACACTGCAAACGCTTAGAAACCAAATTGCACACGGTTGGCCAGAACACAAATGGGCTGCACCAGGAAGCATAGCCCCATACTGGAGCATTCGGCATGAGCTGAGTGAGGCTGAAGGCTTGCTGTTCAAAGAAAACGAGCTCATTGTGCCAGAAACAATGAGAAAAAGCATACTTCAGTTAGTACACGAGAGTCATCGACAAGTGTAAAGCCCGAGCGAGAGCAATAATCACTGGCCAGGAATGTCACATGACATTTACGAAACTGTATCCAAGTGTGCGACATGACTGCTATATACAGAAACAGAAACCAGAAAGAGCCGATGATTGCACATGCACTAAGTTCGTCTGTTTATAGAATGCTATTCACACAAACGGCAGAGTTTTATCAAACATTCAACTCCTAAAAGTATGAAACGAGCACAACGTTTCGCCGTGTATTCGGGTCGATTCTCGACTAAGTTCATAGTAGTCCCAATATTAAGGATTTTGCTAAAGGGTGGGGATTCAAGTTAACAACTTCCAGTCCAACATACGCCCAATTCAATGGACTGAGTGGCCGATACTCAAAAAAGCAGACGACCCATACATTGGCCTGTTAGAGTACCGGAACACGCCTGTACATGTCACAGGCATGACGTACTCACCTTCACAGCTACTGATGAGCCGCATCATGATAACAAAGATCCCTATAGCCAAGAAGTTTGTTGCAGCCAAGCATTCCTACCGACGCGCTACAACAACTAAAGCTTCGACAAGGTCAGCAAAAGCTGTATTATGACAAGACAGCCAAACCTTTGCAGCCACTGAAAGAGAATGAAGGCATCCGCCTACAGCAAGGAAAGGTCTGGGTGCCAGCCGTAGTAGTGTCCACCAACACCAACTCCCCAAGATCATACATAGTGACCACACCCAATGGCCAACAAAACTGACACAACCGATGTGATTTGCTTAAGACAAATGAATCACCACCAACCAATACAGGCCCAGAACCGGGAGAGGAAGTTGAACAACCAGCCCCCGAGAAGGCAAAGCAACCTGTTCCAGATGGTGCTACTAAACCAGTCACACCTGTGGTTCCACACACATCAACAAGGACCAGAGCCCTACCAGCTAAATTCAATGACTTTACAATGAATTTAATCAGCATTAATTTACCTGATGATTATGTTGATTCATACTGAACAATGATTGGACTAATTCAATGCATTATTTTCTTAGAAGGGAGATATATAGTAATATGAACCTATTACATCTGATTGACAGTTGTGTCAAAGTATTAATGCACACCCATGTATTGTATAACACACACACTCACAGAGTTCACTGAGTACGCATTAAAAACAGTTCTCCTATACCAATTGCCTTGAGTACTTAGACAGACAGACAGATAGCTTTATTTATACTCGGATTGATGATGCTGGCTAGGCCTCATCTGCATGAGTACAAAGCCATCAACTCTGGTTAGAGCAGATCTCCAGTGCTGTTTTGCTGCGGCAACTGCATATGGTTGTTTCTTTGTTTGCTTGTTTAGTGCAGAACAGGGGCAAGGGCAACCTAAATATTCTTGGGGCAACTAGATTGTTACATCATCAGAAATAATTGACAGCCAGCAGAAACGTCATGCAGGTACACTTCAAGTATAAGTATCAGCTGCTTATGAGATGCAATATTTCATTGAATAGCTTTTCTATTCCCAATGTTATTTGGAAAATAGAAGAGAGAAGTGGAATATCAGACATATTCACACAATTGAACCATTTTTTTAAATTATGACTAATAAAAATTTTTAGGCAGGAATCCACAGCTATATTGGTGTGTCTGTCACTCTTAGCTCTATTTGTGACTGGGATACCTGGGCTCTAAATCTGTAAATACTGAATCCCTTCGGAGACTAACTTTCAAGATGGCTGACAAGAAAGAAGGAAAACAATGAACGAAAGCCTTGAACTGAAGAAAACCTATGTTACTGGGGTCTTAGGGAACTTAGCAACCACAACGGTAATGTCTAGGACAAGGACATAAAACATTTAGCCTTAACAGACCAGTTCACGGACAATTCTGGCATTTCAAAAGGGATGCAAACATGCCGTGAAATAGAGTGTTTGTATGGGAATCTGATGCCAAATATTCACTGCCTGAAAACTTAATATATCAGGTAAAAGATTAACTGATCAACATTTTGAGGGATGTAGCACAGTGCTGGGAAGTGTGCAATTGTGTTTTCAGTTTTCCATACATTTGTCTGTAATGACAAGTCAATTAGTACACAGGAAAATTTACAAACAAATGTATGGAAAACTGAAAACATGACTGCATGCTTCCCAGCACAGCTACATCCCTCAAATTTTGATCAGTTAATCTTTTACCTGGTATCTTAAAAGTTTGCAGACAATGAATATTTCAGAAATTCGATTTTATGGACATTATTTGGCATTGGATTCCCATACAACACTGTATATTTCGGGCCATGTTTGCACCCTTTTCAAAATCTAGGAAATAGAACTGCAAAGTGGTCAACCTGTCTATTACAAAATACAATAACTCACATGTGAAAATGCACGCATGCATGCAGTCACCTACATTTCATGGAACCGTTGTCTGCACAAACACAATGTGCATTGAAAGCCCTAAATTTGACATTTTAAAGAGGACGCGAACATATGAAAATGTGAACGGAACTCGATCTACAGTGCTCATCATATTTTTCAAAAATCTGGTTGTGATCGAGAAACAAATTAAGATCAGGTTTCCGTAAATATCGCCTATACCTAAGGATAGAAAACACGGAATTTCTCAAACTTTGCCATAATAAAGGTATTTGGTAACTATAGTTCTAGGAATATATTAGTTTCATTTTGTTAAGATAATTATTTTCCGAAAACCGAATTCAATAATTGTTTTAATATACATTTTAAACAAATGTTTAAGTAAAAAGAAAGCTAGTGAAAATGAAGAAAAAATGAAATTAAACATTGTAAATTGGTTTGTTTACAATCAATTTCAAAGGATATTTTGTTTCTTACTCGAGCTGCAAATTACTTTTATTCACAAAATTATGGGAAAAGATTAGGACTGGAAACATAGCTGAGAGCTTAAAATAGCAAAATCACTAAAACAAAATGTCAAGCGAAAAATGGTATCAAGCACTACATGTACCTACAGATAATAGCAGTGTGACGTCACATCCTACAGATAATATTGTATGCATGCGTAGTCAATGCTATAGCCAGCTCTCGAGAATAGACCAGTTTACGGCTCATGCATAGTTGTACAAATCATTTGTTTACGTGGCAGGCCACCAGATATGTTAGCCAATGGTGGCCCGCCATTTGAAACAAAAGACTTGAACAACTGCGCTGTAAACCGTAAACTGGTCTGGATGGACCTGCAGTCAGCTTGCCTGTTTATTGCCCAATTGCAAACCATGTGATAGTTCTCCAGAGGATTCAGTGCTTTGTTTTCCAATTATAGAAATTAGTACATTTCCTCTTGGGATACAGAAAAACAAAAAAGCATTACTCAAGGGTTAAATCAGCTGGTCTGAAATAGGTCAATGCCAACAGGCAAGCTGACAATAAGGTCTATTAGCTGTGTGTTCCCAGCCAATCAGAATTGAGATAGCGAGTAAAATGTATAATAATAAACTATAAACATAAAAACTGAAACTATGTAATATTAGCACAGTCTTTCCGTTGTCAGATCTGAATTGGCCTTAATCCAGATTTTTTAATATATATTTTAATTTAACCCTGCATCTTCACGGCATTTTGTCACGCCAAAAATTAGGCCAAACTCGAGAGCAAAAAGTGCTTCCTGGTACATGGCTATAATTTTTTGGGGTAAATAAAATGACGAATTTTGGGAGCGCCAAATTACTCTGCTTGCAGAAGTTTCCCTCCATCGCATCTGAATCCCCAGGTCTTGGTGTATCTGGCTTTCGTTGTCGCATCTTCTCGGCGGACAGGAAAGGCAAAGAGATGAGAAACCTCTGCTCGCAGGGTAGCGCCAAATATACAAGGTACGCGAACAAAATAAATGACCCTTTGATCTAGCCTTAGCGGAGTGGAAACATTCGAGAACAACACTCAACAGTGATGACTATATTGGTTTTGCTCGAATAATTTCTCATTATGTGGCCTTCAAAGAAAGTTGTACCGAAAGTTGAAATGCAAAGGAAGTGATAGACTTAAAAATGGAAGGGTTTTTCACTGGTAAATATGCTTTTGTGTCGATTTGGAAGTTGATATGCAGACGTTACCTAATTTGCATACAAACATTCGGCGAGTGAATTCGGACAATTCGAATTAATATATTTTTGAGTCGTAAATATCACATACAAAAGAACCGAAGGGTTGAACTAAGTAGCCACAAGATACAGTCTTACCTTGAAGAGCCTTTCTAGGGAAGAAATGCCAAGATCGTCGACTGAAATAACGAGATTGTTTCGTGTGAAACGCCGCCTCGATCAACACCTTTCTTCAAGATAACTCAATGACGGTAAATAATAACTGACAAGCTAACACAGGGATCCCAAGCTCCTGGGATATGTTGACGATTCCGAACAATCTTGATATTCAAAAACTCTTAGGGCGCTGGGGAATCTTTCTTCATATTTTCTATTTCCCTTGTAATTTCTTGAAACGGAAAGCCGAATGTGAACTATAGACCATTTTAGGTCGCCATTAATACCACTACGATAGTCTATTTCAAGTTAGTGACAGCACCGGTGCTACTGAAAAGAGCTCCTGAAAATTAGTCAAAATCCCAAATTTGAGAGTTATACATCACCTAATATATAGTCAAGTAAAGTGCGCTATATACTTTTACAGACATTTGTATGAGGGGTGAAACAATTTGCACCCCGCATACAAATGTCTGTAAAATTGTCTTATTTGTGGGACTGTATCTTTGCTCACATACAAGATTTAAGCAATATAACACGCTTTTCATGTCTTTGTTCTCTTATATAAACACGCGGGATATGTTGGGAGAACAAAGAAAAACATATCCCAAGTATTTATATAAGAGAACAAAGACATGAAAAGCGTGTTATATTGCTTTTATAAAATAACGAACAGGAAAAACACGAGAGAAAATCGTACGCACGCACGATCAGAAGATCAATTCTCCTAACTGTAACAGTCGTCAGAAATCGACCGTCGGTGAGTTTGCACAGCGCGGGAAATCCCCCGATACAGAACTGAGAGAAAGGAAGGAATGCTCTGCACGCCGGGCACAAATGATCGTAAAAACGGCGGGTTTTATATATATTTAAAAGTTTTCGACATAGAAGAATGAATTTTGGTAGGTGTATAAAGGAGTGTAAACAAAACATAGTCTGATAAGTTAAGCTAATATAGCCATCATTATGACGTCACAATGACGTCATATATCCTTTTCTAATAGGTTTCTTATATTTTTTTATTACCTGTAAAAACGTTTTATTATATCTTTTTAAAATCTCTTGTTCATGAGAATGAAATAATCGAAAACCCGGTATCGATCGGTTGAAGTAAACGAAAGTTATTAAAGTTTGAATTTTGGTAATTTTCCCGCCAAAAATTGGCGGGAAATGAATGGCATAAAACCATTTATGAAAATGTCGCTTGTTTTAACTTTTACAGTTCGAAATAATGGTGCATCATATTTTGCACAATAATAGAGCTCTTTAGTAGTAACAACGTGTTCTTTTTTGAATTTTGATTTTTTGAGTATAACAGCTTAGAATTGAAGCCCCATTTTTCGTATACGTCATTCTGACGTCATAACGATATTTGTGTACCCTCAGTAAATAGCCAGTTCAATGTTTTTGGAATTTTATCAATGAAATGCATTTCGCTAACACTCACAAGTCATAGTATTCTCTTTAATAATATTTTTATAGTCGGCAATCTGATTTAAGCTTGAAGTATGACGTCACTAATAATGACGTCATAAAAACAGTAAATCGTCCATAACTTTGAATATGTTTATCGTAGAAAGTTCAAATTTTCGGCTAATTAATATATTTCATAAAACCTTTCTGATGATGTAATATTTTTGAAACATGTTTTAAAGGTTAATTTTCACCAAAAAAGGAGGCATCCCTTATGACGTCACAACAACGTCACAATACAGAAACAATTGTCCTGAAAAATGTAGTCTTACTTTGTTACCAACCTGCCAACATTTCGTCAAATTTAGAGTAGAAGTAAGGAAATGGCGTTACTTTTACGTTTTATGTTACACTCAACCCCGCCGTTTTTACGGTTATTCGTGCCCGGCGTGCTGTGTCCTCTGTGTCAGTGTGTGGCTCTATTTTAAAAACATCTGCTTCAACAGTCCCCGAAGACTAACTCGGAATTCAAGACATGCTTTCCCGGACATTTAAGGCGAAAGGCATTCAAGGAGTGGAGGACTTCAACTGGGTGTTTTTGTCGCTGAATGTACATGAGGAAACATGATTCCCTTGGCCTTGTTGAACTTAGTCGAATGAACTTTTATTTTCACCAAACTCAATGGAAAGATCTAGCTGTTGGAACTTTCCTTCCAATGAGATGAGGCTAAGAGTGCAAGGTAAGAGGGAAAAACTCATTTTGTTCTGTGAAAAAATCAACAAAATATCAACTTCACAACTGTCGCACGTGAGTTTGCAAAATTCATGTAGTTGTTCATAAAACAAGATAAAATGGCAAGGAGAAAGCTAAAAACCTTATCTGAATTATCTAAGACCAAACAGGGTGAATGATAACAATTGGCCTTATATGAAGGCTCATTATTTCGTGACTTCGTCGCCCAGAAAATGTCCGACTTTAGCATTAAACGTATACGTATATAGATGTCCTTTTAGTTTTAGTTTGGGATAAAAAAAGACAGAGAAAAAGTTTTTTAAGAGTGTTGCCTTGCTTTTCCCTCTCGTCTACTCTAGTCTCTAGCTCCATTCCTTACTCTATTCGTCTATAAGGAGGTTGTTTAAAAACTAGACTTGTTAGTCGTTTGTGTGCTTTAGTTTTACCGTATGAAATAAGTTAAACGAAAAGTGGTTTTCACTTTTGTTTGTTGGACCACAAATAAAAATATAGCCGGGATGGTTAGCAAATTTGATAACTTCGTCGGTTGGCTGTATTTTTGTTAAATATATATGTCAGTTTTGCTGATTACAATCATATTATTGAAAGTCAACGTTTGGTGAAAACATTCTTCCTTGTCGTTTGCCATTTTGATCAGTTCATTCACAATCGCGTGCCAGCGAATTTCCCATGTCTATAGACCCATTCGAAAAATGGCTGCCGCTAATTTGCATAATGTTGATATTCAATATTTTCTGAAGAATTAACTAGCCTATATGAAAGAGCGAGTTCATGTTAGCAACAAGTACCGGTGCTATCACTAATTGAAGTAGATATCATAGTGTTAATGGCGACCTTGAAATGGTCTGTTGTTTAGATTGTATATCATGAACTTCATTAACGAACACAGCTTTGATTGGTTCGTGGGGGGGGGGGGGGGGGGGGGGGGGGGATGGCCGGCCGATTTTTGTGGGTGTATACAGGATACTCACGAAGACATCTTTTCCGCCCTGATCAGTCCCCAGTCATTTGCCAGGAAAAGTATTTTCGAGTATTTTCGAGTGGAAGTTATGACTAATTCGAACTGAGGATAGGCTGACAAAGCTGATTGAACCCGTAGGGCGAATGAAATGCGAGGTCTTTGAAAAACATATGAGTTTGAATTACCATAATGAATCGATTTAGCGCCCTCTTTCCAATAAGCGCCCCCTTCAGTTCAATGGGTTATTTTTAAATAAGCGCCCCTATTCCAATTATCGCCCACTTCCCCCGTCAATTTTCGTATTTGATTTTCACATCAAACTTTCACATTTTCACATCGTTACAGCTGTTTTCGGGAGAGCAAATATTTATAAATTATTCTGGATATTTACCGAGCCGTTTCGGCGAGTTTCGAACGACTCGTCATTTTATTTACACAAACATTTTATTTCACAGAATTGTAGAAGGAACATTGCTTATTCCAAAGAGTATAGTCTTTAAGAGCTAAGCCATGTACCAGGAAGCACTCTTTGCTCTCGAATTTTGGCCTAAATGTTTGCGTGACAAAATGCCGTAAAGCGGGGATAAATTTAAAAATCTATAACGAAATCTGGATTAAGTTTTAGTTTTTATGTTTATTATTTCCAGACGAGCTGCTGCTGGTGACATTTGCCTGCCTTCGGAGCGTTGAACAACGGAGGAAAGCAATTATCTGAACGAACTGAAAACACTTGGGTTACCCTAGCACTGAGTCATTTCCTCTTATTTTTAGCGATGGGTTTACAATCAGGCGGGACAACTGAACTCCGGTGCCCGGGTTACCCTAGCGCTTAGCACTAAGACTTTGTTTGCCCTTGTAAACGGGTTGTTAGGGTAACCCGCCTACTCGGGTCAACTCTATTCTAGAGCCAAATTTCACATTGCAAGTTTTTGGAGTCATCATCATCTGCATGAAGTGTTGGTTATGTCCAGAAAGTTGTTTACAGATGCTCGGAACCTGAGGATACAGGATACAAGGTACAAAACTAAAACATTTTATTACTTTTCCAGTCAAATTCAAGCCCCGACGCCATTTTGAAATGCTCAATTAAGTATGTAGTGCGCATGCTTGGACGCCATACTATCGATTAGTTCTGATAATGTGAGAGCAGACATCGCAGGTATGCCTGTGGCAATGTATATCAGGAAATACTTACATTTAACCGTCAGTGTTCCTGTATAGGAAGTTGCAGTTCGACCATTGTCAGCAACACAAATATAAACTCCTGCATCTGAAGCTATTACTCCAGTAATATCCAATCGAGACCCGCCATTTGTTGCTGTAACACGTGCATCAGTGGAATAATCGTACGCAACTCCATTTTTACTCCATGTCGTACTTATTGGCAAACTTCCAACAGCAGTACAACTGATAGTTGTATTTTCTCCTTCTTGCACTGTGTTGTTTTCAGGGTGACTAGTGATCGAAGAAGGAGCTGCAGAAAAAAACGATTTTGTTTAAGAATTTGAAAAGTCGTGCATGGAAAACGAAATCAAAACAACACTTTAAATAAGTATTCGTTTAATGTAGCTGAGCTGAGCTAAGCTATTGTTTCCCCAGCCACAATTACAATTTTCATTCATTTGAAAACGTTTATTTTAAATACGTAAACGATGAAAAGGTGTAAAACGTAGGCGAAGCGCGGTGCGCCAGGCGAAGCGCGGTGCGGGTTTCAGCGACCAACAACCAGCGTTCCACGAGACCGATGAAAGGAAGTTCGTAATAGGACTTAAAACAAACACGCTTGAACATAATCATTTATTTTTAATTGTTTCTTATAAAATGCACTCAGTGCCACCGCAACCAAGAAGCAAAGACCTCCAACACCGCCACCTCAAGCATCCGACGAGGCTGCTTCTCGAAGCGGTGTGCTTTTATGGATCGTCATGTCGCACGTTCATCACGGGAGACCAACAAATGGCGGCTAGATGCCTTGTCAATTTTGAAAAGGGCCAAAACGTGGGGTGCAACTTGAGCATGCCATTCGACGACGTGCGTATTGCCATGGCCGCGTTCAATAAAAGTATGGCGCGGAGTTCGTGTTCCGGATTCCCAAGCCCAACATGAAGTGCAAGGCGTTCTTATTTTTGGTAAAGCCAGCCACAAACCCAAAAAAGGAAAGCGACGAGAGCAGCGAGGAGGACAACGAAGAGGAGGAGAGCGGGGAGGGAAGAGAATGAAGGCGAGGAAGATACCGAGCCCCCCAAGACTAAGAAGCGCTGCAAGTAGTAAAAACGGTTGTGAACGTTGTATTGAATCCCAAATAACACTAGAAATGCTTAGACGCAGGCAATGACAATAAGTTACCAAAAAGCAAGAGCTTTTAAGTTTTTCAGTGAACAGTTTTGTGATAATAAAAAGTTTAAAAGACTGTTCTTTTGAATCTTCGTCATCGCTGCTGTCGATGATGATGGGCCTTGTTTCGGCCGATGTATAGGAGCCTGTGGCCCAACAGGGTCCTGTGCGTAGTAATTCCTCGTCGTTATCATGGTCATCGCCGTCATCATGGGTGAAGTTGACGACCGGTGTGGGGTCTGCAGGGGTAGGTTGGGGATGGTCGTGGTCTTCTCTGGTTAAATCGATGACGATGGAGTCGGAGGCGCCCACATCGAGCTCGCAATATTCGCCCTCCCGTCCTCCTCCAGGGCATCATCGTCCATGCCATCAAAGGTACCTAAGGGAAGATCTGCCGGGACGTGTCGCGGGCGCGGTAGGCGAACACTCGGTAAGATCCCATGACCGTGACTGTGATAATAGCCGATACACATAAATGCGTGACAGCACCTTGTGACGCACAGCATGTTGTTCCGGTAAAAATAGAAGGGGACTGGAAGCAACCAGAAATGACTTTGATAAAACCGGAAGTAGACCGGAAGTGACTTTAGAGAAGCCGGAAGTATACCGGGAGTGACTTTCAGGAAGCCTGAAGCAGACCGCTCGTGTCTTCAAAGGCACCCAGGAGTAGGTCCGCCTATAAAGTGTCTAGCTTTTGCTCGATGCGGGCACAGTCGCGGGGTCCAAGGGCTGCGGCTGGTCACCGGTCGTCACATAGTAATACGTGGGAGGCTGTGTCGTGTCACGGATGCGGTATGCATACACGTCGTAAGAGCCCAGAACCGTGACCACGGTAGTAGAGGTCACGGTAGTAGAGGCAGCGGCGATCCAGAGCTCCCCGGCCCTCTTGCACGCATCGGTAGCAGACGATGCATACCAACGTGTGGCAGCACTGCACACAGCGAAGATGCAATGATGGGAAGGCATAACACATTTTGAACAAGACAAGATGGTGGCCTTCAACCAAGACCCTAAACTATACAAAAATTACCTGAAGTATTGTTTCATGGTGTGGCTCATGGAAGTTGGTTAATTATTCGAAGTTTAATGTGACGCGTACCGTACAGGTCGAGAGATTAGGATAGGATGCGGGTAGCACGCCAACGCTCGCGATAAGTGTTCAAAACGACGCGTGACGTCATGGGTCAATTTCCGAGGCAACTGCTCAGCTGGGCTACGGTTTGCGGTGGGCCACAGCACGCGCGATGACGTGGCGCTGAGGCTTTTGGAGAGGCCAAGCTTTAAAGCTCACTTTAGGTGCCTCAGCCAGCGTTCCACGAGGCGGCTCAAAGGAACTTGGCAAAACACGATCGGAAATCACGGGCCGCCATATTAGCGAGCATTCCACGAGGCCACTGAAGGGGTTTATTTAAATTGAAATTGAAATCAACGCGGAGCCATTTGAACTTTAACCGAGAAAGAGATCAACCGATGTCTGTTAGAAATGGCGGACAGAAGACCGCTAGAGTGCGACACCAGCCCGTTGTGGTTTTGTAGCGTGATTCACGGAGGCCGGAAAAATATCACCTAACCGTTTACCACGGCTTTGGGAATGTTGCTATCGCTTTGGGAGACGACGGTCTAAGTCGACGGAACTTATTGCTGTGGTGTGCTTGAGGGTTATGAGCGCCCTACCCTGGATCTGGTGTATCAAGGGTGCTTATAATGTGAGGTAGATACCCAAGGGCATATTTGTGAGCTGGCGTCTCGCGCGGCTCCCGCGTTACGAGGCGGTCTGCCGGAGTTCTCCGTGTGCAATCTATATGGGGACATGTGGTCATCGACGCCTAGGGTTGTGGGAAGCGGTCCATCACGACACCTTGGATCCAGTCGTGGACCCCAGAAGAGCTGCATGCCTTCGACCCTACCACAGCCAGGGTCGAAGAAGATAGTGTCTCCATTTCCGACGAAGGTAACTAAGATGGCGAGGCGGACCTACCTACGGCGCAGAGGTGGAGGTAAAGCAAGGGGCTGAGTGGTAGGGGCGCATCTCCGAGCGGCCGACCTCGAAGACGCTATGGACGGATTGACGTTTCATACTAAGGTTTGCAAATTACAATTATTTTAAAAATCATTAATAATTCAAAAGGGTGCTTAACCAATCCAAAAGCACCATTCGGTCACATGGATACTTCTGTAATGCCTATACAGTATCAGTTACAGAATATTATCAAAGCTAGTTGGTATTGATTGGTGCGTTCTTGCAATTCTCGGCGACATTCCCCTAAGCCGCTGAAACCATTTTCTCCCACTCTTCTTGAGGAATCACATTCCGTACCCACACGGCCACTTGCTCGAGGATCGTTTTCAACGATATGACCACGGGCTCTGTCGCGAGCTCTGTCGCGAGCTTTTCCTCGGCCTCTTCCTTGGTCGCCGCTTTCTTTGGGGGCGCTTCACTGTCGAGGTACTTACCCACTTACACGGCCCACGTCAAGAGGACGCAATCCTCGTTCCACTCTTCTACTGTCCACTTCCTTGTCACTCAGAATCACAGGACGTTTCTTAAAATGATACATGATATTACACGGTGCAGACAGGGACTTGAACATTACCAGAGGGTCCTCCACGACATGTAGCTGGGTCATGGTTGTCTTGAGCAAAGCAAATCTAGTGCACGTATTTTCTTCTTCATGGGATGGTATGAAAGAGCTCTGGATGGCATATCAAGATGATTTATAACCAGCCCTTGATCGATACCTAATGCATAATTTATTAAAGCACAGTGAAAAACCGAAACAATACCACGGCGTCTTCCTGGTGGAAACCCTTCAGACCCGGTAGAATCTTCAGGCCTGGTAGAATCGCATCATGCAGTTGGAGTTCAGACGTCGTGGAAGAATGACTTGCCGGCTGAGCGCTTTCTATCGCGCACGCTGCGCACACTACCGTCTTACCGTCCCTACCGACGCACAACTACCGCCCTCCGAGCCTCTTGGACGAATACGCCTCCGTGGCGCGTGAAGCTTTTTGGGCGGCGCCCGCCTCCTCAGACGCGGAAATGCGAAGGTCCCATGGCCTGTGCCCCCTTGGCTCCTCCGCCACCTAGCCCTGGGAGGACGTCGTGGAGGCTTCAGGCTTTTTCTCTCGCTGTCACGCTCTGAAGCGTCTGAGGAGGAGATTTCCCCTTTAGCGCTGATACACAAATGTTTCCTTTCCTCCCAAAACCCTAACCCTTCCGGTTTCCGGTCTAGAGGGAGGCCCGGCCCTCGGAACTTCCACTTGCTTATACCGATATATTCATGAATATGCGCGTCAGACAAATCTATACACCATCAGTACTAGCGTGTTGGCTTTTGTCGAGGGAGGAAAACCGGAGTTCCCAGAGACAAGGTCGAGATACAAAAAAAACTCAACTCACATGTTATCTGGGCTCAAACCCTGGCCATAGTAGTGAGAGGTAAAGCGCTTACGGCTTGCGCCATCCCGGATCCCCTTTGAGTGGGACTGTACTGTCACGTACTGGAACTCTGTAATTTGATTTGATCAGAAAGACAACAATTTGGGAAACCATTTCAACGTCACGACATATGGTACAGTAACCGTATCCTAAGTCATTGCCGTAACTTTCCCACTCATACGAAATCCGCTCTATTTACTTGTGCTAGCGTAATTATTTTATTACCATGCAGTGCGTCTTGCTACAGTTAATATACTAGAGGAAACTACCATAAGAATTGAATGCTGAGAAATGTCGTCGATTTGCAGAATTTATGATTAATTAGAAATTAATCTGGAGTGCCAATCAAGAGCTGTCAATTATTAACCATCTCACACCACGTTTTTACAATATGCATGCTCCGAAAATGGAGTTTTGAGAATCCAATATCTCCAATGAGCAACTCTGCTTGACTGAAAGTTACCTAATGGTACAGGTCTGCATTAGTACTATGTATACAGACATTCCACTTGACTGGAATATAACAGTTTTTACCGATAAAATTTGAACTGTACAAAAAAACCTGGGGCTGTTGGTTCTTTTATGTGGGTCTTTACCTGTGACTTTGTGCTTTGTACTACTGGTACGGAGTACTTCCTGATAGATGAGATAAGCAGAATCTCTTGTATACGATATATCAGTAATATTCTGAAGCTATGTTCACCTCACTTGAGAGTAAATATACACTGTGCATGTACGTAACAGTATGGTTGAAATTATTATTTGGTATATAAATGCGGCGAGCGATATTTCGAAATTTTTCGTTATACATGTATCTAGGAAATATTGTAAGAATCTCATTCACGTTAATGATCATTAATGAATATGGAGCAGGGGTGTTGCGTTAGCTGAGTTTGTGACATACTGATTTAAAAGCGAATTCGTTCACTTTATATATAGGCAGAATGATATTTATAAGAATGTTTGATTGAAAACGCCTGGCAATGCGACAGTCAATATGTCGCGAATTGAAAGGAGTTTGGCAAGCTATGAACTGGAGAGTTTACCTTAATGTTAAAAAAATGCCTCACGTCCGCGAATATTTTAGAATTCCAAAAATCTGAGGGAACCTACTGGATCCACGCCTGACAGCCTTTCGCATAAAATTGTCAGTTCAAATCCCTGACTTGAAATTCTGACAGGAGAAGGCCGCCGCGAAAAAATGAGTTGGCATGTGTTACCCCTGCCTGGACCACTCATGGACAGACTCTTAAGACTGAGGGGGTGGGTGATTGACCCGGTCTTTTACTCTTCAAAATTTCGAACTCATGTTTTATTTTGTTTTCACGAATTCGAATTATCTATGCATATGTATGAATGAATAAAATTTAGATCTGGATGGTATTTCGTGATCACTTACTTTTTACTGTTAGCAAGGCGGCATTTTCTGAAATTCCGTTACTGCTTGCAACACAAGTGTAATTCCCTCCATCACTTTGCGTTACTCCTGTTAAGCGAAGCTCACTTCCACTAGCATTGGTTAATGGCGTTACTCCTATCGTGACATTACTTCCATTTTTCTGCCACCAAAATGTAGGTGGTGGGCTCGCTGTGGCATTGCAGGTAAAGGTCGCGTCATCACCGATGAATTTTGTAAGCGACTGGGGACGAGTTACAAATACAGGAGAGCCTATATAGGAAATAAGAAAAACACCAACACTATGAATAATGACAATAATAATAATAAAAATATAGATTTAATGAAGCGTAAAAGCGGAGCACCCACTTATCTGAACTGAGGTACATAACGACCCGAAAAAAACGAAAATTATGTTTAAAAAAAGTGTAAGAAATCTTGGAGAAAAAACGTCCAATGAACAAACGGGCAAAGTTTGGGTGGAGACGTTCTGGCGCTGTTACCGGCAGTCAGGTTTTTGAAAAACTCATTTGGACGTTTGACGTTTTTCAGTCCACGGGCAGCTGTGAACTACCACTACCGCTCGAAACGAGCCACAATATTGGCTAACCTAACAATATAAACCGCGAAAAACAAAGGACAAGCAGCACAAAAACAACAGAGATAAAGCATAATATAACCAATCAGAATTAAGGTCTGGAAGTGCTATTGTATTACTCGATTCATGCTAGGTGATCGAAGGACTATATTTTGTTGTTAGCTTGAATCTAACACTTCACATGTTCCGGGATAGCCAGAATTAAGAAATTAATTATGCCTTGTAGTGATGTTGCAAGATTCACAATATTAAATTTGCATTTTGTCATTTGATTGTTGCCTATGAACTTGATTGACGTCTAATGAATCAGTCAGCTTGGAGATCTGATCCCGTTCACCCACAATGTCGGATTTTACACCAAGGTTTTCCGATCTCTGCTACATGCCCCTGCGACACACTTCCCTGTTACATGTCCAATCGTGTAATTTTGTCGCTGCTACATGTCCCCGCTTGATTATATCTTATATATCTCCTCAAATATTACATATATTGAACATCTATTTTGTGTTTACTATTCTTCAAAATCAGAAAATACGTGGTCCAAAAAATCTCAATGATTTGCCAAAAACATCCCGCTCAAAAGTGCGAACCTTTATGATGCCAGTTGACACATTTGTTGTCCCAATTCAGGTCATGTGACAGCTCTCTAGAGGATTCAGTGTTTTGTAATTGATACATTTCCTCTTGTGATACCGAAAAACAACGATTTTACTCAATGGAAAAATCAGGTGACCTGAATTGGAACAACAAATGTACAAGCTGTATGGGTCAATTCGGTTGTCACAATACCCACGAGTCACCTTAAACAGTTACCAGATGAGAGTTTGTAAAATGTATTTCCCACAAAATGGTCAACTGAAGAATTAAAAACAAAACCAAGGCCAACCGTATCATTCGGTTTTGATGTCCGTTAGTCCATTTTTTAGTCCATCTTTGCACGCTAAAACCCGTAATTTCGCCCGTCTTGGAACTGTCATATTTCTGGCCATGAGCGACAAACTCCACACGAAACCATACCGTTGGAAAGTTCATTCTTTCCTTTAGAAACTACAGTGGTGTTGCAGTTATTCAAGCGAATTTATCCTTTTGGAAAGAAGGTCTTAAAACGGACCGAATAGAGATGAGTCTTCGAGAAAATTCTCGTAAGCAGATAGACCTCATTCATAATGGCCATAAATTGGAAGATTAATGTCTACAGAGAAATCATTGCCACCACATGAAAGATCGTACCTAAATTAGTAATCGATGACAGTTTGAAAGCAATGTTTCAAATTGCTGTCGAGTTATTGCCATTTTAAATATAGAAAAAACATGAAAGCGAGGCTGGAAAGGCCTACTGGTTTTTCTCATACAAATATCTCTTATTTCAAATCACTGTAACTTTACAGCCTTTTATGCTATAACACTCAAATTCTACAGAATCACCAATGTTGGTATGATCTTTCGCATGGCAAGGATGTTGTTTTTCATACATTGTACATGTGGCTAAACTGTTAAAATACAGAGAATACGCCCTTATGAATGAGGTGTATTACTCAATTACGGGCTGGTGCTTAATGTATCCTGCATTATACAGGGACGGCGGAGCGAAATTTCAATTGGGGGGGGGGGGGGGGGGGGAATTGTCATTGAGCCGGTATGGCAAACTTTTGACTTAATGCATGGAATATTTTTTGGCAAAAAAGTGGGGTGGGCTATAGTTCCCAGCCCCTCCTCCCCCTCCCCCTAGGCTGCGCCATCCCTGTTATAGTGTCCTAATGTATAACATATAATATATCTACCCTTAATATGCCATTAGGACGCAATGTCTAACATTTCTGGCGATGATTAGAATCTTTCCTAACGGAGTTGTCGGCCAATTAATATTGAGAAGAACATTGATATGGAAATTTCGTTAAGAAAGAATATTTTTTTCCCAAAGAATTCGAGATAGACACATCAAACAACCAAAGAAAAAGGGTCTATTCCTGCTACATTTTGGATGGTCGAGATCCAGGTACTAGAAAATCAGATAAATAGGCCTTTCGCAAGAAACAGTCACGTGCTGATATATCACTTCCGAATAACCAATAAATTGCGCTCGTGATTCCAGCCAAACAAACATCAAAACGCTGTTTTAGAAAAATCGACAATCGATTGGAGGTGGAAAATAGCATTTACAAACAGGCTTTGCTAATATTAAACACTACCAGGAGCCCATTACAAGGAGCGTTCCTATGTCATGGGCTGGACGGAGCTCACAACAACATCTACATTACGGAAAGTCTTACAAGGAGAAATAGAGCCCTGTTCAATGAGTGCCTACTCCTCAAGAAAGATCTAAAATTCAAATTTATTTGGACAAACGCTGGTAGGACCTATCTCAGAAAGGATACAACTAGTCGATCAATCATTATTGCTTCATTTGATGATTTAACCACTTTCAAGCAGTCTTTAAGCTTCCACTAAGCTATTATTATATTATGTCAACGATTGTATCCTTTAGTGGCTTTACCGGGTCTGTTATAATGGTAGAAGACACAAATTACATCCCAAGTATGTCTCTGTATGTGGGTGAGCCATTTATTTTTATGATAATTTTGTTCTCAATAATTGATATTGATTCTGTACTTTCCTTTGACTAGCTACTTAATGACAGCTACTTGTCCTATATGTGACAAAATAGTCAAGGACAATTGTCAAGCTATTGAATGCGGCAACTGTTTTTATTGGCTTCATCGTAAATGCAGTGGCTTATCAACTTGGGATTACAGATATTACTCTAGAACTGGAGATCTTTGGTTTTGCTTGGCCTGTAGAGCCCATATATTTCCGTTTGCATCTATAGATAATTCCCTACTCCTGGAATTGTCTTTCAATTCAAATACTAATTGTGGGTGTTCAAATACAATTTCAGATCTTCTCCTAAGCCATGCTAGTATTGATTTATTAACTTCTGTTAGTGATTTTCCTCACTTAAATGACTTCGATATTGATATTAACATACCTCAGAGAACCAATTTTGCTTATTATAGTGTACATAGCTTCCATGATAATTTAGAAATCTCTAATTGTAAGGACGGTTTCCCCATTATCCATTCTAATATTCGAAGCCTTCAAGCTAATCATGACAGCCTTTATAATATGTTAACTGATTTGTGCCATAATTTCTCCATTATTGGGCTTTCAGAAATCAAATTCATGAAAGGGAAGGATATATTATCTAACTTATCTATACCAGGATATTCTTTTATATCTCAATCAAGCAACTCACATGCTGGTGGTGTTGGTATGTATATCAATAATCATTTGAACTTTTCTTTGAGAGATGATCTGGGAGCCTGTAATAACGAGTTTGAATCTATTTGGATTGAAGTTGATAATCCCAAAGAGAAAAATATTTTATGTTCTGTGTTTTATAGACATCCAAATACGCCCTTGGAGACTTTCCTAGCTGACTTTTTAAAAATTATTGACCAAGTTAGTAAAGAACAGAAATATTGCTTAATTATGGGCGACTTTAACATTAATCTCATAAATTATGATTCTCATCTTCTTACTGAGGAGTACTTAAACACATTAAGTTCCTACTCATTCCTACCACTAATAACTCACCCAACAAGAATCACACAACACTCAGCTACTCTTATTGATAATATTTTCTTTAATTCCCTTGACACTATCTATTAGTGGCAATATTATGTATGATCTCACTGATCATTTACCTAATTTTGCTATTATTAATAAAATGTGTCCTATTGCAAGAAAATCTAAGGTATTTAAAAGAGATTTTTCTAACTTAAATGAAAATGACCTTATAGAAGACTTCAGATCAATTAACTGGACTGATATATTTAGTGATGATATCAATATTGATGATATGTTTAAGAATTTTTATGCTAAAATATCTCAAATAGTAGATAAACATGTTCCGTTAAAACAACTGTCACACAAAGAAATGAAATTGAAATCTAAGCCATGGATAACTCGAGCTATAAAAACATCAATAGATATAAAAAATAAACTGTTTAAGAAGTACATTAAAACAAAGCAGCAGTTCTATCACAGCAAATTCAAACTCTACAGGAATAAACTAAAAGCATTAACTTTAATTAGCAAAAAAAAATATTTTATTGAGTACTTTACACAACATACAAATAGCATAAAGAATATATGGAAAGGAGTTAAGCGTATTGTTACCAACAAGTCTCAACATATGCTCTTACCCTCTAAAATCATACTTCATAACAAAAAAGTGCTAACCGATCCTAAAAGCATAGCAAATTCCTTCAATGATTATTTTGCTGACATTGGGGAAAACCTTTCTAAGTCTATACCTTCAGCTGTAAAGTCCCCCATGGATTATCTCAAGTCTTCTTTACCTAATAGTTTTTTTCTCTTCCCATGTACCTCCGACGAAATTGAGTTAGAAATTGATAGACAAAGCTACTGGACCTTATAGTATACCAGTACCCATTTAAAAAAATTTAAAGGTACTAATTTCCAAACCACTAGAATCTCTTTTTAATCTTTCATTTGCAATGGGTGTAGTACCTGAATGTCTAAAAACTGCTCGTGTAATTCCCGTTTTTAAGAAAGGCTCAAGAACCTTATTGTCTAATTATAGACCCATATCTCTTCTTTCTGTCTTTAATAAGATCTTAGAAAAGCTTATGTATAATAGAATTATAGCCTTCTTAAACAAACACAATATAATTTCGGACTACCAATTTGGCTTTCGTTCTAAGCACTCAACATTACATGCCATCCTACTGATAATTGATAGAATCCAAAAAGCCATTGAAAATGGCCAGTTTTCCTGTGGAATATTCCTTGACTTTAGTAAAGCATTCGATACTGTCAATCATAAAATTCTCATTAAAAAACTTGAACATTATGGAATAAGAGGACTACCCAACAAGTGGTTTAGCTCTTACTTATCTAACAGAAAGCAAATCGTATCAATTGGCAACACTGTTTCTGGTTATAGACAGATATATTGTGGAGTTCCCCAAGGGTCTGTTCTAGGCCCTCTATTATTCCTCATGTATGTAAATGACTTCAGCCTATGCTCTAAAATATTTAAGTTTCATTTATTTGCAGACGATTCTAACCTGTTCATAGCTGATAAAAACCTTTCTAATTTGGAATGCATTGCTAATACTGAATTAAAAAATGTTAAACGTTGGCTAAATGCTAATAAACTATCTTTAAATATTGAGAAATCTAATTATGTTGTATTTCACACTGTCAATAAAAGAAAACATGCTATTAAACTTTCAATAAATAATAAAGAATTACAGTGTAAACCTTGTATTAAATATCTTGGTATTTTTATTGATGCCAACTTAAATTGGAAATGCCATGCTCGTGAAGTTTCTGGTAAAGTCTCTCGGGGAATTGGGATTCTTTCAAAATTGCGTCACTTTGTTCCTTTAGGCATATTAATTATGTTATATTATTCAATAATATATCCTTTTCTTACTTATGGTCTCGTAGCTTGGGGCAATACTTACCATACAACTCTAAATAATCTAATTGTGATGCAAAAAAAGTATCTGCGCATCATGACTTTTTCGGCATATGATGCCCACACAAATCCTTTGTTTAAAAAACTAAGCATTTTAAAATTTCTAGATTTAGTCTATATACATACTGCATTGTTCATGTTTGACTTTCATAATTCTAATGTTCCAACTGCCTTTAATGATTTCTTTGTACCAATTTCAAATGTCCATAATCACAACACAAGATTAGCTTCTAAGTCTTCTTTCTACATCCCAATAATCCGCACTAATTATGGCAAGTTTAGTCTTCGATTTTGTGGCCCAAAATTATGGAATTCCATTCCTGATCAATTTAAAGCACATACCTCTAAAAAAGCCTTTAAATCTTCCTTAAAACGTTATGTCAAAGATTGCTATTAGTCTTCTCACCCGTAATAGTTTTTTGTATAATAGTTTCTTGTATTGTAGTCATATTTTTATAGTTAGTGTGTTAGTGTGTGTTTGTTTTTTTCTTTTCTTCTTCTTTCTTTTTTCCATATTGTATATATATATATATTTATGTAAACTTCTGTCTTTGTCCCTCGACCGTACTTGAAATGTGTAAATAATTTATCCCCAGGGTACCTGACTCGATTAGTTCTTCAGCTACTTCAGGTATCCTGACACTCTCTTCATTTATAGTACTTTTGCTAATATTACATGTATATATAAGAGTGTAAATAAAAATAATTTTGTTGTTTGTTGTTTGTTCACTCGCGCTCGCGACGAGTTGAGCCATTTGAAAAATCAAGGGCTTTCCATAACCCGTAGGCAAGACATTTCTCCTAGATAAAACTCTAGAAGTGATTTCTCTTGATGTGGATACAGCTTTTCCACACGAAACAATGTACGACAATTTCAAACAACATTTTGCAAATCTTTGATCCAAAAATTTAACGTGAAATTATGCACATAATTATAGAATTGACCAATCAAAATCACTACCGCGATTTGCGGTAGTGACGTCACCGGACTGCATTAGCGGCTAGTGAATCTCTCTCGGGGAGTGGAACCTGGAACGAGCTGAGGAGGCGTCGATAGTGTGTCAACATAACAACGTACACGTACTGTTGTACCTTGAAATCAAATAAAGGAAGTCACAATTGTGTAATCTGTCATCACTTCTAATAAATCTATTGTCACTAATCTGTTACATTTGTTGAAAACTGACTATAAATGTATAATTACAGTGTTTGAAATCAAACGGGATTGACCGAGTGGTCGCTTAGGAGAGGTGGTTGCCTTCGAGAGGTGGTCGCTAAGAGAGGTTCACTGAAGTAAAATATAAACCATTATAACTCATAGACGCAACCCAGAAATCTTCGACATAACATTTAAAAACATCAAAAGACAATCTTTCCCTACGGTCGCTTTGCATGCACTCGAAGTTTGTTTAAAAATATTTATACACAGAAGACAAAAAGATCGGTGATCAACCGCTCAAACTTTTTTACCAGATTCAGGTCAAACATATGTCATCAGTACATGGAATTTGTCGCTCGTCCTGCAGGCGCTTATTTGGCGGAATCAGTTTCGGAGTGAGAACAAAGATGCAGCTGCTTTCGCAGGCTAGCATTGTCCTTATCATTAGAATTTTTATCTGAAGGCCAAATGCGTCGGAATCCATAGTTGTTGTATTTTACTTACACTGTATACATGTACTACAAATATTCAGTTTGAATGCATTTTTGAAAAACAAAACCTGCATGTTATTGTAGGGTTGCCACAGCTCAAGGGAAAATATTTTCAAGGTCAGGGAAAATCAGAATATTTTGATCATGCATGGCCAAAGAAAACGCATTTTTACTAGAAGTCAGGAGAAAATGCCATCAGTTGGGAAGAGTTCAAATTTTGAACATAGTAGGAAAGGAACTGAAAACCATACTGCTCAGGTTAGGGTTCAAATTACAATGCCAAAGTGCATTCATAAAACCTTTGGAGTGCTTTTCATCATTGTTCATTCTGCTCAGTGTAGTTGCATGGACACCGGGCATACTGCATCTCATTTCTTTGAGCATTTGGTCTGAAAATGTTAGTTGAATCTGGGACCAGTCAAGGAATTGTGATGTCTGACCTCTGTGGCAACCCTGATATTAAATGCTTTCCATGCAACACTCGTGAACATCAATTTATCAAATTAACTTGCAGGTGTTTTTTAGAAGATTTTAATGTTCTGTTATATGAAAGAGATCCAAGTTTAGCCTACATGTATATGTGTAGTGCTAGAGAACAATTTGCTTTATTTAGCAGTAGAGTTCTTAATAACGCAGTGAGAAGGTTACAATGTATTATTAAGGTTTCCAGATATATATGACTGGAATCAAGTAACAAAAGCATAAAAATACAGTGTAAATTGTAAAGTTTATACATGCATGCTCAGTCCTACACAAAAAGTGATTATTGAATAATAAACATTTTGTGTTCTACAAATGTACTTTGTTATCTGTATGCTTAGTTGGCCTCTATTCATCTGATTTGGACACATTTAGCATTCTACAAATGTACTTTGCTATCTGTATGCTTAGTTGGCCTCTCTTCAACTGATTTGGACACATTTAGCATTCTTTTTGTCAAAATATTAAATTTTGTGTTGTTTCTACCAATTACTTTGAAACCAACAACACTGTTCGGCCATTTGAAATGGTTACCTCAAATTCATTATGATTTCAATTATTAATTGGTTAATACAACCATTCAGTATGGGCAATACAACCATGGTGCAATTGGTTACAACTACCATCAATGGGTTGATATAACCATTATAGTTTTGGTTGTTTAATAATTATTTCGACCATAAATAACTGCCGGGTTACTTCAGATTCATTGTTGGTTTTTACTTAGCTTTCTGGATTATTTACAGCGAAACTAAACAGCATAATTATCTTCTAGCGAACATAATAATCCCATGGGATATATGTTTTATACTATAAAATTCTGTTTACGTGAAAAAGAAATGGTCGAACATGCATTTATAAGACCATGGTGAATGAAATCGCCCGTTATTACGATGCCTTCGTAATATCTATTCTAAAATGGTCTATGATCTATAAAAATGTTATGTACTCAAACAATAGGAATATATATAGGGTTGGTTTTTACTTAGCTTTCTTCTGGAGTATTTATACCCCTGACAGAAACGATGCATTTGTAGCAAAACAATAGTATGGCTAAACATAATGGACTCTTTGTACGTGACGTCATAGCCGCCATGTTGGTGTTCAGTTAACAATAGATTATTCGTTAGCTTCTTTTGTTCTGTACACCAACATGGCCGCCATGCCCTTTGTCATTTGAATCTCTGGGGATTGAGTGCAAACCATCTATTATCTAGCGAATATAATAACCCCAGGCCATGCTATGTAATTAAAATGTAGGTGATTCCAATTATGCTCAACACTTTCGAAAACCTCAACAATTCTAACATTAATATTAGTTCTCTCCGCTCAAGCTTCTAACTGCCCGAAAGTGTGATAACATATTCTCTTTCACTTTTTGAGATTCTATTTAATTTCGATTAAATCGTTAACCCTTTCGATTGGCCGTGTACCCTCGACAAGGGCTTTAACGGTGGAGACTTGAAAGGCTATGAGCTCTCAATATATTTAACGCATTCCGTAAATTCTAACCGCTCCGCTTGAAATTATTCTGTTTAACCATCTGAATAAACAGACGTTAATAGTTAATTTGTGTAAGACAAACGTTGCTTGATATCATTTAAGAAGGTCTGTATCGTTCAACTGATATAATACAAGTCGGTCAACACAAATATCAGAAACAAAAACTAAAAACAATAATAATCACAATCGTATTTTGTCTCATCGAAGCAGCCACTTTATCTAAGAGAAAGGAGGTTTGAGTTTACCTGTATACTAAAGAGGATTCAGGGCATGTTTTAGCTTTAATATGTATTCACGTTTAAGAAGTTTAGCTCAAAGTTTGTTTAGCTTATATCGTGACAGTTTAACCATATGAGAATCAATGAAAATCCTAAGAACAACCCGGCACCTCCCTGGAACAACTAATGACATACGGTTGTTAATAACTGGATGCAGTTCCTATCTTAAATACTGCAAAATGTTTTTTGTTAATCATGCATTAGTGTGTAAAACATTTCAATCAGAGATTATAGCACAAGTTGCTCAAGCGTACTATTTATATTAACGATTACAAAGAAAGTATGGCATTTCACTATTATCGATATAATGCTCTTACCTCTAATAAAATGTTTCAAAACCTTCGCTTTCCCTTGTAGTCATTACCTTTCGTGTCCATGGCGATTCTTGGGCCGTTTAACCTTGATTTAGGGTGGCTTTTGAATTCTCGATTTGCTCCCATCGAGAATGTTTTTTTTAATTCTCGATTTGCTCCCATCGAGAATTCAAAAACCACCTTAAATCAAGGTTATAAACGGCCCAAGAATCGCCATGGACACGAAAGTTAATGACTACAAGGGAAAGCGAAGGTTTTGAAACATTTTATTAGAGGTAAGCGCATATACAATGATAATAGTGAAATTTCTAAACATTCTTTGTAATCGCTCATAAAAATCGTAAGCTTGGACAACCTTTGATTATAGTACAAATTATGTGAAACGAGATACGAAAACGACTGTCCAATTGAAAGCATCTAAGACCATGATTTCGGATCGGAAGATGTTGCTCAAAGTATACTAATAATAATATAATAATAATAACGGATTAATCAGTGGCATTTCCACGAGGTGGCTCTTCATCCACTGATGGACCTCGGCTACGAGTTAACGTCCTTATCCGAGAAGACGTGAAGGTCTAACCATTTGCAGCTCGTGAACGAAATTGTTTCAAAAAGGCAGCACCTTCTACTCAGTTATTTTAAGACCCTGAGTGTTGGTCCGGAACCTGCGACCTCCCGCCCAACAGACCATCGCTTAACCACTGAGCTAACCTGAAGACGGTAAGAAGTGCAGTATACTCTATAGTATACTTCTTCTAGTATACTATAATAAGTCCAGGTTCCCTGACTTGTCAACTTGCATTTTAACAAAAGACACAATAAACAAAACTCTACTTAGAATTGGAGACAGTGTGGAACAAAGAAGGTGGCTTTATTGTCAAAACAACATGTCGGCTAGTTTCTAATTAAAGTTCATATCATTGCAAACCGCTCGTAACAACGTAGTTTGACCATATGAGAACAAAAAGCATAAGAACAACTAATGACATACTCGTCGTTAATATCTGGATACAGTTCCTATTTAAAGAAGTTGTTGCAACTGCAAAATGTTAGTTGTTTTCTTAGTCATGCATCAGTCTGTAAGGCATTTCACTCAGAGATTATAGACATTCAAATTATGTGAAACGACATCGACGGTCCAATTGAAAGCATCTAAGACTATTTCGGATAAGATGTTGCTCAAAGTATACTATAAGAATTCGTACCCTAACTTGTCAACTTGCATTTTAACAAAAACTAAATAAACAAAACTATTGGCTTGTTGTCAAAAGTACATCACTGCTAGTTAGTTGCTTTATACTAGTTGCACTGCCCCTGCCTTTATTCTTAAACAGCTCTTAATCCAGACATTAATCATCGATTGCTTTGAAATTGCCTTTATTGTCGTAAAAGAAGTTTCTTAGTTTGAAATCAGTTAATTAATGTGTTACTGTATAGCAAATTTGTAGTAAACATACTCGAATACAGGAGGAACGGCAAATATTTGGAAGTCGAGCATAATTGTTCAGAATTATTTTATAAAAAATTCTCATCATGTTTATACATTTTACTCTTAAACATTATATCGTACTTACTGAGTGTTCCTGTCACAAATGTGGTAACCAAAAGAACGAAGCTTATCCTACGAAACATAAGGCCCATCGACAAGCTCACTTTGAGCCAGACTGATTAAAGATTCAAAAACCATCGCTCAAATATCATTGCAACAAACAGATCATCCATGCATCACAACTGGTTAACCGCATCCTAGAATAGACTCTTTAAAGAAAAATATGAGTATTTTTTACCTCCCATGTATTCGGTATACTTTGTATTTTAATCAACTCCGTTAATATGCTGAAGTTTAATAGAGTTACCTACAAAATGTTTACCGACTAAAACAAGGTAACGCATTTGGGTATTACATAAGTGAAGGCGCCAAACCACGGGTCACGTGATTGGATTATGTGAAGTAAATGTTACCTTAGTACAAATGACATGACTGTCTAAGGAGAGGTATCAAGGACTATTCTAAAAGTTATAAAGGACACGAGAAAGCAAACATTAGCACATGGCATTACTGATTATTTTAGGAATCTAATTACGAGAATGGCGATCCATATGACACCATTTTAGCTAATCTAATGAGATCAAAAGAAGGCGCCTAATTATCTCTTGTTTCAATTGCATTCGGTGCTTGAAAAGTTCGACGTTGGAATCGGGCCGAACGTAAAGGTAAGGTTTGGTAACTTTATCGTTACGAACATATGTGAAACGCGACACCATTTGTGATATTAATTATAATTAAACTAAGGCAATGGAACTGAGCTATAATTTTTTAACCAAATCTACAAAATGTAAATATCGCGAAACATTGAGCATTCTTCGTTATTGACATCACCGCTGCCGATACATCTTTTGTTAACGTCCACCAACATGCTTCTTTTGTTAGTCATTTGATTGCCTGAAGATTGATTGCAAAGAATTTTGTGGGAAAGCAAAACTAACATGCACACGTTTCCTGAAGAACCAGTCATTTAGGGTGCCCCGTTCGTTTGGGATATTCCGAAATATAACCCATCAAATATTTTCTCTCGCGCGTGATTGGTTGAATGCATCACGTGACCCGATATTTTCTCTCACGAGCTGGAAATATCAGTGAATACACCCCCTGTGAACGCGCATCGAAGAAATTAGTTGAAGGATGATAACAACAATAACCTACACTGTGGCGTCTAAATATGCCCTGATATTTGTCATTGGACATTATCTGATCCTAGAAGCTCACAGTTTTAACTCTTCTCTTCTCAGATCAGATAATGTCCGCTGACGAAATATCAGGGAATATTTCAACGCCAAAAATAGGTTATTGTATTTATTGTCTTATTCCGGAATAAGAATATTCTGGTTTATTCTGCCCCCAGGGGCAGAATACACAGAATGCATTCCAAGTATTCCACAATGCTTACACGTATTATTCCGGATATTCTTATTACAGAATAGATCCCAAATGAACGCTTACATGTATTATTCCGGATATTCTTATTACAGAATAGATCCCAAATGAACGCGCTCATATATAGTGATGTGCTGTATACCAACGGATTACAGAGCGACTGCAGCAGCCTTTCAAAAACGCTTCTATGCTGAAAGCTCCATTTACCGCCTTTAACCGATAGCCCGCGGCGTTTGCGTGGGAGACCCACTCCACCTTCTGTCACGATGTGATCACGTGCCTGGCTATACTAGATTGTGCAGCCCGCCCGATATTAGATCCCACCAAAATCCTGGAATATGAACTGATATTTGACCGAGGATGTTATCCGTTCCAAGAAGCAAAACGTTTCAAGTCACTTGTTGTAATCCTACATGATTCGTGGAATCGCGATATTTCCTCGAAGCCACACGACATTTCTCAGCGAAGAAACTCCCTGTGACCATAGCGCGCGGAAAGGATCCCACAAAAGAAAACAAGTATGGTTTTATAAACTCGCAGTAGTGCAGTTTATCAGGTTTAAAACACGAGGGTGCAGCAACCCGGCTTACTAAAAGATAATAATTTTCATAAATATTGATGAAAAGCGAACAATTATTTGTTTATATCTATGTCGTTCGTCACAGACATGTGCAGTTGGAATAGGGAGCAATTCCAACATTCGAGTCCTATAATAGACCAGCTCGTGATTATTTCCAACAATTTCAAAGGGGTGCAAACATGGTGCGAAATACAGTGTTCTGAACGAGTATAAAACATTTAATAGCTAAGCTGCGTTAAACACAAACAACAGATCAGGGGCGGGCATCTCGTTTATTGATACTTGCCAGACACGTATAATTACAGCAGTATATAATGTTGGCCAATCACGTCTATATAGATGTGTAGTCAGTACATTTCTTCTATTCTTCACATATGTAGAGAAACTCCTTCGAGTGATTCTTACATATTAATCACTCCTCTTTATACACCTCGATGTTATCCCAATGGGATTATATAACTTGTTTATATATATATAACATAACAACATACTGCATTAATTCCTACCCTGTACATTCCGTAACGCTACTAAATATATTTATACTCTTACTACCATTTGCAAGCTACCGTTAAGCGTGAACCTTTTTCCGTGAAACCTAGACGTCTGGCGCCACAAACCTTTGCAATTTAACCGCGATAATGACAACCTTTGACATGTCCCGCCTTCACGTTTCAGCGAGTGGGATTCAGGTTTGGAAACTTTTCAGCTAGATTTTCCTTCGCGCTACGCGCTAAATCATATAAATGTCGGGTTTCTGGAAAACCCGAATAGCGAATAGCGCGAATAGTGCGAATAGTGCGAATAGTCGCGAATAGTAAATATAAGTTAAAGATTAATACTTACAGACCGTAAGTCCTTCAACGAGTACGAACCTAGACGAACCTGACGAGAGAAATCACACTGTCAACACTCGCCATTTTGTTTTCCTCATGTAACTCAGGTCCATGGATGGGTTACCTGTGGCACTCGAAAGCGAGGCCAATCGATATCGTTAGAAGGCAGCTTTGCCGAAATGTTGGAGAACATTATAAAACAGCAAACGTTTTCTACATATGTCATCGTGCACCTGACAGACGTAGTTGGGTTTCACCAAAGACCGCCTTGGAATTCCTCGTGCTGTAGCTATTTCTTTTTAGTTCTTTCTTCTTTTTTGCGCCGATTTTTTTTCGGATAGCGTACCCTTTCAGCTTGCCTGTTTGTTGCCCATTTCAGACCACGTGACCTTTCCCTTGAGTACGCATTAAATGCGTTTTTGTTTCAGTTCTGTATCCCAAGAGGAAATGTACTAATTTCTATAATTGGAAAACAAAGTACTGAATCCTCTGGGGAAATATCACGTTGTCTGAAATGGGGCAACAAACAGGCAAGCTGAAAGGGTCTATTAGAATTCCCCAATTTAATAGACCAGTTGCTTCGAGGACTTTTCTCCGGGTCCTCCGGTTTTCCTCCCTTCACAAAAACCAACACGCTCATTTCCAATTTCATCTATGGATTAGCCGGGTCCTGGCTTTCATCAGCCCCTATGGTTGTTTCAGGTCCCGTTATAGAAATTCAGAGAGTTTGCGGTTCAGATTCCAACAATTTTACAGGGGTGCAAACATGGCGCGAAATACAGTGTTTGTATGTGAATCCGGTGCCAAATAATTTCAGTAAAATCGAATTTCTGAAATATTCACTGTCTGGTAAAATATTATTTTAAAACTTATTAAAATTTGATGGATGTAGCTGCGCTGGAAAGCGTGCAATAGTGTTTTCAGTTTACCCAAGAGACCATCACCTAAGAGAACTGATCTCGTACCCTTATTATAGTCTGCGCCAATCTATGTTTGGCTCAGTGGACGTCACGATGTTATTTTAAGATTCGGTTCCAGCTCCTCACGGATTTTCATCGCTCCATCCTTGATTTCAACAAAGAAAGAGGGGCGATGGATGCGAAGCTTCAAAACTCTGAATTATGGCTCTGAATTATGTGTTGCTCCATAAACTTACTACCCGGACTGGTATGGGACGGATCTGACCTGATATGACTTGAAGACTCGAGAAAATGAACTTTGAATTTAATTAATATAATGCACTAGTCAATTGAAACCCCCACCCCCCCCCCGGTCCCGGGGAAGGGTGGGGGATAACAGGGGCATTGATCACTTTTGAACCACAGTCTGTCCCGTGGGGGTAGTAGATTTGACTGACTTCGACTTTTCGGGTGTCCCCACCTCGGGGAAGAGGGGAACTGGGAACTAGTATGGAAGCTTCCAAGATGGCGGACAAGCTGATACTTCTTTTGAATAAATATTTCTATAGATGGTGGGTTGATTTTAGAGTACAGACGAGTTCTCCTTTAAGCTGAACTTCAGCCAAGAGAGACTTAGTTTGTGTGATTACTAAAGAAAACTATAAAAGCTACACAAATCTTGGAAGAAGAACATTAAAAATCTCTCAACTTTCTTGCACGCATCGACTTTTGACCATAATTTTGCGAAATTATAAATCCAGTTAATCTGAAACACTGACTGACTGAATTTGGAATTATCGTAAACAGACGCTTACAATTCGCTAAAGAAATTAGAAATAGAACCTATAATATCGTAAATAATCGGACATGCTTTTGCAACACCGTAATCAATATGAATCTGTCGAGTAACAGGAGTAACTGTCGTGAAAGTAGAAAATTGTGAATGCTTTGATTACTGAGTAAAACACTGGCTGAGGTCACACGAAAAAGTTAAGCAAGATTTAGCGACCTAAATCACGATTTAAAAAAGTGTAAAAACTAATCACGATTTACGACACTCGAGAGGTATGTTTGTTTTGGAATGTTAATTAAAACGAAAAGTACATGTAGCTGTCATTATACAGACAAGGCGGTCATGTTTGTCTGCAGTTTAACTTTCCGAGTGCTTCGCGATGCCGGTCTTGGCCAATGTTATTGTTGCAGTATTTGCTATTTTTTCTGCTCAGACGATTCATAAGTAAATCCCAAGGACTATAACTTAAGTTTGCAATACATTAAAAAAAATTCTGAAATATGTCCAAACTAACAATATTCGAGTGATTTTTACCTCCAGTTAGCCTTGAAACCCGGAGGGATTTGGAAGTGATTATACGGCTTACGCTCGGCCATGATAAAACTGGCGGGGAAACTTGAAAGTTTATAATGGCGGGTGATTAGCCTGGTTCCAATATTGCTAGACAAGCTGTTGACATCCCCTGTCACGAACTCGCATATGATTGGTTCGCATATTGAGATTTAGATAAAGCCGCTTCTAAATCCTACTATTTGAGACGATTTAGATGAGTGTAGGTTTTTGTCGAGGGTCGAGTGTCGAGTGTAAAAAGTCGAGGGTCGAGTGTAAAAAGTCGAGGATCGAGGGTAAAAAGTCGAGGGTCCAAAAATTTTCGTAATTTTGCGAGGTATTTGTCATCAATGCCCGCCCGTCCTAGCCTCCCACGGGGAGGTGAGGAAGTGAGCGGACGACCTCGACCGTCTGAAAATCAGGCTACGCCCGTGCCCGCTTCACAAGCTTTTCAAATCCGCGTGACATGTCAGTGCCCGGTCATCTGGCGGCATTTGAAACAGCAGCAGCTAAGCGGTTTCTCCGCCTTCTTTGCAGTAGGAGTATCTTCATCCTTTTCATCCGTCTTGAGGGGGATTTACTTATGTATCGTCTGAGCAGAAAAATAGCAAATCCTGCAACAAGACCGGCATCACGAAGCACTCGGAAAATTACACTGCAGACAAGCATGACCGCCTTGTCTGTATAATGACAGCTACGTGTACTTTTCGTTTTAATTAACATTCCAAAACAAACATACCTCTCGAGTTTCGTAAATCATGATTAGTTTTTGCACTTTTAAAATCGTGATTTAGGTCGCTAAATCTTACTTAACCTTCTCGTGTGACCTCAGCCAGTAAGAAGGAACTCACCAAGCCATCCGCTCGAGACGACGAAGCACATGTAATATTGTTGCCAGCCGAAATATTGTAATATTCAATATAAAATCCTACGTTGTGTCAGCTTTGCCGTAAGTCCAGTGGCCACGATTCATTACCACCAAGTCTTATAAAGAGCTCTGCTAGCGCCATTGCAGCTCCACTTACAGACATACTGAACACATCCATAAGCCAGTGTCGATATCCAGTCCACTGGAAGAAGGGGCAGGTGACGCCTTTATTTAAAAAGGATGACGAAATGTCTAAAGTTAATTATAGGCCTGTGACTGTCCTTCCGTGTTTTAATAATATATTTGAAAAACTATTAGCGTCTCAACTTGACGATTTCTATAGAGAACTACTATCGGATTTTATCTCTGCGTACAGAAAATGCTACAGCTGCGAAACTTCTCTTCTGCGACTTACGGAGGATTGGAAAACGAGTCGAGACAACAAGGAAATAGTGGCTGTAGTATTAATGGATTTGTCTAAGGCCTTCGACACCATCTCACATGCGTTACTGATAGCTAAACTGAGGGTCTATGGCCTTAATGATAACAGCTGTGAACTCCTCAGAGACTACCTCACAGACAGGCAGCAGAGAGTGAAGGTCGGGGACGCGTATTCTGGTTGGCAGGTAGTCAGAAGAGGCGTGCCTCAGGAAGCGTATTGGGACCGATGTTTTTTAATATCTTTATTAATGATTTGTTCTATCATATTAAAACTACAAAATTGAACGCATACGCGGACGATGAACAGATATATGATTCTGACAAGGATCCTGCTACCCTAGATAGACGCATACAGAACGATGTTAGCATTGCGAATAATTGGTATAATGACAACGGTATGATTGTAAATCCCACAAAACATCAAGCTATGGTGCTGGGCAAGACTGACCATGAATTCTCTTTTCCGGTCAAACGTTCGATAGACTTGCTTGGCATGACCATAGATAATGAGCTTAGCTTTGACGATCACATAACCTCAATTTGTAAAAAGGTTAATAATCAATTTAATGTGATGATTAGATTTCGCAAGCTTATTTCTAAAAGTACATTGCTTCGCCTATAGATATAAGGCATTTATCCTACCGCACTTCCATTATTGTTCCACGGTTTGGCATTTTTGTAGTTGTAGAAACACTGATAAATTAGAAGCCTTAAATAAGCGTATTCTGAGATTTATGTTCGATGACAGGAATTCTAACTACAACCAGCTATTAAATAAAGCTAAAACACCTTCACTATATAATAGAAGAATACAGAATATGCTAATTATACTTTTTAAATCTCTGAAATTTTCAAACTATCCAGGCTACCTAAAAGATATGTTTACTCTAAGATCTGTAATCTATTCCTTAAGAGGCACTGATATTTTGAACCTACCTAAACCTCAAACAACAACTTATGGCCTGCACTCTTTCAAATATTCGACTGCAAAATTCTGGAACTCCCTACCTGATAATCTTCGATCTTTAACAACTATCACTGATTTTAAGAGAGAAATCCGTAAATACAATCTAATCTAATTTTACAGTAATGTCTATTTGTTAATAATTTCTAGGTTTCATTGTAAATATTTTTAGTATTAGTAATATAACAATAGTATTAGTATTAGTAACAGTAGTTTTCTCGAAGATATTAGCATGTATTTGCTACTCTGAAAATTCGAGTTGAAATAAAGTTTATGTATGTATGTATGTATGTATGTATGTAGTCCTTGGAGATTACCGAGATATCCGCGGTGTTCAGGAGGCCCAACGTCGTAGGGACATAAATTATAATAGTATAGATAAATTTAAGCAATTATTTTGGACCCTCGTCTTTTACTCTCGACCCTCGACTTTTTACCCTCGACACTCGACCCTCGACAAAAACCTACACTCGATTTAGATGGAGAGTTATTTCTTTGAACTGTGCCGCTTTTGGTCTCAGTTACATCGGCGTCTGGCGTAGTCTAGAAATGGGTATTTTTAGGGTCACACACAGATTAGACTTAATCATGATTTAGCACGGCTTAATCACGATTTAACTCTGTCGTCTGACCTCAGCCAATGAATGCATTCTTCTCGGTCAGTATAATCTGCAGATTGCAGACTGCAGACTGCAGCTGGGTATAAAATACAGACTGGGTATAAAATGCAGACTGCAGACTGCAGACTCGGTATAAAATGCAGACTGGTAAAAATATTTAAAAACTTACCTGAAGACTTTATCTGTTCTTCATTGGTCTCTGTATGCAATTTCAGCGAGTTCTGTTGCAATTTTACCCCTCGACCTCGATATCAAGGCACCTAAGCCGGTCTAGAACTGACTACGCTCGAATTTTCATCCAAAATCAATGCCGACCGCAACTAAACCTCAAATAATAACACAACAGTATCTATTCCAAGAACCTCATGCCATTTAATTGAAATATCCTCCATTTTTGGAGCCTAAATCGAGCAATTTACGCTTGACGACGCTAGTTCCCAAAGTTCACGGTCTCAGAACTTTTACATATATACCTTATTTTGAAACCACTCCTCAAGCGAATCGGATCTATGGTAAAGCGGTTTAGAGCGCACGCTTTTGATTCCAGTGATTGGAGTTCGATTCCCACACCAGCCACAATTTTTTTTAACTTCTTTTTCTCCTTTCTCGGTTTTATTTAATCTTTTCCTGTCTTTTAAGCTATTAGAGCCGCCTTCTACGCTAAAAAGACATTGTTGTGTATTATATCACAGGTGACCCAATTGCTCTGTAAGTGGCAATATTTACTAGCATTTGAATGGGAATTTTTTAGAACTAATATTGAATAAAAAGCGACAATACTTATAGCATGTGTTTATTTGTCCATGCCGCTGCGTGTGGTTGTAATTTCAGCGAGTTTTGACCGCAGCAGTTCTGTACACTGGTGTTATGCCATGGTCCCTTATTTTTACCCAGAACTTTGATCTCTGATCCCAATTTTCCAGTAATTTGTGATCCGTGATCCAGCCAAAAATAAATGAGGCCGTTCATATTCTGAAATATTGATCCCGATCCCATAACTGATATACGTTGATCCCGATCCCATGCCCTGTGATCCCGATCTCGGGTCTGTGATATCCCACAGTGAATCGCTCTCTAACTCCCGGGTGGGGGACCTCCCATATAAAATGGGCGGGGATGCTCGTCGTATCTTTTAGGGGTTAAAATTACGGGATTTTGTATCACTTTGGGTGTTAAGGATGGAACGCCAATATTTTTAGCCATCAAGGTATCGTTTAGGGCTGCATGCGCCGGAGAAATAAAAAACGCCGACTATCGCTTACATGTGACACCGCTCGAGCGAGGCCATTCCTCCGCATGTGTGTTACAGAACTGTTGATGTTTCATGGGTTTAGTGCTATGGATTCGGGAACGCACTGAAATACGGGCAATCCCTTTATGTAGGACGACACGAATTTGTACCAAAAATACAATAGAATACAACACAATACAATTCAATACAACAATAGAACGCAACACAATACAATACAATAGAATACAATTTGGTAGCAAATCGTGTCGTCCTACATGAAGGGATGGCCGAAATACGGCTACGATACAGCTACGTAGAGCGGCTATATCGAATGTATATTGGAACAAAAGCCCACTGGGCATTCACTCGGGACACTATATATATATAGATAGATACTCTTTAAGGTGAGCACACACCAGGAGACATTTTGCATGTCCCCGTAGTGTATGTCCCACCTTTATGGAGGAAGGGGTACTCCCATAAAGAAATTGTTTTCAGTGTCCAAGGGAGGCACCATTAGAAATGTGGGGGGTCGAGGTAGGACTTCCTCAAGATACACATTGCTTTCGTCGCTGGAAGAAAGGGAATAGTTAAACTAAGTAATAGATTGAACTGAATTGTGATTGCAATCGAAATATTGTAAATTAGAATTAGAAAGGACTTAGCTCTGAATAACTAAATAAACGTCCAGCGATCGAGGTATACGCTGGTTCATTTTTCTAGGGATCCACGTTTCGTCGACTGACTCGGAGTTCCTGTATTCGGAAAATTTGATTTTTTCCATCTCAAAAAGCATTTACCATTGCAGGAACTCTAATCTCAGTTTTCTTACTTTTTCTTGCAACTCGCATTTTCAACTCGCATCACTCCCATTCTCCAGTACATTGACCGACAACCGGTAAACAAAGCACACACTGGCGGAAGCTGAATTACTTACCTTCTCGCATTCATTTGCAACCAAAACCCAAAACCCTAGCCCTGAAAACACATGGTAACTCGAGCCACTGATGATGAGCCAACAGCTAACAGGTATAAATATCAATAGCGCTAGCAAAGCTTTTTGCAACAGTTGGTTACATTGTACAACATGTCGTGTGAATGCGATTGGTGCCTCTACCAAGCATTTTGGCCGAGTGTCTACACCCCTAAATTTGGCCCGCGGACCCAAACGTTTTCGGCACAACACCTATTTTTGTCATGTACATATTAACATTTCTGGGTCCACGGATAGGCTTTAGCACATTCTGCTCGAAAAAAAGGCTATTCTGCCCGAAAGAATTGCCCGAAAATAGGACTATTCTGCTCGAAATTATGCTCCAAAAGTACTATTATGCTCGAATTTATGCTTCTGAAAAATTCAATAATAGTCAAACATGAAAATGAGCCATGATTTCACCCAACCAACGTATGCGCATTTATTATTTAATCCTTAAAACTAACATGGGTAACAATAACATGGAAATGGAAGCAGAGATATATCCATTATCCGACTAAACCAAGAATCCGAGACAATTCTTGTTTTGCTCGTACCCATCTCCCTCTCTTCCCCACTTTTCCTCGTTCCCAGTCCCCAAATATGCAAAATGGCCTATTCTGCCCGGATTATGCCCCAATTATGTTTTCTGCTCCTGAGGTCCTATTATGCTCGAAATTCTGCCGGCACAATGTGCTAAAGCCTATCCGCGGACCCATAAATCTCGGTGCGCCTGGTTGGAGAGCCGGCGTGCTTGAGAATTATAGCAAGTCTATACAATAATTATTACCTCAAATAACGCTTTTCAAATATAACAATGGTATATCGGTTAATAAGAGTTTTATTAGATGGCTATTTTGAAATCTAAAATAAAAGATAAAGGCAGGGAATTTCTTTTAAATTTGCATTGCTACAGCGTGCGTGTAACACTCAAATGGCTTCTCCAGTACTTTTACTGAATACAAGAAACTACGCCGGCTTGGGATTTTCAAAACGATCGAGAGTATCGTTGTTTTTAGACATGAAATCTAACAAGAGGAAAGCCTAAGCAAAAAGAGTTTTCAAAAGTTAACAGTGTTCATTTAAAATTAGGTAAATCAAACATCTTCCATCACTAAAGCGGCGCGGCAATATGTTAATTCAAACCTGTCGCTATTTGTGTCCAGACTGGGAATTCACCAGATCTTCATCAACTACTACATGCAGCTTGATAGGACTTCGCAGCAATTGTATTTGAGTATTTTATTTATTTTTTGTATGTGAGGTTTTTTTTTCATGGCTCGCATGTTTTATTTGCATGGCTCGCATCGTTGGCTCGCATGGCTCGCTGGCTCGCATGTTGTCCACACTCAAATTCGAGCGTGGTCATGCAGTTCTAGACAGGCTTAGGTGGAGATCGAGGTCGAGGGGTAAAATTTCAACAGAACTCGCTGAAATTGCATACAGAGCCCAATGAAGAACAGATAGTCTTCAGGTAAGTTTTTAAATATTTTCCCAGTCTGCATTTTATACCGAGTCTGCAGTCTGCATTTTATACCCAGTCTGCATTTTATACCCAGTCTGCAGTCTGCAGTCTGCAGTCTGCAGTCTGCAATCTGCAGTCTGCAGTCTGCAATCTGCAGTCTGCAGATTATACTAACCGCATAGGCACGATGGTCGGCTCAGTGTTGTGTGACTGAGCCAAAACTCGGCGGTAGGGGTGCCCCCGGGTGACCGAGTCCTTCCGTTAATAGAAGTAGAAGTAGTTCAGATGCTAGTTACTGGCAGCAACGAGTCTTAAAATGCAAGTCGTTCTTTTTTTTTTATTCCGTGTAGCAAGCGTTCTGCGCATGCGTTAAAGGTCAAATTCACACCAATCAGATTGCACTGTGCTGGTCACGCAACAATCGCCAGGTTAATTTATTTACATAATTGAATACAGTAAATCAAAACAGGCTCAGGATATTTGAACTGGCGCTCTTGTTGACCATAAAAATACATGAACAACCAGCAGCCGTAATACATTCGATCAGCGCTGTCTGGGCAGATCCAATGTACATTTAGAAACGTAAGCGAAATACAATATCCAAACACGTTTGGATATCAACGGGTATCGAATTATAATCAAAGGTTAGATTTCGTCAGGCGCGCTCAGATAAGAAAGTTCAAAGCTCTCAGACTAGGCGAGACAAGGAGATATCAATTGTATTTTTCACTCTTATAAATTCGAAAAAATAGCAGGCTAGGTCTTGTACAGCTAAGGCAGAAACCCTCATTGAGCCAAGCGGAATATTTACATGATCCGCTAAGATTTTTACAAATCTTAGTTAAGCTGATGTTTTCAGTGTATGCCAACTGAAATGCTGTGCTCGTTTTCTGGTTACGGCTCAGTGGGGCAACTACACAAACAAGAAGCATGAACTGCCAGCAAAGAGAGAGGAGAAAGTACTTGAAAAGCACAGCGCTAGCTGAAGTAGGGCATATATATAATATCTGAGACGTTAAATTACGTTACTGTGAAGAGGATCAAAATTCAAGTTTCTGTCTTCTGCCGTGACTCGTGAGAGAAATTGGAAAAGATCTAGCTGTTTCATTCAGACACTGGCAAATTTATTGAAAGCTACGGGCTTACTTTATGAGATTATTATTCATTGTGGAATGAAAGGAAACAGGTTAGCTGAAAGTTAAGTTCGAGGTAGGCTTCGACTTTCATTCCGATTCAGTGCATATGTGCACGAAGGTGGGATGCTGTCAACAACACTAGCAAAAGATCCTAAACGAAAGATTCAATTACATAAGTACTGTAAGTAAACTCTTTTTGATTTGAATAAATTTCCTCTCAGTTTGTCTGTTAATGTACTTTTTCTTCTAATTATCGCTTTATTTAACATCTCTGTGATTTAGAGTATGCGTACCTCAGAATAAATGTATATATTTTGAAAAGTCAACTGAACTCTTGTTACTAAGAGGATTTCAAATGAAAGTGTATTTCATCTTCAATCTCATGTGGCCCGAGTGAAAGCCCAGATGGGCTCTTGTTAAATGATTTCGTGTTAGTTTTATCATCATTTTTATATTGAATGTAAACTTTTTGAACTGAGACTATTATTATTCCTTAGTGCATGCTAAAGTGGAACGTATTTCATTTTCAAACCATTAGAGGCCATCAAACCCTTAGTGCTCTCAAAGAAATCAAATGAACGTTCCGGTTTTACATGCTAATTATACTTTTCAGATAATTGATGTGCAGTGAATCACTAATCGATGCAGCTACATGGGCTTCGTGTACTTTCAAGTGAGCAACTTAGTAACTGCCCAATTTAATAGCGCTATAGCTAGCTGACGACTCAGCGACAATCTATATAACGTCAGTGAATATATTACTAAAATGTACTGTGTTTTTCGATTCGTATCGTTATTGCAATAATATAAACTCCCAATCAAAGGCGTTAACTCAACAGATAGAAGATTATCAAGCTTAGGGATGGGGTGGGGTGGGGGTTTAGGGGGTACCAGAAATCAATTGAGAGTTTGTTAATAGGCTTAGGCCCGATTCAAACGTCGAACTTTTCATGCGCCGAACCTAATTAGATCAAAGGAAGCCGGCTAATTATCTTTTGTTTCAATTGCGTTCGGCGCATGAAAAGTTCGACGTTTGAATCGGGCCTTAGTGTTTAGGTACGCGTACGGTACTGGGAAGATGCCCACACGCCGCCCTTCAAAAGCGCACGCGCGTGACGTTATGCCGCGGTGTGTGTTTAGTGATCTTACTACGCCTCCGATTTTGAAACTGAAATTAAAACAGACTTTGAAATATTGGGCAGAAATTGTAGTATATAATAATAATAATAATAATAAAAACATTTATATAGCGCTATATTCACGAATTGTTCATAGCACTTTACACTACTATATTAAAAACCTAAAATATTAAATAAAATAGTTAATGTCAAGTAAATTAAAGTCAATACAAATATATATCTACATATAGATAGATGACTAATGATCGATACTAATATGCTTCCTTGAACAAGTAAGTCTTCAATTTAGATTTGAATAAATTAACTGATATGCTCTGCCTAATATCCAGAGGTAACTTATTCCAGAGCTTAGGGCCCGCGACCGAAAGGTCTCGATCTCCATAGGTTTTAAGCTTTGCAGTAGGTTCAACAAGCAAATTCTGCGATGTGGATCTAAGAAGACGCGGTGATATCCTATACCTAAATAATTCACTAATATAACAAGGCGCAAAGCCGTTCAGTGCTTTATAAACTAGCAGAAGCATTTTAAAAGTAATGCGAAATCGTACAGGAAGCCAGTGCAGATTGATCAGCTTAGGTGTTATACGGTCATACTTTCTCGTTAAGGTTACTATGCGCGCCGCAGAGTTCTGAACTAGTTGGAGTCTATCTAACAAGTACTTGGGAAGGCCATACAACAAAGAATTACAATTATCTAATTTAGAACTAATGTAAGCATGAATAAGTATTTCAGCCGTTTCCTGAGACAGGTATTTCCTAATCTTGGAGATATTCCACAAGTGATAGTAGCATGATTTACATATTTTCTTAACATGTCCATCTAAAGTAGCACTCTGGTCAACAATGACTCCAAGGTTCCTAGCCGATTTCGTAGGAAAGATCTTCTCATCACAAACTTGAATGAATTCCAGTGAAGGCCTAGGTCTATATCTAGAGCTAATGAGTATTAGTTCAGTCTTATCTTGATTCAGTTTAAGACCATTGACAGTCATCCAGTAATCAATGTTAATCTGATATGTTAATCTACATGGAGATGGGGACATGCAAAGCATGTTACCATATAGAGGGAGGGGCGTACATGTATTTTTGTCCAAGCAAAGTACAAAATCCGCTCCTAATAAAAAATGAACAGTGCCTTATGACTCTTCTTGATCACAGCTAAATAATCTCTATCATTCATTATTTCGTTAATAGAAATAATGTTGCTAACATAACCAACATTTTGTGCACTCTCATGCAATATTTATATCTGGCCAATATACCTAGTGTACCCCACACTGTTAAGTCTGCCATACCGTGTATAAATAGTGACATTAATTATCGCAGTGTATGGAATACATACTATAGATCATTAATAGAATATCCATATATATTAATCAATATATATATGTGCGGCGGAGAGAGAGAAATCCCGATTACCAAGGTACGAACCAAATTTAAGGTCCACCCGCACAGACAGATTTAAGTCCTTCCTTAAATCTTCATATTTTCTACATTTGAATAGAAAATGGACTTCGTCCTCAATGCCTGTATTGCATATCTGAGGGCACAATCTTTCCTCGATACTTTTAGACGGTCTTGCATAATAATCTTCCTCAGTTTTTCAATTTCCAAGCAGTGATTGCTTAATATTCTCATCTAAGCTGATTTAAAACCGGGTTCTATATGTTCGCAGCTTGTTGCGTTGCCTCGTGTTACGAATCATTATATATTCCCTTAGCCAATGTTGTTCTATATCTTGGATTCTTTGTTTTATATTATTGATAAGTGCAGGGGAATTATTGGTGTTGTTGTCTTGATATAGCCAAATATTGCCGTAGCCGAGGCGAAATATTATTTCTCTTATCTTCTGGGCCCAAACCATGAGCTTAGATATACGGCCTAGACTCGATAAAAGCACTATATGATAGCTTTGTTTTATCAGCGTTCACCGCGTCTTGTAGGTTTAGCGTGTACTTTATGCTGCGCAAAATTTCTTCGGATTTAAGAGGGAATCTGCCAAGTTCCGCGCGACATGCATTGTTTGTTGCAGTCTTACTTAAATTAAGGGACAAAAGAATATACAAGCAAACAAACGAAGAGACGAAATAAGACAAGACAGAGAGTACAAACAAATAGAAAACGCATCAGATATAATTATTTTTACCCCTATAGCAGCCATTTACAAAATTGTATGTGTGCTTGTTCTATCGGATCTCTATCTGTCGGCTCGCACTGATTGGCTCATAAACACTGAGCTAACCGGGAGGGGGCCTATATGGAATTCCACATGGACATCAAGTGCTTTTAATTTCTTATAAAGAACATTTCTTCGTCATTTGAAAGCACAGGAGGCCCATGGTTGTTTACCAGTTTACCAGTTGGGGCGGGTGTTGTGTTATTGAAACTAGCAGTCAAACAGGATCGTTCGAAGAGGTGATGTTTACAAATGCTATCAGAAAATCCCGCAGAAACCCCGTGCTTGTCCTCGAGAGTTGGTCCAAGATGTTGTCGTTAATAATACCCATGGTTATCCAAGGGTCCATGCACGGGAGCAAGGGTATTTTCAATATTTTTAACAGGAAACTAGCGTTTTTGGCCTGGGAAATAACTGCCATTTAACAATGGAAAATGTTAAATGCTCCGCTATGTCGCGGGGGTCGGGGAAGGGGGGAGGGACGTGGTTTTAATTGACTGCTGCATAACCGAGGATTCCTGTTTAAATATCAAATGGGATGATCATTTAATTTCCGGGAAAACAGAGTCCAACGACCGACTGGGATTTATTATACCATTTGAACGTTTCTCTCGATCTATTAATGAGTATTATTATTATAATTTACTGCGTTTTTCGATTCGTATCGTTATTATAATAATAAAAACATCCAATCAAAGGCGTTAAAAAAGGTATGTGCTATACGGACAGTCAGGAGCCCATTACCCGGAGAGCCCATCGCCCATACTGTATCTTTGAGTTGGAGAACATGTTGTTTATTTTACACATTGGGCTATTTATAGAACCAGGTTTCATTGTTTTATAGACAATGTACCTTCTTTTGCTAGAGTGCGAACGCATGAACGAACGGTACAGGCTATCATATCTCCGCCGTTATCATGTTATTCTCATTTTCGAACAAAGAAAAGCATTTATTCTAGGGGGAAAAACAGGTTTATTACAACACAACGATACGAATCGAAAAACGCAGTAAATTTTAATAATACAACATTCACGCTACATCGCTATTAAATTGGACGCGTCCGCCTGCGGTTATCGTGATGCTTATTAATAAATGGTGAAAGGGGGAGGAGATGAGGTGGGGGTGGGGGGGAAGGGATCTTCCGCTAAACTGAAAAATACCACGTAGACTAATTAAATATTTACCGCTTATGCCAAGAATAATTGAAAGAGCAAAATAAGGAAACGTCACTTTAGACAAAACAGCATTTAGAAACAGTTTTTCATGACCTTAAAAGACAAGAAAAACAAGAGGAGAGTGTATTAAAGAAACAGCATATGTTTACAAAAATAGCTCGGACACGTAGAGGCACCGGGGAGATGTCCCAGTCACGCAACACTGAGCCCATCCATCATACCGATGCATGTCGACTGCTACTGTTCAGTTTATCTTTAACATTACTGTTTCTGTTAGAGGCAAAATGTTTTGAATAACCTTCCCAAGGTTGCTGATGCTGATGCTGATGCTGATGTTCAATTTGTTTTATCACAGTTAGAATACGTTAAGTTTCGGGATGAACTGCCTTAATTGACCTTCCGTGTTGTCAATCACGTGCCGAGCAACTTTATTATACCCGTCTTTAAAATCAAGTGAAAAGTGAAGTAGAAGTTTGCAAATGCCATACCCTTGAGGTAAGTTGTTTTCCAATTCTCAGGTTTCAATTTAAGTTCGATATTCACGTCCTAAGTTAGATTTGTGCTCGAAATCTGCAAACAGGCGGAAAATATAATTATGCAATTGTCTCGAATTTTATTCAAAATTTCTCCAAATTCGAGGGTTTCGTATGAAGCGCAAAGTAAATTACCCATTCCAGATTTTACATATGTGTTAGCTCAATGTGTAAACACTTCATGGCTAGCTTTTTGGAAAAATCGAAGGTGAGGTACATGGATAAAATTTCCATCGCGATTTTGATGTGGAATCAATATTTCTGCCGGTTGAAAAGATACGAGTCCTAAATTGTGATTGCTCGCCTCTCGAATTATTGCCAAGATCAAAATTTCAGCCCAAATGAGATGTCAAACCCTTCCTAAATCGATATATAGGGACAGCTTTTTGGAAGGTTGCTTCACTTTTGCCTACGAGAGAAGTTTTGAGACCTGCTAATTTCACCTTGGAATTTGGCTGTTTTGAGGCTGCCGACAGCCAAAATCGATTTTCTCGATTTTCTCAAAATTCGGGCGGTATTTTGAAAAACAAACTCCAGCACGTTTATTTACTTGGTAATACCTATCTGTAGACCTAATATGAGCGATTTTTTTTTTCGAGTTTGGCCACGAAATTTCGATTTTGCTCGATATTTACAGGCATTCGCTCTTAATAGTTAAACTGCATTAAACACAAACAACATATCAGGGGCGGGCATCTCGTTTATTGATGCCCCGCCTTCGATGATAAAGAAAGACGATGATGCAAGCTAAACATTTAAACTTCTAGAAACTGAAAGCAAAGAATCAAGTTTGTCTTTGACGTACGTAACCATCTTTTTCTCAGTCTGATTTATTTTGACGCTGAAAAAGGCGATCACTAATTCCAGCGTTAGCAGCAGCCGAGGCACCACCGGCTCTAAAACTGTACATCCAGGTTTTGGAATGAGCCTAAATAAACCCAATCTTGCAGAACTAATACCCTGGTCCTAAAGTAGCTAATACCAGTACTACGCAGACGACTCTATCTGAGACTTGAAATCTTTTCAAACTGCGAAAAAATGGTTGTGAAGAAAATATAGTTCAGCTTCGCGGCTTGAATATATAATTTCCTAAACAATAGTGTAAAGGTACATGTAATAAGGTCAGTTTCAGCCATAAACACTGTCGAACAGCATACTGCCAGAATCAACAAAAGTTTGAACCGCTTAATAGTCCAGTTTCGTATTCGAAAATTACCGCTGATTGCAATGACTACAGACGCATGTACGCATGTACGCAGGGTTAGCCTCATTCTGAAGTTAAACATTCCTAAATACCAGCGAGAAAGTGCAAAACGCGAAACTACAACAATAGAGAGTGTTGTGAATAGCCCACCTTCTCGCTGGTATTTACGAATGTTTAACTTCAGAATGAGGCTAACCCTGCGTACATGCGTCTCAGTGTAGTTTTTCGTAAATACCATCGCAGTTCATAGAATCTAAGGTATGCAGGATGGAAACATTTGTACAATAAGATAAGCATGTCCTGAACTCTTCTACTGAATAAAGATGTACTGTTAATCTTCTTCAATAGGGCACTATATACGTACTAGACCTGTCATTTAGGGCAAGCCGTAGTACTTGCTTATTTAGTAATTCCAACTTATCGGCGTTTCTGGCTCCACAAACGTGCCACACAATGCTGCAATATTGTAAAATTGGCAGTACAAAAGCCTTGTACAAGTGCACTTTGATATTACCCGGTATGAGGTTTCTGAAACGCTTAATAACTTGGAGTTGCATGTTAACCTTTTTACAGATTGTAGACACATGCTTGTCAAACTTGAGATTACAGTCAATATTTATACCCAGTATACGGTCAATGCCATTATGCGTATCTGTTTGCCATCAACAACAAAAGTAAAGTCCTGGTCAGTAGATCCGAGAATGAGTAACTGGGATTTGTCAGGGTTGGTCATCAGGCCATTTTGTCCGAACCAGTCAACAGCAATCGATAATTCGTTATTTAGCTTATTATATAACGCTAAGTGGTCAGAGTCCGAGCTGTACATCTGTTGATCATCGGCATAGGCATTTTGCTTAACTTTAGTTATGAAGTATAGAAAATGTCATTCAAAAACATTTTGAACAGTAGCTGTCCCAGAACGCTTTCTGAGGTACGCCTCTGCCATTAAATTGCCAGGATGACATCGTATCCCCGACCTTAACTCTCTGCTGGCATCTACAAATATAACTTGGACTTTATAACATAAGCATTCAGATATCTAAGGTCTAATAAAAGCCTATTTTCACCGCTTGACTGAATCGAAACATACAATGGATTTACCACCGTAGGGACGGAACTGCATTCCGACTACTGAATCAACAGCTAACATGTTCAAGTTCAAGTCAAATTATAGCTTTTCCTAGCTATTACGTATCAAGGTAGAGAAACGCCTTCGAGTGATTCTTACATATTAATCACTCCTCTTTATACACCCTCAACGTTATCCCAACAGGATTATTATAGGCATTAATTCCTATCCACTTGTGTACATTCCGTAATGCTACTAAATATATTTGTGTGGGAATCCGATGCCAAACAATTTCCGTAAAATCGAATTTCTGAAATATTTACTGTCTGGAAACTTAAGATACCAGGTAAAAGATTAACTGATCAAAATTTGAGGGATGTAGCTGTGCTGGGAAGCGTACACTCGTGTTTTCAGTTTTCTTTACAATTGTCTGTAAATTTTACCGCGGACTTTGACTCGTTGTTACAGACAAATGATGTTGTTACCCCGGGGGGGCACTCCCTTATGTGAAGGGTACATGGATGCTCGTCGTACCTTTTAGGGGTCAAAATCAGGAGTTTGGTACCACTTAGGGTATCCACCATCAAACACAGACATTTCTATACGTAAAGCGGTACCTTTTAGGGGTCGGGTGTCAATTGAACAAAAAAGCTGTTATCAATTTACATTTTTATTATCTTTTAGGGGTCAAAATAAGCTTGAGCCACGCCCATTTTAGTACCTCTTAGGGGTCAAATCGAAAATGTCCGACGAGCATCCCTACCCCTTTTATATCGGAGTCCCCCCCCCCCCCCCGGGGTTGTTACAGACAAAACAGATAACGCCCGTGGACAAATATCAGTGGCGCAGATTTCAGAACGAGTTTAACTGGCGGAAACAAAGGTTTTTATTCTCCGGGACTCAACATGACCGTCGCGTTTTTAAACCCCATAGAGAACTAACATACATCACCAGTTTTCGAAATATTTGGAACCCCTGATGAAAGACGAACAATGAGTGTTTGATATGTCTTCTCATGCGAATGCAAAACCGACAATTTACATACGCTTCTTTTCAAACTTCATTAACAAGTATTGTTTACCGTTTGACTGTTGTATCTAATTATTCAATAGATGGCTTATTATTCTTTTTTGATGGCAGTGATTTCAACTAGCGTACTAGTAGTGTAGTGGACAAGAGTTAGTACAAGCAGTCGGAAGGGTCGAGGTTGAAACTCCAGTTGAGGCAGACATTTTCTTTCTATGTCATTCTTTATTTCTTTACTTCTTCGCTCCTTACTTGTAGTTTATCAGTATGTAATTAGTTAGTGGTTCATGAATATGATGATTAAGAAATATTGATCACTGGGTTAGAAATCTGATCAAACACTATAGTGCGTTTGGAACTGGTGTTTCATTGGATGTCAAGATTTCACCCAGTATCAAGACCCATGCATGTGACCAAATACAGTTCCTCCATTGGATGACTATCTCATGAATTAGAAGAAGTCATGTTAAAAAGTCCTTCAGTCATGAGCAACGAAACCTGTTTATGATTTGATAACAAATCAATACTAATAATATACTTCATTTGGTGCTTGTTTTATGAGAATATGCGTGAAAATAATTAACATATTTAACCCTGACAGTATATATTTTTCATCTTCCTATATTTATACTTGTTATAAACAGGCTTCCTAAAACTGGGATAGAGCGGATTTCAATTAATTGAGTGTCGGAAGTGTTTTGGTTTTGCGTTTACTAAGCTCTCCTATTGGCTGAGAAAGAATCCAAATAATCCAGAATCCAAAGTAAAACCAAACGCAAATTGGTTTTAGTTTTGCTTTGGTTTGTCATTGGCTCACAGGGAAGCCATTTATGCGTTACTTGTGATTACTCGCTCCTGTGATTGGCTGGCTGTGGGTAATTTGCGTTTGGTTTTACTACACTCAACTGAAAACCGCTCTATCAGTTTTCTACATATACATTTGGTATTTCATTCAGTGATACTATGTTCGCGATCAACCCTTAGATCTACATCGATAATTCATTACAAGGATTGGTTCCTAATAGTTTACTGTATTGTAACCGTGTTTTCTTCTTTTCCTTTAGGATGGTCGTAAAACATGGACGGGGACGCGGAGACGCGGGGACGTGACCTTAGAAACACAGTATTTGTAACTACTAAAATAAAAAGCGAGTAATTATGTGTGTATTCAATGCATTGTTTTCACTAGCTGGTCATTTAGGTTAGAAAAGACGTAATCAAAATTGTTTTCCCTCACGAACCGACGCCATCTTGGAAAAGCCTCGTTTCCACGCTCCTTAGTGAGATCAATGAGCCTGCATGGGAAGGACTGGACCACCATAGAGCTTCATCTAGCGATCAAATCTCTCTCGGGGGCGACGTGAGATGAAGAAAATTACAAGATTTTTCAAACTGTAAAACAGCCATTTTATGAAAATCTGATAGCCCAGTTTAAAGGGAGGTAGCCGGGGTCAATTCAACATGATGCGGCTGCCAAAATCATTCAAGCATAGAGGACACGAGTAGAGTTTTGACGGTTCATTGGTGGATTAACGTTGATTCTTTTTTCTGTGGTGCTCTTTATTGCTGCTGTCTAGTCTCCTATAGTGCTGGTATGTTACCTACTAATTGCTAGACAACTCCAGCAACTTGCAATGTAAAATTTGGCCTGGGTAGGCGAGTTGTCCCAGTCGAACTCTTTACATGAAGTAACGCGTGCAAAAGCTGAACTAGTACTAGGATGATCCTACCTCTCAGGTACCCGAGAAAAAAATGAACCTTTACATGTAAACAGAACGCAGAATATAATGGCGGTAGAATGACTCTACTACTAATCATGTAAACAACCCCTCAGTTTTGGTGAGTATCTTTTTTTTTCACCCGGGTTGCTTCCCATGCTCATTTACCTCACTCACGGCGCATGGAAACGAGGCTTTACCAAGATGGCGTCGGTTTGTGAGGTCAAACGGCTTTCGATTACGTTTTTTCTAACCTAAATGACGAGTTAGTGATAAAACAATGCATTGAATACACGCATAATTACTCGCTTTTTATTTTAGCGGTCAAAAATACTGTGTTTCTGAGGTCACGTCCCCACGTCCATGTTTTACGACCATCCTTTCCTTTCTGCTTATATGAGACTGTCGAGCTTGACAATTGCATTCACATGTATGTTGTCCGGTGTTGTTTATTACATGAATAACAAACTCGTAAAAATGATATCATGCACGTACACTGCAAAAGTGGGGATATAATTTATTATGTGGCAACCCGTAAATATAATACATCACTCCAAAGACTAAAGCCCATTCTGTCTAATTTGAGCTCTTGTTTATTTCCTAATGTGAAATATGAAACACACGACATTTAAAATTGTTTCACTCGGTTTGACCAGCTTTTTTTTTTTTTTTGTAATTTTGCTTATCTTCAAATTTTGAAGAATAGTGCTTAGCAGGTGGTTTTCATATAAAAAATTCACTGCGCCCACTCGGGAGTTTTGCTTGATAACATATATAGGTCACATACGTAAATATCTGTCGCTACAATCAGCTGAGACTCTAGTACACTCATTTGTTACATCCAGATTAGATGTTTGTAACTCGCTTTTTTCATGGTTTACCTAATCAACTAATACAGAAACTTCAAAGCGTTCAAAATTTAGCTGCAAGATTAGTTTGTCTCATTAAAGACATGCATGACATCACGCCAGTAAATATTACAAAAACTACACTCGCTACCTATCGAGTATAGAATTCACTATAAGGTAGTTTACTATTTTTTAAATGCCTTTAAGACAATATATGCTCCTGCATGCTTATCTTATAGACTTGATCCGTCAGTATGTACTAAATCGCAACTTAAGGTCTAATTCTAAGAACTACCTCGAAAGCGTTCTATTTAATCTTAACCTCAGTCTCAGATATTTTCGCTATGAGTGTTAATGATTACTATTTATTATAATCTAGCTTTTTAACGTAATGTACCCCGCATAAATATCCATTTTAGGATAATTTAATTTAAGTAAAGCACTAGATAATTTTTAGGATATTTCTATTTATGTATATAACGTAAAGCGCCAATAGGATAATTCATATTCATGTAAAGTGCCAATGGAATATAGGAATTGGAGCTTTTTAAATATTCACTATTATTATTATTATTATTAAACACGGCCAGGTGATATCCTCTACATTCGACATCTACAAAAAAAATAACGTCACTAACCAAAGCCGTTTTCTGTTCAAAGTTTACTTCGCCTCCATGCAACGTTAAACTATTTGTTTTCAGTTAAGGTCTGGAATAATATTTACTAAACTCTCCTTCGCCATCAGTGTCTTTTAATAAGTGATTATCAGAGTCAGTTTGTAAATACGGTACTTGGAATCGATTTCCGAACGGACCAATTCTGGATAGGGTTTGTTTTTGTATCTCATCCTTATTTCGGAGGTGGTTCTCCGGTTTTCTATCCGGAATTTCTGCGTCTTTTGGTCGATTTGATAACTTCCCTCACTTCCATTTTAGCACCTGAAGATGTTTCTCAACTCCCTTCTAAAGTCGTTCTTCGTTAACGCGTAAACAAAAACGTTTGTTGCTGAATTCAAGTATCTCAACATTACCATGGCATAGAATCTTGTCCCGGAATCATTTTCATTGCAGGTCGGAACATCAAAGTAACGGCACATTAACCAGTACTGAAGAAAACCACTGCAAACAAGAAATACGGCAATCACAGTGCCAACAGATGCTGTGGTTGCGTTCCTGTTCCTAGCGTCGGCCCTTGCATGTTCATCGTGGCTGTTGGATTGAACTTCATTTGCCTTGATCTGGCGTATGTGTCTTCTTGCAACTAATACGATGCGAACATAAGAAATTACCATGAACACATTTGGAAGCACTATGAAAGTAGGAATGTGGAACATTTGATAAGCAAGGAAATATTTCGGTTTAGAGTATTTTAGCTTGAGGATAAGGAATGGCACTCTCTGAAGTACAGCAATTCCCCAGGCGGCAAATATGAGAATAACACATCTCGACGGGCTCAATAGGATGTTGTACTTAAATGGATATAAAACTGCCAGATAACGATCCAGCGTTAAAACACAAAGGTTGGTGATAGATGCTATCAAGAAGACGTTCCAGAAGAATTCCAGAATTGTCCAAGTTAGCGAGTTCTGTGTTACAGTGAATGAGTATATAAATAGAGAACTCCCATTGAAAAACCCAACACAGAAGTCGGCTGTTGCTAGAGATAGAATAAACCAGTTTGGTGAAGATCTTTGGCGAAGTAGTCTTTTAGAACCAATGATGTAAATAACAAGACCATTCCCAACCACAGCGAAGAAGGATATTAGTCCTCTCAAAACCCAGTACCAAACTGGTCGATGTAACGGAGTCAGCGGAAGCGCCTTTTCTGTGGTGTTGGTAAAAGGATTGAAAAGTGTGGAGTTATCTGGGTTGTATTGACTTGATCCGTTCAACGAAGCCATCTTTTGAATGACGCATTAAATCGAAGGGAAACTGTCTCGAATTAACAAGTTGTTCACCCAACTCCTGCCTCAATCTAACTTATTAAATATTCCAGTGAATATAAATTGAAATTTATTCCCCATGTATTATACGGATTTTTCTATCCTACACCTGCGTGCATAATTATTTTTGTGTTCTAGATGTCCCAATCGCGACTGCTCTTTCACACAAGAAATAACTTATTTGAAGAGCATGTGTTTAAGCTATATTAGTGTTTTAATCTGTCAGATGACAGGCAATTCCATTTTCATTACAGTTTCAACAAAAAAAATCGTAACTGAAATTAGCACTATAATTGCATCAATTTTGTATTTCGTAACTCCTTAGGCCTTCAAGTTCTTAGTGTTGGATACCTGAATATTAATCTTCTGTGCTCAGTAAGCATGCAAGTTTTTTCGCTCCTTGCATGTACGTTTTATTCTATGAACTGTTTTTTCGTTTTTCTTTAAGAAAAACATTTTTTTTTGTCTCAAGCTATAACGGTAAAGGTTAAAACAAATCGTTCGTTTTCGTTTCTATAAAGTTGCAATTAGAGTTCACGCAATCTGTTCTTGGTTCCTCACATCAGTCTACACTTCATGCTGTCGATGCCTGAAAAGTCCTAATTAGATTTAACCAATACAATCTACGTCATCATATATAGTTCATCTTTTCAATCAGTTTCCTATTCTGTCTTTCTAACAAGCCAACGGTACTAAAACACATTATCCGCAAATAAATTATTTCTTGCGTGAAATAGCATGTTTCGTTACGACTGGGAGATTTAGAAAACAAAAACACACAATGCACGCAGGTGTTAACTAACAAGTTTCTTTGAAATGTCTTTCAGTTATAATTAAAAGACAGTATCGTTGATTAAAAAAAGGTTAACTTTCTTGTCAAATTCTGCTAAATTATTTGTGGTTTATGGCCGTAATTTGCTTTGAAGTTCATTACAAACCTGTCGTCATTTCAGAAATATGTTCATAGGCCCTTCCACGTTTTTTTTTTTAACTTTTGATACTACGTATAACAGCAAAATCGTCGATACTGCTGAAAAGAGCACCTCGAAGTTAGTCAAAGTCCCAAATTTGAGAGTTATATCTTGAATAGGAGCAAAGATACATGCAGTCCCGCAAACTCGGAAATTTCGGGAAATTTTACAGACGTTTGTATGCGGGAAACACAAACTTACCCCCAGTCGAACTTTCCATACAAACGTCTGTAAACGTTTCCGAACTTATAACTTTGCTCCTATTCAAAAAAACTCTCAAATTTGGGATTTTGACTCAAAGTAACTTCGAGGTGCTCTTTTCAGCAGTATCGACGGTTTTGCTGTTATACGTATTTATAATATAGATACGATAGTACGCGCGCTCTGATTGGCTAAGAAGCCATGTTTTATCAGAGTATATAACATGGTTAGCCGTGTTATATAGTTTTCAACTGGCGGTTTCCTTTCATCGCGCGCGTAAATCTATATTATAAAACAGATAAAGAAGCCTTAAATCCATGTTTTATACTATCATAAAACACTCTGGTCATTTGAGAACACTCGAGAAATGTTGAAAGCACGCGCCTTCGGCTTGTGCTTTAACATTTCTCTCATGTTCTCAAATGCCCATCGTGTTTTATGATAGTATAAAACATGGCTAAGGCTTCTTTATTTGTTAAATATCAAAAGTTAAAAAAAACCGTGCGGGAAGGGTCTATTGTATTGAGAAGGAAAATGTTTTTATTTATTTTATATACCTTTTTTTTCACTCTTTCAAAAGGAGGAGCGGACACTGAAACCAAGCTACGAGTAAAATTACATGTGCCTCAAAATGACGTCATTAAAAGTTTAATCCTAAATAAATAAGTTTCCCATACTTCATAGTGGTCATCTTGTTTCCCAGATTTACATTTAAACCAATGACTGCATGGCAAACGCTCATAGGCATTTAAAGTAAACAAACATATTTAATAAACATACCGTCAAGACAGATTTCCCAAGCAATGCTGTCAAATGTTTTGATTTTAACACGTCCTTTTTCTGAACTCTACTGTGGCCAATACAAATTACAGTCAGCCTTTCAATAGCACAAACACATATGCGACTGAAATATATTTGATATATAGTTGTCTTAAGCCTCGGTCAAACGACGTCAACATATCTTCGACAGGATATTGAAAGCATGTGTGCCAAACGGTTTGAACATCGACGAGTCAATATTCCGAGAACAAACGGTTTCAACATCTGCATGTTCAACGTTCTAATGAACTGCTATTGTTCTTGGATGTTTTTTCAGGTCACGTCAAACGGTTTCAACAAGATGTGACTACATGGTGTAACCGTTTGGCCGAGGTTTAAATAAGACTTTAATGGTTTCATACCCTATTTTCTGTACCTGGTCTTGCAGTTTTCTTTCAGCTATCAGACCTTAATGAGTTGATACCGAAGTTTATAAAGACAAGAGTCTTGAAAATGTGTAACACTTTAGTGCCTGCAGCGGCTAAAATTCCTTAAAAGCACATTCATATATTTCAAATGCAGGGTTTCTTTAAAGTGCCTATAACCCCCCAAAATTATTTTTTTGAATTGAAACTTTAAACCATTATTTAGAACTTAAGGCAAAAATAGGAGGCTAAAACTCAACAGTATTTTTTTTACGGCGTTTCAAAGTTGAGAACCAGAACATGTGGCCGTCAGTTTTCAATTCCCTTTGGGAGCCTGGAGACCAGTGGCCTGTGACGTGTATGTAGTCAGGCGTTAGTTCAATCCCATACAAACGTCTCTTATTTCTGCGACTCTTGCAAGCTCACCACATGATAAATATCCAATGAAATATCACCAAACTTGGTAAATTTACTAATTTCGTTGTGCTCTTTCTTGTGATGGAGTTTATTTCCTATTGATTAGACTATAATAGGACGTTTTTCCTTTTTGAATTCGTTTTCTTATTCAGATTTTCCAACTCCTTTGAGAATACCAAGACAATAGTCTAAATTAAAGGAACAAAAGAAACCGTGCAAAGGATTCTGGTAGTTGTAGTAAAATGCGCCCGAATGACGTCATAACTCCAGGCCCTCACCAAGACTCGCGCTGACTTCCAACTGGAAACAGGAAGCCCAAAACGGATGTTTTCGCTAACTTTGACACCAGTAAAATCGTCGAAGTTTAGTTTTTTCACTTTTATTTTTTCGAATTCTTTGTCAGGGCGCTATACAGAATAGACGTCAAAAATATTTTTTTGGGGGTTATTGGCACTTTAATCGCATTTCGTTTTTGTATGAAGAAATTACAAATTCAGAAAAGGAACGCTCCGCAATAAAAACTTTGTTTTAATCTATTGTCTCGTTTTGAAGATTTTCGCATTTTACGTAAAAACAAGGGCTCGAAAGAAACAGACATATCCCGGCCTAAAATATTATGTATCTTGGAATTCTGTTTTGTGTTTACTATTATTCAATGTTAGGAATACATCGTCCAAAAAATCTCAAAGATTTATCAAAAACTTCCCAAAGGGAGGGAGTCCATATGAGAGTCGCTTGAAAATACCTTTTTCCTTGACAACTGCGATCGACTAATATTTTGAGGTGTCAGCATATTTTGTCTAAGACTGTAGGTCTTTCCGTCTTAGTCATTAACTGAACGGTTAATTTTGAAATGTGTTAGTTGGAACTTGCGCAACTATAACAGTGACGCCAATACCGTACAGTACTAAACCACGGACTGGATTACAAAAGGAAATAACTGCAGGTGAAAATGAGTTGAATATCGACTCTTTCCACTGCCGTAATACAAAAAATCGAAAACGTGAATCGCGTGAGAGTTTGGGATCCTTATTCGCGTACCAGATGTATTGTATTCTAGGGTTACGTTGCTTTGTATTGTATGGTATTGTTTTGCTGCTCTTTATAGTTTTGAGTTTTTGTCGTCTTTGTTTTACAAATTCTGTGCTCTAGTACCCGAAGGAAAAACCAAAGTTTGGTGGTTTGAAAAGAACGCTGTAATTTTTTTACTAATTCATAAGGGTGCTAACCAATCCAAATGCAGCATTCGGTGACAAGGATACCCCGGTATACAAGTATCTCCATACAGTATCAGCTACACAGTACTAACTCAGATACAGAATACGGATATCACACCTTCACGTCGCGACTTTGATCTCGCGCAAACGGTGGTAACATCGGATCACTAGATTTCTTAAGAAGACAAGAAAGTTTGTCTTGGTGGGAAAGTAAGGTACATACATGTACAGTGTGTGTAATCAACATTAACTTCTCTCTTTTCTAATAGAGCAGATTTCGTATGAGTGAGCAAGTTACGGCAATGTCTTACGGCACGGTTACTGTACAGCATGCCGTAACATTGAAATGGTTTCCCTATTGTTTTGTCCTGCTGATCCAATCAAATGACAGTGTTACGGTACGAAACGGTAAGAGTACGGTTACGGTAAGGCTACGGACATGCCGCATATTTGTCCCCACCTGATCACACTGATGGAATTGGCCCATGGGCTTATACGCATAAAGGAAGGGATTTTACGTTATTATTTAGAGCAGATTTCGTATGAATGGGACGAACTACGACAACAGCACGGTTACATTGAAATGGTTTCCCATTGTTTTTTTCCTGCTGATCCAATCAAATTACGGAGTTAAGATACAGCACGGCACAGTACGGTACGCGGGTTAAGTTAAGGCTACGGACATGCCGTAGTTTGTCCCACTTAAAAAAAATCTGCTCTAATCAAAGAGCCCAAGCGTACTCCCTCTGAGTAATATGTTGGTTGATCCATCGGTCGCCAGTCATCCCCACTTAACATTGCAATAGGCTACTTTGAGCATGCGCAATAGTAGCCTAAATAGTATCACACGTGCATAGTTTGAAGCGACTAAAAATACAATAGAATACGATACAATACAATTCAATACAACAATAGAACGCAACACAATACAATACAATACAATACAATAGAATACAATTTGGTAGCAATTCGTGTCGTCCTACATGAAGGGATGGCCGACTTTGGGTGATTAAAAAAGTACACCCAATTACCAATTACAAACGCTCCCCGCCCTTAGATTGATAATACAAATATACTATTGTACACATGGGACCACTAGTCATTCAGGTACTCGTTCCTCAGCCCCAGGCCCTCGCAGCTTATGAGCACAGTCTTTCCACTTTCACCGGTGTCCTTGGTTATGGTGAATCTGATCTAGAAGAAAAATATGGATTTAACTTGACATTTGAAAATAATAACATAAGCTAATTCACAATTTTCCACTGACCTCTGAAAGAACTTCTACAGCCATTATGGCGGCCGTTGTCCGTGACGTAACCCTCTCTGTTCGTATAACAGACCGGCCTTGAGCAAGTGCCATATATGGAATAAGCTGCAATACATGAAGGCATTAGATTGGTGAACTACATAAACCTATTGCAATAAAGGTTGTCACGGGAAAACGACATTCCCAGACTGAAATAGATTGTGGTTATAGCTGAAAGTCTGACGAGTTGTTTGTTTTGGGTCAACGCTTGAAGATGAATATCATCATTTATTACGAAAAACCACCAATTAAAACCCTGTATAAAAAGGCACTACTACACTACGCTACGCTACACTACATACCAATACACAACTTCACATAATTAGAAATATAATTAAATAGATGCCATATTATAACAAAAAAAAACTAGCGGTGGAGAAAAACAGTCTAAATAGAAGCTGAAAGCTTATTATATTTAGACTGTCTTTTTTTTCTCTTTAGACTGTACTTTTTGTGTTTATAGTAGAATAAGATTAACTTAATACAGATAAAGAAGTATTATGGAGAAAGGAAGAAGAAGAAAGAAAAAAAGAAAAAAAGAAAAAAATGAAGTATGCAATTATAAGTGGAGGAGATTCAAACAAGAGGATTAGGAATTAATCAAATATTTTTTCAGTTTATATTTAAAGTTTATAAGGGAAGTACAGCGTTTCAGTTCATTAGGAATATGAATGGTTTCCTTCAAATCGACTTTCCAATTACACCATAGTTGACCGTTCTACATAGTTGGACAGTTATAACCACAATCTATTTCGGGATGGGAATGTCCTTTGTCTTTGTCGTTCGTCCGTGACAACGTTTTTAGCAATAGCTGCTATCAGGAGCCCCTGGTAACTAGGAGCGTCCACCCCGCATACTAGGACTATGCCACACCGCGGCAAAACGTTACGCGCATGCGTATTTGCTATTTCTTGTCGGCGCGCGGCCGCCCCAAGTTTCCCGCGAAAACTGAAATGAAACAACAGGCACATACCCGTGATTTTAAAATTTCTGCTTAAAAGCACCATTTGTGAACTGTTTTGTCAAAAAATAAGAAAACTACTTAAAAGCTAAGCCTAAGACTTTAACAGGTTGAAGTTTTCTTAATTTGTAATTCACTGTGAGTTTACTAAGTTATAAAATTATTTACTAAAAAAGTTGAAACGCTCGGTAATTTGTATTTGATAGCTGAGCCTTCGTTCTTTTGGCCAGCGGAGCATACCGTTTTGCCGCGGTGTGTACTAGGCCTATGCCACAGCGTTTTCACAAGTTAGATTATTTTTAGAACGGTTTCCCGCTATTCTTGGGTTGCAATCAATCCTAAGGAAATAAAATCACAAAGGCAGTTTGTTCCGCCACTGGTGCAACCTACTTAATTGGCGGCAAAAATGGACGCTCCTGGTTATGGGCTCTTGTTGCTATACATGGGCTTTTATCGCACGGTGGCCATGTTGAGTCCCAGGAGAATAAAAACCTTTGTTTTCGTCCGGTAAACTCGTTCTGAAACCAACCAGTGCGAGGCTACCGGGGCCAAAACTATTGTTTTATCCAAGATGGCCGAACTGCGATAACAGCCCATTGTAAAGCAACAAGTACCGCCAGAATTGCGGAAAGCCTTACCTTATCTTGTACCAACTCTTCCACGCACGCACCGTTCTTCGCATTGTGGATAAACATTCCTACAGCCCTGTCGACGACATCTTCTGTAGACATTCCTATGCGAAACAGTCAAAGTAAAATGTTGATCAGTGTTATAAAGAAATTGTGGGTAAAAGTACAAACCGTCATCGTGTTCTGTGCAGTGGATTAGGGACTTTAAGTAACAGTCCGCGCAAGAGGTAGGCATAATTCTATTGTTCAGATGCAATTTGCTTTCCCCTCTTTAGTATTTTTTGTTTTTCATACTGACAACTCATCAACCCTTAAATCATAAATTTCTGAAATTATATCCACTAAAAATGTATTTTGTGTGAAAACATTTTGTCCAATCAGAAGAGTGCAAAACAATAACCAAGAAAACGTTCAATTTAAAAATGTTCCCCATATTGAAAGTTATGAGAGTTTTCACTAGATACAATTCAAATCTGTTTAAAAAATGAGAAAAAATATTCTTCTTCTTCAATTTTACATAGATTTTAATGTCTAAGCCAATGAGGTGGAAGATTGAAACAATACCACAATTAGCACATTTTTACATTCCATGCATAACATATGCCTACCTCTTGCGCGGACCATTACTAGGGACCTTAAGCAACCACGACGGCAACGTCTAGGACGACGGCATAAAACAATAGCCTTAATTACAAAACATAATAACTGCACGTGAAAATGCACGTGAAAATGCACGCAGTCGCCTACATTTTCACCGTTCTCTGCAAAAACACAACGTGAAAACCCCAAACTACATGTATACGTTTTAAAGAGAACGCGAACGTAAAAAAGTAAATCAATCCATTATTTGTTCGGCGTGAACGGAACTCTATACTCATCATTTTTTCGAAAATCTGGTTGTAAAAAAACAATTCAAGACGAACAAGGGAAATAGTAGACACCAAATTTCGGGAGAAAACACATTTTTACGTCCCGTCGTCATTGCCGTCGCCGTCCTAGTTGCTTAAAGTCCCTATTGACGCGGATTTTTGGGGCGTCGATATGGAGTGTTCACCTTTTCTCCATTTAGCTGTTCCAGAAAGTACATTTCCTGTTGCCGTTTCTCCTACAATCCTGTAAAGAAGGAAAATGAGGACCAATGAGCGCCACGTGGAGTTCATTACGATATGTGCTCGGTCTAAATATGTCTTTAACTATTGGTCTCAAGTTCTTTTGTTTTTCAGATTTTGTGGTATCAGATTGGCTGAGAGCGAAACAAAAACACTATATAAATAAAAGACTAGCGGGAATTTAAAATTCCCTTCCTGTATAACAAAGGCCGGTGTCACAGTGGATTTGGTCCCCCGACTAAATCCTCTAGATAATATGGTCCCCCCGGACCATAATCACTAGTGGATTTTCGTCCCCTTATTGTCAGGTAAGCACCTAAAGTGAACTAGTAGGTCAAACACGTCATATATTTTGTAATGCCATCATCACCTCGGTTTTCTTTGTTTGTTCAGGGACATTTAATCTCTAAATTCCCTCATCAGCATGCATACTTGTTCTAATTTTCCCTCATTCACATGCAACAGGGAAAATTAGAAGGGCATGCACGCTGATGAGGGAACATTGGACTGTCCCTTGGCACACCGGTTCATGGCGCAATGGGGGCGCAATGCCTGTTCACCCTGTACCCTACCTATTTTATGGGTCATGAAAGTTCTTCTCCTCATTTCTCAAACCCACTTCTTCCACGTGGGATATTAAAACCATAAACGTGACGTAATTAAACCCCATGCATGCTCTTTGAATATTTAGTCAACCACATGACTACATTGTATTTTAGTGTTATTCTTCTCAAAATCAACACGCTTTTGCTCAGGGGAAGCCAGGGTCATTCAACCAATGACGCTCAATCAAGCACAATAAAACGTTTTCGAAAGCAACTCAACTGCAACGTCTTTAGTTTCGGCAGAGAAAACTAAACTCAGAGATTTGTTCCGTTCCTCGGTGATAATAGTATTACGAAGTGATAGAATGACATTTCGGGAACTTGAGTGAGTTTCCCCTCGGCTCTCGGGGAAATTCAATCACTGATTTTCCTCATGTCATGCTATTACTTTTAAAAATCTGATGTTGCCACGTTACCACTATACTCAGTTATCGACTTCCCATTTTAAGGAATGTTTGAATTTTTGGAAAAAGGAGTAATTCGAAAGACAGAATGAATGTTATATCGACTTCTCACTTTCGCTACCATCTTGTCGCGTCCAAAATGACCTCCTGTCCTCGTGGTAGTGCTTTTACAATGTTACTAGTAAAGTATTGAACAAGTGAAGCAGTGATCGCGCTAAACAACACTTCCAAATAATTTGTCAATTAACAAATAAAGAGCACGCTCTTTTAACACTTAATTGCTAATCAGAGCATTTCAAAGAAATCAAACTGAATTTGCGTTAAAAACGCTAACATTCACAGCTTTCTGATGCATTGAACCAATTACAATAAGTCGCTTATGGCTTTAGAAATGATAACAAAGGTCATTCAAGATCGATCGTTGCTGACTAAGTGATAATGAAACTCACGCATTAGTAATGCAAAAAAAACACAGAACTTTATTGCGCTATTTCGAGATGTGATTGTCAAGGCAATGACGGGACTTGACGAAAACACGGCTTTAATTCTCATATGCAGGGTAACGATCTTCAGGACAACTATGAAGAACATGCAGTTAAGCGAAACTAAAAAAATGGGATCATTCCCGGTTTCTGGGAAACTACCCACACACCCCTCCCTTGGATATGCATCGTTCTATTAATGATTAACCATTGAAGGCTAGGGTGAAGTGTGGGGGAGGGGTGGGGGTTTCCCAGAGACCGGGATTGGACCAAATCCACGGATAGGGACCACAGAGGGGGACCACATCGACGGGAGGGGGGGTGGGGACCAAATCCCCAGGACACAGGCTTAATAGTCAAGTTTCGTATTCGAAAATTACCGCTGAATGCAATGACTACAGACGCATGTACGCAGGGTAAGCCTCATTCTGAAGTGAAACATTCATAAATACCAGCGAGAAGGTGCAAAACGCGAAACTACAACAATACACAGAGTTGTGAATAGCCCACCTTCTCGCTTTGCATATTCCAACGCCACAAGTAGGTTATTGTATTTCTATTCACCGACACTGAGGTAAATAATTGTTTTAGTATATACCACATAAGTGAAGAGCCAGCACCAAATAGTTATATTTTCTGTCAAATGGACAAAAACTCGCGCAAGGTGATCGCTGCTTCGCTCGGAGGCGAATAGCAAAGGATATTTACCTCCGGAGTAGCCAATCAGAGCGCACAAAAGGTACTATTCACTTGTGTGGTATATACTAAATGCTAATATAGTCATAATGGTGAAAACATCTGCCTGGAATCAGCAGCACTTACATAATTCCCTGGCCCGTTCCTTCAGTCCTGCTCTGACGCTCTCTAACAGAGTCTATATCAATTGGAATGGATGGGAATCTATGCTTCAGTATTGATCGTACATTCTTGGACATTATTTGGGCTACCTGCATGTGGAAAGAGGGCATCACTACTACATCTACGTCATAGGGCGATCGTTGCTGACGTCATTGTTTACATTTTGCCTCATTAGCATAAGTGCATAAGGCTTACTTCGAGCTACAAATAAACCGACTCCATCAATCAAAATAGAAAGTCATCACAGTTTTCGTTGAAGTGCGACCCTGAAAATGTCAAGTCTCGTTTGGAAAACTACAGTTAGCCGACCGTCAATCAAAATTTAATTAAAGGAGCAGTGTCACGATTAGTATTCATGGCCAAAGTTTTGAAAATGTGTCAGGCGGACAAGAAATCAAAAGATGTGACAGAAGTAGAAGTCCGTGAGTAATCCGCTTGCATCGGCGTATTTGCACGATATCTCGAGCCGAAATTGCTTTAAAACTATACTTCAGTATTATATGGTTAGGTTTGATGTTATATTTTATGAAGCAGCATTTTATTTATTTCAATCGAAAGGGAAATTTGCAGCGGCGCGTGACATAGCGTGATTTTGCCAGTCTATAACAACCAATCAGAATCGTGACACTGCTCCTTTAAGTCTAGCCGGCAAATGTTTTGTATGAGACTAGACAGACTAGACAGACTAGACTCTGCGTTTGATTCACAGTCCGCTAAATACAATTTTTCAAACAAGACTTGAAATTTTCAAGGTCGCAATTCAACGAAAACGGTAATAAAGCCATTTTCACAAAAAGTATTCAACATATTAATCTCAAAGTTTCGGTAATTTACCAAGTGTTACTTGCTCTTTCGATACGTGGACTCGGTTTGTTTGCAGCTTCAAGTACGATTTACGTTAATGGGGCAAAAATGTTATCAAGAACCCCCTATATCTAGCCATTTCACTGGGTCTTATACATTTGCATGGACTACAGATGTTTCGCATTTTTGGAACGCCTGTTAGTTTGCACTTTAGATTGTGGTATTTAGGTTTAATTCAGGGGCGCAGGGAGGTCCTGAAAATTGGGGGGTGGGGGGAGTTGCAAAATAATGAATTCTGGAACATTTTTATTGATGACTACTGTCAGTCTCTCTTCTGGGACTGGGTAGACACACACACACCACTGGTCTAATTACATCAACTGGAAGTATTCAGGGTTTATTGCACAGGTAGTTAAAAATACGATTTTTGCGCCAGTGGAACCGCATTTTTGGATACCTACTAGTTAATATTTTTTTACATTACATTTTATTTACATTTTATTTTGTTCATTCGAAAAATATATATATGATAGACTGGCCCGCAGGTAGCATTAACTAATCTAGGCGGACCATAGTCTTTAAAATTGACAAATTACAAACAGGTCTGATAACGAAGAGAGAGGTATATAAGGGGAGAGAAAGAAGAATAAGTAAGTAAATAAGTAACTGAGTAAATAAGTAACTGAGTCAATAAGTAACTGAGTCAATAAGTAACTGAGTCAATAAGTAACTGAGTCAATAAGTAACTGAGTAAATAAGTAATTGAGTCAATAAGTAACTGAGTCAATAAGTAACTGAGTCAATAAGTAACTGAGTAAATAAGTAAATAAGTAACTGAGTAAATAAGTAACTGAGTAAATAAGTAACTGAGTAAATAAGTAACTGAGTAAATAAGTAACTGAGTAAATAAGTAACTGAGTAAATGAGTAACTGAGTAAATAAGTAACTGAGTAAATAAGTAACTGAGTAACTGAGTAAATAAATAGTTTCTTATTTACTCAGTTACTCAGTTACTTGAGTAAATAAGTAACTGAGTAAATAGGTAACTGAGTAAATAGGTAACTGAGTAAATAGGTAACTGAGTAAATAGGTAACTGAGTAAATAAGTAACTGAGTAAATAAGTAACTGAATAAATAAATAAGTAACTGAGTAAATAAATAAATTAATTAATGAATTTGAGAAATTATTGAATATATACATAAAGCAAATTCTAACAATTATGTACAGTACCTATTTTTTATGCTTAAATGATTTGGTTTTTGAAATAATAATGGGTGTGTCAATATAAGCATCTTCTTTCTTAAGAATGGCAAATAGTATTTTGTGAAATTCTCGTTTGAATGCCTTTTCGATAGTTGTCTAAAATCTCATATCTCATTCCACAGTCTAGCGCCAATTCTTGAAAAAGCATTTTTTTGTACTTCAAGTCTCGCACCTTTAATGTAGAAATTTTTAGATGTAGAGGATTGTGTATTATAAGAGTGGATACTGGAAGTATTCAAAAATAAATTTAAGATATTTATTGGTGCTAAATTGTTGCTAATATCATACATTAAATTAGATATTGACTCACAATATAAAAAAAATCAGTGGTAAAATATTTGCATCAATAAATAAGGGAACTGCATGCTAATTACTGTTGGCAAAATACATAAAGCGGAGTGCTCGCTTTTGGAGGATTAAAATTATGTTCATGTCTGAATTACACGCCTGACCCCAAACAGTCAATCCATAAGTTAAATAAAGGGCAATTAAGGACTGGTAAATATTCAAAAGGGTATGTAAGGGGACAAAGTGTTTTAATTTCGTGATTAACCCAACTGTTTTACTGATATTCAAAGGGTAATGAGTGTATTTATAGAACAAAGAGAGGTAAATACTGTCCATGTGGGAGTTTTGGATAGTATACAATGTAGAAATGTGGGTGAACTAGTATTGTACACAAAATGTAATTGTGAAAGAAGTACGAAAGATGAGTACAATGAAAGTATATGATAATTGTTGTGATGTCAAACCAGTAATTTGATCTCAATAATACAATTCTCTGATATACCGTAAAGGCCCGTAGTTAAGCCACACCTTTTTACCCAAAATTTTCGTTCAAAATCGGGGGTGCGGCTTATCTATGGGAACACCTAGAAAGGAGACCCAACATTAACATATATTTACATATCACGAACCTGTATGAAGCTTTTACTATGCGATGGCACGTATATTACAATCAGCTTCAAATCGCATCTGATCGTGTAATATAGCAATTTAAGCATAATCATTGGAAAAAAACACATGCAATTTAAAAGAATTAAAGCAAAAACTCTTCTAAGACCTACCGGTACCTTAGACCTAATATATTAGAATTTCGTGAATATTTAAACGTGATTAAGCTTATTTACCTTCCAAAACATGCTGATTCACAGCGCTTGTCAAAGCAGGCATCTAAACAACCAGGCATTCTTCGCAATTTTACATGTGGGAGATTGGCACTAATGAAAATCTAAGATGGCAGACCTCAGACCTACTCATGCAAGTATAGTTTCGCCAGAAAACCTTTCTTGCTCTAGCGATTAAAGGAGAGCGGTGGTAGAATTCTGGAGTGATTTAAAGACTGCAGGTTAAAATATACACAAGAAATGACGAGGCAAGTCGAACCATAATCGATCGAATTAAAGTTGCGATTATGTATTTATGACAATCTGATGAAGTTTTGCTTCAAGTACGAGCATTTATGAACTCCAACAAAAGATAAAAAAAATTTTTTAAGAAGTTTGCCATCAAGTACAAGCGATTATGAACTCGGACAAAAGAATTTCTAATTTTTTTTTTGGAATTTTTTTGTATTTTTTTCCTAAATTCAAGCTTCAAAACTTGGGGTGCGGCTTATCTATGGGTGCAGCTTATCTACGGGTCTTTACGGTACTCAAAATAGTTTGTAAAATCAATGATACAAACTACGATTATAACAACTGTTTATAAAAGGTCATTTGTCTCTGCCATGTTTTTGTAAAATAAATGATGCCAGGATTGAGATCACATCATTAGCATTTTGGAAATATAAACCGTTACATATTAAATATAAACATTTAAATATACATTGTATACAATATTCAAATCAAGAATATCACGTTATTCTAATCAACTATTCACGTTATGTAGAATCGATATGTATGATAAAAGTAAATGTTACACATAGGTGCACTTTAAAAGGGCTTATAGTTTGATTAAGTTAACCAATGGTTTAACCATTAACCATTGTATGAAATCTTACATCCAGTACTAACCTAAAACCAGTATTTTAATAAGGTAATCAAAAAATATATTTTAATGTTTCACTTCAATTTATGATTTTTTTTTAAATAATGCAACCAGTTACTGTACATGTACATGTAGCTAGTGAGATAGAAGATTAATAGTGTGATTACACTTACTCTAATAGGTTTGGATCCTGCCACAAATGCCCAGCCAGTAATCTTAGTGAGAGTGCCAGGGTCAGTGAGATTTACAGCTGTTAAACATGGCACTGGAAGAGATGTTATCACAGCTTTCCCATCCCAATGGGGTGAGTAGGACCTGCGGCACAATCAAAAATCAAACTGCATTTCTTTGTGAGGATTCTTCGATCATTACCAAAAGAAACAAATAATCCAAAAAAGGATTATTTTGCCATGTAAGAACTCCAAAAGGGAGCAGGTCAAAACACATGCCCTCTCAACGGACCCATTTTGGGGAAGGGAGGGAGGGGGGGTGCTGCCAGCCATCTCCTCTGGAGAGAAAACTCACTCAATATTAAAAATAATTTGTTCTTAAATATCTTCAAAACTAAAAGGCATAATCTAGAAACAAATGCACTGCATGTTTTGTCTTACGTTATCATTTCATTTTCTGTGTTAACATTACCACTAGGCCCCCCAGATTGGAAAATAGATGGTCAAAAATGGGGGATGGGGGTGGTACCCTGCGCTGACAGCTGTGTCTGTTGAAAAAAATGGATCCCTATCTGGGGCATCTGTTTTGACCTGCTCCCTAATTATTATGAAGTTTCTACAACAATGACGGTATTAAGCTGGTTTTTGTTTTTCTAGTATATACATGTGTATTGTCTGGCAACTTAACTCAGCAAGGTATTTCTGGAGTGTTGAAAGACAAACCAACCACTTCTAGTTAATTCTGGTAGTTAAATGTGCTATTTATTCTCAAGACGAAGACCACTTGCCACATGTACTTTCCTAAAGAAATGCCCGGATCATTAATCCTAAGAACCGGTTTTGGGTTAATCCATCAAGTCCATCCTGGCTATGGATTTGATGGATTCCAAACCGGTTTTGAAATACTAGTGATGAAACACAAAATTTATTTTTGGATTCACGAATCCAATTTCGGATTATTCTAAAGAAACACAGCCTTGGATGAGTTGGGGGGGAAAAACAATTAAGGAGGCTCAAAGGAGTTATCCATAAAATCAGGATTCTTTTGCTTTAATTAGCCTGCATAGCAGTTTTTCCTGGCAATAAGTTGAGCATGGGGGATTATTTGAGACAAGCATGAAAGCAAGGTGGCCGACATGAAACCAAGGCTTACTGCCAAGGGCCCCATCAACCAACTTTGTTGGGACAAATAAACAGGGGGCCGCTATGCAGGCTACTTTTACTTCCAAGTGTGGAAGAGGTACATGCATATGTATAACTAAAATAGCTTTCCATAATTATCAACATTACTAAAATGATGATATTATTGTTTTATATTGAATATTGATATTGTTGTCATGGCAACACTGGTCTCGCAAACCAGACCCACTAGTTTTTTGTTTTAAGTAAGTAATCAAAATTTTAACAGTGAAATTATTTTAAAAGCTATTATCAGAAGTTTTATACTCATTATCTTTAATCAGAGGAGAAACAGTACCATTCTGTTTACACACTTTTTGAAGATGTACATGTATGGTTTTGTTTGCCAAAAATGAAGACATTTCACTGCATACTTTTGAAACATTCAAATGGTTCTTGTTGTGTGCTCTGATTGGTTACTCCGGAGGTGAATTTCCTTTGCTATTCACCTCCGAGTGAAGCAGTGATCACCTCATGCAAGTGTTTGTCCATTTGACAGAAAATAAAATAATTATGTGGTGCTGGCTATTCACTTGACTGTGTGGTATATACATGTACTAAAACAATTAACAATTATTCACCAAAGTGGAGGTGAATAGTGGTGGAAATTTACCAAGCCACTTCGGCGAGGTAATTATCCACCACTATTGACCAACACTGAGGTGAATAATTGTTTTAGTACATGTATATACAGTACCACACTCCATGTGAATAGCCAGCACCAAATAGTTATTTTATTTTCTGTCGAATGGACAGAACTGTTTGAGTAGCCAATCAGAGCATGCGAAAAGTGATATTCACTGGTGTGGTATATACTAATAATTATTATTCACCGAATTGGAGGTGAATAGTGGTGGATATTTACTGAGCCATGAAGCAGCAAGGTAAATATTCACCACTATTCACCTCCAATTCGGTGAATAATAACTATTGTTCAGTATCCTAATGGGTAATATGTACACTGTACATGTAACTATGGCAAAGTAGAAGAATCTTAGAATTTCCAGCAAATATGTAGTGCATCCATTCACCTCTCCTGAACACACTAACACACAACAGGAGCAAACATGAAACAAAATTCAACTATATTTGGTCATTCGCAATTCTGTTGAACCCACTTCATCAATATCCATGATATCTTCTCTGTGGTATGAATATACTTATAGCAATAAAACAAAATAACCAGGTACATGTAGTCAACACAAGAAATTTCAACAGATTAGCTCCAACTACATGTATACCCTGTACCCTTTTTTGCAACATCCTCTTTTTTTCAAATTTTAATGGCAATTTCTCCCCTCAATTTCTCTACCTTCAAATCCAGGATGAGACACTGACAAATTGCATACATGTACAACATAACATATTTTGTACTTACTTTTTTCTTACTTCAATGTTAAAATCAAATCCAAAGTTTTGGATTATGGGTCTATAAACCTGTAATAAAAACAAAATAATATAAAATGTTATTATCTTTAAGTGGAACAATGTACATGATTTTATTGTACAGTAATTAACATCCCTTTCAGCCCCAAAAGAGACATCCAAATTCTCCTTACAGATCTTCATTTATTTCGTGTAGTGTCATGCAGTTAAGAGAATTTGGTGTCACATCAAATCAATTCTCCCAAGTGATGAGACAACTCCAATAATCTCATGACCTGCCTGACACTTTCATATGATAATCTTCAAGACAATTAAGTTACAAATGTAGATGTTGATCATGATAACCCTTGGGGATTTAAGGGGTATATAACAGATAAAGCTATATGCCTTTCCCATTTTTTTTCTGCCTTTGTCATCAAAAGGATTTGATAATTTTGCTATCATGCAAAAAGCAAATCCAATAATAATAGTTATTATTCATTTTCTAAACTTCTTAAAAATGAGGGGTGTAGCCACCATTATTTCTCTTTAAGCCCCAAAGGTACATTGTACAAGCCAAATGAGCCCTGAAGGCGCAAGCTCCTAGGGGGGTCTGTGGGTCATTTTCAATGCACTATTTCTGTGCTCAATGAAGGGTTAGAGTTGTAGAGCTTCTAATAAAAGTTATACAAAACAGAAAAAAATTCACTGCTACAACAACAACAAAAAATCACCAAAATTCCTGTTAAGCTCGGGCTTAATGGCTTAAAGGCAGCTATACCCCTGAAAATACAAATGTAGTTTGCAGAGATGGTTCAGTGCATGACTCCTGTACCAATATTGACTATCTGTAGGCTGTGCACACAGCCTACTGATAATACTGTGTGCCACTATCATGAATGGTTCCTAATGTTGTTAAAAGCCATAATTGGTCTTCAGGAAGCCTTCAAATTTTCAAATAAAATATAATTCTCATCGAGTTCATGTTCAACTTCGGAGCTCGATCACGCTCGATCAGATGTTTGAGAAAACTCTCGCCCCAGGCCTCCTTGAAAATCCAAGATGGCGGACCACGGACTCACGTGCTCGTATAGTTTCGCCAGAAAATCATCTTACTTTCTTGTGCATTTAAAGGAATGAAGTTCCTTTAATATGTTGTTGGTTAATGAGGGAACAACAGCAGAAGAATTATGAAGTGATTTAAAGACAGCAGGTTAAAATATACACATGAAAGGACAAGGAAAGTTGTAACCAATTTGTTGTTGTGATATGACGATCTCTTATGAAGAAGTTTTGCTTCAATTACGGGCATTTATGAATTAGAACCTCTTACTGAATTTTGTGGTGCGGCTTATACACAAGGTTTTTCCTTAAACCTTTCGTGAAAAACAAGCTTCTGTTTATCAGGCTGAAGTTAGGGGTGCGGCTTATATGTGAGGTGCGGATTGTACGTGATAAAATATGGTAGGTTCAAAACTGGACCTGGTACCATCACGCGTATTTATTACGTCATTAACAAGAGTGTCCCCAGGATTTAATGACTAAAATGAATAATGGCTAAAGTGAACAAGTTGCACCATAAATACATGTATGTTGTTGGTAAGTGGTTGGTAAGTGGTCGGTAAATGGTTGGTAAGCTGTCAGTAAGTGGTTGGTAAGCTGTTGTGAAGTGGTCGGTAAGTGGTCGGTAAGTGGTCAGCCGACCACTTACCAACAACATATTTACGGTGCAACTACATGTAGTTCAATTTAGCCATGAAAAAAAAACTTCACTTTATATACATGTAGCCATCAACCTCACCTTGTTAATATAATCCATATGCAGTCCATATTTAGAATGGGTAGTCCCTTTTAGACTCAACATGTTGTATCTAGAGTATACTGGTTCAGGGCCTAATGCAATGCAGGGAAGTGCTGATTCTACCAACAGACTGAGACTTCTATGATAAAATAATACCAACAACTAAATAAATGATCCATTGTAATGATAGAATTTGTATTACAACAATTAACTGATAGTTTTCTATTTGGCTGTGGTTGCATGGTAGTGAACAAGATATTGGTGTGTCAGACTATTACCCAGAGCAGGGGTTGCATTAATGCACAAATGGGTGTCCTGATGCACACATCAATTATGTGGGGACACAGAAAATTTAATGTCAGGGGTTCCCGGCGATCTAGGGAAAACTTTAAAGAAGACAAAGTGCTTGGAGAAGAGGCAGTTTGATCAGCAGCAAGCAAAATCAAACTTACAAATGTAGTTACATTGTATGCAACTGAACTAATTTTAGATGCACCAGTTTCTATATTTTTGTTTCTATCTTTTTCACTTTTAAACACAAATTGTACTGTATGTGGTCACAATCCTGTTCCACTGGAAATGCAAATTGTTTAATATAAATGTGGAGCAAGTGGATTGAAGGGCTAAAGTGAACAATCTGCACCAAAAAAAAGTGGTTGGTAAGTGGTCAGTAAGTGGTCGGTAAGTGGTCGGCCGACCACTTAAACCAACCACTTTTTTTCGGTGCAGATTGTTCACTTTATCCGGATTGAAGTACACCATTTGAATCCATATACAATGTTTATTGTAAAGGGATCAACACTTAAATTATATTTTAAGGCTGGGTCCTTTGACCCTATAATTTATGTGCTTTTCACATCCTTGTGCAACCCCAGTAGAGATGCTGAGTTCACTTCCCTTTGCACCCAGCCATGTTTGCAATACATGTGCAAATAGTCAGTACATGTATGTTTAGCTTAAAGGAGCTGTATCACGGTGAGGGACACACCTTTATGTTCCAGACCGGAACAAAATTATTTTCAGTGATTTTCATATTAACTGACAATCCTAGAACACATGTGGGATGGATAAAATCAAAGTACATGTGCACAAAATATTAACAAACTGTGTGTAGATCTAGTTAATTTCAAGGAACATATTGCATACCTTTTCAATCTTTATTACTCATTTTGTACCTACCCCATTCTCCCAGCTTCAGACGTGAATATCCCTCCCTGTATATTGCCTGGGATGAATGTCACACTAGATGACCCCTTATTGGCAACCAGGGTGCCATTACACAATTGACGCAGTAGTTGTAGCATCCGAACATCGTGCGACTGTACTCCATATGCTGACTTGGGACCCCTGATATTGTTAAACCTCACAGGGATCCTCATTACTGTACTGAGGGTTACTGCACTGCTCAGGAATGTGCTGGACTAAAACATACATAATAAACATATTATTAGTAACCAATGCGAATTAGGATCTACATCTTCTTTCTGCATAAAAACCACTGGCAAAACAGAAATGTATTTCTCTTGTAATGGACAATGAATAATAATATTAATAATAATAATAGACTTTATTATCCACAGAAATCTTTCAGTTTACACTGATTTCCAAAGATGCTGTGCAACTAATAATAGCAATAATAATATAATAATTTACTAGATACTAATTATAATATGTATGCAATAAATGATACTAATAATAACCTTAAAAAAATATATAATATCTCTGTATCAGCGTACATAGAACAATCATGAGTAATGTCTCCAGTAGATTGACTTAAACTCCTTCACACTGCGAGCAGATTTCTGTTGAATGTAATGTAATGAATGTAATGACTTGGTAGTGCAAAGAGTAATAAGTTGCTACATGTATGTCAACAAGAAGGACTTGGGAGCTGTTGTTATGATAATTAGGGTTATTAAACTGTCAAAAGACAGAGTCAGTTCATTGTGGTTCTGGCTCACAACTTGCATAGTATGTTAATTTTTAACAGAGCAAAAATTGCAACATGAATGTTAAATAACTAAGCAAGTTCAAGAATTAAGGCATGTTTATTCACCCCAAGTAATAATAATAATAAGTAGTAGATAAAATATGAGCGGGAGATCTGTATGGGCATTTACAATGGCGAGCCACTTCGGCGAGCCATTGTAAAGCCCATACAGATCGGACGCAAAATTAACTAAACTAAATTAACTAAAAGCCATTGATATGCACGACATAAAATTTTAACCTTTGATTTCTCCCACCTTGGTATCGATGTGGGATGAATTAGTTTCTCACAAAAACATATCCCACATCGAAGAGACAATGTGTATGCAATAAGAGAGCAGAGCGTAGCATGCAGAAAAACAGGTCCCACATGGAATAGATGGTGTGTACATAATAAGAGAGCAGATGTACTTTGTCATTTCACCCATCCCAGGATAGGGGTAGTCAGTGAACCACAGGGCTCCCACCCACAGGTAACTTCAGTAAAAAACAAAAACAAAATACACAGGGTTCCCACTCTGGGTTGCCCGAAAAATATAAAAAGATAATAAAAACAAAAAGACAAAAACAAAACACCAAATTGTTACCACAGGGTTCCCACCCACAGGTAACTTCAGCAAACAAATCAAAAAGTCCAGCAAACAAATCAAAAAGTCATATTTGTTACCACAGGGTTCTCACCCATAGGTAACTTCAGGAAAAAACAATCAAAACACACAGGGTTCCTACCCTAGTCGCCTGAAAAATATAAAAAGATAATAAAAACAAAAAGACAAAAACAAAACACCAAATTGTTACCACAGGGTTCCCACCCACAGGTAACTTCAGCAAACAAATCAAAAAGTCATATTTGTTACCACAGGGTTCCCACCCACAGGTAACTTCACGAAAAACAAACAAAAAAGAAATAAAAACACACAGGGTCCCCACCCTACATCTGTATATATAAATATTGTAAATAGCCAAACAAGAACTGATTGTAAAGGCCTCACCGAAATAGTGAGGCCACTCAGATAAACAAGAGATACAAAACCATATTGTAAATAGTTTTTATAGCCCTCCCTGCCGAAATAGCAGGGAGTACCTGTTAAAGTTAATTTTAATTTTTCTTAGCAAATAAAGTTACGGTAAGTCAGGCATTTTAGCCTGACTGACGAAACACCGTGATCGGTCGTGAGACTTCCCTCACTTGCTTAGCTAGTATTCTGTAGCTGATACAGAATACTACTAGAGCTATAACGGACCATGGGGTCTGTATTGCGGACTATGGTGTCTGTATCACGGACCATGGTGTCTGTATCACGGACCATGGTGTCTGTATCACGGACCATGGGGTCTGTATCTCGATACAGAAACTGATGTTTTATTATAAATCAGGTCTGTACTGGGGTATACATGTACAGAGGCCATCATGTGGTGCCATTCAGCACATGGGATTGGCTAGTACCCTTATGAATTATTAATGAATTTCACAATAATAATTACAAGTTTTTATGGCACATTTAAAAAATCTCAATGCACTTGCATGGAGTAAGAGAAGACTGTGTACATCATGTAACTACATGTATACTGTAAAAATTCTAAGAAATGTTAACATAAGAAGTAATGTAATACACATGTATATATTTAATATATAATTATCGATGAAATACCAGTGTTATTTCTTTCTAAAAAGTAATATCTTCACACCTGAAGATATCACTTTTGAAAATATGACTGGCTTTTAAAAATGTCTAGCCTTTTTAGGAAGAAATGAAAACTGGTATTTCATCGACAATCATATATTAAACAGAATATCACATAATGGCTGTGAATGAAATCAGTCTCAGGCAGGTATTACATACATGTACACATGACTCAAAAAGTTATCAACTTTCAATGTCAGTTTTGTAATGCACTGTGTCGTTCTAATGGCTACGAAAAAAAATGATTAGAATAGTAATCCAGTTCACTAGTAAACACCATTGTCCCTAACATTGATAACAGTGTATCTTATGGATTTTTGCACACTGTCTTAATTATATGAACAAAAACATGAGAGAACTACTGTACACCTACTACACAATTATTTCCCTGCAGGAGACTTTTATTTTTCATTTAAGTACAATAAAGTGAAAGAGTAACAAAAATATTGGGCAACTGCAGAACACCCTACCAAAGCACTGTATATGCTTCTTCAATGGTCCTGTGAACTAACCCAAACCCTATAAGCACTATAACAAACACTACATGTACAATATAACACTCTGCAGGCATGGACCCATCACCTTACATTGTTTCATCTCAGACCAAAAAAATTATGTTCCACATTAGATCATGCTTGTATGAGTACTCCAACTACATGTACGGTCCGGGGGGGGGGGGGGGGGGGGGGTACTCCTGTTTGTGACGTATTATGTATGTGCCGCCCGGGTGGGTCAGGGTTTTGAGCTCAGTTTGGGCAGGTAGGGTCAGGGTTTTGACCTGATTTGGGCAGATCAGGGTCAGGATTTGAGTATAATTTGGGTGCAGTCAGGGTCGGGGTTCAGTATTTTTTAGGCAGTTCATTTTTTTTAGCTATTATGTCAAAAAAAGACCTTCTGTTGCCGCATTTTTATCGCCTGCCCACATGCAAGCACTGAGGTTCCCATACATCGTGACGCCGCTAATTTTATCTACATGTACATGTATGTACTTCACCTGCTGATTTGTTTACCCAATGCCACGTCCCGACTTGAAATGTTCCGTATTTTGCATGAAATCCCGGTACGCGGTAGACCGGCCAGGATATATATCCGACCGTGTTTTGAAAACAATTTAAAGAAGGGGCAATCAGGTTTTTTTATTTTCCAAAAAGGGGGCAATCAGGGTTTTGGAGCTCGGATTGGGTCAAACAGGGTCAGGGTTAGAGCCTCTTGGCCTCACATACATACCAATTTTTCATGTAAGTAATCTACCGGCGAGGAACTCTAAACAATCCTGGCAACAGCGAACGTGAACCAACACTCGCGAGCAATGCGAAGAACGACCGCCAAAATTCAGCAAACAAAAGACCTGTACGAGACGCTGGCCCAGGCCCCAGGAAGTGTGCTACAGGAAGACCATTAGCGCTGGTGTATTTACATGTAACCATGTCTAAATTGCATTTAGTCTAGAGTATCTGCATTACTGTATTTTATACTGTTCTTTATACACAGATCCTTTCAATAGGACATTTGCATTATGGCATCATGATGGCATCATTTTACTACAACTACCAGTGAGAATCCTTTTTCAAATTCTTTTTCTCATTCAAATGTATCAACTCCTTTGAGAATACCAAGACAATGGTCCAAATTAGAGGAACAAAAGAATCAGTGCAAAGAGTTCTGGTAGTTGTAGTATATGACGTCATCATGCAAATGTCCTATTCCAGCTACATGTACAATGTAGGTATACTGTACATGTACAGTACCGCCCAGAAGTATGTTAAACTGAAACCATTCAACTGCGCTGCAGTGTGTGTGTTAACTAAATTCCAAGTATTAAAAGTACTGGTTAACTTTTATTTCTAGAACTTGTGTGCTAGTTATTTAGAAACTGTTCATATAAAGTGTGTGAATGCCAGTTTCTATGACTAAACTACATTGTAAAGTTACTTGAGTCGACACTTCCTGGCCATGTTGTCACACTTCAATGTGTTGTCATTCTTATTCAACTAAAACCATTCAACTGCACCGCTGAGTGTGTGTTAACTTCCACGTATTGAAAGTACTGGTCAACTACTGTTATTTCTAGAAATTGTGCATTAGTTATTTAGAAACCATTCATACAGTGTAGTGTATGAATACCGGTTTCTATGAGCAAACTACAAACTACATGCAGACACTTCGATGTGCTGTTGTATTTTATTTGATTGTTTGTGTTTGTATAACATCCAAATAAAGCACTCAGCGTAGGCCGACCAGTTCGTCAAAATTCATGATCCCCTCCAGCTCACAGGTACCATCGTCGCCAGTGTAAAGTTGCCAATTTGTGGATTTGAAGTAGAGTCTCTGCTTGCAGGGTACTTGTGACCATGATTGTAATATGCTCACCTGTGTCGCAGGCTAGTAATGTGCTAATTCCACTTTCTCATTGACAGTAATAAGGTGCATTTGACTATGCACGGTGTACCTTCAAAGTTTTGGTTTTTAATAATTCGAAAAAAAGAATGCTGAAGTTTTTCTCATGTATTTCATAAGCTATAAATTATGTATCAACTCGGAAAGTAATAACGATTTGACAAACCTGTCAAAATTCAGACTGACATGTTCACGCCTGACCGATTGCAATTCTGAAATTCAGACAACAAGAACCCACAAACATTTGCAGTGATTTCGGCCAAAACCTTGTATTGGTTCCAAAACTTTTAACAACACAATTGCAAGGATCTGCCATAAATGTGAAACTTACAGATTTTCTGGATTCTCGAGAAGTAAACATTAGAAACAACACCGTTGAATAAGAAGGCAACTCTTCGTTTTTGAAGTCGGTTCAAACTTCACGCAAACTTGAATTTGAACAGTAACTGCATAACAAAGAAAAACTATACGCATTTGAGTGTAATACACTCGTGTAGTACAAGCGTGCATTTACACTCAAATGCGTGTTGCATGTACTACACATGGAAAACGCATGACTGTGTATGTTGTAGTTGAAATCGACCATTTAGTTCAATTTGATCATGGGTCAAAACAAACTACAGTACCGCCTGGAACTATAGGAACATTTATCACGAGCAAACCGCGATGAGATCGCGATCAATGACCGTGATCTGCTCGCACCTTGCTCGCGATCTGAATGCACCTTGCTCACGAATCTGAATGCACCTTGCTTGCGATGTGACCGCAATCAACTGTGTCCGAGATGGACATGATCGCAGTCACGTTCATCGGACATTAGATTTTACATATACATTTACCCAAGCCCTTGCGAAACGTTTTACAATTTCTTCCCTTGACAAAAAAAACGCATTAAGGTAAAAACAAAAATCTCAATATTACATTCTCCCAGCTTCAGACGTGAATATCCCTCCCTGTATATTGCCTGGGATGAATGTCACACTAGATGACCCCTTATTGGCAACCAGGGTGCCATTACACAATTGACGCAGTAGTTGTAGCATCCGAACATCGTGCGACTGTACTCCATATGCTGACTTGGGACCCCTGATATTGTTAAACCTCACAGGGATCCTCATTACTGTACTGAGGGTTACTGCACTGCTCAGGAATGTGCTGGACTAAAACATACATAATAAACATATTATTAGTAACCAATGCGAATTAGGATCTACATCTTCTTTCTGCATAAAAACCACTGGCAAAACAGAAATGTATTTCTCTTGTAATGGACAATGAATAATAATATTAATAATAATAATAGACTTTATTATCCACAGAAATCTTTCAGTTTACACTGATTTCCAAAGATGCTGTGCAACTAATAATAGCAATAATAATATAATAATTTACTAGATACTAATTATAATATGTATGCAATAAATGATACTAATAATAACCTTAAAAAAATATATAATATCTCTGTATCAGCGTACATAGAACAATCATGAGTAATGTCTCCAGTAGATTGACTTAAACTCCTTCACACTGCGAGCAGATTTCTGTTGAATGTAATGTAATGAATGTAATGACTTGGTAGTGCAAAGAGTAATAAGTTGCTACATGTATGTCAACAAGAAGGACTTGGGAGCTGTTGTTATGATAATTAGGGTTATTAAACTGTCAAAAGACAGAGTCAGTTCATTGTGGTTCTGGCTCACAACTTGCATAGTATGTTAATTTTTAACAGAGCAAAAATTGCAACATGAATGTTAAATAACTAAGCAAGTTCAAGAATTAAGGCATGTTTATTCACCCCAAGTAATAATAATAATAAGTAGTAGATAAAATATGAGCGGGAGATCTGTATGGGCATTTACAATGGCGAGCCACTTCGGCGAGCCATTGTAAAGCCCATACAGATCGGACGCAAAATTAACTAAACTAAATTAACTAAAAGCCATTGATATGCACGACATAAAATTTTAACCTTTGATTTCTCCCACCTTGGTATCGATGTGGGATGAATTAGTTTCTCACAAAAACATATCCCACATCGAAGAGACAATGTGTATGCAATAAGAGAGCAGAGCGTAGCATGCAGAAAAACAGGTCCCACATGGAATAGATGGTGTGTACATAATAAGAGAGCAGATGTACTTTGTCATTTCACCCATCCCAGGATAGGGGTAGTCAGTGAACCACAGGGCTCCCACCCACAGGTAACTTCAGTAAAAAACAAAAACAAAATACACAGGGTTCCCACTCTGGGTTGCCCGAAAAATATAAAAAGATAATAAAAACAAAAAGACAAAAACAAAACACCAAATTGTTACCACAGGGTTCCCACCCACAGGTAACTTCAGCAAACAAATCAAAAAGTCCAGCAAACAAATCAAAAAGTCATATTTGTTACCACAGGGTTCTCACCCATAGGTAACTTCAGGAAAAAACAATCAAAACACACAGGGTTCCTACCCTAGTCGCCTGAAAAATATAAAAAGATAATAAAAACAAAAAGACAAAAACAAAACACCAAATTGTTACCACAGGGTTCCCACCCACAGGTAACTTCAGCAAACAAATCAAAAAGTCATATTTGTTACCACAGGGTTCCCACCCACAGGTAACTTCACGAAAAACAAACAAAAAAGAAATAAAAACACACAGGGTCCCCACCCTACATCTGTATATATAAATATTGTAAATAGCCAAACAAGAACTGATTGTAAAGGCCTCACCGAAATAGTGAGGCCACTCAGATAAACAAGAGATACAAAACCATATTGTAAATAGTTTTTATAGCCCTCCCTGCCGAAATAGCAGGGAGTACCTGTTAAAGTTAATTTTAATTTTTCTTAGCAAATAAAGTTACGGTAAGTCAGGCATTTTAGCCTGACTGACGAAACACCGTGATCGGTCGTGAGACTTCCCTCACTTGCTTAGCTAGTATTCTGTAGCTGATACAGAATACTACTAGAGCTATAACGGACCATGGGGTCTGTATTGCGGACTATGGTGTCTGTATCACGGACCATGGTGTCTGTATCACGGACCATGGTGTCTGTATCACGGACCATGGTGTCTGTATCACGGACCATGGTGTCTGTATCACGGACCATGGGGTCTGTATCTCGATACAGAAACTGATGTTTTATTATAAATCAGGTCTGTACTGGGGTATACATGTACAGAGGCCATCATGTGGTGCCATTCAGCACATGGGATTGGCTAGTACCCTTATGAATTATTAATGAATTTCACAATAATAATTACAAGTTTTTATGGCACATTTAAAAAATCTCAATGCACTTGCATGGAGTAAGAGAAGACTGTGTACATCATGTAACTACATGTATACTGTAAAAATTCTAAGAAATGTTAACATAAGAAGTAATGTAATACACATGTATATATTTAATATATAATTATCGATGAAATACCAGTGTTATTTCTTTCTAAAAAGTAATATCTTCACACCTGAAGATATCACTTTTGAAAATATGACTGGCTTTTAAAAATGTCTAGCCTTTTTAGGAAGAAATGAAAACTGGTATTTCATCGACAATCATATATTAAACAGAATATCACATAATGGCTGTGAATGAAATCAGTCTCAGGCAGGTATTACATACATGTACACATGACTCAAAAAGTTATCAACTTTCAATGTCAGTTTTGTAATGCACTGTGTCGTTCTAATGGCTACGAAAAAAAATGATTAGAATAGTAATCCAGTTCACTAGTAAACACCATTGTCCCTAACATTGATAACAGTGTATCTTATGGATTTTTGCACACTGTCTTAATTATATGAACAAAAACATGAGAGAACTACTGTACACCTACTACACAATTATTTCCCTGCAGGAGACTTTTATTTTTCATTTAAGTACAATAAAGTGAAAGAGTAACAAAAATATTGGGCAACTGCAGAACACCCTACCAAAGCACTGTATATGCTTCTTCAATGGTCCTGTGAACTAACCCAAACCCTATAAGCACTATAACAAACACTACATGTACAATATAACACTCTGCAGGCATGGACCCATCACCTTACATTGTTTCATCTCAGACCAAAAAAATTATGTTCCACATTAGATCATGCTTGTATGAGTACTCCAACTACATGTACGGTCCGGGGGGGGGGGGGGGGGGGGGTACTCCTGTTTGTGACGTATTATGTATGTGCCGCCCGGGTGGGTCAGGGTTTTGAGCTCAGTTTGGGCAGGTAGGGTCAGGGTTTTGACCTGATTTGGGCAGATCAGGGTCAGGATTTGAGTATAATTTGGGTGCAGTCAGGGTCGGGGTTCAGTATTTTTTAGGCAGTTCATTTTTTTTAGCTATTATGTCAAAAAAAGACCTTCTGTTGCCGCATTTTTATCGCCTGCCCACATGCAAGCACTGAGGTTCCCATACATCGTGACGCCGCTAATTTTATCTACATGTACATGTATGTACTTCACCTGCTGATTTGTTTACCCAATGCCACGTCCCGACTTGAAATGTTCCGTATTTTGCATGAAATCCCGGTACGCGGTAGACCGGCCAGGATATATATCCGACCGTGTTTTGAAAACAATTTAAAGAAGGGGCAATCAGGTTTTTTTATTTTCCAAAAAGGGGGCAATCAGGGTTTTGGAGCTCGGATTGGGTCAAACAGGGTCAGGGTTAGAGCCTCTTGGCCTCACATACATACCAATTTTTCATGTAAGTAATCTACCGGCGAGGAACTCTAAACAATCCTGGCAACAGCGAACGTGAACCAACACTCGCGAGCAATGCGAAGAACGACCGCCAAAATTCAGCAAACAAAAGACCTGTACGAGACGCTGGCCCAGGCCCCAGGAAGTGTGCTACAGGAAGACCATTAGCGCTGGTGTATTTACATGTAACCATGTCTAAATTGCATTTAGTCTAGAGTATCTGCATTACTGTATTTTATACTGTTCTTTATACACAGATCCTTTCAATAGGACATTTGCATTATGGCATCATGATGGCATCATTTTACTACAACTACCAGTGAGAATCCTTTTTCAAATTCTTTTTCTCATTCAAATGTATCAACTCCTTTGAGAATACCAAGACAATGGTCCAAATTAGAGGAACAAAAGAATCAGTGCAAAGAGTTCTGGTAGTTGTAGTATATGACGTCATCATGCAAATGTCCTATTCCAGCTACATGTACAATGTAGGTATACTGTACATGTACAGTACCGCCCAGAAGTATGTTAAACTGAAACCATTCAACTGCGCTGCAGTGTGTGTGTTAACTAAATTCCAAGTATTAAAAGTACTGGTTAACTTTTATTTCTAGAACTTGTGTGCTAGTTATTTAGAAACTGTTCATATAAAGTGTGTGAATGCCAGTTTCTATGACTAAACTACATTGTAAAGTTACTTGAGTCGACACTTCCTGGCCATGTTGTCACACTTCAATGTGTTGTCATTCTTATTCAACTAAAACCATTCAACTGCACCGCTGAGTGTGTGTTAACTTCCACGTATTGAAAGTACTGGTCAACTACTGTTATTTCTAGAAATTGTGCATTAGTTATTTAGAAACCATTCATACAGTGTAGTGTATGAATACCGGTTTCTATGAGCAAACTACAAACTACATGCAGACACTTCGATGTGCTGTTGTATTTTATTTGATTGTTTGTGTTTGTATAACATCCAAATAAAGCACTCAGCGTAGGCCGACCAGTTCGTCAAAATTCATGATCCCCTCCAGCTCACAGGTACCATCGTCGCCAGTGTAAAGTTGCCAATTTGTGGATTTGAAGTAGAGTCTCTGCTTGCAGGGTACTTGTGACCATGATTGTAATATGCTCACCTGTGTCGCAGGCTAGTAATGTGCTAATTCCACTTTCTCATTGACAGTAATAAGGTGCATTTGACTATGCACGGTGTACCTTCAAAGTTTTGGTTTTTAATAATTCGAAAAAAAGAATGCTGAAGTTTTTCTCATGTATTTCATAAGCTATAAATTATGTATCAACTCGGAAAGTAATAACGATTTGACAAACCTGTCAAAATTCAGACTGACATGTTCACGCCTGACCGATTGCAATTCTGAAATTCAGACAACAAGAACCCACAAACATTTGCAGTGATTTCGGCCAAAACCTTGTATTGGTTCCAAAACTTTTAACAACACAATTGCAAGGATCTGCCATAAATGTGAAACTTACAGATTTTCTGGATTCTCGAGAAGTAAACATTAGAAACAACACCGTTGAATAAGAAGGCAACTCTTCGTTTTTGAAGTCGGTTCAAACTTCACGCAAACTTGAATTTGAACAGTAACTGCATAACAAAGAAAAACTATACGCATTTGAGTGTAATACACTCGTGTAGTACAAGCGTGCATTTACACTCAAATGCGTGTTGCATGTACTACACATGGAAAACGCATGACTGTGTATGTTGTAGTTGAAATCGACCATTTAGTTCAATTTGATCATGGGTCAAAACAAACTACAGTACCGCCTGGAACTATAGGAACATTTATCACGAGCAAACCGCGATGAGATCGCGATCAATGACCGTGATCTGCTCGCACCTTGCTCGCGATCTGAATGCACCTTGCTCACGAATCTGAATGCACCTTGCTTGCGATGTGACCGCAATCAACTGTGTCCGAGATGGACATGATCGCAGTCACGTTCATCGGACATTAGATTTTACATATACATTTACCCAAGCCCTTGCGAAACGTTTTACAATTTCTTCCCTTGACAAAAAAAACGCATTAAGGTAAAAACAAAAATCTCAATATTACAATTATATGAAGAAGTACTTGAGTAAACTGTCGCTGGTTAGAACGGATCATAAAGGTTTTGACAGCCATTCCTATATTTTGGCTTGGTATACAATGTATAACGTGTTACAAGATACAATGATACAACAACAACAATTTTTATTAGCATTCCCATGTACATAAATGGTAATTTATTCATAAACTAATTACAATAATAATATAATAAATGATTGAACAAGAGTAATTGTTTCAGTTTATTATTAAACTGTTTTTGGTGTAATTAACCGATTCCGTAACTGAAAGGCTTCAAAAATGAAATGTCCAGTTTTTTTGCAAGAGGGTCAATATTGTTGAATAAAAATAGGGTCTTTTCTTTGATATCTAAGTTTCTAAAGTGTTTATATTTCTGACATATGTCTTCAAAGAATTGGTTTCTAATTCTATTATATACATGTAGGTCACAGTGAAATATGAAGTGCATTTCATTCTCAATATAGTTTGATTGACATTGTTGGCATGTTCTTAGCTCGAGGGGGATTCTAGGGTTGGAGTGTCTACCGGTTTCTATTCTGAGATTGTGATTACCACATCTTAATTTCGTAAGCATTCTTCTATGCTCCGTATTCTTAATGTGGTTAAAATATATAGAGCTGCTGGTATCATGCTTGAATAGCGAGTAAAATTCGAGTTTTCTGTTTATTTCGATGAGTTTTAATTGATGTAATTTTGATTCATGAATAATGTTTTGCGTTACTTTAGTATACATTTTGTTGTATATTGTTCGATGTTATGTTCTTGTCCTTTATCAAGTGCGTCGAATAAGTTTAAAATTTTATTTATTGATAACATAAAACTTGTTTTATTGGAGGATGCTAAATCATTTGAGATAAGAAGACACTGTTTAGCGATGCTATTATCAGGAAGTTGTTTGAGATGTAACCAAAAATGTAACATATTGCGATAAATTGTAGATTTCAAAGACAGTCTACCTACCTCATTACGAGATGCTACATTGAGCGCTCTTTTATTTAATCCTAGATAATATTTAAAGAATTGAGTGTGGAGTCGTTCGATTGGGTCTGATTCCCATTTATGAAAATTCATACTATCATAAGCACCCCAAATTTCAGAGTTATATAATAAGATAGGTGCAAATAAGCTATCAAAAAGCTTATTGCATATATTTATAGGTATTTTTGTAAAATCAAGATACAGAGATACCAAGATACAGAGATACAGTGATACAGTGATATGGTGATACGGTGATACAGTCATACAAAGATCTCAAATTTCCGTTAAAATTAAAAAAATGGGGGGAAATACTTTCCCACAGAAATGTAGTTTTGGCTAGCCTGAATTTCAGCCATCTCCTCCGGTTCGTTACTCCGTTTTGGCAGCAATTTTTCACGCAAACGGAAGTTTTTAACCGGAAGTAAAAAGTTCTGTTTGATTGATAGCAGGTCAATTAACACGACATGTGCTCACTCGCCCGTAACGAAAGCTAGCATAAATTCATTTCATGTTTATTGAGAAACGCTTTTCCAGCCCCGATCCAATATGGGTCTTCCAAAAAGCAAGCAGGGCTAAATGCTCCAGCAGGGCTAAGCTCCAGCAGGATGCCCTTAGCTTGGAAAGAAGCAAAACAAGGCCAAACAATGCATACGACTACGAGCCTCGCAAAACCTGACAAGTTCAGACAGTCAGAGTGCCGAGTGGTCCACATCTGAACATAAAGAAGAATTGATAGGAACCAGCCAAGAGAAGATTTGTTTGGACAAAGAAAGCTTAGATGGAAACATATTAAAACACTGAATCGCTTGAAACCAACACCACAATCTCGCTATTGCCGTGCTGTTTCAGGACCTTTCAGACTCCTGCAAATCGCTGTCGCTGGCATTTAAGGCCTTTGATTTCTGTGCCCTTTCTTTGTCATTTATAGGTATTTGCTTTGGCTTTGTCCCTCAAGGACCTTTCGTCTTTTCCATTTTCCAAGTCATAAGAAAACAAGAACCGGCTATAAAATATTCTCGTTGCGGCGCATAGCTTTGATCGGAAATCAACATTGCATTTTCGGGAAATCTTGGGCTATTTTCTACGCTGTCGATTTTCAACCAAAATTGTAGTTTTTAATAAGCTCTAACTCAAGAAGAATTGATTCGATTTGTCTGATTTTTTTACACAATGTCAATTGATATCTCTGCTGCAAAAAAAAAATTTGTTGGGAAATTGGGAAATTCTAAAAAGAGAGCTCTTGACGGTGTTTCCCGCATATCTACCCTTATATCTAGTCGGATTTATGTTTTCACCTTTTCACCGAAAGCATGATAACCAAATCGAATTTTGATATTCGCCTGCACGGTTTTTTACTATGATTCCTCCGAAATGCGACAAAGCAACCATAAAATATTTTTGGAGTTGGAGCTTCTGAAAGCCATCTCACTAGATCGGAGAAAATAGATCGCGAAAACGAGCAAGCCGAATTTGCACAGAATATAATCAAGCGAGCCAATTGCAATATCACCCAGAAAAAAAATCAAGCAAGGGCGAAACTTTAACAAAATCGTGCAAGGTTCTGATGCCAGAAAAAAATTATTGCAGCAACTGAGAAGTCGTAAAAAAATTGAGCAAAAAAAACCGAGCCCCCTCTCCATCAATTTTCAAATGGTCCGTACCTAAATCTAGTTGCCAATGAGAATAAAGCTTTCAGCGTCAATTTCGTATTTGTGTTGCAAAAACATTTCTTCATCAAGGGCAATAAAGTGGTTCAACAACAGTCCGTTTCATACAGAAACCTGTATTTAACGGGGCCATTTCGCGTCCGCTTAAAAAAAAGGAAATTTGAGATGTTCGTATCACTGTATCACCGTATCACTGTATCTTGTAACACGTTATATACGAAGCCCTATATTTTGGTCGATCGAGGACGCATCACATATTTGCAACAATTATACAAGCGCGAGCACTGAGACTTGTTTGTTTCACATCTGACATCAGGCCAATCGCTGCAGACCGGTCTCACAGCAATTATAAACCGCAATGCCAATCACAAACTGACGAAGTGATGAAGTAAACAAGAGCCCATCTGGGCTTTCACTCAGGCCACATGAGATTAAAGATGAAATACGCTTTCATTTGAAATCCTTTTAGTAATAACCGAAGGGAAGAATTATTAGCTGAATTTAGCAGTCTTTAGGAGTGGCCGGTAGCGTGGTGACATTCATTCTCTGCTCCTAGTATATACATGTATATATGTAATTTAATATTTTTGTTTTTCTCGTGTATGTAAATTAAAGAAGTTGACCTCTACTTATTCATGTAACACACGCTTACAATTTAGTCTGCTGTTCTCCAGGTTCAGAGTACCAATAGATGAGTGTCTCAAATGTATGTTTATATTTGTCCCATATTATAAGTTGTATCCTGTCCACCTATGATGGAGCTATCTTAGCCAATATGGCCAAGGGGCCTTCATGGCAAAGTTTGATGTAGAGGCTGCCTATTATGTAATGGCGTTATATCCCCGCCAAAATTCGACTTTCGCTTGCTATAAGTTCAAGTTTACAATTTCACTTTGTTGTCCATATCAGTTTTACGATTCGACATTGTAGTTTCGTATTGCGACATCGAATTTTTACTTTCGATATTGGAGTTTTACTTTCGACATTGGAGTTTTACTTTCGACATTGGAGTTTTACTTTTCGACATTGGAGTTTTACTTTTCGACATTGGAGTTTTACTTTCGACATTCTAGTAACGCTTTTTAAGATTTACTTTTATTTTACTATGTACGATCATGTCAATTTCACATAATAAAAACACAGTTTTGCGTTGTAAATTGGTTGTGTTTGATCATTTTATTGGAGTTTCACTTTTCATTTTCCGACACGCATGAATGCTTCACCCTTCAAGAGGGAACCCACTGTACTAACGCGGGCACACCAATATGGCGGCAAACGTGAATGACTACATAGTACATGCTTACGATACAGTTAATCAAACAATCACGACTCTGGAAAGCCTGATTGATCCACTTGAAATCGATGGATTAGTCTTAAGACTCGACTACCTCATTCGCTCGTTGGTTAACCTTGACAACCATTCTCAAATGGATGAAATTATCAGCCTGCTCGGGGAAGCTTGTACTAACCAGCTGACAAAAACGAGGCCCAAGTCCAAGATGTACAACAGCAAGCCGTTGAGTTTGCTCCTCAAGTTTTCTATCAGCGGCGTGGACGACCGATAATTATAAAGAGATAAAGGAAGAGCAGTTATCTTTTCTCTTGGAGGGAGGATTTAAGGTCACCACCATTGCCCAACTATTTAGGGTGTCAACACGTACAGTGGAGAGGAGGATGAAAATATGGCCTTTCTGTGTCAGGTGGGTATCCGGAAAGGTTTTTGTTTTGTCCTCTTTGGGGGTTTCAAAGTGCGAGTGAAATTTGAAATCTCTAGCTACAATATTATAAAGTTGGGGAATAACAGAGGTAATCGGCTAACGCTGTTGCCACCCAATTCAGATCATGTGATGTAAACACACATTACTCTGGAGAATTGACTCTTTGAAAATTAATTATATTCAGATAGGCATGACTGCATTATGATTAGAATGAAAAAGGAATAATTCCCCAGAGTAGCATGGGGTCAGTTTGACTATATTTCTCTACTGTTCATTCTACCCTGCGGCTCTTTATCGCAGCTCACATCCATATTGGTATTTATTAACTGGCAGGCAGCCCGAGTAAAAAGCTGAAATCGAAACTCCAGAACATTCGGTGCGATCTCAGTATCTCACGGCAAATTAACGAATAATGCAGGTTATCAGCGGCTATCCCAAGGGGGCTACCCCAGGGCAACCCAGGGACTTAGCAAGGGATTTGTAGCAAAAACATGCCCCACACACGGTGCATTAGAGGGCTTTTGCATTTTCGTCAAAATACCCCGGGGACATACCCACAGGGTTTGCACGTAATCTGCTGTCTCGACGTTCAGTGGTTTTCGCCACAGGACTCGCTCGATCGATCGACATTCTTCGATTTCTTTGTCCTTGAGGTAAGTCATATCATTATCATTTAAATTAAGAGATTAAATTAAGCCATCCACTGTCGGAAGACAGAACAAAGAAATAAAGGATAATATTTGTATAAAACTATTAAGATTTTTGACACTTCTAAAACGTTTAGCTTCTTATAATGGGTGGGGGTTTTGTCACAATTTTCTGCCCCACCCGAGGGGTTTTAGCATGTATTTGTCATGGCTGCTGTGACAAATGCCCCTGGGTGCCCGGGGGGTGCCCCCTCGGGATGGCCGCTGATACCCGCATAATGAATTAAAATATCCAAAATGTATTCACCTGGGTGTTTTTATTTGACAGAATGGACTCAAACCAGTTTTCGCATCAGGTGGAAACTGTTCAGACAGTAAATCAAATGCAAACTTTCAAAGCATTTGATTCGGTAATAAGATAATTTTTGGTGTGATCTCAAAGCAAAACAAATACTGCTGTCGGAGCTCATTGATTATTCAAAAATGTCACACTTCTGTTCCTGCAATTTGAGACTCGGACTTCATCGCCTTTCAATTCAAAATGACGGATCCCACATTACATGAAAAGAACTATTTGGTACTAAGACGTTTATCACTTGCCAGTATTAAAAGTTGAGAAACTTTCCCGCATTATTTAACTCTGCATTCTGCAATAAAATCACGTCCCGCAAAGTTTGTAGGGTCGGTTTCAGCCGTTGGGGTGTCGTTTCTCCAAAGCCTCCCCCCACTAATGGCTGGGCGCGCGGTCAACACACCGTGTCCGTGATGTCATCTGATTAAAATTCAAAATTATTCATTTATTTGAGTGTTTTTGTTTACCCTTTCATGAGCGTAGGTTAGATTCCGCGTATATTTTCTGAACACATTGGACTAAAACTCCAAGTGTGAAATTAATTATCAAGAACAACCGCTATTTAAAATCATTGAGAAACCAGGCTACTTTATTTGTTACTCTTTAATATTTAAGTGCCGATCAAGACTCGCACTGACAGAAATTAAAAGCCGAAATTTACGGGGACAAAGTTCAGATGTTATCTCGGAACTATTCTGAGCTAGAGTCCAGTATATCCCGCTCAGTATTTGTATAGAATGTCTTGGAGACATTAACAAATTGTACAAACTTAGTACATAGGACTTGAAGAATTGTAAAACTCGTTTGATGCAGCGAGTTTCAAGTGAATTGTGATCGCAGAGTTAAACGTGTAAACAATTATATATTTCCTCTCTTCTATAATTAACTCTTTTAATATGGAGTCGTCCGTCTTTTCTTCTCCGATAAAGGCAGCACTAATTTTCTTTGAAGTAAAAATAGCCGGGCAACCTGGTCTTGCATAGGTAAATTAAATGAGAAATGACTAAACATTTTCCGAGCTTCGCAACCTTTGAGCTGACGGTTTCCCAAGTGACTTTCCAGAGCCGGTGCATTTACTGACAAAGTGTCTTCACCCGAAAACTAACTCTCTTACTGCTTCTTTAATTTGTGTGAATCCTTGAGTTCTTCGAAACCAAACTTTTCCAGAGCAAATTTAAATGCATTTTGAAACAGCAATCGAAAGCCTTTGACTTTGGTCCGGCTTTCGAAAGTTTACAATGTAAATTATGCAAATCAATTCAGCGACAGGATTTGAGTGGCAAGTTGGTGATTGGCTAAAAACCGACAATGTCTCAGCTCGCGCGCCCAGCGGCTGTACTTCATATATCGTTAAATAAAAACTAATAGAATGTATACAAACCAAGAATATAAGATATTAGTGCTTGGGACATTTCATTTAACGATATACTTCATATATCGTTAAATAAAAACTAATAGAACGTATACAAACCAAGAATATAAGATATTAGTGCTTGGGACATTTCATTTAACGATATATGAAGTACCTAGGCAGCCGGGTAGTGGGGAGAGGATCGTGGGCTCACCGAAACACCCACAACTGGAAACCGAGCCTACGAAGTTTGCGGCACTCTTGTTGTGTCAAAACCAGACAATCAGTCTCCACGGCTGAAAGCACATTTGAACATATTTTTTTTGAACATTTATTGAGCTACATGTATACATTTGTTTTGTTTACAATGGATAAATGTAAAGTCGAAGCCAGTGGCTTATTTGACAAGGGTCAACAAATCATACAATTACAATAATAAAGTATGTTGGCTAGATCAAATGTTCTTACACTGCAGACTGAGAGGACAAAAAAAAAACATACGAGAGAAGAATGTATAAATAGGAATTATATCAGGCTAAACTAAATTACACAGCTAAACTAAATTACATGTACACAATTAACAGAAATACTACATATTAAATAATCTAAACACTTCAAAAACAGGGAGTAACAATAATCGAGTGAGGTTGTAAACTTATGGAAAAGGTAATATATAAACTAAATCAATGAGGAAGGAAGTATGTCTTTAATTTCATTTTATGGTTTTTGGTTGTAGAGATTCACGGAGGGATAAGGGAATCTCATTCCGTACCGTGCAAAAAGATTTCAACGATAATTGGGGATATATCCCTGGGGATATATCCTTTAAAAGGGATATATCGCTTTTTCATGAAGTGAAATAACCCCTTTTGAAAAGGATATATCCCCTTTTGAAAAGGATATATCTCTTTTTCAGAGGATATATCACTTCCCCCGTTGAAATCTTTTTGCACGGTACTGTATGTTGGGTCCTTGGGATCTAATAGAGTGTTTGTATTTGAGAAAGTGGTGATGCATGTCAGACCGGTGTCTTGTATAGTGTTAATGGTAATCCTGGTTGAATTTGAATAGGGAGGACAATGGAACAGGTAATAGTTTATTAATATGGGAGAAAATGAAGCATGAGATCTGAAGCTTGTAGATATTTGAAACAGATAACACTTTAAGCTTATTGAATAGTGGTTGTGTGTGGGCACATGGGGATGAATGGGTACTTTCTTCTGTAAGAGAAAAATAGGGTGAATATGTGTAGGATAAGTTGATGCCCATATACATGTAAGGTTTCCATATTGTAGATAAGGTAATACAAGAGAATTATACATGTAAACACCGAAAAGCTGGCTTCTTGAATTGAAAACATACAACGTACGCAATGACTTTTAAAATATCGTGAAGGGATTGACGGTCCTATTAAAGTATGAAAGTACAGAAGTCTGTAAAGTTTATCTAATGAATAAAAACGCCGAACTAACAATCGGACGGTATTTAGTAACGCAATCCCATGCAACCTTTTTTTGGTGACCCTTCAATATTTATATTTCTAACGGGACCTGAAACGAATCCCCTGAAACAACCATGTACAGTTTTTGTGGCTGATCAAATAATCTGCAGATCGAATTGGAATTTAGCGTGTTGGTTTTTGTGGAGGGAGGAAAACCAGAGGACCTCGGAACAAGGGCGAGATTACAACAAACTCAACTCACATGTGATGCCACGTACGATATAATATTTTGGGTAACCATCAGAGTTGGTCAAGACCATCCGTTCAAACGTTTTGATGAACCATTAGATAGTCAAGACCACCAAGGAACATTCGTTGCGGATTTGAAGACTGTAGCTTCAAAAGCTTCATTTAATTGCTACATGTACATTGTGTACGTAATGGCGTGATCGAGACACCCTGCCGCTTGGCCGGATTTTTGCCGTTCATTGTACGATAACCTCTCTATCTCGAATTAGTACTTGTTCCCCTGCATTGGGTTTAGGATCCTGGATTTACTCTCTTTCACAAATAAAAAGTTCAGCCCGTGTTCAAGTGAAACATACACGTAAATTTTGTAGACCCAAAAGGTTTGTGGAAATGTTCATAAGCAGGCATTTTGTTTCCCTGTAGACTGCGACTGATGATCGTGATCATCCAGTGATCGCAGTCAGATTGCGAGCAAGGTGCGAGCAGATCGCAAGCAAGGTGCGAGCAGATCGCCAGCAAGGTGCGAGCAGATCGCGGTCAGTACACGCGATTTGACCGCGACTTGATCGCGATCAAGGCGGTACTGTAGTTCAATTTGACCATGGTCAAAACAAACTAGTTTAATTTGACTCAAACAAATTAGTAAGCACACATTGTTGACGGTTAGGTTTTTTAATGTATGGGTAGGCTTTGGATTAGTTCACATGATTATTGATTGTTTGAAGCAAACTAAAGCAAAAAAAATTTGGAGTTTCATGACAGATTCCATGTGGGTTACTACTTCATGTAAATGTTGACTTGTTTAAGTTCTGGTTTAAGTTACTTATATAATAAATATTGCTTCCAAATCAACAAGCGCTTGTGTGGCGCAGTGTTTTAAGTCAGTGGAAAACTGGGTGTGTCAAGGCAGAGCTGCTGAGTTTAAATCCCTCTGAGTTCAGTATGTGGTATTACATCTGAATGAAAGGTAAGTGTAAGTATATGGGATGGGAGAGAGAGGAGGGAAGGGATGGAAGGACGGGAGGGGAGGGGAGGGTGAAATTGTTTTAGAATCATTGATAGCGAAACCTGGGTCAATTTGACCTAGGTTGAATTGACCCGGGTCAAATTGAACTGTAGTTGAATATGACCAATGGTCAAACTGAACTAGTTTGTTTTGACTCATGGTCAAATTGAACTGAATGGTCAATTTCAACTGCAACATGTACATGTAGATATTAACACACTTCTGGGTGGTACTGTATACTATATAGCTGTACCTGTTCAACTCTAGTCATGTCAATTTCCACTACATCGTCCATCAACCTCAGAACCCTCTCTGATCCAGTCTTCTTAGGAGAGCTTCTCATCATGTAGTAGGTACCAATATCCTTGTCATAATCTCTTCTGGTGTCCAGTCTACTTAATGTGTTGTAGGCTGCAGTAAGCTCTACAGTATAAATTATATAATAAAAAGCATTGAAGTTTAATTTGAGGTATTAAATAAACTAATAAAACAAGTTCTCTGACTGGCTAATAATCATTGATCACATGCATATGGGATTAGCCTGTGTAGCAGTGCAACTGAGGGGGAGGGAAAAAAAAGGTTTTCAATCCATCTTTTTCTCCCTCCCTCCCTTGCACTGCTATGCAGGCTAGCTACAATGTAATATGGCATATTTTCACTAGCTCTCATGTAAGATTAATTTATTTACATGTGTTACATGTACATTAAGCAATTATTATTGGAGGAGGCCAAAATATCATGATTTGTTCATTGTGAGCTCTCAATTAACTGTTAGTGAGACAATGAGAGATCACAGAAAGGTATTTTGCAATAGCCAGTAAAGTTCAATAACGGTTTTATCATTCATTAAAATGTAATTTTACCTTCAGAGTATCAAAACTGGAAATTTGAGCCTCCAACAGCACTGTAATGATCAAGCTGCCATGACTGTTTACAAAATGGATTGGTCAATAGTGCACATGCATGCTCAAAAATGTATTTGCAGCAAAGTTATTTCTGGGTGAATCAACCAATCAGAATTCAGGACAGCAGCTAGTGAGTAGAATAATAACAATAAAGAAATGGTAATACTACATGTACAGTCCCTGTCAAAAGTTTTTCAACTGTATACGGTACCGTATGTGCTTCGGTAAAACGAAGATTCGGTAACCACATGTGGTAGATTTCGTTCGGTAAACTCCATTCGTTTTAAGACCGAATTCGTTTTACTGAAAGTGGTAGAGTCACCGATTTCGTTTTACTGAAAGTGGTTCGGTCACCGATTGTGTTTTAACGAAAGTGGTTCGGTCACCGATTGTGTTTTAACGAAAGTGGTTCGGTCACCGATTGTGTTTTAACGAAAGTGGTTCGGTCACCGATTGTGTTTTAACGAAAGTGGTTCAGTCACCGATTTCGTTTTACCGAAAGTGGTTCAGTCACCGATTTCGCTTCACCAAACATTGCAGGTCAAGACAGTCTACAAGTTGTTACTTGTACATGTAGTTCATTGCTTGCGACTAAAGTGATTTTTACAACGTTAAAACTGAAAATGCTGAAGTTTAGATTTCAAAAATGATATCTCGTTTTGTCTTCTTTGAAACGATATATCAAATTGTCGGCGAAGCGTCAGGTCGGTGTCCTGGTGCGATCATCGAAAAACTTATTTGTTTTGATCGTGACTTGTACCGAGAAAGCCGCGAAGTGGCTAAGAGCATTTCTCTCCTTCCTATTTCTTCTGATAACCTCACTGATAAACTGTACTGAAAAAAAAGGAACTGCTGTGAATATATAACCTTAAACTTACGCCACGAACTAACGACCGCCGTTCGTTCATAATCTAGCGGCAAACTTTTAAAGCGGGCCCCGCCAGTAAGCAATAATCAACAAACGAACTTTAGCTTCCGTAGATTAACATTTACGAGAGATTCCTGCGTTGTTCAAGGTTCCGACCAAAAGCATTGCAAATGTTTGCGGATTCTGGAAAGGCATGTTTTCGAAATTAAAATATCAAGATTGTGCAATTGCAATCAGTCACGCGTGAACCTGTCAGTCTGAGTTTTGACAGGTCCTATGTTTGATCGATCGAGGACCTGAGACTTGTTTGTTTCACATCTGACATCAGACCAATCGCTGCAGTCCGGTCTCACAGCAATTATAAACCGCAATGCCAATCACAAATTGACGAAGTGATGAAGTAAAAAAGCTCAAATTGAAACTCCAGAAGATTCGGTGCGATCTCACGGCAAAATAACCAATAACGAATTAAAATATCCAAAATGTATTCACCTGGGTGTTTTTATTTGACAGAATGGACTCAAACCAGTTTTCGCATTAGGTGAAAACTGTTCAGACCGTAAATAAAATACAAAACTTTGAAAGCATTTGATTCAGTAGGAAGATATCAAGATAATTTTTGGTGTGATCTCAAAGCAAAACAAACACTGCTGTCAGGGCTCATTGATTATTCAAAAATGTCACACTTCTGTTCGAGCAATTTGAGCAAAATGACGGATCCCACGTTAAATAAAAAGAATTACAGAATATTCTATTTGGTAGACGTTTATCACTTGCCAGTATTAAAAGTTGAGAAACTTTCCCGCATTATTTAACTCTGCATTCTGCAATAAGATCACATGTTCCGCGAAGTTCGCGACATTCTTGTTGTGTCAAAAACCAGACAATTAGTTTCCACGGCTGAAAGCACATGTAAGCACCGAAAAGCTCTTGAATCTGTTGAATTGAAAACATACAACGTACGCAACGACTTTTAAAGAATCGTGAAGGGATTGAGGGATAGATTAAAGTATGAAAGTACAGAAGTCTGTAAAGTTTATCAGATGAATAAAAACGCCGAACTTTGCTACAACTAAACTAGAATTGATCACGTACGTAGCGCCATATTTACATAACATGATGACTATCCGAATTCATTTTACCGAAGGTGGTCGAATCACCGAATTCGTTTTACCGAAGGTGGTAGAGTCACCGAATTCGTTTTACTGAAGGTGGTAGAGTCACCGATTTCGTTTTACTGAAAGTGGTTCGGTCACCGATTGTGTTTTAACGAAAGTGGTTCGGTCACCGATTGTGTTTTAACGAAAGTGGTTCGGTCACCGATTGTGTTTTAACGAAAGTGGTTCGGTCACCGATTGTGTTTTAACGAAAGTGGTTCAGTTACCGATTTCGCTTCGCCACATTTCGCCACATTCATTTTACCGAAAGTGGTAAACACATGTGGCACATGTGCCACATGCTACCACATGTGGTTCGTACGGTGTGAAAAACTTTTGACAGGGACTGTACATGTCAGTGAAGTTCTGGACACATTTATTTAAAGCTTGAGCTGCTCTCAGGTTTGCCTAACAGGCAAATGTACTGTGTGCCTCTTTGTGTTTACCAATCTGTCTACCTTATTATAGGAAATTAACAATGCACTTTATTAACGCGATTTTACAAAATTCGCGTTAATTTAATGTATCTTAATTAATGTCGATGTAAATTTAATGCACGCTATTTTACAACATTGTTATTTTAAAGCACCTTTATTTCATTTCAAAACCTTATTAGTTCATGACTCCTCTATTGGCTCTTCAGAGTCACTATTGCGGTTTGGTTTCCGTCAATCAAACGAGTGAGCAGCTCTTGGTGATTTCACCTTGAGGCTTTGAAAGATCTTTTGAATTGATAGGGTCTAGTTAGGCTTCAAACCCAAATTTTCGGCTTTAAAAAAAAATTAGAAACATCCGTGCACTTGTCTTGGAAGGTTTTATTGACGGAAGCCAAAACGCAGTTTGGCGTTCAGAAATGTAAAGTGCGAGTTTGCAGAATTATGAAAATCGCAGTAAATAAAGCAAGATGCTTATCGAAAAATTCGCGTTAATTTAATGCATGTAAACCTAACTTTTGAAAAATTCGCGTTAATTTAGTGTAACGTTAATTTTCTTCGCGTTGTCAACGTGCATTGTTAATTTCCTATAATAAGGTATAGACATTTATAATATAACCCAGATAGTACATGAGCTCTGACTGGCTTATAGACTCAAAAATCTATGGTCTATTGTGCCGGTAAACACATACATGTACATGTAGAAATTGGCATGCCTGCTTGCATTGTGTTGTTTATAGTTATATGGGCCACATCAGGCAAAAAGGGCCCGGATGACATTCAAGTTAAATAATTCCTACAATGGTGTTCCTAATAACATGTTGAAGATTGTATTGCATTCTTTACGAGAAACGCTACATTACATTCCTAACAATAAATGTCAGTTTCAAGAAATTGACAACAAAAATAAAGGGTGAAATTTCCATGTACATGTACGTGATTTTGATGCAAGGACCTGATTACAAATATGACCACAAAAATTAGGAATCCTGTCAGAGGGGATGATTTTGATGTATGACATTCATTTATGTACCTGCTGGCATTAAAGAGTACAAAAATAAATAAGATGGACAAGATGGTAACTTTTTGGCCAAAAAAGGTCTTTTCTGCAGTCATTCTGCTCCACGTAGCCCATAATATGATTTTAGCAGTATGTATAAGTTATACCTTGAAATAACCGTCTGATGATAGGGAATGATTTCCGCCTGCTAAAATTGTGATCAAACCCTTGTGTAAAAATTTCGTAAATTTTGTCTTCGATTTCACTTGTTGATTTCACACTGCTTCTTAGTAGCACAATGTGGTGCTCGTGATGCATATTGTAATCGCACCACAAGTACTGTACAAAAAACATGGTACAATTTCAGAAGACATTTACATGTTGTCATGCAGGCCCTTTTTGCCTGACGCGGCCCATGTCATAAAAGCAATAAACCACTCATTTCCATGTGTTTACTGGCGAAATAAAGCACTTGAGATATTGGGTGAACACAAGCATTTCTTGTGTTCTCCCAACATACAGCGTGATTTATTTCGCCAGTAAACACATTGAAATGTGTGGTCTATTGCTTAAATAACTCATTAAGAAATAATTTACTGATGCTAATTGAACTAGGTATGTGTGCCACAAGGGCATTAATTAAGTGACTCCTGATCACATTCTAAATTCTCCTTCAAGTTCTTTGTTTTCAAAGGGAGAATTTAGAACGTGATCAGGAATCACTTAATTAGGCCCTTGTGGCACACAGCCCTTCAATTGTTAAATGTACATGTATGTTTTCAGGTTAGGAGATCAAGGTGGGGGAATTGATTTTGGAGGTACACGGGTGAGTCCATACCTGTACATGTCAAAGACATACCTGTAGGTAATACAGTAGCTGGGTCACAAGCCATTTCCCCAGATGTTTAAAGCTTTGGACTGGCTATAAATGTGCAAGTAGTAAATATTTACCACTCCCCAGCTCATGCACATCAAAGATAACCAACCTAACTATGAACTAATTAATGTTGTATGTACATGTACCTCTAAACTTGTCCCTTGCTTCCTCGCTATTGTTAACATCAGGGTGATACTTCAGCGACAGTTCATAGTAAGCAGATTTTATCTCAGTTTGTGTTACTGATGGCAGCACACCTAGCACATCATAGAATGTCTTTGTTTTGCGATTTTTAACACTGTACGCATGTTGGCTGAACCACCTCATATGGCAATTGCCGACACCAATCAATAAGCCATCAGAAAATCTTGGACAAATACTCTTCCTTGTTAAGTTTCCTTGTGCAAAAGTACCACAACTTTGAGATCTCCAAAGTTTATTTCGATGTAGCCATCCTTCTGGAGGTGGAGGTAAGTATGCATACCGTTCTTTTACAAGAGGACTCCAAAGCTTGCTGTAAGATTTTTGAAGTTGCATTCTTGCAGTGATGATGCTCATTATTATCAAGATTGAGTATTGGCAGTGTTAATTACAAAGGTGGTGATAACTAATCAAATGATTTTCTCTGGTCATACAATCCATTCCATAGATGATACTGCTTTAGTTTTCTCTTTAAACAAGGTATTCCTGATCCCTGATCGACGTACAAACGTACTTTGTTTTTATAATGTAGTTTGATGCAAATACGACGTTCCATTGAACTTGAAGAACATCACAGGCGATGAGTCAGTTTAAGAACCGCAACACTTATCCACACAACAACTCAAAACAAAGACCGGGGAATTAAGGAACACAATTCTTCACGCATTTCGATGCAAAGTAGACTTTCCAGGTTACCTTATGTCCATTGGTGTATTCGTTTCAAATCCCTCAAATGAAGATTGGCAAGTTGTGGCAGCCGCCATCTTGCATGTGACCGAAAGATCGAGATGGCCTGGGGAGGAATCTCTCTGAATCCACAGGAAGCCCGATGCGCCAGGTTCGAATAGAGGGCCTGCAGAATCTCGATAAAGAGTGATTCAAGTGGTCATTCTTTTGATTCTTTGCAAAGTTCTCTACTTTTTATAGTTAGATATTAAAAGTCTGTTTTCATTCATATATGAAATGACATTTCTTTGTGGAGATATTTACCAAAAAATAATTTTATTCATCCGGAATATTTGACTTCTTTATGAAATTGTTATTGACAACTGATTTCAATTGAAACTCACTACTGACAGTGCACTCCGTTTAAATATTAAAAGGGTTAGAAACTTTATGTTTGTGCTTTATCGGCAAATACAGTCACTTTGCTGACTGTACGATGAACTCAAAATTTCTTCATACTGCATTTTCGTTCATCGTACAGTCAGCGCGTGCCTGTATTTACCGGTCTCTATTAAACTCTAAAATAGAACATTGATACCCATCTTTAATTTGTTAAATATAGCACAAATTATATTAATTTTTATAGCAGTAATTTTGGTATTGATCATACCCTGGGTTCCAGAGGCCTATAAATTAAACCCTTTGACAATCCGGAAGAAACCAGCGAAGAGCCGAAGAGCGAAGCGAAGCGCCCATTGAGAACCTCACTTCCATGCTGACTTAGGTACAGAATCTGAACCTCCGCTCTGATTTCATAATCAACTCATTAGAATGGAACGGTAATTTTCATCGGCTTATCAATGGCCCAGAGGTTCAAATTCTGAACCTAACTCAGCATGGAAGTGAGATTCTCAACGGCCGAGGCCAGAAGTTCTTTCTTTCTTCCTTCTCGTCGCTTCGCTCCTCGCCTATCGATCGCTACGCTCCGATATAACCTAAGAACCTCTGGTATCCAGGGAAGTCTTGTACAATCACGTTGTTGTACTGGACAACAACAAAAACTGACTTCGTATATTTAAATAAACTTGAGAAACGGCAAAGAACCGTGGACGCCGGAAAATCCTGTTGGTTGCTACGTTGGATCTAAGTCAGCTCTAATCAGCCAAAATGAAAATGAATACGAAGTCCAAGGACTACGACAAAGCTGACACAACGTAGGATGTTATATTGAATATTACAATATTTCGGCTGGCCAAACCAGCCTTCTTCCCTTTTTTGCTCTGACGAAGGGCTAACGCTCGAAACGTCAGCTGCTACTCGCTTTTCACGGCGGTTAGCATACCTCAATCTACTTTAGTTGATTACATACCAGTGTTTAGCCTTCTTCAGGTACTAGATGTTACAAGTGAAGAGCACTAAGGTAAGAAGATCTATAAATGTGGTAAATTTCGCAATAGAAATTGCGGAAACGGGAAGTGACGTAGACCCAAACTTGAAGTCGCAAAATAGTATAGAGATAAGCACTATGTTTCATCACGTATATTCATACCATATGGTTCTAGAGTTTTAGCTTTATCTATAAGGTGCGCTTCTCTGGCTTTACGCAGTCAGCGTAGTGCTCATCTCTTATACTATTTGTTTGGGTCTACGTCACTTCCCGTTTCCGCAATTTCTATTGCGAAATTCACCACATTTATAGATCTTCTTACCTTAGAGCTCTTCACTTGTAACATCTAGTACTTGAAATAAGCTTGTTTGGCCAGCCGAAATATTGTAATATTCAACTGATATAAAATCCTACGTTATGTCAGCTTTGCCGTAGTCCTTGTTCTTCGTATATATTTAAAGGCACTTGTACAAGATTGTATTTAGTTATCATAAAGCAACCACACTGATGCAGCAGCTAAAATATTTTCGCTAATTTTCGTTTTCGTCTCAGACATCTTGACATTAAGGGAAGAGGTCAAAACAATGGTACTCTGGCGGAACCCAATTTTGATGGAAGGGGGGTTGTACCCGGAACCCGCCACCTATTTTGACAAAATCTAGATTTTTGACCACAAATATCTTCTTGAATCAGGAGCCCAGCTTGAATAAAATACTTATTGAAGAAGTAACTATATTTCTAGTTTCTACAGGCAGAGAAGAACGCGTGTCTGCATTAAAATCAGGTGTCCCTATTTTACAACGCGAGAAAATCACCCTCGAAAAAAGGGGTAGTGGGCATTACCCGCCACCCATCACCACCCCTGAGAAAATTGGGTCCCATTCGAAATCCATTGTTTTGACCTCTTCCCTGAGTAATAAATAAATCCATAAATTATTATTTTTAATAGTTAAAATGTCGGTTTATTCATGTAATTATGTAATAATTATGTAATAATGCAGGAATGTAATCACGTGGTTGTACTGGGCGGCAAAAACTCTGACTTCGTCGACTTAGAGGAACTTATACGAGATAATAATATTAATATTAATAATAATAATAATTAATAATAACAATAATTAATAATAATAATTAATCATAATGCCCATTTATACAGCCGAAATATCGTATAAACCTCGACAAGCGTTGTATTTGATCAGCATTGCAGTAGTCTTCGGACACTTTATCATTATATTTTCTTCTTCTTGCTGATCAAGATCTGTTTTTTGATCCAACGTCTGGCAGGATTGATTGTACACGGTTTTTGCTGTGGTTTTCTAACCTTAAATATATATATTTATATAGCGCCACATCTCCCGGTACGGTGGCATTGTGAAATCATCAACTAAGACTAATAATATATGGGTAAATCATTATTTGCTTTAAGAGAGAGCAGTTTTTAAGCTAGCCTGAATTTCAGCCGTCTCCTCTGGTGAGAGACGTCTGAAATGCCGTCCACTGACGTCAACGCGGATTAACAATTTAATTTATGCAAATAAAACTGTCACGGCGGTAGAAAGAGTTCGTGGGTCACAATACAAAGTGCAGGTTGCAGGTTAAGGTGGCTCGCCTGGATTTTCCAGGGACGCACTATACCCACTTTGAACGGCTGATACTCCATTGTCAGAGCTCAGTCGGGCAAGCCACTTCACTCATTTACTAGACATAGAACAAACTTCCCAAAAATGTAGGTTTGTTTGACATCGGTGTTACCATAGCAACACAGCGTTGACGTCATGCATTTTACATATCATCAATTTTCTCGAAATCTAGACCTAAACTTTTAAAACGACCTAGTGTCCCTTGTAGTCTAAATGTAGGCCTTCAAGACTGCAAAGTTTAAAAAGATTGTATGAGAGCGTTTTCGAAAAAAATTGGGTTGAATATTTTCGTTAAAAAATAAACAATTCGCCTTACTTCCTGTTTAGTCGTCGAGAACTGTATTTTCCGGACATATTCAAGCGATGTTTTTAGCATATTTCATACCTGTGGCATAGGACTACTTCCCATGAAAATGTCATTCCATTTGCTTTATTCGATTTCGGTTTATGGAATCATAAGTAATGTCATCAATATACTCATTTTAGTCAAAATAGTAATGTATTAGCTAAGAAAGCTGTAATTCCAAAACTAGTCGATAAATATTTTTTTAAATCCTATCACCTGAAATTCAACATGTACTACCCTGGCCCTGTAAATTTCAAGAGCATTGAATCATTTTAAGGGCGCGCAGGTTGAGTGCAGGTTGACAGTTTTCGATTGATAAATGAAATATATCAATAGATAAATAAAATAAATAATAAATTAGCTAATATAAATAGATAAATAAAATGTATTGATTAATTAAATGAAAATCGTGTGTATTTACTGGGGTCAAAAGCGGAGTAGGTTAAAATTGGGAGCGAGCAGCTAAAAACATACTTCTCTGCAAGCTATTTTAGGCGATGAAATAGTTATCACGTCATTTAGCGCCAGTGGCATGACGTAATTGCGGAAGTTGCCGGAGCTCGTTTAAAAGTGACTGGGATGCCTGTGTGATTCTCACGGTAGAGGCTCTAGGGATGTATATTTTTCATTTATATTTTCATTTATTTTTTCATTTATTTTTTCATTTATTTTTTCATTTATTTTTTTCCGGTGTTCCTGGTGTGTTCCAGGTTTTATTCAGGGTATGTTCCGTGATGTGATTTGGAAGTATAATGAGACATTGGATGTACTTTGTGAGGCCCAAATCGCTAGGTTCCAATATATATATATATGCAAACATGTAAAGGACGTTAATTGTTCATATACAAGATCGACGTATCGCTATACTTGCACTTGACTGTTCATATACATTTAATCCAAATCGAATGAATAGAGGTTTTGCACCACCACGTGATGGCAGCCATGTTGGTGGCCAGAACAATAGAATGTTATTCCTTTGAGATTTAATTTTTCACATGATTGAACAAATCTCATTGTTCTGGCCACCAACATGGCTGCCATCACGTGGTGGTGCAAAACCTCTATTAGGGCACGAATTAGGGCTTCAAATGACAAAGGACTTAATTTACAGCAAGCCCCCACGGCCGCCTCCACCACGATTTACTGCATAATCACGTGACCGATGACGTCACATAATATGATTGACACGCCTCGTTCGTGTAGAGTATAGACGTTGCTATGCTTAAGTTTCGTTGATGTGCGATTCAATTCCACGGGAAAAGACACGATTTTCTGACATATTGAGTTTTTTTGTTCGATTTTCATTTAATTAATTAATTAATTAATGTTATTTATCTATTTATATTAGCTAATTTATTATTTATTTTATTTATCTATTGATATATTTCATTTATCAATCGAAAACTGTCAACCTGCACTCAACCTGCACCCAACCTGCAACCTGCAACCTGCACTTTGTACCGTCCGTATCTCGACACATGTTTGGCCCTGTTGAGATCTGACTGAGTGGGTTTAGCCATGTTCTGTGAAAGTTTAGTCACAGTATAACATAAATCAGGTCTAGTACCTGTCATTACATAGATCAAGCTCCCGACAATTGCTCTATATAACCTCGGATTACTTAATTCATGTGACACTTCGTCCGCACACTCTTTTTCTGTTCCAAGAGCACATGGTGTTGACTTAGGCTTAGAATCTGTCATCTCGAACTTAGAAAGGATCTTATCAATGTATTGGGTTTGACTCATTTCAACACTATCTTTTCGGTTCCCAAAAACCATGAAAGCTTTACAAGATCTTTCATTTTGAATTTTCTGCATATAATTTCTTTTACGCTTTCTACTAAATCTAAGCTGGTTGCAGAGATTATTATATCGTCTGCCCAAATGATCAAAATAACACAGCTAGTCTCGGAATTTTTAGTATAGACACACGAGTCTGCAAGCGATTGAGAAAATTTTTCACTGATCAAATAGTTATGTAGCATGTTATTCCAATTTCTCCCGCTTTGTTTGAGACCGTACAATGACTTCTTTAACTTACAAACTAATTTCTCGCCGTTTTCGCCTCGTTTTTCAAAACCTTCTGGCTGTTCCACATAAATATCGCAGTCAATTGGTGCATTTAGATAAGCTGTTTTAACATCCATTTGGTGAGTGATCATGTCTTTTTGCACTGCTTGTTGGATTAGCATTCTCGCACTCATGCGAGCGGTAGGTGCAAATGTTTCCTGATAATCAATATCGGCAATTTGCGAGTAACCTTTGGCTACGTAACGTGCTTTGTGTGTCTCTTCTCCGTTAGGCCCTGTTTTTACTGCAAAGACCCATCTTCCCCCCACTATTTGTCTGCCCTTAGGTGGCGTGACTAGTTCGAACGTGTCGTTGTCACTTACATGTATAGCTGTCATTTCGTCGGTCATGGCATTTTGCCATTTCATCACCTCGTTCGATTTCAAGGCATCCTTATAAGTTGTCGGGATATTCGCAACTCGGTAACAGTAATCTACAATGCAGTTAGTATTGTCCTCTAAATCACTGTCCAAAACATATTCTTCCAAGTGCTTAGGTTTGTTGCGAATTCGTTTGGGGTAACGACCGTCCTCGTTCTCCTTACCATTCTCAGCAGTCACGTCTTTATCTTCGTGTGTTTGTTCATTAGTGTCAACAGTTGTCAGTGGGGTCGGTAACATACTCTCGTCCTCTTCTATTTTTGGCACGCAAACACTTTGTTCAAGGAATTTCACGCATCTCACTCTTTCAACTTTGTTTGATTCAGGATAATAAACTAGGTATGCTGGACTTTCTCTGTCATAGCCTACAAAAATGCCTTTCTTACTTCGGGCTTCTAGTTTCTTCGCGTTTTGAACGTAGGCGTAACAAGTTGAGCCAAAAACGTGCATATTACTAACATCCGGTCTCTTTCCGATGAGAGCCTCAAAAGGAGTTTTGCCTAACCTCGCGTTAAAACACCGATTTCTAATGTATGCGGCAGTCATTACAGCGTACGTCCACAACTCGTTAGGTAGTTCCGCCGCTTCTAATAAAAGACACCGGGCCATTTCAAACAAACTACGCCATGCTCTTTCTACAGTGCCGTTTTGGTGCGGTGAACACGGCACGCTTGTTTCATGCTCGATTGTGTTTTTACGCAGTAAAGATCTGAACTCTTTGCTCGAAAATTCCCCTCCATTGTCCTTTCTAATGCGTTTCACCTTACCAAAAGGGGCCGTGTCAGCAAGGAACTTCTGCGTGGCTTCTAGCGTGTCACTTTCCTGTTTCAGAAAATAAATCATATTAATACCAGTATAGTCATCAACACTGAGTGAACACAATGCATATTTAAAACCGTCTCTAGCTTCCGGATTAATCGGACCGGTCACAATGAACACATTCTGAAAGGGGCTTTGGCCTTTTCATCTGGCTCACGGCTCCGAGTCTGGCACATTTTGCCTTGTGTACAAATAGCGCACTCACGTTGCTGCTCATCGACAATCTGCATGCCGTCAACTACATTTTCCAATTTTTCGGAAATCCGGAAAATTACAATGGCCCATAATTTTATGCCACTTCATCAAAGAACTGGCGTTGTTTTTCGACGAAGAAATACTATTTAGATAGTACAGTCGGCCTTTTTGTTCAATCTCAAACATTGTGCCATTAGGTGCTTTAAAATACTTCTCATCCTTATCAAGATTAACGCTCGCGCCTTTTTCTATTGCGGCAGAAACTGAGAAGATATTTGATTGTAGGAAGGGATATATAGAGCATTGTTGAGAATTACATCATGTAAATTCCCGTTCACATCATATAGCTTAACCTTAGCATTTCCTTTACCCCGAACTACGTTTGCTTTACTTCCATCAGCGAGTTCCATGAAATGATCTCTAGCGTTAAATTGGAGGTCAAAATCTACAAACTTAGACTTGTCATTAATGATATGGCTTGTAGCTCCAGTATCCAAAAGTAAACTTGGAATGATCTTACCTCTACCTTCCTGATCCTTAATAGTAAAAGCAAAACTATGATCGGTACTAGCGTCCGTTTTTTGTTCCTGTTCTTGAGGTTCCACCGCTGTCTTTGCTGCGTCAGCCTTCCCTCTCCGGCAATCTTTACTATTGTGGGAATTGTTCTTGCACCGCTGGCACCATTTATCTGCGACTTTATTGGAATAACAGTCCACACTTCTGTGTCCTTTCCTCCCGCATTTAAAGCACTTTCCCTGGAACTTGTTCGGTTTCGGAGTGCCGTCCGCCGCCGACATAGCACCATCTCCGTTTCCACCATCCCCTTTCTTGCAACACCTCTCGTTCTCCTCGTGATTACGGAGGGCTACCTTGAACTCAGAGAATGTCATTGGTTTGTCTTTTTGCATGACAACCGTGGAAAACGTCTGGTAACTGGTGGGTAGGCCATTTAGTGCCATCGCTACCAACAGACCGTCACTGATTATCTTGCCGGCCGCTTTTAACGAAGTTGCTGCGGTCTCCGCCCTTATGATGTAGTCGGGGGTCGTTTCGGCTAAATCATAGAATACCCGTCCACTCCAACTAAGTATCAGAAACACTGCCACCGCGGTCCGCAGTCAGCTTGAATAATTTAGCAGTAATTATTATTCAGTCACTTCGGACCGCGGTAGCACTCAGTTACATGCCATAGCAAAATTATTATTCAGCACTTCGGGACCGCGGTGGCACTCAGTTACATGGCTTAATTGGAGTATTTGTCGTTCTTAAATCCACTCGGGCGATCTATCAATATTCAACAATCGACTGCGGGACTGCGGACCGCGGTGGCACTTAGTTATACCGTGTAGGAGTTTAATTTTGCGGGAGTTAATTTTTGCGGATTTTGCGGATTTCCTTCGATCCGCAAAAAAATACTCCCGCAGAAAAAAACTCCCGCAAAATTTTCCGCCGCAAAAATATACTCCTAGAGAAAAAATAGTAAATCTTGTTTTAATGGTTATATCGGGTTAACAGCAACTTTTTAACATTGAACATAATAGGAAACGCCAGCCAAAGTTAATAAAATACATTTTTCTTCTCACATAGCCGGCTTCTCACGTAAAACCGTACTTTCCCGCTTCTGTGTCACGTTCAACGTCAGTTGTCGTAAATAAAGACTGACAACATACAGTCTATTCCAAAGTACATGTACGCAATGGATTAATCTACAGACTTAATTCCTGCAGCAAATAAAGCGTGCTCTCATAACTCCGAGGCGACCGGCACAACAGGCATCTGTATTCCCGATTCAACTCCAGACACGTCCTCAAAAGAAACGGAGACTGTTATCATAATCGAATAATACGTTTTTACAAGAACGTACAATAATTCCCTCAGGTTTTGTCGTTGTTTATGTTCATGTTGGCGCTAGAACAACAACTATAGAAACTTCCCGTCGAAATTGTAAGGGCAGGAAGTAAAATTTCAATTTAATACCGATACTGCCTTGAATTTTATTTATACTTGACCAGAAATCCGCAAAAAATTCCTCCCAGCAGAAATTTTTGCTGTCTTGATCCGCAAAAAAATCCTCCCGCAAAACAAATTGAGTCGGCAATCCGCAAAATTTTCCTCCCGCAAAAATTTCGTCCTACACGGTATGTCTTGCAGTCATTAATATTCATGATTCGACTGCGGGACTGCGGACCACGGTGGCACTTAGTTATATGTCTTAGAGGTTTCGCCTTCACCCATGTGAAGCGAAGTGAGCTCAGTGTACAGGGCAATTATGCGGGGCTTCCCTTTCCCTTGGTAGTGCTCCCTCAGGACATCCAAGGCTTTCCTGTCATCGTCCCTAGCCTCCCCGTATGACGAGGGCCAAACTCCTGTCGTCTAAACACTGCACTAATTCGGCAAAGAACGCATTGGCGTTCTTTGCCGCATCAGGGGCTTCTTCTTCACCTTCCTTTGGTATGACTACATCGTACAGCTTTTGAAGGCGCATGTAGCCAAGAAACTTTACCTCCCAGAGCTCGTACTTGCTCTCGTCTCCGTCAAACATGAGCGTCCTCCTGGGTATTCTCAGTATTCTTCGAAAAAATTACGTCAATACGGTGATTTGTTTTTTTGAGTTACATGCAGTACATTGAATTTTATGACAGCCCAGGTCAGCGTGTTTCCTAAATGTCAACGAAATCCATTTCAAATTTTAGACTTGATAAACCTTTAAAAGTGATATCTAAAGTGTTTTGAAGTGAATGCTAATCATATTGATGGTAAAACAGCTTTATTTGTAGAGTGCGTTGCTGTTCACCAACATGGCCGCCGCATACTAATTACACTAAATTGTTCGAATATTATTTGGCCAACAGCTTGGTTACGAAGTACTCTATTGATCCAAAATTTCGGTCATTTCTATATTTTTACCTCGGCTCTATACACAGCATAAAAAATATTTTACTAATATAAGTTTTTCTTGAGGCAATATTTTTTGTGACGTCAATGCAAACGATCAATATCGATGGACCAAAAGTTAAAAATTTGCAAATTCCTGACGTCACACTTTACCGCTCTATTACACAGCGACATCACGGCACTAAAAAAAGAGACTCCATGGAAAAATCAAAATGATGGCTTTTCTAATGCGTTCTCTTGCTTACCAGAAGCTCCACCTTCGAGTAAAACAATGTCTTCCGATCGGGTCTCTTCGATCTCTCGCGAGCACGGCAACTACATCAGCCAGACCAGATGGCGTGAAGTCCCTGAGCGAAATGCCAGGTCCTCCAAGTATTCCAGTCCTCGGGTCCGTATGGAAGCTGTTGTTAGACTCAAGAAAGAAGTCTCTTGGCAAAGTTCTTCTCGAAAGCCAGTTTGCTGATGTGCAAACGTATGGGAAGATCTATAAGACGAAACTGCCTGGAAAAAACATAGTCCAAGTAGCAGATCCAGACGCCACGAGAGAGGTATTTCGTAATGATCCGAAATATCCAAAGCGCTTCGACATCCCTCACTTGGACCACTACAGAGAAACGAGGAAAGCTATCCCTGGGGTGTTCTTCGCCGATGGACCAGACTGGTACAAACACCGCAGTGTTATCAGTAAAAGAATCCTCAAACCTCGCGAAGTAGCCGAGTATTCTCCCGTGTTCAATGAAATTATTACTGATTTCCTTGCGAGATTGGGTACGCTACGAGGCCCTTCGGGGTCAGAATTTGAAAACGAAGTGCAGAATATGGATAAGGAGTTATTCAAGTGGTCTTTCGAGTCCGTGGCTCACATGTTGTTCGAACGACGTTTTGGTTGCCTAGAGGAGCAAGTAAACCGCGAAGCACAAGAATTCATCAAAGCTGTCGGTGGATTTCTTGCAGTTGTAGTTCCAGCTGGCTTCCTTCCAGTTTGGTTTTACAAGATATACGAGACCAAAACATACAAAGAGTTTGTATATCACTTCGACACCATGTACCGCTATGCTGAATTGTTTACTGGCAGGAAACTCCAAGAGCTGGAACGCCAGGGAAAACTTGGAACAGAGGTGGGAGAGGAAGAAGAGAAAGTTGACTTCTTTCGCTTCCTTCTTTCTAGTGGAAAAATAACAAAAGATGACCTTATCGCTAGCGTGATTGATCTCTTATTCGCTGGTGTTGATACAACTTCTAACACAATGCAATGGGTTCTGTATATGATGGGCAAGAACCCAGAGAAACAGGACAAGCTGTACCGAGAGGTTAGCTCTTTATTGAAGCCTGGTGAATATCCTACTGCTCAGAATATTTCCAAAATGTCTTACCTCAAGGCTTGGTTAAAGGAAACTTTACGTCTGTATCCTGTTTTAGCGGTTCTGTCGCGCCAACTACCTAAAGATATTGTCCTCCTTGGCTACAATATCCCAGCTGGAGTCAATATAAACATGCTGGTATATTACATGGCACGAGATGAGAGTATATTTAAAGATGCCAACCAGTTTAATCCCGAGAGGTGGCTGCGAGACGAAAAGCACAATATGGCTGAGGAAATACACGCCTTCGCGTCGATTCCTTTCGGTTTCGGGACGCGTATGTGCGTTGGAAGGCGCATTGCTGAGTTAGAGCTGCATCTTCTCATGGCAAGGGTCGTTCAACAATACATCATAGAGTACCCGCATCAGGACGACGTGGAGCCATTCATGCGAGGCGTGACAATCCCGGACAGACCTGTTAGGGTCAAATTTGTTGATAGGATAATGAATTAGGTCACAGCGCTATAAAGCAGATCGGTGCTCTTTCAACTTGTGGCTTTTGCGTCCAAGTGTGAAGAAGTATAACTAAAGCAGCTTACGATATCAAAACTACTAAAATGATGATTTTTTTTTCTATTGAATCGACGAGATCGGTTTCCGTGGCAACCTCGCAAACCAGATCCACTAATTTTGTTTTAAAAACAATTGATCAAAATACGCGAGATGAAATTATTCTATGAAGCTATAAATGAAGTTTTATACATTATCTTTAATAATAATAAGAAGAAGAATACTTTATTTATAGAGGGTAACACTCAACAGTATAAACACTGATAAACTTGTGGCCCTCGATAAAAACAGTTCAATGTATGTTACAGCAATAAAAATATCTATAGATTAAAAAAAGTTCATGCATTAAAATGTCCAATACAAATGTAGGAAAGATAGATTATATAAATCGAAGCGCAGGGGACCGGAAAAAACAGTTCGTTAGATCGGGGTTTCGTTAAATCGAGAACCCCGATATAACGAATTTGTGGAAAAATGACCAAAAGCTCCGTTAGATCAGGGTATAGGTAATAATTAAAATTTACCGTTCTGCTTCACTGTCCAACACTTCCCCGTCTGATCGGTATTGCACAGTGTACACATAACTTATAGCACTCGTGATTTATTAATGTACTGTATGTACGTAATACTACTGTATGTAGCTACAGTACAGTACTGTACTGCATACATGTACATTTACATAAACACTTTTTCGTACAAAACATAAATACTGTATCTATCATATCAACGATACTGACATAGTTCAGTTCTTCTCAGCTCTGTACGTCGGTATACTACGTGAGTTCTGTGGATATACACTAACAAAACTTAAACAATCGAAAAATGTTAATACAAAATTGCCGTCAGTATATGCTAGAAAATTACCAGATGCTTAAGTCTGGAAGTATTCTTCCAGTTTAGATTGCCTATGACGTTTGGCTTGGATCCGCAAAAACGTGTCCTCCATTGAAGATAGAGTGCGCAGGAATTCTCTTTCTCTTGCACCTGTCGTGTCAAATGTCAGAATGAAATCCCGTAACACTCTGACTGCTTCATTGGCTTCGCCTGGACTCGGTGGCTCTGGTTCTACTACATGTACAGAGATATCGTCGTCCGAATCTTCTTTATCCTCTACAGGCTCTTCCTGATCCTGGCTCATGGTCTGGGCTGCCTCCAGAGCTTCCAATGTAGCGTCTTCCTCTGTTAGTTGGTTCTCGGTTACAATATCATTATCTACAGATGCAAAGTGAGCGAATGGTATCTCTGCAATAGCCGAGCAGCGACGAATAACCCTTTCCCATAGGCCTACACTTTCATCTGTCTCGTCTTCTTCCTCGTCCGACTCAAAAGGATTGTCTGAGTGCTGTACTACGTCACCGGGGAACTGGATTGTGAAGTAAGGGTTTCTAGCATATTAAACATCGTTAATTAGGTGATCTATCCGTGAAACAAAGGGACTCTACACACTAAATTCCTGGGTGTTGAGCCAACACTTTTAAAGTGTTAAATTTACACTTTTTCGGTGTAAAACTCTGTTTACACCGAATTGGTGTAAGATTACACCTTTAAAGTGTTAAATTTACACTTTTTTGGTGTAAAATGCTGTTTACACCAAATTGGTGTAAGATTACAACTATGATGTGTTAAATTTACACTCAGTTTGGTGTAAAATGCCATTTACACCGAAATGATATAAGATTACACCTATTTGTGTGTTAAATTTACACTTGGTTTGGTGTAAAATGCGTGTACACCGAATTGGTGTAAGATTACACTTTTAAAGTGTTAAATTTACACTTTTTCGGTGTAAAATGCTGTTTACACCAAATTGGTGTAAGATTACACTTTTAAAGTGTTAAATTTACACTTTTTCGGTGTAAAATGCTGTTTACACCAAATTGGTGTAAGATTACAACTATGTGGTGTTAAATTTACACTCAGTTTGGTGTAAATGCCATTTACACCGAAATGATGTAAGATTACACCTATTTATGTGTTAAATTTACATTTGGTTTGGTGTAAAATGCTGTGTACACCGAATTGGTTAAGATTACACCTCATAATGTGCTAAATTTACACTTGTTTTGGTGTAAAATGCGTGTACACCGAATTGGTGTAAGATTACACTTTTAAAGTGTTAAATTTACACTTTTTTTGTGTAAAATGCTGTTTACACCAAATTGGTGTAAGATTACAACTATGATATGTTAAATTTACACTCAGTTTGGTGTAAATGCCATTTACACCAAAATGATGTAAGCTTATACACCTATTTGTGTGTTAAATTTACACTTGGTTTGGTGTAAAATGCTGTGTACACCAAATTGGTTAAGATTACACCTTATAATGTGCTAAATTTAGACTAAATTGTTTTGGTGTAAAATGCATGTACACCACTGAGATTACATGTAGAAATATACACTTAGCTTGTGTAACCATTATAAACACTTCTTCAAACTAACGGCATATGTAATAATTTCTCGAATAAATTCAGTCATTTTATAAGATAGTCTCAATAAAATTGACATGCTCTGATTTGGTTGAAAAAGTGTTCTTATCAGAATACTAGTGCACTAGTTTATTTCAGGTAAAAGCAAGTTTGCTTTCATCCAATGCTTATAAACCTATTTATTTAAGCATGTCTTAGGGTTAGGGACTGGTCATAAAGTAATGGGGTCAGGGATGGGTCATGCCTAGATTTGCCTCAAAGTGGTCCCAAATTAAAATGCAGGAAATGTCATTTCACAGACCTTTAACTTCCAAAATTTTTGGGTGAATGAGAGATAATTAGGTGTTCGATCACAACCTATGTTTGGCTTTGAAAGAAGTTGATACCCATTTCTAATTGTTTCCCTCTAGGATGATATAAATGGTGGTAGTAGTGGGCTAATCAATTCTGTGCATGGCTTTATGGGTGGGTCACCCCCCTCTAACCCTAACCCACCTCATAGAACATAGAGAACTGCTGGTAAATCTCTATATACAGTGTATATTCAACAATATATATTACTTTTCACATGGCTCAGATGGATTTCTTTGGTCTTTGGAAAATACAATAATAATTAACTCCTATGATCATGAACTTACTTACTTATTTATATATTCACATTGTGTGAGTCCAGTAGATTATATACAGCACTGTTCATTCTACTTGTTATTCTGCATCTGATAGATCATATCGCATTCTAACAAACTTTCTGTTCACACCATTTACATTAATTGAGTAGGTGTCTAATGGATGATGGTCAGCTAGCTCATCATAGGATGTGACAACAACCTGATTCAATATCATAACTTCATATGACCACAGATGCCTGATGAATCTAACTGTGTGTATACTTGCTTACACCAAAAAACAATGTCTTTATTTTGCAATATGTACAAGTCCTCCATTGTAAGGAAATGTGGGAGTAAATCATGACCAGAGACGACAATGTTGGCCTTGTGGTATTTTGTTCCATACAGCTGAACCCATTTTGCCCTGAAAAGTAAACAATAATATATATATTGTAACACAATTATTGTTATAAATAAGATAAATATTATTATATCTTTAGTTAACAATTTAGCCCAGTAAATAGTAAATACAGTAAAATAATAGCCTATGTAAATCTCTAATAATAATTATTAAAGGTGTGACTACAACAGAGCCTAATAACATAATTAGTAATATAAAGGAAAACAGATACATGTACACTGTAACCTTGGATCTATAATTTCTCATTATCATATATGCATGTCTAGCTTCTCATATAACCTTTTATCAGACTACCCTTGGTATTTCTAAGAACAAACTGTTTCTATTAGAATTTGTTAAGGGTGACAGAAGCACAAACAGAAGTATAATAACCTTATATAACTTGTGGGCACTAACATGGCATAATCCTAAGTCTTGTTTGAAAGCTACTCTTTTGTCTTTGCAGCTGGTAGTTGTGCTTAATGCGAGCCTGCAGAGTGCCACTCTTAACGAGCCACAGCATTGGCTTACCCAACAATACAAAACACCCTAACCTTTAGAACAAGCCATAGCATTGGCTTACCCAACAATACAAAACACCCTAACCTTTAGAACGAGCCACAGCATTCAGGCTTACCCAACAATACAAAACACCCTAACTTTTAGAATGAGGAGTGCTACAAAAAGAATAGAGCTACTGACAATTAATACATGTATAAATATGGGTCCAATCAGAATACAAGTCTCGAGTGGTACTGTATTACACCTTAACGTCACTAGTGAGGCATTGTTGTCATTATTACTAATAATTTGAATCAAGGCCTTGAAATGTTTTAGTGGATTTTGTAATACTAAATAAACACATACAATGTATATCTACAAAACATGCCTAATAATGAATTAGATTAGAGGTAATCTTGGTGATAGCTGATTGTATGAAACCTACTTGTATATTCTGCTTTCTGGTACCAATGTTGGATGGAGAGCAGTCACAGGACTGCTTGTTTTTCTTGTGGGAGGTCTTGTAGTTGTATAGTTGAACCTATTTTTAAGCAAGTAAAATCCTGTCACTGATTGCTTTTTACACCCTGTAGAGTTTAGTATTAAGTTATCACCAAAATATCTACTTTTGAACAACAATACAGGGTAACATTAAGTATTCATGTTATTTTGTATGACACACATGAATATTTGTTAACTACTTGTAAATTATAATTACCTGGTCCAGTATCCACAGGAGTTCTTAAGTAGGAACCATCCTCACTCATCCAGTAGCACTGAAGACGTTGATGTCTTATGGCAAGAGTTCTACAGATGTTCTTGAAGTTGGTCATTCCATGAGCCAACTTTTTGAAGTAGTGGTGCTTTGCTTCAAACCTCATGCACCATTGTCGTATCAGTGGCCCAGAACTACACATGCACACAAATACAATGGTAGCAATTACACATAAAAAAACAGCAATATGTGACTCGATCATGTCATTGCTGCAACAACAACAATAACACTTTCTTTTATTCAAGTACTCAATAAGGGACTCAATGTGCTAATAGATTACGTGACGATTTCCACCATAACAAAGCCAGTTGCCATGGGATACAGTAGCATTTATGTGGTCAGGAGGGGTTCAAAAATCCCTCAAATCGTGCACTGTTTATCATCTAAAACCCACTGACAGTTTAATATTATAAAACAGTAATAGACCTAACAAAGATATATCAGTAATTTAAAATAGTTAGTTTTTAACAACATTATATATAGTTAGCATTTTAATGTGAAATTTGAATATAGTTAACTAGTTTATTTTAGTATTATACACGACCCCACAAGCGGCAACACTTTAATCTTTTATCGTGTTTAAATAAAAGTTATTGTATTGTATTGTAAGATTATATACATGTATGGCCATGCAGGGTATCATTAAATGATACCATGGCCATGGGCTGTGCGCAAAAAGGGTGTAAGTGATTCTTGATCACGTTCTAAATTCTCCCTTAGAAAACAAAGAAATTGAAGGAGAATTTAGAATGTGATCAAGAGTCACTTTAATGCCCTTTTTGCACACAGCCCTTCATTTGGTTTCACACGAGAAGCTTAAAATCATTACTTTTCTTGTGCGAAATTTCTCAACCTAATGTTGTGCTATTAATTTTCCTACTGGATAGTTTTTAATTATTAGATTATAGAATTATACAAAATCGCAATCATATACAAGGGAGAGTACTTATATACATGTATGTCACTTGTAATAACCATGCACTATAGGCTAATCAAGTCAGATGAGTTTGGGATAAGTGGTTGTGCAAACCCTCGACCAACTTTCAAAATATCACTCTGTGCCTATACATGTAAGGCCTGTATACATTGTAGCACTCGTATTCATGCGACTTCCTCTACATACTGAATAATATCAAACAACAACAAAATCTTAATTAATCAATTTCAATTTTTACAACTTTTTTTAGAGAAGGACAATTAAATTCCAGAATAGGAATTACACAGAATGATCACCACAAATAGTACTGGGATTTTAATAGACACTGGAATATTATTAATATTGTGTCCTGAATATCATATTTCAGCAAGTATTTGTAGTAAATGTGCCTGAACCAGTGATTTCCAGAGACTGTTCCATGTATTTCTTATATTAATCTATTATAAGGATCTAGAGTGTCATTTAAATAGATTAGCGGTGTTTGAGCAGTTCAAGTTTAACACAACATCTGCCTCTTCTACTAGATTTAAGAGTGCATGATGACTTCATTTACTTGTGAGTCCACTCATTAACTGAGGCCAAGTATGAATGTATTGTACTTTAGAAAAAACATTTTAGCAGCTCTGTAGTACTCTTAGCATCATTATTTATTAGTATAAGTTCAATTTAGTAATTTGAAGTTTATTTACTTAGTACGTATACAGTTATTACATTTGTAAGTATATTCTTAGTAATTTTTAGTATTGTAAATAGATGTACAGTTATATTATTCTTAGTAGTAGACACACAACCCCATAAGCCTAATGTGCTTTAATCATAATCGTGTTTAAATAAAGGCAATCTATCTATCTAATCTATGGAATATGGTCAATATTATAAAATGCACCCATAGTATACATGCCAGTCATTATTTAAGTTAATAATAGGGGTAATTACTGTACCTTCTGATTTGGCCAGGATAGTGCACTAGGAAATGCTGCTTTGGTATGAGATTGGTGTTAGGATAAAGACCCTTGAATCCCAAGAGGTAGTCTTGAATGAGAACACAATGTCTACTATGTGCATCAGGTCAAGAAACAGCTCCCAGTCAGGATTTCCTTCAGGTACCAGATCATGTATGATCAGAGGCAAGAGTCTGGAAAGGCACCACATCTGTGACGCTGTAAACATAAATAAATAAATAAACTAGAACTTAGTTTCTAATAGAAAGTGAAGTGCTGCGAGGGGATGCATAGAGCTACTAACAGTGATTGCCCCTTCTTTAATTTGTTTTCAAAACACGGTTGGATTATATACCCCGGCTGGTATACCGCGTACCGGGATTGCATGCAAATACGGAACATTTCAAGTCGGGACGTGTCATTGGGTAAACAAATCAGCAGATGAAGTACATAGATAAGTATTGAAGTACGAATTAGCGGCGTCACTATGTATGGGAACCTCAGTGCTTGCATGTGGGCAGGCAATCAAAATGCGGCAACAGAATGTCTTTTTTTGACATAGTAGCTTAAAAAAAATGAACCCTAACTGCCTAGAAAAACCTGAACCCCGACCCTGACTGAACCCAAATTATACTCAAATCCTGACCCTGATCTACCCAAATCAGGTCAAAACCCTGACCCTACCTGCCCAAACCATGAAGCTCAAAACCCTGACCCCCCGGGCGGCACATACATAATACGTCACAAACAGGAGTACCCCCCCCCCCCCCCCCTCGGGCTCTAGTTATGGCTGAGAAACATATTTATAAACCTGATAGCATTTTGGTTCATACACTGTACATGTAGATCCTGACTTCTGCTTCTGTATCAATACCTTGAAACCTCAAAAATGCAAAAAGGCCTTCCATATAGACTATTATTTTGATACTTTAAAGCTCTAAGGACATTAACAGTAGTTTTACATACTGTACATGTACATGTAGGTCCATAAACAAGAAAATGAGTACAGTGCTTTAGATAAATCCCATCATATTTTATTTAGACTGTAATAGAAAGTAAAACATGTAACTTATTTTTTTACCTGATTGCAGTATTGAGGTTGTTAATTGCAGATGGTTTATTGCGACAGTCACTAGATCCATAAGGAAAATTCAACAGCCTTTGGTTAAGTTCCTCCAGTGTGAAGTACTTGTCCTCACGCACAAATTTCTTGAGTATGATCTTCATGTGATGGGGAAGAACTCCTTCAAGAAGATCATGCATGATATCTGAAGGTAGCCCATCAACCACATGGAAGAACTTTGACCCATTAAGAATGGACTGCCGTTTAACACCATATGCACTGGCACTTTCAGGATCCTCACAAACTAGCAATGTTTGGTGACTGTGGCCTGCTCTTGTTCTCATGATGAAGTCCTCTTCTGTGAACTTAAAAAGCTTAATATTAAAAACATTAACTCAAAAAAATATTTTGTCAGAAGTCTGTATTATTTTAAAGATATGGGTGTATATAATATTTGTATGACACTTTCAGCTCAAAATTGAAAAAAATGTAACATTTCGCTTTTGAAAGAGTTAATGCTATCCCTCTACATGCATAAATGAAGGGCCCATGGAAGAAAAGCAGAAGTAACTTGTGATCCTTTAGAAAATAAAGAATGTAAAGGAGAATTCAGAATGTAATCAGTAGTCACAGACACTGTTCTGTTCTTGCATTTACATGGATGCCTTCAAATATACAGTTTTAATAATATCTGTATATTTTCAATGGTACCTTCATACTAACTTAATTGCCAATAAAATGAAGATTGTGACTTGGATTCTTATAAGACTATATAGTCCTCACTTGCAACATAAGCATAAGAACAAGCAACATATATTGTATGAATGCAGACACAGTGCTTGTATCGTAGGTCTGAGATGAGAACAAGCACATCTAATAATTTATTATCAATGTACCTGTCTGCATATGTTGCTTGTACTTATGCTTATAAAAATGTTGCTAATGAGGACTTAAGGTTTGAATGAAGACACAATGTTATAATATTAATATGTGACCTTTCACGAGAAAACGTACACTAACGCTTTTCCGTTAAACGGGCAAATTTAAACGGTTAGTAAACGCTTTTTCGGGTCGTTTAAACGCTTTTTCAGATCGTTTAAACGCTTTTTCAGATCGTTTAAACGCTTTTTCAGATCGTTTAAACGCTTTTTCAGAACGTTTAAACGCTTTTTCAGATTGTGTAAACGCTTTTTCAGATCGTTTAAACGAATTTTCAGACCGTTTAAACGGGCAGCTTCGGAAAGCAAACGGTTTACCAAACGTTTAAATGGACTGGGTTGAAGAGCAAACGGTTTCTAAAAACGTTTAAACGATCTTGGAAAGTGATTAAACGGTTGTCAGTGATAGCCTAAACGATTAAACTGCTTGCGGAAAGCAACTCGCGAGTGTCCTGTTGGCCCTGTAAATGTTTGCGGATAAGAGCGTGTCACTGGATGGATTTCTATACAGGGGCAATAAATTTCACTCAAAGGCGTGATATTAGAGTGGAAACTGAAAAAAAAAGTGCTAACTCCTTGCAGTTTGTCACTTTCAACTTTGCGAATAACTGCAAGGGAAACAATACTTCAAATGCCCTGACAGGTTTCAGACAACTTCAATAAAATCATTGTACACTTACATCCAATCAGAATATGAACTACTCTCACGGTCATATGATTTAGGAACAAATATTTTAGTTTAGATTTTATGAAAGTAAACTATACAAAGCGAATGCACTAACATAATAGTAGGTACTCTCTCTACCGCTGTCAGTTTCCCTGCTCTTCGACTGATGCAACGGGGAAAGTAATAGCAAGCCGTTACATGTAAACTCACCTGAAAACTTGACTAAAATTAATTGCCTTCTCACGATGTCTTCTTTGCAATCTTGCGGCACCGAATGATTTTGAAATATGCAAACTTTCCTGATCCAACTCCCGATCCAGGGTGGTTTGTTTTGGAAGTATTGTTTTGGTTTGTATTGTGCTACATATACTCGCGCAAATGATTCGGCGCGGCGGATCCCTTGTTTTTCTGCAAGAACGCTGATTATTCTAATTCAGAGCGTTGTAATCCACGTGCAATCAGTCAGGCGTGAACGTGTCAGTGTGATTTTTTACAGAACATCAACAGAGTTTTGAAGCAACGTTTGTCCTAATATTGAAAGACGTGCAAAAACTTCTATACTCTTACCAGAAACTTCTACTGGGAAAGTGCAATTCCTTTTGAATTAAAAGACCTTTAATGCATCGGATCAGAGCAGTCAGTTCGCGTAAATGGAAATTAATTGCGCCCCCGCGGTATTTGTGTCAGAAATGAGACACGCGTCTGGCTGACAGTTCACGATTGACGGGGACTTTATTATATAAGAATCTTGACTTTTTGACGCCTCTGGCACGCAGGGTATTTACCAAAACCATCTTACTGTACGTAAAACTGTTTGTCATGTATTCGAATTATTTTATCACGCGTTAATCCTAGCCTGCGTCGCATCCGAACTGAACCCCGGTTAAGTCCGTCTGCGAAACAGTGGACAAAAGCTTGTTCTCGACCCCCAGCGAAGTTGCAGGATTATTTATAATCGATTTTGATTGGCTTTTACTAATGATCATTCTTACACGTCTTCTGATTTGCTGGCCATTCAACTGTCACCAGCCTCGGAGATTGTTATGACGGGCATTCATGTCAGAGGCCGCTCGGTTGAAACGCTTCGTTTGCACGTGCACGCGTGAGTCAACTGTTTACTTGAGATTTCTCGCCCTAATAACTGCTGAAGAATACCGTAGATCAACAAGACGAGCTATGTCGTCGTTTCCCTGTGTTTTACTATCGCAGAAGGTTAGGTTTATTTCAACTTCGGGTCAGGTTTTGAAGTAATGTAACGTAATAGGTAGCTGCCCGTGGTTTAGTGCCAGATAAAAGGAAACTTGCCGAACACATTAAATAGAATCTGTCACGACAAAATGCTCGTTCGAAGAACACACACACATCCCCCATGCAGCTTAGAAAGATCTAGTATCTCAACTCCTCTTGTTCTAGCAAACGAATCTCGATTTTAAACTGATATTGTACAAATATCATTGCTCTTTTCGACGTGTATAAAAGCCGCCGCATTTTGAAATGTAAATTAGCCGTTAGTCGCACTGTTGACAGGCTGGTGACAGTTGAATGGCCAGTCAGAAGACGTGTAAGAATGAGCATTAGTAAAAGCCAATCAAAATCGATTATAAATAATCCTGCAACTTCGCTGGGGGTCGAGAACAAGCTTTTGTCCACTGTTTCGCAGACGGACTTAACCGGGGTTCAGTTCGGATGCGACGCAGGCTAGTTAATCCTGGTGAAAGGAAGGTTAAAATACGAAATTGTGCCCAATGAATACGCGTACGCTTGCCGAAATTTCTTTGAAATTTCGGATCACGAGCTGGTCCGAATTTTCGCTTGACAATAAACGAAATATCGTCGAAATGTCGTTCGCAGGTTGGCGATATTTCGCCTTGCCCTTGGCATTCGAATTTACGAGTATCTGATCGATTTTTCGTCGAAATTTCGAACGAAAAGTTGCCTGAAATTTCGAAGAAATTTCGTCGCGACATTCGTAGGAACAAACAGCGAAATTCGTCGAAATACGTTTGCATTACTTAATTTGCACAATACTGTACAGCAACTCAATGTGAGGACGAACGTTTGTTTACTGGCTCCTCCGTTTCCATGGCAGAGGACTCACCCGCGGTAAGAAATACGCAATATCGATCTGTCAAAACAAAAGGAAGATAAGTTCTCATGGTGAATTACGAAGCGCGGCATGTAAGATAGTTTGGTTGTTCAATTAAACGGTTTGCCAAGGCAATTAAACGGCCGAACACGGACTATTGAACGATCTGACAAATCGTTTAAACGGTAGCAAATCGTTTAAACGATTTGCGAAAACGTTTAAACGGGCAGGCTGAAAAAGCAAACGATTTTTCAAATCGTTTAAACGAAATTCTAAACCGTTTAAACGAATTTGGAAAACGTTTAAACGGTTTTCAAAACCATTTAAACGATTTTGGAAAACGTTTAAACGGTTTTTGAAAACGTTTAAACGATTTTCGAAAACGTTTAAACGACTTTTTTACCCGTTTAAACGGATAACAAACGGTTTAGAGCACTAAACGGAAAAGCGTTAGTGTACGTTTTCTCGTGAAAGGTCACATATATATACCATAGTTTACCACTTACAATATATACAGATTACATGTAAGCTGCCAACCCTAACTCTGGGAACTTTTCGCTCACAATTCTCAAAATTTTGTGGCAAAATGCTGCGGCTTGTAAGTGGTAAACTATGGTAAGTTAACTTTGTATTATTACCTTAGTCTGAAAATCTCCTGAAGTACCCATGCAAAAATGGCAAGATCTTCTAGCAGAAAAGCTCTCCATGAACCCTCCAATTGAATTGCTACCAAGGTTATCTGCTAGACAAAGACCAATTGTACCAAAGAACAACCTAGCACAATCTTTTATCTGGAAATGAACACCATAATCCTGGAATAAAAAAGTAAACAGAGTATATGTTTTTGTTTTCAGTAATTTTTTAAACTAGGTTGAGAGCCCTTATTACCAGGTGAACCCTAGCCCTATAGGCCAGTGAAAACTCATTGTTTACCTGTGAACCCTAAATTAGTAACTTAGCCCTAACAACCCTAAATTAGTGTTAATGATATATAATGCCGTAATTATTATTATCAAACCAAGAACCAAGGTTCCTGATGTAAGAAAACTGTGACAATTAAGTCTTTGTCACAGCTAGATTCCATCTGTCAGGTCACAATCACAAAATGTACTGCAATGCACTATTTTCTCAATGTTATATATCCGAATTTGTAGGGTACAAACTAAAATGGCACTTAGAAATTTAGGTGAACAAGTATGCTTCCCTCGACTATATAAAACAAATTATTGGCTCCAGAAAGACTAATTATAGGGGGATGCAGCACATTGGTGCAGTCTCTGATTTGATTCCCAACTCTGGCACTGTATGTCAGTTAGGTTTGTTGTTGATTTCTTATCTGTATTTGAGGGTTGTTCTCCGGGTTCTCCGGTTTTCCTCTCTCCGTGAGTTGAGTGTAGTGTGTCCAAAACAATTAATGTAGTGGGGACTGTGAGGAATAAAAGCACTGGCCTCCATCAGCTTTAAGCTGTAATACTCAGCCTGCTATAACAAATAAAAGATTATTTATATATTTTTAAACCGAAACTCTAACCGTCACTATCCCTTACACCACAAGGGATTTGTTGTCAACAAGTGCTTTTTTAGAACTTTTATGCTGCATGCTGTTTCATTAGCAGGTGTTACTTTATTAGACCCCAGATTCTGCTCTCTGTTAAGTTTTTTAGTGCAGTACATCCTTCTGGTGGATGTAATCTAGCCATTTAAAACATGTTTATGGGGGATATTTTATTTTTATTTTTCTTATTTTAGGTGCAAGAGGAATATGAAAGGCTAATGGCAGATACAAATGCTGCCACTGGTATTGCTGCAAACCTTTTGGAACTTGCCCCTAAAGTTCTAATGGTAGCAGAAAATAGAAAACTGCCTTCGAATGAAGTAAAGAGTCTTCTGGATTGTTTAATTCCATCTGAAGATGACACAGAACTAAATGCAGGTATGAATGCATGTACCTATTACATGAAATGTATTTCATAAATACTTGTATACATCCATCTCCCATACTGGGTCTGTGAGACAGCACATTCCCAGATCAGGTTATTTTTAGAACATAAGAGGTACTGAATAAATTCCATACCCCTGAGTGGTAGGCGGATAAAATGCTTAGTTTTTCACATTGGCAAGGTTTTCTCATTGTACGTAGTAACAATATCTCTTTATAAATCATTAGGAAGCATTTTTTGCCTAGTACAATGTTGCATGAAATTACTGTTCACAAGGCTTCTCATTGTTTTTCGCGGCTAAAAATAGCCTGGTCTGGGAACACGCTGACTCACAAATGCATAACAGATAGACGCTCTTGGTAATGGGCTCCTGGTAAATATACATTATTTTGTAGCACTGTTGAAAATATGACTGGCTTTTAGAAATTTCTAGCGTTTTTAGTAAGAGATCAAAACTGGTATTTCATCGATAAATATATATTACAGTTAATTTCACAAAACTTTGGCCACGCGGATTGCCAAGTTCGTTTGGAACTTGGGAACTATGTTCCGAAGTACGCAAATTACTTTTGTACCTGTCAATAAAATTGTGATCTTCCAACTGAACTTTGGAACTTCGGTCTGAACTTCACAACAAAGTTGCTCGCGAAGTTGGGAAGTTGGCGGTGAAGTTCGATCCCATTTTATTATGGCATATTCGTTGCCAAATGACATCACCTTGGCTTTTAATACCCACAGGATGGCTGCTTGTTGCATTTGCGGCCTTTTGCTCTACATAATGATTTCGTTGACTAGTTCTTGGTAGCAGCAGGATTCGTCTATGAGCAATAATTATTGTAGCTGATTTCCTTTTGGAACATGTAGTTGACTTGATCTTCGGTGAACATTTCACTTTCAATTTGATAAATAATTTTTTTATTAAGCAAAATGTATCATCTAATGTCTCACTCAGTACTGCAGTAGTGCTTGTGAACCGGGTTGCAAAGAATATTCCATAATAAAATGGGATCAAACTTCACCGCCAACTTCCCAACTTCGCGAGCAACTTTGTTGTGAAGTTCAGACCTAAGTTCCAAAGTTCAGTTGAAAGATCACAATTTGATTGACAGATACAAAAGTAATTTGCGTACTTCGGAACGTACTTCCCAAGTTCCAAACAAACTTGGCAATCCACGCGGCCAAAGTTTTGTGAAATTAACTGTAAACAGAACATTACATGGGAAATTGTGTTGACAAAATATCTCGCTCCTTTGCTGCAATCACTCATATCGTATATTTATCAACACGAAAAGATGAAACCAATATCTCTGTGCAGCGGTGTAATATCCTCTATTTATACAATAGTCCTATTCATAGTTCTTTACCACCATTTTCAATGGTAACCAGGCAAACATGAAAGTGAGGTTGGGGTTGAATCCCTTTGAGTCAATGTATGCTCCCAGTTGAATTAACAATAATATATTATCCTTAAATGGTAAATGCTTGAAATAATGATAATCATCAATTCTACGACAAATCCTAACCCAAACCACAAACCAATTCCTAACCATCAGATGAGTAATCATGAGTAAATGACAGGTTCTCACTCACCTAGAACAAGGGTTCACAAGTAAACAAGAAAAGAAGGTAAAGACAGGAACAAAATTTTGAGTGCTCCTACTCGGACTCGAACTCGTAGCCCTTTGCGTGTACTGCAGTGTAGTGCAGACGTCATCACTACTACACTAAACCAGTCTACCGCCATTCGGAATGTAACAAATCTTTATCCTTGACTGGTTTTAAGAATGTAATTAGAATTAACGATTATCATTATTTCAAGTGTGTTTCCCATTTAAGGATAATATTATTGTTAATTCAATGGGGAGGATGTGTTGTTTGAGTTGACATGCATGTAGCTTAGTGTTTGGTTAAGATATAGAAACTAAACGTTTGAAGTAAAGATGTGCTGAAAACAGTGTGTTGTGTATGGGTGCTCTAAAACATTTTATTTGAATAAGGATTTCCTTTTTTCGGTTTCCTCAATATAAACACAAAAAGCATTGGTGCAACCTCATCAGAAGACAAAAGATGGACAAGATGGCTTCAAAGTGACAGTCAACAGTGAGCACTTTAAACCCAAAGAATGATATTGGAAGGCTAATTGACTGGAATTTTATTCTACATGTAGAATATACAAACTTTATATTGTCTTCAAGGAGACTGTAATATACAAGCTGACTACATACTTGAGGTTGAATCTGTAATTTAAATTTGTTGCTTATGTATGAATATATGCATCTGGTGACCTTACAAATATTAAATAATTTTTGATTTTTGGAAGAACATGTAACATGTTTAAGTTACCAAATTCTGGTTATAAAGTCTTAAAGCAGGGGCATAGTTACCTGTATGCCCAGACGCATGTGTGTCAATAAAAAAAATATGTTTTACTTTTTATTGGTCGATTGGGGGTGGTGGTGTGTGTGTATGTCAGGGGGGTGGAGTTGGGGGGGGTATGGCACTTTGAGTTGAAATTTCACAATTGTGTGTTACTCCGAAAAAAAACTGGCTATGTGTAAAGTACTCTGACACGTTGACTAGCTGTGACACTTTGAAGCCGTCTTGTGATGAGGTTGCACCGATGCTTTTTTTCATGTTTATATTGAGGAAACCCAAAACAAATGAAAATCTCTATTCAAATAAAACGTTTTAGAGCAAAATATTATAGCCAACTTTTCTAAGTGGAAATGGGTAATGGAGCACATTACCACATTTGTTTATTTATCCTCACTGTTTCTGTTGAACTTGCAACCACATTCTTTACATGTATTTACTGATTTCATGATCTAAATCATGTGACATGTTTTTAATTGCACACAGACCAAGAATGAATATAATAATACAGCACTTGCAATTGGTTGACTTACGATATACGATGTACCATACTTGGCAGTGTTGAAATAATATTGTTTTTGGAAATGTTGAAACCATTGACCACATTTGAAACATTTGTTGAATGCACCCATAAAATTATGGTGGCAGGGTAGATGAGAGCAGTCCAGTTCTCTCACAACTTTAGTATTTATGCAACATTGTTGAACCGATGTTGAAACCGTTTGATGCTCATACTTTCAACATCCTTCAACATGATGCATCAAATATTGGACTGATGTTGTCTCAACCACTGTTGAAACTGCTTTCCCAAAAATTTGATCCCTGAACCAGTACCGTATTTACCCGTGTATAAGCCGCACCCCAAGTTTTGAAGCTTGAATTTAGGAAAAAAACTTTTTTTGAAAAATACAAAAAATAATTAGAAAATATTTTGTCCGAGTTCATAAACGCTTGTACTTGATGCCAAACTTCTTAAAAAGAATAATAATCTTTTGTTGGAGTTCATTAAACACTTGTACTTGAAGCAAAACTTCATCAGATTGTCATAAATAAATAATCACAACTTTAATTCAATCGAATATGGTTCAACTTACCTTGTCATTTCTTGTATATATTTTAACCTGCAGTCAGACTTTAAATCACTCCAGAATTCTTCCGCATTTATTCCCCAATTAACTAACAACAATTCCAAGGAACCGCTTTCCTTTAATCGCTAGAGCAAGAAAGGTTTTCTGGCGAAACAATACTTGCACGAGTAGGTCAGGTCCGCCATCTTTGATTTTCATTAACTAGTGCCAATCTCCCACGTGTAAAATTGCGAAGAATGCTTGGTTGTTTAGATGCCTGCTTTGACAACCGCTGTGAATCAGCCTGTTTTGGAAGGTAAATAAGCTTAATCACGTTTAAATATTCACGAAATTCTAATATATTAGGTCTAAGGTGGGTCTTAGAAGAGTTTTTGCTTTAACTCTTTGAAAGTGCATGTTTTTTCCCCCAATGATTATGCTTAAATGGCTATATTACACAATCGGATGCGATTTGAACCTGATTGTAATATACGCACTGTCGCATAATAAAAGCTTCATTCAGGTTCATGATACATGTATGTAAATATATGTTTAATAATGTTGGGTCTCCTTTCTAGGTGGTCCCGTAGATAAGCTGCACCCCCGATTTTGAACAAAAATTTTGGGTGAAACGGTGCGGCTTATACACGGGTAAATACGGTAGTCTTTAAAATGCTTGAGATTGCCCTATTTTATGTTTTAATAGTTGAATTAACATACATGTATGTACATGTAGCACATTTATACATGTATATATATATCTATATGCTAACTGTTATGCATTTCCTTTTTTTGGCAACAGAGGACAAGACATTTGTGGCTTTCTGCCTGCTGCCATATCTACTTGAGAAGAAAACAAAGGGAAACCCAAACCCAGAGTCTTTTCTTTATCAGGTATGTACAGCAGAACATGTATCTAGTGTAATGCAAAGGGCACAAACATTTGATAATCTGAAGAAATATATATGTGGTATTTTACATTGTGTATTTGACGTTTAAAAATTCGCTATGTTATTTACCTGTATCAAGATATAGGCTGGGATCACAGGTTCAAATCCCTTGGTTAATTTTAGTCTTGTTCCAGCTTAATAGACTTAAATGGGCTATGTCATGGTGTTGTGCAATGTTCAATTGGTGGCTGTTAATTGTCTACAAATCAGTTGAAGTATACTTCCTCAATGCTTGATTGAAATGCTAATATATATCTTCATTGAAGACACCTATTTGTTAGTTATTTTTTGCATATTTGCATTGCATGGAAGTTAAATCCCCAACTTGTGTATTTAGTCTAAGGGTTTTTACTTAACATGCAGAAATATTTTTTTTATTGCCATGGAGAGATTAAGATTCTGAAAGTTACTAATTAATGCATTTTGATGACACTCTCTATAAACTTGTCAAAGAAAAACAAGGCAAACTCAAATTTACATGTACATGTAGATATTTGTTTCAATTTAGGAAATTCACATATTATTTTATAATTCAATACTGAAACTGTCATTTTTATGTTTACTTGAAAGGTTGGGGATGATGAAGAAGAGGTTGCTGCAGCATCCAAGGAAGGAATGCCTCCATTTATAATATTTAAAGGAACAATATCAGAGCCTGATATCACATCTGATATATTCATTGCTGCTGAGGGCAAAATCCTGATGAAGGTGGCAGGTGGTATCCTGGAAGCCATCAAGTGTCTCCTGTTTAGTTATTATGTTTGCAATCTCCAGTATCCCAAAAACTGCTTTAGTGTTTATTTTTTCTTGCAAAGACAGGTGCTTCAGGTATTTGATAAACAGAAAGTACCTACCCGTATGATGATGTTGATGGCAGAGCTGTCAAAGCTTTCATAAAGGAAAAAGGTTGTCAATCCGCATAATGGGTCACATGATAATGATCTAGTCAGCCATAAAACCATGTGAAGCATATGATTTCCATGAATTGTAAAACAACAAATCACTGTGAAAAAGCTGTGTATTTCCAGTGTATTTCATGAATTAATTAGAAAATGGAAGCAAGTTTCTTTAGATTTTATTGGCTTGCCCTTGAGATAATGTTGGATTGTAGGGTGACTAGTAGATCACATGACCCATTGTATTATGAAGTATGGTACAGGGTAGCTGGTACTAGGTTTAATTCAGCTTTTTACAATAAGCCAGATATAATTGGGGTTATTTTCAATTCACTTTCTCTCCATATGCATAATGCATTCCATTCTGTGGAAAGGGAATTATTTAAATTCATGTCAACATGCAGCTTTTAACATTTGCAGTATTACTAATCATGCAGGGTTGTTAATATAGAAATTTAAATAAGAGGCTACAGAGTGTTTTACAGCTGGCTACATTTTCCTAGGAATACAATGTAGGTTTCAAATGCCTTAAATGAAGGGAAATTTAGGCAAAAAAGGTAGCTACTTTTTAACCCGACAGCTGGTTTCTACCGACAACCTTGCTAATAGTATTACTTTAAGCTTGTAACTTTGTTTCTTAAGGAAATGCCCACGGACTAAGTATAAGTTTTCATTTATTAAGATGAGATTTTGTCTCTCTGAGATGTTGGTTGAACAACATCAGTCGATTGACATTCGAAATTCCAAGATTTCTCAGTTTTCCTTATCTGCAGATCATGCATGCTATTGAAGTAAATGAGAAGAAAATATATTGTTTATATAGGTTATTTGAAGTACTGACATTTTACATTAAATTCATTATATTACTGCAATTTATCTAAACAAAAAATAATTTATGCAAGGACTGCTACATATATAGTGCTCTTACACTTATATATATGCCGTATATTTCATCCTAAAGGAAACCATTCAGTTTTTTTTTAAATGTCAGTTTTCCTACAGTCATAAAAAGTCAGACAAAATTGCAATGTGTAGCAGCATCTTGAAAAGTGTTAGACATATATTATTTGCAGCACAACTTTATTTGCATTTGATGATAGCATGTGATGATTAATGCAGGAGCATACACCTTATTAACTTATTAGGCAATATACAAACAGTTGCTTTGTACTTATTTACTGAGAATGATTTACATTAAATATGTTGCACCATAGTGGTGGTGTTAAATGAACGACTTTTGGTTCTTGTCTTTTTACCACAAGGCCTATTTCAAACGTCATGCCACTGCTGGGCCAAACTCAATGTTGTTCGACACGGCAGTGGCACGTTTAAAGAGGCGCAAGATGTCCCTGAACAGGTTACATTCCCAAAAACTCCAAAAGCAAATCATTGCCATTGCATTTGAACTTTTACAAGTGTATGTTTGCACTCAAAGTGTAAATTTACACAAGTGCAGGTGTCCTGAGAGCTATAATCAATTTACACCAAAGAAGAGTTGAGGTATTAACACTGCATGGTGTAGTCTGAACACTTCTACAAGTGTAGTTTTACACTCGGAGTGTAAATTTACACCAGCGCGGTGTCCACACAGGTGTAAGCGATTTACACCAAAAAAGTGTTGAGGCAACACTTCTACAAGTGTAGTTTTACACTCTGAGTGTACATTTACACCAGCGCGGTGTCCACACAGGTGCAAGCGATTTACACCAAATAAGACAGTGTTGAGGCAACACTCTGAACACTTCTACAAGTGTAGTTTTACACTCGGAGTGTACATTTACACCAGCGCGGTGTCCACACAGCTGCAAGCGATTTACACCAAATAAGTGTTGAGGCAACACTCTGAACACTTCTACAAGTGTAGTTTTACACTCGGAGTGTAAATTTACACCAGCGCGGTGTCCACACAGCTGCAAGCGATTTACACCAAAAACGTGTCGAGGCAACACTTTTGGTCGTGTTAATTTACACTCCTTGTGGTGTCCCCACAGCTGCAAGAGTTTACACCGTTTTTGGTGTTGGCTCAACACCCAGGAATTTGTTGTGACTTTCGAACGCCACAGAGGGAAATGTTCGACAAGAAATCATCTAGATTTCGATCACATAAAATCTGTATACACCAGTACATGTGTACAGTAGTTGTAAATGACTTCTGTATTATTATTTACGCAGCATGAGCCTGATAACCCGCATGACACTCATGCTATTGCCATCAAACGTGGAGTACAAGGCGAGGAAGGCAGTCAAAAGATCGTCGGACATGTGCCATTGACGCTGTCACGAGTGTTCAACCTATTCTTAAAGCATGAAGGACAGATATCTGTGACAGTTACTGGAAAACGACGGAACAAGGGAGTTCGACTAGAAATCCCGGCAACTTATGCATTTCACCACAAGAAGCCATCGAAAATGAAGAAATTAATATCTCATTAAAGACAAAGAAGATAAAGCGGATTAGATGGCAACGATAACACTCTGTTTAGCGGCATGTAATGGATAGCTGCTGACAATGTTCTTAGAGAATAAACAAAATATTATCGGTTTCATCTCTTGCCGGATTCGTCTTCTGTGGCGTGATGACATTTTATTCGTTATATCGGGGTAGTTTTTACGTTCGGTCCTCCAGATTTTGTTCGTTATATCGGGGATTACGTTAAATCGGGGTTCGTTAAATCGGGGTTCTTCTCCATACATTTTACTGTGACTCTGGCCGGGCCGAAAACATTTGTACGTTAAATCGGGGACTTCGTTAAATCGGGGTACGTTAAATCAGGATTCCACTGTACCTGTATCGGGTGCATTGTGGGTAAATGACTGCTGATCGAGCCTCAGCAAAAGCACCAGTTTACTAGCCTGTGTACAGCCGTAGCCAGACATAATGTTTAACCGATGCGTTATTTCTGTATTAGATTTTAACCGAAGCATTTTCTACGTTAGATAATAAATTTATGTATTTCCTAACGCGTTGTTGAATGTGGAGTCCAGGAACCAACACTACTAATGAAACAAATCTTGGAGAATCCGTTGTTGTCGTTACAAGAAATAATATGGTGGAAGATAAATACAGAATACTACTGGCACAGTGCCGGTATAGTCTACCTACTTTTTCAAGGAACTTCGGCGATTTAGTTTAACAAGAAACAGTTCTCAAAGCTAAGCTCTAGTTCTCTGCCCTGATATAACACAATCAATGATATTGCGTGCAACATAATTTTTTTCAGAACGTTAATTAGAGTTATTGTTTTCAATGAAAAATATGAAACGTTTTTTTAACTCTACTTTCAAGACCAAACTTAAATACAGTTCCGATGAGCAAATATTATGCAGTTTGCAGAAAGATAACCACTCTCTGGTTTACGATTTTAAAGAATGAAATTTTGACTTAATTATTTCACTTTATCGAATTCGCGATTTGCATTCAGTTCTCAGTTCAGTTTAAGTTCTCCGCAGATATTTATTTTCTACTAACTGCCTTATAATTTAAAACACAAACAGAGCTTGGGTTTCCTGTGGGGAGCCCAATGCAAGCTGATTAGTCAGTGCGTTCTCGGGTCTGTACAATGTGCGAGCCACGCGAGCCACACGAGACAAATTAGCCAGACAAATTAAAGTTCAATCGATCCTTTCTAGTACTCAGTTGACCGGGGTTAGGGAAATTGCGAGTTGAAAAGTGCGAGTTGCGAGTTGAAAAGTTACATAAAGAAAATGGCGGGAAAAGGACATGATCTGTCGCAGAGTGGAAATTTCGAAGATCGCAACTGAAGCTGAGCGCGCGAGCCAAGTCCAAGAGAAAGTAGTATAGCCGGAGTCAAATAAATACCACTTTTTCTTGTACAAGAAAACTCAAAAAGTTGTAAATGTTATGGACGCCTTGTTTTCTTGCACAAGGGGCGTCATAAAGCGAATTCAGAAATCCACTTCATGACGCCCCTTGTGCAAGAAAAAAGGCGTCCATACCATTACGACTTTTTAAGTTTATCTTGCACAACAAAAAGTTGTATTTATTTGACTCCGGCTATACTACTAGGGGTAACTAAGGGTCATTCAAAGTGTCACTAGACATTCTTGTACATAAAATCCAACTTGATAATCCTATTAGAGATATGATTACATATAGTTATATCGATCTCTTCCACTATGGATAATATATCGTGCCTCCCAATAGAAATTCTGACTAAGATCGTAGAGCATGCAGGTCCTACGTCATTCGCAAGTATCGCAAGGACATCGAAACGCCTAAACGATGCCGCATCTCTCGCGCGCTACGAGAACACGGACAAGGAGTTCCGTAGAAAAGTACTCACCCTAGGTCTCAAGTCCACCCACGACGACGACGATCGAGACAATTTGGCAAGGACTTTCTGTATTTCTGCGGAATACGTCGATGATAGCTTTCCTCTTCTCTATGCCAGTGAATATGGTAATTTTAAGGTTGTTAAGTGGCTCATTAATCACTTATGGTTCGATAAAATGGATGAATACACCAATCATGTTCTATGCGCTGCCTTTAAGTATGGTCATCTTGGTATCGCTAAGTGGTTCACTAAGTACTTCCAGTTCACCAAAGAGGATGAAGCCGTTGAGTTTGCTATATTAGATGCCAGTATGAATGGTCATCTTAACGTCATTAATTAAGTGGCTCATTCGACGTTTTCAGATAACCATAGAGTATAAATGCATTGATCTTGCTATACAATACGCCTGTACCAATGGTCATCTTGATATCGCTAAATGGTTCGTTAAGTGGCAGCACTCCCAGCTCACAGAGGACGAAAGGGTTCTACTACGCAACTACATAAATGCTCACGCTGCCATGTAGGAAGCCAAAGTGTCACTAGATATTCGCGTACCTAAGAAATCCAAACTTGAAGTATATGTTAAAGGAATGATTATTATACTTTATATTACCACTAAATGGTATTAGTATATATTCTTTATTCCACAATACTAGCTTACGTTGTTATCTTAGTACGCATTAACACCATACAGATCGAACATGTCGAAGAAGAACTCAAATGTAGACGCCACAATGATTGAGGTAGTAACTTGTGATTGGTTGATGAGAGGGAAGGACACGAAATGCCAAAAGAGGATTTCGAAGACAACGAAGTTCTGTTCCCAGCACAACTACCAAATCTCAAAAGGCTGTGCCCCACTCATACCATGCTCGAAGTGCGGTAAAGGATGTCGTACTGATTACGAGCTTTGCTCAGGATGCGATCGTCTCGCCATCAAGATGAAGTGTCCCGGTGTCTATGTAAAACGCGCTAAGAAGTCCAGCAAGACGCTAGAGGGTCCAAGAAAGGAGGAACTTGCAGAGCCAAACGTGGTGGAACCGGAGGTAGCATTGCCCGCAGAACCAAGAGTGGTGGAACTGGAGGTAGCATTGCCCACAGAACCAAGAGTGGTGGAACCAGAGGAAGGTCTCGGAGAGTCTCTCACCCATGCACTCAACAAGGTGTTGGCTGCCTTGAGGAGCGAGAAGGACGATTAGGAACAGCCACGAAAAAAAAAAAAAAAGAAGAATGAAGAAGGTCGTTGCGTGGCCCGCTACATTCTTCTTTTTTTTTTTTTTTTTTTTCTATTGAACGTATAACATCTATAGTTGTATCATGGACGAGCTAGTCAGATTGTTCGGTCCTGGAATTTGTAGAAGCCTGAATATCAAACCACAATTATATATTAACACAAGTGAAACATGTTCTGATTGTCTCTGCCCCTTGGAAATACAAGGAACGGAATTCGTATGTCCCACCTGTGGTCTTGTTTCCGAGATTGAACCATGTGAAGAAACGAAGATCGAAATCATTACTACTCGACTGCGTATAGTAGGTCCGGACGGATCTCAGTATCAAAGTGATCTAGACCGCGCAAAACCAAAGCAAAGTGATGACACGGAACTGCAACGACGAACGCTCCTACAAGAACTACGAGCATACAACACTATTTACAAACAAAGTTGTGACCTATCGTTCCCCACGAACACTTTAGGAATCGTAGCCGACGCATTTATCCAAGTAATGAAAGTTCATCCCAAGCGTAGCGATGCTAAGAGACATATTCTAGCTGCTCTACTCTACCATGCATGCATACAATGTGGATTCGTCCGATCTAAAGGTGAGGTTGCTCGCTTCATGCAACTAAGCAACAAAGGCATCCATAGAGGAGAGGTCTTTATGCGTTCTCTGTGTGACGACAATGAGATCGATGTAGACTTGGATGCCGAGCGCATAGTTCCTCACATTGCAACGACTTTCCTACATCTCGATCCTCAAGGAGTACTTATAGACGCTCAACGAATAGTCCACGAGGTTGTTACTATGGCAATAGAAAACAATGTAGGCAGATCGGTAATTAAGACGAAAGTTGTTGGAGCAAGTTACGAGGTGCTACGTCGTTTAGGATCGTCTATGTCTCTTAACGAGGTCGTCGAGCGATGTGACGTATTTGGAAATTCAGTCAAGCGTTTTGTCAAGAAGTTGTCTTCTTACCATTCCCACTTCGAACCAATCTACACTAGACATGGGCTAACTAGCAGTAGGACTTAGTGAAGTGAAAGTGAGAGCCATGTTCATTTCTTTCATAGGAAACGTTGATTCTTACATTCCAAGTTTTTCTCGCATTTCCTTTTGCACTTCTTGCTTGAGTTCGGCTCGAATGCTTTTTTCACCTATGGAAGCCTTGCGACGAATTTCAGATCTCATGATCTCATACTTATTCGCTTCGTTCAGGATGAGACTGTATTCGGAGTCGGATATGTTTTCATCGCGTAAGGCCTTCGATACTAGATCGCGAATCGTATTGATTTTCGCCTTTGCCAACATAGTTGTCCTTTCATGCTTAGAAACCTTCATTCCTAACTTCTTAGCTCCAAGGGTCGTAGATGCTGAAATTAATCCACATAGCCCACCAATCACTCCAAGTGGTAGACCAAGCACTATTCCAACCCCAGTCAACGCTGCGCCCAATCCAGATCCAGATAAGATCACAGATAGACCTCCAGTTACCACTGCGATGCCATGAACTATTCCTTGAGAACGTGCATATTTCTTGCGCACACCTTCGTAGTGCCTTTCTTGAACTTCGATGTCCGAAAGCGTGTCTCGGATCGTTTGCAGTCTAAAGTTCTTTCCAGTGTCACTAGCAATCTGTGGATAGATACTTGGTGCTGATGGAAACGGTTGAATCGAATCGCCTTCCATTGTACGTTATACATATAGCTTACTCAAGCTTCAACACGTATCGTATAGGTCGACCACGGAAGTCTATCAGATTGCCTTTCTCATCGAGAATTGTCAGACGAAGGCTGCTTTGTATCGTACCTAGAGCTTTGACATCTAGAGGTTGTAGTGAGGCATACGTCGTTTTCACAAATCTATCGCCTCGGACATCTATGCTAGCCAAGACTTTCGAGCGTTTTCCCTCTAGGAGTGAGAAGCTGGAATCCACTACGTCACAGTGGACATATACCGTATCGATCTCAAAGAGGATATTTATATTGAAAGTGCCTACCGCTACAGTTAAAGTCTTGTTAATAATATCTATGGACCCCCTACATTCTTTAATAAACAGTTCACAGATATTTTTGCTAAGAATGATCGGTTTCATGACATCTAGGATCCAACTCCCCGTCGATAAGAGTTTCCCGAATTTTATGATACCAGCGTCGATTGCGGGTTTGAAGAGGGTCTGGAGGGTTGCTATATCGTAGTTCCCCACCTTAATTTCGTGTGGAAACATCACACCATTGACATTCCAATGAAAGCTCCCTGGCTCTTCTAGGTTCCACCAGCTATTCTCGAAAGTGACCTCGACTAGTGAAACGTTCTGTATAAGAATAGGGTCGTCGAAGTAGACAGTATGGTCAGCCGATGTTGTGGTGATATATAAGAGAACCATCTTATATGTTGAAGGTATAACTATATATACGTATAGCTTCAACATGACAGACGCATGGCGGCAGTTCAAGTACCTATTTCCAAAGGCTGTAACCGGCTGGTTCGACTCTTTCGTGGGTCGGGATGGGGTGTGGAACATTAATTTATTCTTTCACGGGGAAACCTACCAGGTGTTCACAGATGCAGGCCTCCCTACGAAGGCAGGTGGAGGTCAGCTAATGGTCTTGCATGGGCGCGCAGGCAAGGCGCTTGACCTAGCCCTTGGCACCAAAACAGTTTATGAGGGGGTACTATTCGCGCGGAAGCACAAAGGCCTTTCCAAACATGCTTGGGTAGAAGCTGAGGAAAATAAAAAGGTCGCAGCACTGAATGCCGATCTGTTGGTGAAGTTCAAGAAAAGATATCCACATGCAGATCTTCACAAGTTCTATGCCTCTACGGAAGTGAACGGTCCAGGCAAATATTCGACGAGTATTTGGTTTCGAGATGGAGATTCTAGCTATGTCGTTTACGGTAATGATGTCTCCAAGCTACCTGCAGTCACTCAAAGACGTATCGATAATGCGTTGTGGGATGTGCATAAAGGTTTCCCATCTACGTTGACCCTAGATAGGAGTGCGAAATATCCTATTACAGCAATTCCTTCTACTGGACCGGCACAAGATATCGATCTCACTAATCTATGGATATATGGCACCCCAAAGGAGAAGGATAGGTTCAAAGCAGGCGTTCCAAATATATTCAAGGAGACCGTCGTAAAGCATATGACAGCAAATGAGTCCTACCATTGGTTACATGGTCCGGATTTCAAATACTGGCCTCAACAATTGAATTTTGCAACGTGGTGTGCGACTTCTGGATGTGGAGTGTCATTGTTTGATCCTATTTTCAAAACGTATCCACCAGTCGTTCAGGGGTTCCTACGATTCCATGTTTATTTCACGATACGAAGAATTCTACGTGAACTTGGGGGTACTCATGGAGTTCCTTTACCTGGTAACTCTCATTTCAAGCAAATGGATAACTCCTATAACAAATCAGCTCTTGAGAAATTGTGCATCGAATTTGGTATATCTCGAACACCAGATTTCCGATGGCACGGAGGTAGGAATAATGGGCTAGGAGATATATTCCTTTTGTACCCAGGTTCGACAGGATACGTAAACGTCCATGGAGTCCGAAGCTATGACAAAGGTGCAACCACATGGCCTCAGAAAGATAATTTATTTGCAGACCAAGGAGGTAAGGAGGATCAGGGCGATCTTGTGGCCTTCATTAGGAACGATGAACATGAAGGAAAGCAATACAATTGGTTTACACCACCAATCGGAAAGGGTTTGACAGATGTTGGATTGGGTAGGTTGAATAGATCTGTCGAGGCTTTTGGACATTGCATGCTTGGTGCTCAAGCCGACTTGAACGGATCCATCGTAGATAGCCATAACGTCAAAGAAAAGTTTAAGAGCTTAGTCGAAGATGCTATTCTCGAAAACGATTTAGTGGTGAGCTACAAAAACTATCTTACCGCTATAACGAGGACACATAAGAGGCTCGATCTAGCAATAGCTGTAGGCGTGCGATTATTGCCAAGCGATCTAGTGTACTATCTTGATAAGAAAGATGGTTATAAGAATCCAATCCCAAAAGCTCATAAAGGTATGGTGCTAGGCACTAACGACATCAATGCAGAAGTCAACGAACGCTCACCTCTTCTTATGGAAGGCCCAACAGATAAGAAATTGGGGCAGTCTCTCAAGACACACGAGAAACAAGTTCCTGTACCAAAGGCAAAGGCAAAGGCAAAGGCAAAGGTAAAGGCTGTCGTCTCACAACATGAGATTAATCTCGCAGTGACATCCATTGCTGCAGCTGGAATCGCATGGACGTTGTTTCGTTAACGGCGTTTGTATTGCTCCACTACGAAGACCACTGCTGCTACGATTAACAACCAAAGGTTGTTTGCTAAGACTCCAACAACGTCAGCAGCCATACTGAATATGAAACTCACAATTGGTCCAATCATCTTAGGTAGAATCTCCTCTAACTTTTTGCCTATTGCTCTTAAACCTTTGACAGTTGTTTTAGCAGCTGCTTTGGCAGCATCTCCAAATCCCGGTACTATCGCGGAAACTTTCTTCGTCAGATTGGAAACTATTACACCGATCACAGTACTTACCGCAGCTACCACGCTAATTATACTGACTCCATACTTCTTGAAGATGATTCTTATACGATCCCTAAGTGACATCCGTTCTATTATAGCTCCTTCTATTCGTTCTAGGACTGCTTGCTCCTCCTGATCGGTCTTTATTTCATTAGTAGCGTTTTCTTTCTGAGTTTCGGTAGACGTAGGGTCTTTGAGTATTCCTTCATTTTGTTCGACCCTCTCACTCAATTGGTTTTGAGCTACTATGACTTCTTTTAACATTTCTTCCCTCGAAGGTCCTAAGACTCTTTTGAGACCTTTTCCCATCTTCTTATATAACTCACCTTTCATGGTGGTCAAAGGAATAGCTTTTTCTTTACTTCCATACTCTTTGATAAAGACTCTACCATCAGACATGGTTGCAATCTCAAGCGTGCCTCGAATTCCCACATCGTGGTATTTTTCCCAGACAGTCTCGAACATATCCTGTCTTGCATTTTCCGATAAACCCTGTTTGAAGATCACACTTCGATCGGTATACTTTGGGATTTTCTCTTTCTCCAGCCTCTCCAGGATTTTTTCATTTCTAGAAACGTTCGAGCCTTCCGAGTCGAAGAGTTCGTCGAAGTACTCGTCATCTTCTCTAGAAAACGAGGTTTCCTGATTCTTTGGTCTAGCACCTTCTTTGCCGTAGTTGCGTCTGGTTTTCATTGGGACCATTTCTCCTGACTCTTCTGGAAATATTGCATCCCACTCCTCATCCACATTGATAGTATCATCTTTATCGTAGTCTCCACCTTCATCAGTTCTTTCATCGGACCTACCCTCAGAGGCCATGTTAAACATAATTATATATATAGTTATATTCAACATGATCTCATCAAAGTTGGATCCCACACAAGTACGAAGAGAGCCTCATGCACTCAAGGCTCCACGAGACTTGTATAGGAAAACTTTCACTCGATCGTCTGCCAATCCAGGTGAGACTCTATACGTAGAAGTTCCAAAGCTAGCAGAAGATGTAGTACTAGTACCTGGTAGCTTAGCGCTATTGGGCGACATCGTACTATCTGGTGGACATGTGAATAACAGAGTCGTTTCGAACGTTGGACGCTGTTTGGTCATGCGTAGAATCTGTAGGATGGGAGCTGAAACAGTAGAAGACCTTGTCAGGCCAGACCTCCTACAAACATACTCCGATGCGTACCTATCTACACAGGAGAGAGAGTCTAGAATACAACAAGGTATTCAATCAGAGAACTTGAATAAGCTACGATCGAAAGCTGGTGACGCAAGTACTTCGTCTGCTGCAGACAACGCGCTCCTAGCTGCATGTGGTTCAAAGTATAGGATTCCATTAGATGTTGACATTCTGACACAACATGGAGTTCTATATCCACATGCCTTAGAAAATATAATTACATTCGAGTTGACTCTAGCGTCTGCCAACGAGGTAGTAATTGGATCGGATACGACGAAGATAGGTACGTACCAACTTACCAACATCCAACTAGAATACGAAGCAATCAGGAACGAAACGCTGGCTAGTAATGCACTTCACAAATATGAAATAGGTACTGCATTCCTATACAACTACGCTGTTCACTTCAAAACAGTAGATATCGCTAAAACCTCTGATACTTTGATATCTCAAAACGTTAATGTTCCACGACGATCCTTTGCTGGACTACTTCTACTATTCATAGATCCACCTACCATTGGCACACGAGATAGTGAAGCATTCTCGAATCCCGATATTTCGAAGGTAGAAGTAGATGTCAATGGGATTCCCAACAGACTCTTTCCAAGTGGCATGCTTCCCCTAGATTTCTGGGAGGCTGCAAGAAGCTGGTTTGGTACACCCAATACTTCTATGACTCCAAAGAAGTTCTTTGAAAATAGATTCTCTATTCTAATCGATTGTCGCACAGCAAAAGATTCCACCGTTCATGGTGATGGCTTGGCACAAACCGGCAGTGGAAAGGATATCGACATTCGCATACATAGAACTGCTAAGGGAAGTGGAAATGTGAAAATGCACATCTATGTCCTTGCGGATGCTCAGGTCACGATATTGAACAGATCTCTGCAGAGTATATTATACTGATGGATTCTCTCGTAGAGCACGTACCGTTCAACGCACTCATAGTCGGTCCAACGAATTGTGGGAAGACTGCGTTTCTCATAGAACAACTTCGTGGATCATTTCGTGGTAAGTTCGATTACATAGTACTGATTTGTCCTACGTATGCCCACAACAAAACTTATCGTGGATTCGCAAATCGAGATCCTCATTTCTTCGTCATATCGCCACCACAAGATGCCATCGATGCTACTTTGAGTATTTGCGCAACATTTTGGTCAGGTACCAATACTCTATTGATTCTCGATGATTGCGCCGCATCGAAGGACGTCAAGAAACGAACTGAAAAGCTAGTGGACTTAGCTTTTTCTGCACGACATATAGGGCTTTCCGTTTGGGTGCTGTCCCAACAACTAACGAGCATATGTAAACCCTTCCGTGAGAACGTAGCTATCGTAGTAGCGTTTCATACAGCATCGGTCGTAGATGGTAAGAAGATATTTGAGGACTATGGAGGCTCACAAGAACGTAAAGAGTTACGAACGATACTTGGATCCCATAAGTTCGCTCGCATGTGCTTCTGTCTCCGCCATCCTTTCGAGGTAGTGTTAGAGCTCCCAGCATCTATAACATATTATGACTGATAAGGAAATACTCGAGATATTCGGTGAGGACGTAACAGGTCCACCACCAACCGCCCTAGACATTACGTCAGACAATCGTGAATCACTTTCGATCTTAGCCGCAACAGGCGTAACGAAAGAATACTTAGGTAAGAACTTTTCCCTAGGGGACATCTCTAGGCTTCCCGAGAAAGAGGTAGACAAGTTGTATAGGAGGTATCAGGCCGTCCTAGCTCAGCAAGTAACGAAAGGCTTAGTCGACGGTGTGACGCGTCTAGCTACCCGCCTAGTTGCCTACCTAGTACCAATAGATTCTCAAGAAGCACTGATCAAGGACCTACAAGAAGACCCTCTAGTCCGCAACGAAATCAGTGCTGCTACTGGTCTACTATCGCTCAAAGCAGGTCGCCTTGTAGCTCTAGCTAGCGTCCTATTCCACATATCTGGTCACGTAGTCATTCCTGGTACAACTGTTGAACCTCCACATATACCTACTATATCGAATCAAGATGGAAGGCCAGACGGATCAGATAACTGCGAATCCTCCAAAGACTGTACCAACTAAAAAAGGAAAAAATCCAAAGCGTGTTGCAGCAGGAAAATTAGCTTGGGAGAAGGTCACTGCCCGTGCAAAAGAAGCTCAAAAGATGGAGATAGAACGTGAAAATGAACCATCCAAAGAAACTGATGTAGAGAAAGGTCGGTTTGAAAACCTGACTATTCTCGCAGTCATCGGTACTGGCGCTACATTGTTTGGCACGTACTTTGCGTACAAGAAGTATGTAGATGGCAATAAGCGTGTTGCCGCCATTAGCACGATACAACCTGCAGCTCCGGCAAAGCCAACGGCACTAGACATGGAGTAACACTTAAAGACTCGAGACCATAGTAGTATATATCTAGATGGAGAAGGAATTGACGAAGACGGCAACCGATGCAGTCAAAATCGTTGGACTCGCTGCTGGTATTGGGTGGATCGTAAAAAAGACTACCAAGGAATCTATGCTTAGCGATCCTTCTTCTTCCCTAGTGAATTACGCAAAGTGGACTGCCGTGATAGTTGGTAGCTTATACGCAAAGGAATATCTTGAGAAACAACTTGAGAAAGAAAAAGAAAAGACCAAACCGTAATGGCGGCAGCAATTGGAATGGCCATTTTCGGGGCTATATTGAATGCAACGGCATTTACTGGTGGTGGCATACTAGCTAGAATGCTTGGAAAGGATGGTGATGTAGATGCAGAACGAGAGAGACACAATAGGGCCATCGAAAAACTAGCAAGCGAAACGAAAGCGTATAGAATCAAACGTCAAAGCTTATATGACTATGCACAAGAGCAGGAAGGTCTTGAACGCAAAGCACACAACGATCAAAGAGATACCAACGAAGCCTTAGTGCGATCCGATAAGTTACGTAAAGAGCTAAAACGGCTCAAAGAGATGAAAGAACCCCGCTTATCTGACTACTACAAACCCTCAAACAATCAGAAGACTGGCGAGTTGCTCTACGTTGGTGGTGGAATGCTAGGCGTTGGATACGCTATTAGTAAATGGATATAGATACTACTACCCCTAAGCTACCCCTAAGCTACTACTAAGCTACCCCTAAGCTACCCCATAAGCTACCCCTAAGCTACTACTAAGCTACTACTAGCTACCCCTAAGCTACCCCTAAGCTACCCCTAAGCTACTACTAAGCTACCCCTAAGCTACTACTAAGCTACCCCTAAGCTACCCCTAAGCTACTACTAAGCTACCCCTAAGCTACTACTAAGCTACCCCTAAGCTACCCCTAAGCTACTACTAGCTACTACTAAGCTACCCCTAAGCTACTACTAGCTACTACTAAGCTACTACTAAGCTACTACTAGGTTACTACTAAAAAAAAAAAAAGAAAGGAAGAATGAAGAGGGTCACGCAACGACTTTCTTTATTCTTCCTTTTTTTTTTTTTTTTATCTGTTGAAGGTTGGGACGTATAGATGTATGATGGATTCTAAACTTGCGAATATCTTCTATGGTCCTATGGGCTATTGGAAAGGTCACTCTGCAATTGGTAAGCTATCGGTAGCAGCGAAAGCATCAGAAGACGTGGCTAGGAGTTGGTTGGAAAAGCAATCTATGTGGCAAATATATCTACCACCACCAAAACACATTCCACGACCGCATTGGACTGTATCGAAACCAAATGAAGTCCACCAAGCTGATTTGATATTTCTACCACACGATCGTCCTGGACGTGGAAGGAAACTATACAAGTATGCCTTAGTGGTAATCGACGTAGCTTCTCGATACAAAGAAGCCGAACCTTTGGCATCTAAAGATAGTGGTGAAGTTTCTGCGGCATTCGAACGAATCTATAAACGTAGTCCACTAGAATGGCCAAAGACCTTGCAAGTAGATCCTGGTAGAGAATTCATGGGACGTATGTCTGAAACGCTAGAACTACATGGTACGAAAGTTCAACGAGGTGAGGCTGGTAATCATAGAGCGCAAAGTTTTGTTGAAAGAGCAAATAGGACTCTAGCTGAGAGATTGTTTGGATATCAATATGCACAAGAGATGGTACTTACTTCGGAAGGATCAGATGAGCGTAGTAGAGAATGGGTAGTTCGTTTACCAATGGTTATCAAAGCCATGAACAGTGAGGTGACTCGACTTACAGGAAAGGAGCCTTCGAGTTCTGTAGTGACGCAACAAGTAGATCTGAAGACTCCTACGTATTCGCGCACCGTTGGATTGAGAGAAGAGCGTCTACCATTCGACGTTCTAGTTCGATATCTTTATGCACCAGGAGAATTGGAAGGAGGTGAAAAACGTAGAGCTACTGATCCTGTGTGGAGTTTACAGATATACACCATTTCGCGAAGTGTAGTATCTTCGGGACAGCCTGTGCTTTACTACCTTGCGAAGCGAGAAGGGAAGAAGGATGCACCCAAACGTGGATTCGTTCGTGAAGAGCTACAAGTCGTTCCTAGGGATACAGAACTACCACCAAAAGGAATTCTGTTTGTACCCAAGCGCTAGACAGCGTACTCTATTGGCTCGGTATGGATTCCATCGGGAAGAACGCGTCTTTTGTCGTAGTAAGCCGATAGCCCCAACTTCCGTTGTTTGTAGGTTGCTATGCCTTCTGGCGATAGTCGGAAGCCTCGGTTTTCCGCCATGTCGATACTACCCTGGAGGGCTGCTTTGAATCGATCCCACGAAATGTCGTTGTGACGCCTAGACATACCTTTAGCGGAATACTTCTTGCTGCCACCCGTATCGACGTAGTAGGCTTTCGAGCATAGGGCAATGGCGCGCTGTCCTTCGAATTCGAGTTTGAAGAGTCCTGGGGTACGACTGCTCCACTTGTCCCAAGCTAGCCATTCCTTCCTTTCGGCTTCGAAATCCTCTCGAAGTTCCGGTCGTACAACTTCATCTATGCTGTTTCCAGAGATGGCAATGTACGCACTGTCCGTGTCCATCTGGATGTATTCGAAATCATCTCGGTCGATGTACTTGTCGAGGAAGTCGTAGTAGAACTCAAGCATACGCAGCTTTGCGAGCTGGTACACAGCGATACCTACTTGGAAAGGGCGTTTGATTCGGATCTGGTCCTTCCTACTCTCGAGTTCGTATGCCTCACCAATCTCTTCCAGGTCTTCGAACCAAACACTTCGCAATGCCTTGTCCACAACCTTCTCATCTTTTGTATAGGTGACCTTTGTTTGGCGTCCCAAGTCTTCGAGCAACTTTCCATAGGCGCTGTTTCCTAGTAGCTTGAACACATCTGCCAGCAAAGCCTCACCTTTGTCTTCATCTCCCATGCGTCGCGCCTCAGTGACTTGGTCTACGAACCATCTGAAGATTTCTTTGGGTTCGTAATCTATCGTGCGGTAGACAGCAGTGATCACTGCGCCATGATCTACATACCAAAGTAGAAGAGGAGCATAGAGTAGCAACTTCTTTCCAGAGAGACACCCAACTAGCTTCTTTTCCTCGCTGAGCTTTCTACCTGTCTTTGTGAGGTAGGCCAACATTTCTGGAGGGATTGCTTCTTTGGGGATTTTCTTGTTGTAGAAGAAGGGTGGCATCTCCTCAAATTCCTTCCACAATTTCTTTGGTATCTCGATGTCTACTTCTGCATATCCAAACCACGTTCCACCAAGTAGACATTCAACGAATCCTTCGGTGGCTGGACCTGGATCGTCGTAGTGCACAACCTTTTCTTTTCCACAAGGCATTTCGAATTCCATGGTAGAAAGATATTGGCATCGTATCCAAGAATCTTACGACAAGTCTTAGTTCCTCCCTGATGACTACGAATCTTAGTTTTTCCCGCTTCGTGGAGTCTGGTGAACACTATGCTTGGACCTCCCACGACAGCGTCTTTCAGCATGCGGTAGGCTTCCTTACTTGGAGCGTACATCTCAGCTCCCCTTTCTACACTACCTCGAAGCAGGAACTGTAGTGAGACTCCTGGGATGGACACTGCGTCTTTCAGCATGTCTACTCCTTTCTCGTGATATAAATCTTGCATCTTTTCGAGTGCCTCTAGGAATGGAACTACATCTAGGTCGTTGTAGTATCGTAGCCAGTCTGCAAAGGTTTCCATTCCTTTGTCGAGAAAGGTGCACTTGCAGTCTTCGAACTCTGACATAGATAGTAGATGTTCTCTTTTCAACTTCGAACCCCACTCTGGATAGGCTGGTAATCCAATGTGATCCAACTTGTCAGGAGAGTCAAACCACTCATATGGGAAGAAACTCTTTTGCAACTCACAGCCATAGGCAGCGACCCAACGTTCATAAGAAGTTCCAGGTCCAAGGTAGTTGATCACATCTAGGAAACGGAAATCTGGGGTCAATAGGAACATAGTGGAATTGGCTTTCTTTGCTACCAGGATCTTTGAACAGGTGTCGGCAATGATTCCTACGAAGTGCTCCCTGATCAGATTAAGATCGTACCTGCCAGAGTTGAATCCCACTACTGGAACTTGGCTGATCCATTCGTCGATCTTCGCTTGTTGTTTCTTTGGTAGGGTGTCAAAAGAGAATTCAGGTGTCTTGGGGCAGAACTGTTCCACAACGACTTCTTGGATTGTCTCTGCTCTTTGCTGGAGTTCTTCGACGAAGGCTTCGATGAGTTCTTTTGGATTGCGTCGACAAATGTGGGTTGGCTTTCGATTGTACGTGTCGGCAATTGATACTGATATTGGGACATGGACGTTTTCGATGGTCAGGTGGTCTGTTGGTTGTCTTCCTTTTGTCGTGTCGAGATAGGCTTCGAAATCGTAAACTATGAAGTGTGGGTAGACAGTTTGTGTTGGTGTGGGGACCGGTTTGTTTTTCTTCTTTGTGGAGCAGCCCCAAGCTTCCACTACTGTATAACCAGCTCCTTGTAGCTTTGCCGTTCTTTCACAGGTCTTGAGATAGAGCCTCCTTTCCCTAGGAAAACATTTCGGGCAGCCATGGAAATAGCATCCATGAAATTGGAAGATGGTTTTCGAAAGAGGTTCGTAGCCGTCGACCGGCGCTCCTTCGATCCAATGCTCTCCACCATGCCCACAAGCTGCATGATGAATGTGTTGCCCAATCCTTTTGGTTTCACGTTCTAACCAGCATAGAGCGACTTTGCTGGCTGTGCTCTCTGGCCAGAAGGCTTTTTCGTATGCCGACTGGGGTACTGTGATTACTTTTCCGGGGCAAACAATCTTCGTTTCGCCACGCCTGCAACGATCTGCATGGCGGTGAAGGTTCGAGGCTTTTGTGAACCGTTGCTTACAATCGTTGCATACGTAGATGCTCCCTATCTTGTCGACGTTCTTGATGTAGAAAGCATGTCCTTCATATATCCCAATCGTCATCGTATGCTTGTAGTGAGCTGCATGTCGCATCAGATGCCAAGCGCCATCCTCCGTAGGTTCGTACACCCGAATGCCAATCCCGAAGTGTAACTCAACTTTATCCAGCTGGTCTAAGGAAGTTCTGGGAACATCTTGCGTGGGTGCTGTCAGGCGATAGAAGTTCTGGGCAAGTTTTCGAGCTTTGACGCAACACCTATCTACTCTTGCTCCTTCATGCATGGCAAGGCAGCGCCAAAGACATAGGTTGTCGCCATACCGATCAAGGGCAAGTATTCCTCTCTTATAGCGAAGCCATTGGGGCAGTGGACCTGTTCCCAACAAAAGCTGACGATCGATCACAACTTTCACATCTACGTATATCCAACGCACGAAGGCCCATTGGGTATTTGGTCGAGTGATGTTGTCGGGATTCAATCGAGCTGTCTCCATACTATTGATCCACTCTTCTGCATCTTCTAGGATGTTCACCCATGGAGAGCCTGGGACAGTCTTGGAGAATAGAATCACGCGTCCGTCATTGACATTGCGAATGCGATAGGTGTAGCTGTAGCGCAGGTAGAAGCTGGTGGTTACCTTTGCAACTAACTTTTCCATGATCCTAGGAGTCAAATCTCCTGCCACACCTTGGAAGAAGCGCCATCGGATAGTACGGCGGCCTATCTCCATCCCCTCGAGCATTCCATCTCTCTCCTCTAGAATGGCACCTGCCTCTCGAGCTAGACTCCGTGGAAGTGGTTCACTACGTGGTCTCACCATTCTCCCTTCGATATAACTATACGTTAGGATAGCTTTAACAGATACTCGAATTTGGATTTTTATGTGTAAGGATGTTGAGGGGCGATATATCTCTCTTCGGTATAACTATGTGTTAGGATAGCTTTAACAGATACTCGAGTTTTGGATTTTATGTGTAAGGATGATGCGGCGATATAACTATATGTAATCATATCTCTAATAGGATTATCGAGTTGGATTTTATGTACAAGAATGTCTAGTGACACTTTGAATGACCCTTAGTTACCCCTAGTAGTATAGCCGGAGTCAGATAAATACAACTTTTTCTTGTGCAAGATAAACTTAAAAAGTTGTAATGGTATGGACGCCTTTTTTCTTGCACAAGGGGCGTCATGAAGTGGATTTCTGAATTCGCTTTATGACGCCCCTTGTGCAAGAAAACAAGGCGTCCATAACATTCACAACTTTTTGAGTTTTCTTGTGCAAGAAAAAGTGGTATTTATCTGACTCCGGCTATACTACTGAGAATGTGACCTTTAGGTGATGATTTGTTTCCGATAAACGATAAAAAGCAAGCATTTATAACTACCTTTCGGAATCAGTATTCTCCAGATACAGGCTGAAAATCCTAAAATGGGGAATGGCGGAAAATCCTAAAACGCGGAATGGCGGAAAACCCTAAAACGCGGAATGGCGGAAAACCCTAAAAGTAGGAATGGCGGAAAATCCTAAAAGGCAGAATATAGTATTTTTTCTTCTTGTGTTAAATAAAAGAAAAATTACCCGAAAGACTGGGACCGAAGCTGCCACAGTGTGAAAGTCATCGAGTTTCGTGCTACACGTGTGTTTGGACTATATCATCTGAAGCTAAGCTAAATACGAGAATTCCTCTAAGAACGCCCACGCAATCTGCCTTCAACTGTAACAATTACTGCAGGACCCAATATCGCAATACTCGGCAAGACTATCTTTTGTCAATTGCTAGGGTTATTTCAGTTTCATTGGGTATATTCTAGACGATTTCGTTCAGTTTTCAGAGCATGGTGCCGTGAATGTTTGTATTTTTGTCGCGTTGGTTTCTCCTAACTGTGTCGGAAATTGTGCTGTCCTAATTATCGTATCTTAAATGTAAACCTTTGTGTGAGTTGTAGGCAAGGTGTGGGAACTGAGAAGACAGCGGGTCAGCCTAAGGTCAGCGCGCGGATATACTGATATCAGTGGAATGCGTATATTCTAGTTGAGTAGGGTTTTAGTACAGATATCGAGACGTGAACTACCTTGAGCCGAAACGTGAATGTATACTGTGTGATATTAAAGGAGAATATAATCGTGATTACTGTGAAGCTATCTCTATTTCCAACACGTGGCACCCCCCGACGAAATGAATTTGGAGGAGACAATCGCCAAGTTAAATACGGAGCTACAGCTCTTGGAGTTAAAGGAGCAGTGTCACGATTAGTATTCATGCCCAAAGTTTTGAAAATGTGTCAGGCGGACAAGAAATCAAAAGATGTGACAGAAGTAGAAGTCCGTGAGTAATCCGCTTGTATTGGCGTATTTGCACGATATCTCGAGCCGACATTGCTTTAAAACTATACTTCAGTATTATATGGTTAGAACACGTTCCAAAATAGGGGAATCCCATATCCCCGAGTTTGGAATCGAGTCCGAGTTAGAGTTAGACTCGAGTTGGAATCTGAGTTAGATTCCTAGTTGGAATCCGAATTAGTTTCCAAGTTGGAATTCGAGTTAGATTCAGCGTTTACAGTAGCAAAATTTGAAATTTTAGCCGGCTTTGATGGATAACGGTCTGAAAGGTTTGCCATTATCCCGGGGTCAGTATGCAGCCGATGAGTACGAGGGCGGTCATCAAAAGTCGAATTACAACAACTCAAACGTTAAATGCCATTAAGGCAGAAAATCAAACTGAGTTTCGGTTTGAGCAATTTCGCTTTGAGCACTTTTGATTTGAGCACTTACGCTCTATCGAATTTCGCTTTGAGCAATAGTGTACTTTTGCCTTATTGAGTTTCGCTTTGGGCACTTTAGCTTTATCGAGATTCGCTTTGAGCACTTTCAATTTCAGCATTTTCACTTTTAGCACTGCTAGCATGGCCGAGAGCGGCCATCGCCCGAGGGCAGCCAAAATCGAAGTGCACAAACGCGACGTACGAAAAAGGTCTGGGCTCTTCCCCAGGATGCACTCATTTTGGGAAAGCACAGGTTTACCATCCTCAAAATTGGTTTTGGGCTTCCTGTGGCTAGAGTTTTAAATGTATTTTGGCTTGTTTACCTTGTGAGTTAGAGGAGAATGACAATGGAGAGAGGGGAAGAAGAGAGTTAGTGCTCAAAGCGAAACCCGGTAAGGCAAAATTAAAATTTGATAAAGCGAAAGTGATCAAATCAAAAGTGTTCAAAGCAAAACTCTGCTTGATTTTCTGCCCTAAATGCAATTTGACTTTTGAGTTGTTGCAATTTGACTGTTGATGGCCGCTCTCGACCATCGTAGATGAGACGCTGATGAACTAAGATGCCCCCTATATAGAGGGTGGTAAAGGAACTAATATGTTTCTAGATCATGAGTGTGATAAAGGGTATTTTTGAGAAGCGTGATTAGCCATTATTTTTTCGTTAATTGTGAAACGGCTGTTTATTTGCCAGTGAATCGTGATTTGTTTAAATTCCGAGACCCGTGAATTGCCTTTTATTGTGTTCGTGAATTGAGTAATTAATTTACCGTTAATTGTTATTTCCGGCAAATGTCAATTTCATCTGTTTTTAAATAACGCTGATCCTGTAAGCGACGCAGACAACCTCGTTCGCAGGCTCTTTTCCTTGTGAAATGGCCATTTTATTATCCAGTAATCGTGACTGAATGGGCATTTAATTTTCTGTTGTGTGAAACGTGATCAGACCCCCTTTGCACCCCCTCTCTCTCTATATATATACGATCATATAATTGTTTTGGAAGGACAATAGAGCATTCAATACAATACAATACAATCTTTATTAGCATTCCCATGTACATAAATGGTATTGCCAGAAATAATCATAAAATAAGATAAAATCTATGTTAAGCTATCTAAGTTATATTTTGGAGAACTAAATTTCGTTTTATATCAAATGCCTCATATATAAAATGTGCTAATTTTTTGGACACATAAGGATCAACATTATTAAACAAAAATATAATTTTATGATTTTCATCTAAATTTAAAAATTGACTATAATTACTATTTATATCTTCAAATAAAGACTTCCTTAGCTTATCATATAAAGTGCAATGTAACATAAAATGTACTTCATCTTCAACTTTGTCAGAATTACAGTGTTGGCATATCCTTTGGTCAAGAGGAATTTTTGGACATCTATGTCTGCCAACTTCGATGAGTAATTTATGATTTCCTATGTTTGACATTCTTAATTTGGTCAAGACAATCGGTGATTTTAGTATCATGTTTGAACATTGAATAAAATGATAGTTTCCTATTTATACTTATAAGTTTCAATTGTTGAAGTGTTGAATCTTTAATAATTTCAGTCTTTATATTGGATAAACGTTTCTTTAATGTCAAATTATTATCTCCTTTCTCGTATGTATCTATCAATTTATTAATCGAACTCATAAAACTTAATTTTCCCGAGGATGCTAAATCATTTGAAATAAGTAAGCATTGTTTGGCAATACTATTTTCAGGAAGCTGCTTTAAATGAGCCCAAAAATGCAACATATTACGATAGATTAAAGATTTCAAAGATAACCTGCCAACTTCATTACGGGCAACGACGTTAGGGGCTCTTTTGTTTAGTCCAAGATAAAATTTGAAAAATTGAACATGAAGTCTCTCTATCGAATCAGATTCCCATTTTTCTAAATTAATACTATCGTAAGCTCCCCAAATATCTGAGTTATATAACAGGATAGGAGCAAACAAAGTATCAAATAATTTAGTACACATTTTTATAGGCATTAAAGTGAAATCAAGATAACGTTTTGCTGCGAATATAGAACGTCGTGTCTTCTCCTTTGATATTGTTTTAGATTTTGAAAAATTTCCATTGCTTGAGATGGTGGTTCCTAAATATGTGTACTCATGAGATTTATTAATCTCAGTATCATTCAAATAGAAGGCGTGTTTATCAATGGTTGATTTTCGATATTGTTTTTGGAAAATTACAACTTTAGTCTTCTTATAATTAACTGACATCATCCATCTCTGACAGTATTGCTGTAAAGCATTGATACATTTTTGTAAACCTGTAGCACTTTTAGAAACTAATACTAAATCATCTGCATAAAACAAACAGTTTAACGATGATCCATTAGGTAAAGTTATTGAATCGAGATCATTGGAATTTTGTAAAATGAATGGCAAATCGTTCAAATATAAATTGAATAACAATGGAGATAAAATACATCCCTGTCGTACTCCTCTATTATACTTAAAGAAGTTAGATCTCATATTTCCAGATTTAATACAACATTCAGTTTTTGAATACATGTTCGAAATCAGGCGGTAAAATTGACCTCCTATCTTATAACTAAGTAACTTCCTTAACAAGCCCGCATGCCATACCGAATCAAACGCCTTTTTAAAATCAACAAAGCAACAAAATAATTTCCCTTTAGGTGTGTTGTGAACGTATTGGTCAACCAAAGTTCTTAGAGAAAAAATATGATCAGACGTTCGGTTTCCCGGAAGGAAACCAATTTGAGATTTATGTAAAATATTGTTGTTGTCAAGGAGTGATTGTAGTCTACTATTCAAAATAAAACAGAATAACTTTCCTAAACAACTAGTGACGCAAATTCCTCTGTAATTACGGACGGATCTGATTTGTCTCCCGATTTATAAATGCTGCTGATTACACCTTTTGTCCAAATATCAGGATATATCCCTGCTCTCAGTATAAGATTGAACAATTTAAATATCACATTAATTAATATATGTACTCCACATTTTAGCATTTCATTACGTATTCTATCAATACCAGGTGCTTTCTTAGTTTTCAATCTCTTGACTGCCTTCCTAATATCTGATTTAGTGATTGAATTGTCAAGAATGGTATTAAATTTTTCCGGTATTTCAGAATTATATACTACATCCGTGATTTGATGCTGAGTTTGTGAAAACGTTTTCTCATCTATAGAGTGAAGATTACTAAAATGTGTATATAGGTCATTTAAAGGAATCGGGTGTTCACTTTGCTCATTGCTTAAATTGTTTAATGATTTTAAACTAGACCAAAGTTGTTTTTGATTTTTTTTCGTGAGCGAGAGCATCAATACTAGTCTGAGAGAACTCATGTTTCTTTTGTTTTAAGATCGACTTGTAACTTTTGTTAACAAGATTATATTCGTTTCTTGTCTCCATATTGAGAGGATTTCGATGAAGTGTATTTGCTACTTTCTTATGATGCTGTCTTAATTCATTACAAGCATTATCAAACCATGGTTTAGAGAATCTCTTTTTACGTTTATGTTTACCGGATTTAGATAAACGTAAAGATGCATTCAACAAGGCATATAGCAGCCTCTCACACCTATAAACAGGTGACACACTGTGTCAAACAGCACTTATGATCAATCAATCAATCAATCAGTCGTTTATTTGTACCGAGAATTTAATACAAATATAAAAAAGGAAAATGAAAGATTCCGATAAGAAAGGTGCTGGGTACCTAACCAGAAACTAATCGAGCTAAGTAGCCAAAACTATCAGTACTAAAGCCCGCCTAGCATGCGGCAGTAGCGGCCATATTTTCTATAAAGGTTCGGCGGGATTTAGCAAATGACCCTTTAAACTGGTACGCATGAATTAACAGAGCATTAACAAATATCATAATGATTGTGAATATAGGGATTCCACATTTGAGGTTCTACGTGAGTTTTGTGCTACGTACTTCTAGCTTCATAGACTGCTAGCAAGTCCCTTCTATGGTCAATGTACTATATTGGTCAATAAAGTAATAACATATTATACGGTTACGACGGTTGCTGCAGCTAACCAAGCATGTGGCAGGATCAGTTTCCCCTATAGTGCTGAATAGAGCTGAGAGACAATCTGGTGCACAGGTATTTCTGACTTTACACATCATAATTGCTTTTTTGCTTGGCTCTTCTTCCAATGAGCCTTTAATTCCCAACCCAAAAAAATCGAGTTTAGATTGTGAGCAGGTATATTGTGTATTACAATCAGAAGAATAAGTCTCGCAGCTCTATTTTGCAATTTACCTCATTATCTTAGGAGCTCATCCACAAAATTACTTTTTCCCCGCCCAAAGACGGCTGTTTCCGTAGGCTAAAAAAAATGTGGAATAAGCATAATGCCACGTCCCTGGTTTCATTTAAAAAGACAAAAGAGAGGGCTGACTGTCGGTCATTCTCCTTAAACTGTGCAAAATTACAGGGAACATATTTCAATCTGATTTGAGGCCACGTTAGTAATGTGCGTCTCATCGGCTATGATACAATACGAAAGAAATAGCACTTTACAATCTCAATAGGCCTTTTGTAGGAAATGTAGGAAACAGTGTGTTCTGATATATCACTTTAGTAACGAATGAATTGAGCTCCAAACAATCTTCAAATACGCAGTTTAAAAAGAGCGACAATCGATTGGAGATAGAAAATAGCATTTACAAACAGGTTTTGCTAATAATACTACCGATTTCGTACAAGTGCCTTTTAAAAATAAATTGTATTTTTGCCGTCTACTGCAAAAAGCCCATTCTGAATCAGTTCCAAAATAACTAGGGTAAATCATTAATAACTCGGAATCTAACTCGGATTCCAACTCGGATTCCAACTCGGGTTCCAACTCAATCTAACTCGGGTTCCAACTCTAACTCGGACTCGATTCCAAACTCGGGGATATGGTACTCCCCCAAAATAGAGTGCGATATTCCAAAGTTTAAATATTTGGGACAAATGGTTTTAAAACAGCCAACATTTTACACACATAGATTAAATTCAGTAGTATTTTGTGCTTTCCAACAAACGTTTACTTCTATCCCTTACTACTAGTAATACTACAATGGAATCAAGTGGCATGTAACATAATTTGTTTGCTTTCCTCAGATTTTCATTTATTATGCCACCATCATCCTTCTTTCCCTGTGTGTTCGGTAATTACCAAACTCAGCTCTGCGTGTTCGGTAATTACCAGACTCAGACCTGTGTGTTCGGTAATTATCAAACTCAGCTCTGCGTGTTCGGTAATTACCAGACTCAGACCTGTGTGTTCGGTAATTATCAAACTCGGTCCTGTGTTTCGGTAAAGTACCAAACAATTTGCAATGAGATAATGGCGAATTATTGATTTAAGTGGTCGAAAAGTTGTCGAAGCTTGTGTATGAAAGCGGTAAAATTGCTGGACGTTTGTAATCTCTGTGGTATGTGGTATATGAATTATGAAGCCGGAAAGGTTGGACTCCGAAAGGTTTTCCTTTAATAATAATAATAATAATAATGTATTTATATAGCGCAATCTCCATAAATGCCCGAGTGCGCTTTACATCAAGTAAAAATCTATAACTATACGTTTATCACATAAAAATAATAAAGCTCTATGCAACACAACACAATGTTAAAATATAAAATAAATACTAATCTAAGATAAAAAGGTAATACTAAAAAGAGTCAATAATAAGCTAGTTTAAAAAGATGGGTCTTAAGTTTACACTTAAAAATAGAAGTGGAAGAGCTACTCTTGATTTCATGGGGAAGCGCATTCCAGAGACTAGGTGCACACACCGAAAATGCCCTGAGGCCGTACGATTTCAGCCTGAAGATCGGCTGCTGTAGCAGCAATTTATCCGCAGATCTGAGAGCACGCCGAGGAACATAAGGAGTTACGAGCTCGCTAAGATATGATGGCGCCATACCATTAATTATCTTATATGTGTACAGCAAGATCTTAAAAATAATGCGTTGCTCTACCGGGAGCCAATGTAGTTGCATTAATATTGGCGTAATATGTTCAGCTTTTCGTGTTAGTGAGACAAGCCTAGCAGCAGAATTTAGTACGTATTGCAGCCTCTGAATTAAACAGCTTGGAAGACCGTACAAAAGCGCATTACAGCTGTCTATCCTTGAGGTGACAAAAGCATGAACAAGAGTCTTCGTAGAGTCATAGCTAAGAAATCTCCTAACTTGAGAAATATTCCTAATGTGGTAATAAGCTGACTTGCATATTTCATTTACGTGTCTGTCAAGATTCATAGTGCTGTCGAAAACAACACCAATGTTCCGTGCAGCGTGAGTGGGCGGAACCAGGACATCGCCAACGGCAACAGACTCTAATGATGGCCGAGCGCGATACTTCGAGTGTAGAACCAATAGCTCTGTCTTATCGTTGTTTAACTTAAGGTTGTTAAACAGCATCCAGCAATTTATGTCGCGTAAACAGGCTTCGATTCTAGCACGAGACTGCTCCATATCCCCCAACACAGATGACTTGAAGGTGAGATATATTTGTGTGTCATCGGCATACATGTGATAAGAAATACCATGACGACGCATTATATCACCGAGAGGGGCGGTGTAGATGAGATACAAGATCGGTCCAAGGACCGACCCTTGTGGGACACCACAGGTCAAAGGACGACTTGAAGACCTTGCATTCTCGATGCAAACAAACTGCTTTCGACCAGATAGATATGACGTAAACCATGCATGTACTGTGCCTTCTGTCCCGGCGCACTCAGACAGCCTAGACAACAGAATATGGTGGTCGACCGTGTCAAAGGCTGCCGAGAGATCTAATAACAGCAGAATAACACATCTATCCTCGTCGATGGCACGAAGAACATCATTTTGGACCCTGATGAGCGCAGATTCAGTGCTGTGTCCAGACTTATAGGCGGACTGAAAAAGTTCTTCGATATTGTTGTCACGCAAATGACGGTTAAGTTGAGATGCAACCACTTTTTCACAAGACTTGGAAAGAAACACCAGGTTCGATATTGGTCTATGATTTTTGAAGACTTCGTGATCAAGGGACGGCTTTTTAAGTGACGGTTTGAGCATAGCTTCCTTCAAGTCATCGGAGAATACGCCATGAATCAACTTCTTGCTCAGTCTTGTAATACATTAAACTCATGGGACTGTACGGTTACACTCGCGGTTATTATTTTGGTTGTTCAGTAATAATGTAGTAATGACACTCAACACATCTCACATATCGCAGGAATCTTCAAAATATCTCTCACTGATACGTGATTTACCGGTAGAATTTGTCGTAGAAACATGATCAAACATCTGTTCTGTCTCTTGGCTTTAGTAATCGGGGAGTCACGCTCTAAGACCACAGAAACATCATTCCCTGGAATACGTTTTCGCGTTATTGTTCTCTGGCCATGTTTAAACCTCTAGTTGTAAAGCGGCGTTTTAAAGACGAAGTCGGATCGGCGGCTGGGCCATGCATGGAGGAGTCACGTAGACGGCTGGGAGATCAGCAGGGGAGTCACGCTCTAAGAACACAGAAACATCATATCCCCGAATTCTCATTCTTCAGGATCATTCCCTGGAATACTGTTTCGCGTTATTGTTCTCTGATAAATATTGCTTTCGGTTGTACACGGTCCGGGGAGGTTTATAAGCATAGGTTGCCTTCTTGAATACAATTTGAATATCCACAGTTTTCCCGATGGCTCCAGAACGTCACATGTAGATGTGAAAACACCTCACAGCCGAAATTTAATATCCGCTGATGCGAAGTGTCAACTTTAACCAATCGGATCACGGACTAGTGTTATTGAAAGCGCGCAAAATTTGAATACTAACAAAAGGCAGATCTACCGTGAATATAATTTCAGGTGCATGGCGGCATTTTCTGATCGCTATTTGCTTCTTATAAACCTTGGTCTTCATAGGAATCGTCAGATTGCATACACACATTGAAGGTAAGTTTTCGTAGCTTTTGCCCTATGACAGAGATTTGAGGGTGCAAATTACTTAGAGGAAAGCGGTATAATTTAAATCAACTGTACAGCGGTGTAAGGTCACTGAACCGTGGTGTGAGTTTATTTCATTCGTATAATCAACCGTTATCTACAAGAAAGAAAGCAAAAGCAACTGAAGTCTGACGATATATTTCTAGGACCGATCATAATCAATTGTTTATGATCAACATAAAGTACGTAGTATATTGTAGTTCCGAATATATATATATAACTCAATAAAGGTACGAAACTGGAGTGAGAATTGTTTTTAAATATTCAACTAAATCCTGACGATTCGGGTGTTGATATAAATGCAAATTTCGCAGTAAATGCTATCTATAGACCAAACATAAGTTTAGCAATAAGCATGAGGTGTAAAAAACTTAAATTATATTTTTTTTATTATATTACTGACCGAAACTTTAGCAGTTAATTAAATGCTAAACTTACGCTCTGTATATATGGACAGTCACACTTTAGCAGGTAATTAAATGCTAAACTTACGCTCTGTATATATGGACAGTCACACTTTAGCAGTTAATTAAATGCTAAACTTACGCTCTGTATATATGGACAGTCACACTTTAGCAGTTAATTAAATGCTAAACTTACGCTCTGTATATATGGAGAGTCACACTTTAGCAGTAATTAAATGCTAAACTTACGCTCTGTATATATGCGAGCTCACACTTTAGCAGTTAATTAAATGCTAAACTTACGCTCTGTATATATGCGAGCTCACACTTTAGCAGTTAATTAAATGCTAAACTTACGCTCTGTATATATCCGAGCTCACACTTTAGCAGTTAATTAAATGCTAAACTTACGCTCTGTATATATGGAGAGTCACACTTTAGCAGTTAATTAAATGCTAAACTTACGCTCTGTATATATGGAGAGTCACACTTTAGCAGTTTAATAATTAAATGCTAAACTTACGCTCTGTATATATCCGAGCTCACACTTTAGCAGTTAATTAAATGCTAAACTTACGCTCTGTATATATGGAGAGTCACACTTTAGCAGTTAATTAAATGCTAAACTTACGCTCTGTATATACGGAGAGTCACTTATAGTCTGCTCGGCAACTTTTGGAGTTTCGAGCAACTTTTTGCGAAGAGCAACTTCAAGCTAGCAACTTAGTTTTGCCTTCCGGAGCATCTTTTGAGCAATTTTTTTTCCTTTCGAAGCAGCGTTTAAACAAAAAAATCAGTGGACATGCCTATTGTAGACAAGCACTTTATTAGCTTACGAAATTTAAAAAAAGTTCTCATCTCCAGAACTTCAAGTTAAAACAGGTAACTCAAAATGCACTTTTGTCATGTCACCACAGGAATCCCAAATATATTTATAAAAAAAAAAAGCTGTTACAAAGCATTTAATTCACTAAAATTGCTCATATTTGCCAGCAACTTTTTACAAATTTAGGGGCAACTTTTCAACTTTTTGGCAACTTTTGAGCAACCTTTAATTTAGGCACTTTTTCGAGCATTATTTCCCCAATTTATGAGCACAATCTATAAAGGTTGAGAAATGATCTTTTCGAGTCTCATCTTTTTTTAGCTGTTTCCACCAACACCTTGAACAATTTCGTTCATCACTAAAATACAAAAACGACAACAACTTGCCACAACAAATTTTCAAGGAATAAAGATTGCACAATTTGAAACTGTTCTGAAAGTACTTTTCAAAGCGAATATGGCACTAAATTAAACAATATATATCCACTGGTGTGATCAGTTATAGTTGATTGTATGTTAACCCTCTGGGACAGCGAGGTGCAGCTGACGTTTCGAGCGTTAATGCTTCTAGTTTTTGCTCTGACCTCGCTTTCCACGACGATTAGCATACAATCAACTTTTAATTAATCATATATACCAATGTTTTCATCCCCGCCGACATATAAATAAAAATAAATACAATAAATAACTTTATTTAAGTGTTAAATATATTTAGCTATGCAGCTAAATGGGGACACTATCCCGATCCCGGTCGAATTGGAATTTGGGTTGGATTTTGAGGATTGAGGAAAACCGAAGAACCCGGGGGAAAACCCTCGAAGTAAGGGAGAGCCCAACAAACTCAACTCACATATGACGTCACGCCGGGAATGGAACCCGGGTCACAGAGGTGAGAGGAGAGCGCTCACACCCTCATTATATGGCAAGAGCTACTTCCACTGCTAACATACTGAGGTGTACAAACAGGCTACTGGCTCTCTAGTAAGAGAGAAATTGACATATTACTAGTCCCGGTATGTCTCTCGCCTCCCTGGTCATACTTACATGTGAAATGTTCCTCAAGCGTCTCGCTCAGGTATTCAGAGTCCCAAAACCTTGCAAACTTCACAAAAAGCCGCTTACCATTCATTGTAAACGTTTAAAGATATAGACAAAGCCGTATCCGATGTAAAAAAATATCAAGCACGCTTAAAAGTACCACTATATACTACACGCGGCGCGAACTGGGTGGTAAAGGAATCCGATATCATAAAAAATCCTTTGCCTGCCGTCTGGAGATTGACGTCGGCAACTTTTACATCACACACCATGATATCTACACAGCATGTCTTACCACTTTTTGATTGGTTAATTTTCATGATTATAGACAGTTGGTCATGATTGTAACATAAACTGTCTAGATAATTTTAATTCGGAGGCGGCGTTATTACGCATAACATTTTTGACCCTGTATATTACAGAGCGTAAGCATTTAATTAACTGCTAAAGTGTGACTCCCTAAGTTTAGCATTTAATTAACTGCTAAAGTGTGACTCTCCATATATGCAGAGCGTAAGTTTAGCATTTAATTAACTGCTAAAGTGTGACTCTCCATATATACAGATCGTAAGTTTAGCATTTAATTAACTGCTAAAGTGTGACTCTCCACATATACAGAGCGTAAGTTTAGCATTTAATTAACTGCTAAAGTGTGACTCTCCACATATACAGAGCGTAAGTTTAGCATTTAATTAACTGCTAAAGTGTGACTCCATATATGCAGAGCGTAAGTTTAGCATTTAATTAACTGCTAAAGTTTGAGCTCGCACATATACAGAGCGTAAGTTTAGCATTTAATTAACTGCTAAAGTGTGACTCTCTATATATACAGAGCGTAAGTTTAGCATTTAATTAACTGCTAAAGTGTGAGCTCGCATATATGCAGAGCGTAAGTTTAGCATTTAATTAACTGCTAAAGTGTGACTCTCTATATATACAGAGCGTAAGTTTAGCATTTAATTAACTGCTAAAGTGTGAGCTCGCATATATGCAGAGCGTAAGTTTAGCATTTAATTAACTGCTAAAGTGTGACTCTCCACATATGCAGAGCGTAAGTTTAGCATTTAATTAACTGCTAAAGTGTGACTGTCCATATATACAGAGCGTAAGTTTAGCATTTAATTAACTGCTAAAGTGTGACTCTCCATATATGCAGAGCGTAAGTTTAGCATTTAATTAACTGCTAAAGTTTGAGCTCGCACATATACAGAGCGTAAGTTTAGCATTTAATTAACTGCTAAAGTGTGACTCTCTATATATACAGAGCGTAAGTTTAGCATTTAATTAACTGCTAAAGTGTGAGCTCGCATATATGCAGAGCGTAAGTTTAGCATTTAATTAACTGCTAAAGTGGGACTCTCCATATATACAGAGCGTAAGTTTAGCATTTAATTAACTGCTAAAGTGTGAGCTCGCATATATGCAGAGCGTAAGTTTAGCATTTAATTAACTGCTAAAGTGTGACTCTCCACATATGCAGAGCGTAAGTTTAGCATTTAATTAACTGCTAAAGTGTGACTGTCCATATATACAGAGCGTAAGTTTAGCATTTAATTAACTGCTAAAGTGTGAGCTCGCACATATACAGAGCGTAAGTTTAGCATTTAATTAACTGCTAAAGTTTGAGCTCGGATATATACAGAGCGTAAGTTTAGCATTTAATTAACTGCTAAAGTGTGAGCTCGCATATATACAGAGCGTAAGTTTAGCATTTAATTAACTGCTAAAGTGTGACTGTCCACATATACAGAGCGTAAGTTTAGCATTTAATTAACTGCTAAAGTTTGAGCTCGCATATATACAGAGCGTAAGTTTAGCATTTAATTAACTGCTAAAGATTGAGTCTGTATAATATACGAACTCGGTTTAGTGCTAAATTTATGTTTTATCTATAGAGTAACGAAACTGCGAATTTAGCAAATGTCAAATGACCGTGACGATTCTCGATGCAAAATTGTTTGCCTGCTTTTCAGGTACTTTCTCCGTGCAAAATGTGCAGTTATATGCTAAATAATGCCGCCTTCTTGAAACATGAGTTGAATGCTAGCTAGCATTTCCCTGCTAGCATGCAAAGACGCGTCTCCGGGAGGTCTCTCTCTGTCTTAGTAGTAAACCAAGACGGAGAGACTTCTGCTAGCACCTCTGGGTTCAGTTGTAGGTTAGGACTATTAAAACTTTCCCTCCTAACCATAGCCTAGGATATCGGGTTATGTCTCCTGAAAGTTAATGTTGATGAAACTCAACGAAAGCCTGCGTTGTTTGTGGTAATTTTCAGACTTTCATAAAGAGAAAAAGTTTCCGTCCGTGTCTAAGTTTTCATCCCGTCACCTAATATATCTAATATTAATGCATCAATTTGGTCTTCCTGTGAGTGCAGCAGAAATGTCTGAATTCAAGTTTAGATTCTCATGTTGTGAGTGCAACAGAAATTTGAAGTAGCGTTATTAATTAGCAAAGTGATCGTATACAGTCAAAACTTTGTCACAAGTCTGAGTTTGGTAATTACCGAAAACACAAGTCAGAGTTTGTCTATCAAACATATTGCGGACCAATCCCGGTTTCTGGGAAAAATATTTAAGTTGCCGAAAAGAAACTACAATTTACTTATTTGCGATATTGAAATTGCGGCAAAAATGCAGAGCCCGTCATTGTCTTGTCCTCATTGATTCAGACCCCGTCATTGATTCAGACCCCGTCATTGATTCAGACCCCGTCTTTAATTCAGATCCTGTCATTGATTCAGATCCTGTCATTGATTCAGACCCCGTCATTGATTCAGACCCCGTCATTGATTCAGACCCCGTCATTAATTCAGACCCCGTCATTAATTCAGACCCCGTCATTAATTCAGACCCCGTCATTAATTCAGAGTAGAATGAAGAATAACCACTACGACGTAGAATTATACGGATTTAATGTAGCACAATATTTCGACTAGCCATACTAGTCTTCATCAGGTGCTTAGGAGCTTTTACAATGTGACTTGACAATATATAATGGTAAAACGGAAATGACGTAAAAAACATAATATGATAACGAAAGATAACTAGCGGTGTGACTGATTAGTAAGTCTCGTCGCGTTTGTTAAGGCCATTAGGTTCAAGAGTGTTAGCACGTGTTATGAGATAAGCTTCTCTAGCTTTGCGAATAGCATCACGAGAAGAGAAAATGTGTTCTAAAGGAATTAAAAGGATATTAGATGCAGAGTGGTCAGGGTTAGATAGAAAATGTTCAGATGCAGTGGTGGGTTTGGATTTACTGGAAGGTTTGTCAACTGTCCTACCAGCAGTAGTACTAGTAGTTAATACAGTAACAGTATGTACAGTAACAGTAGCAGTAGTAGTATAGTTGTAGTAGTACTGATAGTTGTAGTAGTAGTACTTACTGTAAGTAGTAGTACAGTAGCAGTAGTAGTACATTAATAGTAGTAATATTAGTGGCAGCAGTAGTACTAGTAGTTAATACAGTAACAGTATGTACAGTAACAGTAGTAGTATAGTTGTAGTAGTAGTAGTAGTACTTACTGTAAGTAGTAGTACTAGTAGTAGTACAGTAGCAGCAGTAGCAGTATTAGTACATTTAATAGTACTAGTATTAGTGGCAGCAGTAGTACTAGTAGTTAATACAGTAACAGTATGTACAGTAACAGTAGTAGTAGTTACTGTAGTAGTAGTAGCAGTAGTAGTATAGTTGTAGTAGTAGTAATAGCAGCAGTAGTACTAGCAACAACAACAACATTTATTCACACTCAATTTTACTGGCAATGCGAAGAGCTATATAAATATATGTTTTAGAAGATAATGATTGTTAGCGTTCTTGGAATAGCTTTAGAAAAACTAATTAAGCCATGCGCCCTTCAACACGGAAAGCACTTAGATATGGTTTTAGGTAAGAGAAGATGAAGATCAGTCAGTAAGATATATATACACGTAGGTTGAAAATATAGGCCATGTGACAAGCGCTTTTGATAATATGGCGCGCAAAAGCATGCTGGTGAAACTGGGTGCTTCTTGGTGTAGCAGATTCATTGTTTGATTCATAGTTTCTGGGTTAGGGTTCTTTGTATTTCAGGGTATTGTTTTGCTTTATATTTAGAAGACAATAGTTTTCTTTGTTTTAAGTCATGTGGTGATCTGCAACACCCAGAAACCCCCGTGAAACTGGTTTGACTCACTATCAACGGACGGAAAAGGAGGGAGTGCTCGCAGTCTAACTTTGGCCAAGCTGTCAAAGGAGAGATGACGTTCATGACTGCATGTTACGAGTTACCATGACGGATTAACAAAGAACAAGCGTTGCAGGCGTTCTTTTTCTTCTCTCGCCCAATTCCCCTCCACCCTAAACTCTAGTGAGGTTTTCTAGTCCTGAATCGGCCTACTCGATGTTCAGATGCAGTGGTGGGTTTGAATTTACTGGAAGGTTTGTCAACTGTCCTACCAGCAGTAGTACTAGTAGTTAATACAGTAACAGTATGTACAGTAACAGTAGCAGTAGTAGTATAGTTGTAGTAGTACTGATAGTTGTAGTAGTAGTACTTACTGTAAGTAGTAGTACAGTAGCAGTAGTAGTACATTAATAGTAGTAATATTAGTGGCAGCAGTAGTACTAGTAGTTAATACAGTAACAGTATGTACAGTAACAGTAGTAGTATAGTTGTAGTAGTAGTAGTAGTACTTACTGTAAGTAGTAGTACTAGTAGTAGTACAGTAGCAGCAGTAGCAGTATTAGTACATTTAATAGTACTAGTATTAGTGGCAGCAGTAGTACTAGTAGTTAATACAGTAACAGTATGTACAGTAACAGTAGTAGTAGTTACTGTAGTAGTAGTAGCAGTAGTAGTATAGTTGTAGTAGTAGTAATAGCAGCAGTAGTACTAGCAACAACAACAACATTTATTCACACTCAATTTTACTGGCAATGCGAAGAGCTATATAAATATATGTTTTAGAAGATAATGATTGTTAGCGTTCTTGGAATAGCTTTAGAAAAACTAATTAAGCCATGCGCCCTTCAACACGGAAAGCACTTAGATATGGTTTTAGGTAAGAGAAGATGAAGATCAGTCAGTAAGATATATACACGTAGGTTGAAAATATAGGCCATGTGACAAGCGCTTTTGATAATATGGCGCGCAAAAGCATGCTGGTGAAACTGGGTGCTTCTTGGTGTAGCAGATTCATTGTTTGATTCATAGTTTCTGGGTTAGGGTTCTTTGTATTTCAGGGTATTGTTTTGCTTTATATTTAGAAGACAATAGTTTTCTTTGTTTTAAGTCATGTGGTGATCTGCAACACCCAGAAACCCCCGTGAAACTGGTTTGACTCACTATCAACGGACGGAAAAGGAGGGAGTGCTCGCAGTCTAACTTTGGCCAAGCTGTCAAAGGAGAGATGACGTTCATGACTGCATGTTACGAGTTACCATGACGGATTAACAAAGAACAAGCGTTGCAGGCGTTCTTTTTCTTCTCTCGCCCAATTCCCCTCCACCCTAAACTCTAGTGAGGTTTTCTAGTCCTGAATCGGCCTACTCGATTTTGCTTGGTTTTATTTAACGCAGACCTGTCCTTTACATTTAATTCTCCCGTTGGTGGGAATTTGTGATTTTCCAAATTATTTTTGCCATAACCACAGGCAGACCAAGCTCTATTTTTGTGTCATTTGAAAAGCAACTCATTGCGAGATTTTACAGAAGTTAATAAAATGTAATAAATCAATACAGTACTCCAATAAAGATTACATACCTCTTCAAAGTTGTGTTTTTGATTGTCCTGTGTACACTTGGGTCATTTTAGCCACTTTCAACATAATCAATGAAGAACTTTGGTGACGTCACTGATTATCTAGTGAGTTTTCTTATGGGCAAATTTCACGCATAGAAGTTCTCCACACTTTCTTGATTATGATGGAATATGATTAAGGCATAGTTCCTTTCTCTACGAATACATTTTAAATGTTATATTGTTTCATGCGCACTAAACTCGCGCCATAAATTAAATATTTTCCCGAACTCATTTAATACTGACTATCGTGTATTTGCCGTAACAAATGTAAGGACGATATACAATCATCGCGCGGGCGTAATTGTCAATCTTGGAGTTAATGTTTTCAATGACGTGTTCATAGGCCCTACCCTTTACAGGCAATAAAAACAATTAACGTAATACTTAAATTTTAATCGCTGTTGTGCTAATATCGCCGTGTAAAAACTCATTTTCTCCGTTTTCCACTCCTGCAAGTATACGATCGACACCGTAAATTCCCACAACCCTTCCAGATGTATAGGAAGCTCGAAGAAATATTGTAAATGGTCTTCAACCAAATTTGCTTTATTTGTTCACTGGCAATCGTTATTATTCAGTGTACGTTGTTTTCCAAGTTTTTGTGCTAGTTCGCCATACATACTTCCGAGTTAAGAATTAAGAAAAATCCAGTCTAATATATACATTATCCTGAACATTTTTAATAACCCTGACAACGGATTGGAAAATCATACCATGCACACTCCTTCAATAACCCATGATCCTTTGGAGCCGTGGAAGCTATGCAACGTTGCTGCACTGTAGTTGGGGCTTTCCAGAAGTTGCTTTGTTAGCGGCTTTTTTGCAATTTTTACGATTTCGAGCAACATTTTGTTTAGTTTGAGCAACTTTTTTCACTCCGAGTAACTTTTTTCATTCGGAGCACTTTTTGCTTATTGAGCACTTTTTGAGCAACTTCAAAACATGTTTTGTTGTCTTTTCAGTGTTTCCAAGACAATTTTGAACTAGGAACCCCAACAAAATTAATTTGCATAAGTAGTACTATACAACTACTGTTACTATTGAGCAACGTTTTGAAAAATTTAGAGCAACTTTTCAGCAACTTTCTGGCAATTTGTGGAAAGCCCTAACTGCAGTACAGTGAACGAGGTCGGCAGATCAGGTAAGTTGTTGGGCCTGTTGTAAACCAAACAGGCATTTAAATTGCAAAACGCTTTGTTAAAGTGCTTCTAACCCTTCTTGAAATTTTTCTACCTATGAACCTTTCAAAGGTTTTGAGTAATTCTGCGAAGAAATTTTAGGTTCAACAAAGAATACTCTATGTTCTACGCTTGTTTGAAATGGTGAAAAATTGACCTTTCCTGACCCATGACCGCGTTAGAAAAAGCCTGGGTCGATTCCCGGGTCGACGTAATCTCATTAATGCATTATCCTCCATGGTGCCTTTCTATCACAATAACATCTACAGGTTGAGCAGTATCGTCTACTGAGAAGAGATCGTAGAAATGGAAAGAAAGGTGGTGGCTGCATTGTCTATATCGCGAGTCACCTAGCAGCTATTCACCTTCGGCATCTGGAAAATCCCGCTATAGAAGCCATTTGGATTAAGTTACATACAAAGACAACATCTTTTTTTTTAGGACTTGTCTATAGAGCTCCAAGTGAAACGTTTTTTTTGATGAATTTACTCGACAGCTTGAAAAGACCTGGTCAAAATACAAAAATCTCGTTCTCGTTGGTGACTTTAATGTCAATTTTCTGGACCGCACTTCCCCCGCAGAAAAGGAGACCTCGGTTAACGAAACTTCACTACCAACTGATAAACTGCAGTCTATCCTTCTACAGTTTGGATGTTTAGTTGTTAACAAAGAGCCAACCAGAGTGACTGATACGTCGGCTACATTAATTGATCTTGTGGTTACCAATATGCCGAGATGGGTAAAGAAGAACAGAGTATTAGATCTAGGAATTAGTGATCATAAACTTGTCTCGACCACTCTAAACCTTAAAGCCACAAGACTCGTCAAAACTAGAATTTACAAAATACTAAATATAGACCATTTCCAGAAGGATCTGCAAAACGCTCCATGGTCTGTCTGTCAGGCGTTCGACAATGCAGACGATGCGTACTGGGCGTGGACAACGCTGTTCACCCAAATTTGCGATGATAATGTCCCTCCGCGTCAAATTAAAGTTAGAAGCCAGTCACTACCATGGATTACTGGAAAACTCAGGCATAAGATGAATCTGCGTTACAAATTACTAAATGAATCGAAAAGATCAAATGATGATAACATGATACAAGACCATTAGAAACGAAGTAACATATGAACTAAGACAGGCCAAAGCAAACTTATCAATTTGAAAAGGTTCGAGACTGCAAGACCTTCTGGAAGTTAATAAACAAAGCTGCATACCCTTGTAATGATCCTCCTCCTCCGGCAATGAGAAGAGACGACGGGACTTTGGCTACCAACGATACGGAAAAAGCAGAGCTCTTAAATCAGTATTTTGCTACAATTGGAGAAAAACAGGCTCTAAGCCTCCCGCCATCGACTATCCCTCTCCAATCACTACAAACAAGAGTTACACCAACCTTGGAATCACTAACGATCACTCAGGAAACGGTACTGAAACACATTGAAACACTAAACGCCCACAAGGCCACTGGACCAGATGGAATCTCACCAAGACTCCTAAAACTAGCTGGAGCTTCGATTACACCCCCAATGACTGAGATTTATAACCATAGCTTGGTGGAGACCAAGGTCCCAGCGACTTGGAAATGTGCTCGCCTAAGGACAACCCACAAAAAAGGCGATATCACCGAGAGAGAGAATTACCGTCCCCTCTCCATACTCTCCATCCCAAGCAAAATTATGGAACGTTGTGTCTCAGATAAGATTATAGAACACACAGTGCAGAACCATAATCTTCTCAGTCCACATCAATGGGCATACAGGGAAGGGCACTCAACTGAACTTCTGCTTGCACATATGACTGAGAAATGGCGTTCTGCTCTGGACCATCAAAAGTCGTGTGTGCGGTATTTATTGATTTTTGTAAAGCATTTGACTCAGTCTCCCACACCATTTTACCATATAAGTTGCAGAGTTTTGGAATTATGGGCGATCTATGGGAATGGCTGTCTGATTACATAACTGAAAGGGTCCAGTTTGATACAGTTGGTGAAGGCACATCCCAATCCGCCAATGTCACATGTGGAGTCCCACAAGGGTCTGTCCTAGGCCCTATTCTCTTCAGTTTGTATACGAATGATCTACCAGACACTATTGCCCAAATTGAAAATGCATACATTGAGATGTATGCAGATGACACCACCCTATTCTGCATTGCCAATGACGTCGAGTCTGCAAAGATTAATGTGGATTACAAAACCTTATTCTAGAAACTTGATATCCATTACAGTGGATCAATTTCAAGTGGCTCTAAATTTTACTTAAAAGCACTACTAATTTTAAAAGCACTATTAATAACATTTCCCCAGGTCATCTATATTGAATATAGTTATATATATATCTGCAATAGTCATGAAAATGTTTATCATTTGTGGGTTTGAGGGGAGGAGGGCATACATGTACAAATGTACACTTTACTTATGTATTCAATAAAAAGGGTAGGGAGAATGGTTCTTTATACTCCTGATACAAATCCCAATAAAGTTGTCACAGACAATACGATTTATAAACAATTTATTAGAGCGGTTTTCAATGGAGTACGTGGCAAAAATTAATTGCATTAGAATTTGATTGGTTAGTTTTTCATGACTGTGTTTACAATGTACTTTGCCTCATGATTGATTGAAGTAAAGCCAATCATGAATTACATGTACTTCAATTCTTGATTGGTTCATTGGTTTTACAACACTCATTTGAAAACCGCTCTATAATATACATCTTGAATGCCTTGTTGGGTCAGTGAAGTCTCTACAGCTGACCACAAATAAAGTTATTCTCAGGGGCATAGGAGGTCCTAAAAATAGGGGAAAACTGGGGGAAAATGATGAATTCTGAGACATTGTCATGGATGACATCTGTCGATCTACATTTCTATCTGGGACTGGGCAGAGGGGAGCAACTTCCCCCTTCACCTCCCTCCTTATGCCACTGCATGTTATACTAACCTAATATTTTGCTTTTTGACTGATATAACCCACATCTTACTCTCAAATCAATAATTTTAGGTGCCATAGCTCCATGTGATATAGTTGAGGCAATGGCGAGCTTGTCCCGTACTATGGAAATAGTTCAACTTAACAAGTGAGAACAATAAAATATTTATTAAATGCATCTTAATTAACTTCATCAAATGTACATCACATACATGTATACAGTCTATTTTTTCCCTTGCTAAATCGTAAACAATGTGGCAGGAATAAAACCTACGTCAGTCCCCCCCCCAAAAAAAAAAAGTTATAGGATGAGAATGATGGTTACATCAAGACTAGGGGTAGTGAGCCAAAACCGAAGACTGAATACATGGGCAGCATGAATAAAAATGAAAAAGTGCTGAACTGGTTTGTAATAAAATAATTGGTGGACATTTGGCAATAGTTTTATTACTTCTTTCTCCTATTAGAGTGCATTGAAATTAAAAGATGATGAACTCAACATTTTAGCCAAATAAATTGTAGTATACGTCAGTTCTTAGGATTAATGTTGTTACTTTATGTTATGGTATATGTATAGTATTTCATTGTTAACATGTACTCTATCTTTTTTTTTTTTTTTAACAAGTATATTAACTACATTTTATCCAAGAGCATAGGGCTCATCGATAAAAAAAAATATCTTATTTTCACCTTCTATTTAAGTCAACGTATTCAGGAGGACCGTGCACTGATAAAAGCACAAAATGACGAATTTGCATTGACTACTATGCAAAATAAACAAGACAAGGTACATGTATTTTAATAGTTATAATTATGATCATAAAAATGACCACATCTTGCAATTTTGATATAAACTGAAATTAGACATATTGTACATTACACAAGTACATGTAGGGTATTCAATTTTTTTACATCATTTACACGAAATCAATGTGCAAGTTAGAATAATATGTAAATGTAATTATAAAGAACAAGGTTTATGTACACATGATTTAATTATATAAAGTAACTCAATTTGTGATATTAGGAAACTGCATGTTATAAAGCTGTACACTGTGTATGCACAGCGATATGTTCTACCAGTCAAACCTCCCATTACGGACACCTTATTATGAACATGCAGTTATCTCGGTCTCATCAAAAGCCATACATAAAACATAAGGACACCTCTATAATATATAGACACTTGGCTCCATCCCTTCAGTGTCTGTATTAACGAGGTTCGACTGTATACTTTGTTTATTTTATTTTGATTAGTTGTGTGGCAATATGGTAAAACCTGTGTCATTTAGAAGAATATGAAATTGAACCAAAGAAATTGCAAACATATAGTGGACATTATTTTGAAACCATCAAATTTGTACTGGTATAAAAGTATGCTGGTCAGTATGCAGGTACATATATACAGCTAGTTTAGTATGATTGTCCAAAATATATAAATTCGTGTAATTATACATGTGTAAATGCAATCCTTTTGTACTGTACATTATGTTTTGGTTATTTAACTATAATTAATACTTTATAATCGGATTGCATATATAGGCACAAGAAGAACCAGACAACAAAGAAGGACAGTCTTTGGACATTGTGAGTCAAGACATTTTGGAAATTTATATATTTTGTAATGTTACAGAATGTACACAAGTGTGTAGAAATTAATGCAGTTATTATAAACAAGTTATATAATTTCATTGGGATAAAATTGAGGGTTCACTGTCTATAAAGAGTGATTAATATTATTATATACTGCTGTAATTATATACATGTCTGCAGACAAGTAGCAATAAACAAGATGCCTGTGCACCCCTGATTTTTTGTTTGTGTGTTTAAATGCAGTTTATAGCTGCTCGTTCTAAGTGATAATTAAGAGTATAAATCAATTTGTTGAATAATAATATTGGATGTCTTTTGTTCATTCAAAAGTCAAATATTGGAAACCCTTGGTCATTATTTTGTAGAGTAGGAAATGGGAGCATCCCAAGAATATGTGATCAGATTGACTAGAGCTCAGTGTACACTGACCATTTTATCTAATAAATTATGCACACTCAAAGTCTTAAAAAGTGGCTGAATGCACTACAATTGTTCATGTACCATAGCATCCACTCTTGCATTTCACAACTTTTCAAGACTTAGTACATTGTATTATTTCATGAAAGATTGAGAACTATCTTCTGTTTGTTAAATACATGTAAGAAAATGTATACATATACAGTATGTCATATACTGTCAGTATTTACATGTTACAATTATCCAGTACATTACAGTATGGTGTTCCCTTTATATTAATAGTACATGTACTTATTGTATCAAAATTCATGTATAAAAATAGGCACAAGAACCTGTCAGTGTTTCAGGACAACCTTGCCACAATGTGAGTATAAAACCTTTTTATTACTATGTTGTTATTACTTCAAAGTCTTTAAAGGAGCTCATTCAACCAAGATGCATTGCGAGCTCAAATTTCTTGATCTGCCATTTCCGGGGCCCCCGATAATGGCTCTGGAGAGCTTCTTGAAACAAATCCTATTCCATCGGTCTCACAGGGACATACCAGTTGATTATTTATAGGGGGAAATGTTCCTTATTTATTAGCTTTTGTGTTCAGTCATAATTATATTTCCGAATTTTCACCTGCCAGGGGAAGTATTCAACGTGACTCTGGAGTCGCCTTTAATTTGGTCAGTGAAATTATTACTAGAGCCTGTACTGGAATTAGCCGACTGTTTGATCGTAATTCCTACAGTTTATCCAAACCAGGGCCTTTCTACATTGGCTTGATCAGCCCACAGATCTAAATGGCATGAAATTTAAAGGTCAGAAGAGCTAAGCCTTTTGCTTATCATCATCGGACACTTACAACATTTAAAGCAAATTGCTTTGACTGAAGACTCGAGTATGCGGTACACGCGCGGTACATGCAAGCTTACAAATCTTGCAGTTTCTCTCTTAGTCTTATAGTCTTGGTTTTCGCTCAATGTACATAGACAATGCTGAGACAATTAAAGTAAGTAAAAGTGAAATGTTGTGTTGATATCTGCATGAGCGGCTGTAAGTGGAAACCTATTTCTTCAAGTATAAAGGCAACCGATCTCCCCGCCGATCTCGGCAATTCAGTTCAACTCATAAACTCTATTTATAAACAGCCCGATATCACATTTTCTGATTGGCAGCTGTCCGATTTCAAGTAGTTTCCCGTATGAAAACAATAACAGTGACTCGCAATGCATTTTGGTTGAATGAGCTCCTTTAACACACATATATACAATACCAGCTGAAAGTTTTTTTTCACTTATTATGCATGTATGTAGTTTGTTGAGTGTACAGTACTACACTCATTTGAGTACTTTAAAATTATTTTCTAAATCCAAGGACTTTGAACTATGAATATTCATAGTTCAAAGTCCTATGAATATATCCATAGTTCAAAGTCCTTGGACTTTGAAAATAATGGCCATCTAAAAACTTTGAGTCCCAGTATTATAGGTCAGTTGAAAATTACATGGTAACAATGACTACAGTTTACTTAGGGGGGGGAGGGGGGGGAGGGTTCTTTTTGGTCTAGAAATAGCTAAAAATCAGTTCCAAAAACTCAGGGCTGAAAGGGTTAACATGTCTTTTTCAATTCATATATAACAACAATTATTATTAGCAGAATATTTGTGGCAGTTATTATAATTAGGTATATTACATTACAATACATTTATTAATCAAGTCATTATTTGCATAGTTCTAATAATCTTAATACACAAACACAAACATGTATGCGGTGGAATGGTTCTAATCAGCTAGCTCCAGTCTACTATATTTACTTTACATCCAGCTTACCTAAAATTATACATTATATTTGAGTCAGATCAGAACCACGATAACTGAATAATCCAAACACATTCCCTTATAAACAAGATGCTCATTACATATTCAACTAATCTAGTGAGATCTGATTGGCTAGCACTTCCAAATATGCACTGTTTCCCTCACTCCAAGCAATGATTTGATATTTTAGAATCAGCAAGAGCACTAGCTGCCAATTCAAAGGGGACAATGTTTTCTTATAAATAATAAAGTTATTAAGGGCAATATTCCACATGAGACATGATGAAAATGAAAATTTTCAAATCTATTATTTTTTTAGCAAACTGTATTTTAGTTAAGAGCAGACATCTTGGTCTATCAGATACAAGTGAGATACTGTGAATGTTGGCCACACCCGCTCCGTGAGGGCCTTGTTTAAGCACATTCCCAAAATGTAATGTCCACAACGACTTTTTATGTAATGTCCGCAGCGCATATTTAAAGCAAATAAAAACTACTACAGTGAGCTTTGTTGAACTTTATCATTATAGTTGGGAAGTCTGGTTATTAGCAAGTTCAGAAAGTCCATTTGTTTTCTTGGAACTCCTCACAACTCACAGGAATTAAGAATTTAAAAAGTTGACTCAAACCTGTGGTTGTTTTTTTGCTGTAATGTCCGCAGCAAACAATGATTTAGATATTAATTTAAAAAGGGTAATATATATTGAGAGGAAATTATTATTTTTTATTGAAAATAGAGGCCCACCCAAGGTGTGCTATGTATAAATGTTTCCCCTTTACTCCAGACTACAAAACAATCTGATTCTAAGCACATTCCTAAAATGTAATGTCCGCAACAATTTTTGTGTAATGTCTGCAACGCATATTTAAAGCAAATAAAAACTACTACAATGAGCTTTGTTGAACTTTATCATTATAGTTGGGAACTCTGATTATTATAAAGGAATAAAATGGTAGTGGGGTTCTGTGACTAGACTGTCACACTTAAGACAAGACTGTAATTTACAAATATGGAACTTTCTAATTTGTGAATAATCCAGAGCATGGGGCCACTGTCACACATTTCAACTCCCTTAAATATTTCTGCTAATACTTCTAATTTTTATATGCTCTTAATTTGACCATATACTCGACATGCTTAAAAGTGTATGTAATATGATGTTCACCGAAAAGTAACAATGTATGTAATCTTCCAACTTATACCAAGTACATGTATGCCTAGGAATTTATAATTATATGACTGTTCTCTGTTTATTTGCCTTGTGATATTGCACATTTTTGTGCTTAACAATACTACTTTATATCTTCATGGACATACATTGTAAAACAAGAAAGGGTACAACTTAATTTAGAATTTTCGGTATTCTAAAGTTGTTACCAAGAAAGTTAATTTAATTAGTTTATTGTAAAAAAAATGCATTGGTTGAAGTCATTTTAAGAGGAACCTTGTTTTATGAGACAGTAAAATGAGTCAATCTTAGGATTAAATATAATTTTAAGTTTAGGGTTAGTTTTTTAGTTGTAAAAATAGGAAAGACCCTGAAATTTTCAACTCAATGTGTGACTTATTGACACATTAAAAACATGGATCTCTTACAAGTAAATCTGGATAACCTTTAAAGCAGATCAGACAAGCCAGAGCTCAACGGATATTGGAGTACAGTGGGGCTGACAGAGTACATGTAAAGATAAGGACACAAAAGGGTATATACGAAAGGAAACTTAAACGTGGAGCATGTTATCAGGTATGTTGTCGTATTCTATATTATTCTAATGTTATGACTTCTGTATTTTATTAATTATAAAATAACCCACAGAAAATACGGGCTCTGATTGGTTGAAAGCCGTGTTTCTATTTAGCAAATTTTCTCTGGTTTTCCGTGGTGTGGACTCTTATTTACCACGAATTACGTCATCACATGGTCAAAATTTGTTGTGGACTCCGCCTCGAGAGTCCACAACAAATTTTGACCATGTGATGACGTAAATCGTTGTAAATAAGAGTCCACACCACGGAAAACCAGAGGAAATTTGCTAATTTTACCACAATTGCCGGTAATCTCGCGATCTGATTGGTCGATGTGCGGTGGTAAATGAGAGTCCACACCACGGAAAACCAGAGGAAATTTGCTAATGAGCACTAAATTCAATTCGACTAAGAACCAGCTACAGTATTGTAAGAAACAACAATGTATGGTTAATTAAGGAACAAGTATTTCTAACATGCTCTAGGTGCACAAAATAGAGGTTGAAATAGAAATCAAAAGTTCAGCAAAATGTGGAGCACAAACCTGACATAAAGTTCATCAACATCCAAGAGGCCTTTTGCAATAGACAGTCACGTGACTTATTGGCCCATAGTAACGCCATACTGGGTTGCAAGCTAACCAGCTCTCCCTTGACAACCAACAGAGATTGACTGAGCCGTGGTATCATAGCTGGACTTCGAAGCGTTTTTTCGTCTTACTTACTAAATTCATCTCGAAATAAGTCTTATACAGAACAAAAGTAAAGGTTGTTCTTTACTTTTGATCCGGTATTTTGTCAAATATGCGGCGCAAAATAGAGTTTGGACGCTCAAACGAACTCACCTCGAATCTCAGGCATGGCAAACATGGCGGCCGCTCAACAAGGTAAAGTAGTCATAATTACACGAATAGTATTGTAATAGTTGAGCAGATTCCTTCTTTCTTTTATACTATGTTATATAAACCAGTAATTACGGCGTTAATTTCTCAGGTTTATAACTTTGGAGAGTACACGAAACATTGACGAATGGTGACAGTGTCAGTATTAAAATGCAATGGTCGATATGACCACTTACAGGAAGGCCAAGCTCTGTATTTGCACTGTGAAAGTTCTAGAAGAAAAAATGAAAAATAAATAAAATATTTAACTTTGAAGAACTGGTCTTGTGTTATCATGTGTCTATAATTAACCATATAGCAATCAGTTAGTGCTCTGGCACCTGTAAATCGGTATGTTTTCTGGCTAGCTCTTTTTCTTTAATATTTATAAAGAGGGAGTCAGTTTTTCTCAACTATATTTTCCTATGTTTGGTGTGGTGACATGAAATATTGAGAACTTATTAAACATATTGTAAGCTTCCTGCAGCAAACACATCAACTCTAATGTTTCAAAAAGTGACATGCTAGAAAATGATAAAGAACTTAAGAATTTAATTTATTTTATTTGATCTAATTATTAAATTAATTAAGCTTAACTGGTTGGAAAACTTAGACTTGGTGTTTTTCTGTAAAGTGCAAATTAGGCATCGTAAATCTGGATATCAATCATACTTCATACAGTCAGGACCTGGGGAGGGGGGGGGGGGGGGTACTCTACCCAAAGTTGGGTAATGGTGTGCCGCTGGGGCTCTGAAACCCTTACCCTGTTTAAGACAAAAAACCTCAAATTTCCATACCTTGTTCAAGACAAAGTGTTAAAATTTTATACCCTTCTATAAGACGAAAATACAACAAGAATCCACAAGAAGTGTGGTCAGGGATAAACTGTTTACAAATCGATATCTGGTAATGAGTATGATGTTTACATCAGATAAATGTCATGTCAAAAGTGATAAATACCATACCCTGTTCAAGATCTGTCAATGTGAAAATGGATACCCTGTCTAAGACCAGAAACTCGAAAAACCATACCCTGTCCAGTGGATCATCCCCATATAGTCCATATATGGGAGTACCCCCAGGAAGAAGCAAGGCATATAAAACCAAAAAATTAAGGAATATATCTGATAGTGTTTATTAATCTAATATATACTTTTACATGGTTTAATGGATGTCAAAGGGGCACTGTCATTGGAATTGAATCTTCAAGTTTCTTTAAAACAAAACTACAAACTGATAACACCCTGAATTCGAAGAGTAATACTATGTGAATGCCCGGATATGGTTTTCAAAATTTTTCAATAAAGGATGACTAAGTGGATTACAAAAGCTAATTCTATGAAGAGGCCTGGTTAGGGGTATTGGGGATAAGCTGGATAACTAGCAAAATAATGACTGGGATAAGGGATAACAAACCAGATCAAAACAGTAGGGATAAGGGATAACCAAAGTCCATCGGGATAATCGATAACAGCCATCTGCATCTCAGGGATAAGTGATTAACTATCCTGAAAAATATAGGGATAAGGGATAACAGCACCCCACCTCCCCCTAATAACCGGGCCTCTATAAACTTGATTTCGGTTACAGTGAACATATTTCAAGTTGCTCTAAATTTCTCTTAAAAGCAGTATTTTTCATCCACTCAAATCTTTGCCATCCTTTATCAAAATTGTCTCAAATTTTCTCGGCTAGTACACTGCATACTCTCATGCCTGGCAGAGAGATGAGAAACCTCTGCTTGCAGGGTAATATTTTTGTCTTTAGTCATGAGAATGTTTATCATTTTTGGGTTAATTGACAGTGTTCCTTTAATATTATTAAAATTTTATAGCGAGTGGTTAATAATGTATGCCTGTTACTGGCTAATAGCAAAATAAGAAACAAAATATATAACATTCTCTCCAATGACTAAGTAGGGATATATAAAACTTATCAAAGTCCTGATATTTTTCTTTGCTTCAAAACTGGACATGTAACACCCACAGATTCAGTATCAAACTAAAATAATATTCTAAGATAATTTCTGCATCTCCTCAAGTACATGTAGCTAGCCATAGCCTGTCCTTTTCTAAGTTAAGGCAAAGGAAACGAACATTTAATTTTAAATAATACAACATTTATGAATATTTTCGTAGCTTAAATATAGCCTTAATTAAAGTTAAACACAGGATTTTATTTAAGTACATGAACGAGCGCCTAGAGTAAACAGTATTAATTTATCCCCATATTGGTTAGATTATAGAATACCCCGCAACTTCGAAAGATCACTTGAAAACTGTGCTAAACTATGCTAAATTCTCCATTATAGTGCAGGTGTATGTAGGGTCGTTCTATGAATGATTTGGAGTCGAAAATGGTTAGGTTTTTTTTAAATTTCAGGGTTGGGTTTTTAGAAGGTTTGTATGAAAATTTGAGAAAATGAATTATTAATGATCCAAGTTGCGGGGTATTCTATAATTGCTCCCCAATATTCTTTTGAGTCCTGAGCAAAAGCTTATTGTGTTTGACCGATTATTCACTAGCATTAAAACAAGCAATCGAAAGAGTTCACTAAGTTGTGTTTAGCGGCCGCCATGTTTGCCATGCCTGAGATTCGAGGTGAGTTCGTTTGAGCGTCCAAACTCTATCTTGCGCCGCATATTTGACAAAATACCGGATCAAAAGTAAAGAACAACCTTTACTTTTGTTCTGTATAAGACTTATTTCGAGATGAATTTAGTAAGTAAGACGAAAAAACGCTTCGAAGTCCAGCTATGATACCACGGCTCAGTCAATCTCTGTTGGTTGTCAAGGGAGAGCTGGTTAGCTTGCAACCCAGTATGGCGTTACTATGGGCCAACAAGTCACGTGACTGTCTATTGCAAAAGGCCTAGTGCTACAGTCTTGTACAGATGCTAAAAAAACCATCCAACGCCGTCCCTTTCGACTACTCTTGGTTAATTGAGGAATGTACGGTTCAGTATGACTCTCTACAGGTGCCGTAGAGGATGAGAAGGGCAAGGAAATCTGACCAAGCTTGAAGTGTCTGATGACCGTATGTGACCGCATGCACACCGCGGCAAAACGTCACGCGCATGCGTATTTGCTATTTCTTGTCCGCGCGCGGCCGCCCCCAGTTTCCCGCGAAAACTGAAAAGAAACAACAGGCACATGCCGTGATTTTAACATTTCTGCTTAAAAGTATTCATTTGTGAACTGTTTTGTCAAAAACTAAGAAAACTACTTAAAAGCTAAGCCTAAGACTTTAACAGGTTGAAGTTTTCTTAATTTGTAATTCATTGTGAGTTTACTAAGTTATAAAATTATTTACTAAAAAAGTTGAAACCCTCGGTAATTTTATTTGATAGCAGAGCCTTCGTTCTTTTGGCCAGCGGAGTATACCGTTTTGCCGCGGTGTGGACCGCATGAGGCATGACACATGGCGAATCGACGAATAACTAATTCTGGTCCTTGGAAGACAGAATGTACAAAACAACTGATGACCCGAGTGATGACTTTCATGCTTTGTAGCTCTAGATTTTAAAGAGAAATCCAAAATATCCTCCTTTCTTGCAACACGTCTTCATCTCCTGCAAACTTTGTCTGGTACGAAAAACCGGCGCCCGCTTGATCCACGCTGTGTAGTCCATGAGGCAAAATAAACTGTTGAACATTACGTGCTTCCACGTATTGTCAATCCAGTTTAGCATTAGTCCATAGAGCTTTTTCTTCATCATTCTGTGTAATTTTGGGCTCCAATTAAAATGTTTTTCTTAGCTAGGGAACTGTTTTCAAACTCACTGAATCGGATTGACAAAAATGACTGATTTAGTGATATGATAAGTTCATGACGTACAACTGCACGAGTTAGGAGAATTTATGTTTTGATGATCATAATAAATACTTTGTTGTACTTATTTTCTGTGGGTTATTGAAAACATTTTCCCTTAACTCGCCCTCATATAGCGCCATTCGGCTGCGCCTCATGAGCTATTGACTCGTTGCCCATTCGGGCTGCGGGTCAAATTGTTAAATAGCCCATGAGGCGCAGTCGAATGGGCTATTTAACTCGTAGCCCATGAGGGCGAGAGGTCTAATTGTTTTAGTGTAAACTAACTAGTCGGACAGTAGAAAATAATAGAAAGAAACAAAATTGAAGTTGATTTTTTTTATTATTTCGTGAAATCTCAACCATGGGCTATCACAAATAGACCTATAGTAGGGTAGCCAATCAGAATGCAGGATTTGTAATAGTCCACTGGTTGGTTTATACTAAAACTCTATAGAAACACGGGAAATGTTTTCTATTTCTTAAATAATACACAATGTATTTGTTGTAGGGTTTTTTTTTCAAACAACCTTAAGATAATTTTCAAACAACCTAGTTTCATTTCAAAACAACTTAGGTTGCTTAGGATTAGCAGAAAAAAATTATGACGCAGTTGGTTAAACGGTACAGGACGATACTACCGATGTGCCAAATGTTACACTTCGACCAGTGGCAGCGTGGTTCTACTCTGGGGCACACGAAAGTGCGTTTTCCTCTTTTGTTTTCCAGGAATGAAATTGCTAAATGACAAAATCAGAACGGAACATAAAACAGATGTTTTGTTCTAATTTTAACTTCGTTATTGTTGTTTGCCTATGCTTGTATATGTCAATATAATATGTACATGAATATACTAAGTTATAACTTATAACTTAATATTGTAAATTAAGTTAAACTTTAATAAGCTTACCTGTTTATTAATAGTGTTACCATGCAAAAAGTATTGCCAATAATGGTCTACCATGCAATGCGAGTTCCAAGGCTTTATCGAGAGGAAGACCCGTGGGTCCTCTAGAGGCAGATTACATATAGGTTACCCAGGCCCCATTCGGCCAAGACAAAGGGCGTAGCGAAATGGGGTTTACACCAAAGTGTTACCCATAGCAAACTGCAGATGGTTGAAATCGACTTTCAAAAAAAAAAAAAAAAAAAAAAAAATTCAAAACGGCTTAAACTCGCCGGCTGAACTTCATTTGCGCAAGTAATTACGCAAATATTTCATCTTGTTGGACGAAGTTACATAAGATAGGCTTTTTTTATTCTATTAACTATGCGCTAGATACTGAACATTAATTAACTAATTATTTAATGATTGTATTATTTCTATGATTATCGTTAACAATTATTATTATTAAAATATTTTATTAACCAGTGCTTTCTGATTTCTATACAGGAATTGTACGACTGGCTGGGGAGCAACACTACCTTGCCACTCTTCTTTATTTTAATGGGGCAAACTGGCAACATTATTCTGCCGAGTGATGCAATCATAGTATCAGAAGTTGTAATCTTAATTGAGAAGGTTAGTATTTCTTTAGTACTTTAACACAAATTATTATTTAAACCTCTTCCAAACTATTTTCCGGTTTTTCCAAACTATTTTATACGAGTTAGACTCTCCGTCTCACTCCAAATGAAACCTTGTTGCAAGTATCTTTAAAACAACTGAGCCATTTGTTTCGTATTGCAGCTTAAACAAGGCAGAGAAATAGCGTTGTCTTTAAATTGCAGTTTAAATTAAGAATTTAGTTTTGAAAAACGGGGAAATAGTTTGGAAGAGGTTTCTACAACCATTTTCAATGTTATATGCACATGGGCAATTATGCGACCTACTCAATTAGAAAAGACGAATCCTTTTATTTCACACTAGTTTATGACAGTAATGTTATATACAAGATTTAAAAATAGAGAGGATGGTAAAAACGATTCCAGAACAATTGGGCGCAGATGTGAAAGGAGCAATTAAGCAATTGTGTGTTCATGTTTAATTTAAACCCGATTGTGATTTTTTTTCTCCGCAGAGAAAAGAGGAAATGAACAATTTGTCAGAAAACGTAAGTACGAAATTATTTTTGTACTTACGAGTAGAGACGAATGCCCGTGTTCCAGTATAATAAACACATACTGGAACATGCTTATATATCTGCTATCATAAAAGGATATAGATGTCAACATATACCGCCGACACTAGAGTAGAGTAGGAAATGTTTTTCGTGGAGTTACAGGTTATCATAAGGCTGCGGTGATCTATTAGAAGCGGTGGAAGAGAGATCCAGTACGTCGTTTACCTGCGGTTGAGGTTCGGTATAGGATAGGGATCTCATCTGGAGCTTCGGTCATATGACTGGGTGGAAGAGAGATACAGCGCGTCGATTACCTGCGGTCGAGGTTCGGTATAGGTTAGGGATCTCATCTGGAGCTTCGGTCATATGACTGGGTGGAAGAGAGATCCAGCGCGTCGATTACATGCGGTTAAGGTTCGGTATACTGTAGGTTAGGGATCTCATCTGGAGCTTCGGTCATATGACTGGGTGGAAGAGAGATCCAGCGCGTCGATTACATGCGGTTAAGGTTCGGTATACTGTAGGTTAGGGATCTCATCTGGAGCTTCGGTCATATGACTGGGTGGAAGAGAGATCCAGCGCGTCGATTACCTGCGGTCGAGGTTCGGTATAGGTTAGGGATCTCATCTGGAGCTTCGGTCATATGACTGGGTGGAAGAGAGATCCAGCGCGTCGATTACCTGCGGTCGAGGTTCGGTATAGGTTAGGGATCTCATCTGGAGCTTCGGTCATATGACTGGGTGGAAGAGAGATCCAGCGCGTCGATTACATGCGGTTAAGGTTCGGTATACTGTAGTTTAGGGATCTCATCTGGAGCTTCGGTCATATGACTGGGTGGAAGAGAGATCCAGCGCGTCGATTACCTGCGGTCGAGGTTCGGTATAGGTTAGGGATCTCATCTGGAGCTTCGGTCATATGACTGGGTGGAAGAGAGATCCAGCGCGTCGATTACATGCGGTTAAGGTTCGGTATACTGTAGGTTAGGGATCTCATCTGGAGCTTCGGTCATATGACTGGGTGGAAGAGAGATCCAGCGCGTCGATTACATGCGGTTAAGGTTCGGTATACTGTAGGTTAGGGATCTCATCTGGAGCTTCGGTTATATGACTGGGTGAAAGAGAGATCCAGCGGGTCGATTACATGCGGTAGAGAATCGGTATAGGTTAGGGATCTGATCTGGAGCTTCGGTCATATGACTGGGTGGAAGAGAGATCCAGCACGTCGATTACATGCGTTAGAGAATCGGTATAGGCTAGGGATCTCATCTGGAGCTTCGGTCATTTGACTGGGTGGAAGAGAGATCCAGCGCGTCGATTACATGCGGTTAAGGTTCGGTATACTGTAGGTTAGGGATCTCATCTGGAGCTTCGGTCATATGACTGGGTGGAAGAGAGATCCAGCGCGTCGATTACATGCGGTTGAGATTCGGTATAGGTTAGGTATCTCATCTGGTCATCTGGTGCTTCGGTCATATGCATAAGTAAGTAAGTGACTATATAAATAAGTGAATATTTAATTAATTAATTAAGTAAGTAAGTAAGTAAGTAACTAAATAAGTGAGTTAGTACATGTAAGTGAATATGTATGTAAGTAGGTAAGCTAAGTAAGAATAATTAAGTAAGTAAGTGAGTGAATAAGTAAGTAAATGGATATATAAGTAAGCGAATAAGTAATAATTTAGTGAATATGTAAATAGGTGAATACGTACGTAATAAGTATTAGTGAATAAGTAAGTGAATAAGTAAGAGAAGATGTAAGTAACTTAAATAAGTAATAAGGAAGCTAATAAGTAAATATGTGAAGATGTAAGTGCATAAGTGAATATATAAATAAGTATGGGTAATTAATGGTAATTAATGAATAAAGCAATTAAGTTAATAAGTAAGAAAGTAAGTGAATATGTATGTAAGTAGGTAAGTGAATAATTAAGTGAGTGAGTGAATAAGTAAGTAAATAATTGCATATATAAGTATGTAAGTAAGCGAATAAGTAATAAGTAACTGAATATGTAAGTATTCATACCTCGCGAATGTACTAAGCTACAATACAAATATTATTCATTTATTTGTTTAAGTAATTTATAGTATGTTGAATTATAAATGTAGGTATTGAAATATTTTTTCGTCGATGATGCTTCCCTTGTGTTCGATTTTTGTATTTCAGGTAGTTTTCAAGGGAACGTATCCGTATAATGACGACGGGGAACTCACCTTGGCAGCAACAGGTACATTAATTTTGATTATGATAGAAAAAATAATTATGTTATAATGTTGGCGATCAATAACTTTGAACCTTGCATGACGTTAATGACACGCTACACATTTCAATGACAAACTTCTTATCGTACACAATATACTATAAAAGTTTTTTTAAATGTTATAGTGCGACTACTGAAACCGGGGCCACTTAGACAACGAGAACCAATCACATTGCAAAACGAAAACAAAGCATTCAAACTTACGATTACTTGAGCCAATCGGTGGCGAGTAAAATACAATAACATATCGACTTCCTCGATCCGGTAAAACGCAAATTTCGTGAACTAATTTTGAAGCAGAAATCATTTAAATGAATAAAATCGCATGGATATGCTATTTTATACTATGGAATGCTTTATTTTCGTTTTGCAATGTGTTTAGTTATCGTTGTCTCTGACCCTTATTTCAGTAGTCGCACTGTAAATGCTTCATTTGATGTTCGTGTGTAGAAACATTAAACTACACTAAGAATATAAAGCCAACGAAAAATACTTTTAATATAATATCATCTCTGGTTCGTCTTGAGTAATTTACTTATATCTTGATACTACTACTTTTTAGCAGCAGAACAGCTTCGTGAGGAAGAAGCAAGAAAGGTGCGGGAGGAAGAGGCAACAAAGGTGCGCGAGTTAGAGTCACGAAAGACGCGGGAAGAAGAGGCAACAAAGGCGCGTGAGTTACAGGCACGAAAGACGCGGGAGGAAGAGGCAAGCAGTGAAGAGGCAAGAAAGGCGCGCGAGTTAGAGGCAAGAAGTGAAGAGGCAAGAAAGGCGCGCGAGTTAGAGGCAACAAAGGCACGGGAGGAAGAGGCAAGAAAGGCGCGCGAGTTAGAGGCAACAAAGGCACGGGAGGAAGAGGCAATAAAGGCGCGGGAAGAAGAGGCAATAAAGGCAAGGGAGGAAGAGGCAAGAAAGGCACGGGAGGAAGAGGCAAAAAAGGCACGGGAGGAAGAGGCAAGAAAGGCGCGTGAGATACAGGCACGAAAGACGCGAGAGGAAGAGGCAAGAAAGGAAGAGGCAAGAAAGGAAGAGGCAAGAAAGGAAGAGGCAAGGAAGGCGCCCGAGTTAGAGGCAAGAAAGGCGCTCGCGTTAGAGGCAACAAAGGCACGGGAGGAAGAGGCAAGGAAGGCGCGGCAGGAAGAGGCAAGGAAGGCACGGGAGGAAGAGGCAAGGAAGGCGCGTGAGATACAGGCACGAAAGACGCGAGAGGAAGAGGCAACAAAGGCGCGGGAAGAAGAGGCAATAAAGGCACGGGAGGAAGACGCAAGGAAGGCGCGGCAGGAAGAGGCAAGGAAGGCGCGGGAGGAAGAGGCAAGGAAGGCGTGGGAGGAAGAGGCAAGGAAGGCGTGGGAGGAAGAGGCAAGGAAGGCGAGGGAGGAAGACGCAAGGAAGGCGCGGGAGGAAGACGCAAGAAAGGCGCGGGAGGAAGAGGCAAGGAAGACGCGGGAGAAAGAGGCAAGGAAGGCGTGGGAGGAAGAGGCAAGGAAGGCGCGAGAGGAAGAGGCAAGGAAGGCGCGGGAGGAAGAGGCAAGGAAGGCGCGGGAGGAAGAGACAAGGAAGGCGCTGGAGGAAGAGACAAGGAAGGCGCTGGAGGAAGAGACAAGGAAGGCGCGGGAGGAAGAGACAAGGAAGGCGCGAGAGGAAGAGGCAACGAAGGCGCGAGAGGAAGAGGCAAGGAAGGCGCGGGAGGAAGAGACAAGGAAGGCGCGGGAGGAAGAGGCAAGGAAGGCGCGGGAGGAAGAGGCAAGGAAGGCGCGGGAGGAAGAGGCAAGGAAGGCGCTGGAGGAAGAGACAAGGAAGGCGCGGGAGGAAGAGACAAGGAAGGCGCGGGAGGAAGAGACAAGGAAGGCGCGGGAGGAAGAGACAAGGAAGGCGCGGAAGGAAGAGACAAGGAAGGCGCGGGAGGAAAAGACAAGTAAGGCACAGGAAGAAGAAGGCAACGAACGACAGAATAAAAGGAAAAGAAGACGATTTAAAGAGTTAGAAAAAAAGAATTCACTAAAGAGGCAAAGAAATGAGAAATCGTAAGTGTGTAGACCGCCTAGTTTCGCAAAAATGCACCCTTAACTTAAAGGATCGTTTAATATTTATGCTAATTTACGGATGAGGAGAGGACCAAGAACAAAACGAGTATAAAACCCCAAACCAGAGCTTTGCATTCAATGCTTACTTTAAACGTCATCCAAGTAGCTTTCGCAAAATATTTGAAGCCCTTGCAGAGCTCCTTTTATCTACTATTACTAGCTATTACTAGCAGATTTTTCAGTAGTCTTCCGAAAAAAGTAAAAAGTAAATATGGGATGAAAGGCAAGTCTTGAGATATCTCGTAGACAAAGCAAAGCACCAGATTCCGCACGAATTAGCATAAATATTAAGAAGAGCATATAGTAAAGCAAAGTAAAAAAATTCTTCACTTTTTCCTGGATTTTTGGAGCTCGGAAATGCCCTAGTCTCTTAAATTGCCAATGAAATAAAAAAATCGATCCCGTTTTTATATATATTTTTTTAATTCTAGGCTTCTCTTATTCATTTTGTGCAATTAAGAATCAATTTGGAGAGCGCGAACATTTTTTTGTTTTCGTATCGAAGTCAAGCGGAATTGCCAAAATCAGGCGACAGATGTTCTCCTGTTAAAGATATGGTAATCACATGCGTGAAGTCACTAGGTCTGCGCATTTATATTCGTCTCCATAAATACTACAAAATAAGTGCATTTTGGCCAGTTTTCAATTTAAATATGTAATACTTTGAGAAACCTTAACGATGGCCATAATTTTTCTAATAGAATCCTTGCAGTCAGCCATATTTTTACTTTTGTGAATATAAATGTAGGACCTAGTGACGTCACGCATGTGATTAGCATACTTTAACGGCATCAAAATTGTCGCCTAATTTTGGCAATTATGTCTGACTTCGATACTAAATAAAATTATGTTCGCGCTCTCCAACTCGATTTATCATTGCACAAAATGGCTAACCTAAGCCTATAATTTAAGAAAATGAAATAAAAATGGGATCGATTTTTTTCATGTCATTGGCACTTTAAGGCCATAGTTGTTACACGGTACATTTTTGTGTGCATCTTCATACTCAAAGGAGACACTCTTACACAATGAAATTTGAAAATCATTATTTGATTGATTCTAGCTTTCATGTGAGATAATGTACGTCACTCCAACGCAAAGGCTAACCTTTCAATCATATGATGAATGTGAAGTAAATATTTGATACAAATTCCAAAAAGGGTTCCAAGTTACACGCGATCATGGCAGAAGTTTTTGGCAACTGATAGAAATATGTTACAAAATGTAGAAACAAAATCAAAACTTTTCTTGCAGTTTCAAATGTTGCGGTGGTTTTCGAGAGTTGCACGAAAGAAAGTGTCGCGTAACAGTGCCTTTAAACATGGCCCTGTCAATCGAACTTTAAATCTAATGAAAAAAACTTAGCTTAGTTTAACAAATGTTTATGAAATTATGTTAAATTCCGTTACTTCGTTATTTGTCATTGCCCCAACTTTAAAGAATAGAGCGTTTTACGATTGAGTATCGTAAAACCAAAACCAAAGTAATGACAGACATAATTAGACTATTATCAGGAGAGAAAGTAATTCACGATTGGTCGTTTGACTCGAAAATAACAAGGACAAATAAACTTAATTTTCAATAACAAGAAATTATTGCGCTATAGACCCTTTGCACGTGACGTCATAGCCGCCATGTTGGTGTACAGCTAACAATAGATTCTTAGATAGCTTCTTTTGTTCTGTACACCAACATGGCCGCCATGCCCTTTGTCATTTGAATCTCTAGGGATTGAGTGCAAACCATCTATTGGTTTCAATTTCGAACCTGAATGGCTAATAATATAAAAGCAAGCGCAAAACGCAAAGCAGTCATTACCTTCAACACTTAGATCGACGGTTGTATTAGTCGATAATGGACAGGCTGAATATACATCATTCGTTCCGTCATATAGGTTTTTTAACGCACAAACGTATTTCAAAAATATTGACTCATTGAACAGTGGCCAACAAAGACTTAAAAATAGGATTATAGTAAAGCAGTTCCAGGAATCACATAAACACATTTTTTCATTAGCTTCTTTGCTTCGAATATACAAGTATAAGAAAATAGAACAATAGTTGCTAATGTTCTACATACATTTATCATCGGGCGCTCACCAAGTCAAATGGTCTTTTGCAGCTAGGCATTCACGTGATTGTACAGGATTGTACTGGATGGCAAAAAATCTTAATTCATGTATTTAACGGCACTTGTACGAGATCGGTAGTGTTATTAACAAAACCTGTTTGAAAATGCTATTTTTCGCCTCAAATCGATTGTCGATCTTTCTATGAAAGCATTTTTAAAGATGGCTTGCTATCCAGCATCCATGGCAACGACTTCGATTCATTCGTTATCGAAGCACGTGACTGTTTCCTGTAAAAGGCCTATTGTATGTCAATTGTTTGTTGTTGTTTAAAATAGGTGTATACATACTTGTTGTAAGTTATACTTTAACGGTGTTATATTCTGCGGCAATATATTGCCATGTCATTAGTATATCGAGATATTACACTGCACTGTCATTTGAATGTTAAACACAGTAAAGGTGTGGTTTGCAATAATATGAACAAAAATGTGATTTGTTTTTATAACGTACAAATAGTATTCATAACAAATTATAAATGTTCCAGTAAATATGATGCATGACAACCGAGTCTAATCATATACATTGTAAAATAATATTGGCGACGTGCTCGTAGACGTTAATTTATATGTTTGAATAAACAAATAAACATAACAAATGAATATGTTATGAAACACATGAATTATCCTTGACTATGACTATGACTTTGTTGATAAGAGTGTTAAAGGGCAAACATTTGTATCACTAATATCGATAATGTATCAAGTGAATAGTAGAATATTGTTTTATTTGAGTGTTGCGTCCATGAGTTATAGAGGTTTCCAATATGCTAATTATGTCACGTAAATTCGAGAATTTACTTTCATTTGTTTTTCTTTGTGAATGACCGTTTTCTGATTTTGACAAATTAGTATTTTATAACTCATGGATGCAACACTCAAATTGAGAAATATTATAATCTTTGACCATTCACTTGATGTAAAATCGATATTAGTGGTACAATGTTTGACCTGATATACACTTCAAGGCCCATCCAAACGAGCGCAACATGTTGGTCTATCATCATCCAACGTAGTTGGACGTAACATGTTGCGCTCGTTTGGACGACATGTTGGACGATGGTGAGCGATCTTTACTTCTGTGTTGAACATGTTGCGCTCGTTTGGAAGCGCCGTTATATTTAGGGCAGGTGCGGGACGTTTTTCAGGCCCTCGGCAAGTCGGGGTTCGAGCGTGGGGTCAAACATGAATTTAGTTATAGAGAATCGCTCTTGTTAGCCTGTTATACAAGACGTATATTTTTCACTCATAAAATCGACGAAAATATATAGTTTTTCGTCTAATTTATGACGGTTAAAATTAGCAGACTAATTATTGTGATGCTCTGTAAATAATAATAAAATATCAGTCTACAATCCTGGTCAAAAGGGCTGGGACAGTTAGTATTATTCAGTTTTTATTTTAAAAATGTTTTCGTGTCACGCCCCCTAACCACCACTCAATGTTGGTTTTTATTTTGTCAAAGTGATGATTTATCATCACAACATTGATTGGGGGGGGGGGGGGGGAGGGGGCGGGCTCATGGATACAGCATACAAGGTGTTAACTCGTGACAAATGTCCCAACTCCTTTTGACCACGATTGTAGTCCAAGACGTTCCTTCTCACGATAGTGAGACAATTTCTGGTCACATTTAGGGAGGGTTCTACATTTTCGGACTGATTAATGAGGGGGTCAATATTTTTGGATCCCCTAGCTTGAGTATAGTATATAAGTATTAACAGCAGTCCCTATGGGCTCTGTTGGTCCCTAAGGAGGATTAAAATTATGGCTAAACATTGCAAAGTGAAATAAATGCACAAATACTAAACAGCATCGCAAGGCCGACATTTTGTAAGTCAAAATAATTAAGCCAGTTGTTGGCATTCAATTTCAATTCAGTTTTTAGCTTTCTCATTTCATTTTACAAACAACTACATGAACAATATCCAAATTTTGCAAAATGCCAAATTTTTCAGACAAAAACAGAAACCAAATCAAAATGTCAAAAGCGAGCTTTTCCCTGTCCTAAGCATAACTTTATTTACCCACGTGACATTAATGAGATTTTAGAAGGGCACGTTACAAAAAAGTATGTGAACTGTTAATGCACCTACATGTATCAATGTTAAGCCTGAGGGAGTGGGGAGGCAAGGGGTGAGGATTCGACATTTTCTCTAAAAAAAAAGTCAAATTGCACACCCACGGGACAACACGTTTGGTCAAAAATATCTGCACTGTCTTCCTTATGTTTCCTATAAATAACCCCACCCTGGTATATCAAAATGACCACCCTCGGGTTAGCCCTGCCTGTCAAATCCCCTGCCTGTTCTTAACTATCTTCAAAACTAAAAGCCATAATCTAGAAATAAACTAAATGCACTGCATGTTTTGTCTTACGTTATCATTTCATTTTCTGTGTTACAATTACCACTAGGCCCCCCAGAATGGAAAATAGATGGACAATGGGGATAGTACCCTGCGCTGACAGCTGTGTCTGTTGAAAAAATAAGACCGTATCTGGGGCATGTGTTTTGACCTAGCTCATGCTCCCTTACTTTTCCGTAGTCAGTGTTCAGTCAGCTAAGCAGAGGTTAATGTTCTGCATGGAAATCTCTTTTTATAGTGTGATGCTTCCAGACCTAACACGACTCGGGTCATTGTTATAGTCACTTTTCAAGATTGTAACTAGTTATATCAGTCAAGGCAGCAACAAAGGCTACTGGGTTATTTATTTAAATATTATTTAAATTTAAATATTTCAGCTAGAAACGATTTTACTGATAATGTTCATACATGAATCGTACTATTAAGTTTACAATTGATATCAAAATTACAATCTTCGTAATAAATAGAATAGTAGTTAGAAAAGTTTGCGGTGATCATGATTAGACTACAACAATGTTTGAATGTCAGTATACCTCCGACTTTTAATCAGTCGCGTTTGGTGCAATCATTCATGACTTTAACTGTTAGTGGATCACTTAAGTAACCGTTCAAATAAACCGCATTTTCCCGTCAATTTATTTATACGTTGTTTTTGGTAATGTAGTTATTGAGATGTATATTAATGTAAGTAATAATTGATTTTGATTTTTGTAATAAAGTTAACACTGAGAAGCCGAAGTGTTTTGTCGTACCTTTATACCATAAATAACCATTATTTTTTCGTTACACACACTTTCCTAAGGACGTTTAGGAGTCACTAAAGGAAACAAGTGTATTTTATATAGCTGACCAACTTCAAGAGTAGCCTCCTCCGCAGGCATCTCTAAAAGTATCGGAAACCGTGAAGAAGAAAAATCCTAAATTGGGTTTTAGATATGCCGCCGGGCGGAGGAGGCTAATTCAAGAGGTAGCATTCAATTATAATACAATATCTTTATTGGTTAAGAAACTTTACCAATAACTAAGATTTTTTTAGACTAACATTTTCACGAGTAAAGGCGTTAACAGCAAACATGTTTGATCGAAACAACGGATTTCTTGACTATTTAGAAAGTATTTTATTTTTAATCGAGTAAAATCGTTGGTTGCCATATAAAGGCTGGCTGGCATATAAAGTTAAAGTTTTTTTTAGGACAAATTAAAAACCTAATGAGCTTAAACAATTTGAACGACAGCTAAACATTTGAACTCAGAATCGAATAATGAACTTCTTGTGGTCGGGTTTATACTTCTATACAGTAAACAATCAACTACATTAACACATTTTAAATCTTTCTGGCACTTAACTTAATTTCATAATAATCCTTATACAATTTCTATTTGATTTCAACCATTTATCTTTTCTGTTTTACATATATTAGTCAAATATAAATATATATATTTTTAATATGTAAGACCTCCCTGAAAATTACAATTTGTGAGTGGAGCTTTCCTGTCAAAATATTATAAAATATAAATAACATAACGTTCGCATATGTCTTGATGTTATCCACATTTTGGATTCTTCAGTCTAATTTTCACAGATTTTTGGGCTTTTGTTTTGGAAACTATAAGACAGAAACAGTAGTTTTTCTCTAGTTTTTTAAATTTAATTTCATTCAAATTTATCATCGAAAAATATATTTCTTTCATTTCCTCTCTCACAGTAACTTTCTTTCTACTTACTTTCGTCGTTTAGTTTATTCCATTACATTTGACATTATATTTCAATTTGCTCTTCTCTTAGTAACCATTAAACTAGGTTTTTTTTAATGTTTCTATTTCCAATATAAGACTCATGATTACCGGCACCGGCTTATCATTATCAATCCGTGGGTACGTAAACAATATAAATCAGAGTCTGGTTATTCCCGATGTCGGCCGGTAATTGTTTTGGAGGGGTCTGATTTATTGCCGGTTAAATTAAAATTGAGGACCGAATCTGGTCTGAATTAATGGGTCCGAATTAACCTTACAGAGGTCTGATCTCACATTTGATGGAGATCGGGTCTGAATTAACATTTCAGGGGTCTGAATATGATATGACCGGGTCTGAATTAACATTGACGGGGCCCAAATTGGTTTGCCTAAAATAAAACCAGTTAAAAATCCCAGAAACCGGGATTGATCCCCAAACACACAGGTCTGAGTCTGGTAATTACCGTACACACAGGTCTGAGTCTGGTAATTACCGTACACACAGGTCTGAGTCTGGTAATTACCGTACACACAGGTCTGAGTCTGGTAATTACCGAACACACAAGTCTGAGTCTGGTAATTACCGTACACACAGGTCTGAGTCTGGTAATTACCGAACACACAAGTCTGAGTCTGGTAATTACCGTACACACAGGTCTGAGTCTGGTAATTACCGTACACACAGGTCTGAGTCTGGTAATTACCGAACACACAAGTCTGAGTCTGGTAATTACCGTACACACAGGTCTGAGTCTGGTAATTACCGTACACACAGGTCTGAGTCTGGTAATTACCGAACACACAAGTCTGAGTCTGGTAATTACCGTACACACAGGTCTGAGTCTGGTAATTACCGAACACACAAGTCTGAGTCTGGTAATTACCGTACACACAGGTCTGAGTCTGGTAATTACCGTACACACAGGTCTGAGTCTGGTAATTACCGTACACACAGGTCTGAGTCTGGTAATTACCGTACACACAGGTCTGAGTCTGGTAATTACCGTACACACAGGTCTGAGTCTGGTAATTACCGAACACACAAGTCTGAGTCTGGTAATTACCGTACACACAGGTCTGAGTCTGGTAATTACCGAACACACAAGTCTGAGTCTGGTAATTACCGTACACACAGGTCTGAGTCTGGTAATTACCGTACACACAGGTCTGAGTCTGGTAATTACCGAACACACAAGTCTGAGTCTGGTAATTACCGTACACACAGGTCTGAGTCTGGTAATTACCGTACACACAGGTCTGAGTCTGGTAATTACCGAACACACAAGTCTGAGTCTGGTAATTACCGTACACACAGGTCTGAGTCTGGTAATTACCGAACACACAAGTCTGAGTCTGGTAATTACCGTACACACAGGTCTGAGTCTGGTAATTACCGAACACACAAGTCTGAGTCTGGTAATTACCGTACACACAGGTCTGAGTCTGGTAATTACCGAACACACAAGTCTGAGTCTGGTAATTACCGTACACACAGGTCTGAGTCTGGTAATTACCGAACACACAAGTCTGAGTCTGGTAATTACCGTACACACAGGTCTGAGTCTGGTAATTACCGAACACACAAGTCTGAGTCTGGTAATTACCGTACACACAGGTCTGAGTCTGGTAATTACCGTACACACAGGTCTGAGTCTGGTAATTACCGAACACACAAGTCTGAGTCTGGTAATTACCGTACACACAGGTCTGAGTCTGGTAATTACCGAACACACAAGTCTGAGTCTGGTAATTACCGTACACACAGGTCTGAGTCTGGTAATTACCGAACACACAAGTCTGAGTCTGGTAATTACCGTACACACAGGTCTGAGTCTGGTAATTACCGAACACACAAGTCTGAGTCTGGTAATTACCGTACACACAGGTCTGAGTCTGGTAATTACCGAACACACAAGTCTGAGTCTGGTAATTACCGTACACACAGGTCTGAGTCTGGTAATTACCGAACACACAAGTCTGAGTCTGGTAATTACCGTACACACAGGTCTGAGTGTGGTAATTACCGAACACACAAGTCTGAGTCTGGTAATTACCGTACACACAGGTCTGAGTCTGGTAATTACCGAACACACAAGTCTGAGTCTGGTAATTACCGTACACACAGGTCTGAGTCTGGTAATTACCGAACACACAAGTCTGAGTCTGGTAATTACCGTACACACAGGTCTGAGTCTGGTAATTACCGAACACACAAGTCTGAGTCTGGTAATTACCGTACACACAGGTCTGAGTCTGGTAATTACCGAACACACAAGTCTGAGTCTGGTAATTACCGTACACACAGGTCTGAGTCTGGTAATTACCGAACACACAAGTCTGAGTCTGGTAATTACCGTACACACAGGTCTGAGTCTGGTAATTACCGTACACACAGGTCTGAGTCTGGTAATTACCGAACACACAAGTCTGAGTCTGGTAATTACCGTACACACAGGTCTGAGTCTGGTAATTACCGAACACACAAGTCTGAGTCTGGTAATTACCGTACACACAGGTCTGAGTCTGGTAATTACCGAACACACAAGTCTGAGTCTGGTAATTACCGTACACACAGGTCTGAGTCTGGTAATTACCGAACACACAAGTCTGAGTCTGGTAATTACCAAACACGCAGGTATAACTCTGATAAACCGAGTTGGAGAATACTGTGATTTAAAAACATGTGGTTTGAAGTTTAGTGATTAACAAAAATAATACTTTGAAAAGTTCCTAGTGGTACAATGCTAGGACTGAACCGAAATATAATCCACCGAATATCTTACTTTGGTAAGAAACTTATGAATTCATCAGATGATTGTGAAGCATATCTTATGGTGTTGATGACACAATTTAATTTTGAGAAGTGAATACGTACTGGCGGAAAAAATATTAAGAGATAGTTGGGCCTTACCGTAGGAATGTACCAGAAAAATCCAATATTATGTCAAAGTTATTGTAAACTCTCAACATTATACCATAATTTACAATTTGGAATATTGCAACCTTTTTTGGAACGTGTTTAATAGGTTTGATGTTATATTTTTATAAAGCAGTATTTTATTTATTTCAAAGAGCATCGTGGAAAAAGGAAACTTCGATAAGATACACCGTCACAAAGAAACCCTTGGGAAAATTATAACTTCGGTAGAAGATTTGAAGGTACAAGTTGAAAAGGCCAAACTACAAGCGGGAAACAGTTTAGATGTGAGTCAAAAAATGGAGCGAGGCAATCGAATCAACTGTTGATGAAATTGACACCGAAATAATCAACCTAGGGCGCTGCCTCGAAAAAGCAGCTAGAAAAGCGGAGAACGAAAAGCAAGAAAAGGAAGAGATACTCATAGCTCGTAAACGTGAAGAGGAGCTCAAGTTTGAGCAAATGAAAGCGAAACTGGTAGCAGAACAAAACGTTACAAAGCCAGGGCGTACAGAGAAGGATAAGGATCGCGTGAAGTTGCCTAAACTGATAATAACTAAGTACGATGGAACCTTCGAGAAGTGGCTTTCATTTTGGAACAAGTTCAAAGTAGAAATAGACTCAACCGATTTACCTGCAGTATCTAAGTTCGCATATCTCAAGGAACTATTAGAGCCTAAAGTCGCTGCAGGAATCTACGGATTACCCTTCACAACAGAAGGGTATGAACGGGCAAATAATATATTGGAATCTAATTACGGCAACATAGATGAAATAATTTATCGCTACGTGGAAAACATAAGGGGGTTACCGTTAATCACGGGATCGCAGCCAGCAAAAATACACGAGTTTTACCAAACACTAACGTACAATGTACAATCACTGGACACACTGGGAAAGCTGTCGGAGTGCCTGTCTATGGTGCGTGAGGGTTTAGAAAAGCTACAAGGCATTAAAGCGGAACTCGTGAGCGGACAAGTGGGCTGGCAAAGTTGGAACTTTTCCCAGTTGATACAAGCCCTACGTAACTGCAAAGAAATACACCCCGCCAAAATGTCAAAGAACCTCACAGAAAACAAAACCTCCACCACGACAGAGGAGTTTCCACGCTAGGGATTACGTTTCAACGCCGAGGGGATGCGTGTTCTGTGATGACGTGACCCACAAGCCAACGGAATGCCAGAAGTTTTCAACACCTGCAGATCGAAGACGTCAATTACAGATAAAAGGTCTCTGTTTCAATTGTACCGGAAGCAAACATCGTGCCGCAAATTGTCGTAGCCGATCTTCATGCAAACATTGCAAGCAAAGACACCATTCGTCCATCTGTAACCAAGAACAAGTGAACGAACCGGATAATGGAGGTGCAGCATTAACGGCCACCCAAAGCGGAGAAAAGGTGTGCCATCCCATAGTCCTCGTGAAAGTGAATGGCGTGACCTGTCGCGCCCTGTTAGATACTGGAGCGACAGTATCATATGCCTCAGGTTACATACTTGACAGATTAAAACTCGTGCCATCTCGCACGCTCACACGCCGCATTCAGACGATCGTGGGCGTTGTTACGAAGCGAATCGAGACTTATGGCTTACAAATAAGTGACACTAAAGAGAACTTTGTCATTCCAGTGTGCGCTACGCGAGTGGATCGCGGGGAACTGTTGTCGGTAGACAATCCCAATTATGCGGAAATGATACGTAATTATCCACACATGAAAGGAGTGCGAATGGAGGATATTGATACTAAGAGCATGCTTCCGGTCCACATTATCCTTGGAGCTAGCGAGTACGCTAAAATCAAAACACGTGAAACACAGAGAACCGGAAGTATGGGCCAACCTGTAGCTGAGCATACCAAATAATGTCCTCAGGTAACCGAAGCGAACATTGACAATATGTTTCTTACTCAAACCGCTAGTACCGATTATGAAATGCTATGCAGATTGGATGTGCTCGGGCTCGATGACACGCCCACCGGAGATCAAAGTGTCGTGCATACGGAGTTCCTGGAACAGCTCCAACGCAATCCAGAGGGGTGGTACGAAACGACCTTACCCTGGAGGGGAGACCACCCCCCCCCCCCCCCCCCCCCCCTTGCAAAACAACAAAGCTGGAAGCTTGAGACGACTGGGGAGCCTTGTTCAGCGACTAAAGAACACCGGGAAACTAGACGAATACAATGCCATCATTCAGGACCAGTTGCAGGCAGGAGTGGTAGAGGATGCAGAGATGCCAGCCACTGGAAGGGAATTCTACATACCTCACAAAGCAGTTGTGAGAGAGAGTGCAGAGACAACAAAAATGCGGATTGTCTACGATGCTTCCGCGAAAGCTAACGACTCTGCGCTCTCCCTTAACGACTGTCTCGAGATCGGCCCACCTCTGCAGAACAAGCTGTGGAAGGTACTCGTGCGGGAGAGATTCCACGGCGACATTCGCAAGGCATTCCTTCAAGTGAGGATTTGCACTGAGGACCGAGATGCATTGCGGTTTCACTGGTTGGACGCAAATGAGCCCCAACGAGTGAGAACATTGCGATTCACCTGGGACCCTCGCCGTTCTTGCTGGGTGGTGTAATACAACACCATCTAGATGTGTGCCGAGATGAACATCCAGAGTGCGTAAAGAAAATCGAGCGCAGCTTGTACGTCGATGACCTAGTCACTTGAGGACAAACTGTGCAACAAGTGCGCGAAATGAAGAAAGTTGCGACCGAGATATTCAGCAAGGCAACTTTTCAGTTGCACAAATGGAACTCTAACATGCGTGAGTTAGAACTAGATGAAATGCAGAAGAAAGAATGGAGCCTGAGCTACGCTAAGCAGCAGTTGGGTGTCAAGTCTGGAGAGTGCGGCCTCCTCGGATTGAAATGGAACAAACGAACTGACACGATAGCAGTCGTCTATCCGATGGGCGTCGCCCAGCCTACGACGAGGGGTGTACTTGGCAAAGTGGCCAAGATATATGATCCTCTCGGCATAGTTGCACCAACGATCCTTCAAGGGAAGCTGCTATATCGGGAAGCCTGTGACAAAAAGTGTGCCTGAGATGCACCATTACCCGATGAACTGGTACAACGGTGGAAGAAATGGGAGAGTAGTCTTCCCGAGCAAGTGAGCGTCACGCGGACGTTGGCACGTGTTCAAGAGCCCATCAAGGATATCTCCCTCTACGCCTTTGGAGACGCTAGCGACAAGGGCATTGCTGCGGCTGTATACGCTGTTGTCATGCAGGCATCAGAGGTGAACCAGGGACTTGTTGTAGCGAGGGCAATACTAGCAAAACAAGGACTCACAATTCCACGCCTGGAATTAATGTCCGGTCACATGGCTGTCAATTTACTGACCAACGTGGGTGACGCACTACAAGGATTCCCTGTGACCGCACTAAACTGTTGGCTTGATAGAAGTGTAGCCCTGCATTGGTTGCGTGGAGATGGTGAGTACAAGCAATTTGTGGGCAACCGGGTTCGCAAGATAAAGGAACACGATATAGTCGTCTGGAGACATGTGCCCACCCACGAAAACCCAGCAGACCTTGGTAGCAGAGGCGGACCGGTGAACGAGGAGAACAAGCTGTGGTGGAACGGGCCAGAGTGGCTGGGTGATTGTGATAAGTGGACGCCAGACATTGTAACCGCAGCTAGTGCAGAATCGAAAGCAGAGACAAAGGCGACAAAGCAACTATTCGCCTTGGCCACTTCAGCAGACGACGTTTTAGACGACCTCCTCTCTAAGACTCGCCAGTATCGCCATGTGCGTGGATGATGCGGTTCATGCGCAATGCTAAAAGGCCGAAGTCCCAAAGAACTAGAGGACCACTGAAAACCGAAGAAATTGAATCTCAGGAGCGGTACTGGGTTCTACAAGTACAAAGAAGAGACACTGAAACCTTGGAGGAGGATCGTCTGCAACTAAGTCTCCAAAGAAACGAGGATGGAATACTTGAGTGTCGGGGGAGGATACTAGGACTGTATCCGATCTACCTCCCCGATACTTCAATTTATACTTAGAAGTTTGTTCAGCACGCGCACAAGGCCACGCTACATGGAGGTGTAGGCCTTACTCTGGCCAAAGTCAGAGAGCGACACTGGATACCACGCCTAAGGAGGCTAGCGAAGCGGTTCATCAAACGGTGTCCCGGATGTAAAAGATTTCAAGCCATAGCTTATGCGGCACCGCCTCCTGGAGTTCTGCCAAATACCCGTACCGAAGGAACAACGGCATATCAAGTGATCGGGATAGACTATGCCGGGCCACTACGATATCGGATCTCCAAAGGAAGAGAAGGCAAGGCATATGTCTTACTCTATGCATGCAGCTTTACAAGAGGGATCTATCTCGATCTACTTCCCAACCTGGGAACCTGGGGACGTCAGAGTGTCTAGAAAGTCTGGAGCTGTTCATAGCTCGTCGCGGACGCCCAGAGCGTATCTACTCGGACAACGGAGGAACGTTTGTCGGTGCAGCAAAGTGGGTAAAAGCAGTGATGCGAGACGAGCAGATACAGGATTATCTTGCAAAGAACAGAATCAAGTAGCAGTTCAACCTGAGCCGCGCCCCATGGTGAGGAGGACAGTTTGAACGAATGGTCGGCATAATGAAGGCAAGTCTTTACAAGGTAATTGGCAACGGTTATCTCACATGGAAGGAGTTGCAGCGGGTTTTAATCAGCGTAGAGGTTACACTAAACGACCGACCTCTGGGGTACGTGGAGGACGATGTGCAGTGTCCACTGATAACCCCCAATTCCTTGCTGTTCATACGACCTAGTTACTTGCTGGATCCCCCATCCCATCTGATCGAGGATATGGACTTGCGCAAATGTGCCAAGTATCTGCGGAAGTGTAAGGACGTAATGTGGAACAGGTGGCCACGGGAATACGTGCGCGCCCTTCGAGAAAGGCATTCGAGCAAGATGGGAAACAAACGTGACACACCACAGATTGGAGACGTTGTAATCATCAAGGGAGAGGAGAAGAACCGAGGCAAATGGTCTCTAGGAATAGTTGAAGAGCTCATTACAGGAATTGACGGAGTGGTACGTGCGGCGAGATTGCGGGCAGGGAAGTCACATCTCGAACGTGCCATCCAACACTTGTACCCTCTTGAGCTTTCATGTGACAGACAAGGCGTTAGACCCAACAATACAGCACTGAATCCGAAAGCAGTTGCATTCAGCCCCAAAAGAGATTCGGCGGTGGCTGCAGAACAGCGGATACGCCAGATTGCTGAGGCTGATCAAGAACATTGAACTGAACACTGTATCTGAACATTTTGTTTTTGCTATTATTTCCATGTTAGTTCCGTCAGTGCATAATTTCGGTGTGTTTGCCTACCCTGTAGTCAAACAGGGGAGTGTGTCGGAAATTGTGCTGTCATAATTATCGTATCTTAAATGTAAACCTTTGCGTGAGTTGTAGGCAATGTGTGGGAACTGAGAAGACAGCGGGTCAGCCTAAGGTCAGCGCGCGGATATACTGATATCAGTGGAATGCGTATATTCTAGTTGAGTAGAGTTTTAGTACAGATATCGAAACGTGAACTACCTTGAGCCGAAACGTGAATGTCTACTGTGTGATATTAAAGGAGAATATAATCGTGATTACTGTGAAGCTATCTCTATTTCCAACAACTATTTGTCCAAATGCCATGGATTTCTTTCTTTCTTATGCCTAGGATCTGTTCTGTCGTGTGCAAAATTGAGAATATTCGATAAAGGATTTCATTTCCAAAAATTTCAAAAACTAACTGATACCGACTTGTGCAAGAGCAAAATGTCAAAGTTAATGTTGGCGTATTTTCGCAAAAGCCGTAGCTGTTTCAAGCGCGTTAGTAAACTGTTTGGGTCTATCGGCTCTCGCACAGTGGATAAGCAGTTTTATAGCTTCAAACGTATGAGAATTGTTCACAAGGGTATCCTCTCTCAGTTCAACGGGATATTTTGGCTTCAGGAGTTACATTCTAACATATTTCGTTCAGTTTTCAGAGCTTGGTGATCCAAGCTTGGTGATCCAGGAGCGTCGTGCGTGACTCCTATATCTTCGGATGAAAGGCTGGAGTTGATGTGAAGGCTATTCAGGCCCGGCTCTCGTCTCTCTCCTCTCAAGAGTCCAAGTATGAAAAACAGAAGACACGTCTTGAAAGGCAATTCATCTCCTACCTCCGATGTCTCCCAATGCCAAAACACCTTATAAACGCAACTACTCTCGATATTGTTTATCTGTTGGCGTGGAAGAATATCCACGGGAAAACCAAGATTCATGTGTTAGATTGTAATTGGGACAGTTCCAAAGATGCCCCATCGTGTTAATGCCTGTAAGACTGGCCGCGGGTACGGTTGACTGGACCTCGTTGGAAAGTTACAGGAGGAGGGACGAATGGAGAACTGGGACGAGAGGATGAGTATGGGAAATATGGCGGCATCTCCGCTGGTGAAAAAATATCTTAAACTAGTTAAAGAGGAACAATATGTGGCATATTGATATTATGATTAGTAAGGGGGTGTTATAAGTTTAGGATAAGTATGGGGAGTAAGGCTAAGAAAAGTAGAAGTGATAAGAGGGGGATTCACTCAACCTCGTGACCAGGGTCTTCTCGGTCAGATCCAAGATGGCGGCTACTCCGAGAGAAGACCCTGGTAAACCCTGAACTGTCACGTATTCTGATTGGCTCTTCGATTATGAGACAAGGGTTGTTCTAACGATGCTTTTCATTGGTCAAACGGACTGAGTCCAGAGAGATGAATTTGTATATAGATTCGATTGCTCAAATTTTATCAATAAAACGATTTTAAATAACCTTAAAACACATTGTGTAGGTAGAGCAATAGATGAAGTGCATTACTGGGTAGTTTTCTGGTAAGTTTCATCAGTGAGAAAGCCAGGAGAAGCCGTTAAATCTGAACATGTGCTATCGATCGCTTCGCTTCAACGCTAACAGAAAATGAACGGCTTTTTAGGATTCTCTTCTAGCTTAGATACATCCTGGTAGCTTTGTGATACTCTTCCACTGTTTCTTTATCCAAGTAAACTCCATTTCGAACTGTTTAGTAGACCTGTTTTCAATTCATCGTTCGCCGCGTGGAAATACCGTTAATCGCATCTAGCTCACTCCGGATTGGGATACCTATGGTTTGTAGGCACGTGTTAAACATTTCCATATTTAGCTTGGCCGCCATATTGGATGCCCACATCACGTGATTAAAATCTCCAGGATTTCTGGAGATTTTGGGTCACGTGATTCAGCGTTTACCAGGGTCTTCTCTCGGAGCAGCCGCCATCTTGGATCTGACCGAGAAGACCCTGGGAACGAGGTTGGGATTCACTCTATAGAACTCGTGGTCATGAAGAAGGGAACTGTCAAACTGGGTTGCCGTAGGAACAATGCTTACTCAGTTCTCCCCATTCTTAATCAGTGATCCGTGAATGAAAGACCAGTTTGGATATAATACTATTAGAGCCCTTAACAGCGTTAGGCCTTATGTCCCCATGTTCTCCCTACAAACTATATACATTTCGGTTACTCAACCCAAATTTGACTATTGTAGCATAGTAGCTGGGTACAGACCTCGCTCAAAAAATACAAAAACTACAAAACCGTGCAGCTAGAATAATTACATACCCAATTATGAATCTAGCTCTGGTTCCCTCCTTGAATAATTAGGATGGGATAGTCTTTCGGTTCGCAGAAGAAAGCTTATAGCGATAGAAATGTTTAAGATACTTAATACTCAGGCACCGGAATATTTAATTAATAAATTTACAAGATACAAAACACCATACAATATAAGGGGCTCATCATCTAAATCCAAAAACCAAATACGGGAAAAAGCGATTTGGCTATAGAGGAGCATTTGTTTGGAACAAACAACCGGAAGATCTGCGGAATAGCAAATCGATAAATATTTTTTAAACCAAGTTAAACAAATTACCTCCTTGCTTCTTTGATGCCTTATAATTATTACCATTTGTGACTTTTAACCTATGTATTATAGCCATGATATAATTTGACATTATAATTAGATTATATGTATTATTGTTTTACGCACGGCTTTTGTGTTGTTAAAACTACCATGTTGAAATAAATGATCTATCTATGAACAGAGCCGAGAAGTTTAGAACTGGGCGAACTGGAGAACAGAGTCTGTACTGAACCCGGACTAGAGTATGGACATGATTAGAAATGAACCGAGAAAACTGAACTGAGTGCATGAATAGAATAAATAGAACTGGAAACCAAACCCAATGTTGAAACTGTTTGACGCCCATACACAAAGAAATTGAGAAAACTGAACTGAGTATAAAATAATATATAGAACCGAAACCGAACAGAACATGGCTTACGGACATGAATCGAATATATAGAACTGAATAAACTACTTTTCGGATTGCAAAAACAATTTATCGAGGATAAAGAGGATAAAGAAGAAGTATATTGAACCGAAAAAAAATGTAAGAACAATGAAAACGAGCAAAACTGAACTCTGAGAGGAAATGACAAAATTCACCGGACCCCTGTGGAAACGTCAACAAAGGGTGACATTCATTGGAAAGGCGATTTCGATTCTCGCTGGAAAATCGATGGAAACAACGATCAAGAAGAAAATAATTAAGCTGGCGAGAAAGGAACTGAACAGTTTATTGAAAAAAAAGGACAAAAAATTAATGCTCGAGATATTAAGCCGGACTTCAGTGAAGAATCGGAATTGTCTTGAGATGTGAACTTGAACTAACATAGAAATAATTTCGTTATGAATGTTTAAACTGATATAGTGTGGGATTTATTACCGGGCATCTCAGTTCTCGCACCGGTCTATCCGGAGGGGCCGATGCGAGAGTTGTATGGCTAATAAACCAAAGAGTCGTCATTAGAGATAATACGAAACGTCTCTGGAAGAATCAGAGATAGAAGAAAGTGAATAGTTTAAACTAAGTAATAGATTGAACTGAATTGTGATTGCAATCGAAATATTGTAAATTAGAATTAGAAAGGACTTAGCTCTGAGTAACTGTGAGGGTAAAGTGAACAAAATAAAACCTCCAGCGAGGTATACGCTGGTATAAAAAAAAGTTTCATTTTTCTAGAGATCCAGAAGCGGGGGTCCACGTTTCGTCGACTGACTCGGAGTTCCTGTATACGGAAAAAGCATTCTCCATTGCAGGAACTCTAATCTCAGTTTTCTTACTTTTCTTGCAACTCGCATTTTTCAACTCGCATCATCCCCATTTTCCAGTTGACCCGGGCACACGGTAAGCAAAGCTGAATTACTTACCTTCTCACATTCATTTGCTACCAAAACCCAAAACCCTAACCCAAACCACATGGTAACTCGAGCCACCGACATAAAATCGGCGGCTGAACTGATGATCAGCGAACAGCTAAATATCAATAGCCAAAGCTTTTTGCAACAGTTGGTCACGTGGTTAGGTGCATGGTACAGGCACCAATCCCATTCGCACGACAACCATTTTGGTCGAGTGTCTATACACCCCTATATTTGGCCCGCGGACCCAAACGTTTTCGGCACGACACCTATTTTTGTCGTGTATATAAATCTCGGTCCGCCGTGCTTGAGTTTTGATTTGTTTTAATTATAGCATATGTCTACAATAATTATTACCTCAAACAAAGCTTTCCAAACATAACAAAGGTATATCGGTTAATAAGAGTTTTATTCTTACTAATGAACCAAGCAAATTCTACTTATCTGGTGTTAGCCATGTTAGTATTAGCGACCATAGTGTTATCTATGCAACTGGAAATTAATAAATACAAAAACACGTCCTGAACTTCTTGAAACAAGGCAGTTCAGGCACTTGATATGTCCAGTTTTCAATATAATATTGGCTTAATACCATGGGGAAAATATTGAAGATCCCAATGAAGCCTGGGGGCTGTGGAAAAAATGTTTCTAGAGATTTCTCAGACATGCACCACTGAAAAAAGGAGGGTTAGAAATTCCTTTGCAGCATGGCTGACAAAAGATTTAAAACAACTGATGCATGAAAGAGATCGACTTAAAAAGCTAGCTATATTGACTAACAATGTAGATATGCGGAGCGCCTAATAAACGAACAAAAATGAGGTAAATTCCATGATCAAAAGCTGCAAGGCGGAATACTACCATATGACTATTTTATGGTAAATAAAAGGAATATGGGGAAAACCTGGAAAGCTATTAACACTGTACTCAGTAGGAAAAGCAGAACATCTGCCCAACCTGAAAAGATTGATATTGATGGTACTGAAATAAAAGACCCTAATTATCTGGTGAGTAATTATTTTAATGAGGGTCTCCCAGGGGTTTCGGGGAAAAAGGGAACATGCCAAACAATCCGTTGGAAACAGGGAACAAACTAAAAATATATCGGGGAACAAGGGAACATGAATAGAGGTTTTAGGGAACAAGGGAACAATTTCCATTTTTCTAAATGGAAAAATTGACTGTTTCCCTGGAAATATTTTTGGGAACAAGGGAACAAAAGGTAATTTTCGTTGGGAGACCCTGGGAGACCCTCTTTAATAAGCACTTTACTGATATAGGGTTAGTCTTGGCATCCAGAATTCCAGAGTCAGATCGATATAAGCTTCCGTGAGTACATTTAACAAATCGCACACATTTTGCCATTGTCTGTACTCGTATTGATCATAGAAATGACGCCATAAAATGTTCAAAACTCAAATGGAACAACGAGCGTAGCGATTTGTTTTTTACAACGACGAAGCACTTATAGCTTCAAATGAGTGCGTAATAAACTGCTTTCGAGCCGCCATTGAAAGTCAAAACGTAAACACTTCTAATTACCGTTGCCGAGAGAAAGCTTTCTTAGACAAATGGCAATTTGGTTCACCGATTAACTTCTGTAATTGATGGAATGCATGTGAAATCCTTTCTTGTTTTTTTTCTGGATCAGAAAAGTTATTGTTATATAATTCAAAACTTTTGAGCTCTGAGAGAACTAGTCCTGAGTCACAAAGTCTCAAGAGAAAACTCTCATTTTGCCAAATGGCACACTACAAAGAAGTTTGACTCACCGATTAACTTCTCCTAGTAATAAAATGCTTGTGAAATCACCGCCTCACTTTCTTGTTTTTGGAAGCGAAGTTAACATCCATTTGAATTCACAAACCTCGCCGTGATTGTGAAAAGCACTTTGCAAAGCTACCACGGCTTGCGAGTGACGTCATTTTCATCGTATGTACTCGTATTGCACATAGCGGAGAGCCAATGAGAAAGCGAGAAAATTGGATGTTGTTGTAAAAATCCCCATGTAGTACCTCTTTTGAACTGAAGGAACTCACAGACAATGAAGTGGCGGACCTCATTTGTGAACTCTCGATATCAAAATCATGCCAAAATTCCAGCTTCTCTACTAAAAGCAAGTGTCCCTACAACCGTTAGATCCCTGACGTATATCTTCAACCAATCAATTATAAAGGGTATAATCCCTGCCGACTGGAAAAGTGCAAGAGTTTCACCAATTCATAAAGCGGAGTCAAAAACAGATCGCAATAACTATCGACCGATTTCAGTCTTGCCAGTCATATCTATAATTAATTGAACCACAGGAAACCCAATCATAAAAGTCGAGTGACTAGAAGGAGACTAGATCGATCTAGAGGGCCAAGAGGCGGCTTTGAACATGATTATAAACATGATATGAAATTATGCAGGTGCATGTTATTACAATCACTATGATAGCGTATGTACGTCATACCCTACAGCCGACGTACCTGTACCAGAAATGTATACAGTAATAACAATTTGTACTCAATATTGGGTTACCTGTGGTTCGAAGGCTTGGACGAAGGACAAATATAAAAATGGTGTAATTCTAATTGATTATTTGGAGCAATCTTAAGAAGTGCAGCCTTAAACGATATCGGAGTTGTAGGGCATTTTCTAATGGCAAGCAGAATTGCATTCCATCATAGTTAATAGAGTGGAATGGTTAGGAAACCCGGAAAACTTTAAAGGAGCTCACAAAGGCGCTGCGATTCATGTTGGAAGGGGGTAAGACAAAAGATTGTGCTCGGTCATACACAGAATGAAAATACAAATTTACCCAAACTTAAAGAGAGCTTAAATCTGCGTAAAATTGCATACTCAGTGCAAATTTACGCGATTTTTAAGGAGCTTAAAGTTTGGTAAATATAACCTTTACACTGGAACGTTTAAAGCTTAAGTAAATGAGGCGTAAAGTTGTTAAAGCAGATTTACGTGGTCTTTACATCTGGCGTAAAGTTACGATAAAGGACAGTTTTAAGTTTCAACTTAAAGCTCGCTTAAATGTCGCATAAAATTGCTAAAGCAGATTTACGTCGTCTTTACATCTTAATTTGTTGTTCTAGTCAGTTTAAACACAAAAATGGCCATGTTGGCGAAAGGAGGTTTATTCTGAGGCATTTGTTGTTTTAGTCAGTTAAACATACAAACGGCCGTGTTAGCGGATCGCATCTCGAGAGGTTTATTCCGAAGTGTTTGTTGTTCAAGTCAGTTTAAACACACATATGGCCGTTTTAGAGGCCCGGATCTCTGTTAAGAAGTTTATTTCGAGACATTTGAGAAGTGTGTGCTCTATACCATTGATAATGCCAAGGTTCCCGAAATCTGTTGTTCAATTAAGCCCTTTGTTATACAGAAAGGAAAGTTAAAACAGATAGCTGCATGTCTCTGATTCCCTCCCATGACGATCTTTTGTCAGTGTTGTATTGCTTATGGGAATTTGAAATTCCTACTAGTTTTTGTTTATATAGCGCTTTTGTTTCGCTCTCAGACAATCTGATACCACAAAATCTGAAAAACAAAAGAACTTGAGAACAATAGTTAAAGACATATTTAGACCGAGCACACATCGAAATGAGCAGAGAGCATCTGCTTATGCATGTAACTCATGTACTGATCTATACTTGTATATTTTCTTTTTTTTTGTCCTTGCTTCCCGCCTCGAATGTTTTTTTTACTATAATTGCGGGTTTGGCAAGTTAATTGTTAAAACATATTTATATATTAATAATAAATATTGAGTGATTGATTGGTTGGATTGTTGATTGATTGATTGATTGATTGATTGATTGATTGATTGATTGATTGGTTGATTGGTTGATTGGTTGTGTATAGTGCACTTTAAGCTACAAACGCTTGCTGACATATGATATTCAGGATACATTTAGGGCACATTCTATTGACCATATTCCAGAATAAGAACAGATGGAAAACTCTCTGGAAATCACTGGTTCAACCACAATGGACACTGTAAGCTACAAACGCTTGCTGATTTAGTATTTATTTAATTTAGTATTCCAGTGGCTACAAAATCCCAAAATAGGCAATTTGTAGTCATCATTATATGTGTATTGCTGGCTTTCACTTGACCTCATAGCCGTCATGTTGGTGCCCTTAAACAATATATTCCTCGTTGGCTTCTTTTGTTGCGGCACCAACATGGCCGCCATGCCCTGTGTCATTTGAATCTCTTGGAATTGAGTGCAAACCAGCAATTTTATTCCGAAATATGGTCAATCGAACGAACCCTTAGAGTAGCTGTGATTGGGTAGTTTTATACAGCTATTTTAAAAATGTCACTCAATTTGACTCGAGCCAACGCAACCAGCCCGAATGTGAGCATGGGAATGACATCAGATATAAATTATGAAATTGTCAAGTGACGGCCCTGACTTCTGATCTTGCCTGCTTGATTTATAACTGATGTACAAATACATAATATTTTATCATTTCCCGTTATCAGTTACATGGCAAAATTGACATTCTACCCAGGCTCCCTTTCGGTCTGTTCGAGTAACATGTTTTGAAATACTGTAGTTCTAATGGCAAGGGATATTCAGCGACATTTGTCTATTGGGTAACCTATGGTAATTTACAACTTAGTTCTAGATAAGCGATCTGAGAAGAGTTATTTATTCGCCAAGTGTGACTGAATGGTCTTTCCCGATTCCTGGAAAACAGATCTTCAGAAATAAAAGATTGATACTTCAGAAATAAAAGATTTTTTTCGCGATTTGGGACCTTTTGAGACAGCTTATTAGGCGGCGATTATTTTGGCGAGCAAACGCATTGGCATATTTGAGAATTAACTGTAACGAGACCATTTTCTCTTTGGTCTGGGAAATAAAACACGACAAACGAGAACTGTTGTACATGTTTATATATAAAATTTTCAGGACGATTCTTAGAATATGGTGCATATTGGAATACGACGGGGGGAAGAGACCGGAGGCGCTATTGAAATAGACATTGAAGAGAAAGATATAACAAACTACGTGAAAATGTGGTTCGCCGGAGAGGACTCGAACTTCTGTCTCTCGCGTTCAAGGCGAACGTGATAAAGACTATACCATCGGGGTGCTTATTTAAAAATCAAAACATTGAAATGGGGCGCTTACATTGGAGGGAGGGCGCTGAACCGAAATGTGGCGTTACGTCAGGTTTTTTAACAAATAATTCTCTAAAATGATTATCAAGACAAAATGAAAGGCTGATTGTACGGTACTGGGAATATATATAATTACTACCGATATTTCGGTTGGCACGGCCAACCTTCCTCAGGGTACACAAGTATATGGCAAGAAACCGTTAGTTACAAATTTTAAATTTTGAAAACATGAATGTGAGACTAGGAGATAAAATTACAAGTGATGAGTAGTCGTGATAGAGAACTAAGCTAAATACAATTCCATAATAGAGACTGAGTAGAATAAAATTACATTTCTTCCTTTCTGTTCATGCCTTTAGGTTCTAATGTTTGTCCTTTATCAATAAGAAATGCCTCGCGGGCCTTGCGTACGCCATCTCTATTAGAGTGGATGAGTTCTGAGGGAATTAATTGCATGTCATTAGGGCAATGGTTGTTAGTAAGAAAATGATCCGAGACAGCAGTAGCTTTAGATTTGTTAGTAGGTTTGTCAACAGGGCGACGGTGTTCATTAAAGCGATCTTTAAGGCGACGCTTAGTTTCTCCTATGTATTGAGCATTACAGCGTTTACTATGAACCATGTATATGAGATTTTTAGAATTACAGTCAATGTACTGATGTTTGATGGGCCTTATCTCGCCAGTCGAATGAAATGTATAATTCGTTGAATGAAACGTATAATTAGTTAAAATGATATTGATAAGCAGAATTTCATAATACGCAACTCATAGGCTGTGATTTTAACACCCATTTTCTTGTAACAGTTTTTCTTAGCTACTCGTCCAAATCTATATTTTTCTTAAGCACCCTCCTCGAATAAGCACCCTTCTCGAATAAGCACCCTCCTCGAATAAGCACCCTCCTCGATTAAGTGCCCCCTCGCGTAAGCACTCTCCTCGATTAAGCGCTTCCTCGAATAAGCACCCTCCTCGATTAAGCGCCCCCTCGAATAAGCACCCTCCTCGAATTAGCACCATCCCCGATTAAGCACCCTTCTCGATTAAGTACCCTCCTCGATTAAGCGCCCCCTCCGCGAATAAGCATCCCCATTTGAACATCAAATTGAAACAATTGCCTCGGGCGCTTAAATGAGGAAATATGGTACGTCACCTGCTATGCTAAACTTGTGTTTTTGATTTACAATTTTGTAATTATGCAGGGTTACTCGGAACTTTGATTGAACAGCACAGCGGAACAGCAAAACTAATCGAGTTAATATAAAACTAGAAACTTGGAAACTCTGAATAAACTCTGAATTTCTAACGAGACCTGAAACAACCATGGGGCTGATCAAAGCCAGGTCCCGGCTAATCCACAGATCGAATTGGAATTTAGCGTGTTGGTTTTTGCGGAAGGCGGAAAACCGGAGTACCCGGAGAAAAACCCTCGGAGCAAGGGCGAGATACCAACAAACTCAACTCACATATGGCATCGGGTCCTGGAATCGAACCTGGGCCGGCACAGAGGTGAGAGGCGAAGCACTTATCCACTGCGGAATCTGGGAACCAGGAATCCAAACAGCAGACAATATGCAATATCTATCTAGGTGTTGACAACAACATCCCCCCACTGGAGGGTGGTTGGGGTTGGGTGGTAGATAGATATATATTACAATTGTTTTAATTAGCCTATTTATTTTTTCGTTAATTGTGAAACGGCTGTTTATTTGCCCGTGAATCGTGATCTGTTTCATTTCCGTGACCCGAGATCGAGAATTGCCTTATTTTGTGTTCGTGAAATGAGAATTGAGTAATTAATTTACCGTAAATTGTGATTTCTGGCAAATGTGGGAGATTCGTGATTACCTTTCTTCTTTGTTTTCAAATAACGCTGATCCCGGAAGCGGCGCGGACAACCTAGTTCGCAGGAGTCTTTCCCTCGTGAAGTGGCCATTTTATTATCCGTGAATCGTGAATTGGGCATTTAATTTTCTGTGAAACCAGGAGCCCATTACCAGGAGCGTGCATCTCCCAGATTAGGTCTGTCCAACAGCAGAACAGACGATGTAGCTATTTTTAGCTTTGTGTTTCCCGCGAGAAGAAACAAAGGCCGTCACTTTTAACCAATGAGGTTGCACGGAAAAATTGTAATTAACACGGTTCAAACTGCTAAAAATACTAAAGCGCAAGAGAACAAAAGATAACGTACTCCACATACCAGAACTTCGCGACTATAAATAGCCACAACGTCTACTGTGCTGTGGGCGCTACCCATCACATAGCTACGCTCCTAGTAATGAGCTCTTGGGGAAACATGATCAGATTCCCCCTTTACCACTCTCAAATTACGATAACTAATTAATGTGCAGGAAGTAACAAATTTAAATCAATTCGTAGTTCTTGACCGCCATTTTGAAAGGTAACCAAGCCTTTCATTATATCGAGGCTATAGATGACTCAGCTTAGTTGGGAGCCTGTATTTAGTTAGCATGATAATCAAATCTATCCATATTCATAGAAAGAGGGTTTGTATCAGTGCAGGGTCAACTCCAGCCTCCATGGCTTGTATTTATAGTTAGCATGATAATCAAATCTATCCATATTCATAGAAAGAGGGTTTGTATCAGTGCAGGGTCAACTCCAGCCTCCATGGCTTGTATTTATAGTTAGCATGATAATCAAATCTATCCATATTCATAGAAAGAGGGTTTGTATCAGTGCAGGGTCAACTCCAGCCTCCATGCGAGGCTCAGGCCTGGTTACCTTTCAAGAGCCCATGGGCTCCTGGAATTGCCCACTTTAGAAACGAGAAGGGGATGGGTTGAGTTCTGTTTCGCAAAGCTGCTTAGCATCATTACTGGGGATAGTTAATTGCGACATTTGCTGTTTCTTTGTATTCTGCAATTGGGGTATCCCCAGTAACGATCCCAAGCGCCTTTGCGAAACCGAACTCGCCCCAACCCTGGGAGTTTATAAATTAGAAGGGAATAATAAAAATGCTTATATTATGATGGATGGGAGAGGCAAAGCAGATGCAAGGGCAGGGGAATGAGTCATGTAATGGAATAAGTTCGCAACAGTCCAATTGGTTAGCCCAGTGGTAGAGTGCCGGTAGTGTACAGGAGGCCGCGGATTCGAATCACGGTCGCGTTCTTGGCGTAAAGCCGTTGTCCCTGTCTCCTTCCTCTCCTATTCTCAGGGACCGCGTAGGGAAATTTTTGGGCCCCAGTTCAGATCCGTGAGCAACTTTACCATGAGGCCTTGCGCGCCCAATCCAAGATGGCGGACAAAGATGGCGGACTTGGGGAAAGGAAATTGTTCTCGGGGTGGTGCTAGTAAAAGTTTGACAACTGTGATGACGTAATTCAAGAAACCACGTGTATTGCCATAATGAAAGGAGGAGTGGGTCAGTAAGAAATAATACGCTGTGGGTGGCTAGCGGGAACATCGTGGGCGGATTTTCAGTATTCTTCTAAATGGAGCCGAATAAGAAGGGATTTGAAATATCTCGGAAACCTCAAGCATGTTAAGACATGGTTTATTCAGCAATTCTGTTAAAACACTCTAAATTCGCTAACTTTGTCATTTTTCAATGAAATACCATAGAAATCGGTAATTAGGCAGCAATCATATGCCTTAACATTTTAAGTTAGGTATTCTGGTGTTTTGGTGGGCACGTGACCTTAAGGCTGATAAAACAAAGAACTCAAAATGGGCCGGTCACAGTGCATTTTTAAAGTAACGATTTCTGGCTTATCTGATTACACTTCTGCTTGTCTAGGTATTCTGGTGTTTTGGTGGGCACGTGACCTTAAGGCTGATAAAACAAAGAACTCAAAATGGGCCGGTCACAGTGCATTTTTAAAGTAACGATTTCTGGCTTATCTGATTACACTTCTGCTTGTCTATAAAGCTGTGTCTGGAATGGTTGACATTTTGCCATTGTAGGTGAGAAAATTAAGAAAAACTGGTACCAAGAACAGGTCACGTGACATGTTTTCTCTATTTTCGCCTTAACAATCTATCAGGGTCAACCATTCCAAACAGATCTTTAGTAACAACCAGAAGTGTAATCAGATAAGCAAGAAACCGTTACTTTAAAAATGCAGTGTGACCGGCCCATTTTGAGATGAAATTTCCAGATTTTGTAATCACGTGGCTGGTCACGTGATAGATATTTTACAACAAAATCTGTTCCAACGACTCAGAACGCTGAGATAAGTGATATTCACTATTTTTGTAGAATTCAGGCAAACATAAGCCAGTCTATTCAATGAAATAGCTGTAGCCTCGATTTCATGTTCAAACCATGCCTAACATGCTTGAGACTCTTTGTTTTCTGAATAGTGCAATTTTGTTCGGGTTGCGATACCTAGTTTAATTTGACACATTTCTTTGCGTTCAGTTCCGAACATCAACCGAAAAGCTGCAAGTTGAAAGGTGAGAATTTTAAGTTTCCTTATTAAAACTTTTAAGACCTTGTAATCTTTAATTACTTATGATTATTTCCTGATTGTGCAAAGCAATTATTCTCTTCCTGAGAGAGAACAAGGGGATCAAGCTTAATAAATATAACTAATAAATATAAGTGCTATAACGGTAAAACAAAGTGAATGTTAAAAAACTAATTTCCTTACGCAAAGAACAAAGGTACAAATGTACACTATTATTACAAATGTACACTATTATTATATATTTTTTTGCATCATATATTTTATATATTTTACATTTCATGCTTAATACATTATTCATAGTTCTATCTGTAATGTATTGTCAGTGTATTTGTATTTGTCTCAGGCTGAGCTTGTTTGGACCTAGAGTCTGTTTCTCAGCCTGAGTTAAGCTATTAAATAAAAAAATAAAAAATAAAAAAAGGAACAAAGTATATTTTATAAACATTTTGTCATAATCCATAAGAAAATATTATATTAATGTTATTTTGTATAATATATTAATATAATTTTAAAAAGTATAGGACTCCCTGAGGAACCCACCCCCCAATTCCACCCATCCATGCTTATGAAGACTTTTTTTTTACTTTTCCAATACTTTTATATGCAGAGTTATAAAAAAAAAAAATTCATATATATGTATGTATGTATATATTTGTTACATTTCAGTACCAGGAAGAGAAAGAGCATTAGGGTACTAATTGTAATTTTGGGTGACTTTAACAATTGCACTTATTAAATCATAAACCCTACCCTACATGTATACTGATTTGTTTTAGTTCAACCCTTTGACTAATAGTTGAAGTCTCGTATTTCTTTACAGTAACAATATATACAATAAATATAATATATTAATGTACTTCTTTAATTTATAATTAAACAACACATTACTTGAACCATTATTTGTGCCAATATATAATACACACTTAACATGCATTTTAAATTTAAAAGTTGCATTAAATAATAATGATCAATTCATTGGTAATCAAAACCTTTAAACACAGCCATATGTACATGTAAATGTGAAATTGTATTATCAGCAAATAAAAATGTACATGCATGCTTTTATATAGCAAGTGTACGTGCTAGTATATATATAATTTTATATAACTGGCAACTTACAGTTTGTGGTCGTAATACAGCTTCAACACTTGAAAAATACTGTGTTAGCGGTTTTCTGACAAAACAATTGTGACAAAATTGCAACCCAAGAATTACAGGGTTCTTTTTATTCCTTTAGGCTGCATTCATTATGTATACCACATGGGGAGGGGGGGACGTGATTTTTAAGGGGATCCCAATTTTTTTTAACAGAAGGAAGGGGGGATCTTAAAATTCATTAATGAAAGGACTTGGGGGGGGGGGACGGAGATGTTAATTTTTTTTAAATGCATGTTTGTCAAATAAAGACCTACACTTAAAATGGTAGGTGAAAAGAATGGCTAAATGCACTAAATAGAGCTAGGAAATGCAGGAGAATGCACTTCCGATAATCTGAAATGTAAAAACTTTCCCGCCTTCCCTAAAAACATTTTTTCTTAGGGTTACATGCAGCTAAGTTGCCTGATGTAAGGAATTAATTAATGTTTTATATCAAAGAACAATATATTCTTGTGTAGTTTTGGAATATACCAGCAACAAATACTTTTTTTACAATAATTTACACCAAAGTACTGGTAGTAATAACAGTAATTTTATGGTTTATTCTTAGCTTTTCTACATAGTATCAAACTGAGTTTCACGACCCAACATCACAGTTCTGTAAAATTATGCTTGTAATAATGGGGGTTGTATTATTTTTTTGAAAGGCTAGAGGGGGATTACTATAAATAAATCACCTGCACCCCTGTGGTATACTTAATGAACACAGCCTTTAAGTCCAACTAATTTACATGCTGTACATTTACTTCAAATATCACAACTGAAAAGTCCAAAAGCTCCACAGGGTAGCTTATTTAAAAAGAGATCATGAAGTCATGCATCCTCTTGTTGACCAGACACAAATAATCAGTTCAGTGTTGGATAATAAAGAAGTACATTTTGTTGTATTTTTTGCAAATGTTGTTACTGTAAATAAATACTAGACTTCAACTAAGGAAAGAGGTGGAACTGAAACAAATCAGTATACCTAGGAAGGGGTAGTCTTTAACACATAACCTGCATAACCCTACCCTCCCTCTCTCCCCCACCCCATCTCCACCCAACCCTTATAAAATATTCCTAAAGCATACTCAAAATATATTCATAAGTCTAAAATTTACAAGTACTCCACCTCAAATATTTTGATTGAAAAGCATGACTACCAAAAAAAAATAAAGATTGTTGGATAACCCATATTCCCTGAAGATAGTTTAAATTATAGATTAGTACCCTTGCCTTTCTCTACCTGGTACAACTGTAACAAATACATAAATATATATGAATGTTGTCTTACAACTACGCCATGTATTGGGAAAGTTAAAAAAAGGCTTCATAAGTGCTGTTGGGGGGGGGGGGGGGGAGGGCGGGTGGAGGGCGGGTGGAGTTCTGGGAGTGCTATACAAATGACTTTTTTACAAATTAAAAACAATATATTTTCTTATGAAATTACGACACAATTTTTATAAATCTTGGGGGCTCTATCATTGTTCCAAAGTCGGAATCTGCCATTGGAGTGCGTCTTCCCTTTATAAATTAAAATTGGGCACCACTCTCTGTTGACCCCGAAAATAATTTTAGCGCGCAAAAACGTCGCGTCAAGTGCGTGAATTAAGACGTGAAAGGCGAACACGAAACTGAAAGCAAATTAACTTGCGTTGATCTTTGTGCTTTGCGTAAGGAAATTCGTTTTTTAATTAAACATTCACTTTATTTTACATTAGCACTTACGGGTATTTATTACCTTTCATATTTGAAAAGATCCTCTTAATTGTCATCTTTCTGAAGAGAATATATACCGGGATATATAAATCGCTTCACACATTACCAACAAAAACATATCATAATGTTTTTGTATCGGGAAAAGAATCAAGGTCTTATAATTTTTAATTAGGAAACTTAAAATGTACAGCTTTTCGATTGATGTCCGGAAACTACGCAAAAAATGTCTCAAAGGTATAAACCAGATAAACGATCGAGTACTGAATTGCACTGTTCAGGAAACAAGTTTCCGATATTTTTCGAACCCTTATTCGGCTCCATTTAGAAAAATCCAGGTTAGTAACAATACTAAAAATCCCACAATCCGTGCAAAAGCCGGTCCCGAATTCGTAATAATAACCTGAACCGTAAGCCACAGCGGATTATTTCTTACTGACCCACTCCTCCCTTTATTATGGCAATACACGTGGTTTCTTGAATTACGTCATCACAGTTGTCAAAATTTTACTAGCACCACCCCGAGAACAATTTCCTTTCCCCAAGTCCGCCATCTTTATCCGCTATCTTGGATTGGGCGCGCAAGGCCTCATGGTAAAGTTGCTCACTGATCTGAACTGGGGCGGGGGTGGGGTAGGTCGGGCTATAGCCCTACCACTTTATTCGGGAAATGTGACAAAAACAAACTTCTAAAGTAAAGGCTCATGTCGTTGAATGTGTTGTAGCCCTACCACTTTTAAGGGTACTCCGCGGTCCCTGATTCTGATTACTAGAAGTTCTCAATGAGAAGTGCTGCCTTCCTTACTACATTAATTCCACTGGCTGCTTCTTGATAGACTACAGCTATCATTGACGTCAGCTCGCACTGTGGCAGTCTGATGACCTTTCCTTCTAACTTTGAATAATAATAATAATAATATGCTTTTCTACCGCGCAAATTCCAACAAATGTATTCAAATATGATATCTTTGATTTGACGCTGTGTTAGTAATCTCGCCAATATGATATTTTCAATTTCTTATTCACTGTATTTCTACCATTTTTCGAACGATAATTTCCTCTTTTAACAAGAGCCCATCTGGGCTTTCACTCGGGCCACATGAGATTGAAGATGAAATACACTTTCATTTGAAATCCTCTTAGTAATATTAACCAAAGAGAATAATTATTAGCTGAATTTAGCAGTCTTTAGGAGTGGCCGGTAGCGCGGTGACTTTTCTTTTCTCGTATGTTGACCTTTTAAGGGAGGGTGCGTTTACCAATTGTTTTGGGCCGTTGCTAAGTAGAATTTAAAACGCCATAAAACGCCAACAATTTGAGTAAAATAATTAATAAATCACTCAGGAACTCCTGGGAGACGGACCTTTTTATTTTAATGACGTCATCGTATGACGTCATTATTACGTCATCAAGGCAGAAAAATTCAATCAACTCATGATTGCTTTGGGATAGTTCTTTCATATTTGCATATATCATTGGTCTGGGTTAGGCACTAAAGGTGTAGCATGCGTTTTACGATATACCGAAAATTGTTCGTTTTATAATTTTTCCCCGTGAATTTTAACAGTAAGATGGTCATAACTTCCGTGTTTTTATTTTTTTCGCTAAACCCATGCTTTGCTCTGTGTAATTCGACTTCAGGACAATTTTTATGTGAAAAAAGATTGACTTTTCTTTGTTTCACGAACTCAGTTTAATTTTTTGTGAAACCGGAAGTATAATATTGTTACCAGGGCCCACGGGGCGCGGCCGCGTTTGGGTGGTTACAAAGCAATTACTTTACATACATGGATTCTCGTGTACCGATGGAATTTGCAAGGGCAAAGCTAAAGGCATTGGACAAGAAAATGAAATCAGTGAAATCGAAAGAGAGCTGCATTATCAGACATCTAATTCCAGTGGTTTATTCACGCAAAGAAGTCGATTTGCACCATAATCAGTCACATGTCTAACCGCCTTCCGGTTGTAATAAGCGCCGGTCTGTCGAGCCGGAGGTTGCAGGTTCAAACCCCGGCCGGACCAACACTCAGGGTCTTAAAATAACTGAGTAGAAAGTGTTGCCTTTACATAATACAGTAAATGGTTAGACCTTCACGTCTTCTCGGATAAGGACGTATAAAAATCGTAGGACTAGTGACGTGTCCCCAATTAGCTGCAAAGCTAAATTATAATACATTGACACTAAAATAAAGGCACTCACTTTTATACTTTACGTCGCGTCGAGGAGAAACAACCCGATTCTACTTACGGTAAGCTTACATCAAAATCTGACTCAGTTTTCTATCCTATAGCAATCAAAAACACTGCTAAATATGTCAATTCTAGAGGAATATCTTGCTATAATGTGTAATATCATTCGCACATGTTCGTAATCCTTATAATATTCTCCATTGATCAATAAAGAAATAATTACAAAATTCGGCAAGTAGGCCTTAGGCTTTGTTCGCCCTAAAGGAATGGTCGCAAGTTAATAGGAACTTGCCATCGTCCGTTTCCGTATTTATGTTTAACTTTCGCATTTTTCACAGACATTTCCGGCCTTAAAAATAGTTGACGAATTGTTCAAGCAAGCAACCGTAAACTGCGACAATCTACGTTCTACGTTGTATCGGTCTTTGCTTCTTTATAGTTAGAAATAGTGTCCAGGGTATCAGAACACTCTGGTATCAGAATATATGAAAACGTTTTGGTCATTATTAACCGATTACTTCCAGTCAAGTCGCTAGTATCGTGACGAGCCGCCGTAAAAATGGAGCTGATTTCTCTTTCGTTGGCACTGTATTTTTCTTCGCTACTTTCTTGTGAAAGTGGCTCAAAACCAAACTCTTCGAAGACTCCTCTCACGTGTAGCTGCTCACTTGTAAGTACATTCTGACTCCCCTCGTTATCAACAAGCTCTTTCCGAGCACTTTCCAAACTTTCTTTGTCGAAATCCGAAAGAAAATGAGTTTGCACTTGACACCCGAATTACACGTACGTATACTGACATCGGAATTTTCCCTCGTCCAGCGACCCTCCGCAGCTAGAATGGTTTTCTCGGTTTTCTCGCTCTTTTTCGGCATTATATTAAGTAAACTTGAAGCATGAAAAGTTAAAAAAAAACGGGTTAAAGTAGCAAAAACAACTTCATTGTAACTTTTACGAAATGTAAACAAAACTGAAGGAGTGGAGCATTGCAAAGCGCGCGCGTTGCTTTTTCACTAAACCGGAAGTAAGTTTTTCCCGCCATTGCATGAGCGCGCGCGCGCGCCGACCCTTCATAGCAACGTCGCTGCTTAGCGACGAAATTGGTAAACGCACCCTTAATTTCAACACTACTTATAAATTCATGTAACTATGGCGCGTTATTACTGTCAAAATTGATATCGACAAAACGATCATGTACTTCTCAAATCGATCATTCACTTTACAAATCGATCATGTACTTCTCAATCGTGTACCTCTCAAATCGATCATGCACTTCTCAAATCGATCATGCACTTCTCAAATCGATCGTGAACTTTACAAATCGATCATGTACTTCTCAAATCGATCATGTACTTCTCAAATCGATCATGCACTTCTCAAAATCGATCGTGTACTTCTCAAATCGACCATGTACTGTACTTCTCAAATCGATCATGCACTTCTCAAATCGATCATGTACTTCTCAAATCGATCATGCACTTCTCAAATCGATCATGTACTTCTCAAATCGATCATGAACTTTACAAATCGATCATGTACTTTTCAAATCGATCATGTACTGACGATTGGATTACCCATGATGACATGCTGCTTGTATCCGCTGCCAGCTAATATCGCGGGCACTTCTTGTTCACAGTCAGGTAAGGTATGCCATATATGACTTTCACTGCACTCTCGTTGCAGAGTATCTAGTAGAAAGAGTTTTAGCTGTTTCAAAAACTAGGGTTGTGCGAAATTTTCATGACATGATGCCCGATGGCGTGGCAGCCGGCGAGTGTAATTTCCAGAAATACGCCCCCCACCCCCCGGCCCAATCGAGGAGATTTTATTGTAAAATTCTTCTTTCTCTCTATCTTCAGGGGTTGAACTTGATAATTGTGGAATTCTTCGGGTTTAAATTTCATGCAGAGCGCTCGTTGTATTTTCTCAATTTTTTCTCAATCTGGAACTTATTTTCTCTTGGCTATAGCCCTACACCCAACTACCCAAGGACAATAGCGGAGAATTACTGGTGGATTTTAGTGGTAATGGGTAATTTAGCAGGGCTTGGGCTGGGATTTGCCCCTGGGGGTAATCCCTATATTGAGGTAATATGGTGATTGGCCTTTTAGGGGGCAAAATCATGATGAATTTCTAGGTTCTGTTAATTGGTGTACCTTTTAGGTGTCATTTTTGGGGCGATGGTATGTTGCAGGCAGGCCTTGTAATGGACCTTGTTTGTCCTCATGTGACCCTGCAGGGTCCAACTGTCATATATATATATATATAAATAATTAACGCTGCAGATAAGTTTCCTGTACTATATTTTATATTTAATTTATGCAATAAACAGAGCAGACTCCTGGCTGCCATATTGTTTAGTCACAAAAATAATAACATTTTCTTACAATCTTAACTGTGTTATCCAACAGACTACAAAACAGTCCCTATAAAAATTAAGAAAGTCTGTTGAGAAACTCATGTCAACACATTGCCAGTTCCCTTTTCATTTAGATTCAGGCCCCAATCCTATTGTCAAACCACACAATTTGGTTCTTGGCCAGCTTTGTGCTCGTTCTAAACATACTTTCATGATAATATGGATTGTTTTACAGTCTAGTTATCCAAACACTTCTTAATCTTGATGGAAAAGAAATGTTTTTCTGTAATTTTTTTGGCAAGCACAATTCTCATAAACTCAACACCAGAATATTATACCCGCCAACACTCATGGCTATGGCAAGTTTCTCAAGCCCACAACCAATTTCTCATGCTATTTTTGAACAATATGTAAACTCTAGATCTGATATTGTAAAACTACCTACTAATCTTTTTGCAACTATAACAATAATTTTCAGAACTTAAAATTTTTTGGACATCTTCAGAAGTCATCAGAAAATTTCTGAATATCATCGGAAGTGTTTCAAATAGAAACACAGATAATCTGAAGAAATTCTACACTCCTAGGAAAAATATCACTAAAAAAATATATAGAATGGGCTTTTGTCACACGGCGACCATGCTGGCTTGAAACAACAGATTTCCCATGTGTAGCCTCATACTGAGCAGTTTCAGAATGAGTTCACACATGCAAAACAAAGGTTTTTATACTCCTGTGATTAAACATGGCTGCCGTGTGAATAAGGTCCATATAGAGCTACTGTCAGATAACATATATTTTTGCTTTCATTTGTTGATTTAGAATAATAACATTGTTGATAATTAATCCATGCTCAAAGTTTTATTTAATATGCACACCCCCCGGATATATCCAGAGGGAGGCAGGCAAAAAGTTAAGAAATGTCCAGGGGGTAGTAATATCTAACATCCAGAGGGGGATACAAAAATCCATAAAATACAAAGGGTCAATACTAATTGAGGAGGAATTACAGCAAAATCCACACAAAAATCCAGAGGGGACAACTTAAAAATCTATCCACGCGCTCCTAAGAATGTATGGAAAAAGAACAAGACACTAATTAACTAAAACCCGAACCACAACAATACCCTAACCGAGTCAATAAACTTAAGTTCCCAAGTAAACAACAAGGTTTTAGGGCTGATTGTATGGCGAGTTCACAAATAAACAAGTTCTTTTTTCCATACATTCTCTGCCCTAGTGAGCGATATCGATCGGACACGGACGCACATCATGTCATGAAAATTGTCAAAATTTCGCACAACCCTAGTTTTTGAAACAGCTAAAACTCTTTCTACTATATATTTTCATGTTTTACTCTGCAACGAGAGTGCAGTGAAAGTCAGATATGGCATAAATACCGTCAATTTGTATGAATAATGCAGCACCTTACCTGACTGTGAACGCGAAGTGCCCGCGGTATTAGCTGGCAGCGGATAAAAGCAGCATGGCATCATGGGTAATCCAATCGTCGATTTGAGAGGTACACGATCGATTTGAGAAGTGCATGATCGATTTGAGAAGTGCATGATCGATTTGAGAAGTGCATGATCGATTTGAGAAGTGCATGATCGATTTGAGAAGTGTATGATCGATTTGAGAAGTACATGATCGATTTGAGAAGTGCATGATCGATTTGAGAAGTACATGATCGATTTGAGAAGTGCATGATCGATTTGAGAAGTGTATGATCGATTTGAGAAGTGCATGATCGATTTGAGAAGTGCATGATCGATTTGAGAAGTGCATGATCGATTTGAGAAGTACATGTTCGATTTGAGAAGTACATGATCGATTTGTAAAGTACATGATCGATTTGAGAAGTACATGATCGATTTGAGAGGTACACGATTGAGAAGTACATGATCGATTTGTAAAGTGAATGATCGATTTGAGAAGTACATGATCGTTTTGTCGATATCAATTTTGACAGTAATAACGCGCCATATGTAACACACGTTTACAATTTAGTCTGCTGTTCTGTTATACTGCAGGTTCCGAGTACTAATAGACGATTGTCTCAAATGTATGTTTATATTTGTACCATATTATAAGTTGTATCCTGTCCATCCTGTGATGGAGCTATCTATGTCAATTTGTGTGCCTCTATGTAACTTTATCTGCTGTTCTTGCTATAGCGATACTTACTGTTTGTAAACACGACGTCATTTATATATTTGCATATATAATGTGGTTGGCAAAAAAAAAACGCGTGTTTGTATGACTTGTATGGGAACTAGCGATTTGGGACTCACAAAATACGGCTAAAGTCTCAATTCTGCTTCCAAATCCAAACATGGTTATCAAGGTCAATGAAGGATTCTTCAGTTTTCCCCATATTAACAGACATGTAACAGTATCGTAATCCAGTAGATACTCTCTAGCTAGGTTATTCTGTCGTCAAACATGCCTTAGCTGTGTAGTTGACCTGACCCAAACTGTCAACAGTTTTACCATTGACAGATTGCCTAACGTTACGGCCGGGAATAGATTTCTGACAATGACGCATCGATCTATACTCCTTGTCTCGTAATGACAATAATTCACTCTGTGATTAAGATTCTTGTAAACAGGTACTTTTGCTATTACTGGAAGCTTCACACTCTACATTTCTGGACAAATTACCTGCAGCAATCTTATAGTCAGCATAATGACCAAACACTGAAACATTCCCTTGGATCCACAATAAAAGACCAAAGTAGATCTTTAATTTAAGCTTACGTTTACCTTGAGTGAGTCGAGAGTTGAACATATGCATATTTGCTTGGCTCATCAGAAATTAATCTGTGCTGAGGCCTGAGGGTGTATTCTGGCTTCGTGTATATATCGCCAATCAGAGGACCAAGATATCGCCGAGTGTTATGACGTGAGAAATTTTCGCAAGTTCCAAATTTAAAACAAGAGCGCCAGTTGAAATATCCTGAGCCTGTTGGAAGGCTTTCGCACGGGTGAAGTTAAATAAAACATTAAAGTGCTTACATTTGAGAGATCGGACTCCAAATTAGAGAGAAATGTGCTCGCGGGATTGACCATTTTTATTTACTGTATTAAATTATGTAAATAAATTAACCTGGCGAGTGTTACGTGACCAGCACAGTGCGATCTGATTGGTGGTGAACTTGAAATTTAATACATGGGTCAAAAGTCACATTTTGTTGCACCCAACAAAAAAATAACAAGAGCCCATCTGGGCTTTCACTCGGGCCACATGAGATTGAAGATGAAATACACTTTCATTTGAAATCCTCTTAGTAATAACCAAAGGGAAGAATTATTAGCAGTCTTTAGGAGTGGCCGGTAGCGCGGTGACTTTTCATTCTCTGCTCCCCTAGTATATATACATGTATGTAAATTAAAGAAGTTGATCTTTTACTGTAAACACTACTTATTCATGCAACACACGTTTACGATTTAGTCTGCAGGTCCGGTAAAACTGCAGGTTCCAGTCGTAAACAGTCCGAATTTGACCAAAGTGAAACGATCGAGCTGCTTGCGTCCGTAGATATATATTTCTTCGTTTGCACTTTTGACATGATATAATTATTCAAATGGCACCATTGTTTTATTTCTTATGTTTAATAATACAGTTCTCAGCTGTAAAAAAAATAGAACATTCTATGGAAGATTCCTTGACCTAAAGTTTGGAAACGTAACACATGCATTTGACGCTAGAAAGTTCAGTACTCGCGGAAGTACGCAAGGTTAATTTTACTAGTGGCAGTTTACTAGTTTGCACTATCGGCTGTTATGGAATGGAAACATACTTTCACAGCTTAATATGTATGTCGATTGGTCAGAAGGATATCTTGTTTAAATGCTACGGTCCTTTCGGCATCAGGAAATTTTTAAACGGGAGTTTTCGTACAGTATTTCAAGCTATGCTGTAGCGCGAGTTCAGTTAAGCCACAAATGTCCGTGAAACTAATACCGTGTTCATTATTATCGGTTTTCTCTATGGGTTCTCATGTATTCAATAATTACTTCTGGAGCTTCATATGTATGTTGATTGGTCACAATGATTTCCTCTTTCAGTTTTTCCCTTTAGTTTGGACATTAGGGATATATCCTTGGAGATTTCGTACAGTTTAGCGACCGTGTGTCGAAAGTAGAAACGTTCGCTTGTCACGAAAGTGCGTAAACAAACTGTCACAAGCGGTTTCATAGCAGCTCCATGTTTGACTCTCATATAGTCGATGATAACTTATATAGCTTCATATGTACGTCGATTGCTCACAAGGATTTCCTCTTTCAGTTTTTTCCGTTAGTTTGGACATTAGGGATTTATTCTTGGAGATTTCGTACAGTTTAGCGACCGTGTGTCGAAAGTAGAAAAGTTCGCTTGAAATTTAATACATGGGAACAAAGAAAAAATAACCGCATGGGTCAAAAGGTGAAATTTTGTTGCATGAACTGAAAACAAAAATTACCGCTTCCATTTTAAGACTCGGTGCTGCCACAGGCAGCCCGAGTAATAACCGCTTCCATTTTAAGACTCGGTGCTGCCACAGGCAGCCCGAGTAATAATACAATCGATCTCGTTCAGAAACTGGAATACAAGCAAGATCACTAACATACACTGCAGCTGTAATTTCAAACCTGCAAATACTCAGGTTACAAACTTCAATATAATTTCCAATTAATCTACCAAACTTTAAAACAAAAGGTGAAAAGCAGTACCATTTTCATCTGGATTTTCCGAATACATACATACCATCTCCGTTTGTTAGATGAATTGGAAAATATATTGAAGTTTAAGCGTGTAACTGACCTGACTCCATGATTGAATGGACTAACGAGAAACAGTTTCGTTTAACAACAAAGCAGCATCATAGAAGTGTTAGTGCAAACAACTCGCTGATTGGCTGCGTTTTGAGTCTTAATATAAGCCCCCCCCTCCCCCCGGGGGCGGTACTCCCATATATGGAATATACGGGGATGAGCCGCTAGACAGAGTATGGTTTTTCGAGTTTTTGGTCTTAGACAGGGTATCCATTTTCACATCGACAGATCTTGAACAGGGTATGGTATTTATCCAGTGCTTTATTTAGTCTAGTGCTTGATGAAGACTTATTTAGTTATGACACTCATTATACAAGATCTAAATAAACACTGACATCGAAGTATAGATAATTTGTTATTTGCCTTATAGAGGGTTATAAAATTTTAACACTTTGTCTTGAACAGGGTATGAAAATTTGAGTATTTTTGTCTTAAACAGGATAAAGGTTTCAGATCCTCAGCGGCACACCCTACCCAACTTTGGGTAGAGTACCCCCCCCCCCCCCCTGACGCTCCTGCAGCAGTACCACCGACAGATTTGTCGTATCCGGGTTTTGCTACTTTTTCGTGAAATAACAGCCGCCGGTTGTGCTATTTCGAGAACTGGGAGTGGAGGATTGTCTCTCGAGTACACAATAGCAAAAGTACACAAAAGCGATACATTCCAAGTATAAAGGAGTATGCTCTTTTACTCTTTTACTCTCAACAAGATGATGTTTAAGTCTCTGGCCTTCGTACTGGCTTCGGTATTCCACCTTAGCTGGGCAGGTAAGCCCTATAGTGAGTATGATAGTCTAAGCCCATTTACGCTAATTTACGGCGTTCTGTGGTTATATTCGCGAGGTAAATTCGAAAAAGATGGCACAATTCAGTAGATTGAACATACAGTAGAGATTTCAAGCTCGTAGCCAAGTGTTACACATTTATACGCGCTTTTTCTCGCTTGAACGACTATGGATGTTGTGCAGTGTTTGTGGCTGATCATAAGATAACTTCCGGGGTCCTACTGAGCTGGACAGATTCTGCATGTCCATATAAATCTAGTATCATAAGCAAAATTAGCTGTCGAATCGAAATAATTCGTAGTACTCTAAATAGAGCTCATAGAGAAACTGAACTGTAGTCAGTTACATTGCGGGATATTATATAGTCACGCGAGATACCTAATTTCAGTTGTCAAGTTTAAAATTATCAGCTATCAGGTTTCTAAATCCATATTTCTTCACGAATCCAAAATATATTGATTAAACTAGTTTGAAAGTCGTTGTCGTATTTTATTCGGGAATGTTTTACCTATACACTGAAATGAAAGGATAGTTTTTGTGTATTTTAGTAAAAGCTGTAGATGATATACAAAATGATTTATAAGTACTTTGAAAACATGATACTAAGTTCCGCATTCTAGAAACTCTGATAGTTTTAGAATCAAAATATTCAACGAGTGTTTCCTTGGTAGCTCATAATTGGGCTGTCTGGTAAAAATGTTAAAATTATCTTAGAACTTATATCGATCTGTTTCTTTACTCACATTGAATTATTTGACAAACATGAGTTAACGGAACAACCGTACCATTTTGAATCATAATTATATTATCGATATATGTGGAAAAATAATCCTGATTGTAAATCAATCTAAATGGGCATCTTTTCTGCCAGTAAAGATTGTATATAAAACATATTGTATGATTAATAGTGACCCCATACTCGAAAAGAAAAAACTGATCTCCATGAGTAACGAATTAAAAATAAACAAATTGATTTGCTCATTAAAATTATTTCTATATAAGTTGAGCAATTTAACTTTGAATTAAGTCTTGAAAGTAGAAGCAATTACCAAAGCTTATGTACAAGAAGTTTCGTTCAAACTCTTACTTGTAATTCCCTTTCTATTTTATTGTTCAGTCTGCCTTCGTTTCGAAACTAATGCTACTTCTAATTACGAAACATATTAAATTGGCTTCTCCCGGGCGGCCGCGTTTTGGCTACACATGCCCCCCCCCCCCCCCCCCACCCCCCCCCCCCCCCCCCTCCCCCAAAAGAATCCGGCACTTAAGGTGTCTTCTTTATGAATTAGTCTTCATATTATGAAAGCTTTATGGAAAGACCAGTCAAGTTTCTGACAGTCGCAGATTCTTATTCAAATAGAAACGGTATCCAGCCATTAACGACAAGGATATCATTCAAAATAGTTATTGCTATTAAGCGTAGGCTTTACGTATTATCATAAATAGTTTGCTAAAAAACTAGGCTTAAAATAGCTGGGATATGTTTTCTTTTAAGAAGTTTCAATTCTTCAACTTCTTCGACTGGCCTTAGGCCATTTTGAGACCGAGGAATTTGTTTTAGAAACCTCTCGTTTGCTACATTTAACATATCACATCTAAAAACTAAGAACTTTTATTAGGTATTTCGAAAGCAGGATAGAGGAAATAAAAACGGTGAATACATAAGCTAAAACATACCCAAGCTCTTTAGTATGCATGGGAACGCAAACCTACTGTCTGCCCTTTCGTTGAGCCAATATGCGTTCATCTAATTGAGATTGTTATTGAACTTTAATTTGGATTCTGACATTTTCAATGTTTAATACTTCTTATTTAATATCACATTCAGTTTATCCTACACAAAATGGTCAGTAGCGCCGGTCTATGTTTCAGACGGAAGGGATCTCAATAAAGGCATATAGACAAATCATTTGAAACGGCGTGGAGCAATATTTTGGGAACGTCGGTGTCGAGTCCTATATCTGTTAAAGTCTCTTAGTTTGGATAAAAACTTTGTCTTGGAAACTGGTGCACAAGTATTTGGGTAAAGACAAAATTAGATACCGTGTAGGAGTTTAATTTTGCGGGAGTTAATTTTTGCGGATTTTGCGGATTTCCTTCGATCCGCAAAAAAAAACTCACGCAGAAAAAAACTCCCGCAAAATTTTCCGCCGCAAAAATTTACTCCCAGAGAAAAAACATTAAATCTTGTTTTAATGGTTATATCGGGTTAACAGCAACTTTTTAACATTGAACATAATAGGAAACGCCAGCCAAAGTTAATAAAATACATTGTTCTTCTCACATAGCCGGCTTCTCACGGAAAACCGTACTTTCCCGCTTCTGTGTCACGTTCAACGTCAGTTGTCGTAAATAAAGACTGACAACATACAGTCAATTCCAAAGTACATGTACGCAATGGATTAATCTACAGAATTTAATTCCTGCAGAAAATAAAGCGTGCTCTCATAACTCCGAGGCGACCGGCACAACAGGCATCTGTATTCCCGATTCAACTCCAGACACGTCCTCAAAAGAAACGGAGACTGTTATCATAATCGACTAATACGTTTTTACAAGAACGTACAATAATTCCCTCAGGTTTTGTCGTTGTTTATGTTCATGTTGGCGCTAGAACAACTATAGAAACTTCCGGTCGAAATTGTAAGCCAGGAAGTAAAATTTCAATTTAATACCGATACTGCCTTGAATTTTATTTATACTTGACCAGAAATCCGCAAAAATTTCCTCCCAGCAGAAATTTTTGCTGTCTCGATCCGCAAAAAAATCCTCCCGCAAAACAAATTGAGTCGGCAATCCGCAAAATTTTCCTCCCGAAAAAATTTCGTCCTACACGGTAGTACGATGTTGAATTTACAAGCGTCAATCAACAATTTCAGAATTTAGTTTCCAGTTGAGTAATCCAGTTTCACGCGGCGAAAAGTTTGCGATTTCATAGAATGAACTAGAAGCACAAATAGTGAAAGTGAATGTGTTGTTAAACGTTTGATCGAAGAGAACTAATTTTAGAGTTGATTGAGGCTTTTGAATACCATTTATTTTAGTTCAATAAAGGTAAAGGTAGAGGTATTCATTTTTATAGCGCAAATTCTATATGAATACATGTATATTCAAATGCGCTTCACAAGGTTATTTTTGTACTGCTATTGTGGCGCAATGTGCTGCCGTGCAGTTTACAATCATGAGTGATTGTTAGTACCTCAGAATACCAGGCTGTTGTGTCGGGAGACAATCCCCTACTCTTTCTCGAAAAAATAGGTAAACGGTTATTATTTTCTCTAGAAGCCAATAATTATTATGCTGTGTTGTGTTGTTTTCCATGTATATGTGTATATCGTTTCTGCCCTGGGGGTATTTTGTTTCAAGAAGTTATTATCTGATAAGGAAGGTAAACAATCCCTACATTCCTATTGGCAGAGTACATAATAGTCTCGAAGGTCAGAAACCGTGACCGTTTTAACAAAAGTTTGTGCGATAAGAGCCCGGGATAAAATAAGTGATATTGTATTTTATAACACACTCAACAAAATATCTGGATTCTGATTGGTCAATGACGAGTACATCTAAAGGTTATTGCGTGCAAAGTCGCATGCTCTCAGCAAATTTTTGCTCAGTATATTATAAACAAAACATCACGACCTGCTCGTGATGTACTGGATTTATAGGCACTGAGTGATATTTTGAAAGTTCTCAAATTGCACTCGCCTGAAGGCTCGTGCGATAGTCCAGTTTCGTATTCGAAAATTACCGCTGAATGCAAAGACTACAGACGCATGTACGCAGGGTTAGCCTCATTCTGAAGTTAAAATTCATAAATACTAGCGAGAAAGTGCAAAACGCGAAACTATAACAATACACAGAGTTGTGAATAGCCCACCTTCTCGCTGGTATTTTATATGAATGTTTCACTTCAGAATGAGGCTAACCCTGCGTACATGCGTCTGTATTCATTGCATTCAGCGGTAATTTTCGAATACGAAACTGGACTATTATTAGAACCCAGTGCCCGGCTATATTAACATCAAGTATAGCACGAGCAGTTCATTCAATTTCCTCTACGTTGACTCGGTAATGTGAGTGAAAATGCTACTCAGTCAGGAGCCCATTACCAGGAACGTCCATCTTCCCCACTGTGTCTGTACCCCAGCACAGAGGTAGATGAGGCTATTTTTAGCATTGCGTTTCGCGCGAAAAAGAACAAAGGTAGGCTATTCTTAGCCAATCAGATAGCTAACGTCACTTCTCATTATCATTCTTCTCACTTTCAACGCGGGAATTCGAATTGCTGGTTTTCACTCAATCCCCAGAGATTCAAATGTTGGTGCCCCAACAAAAGAAGCTGACGAGGAATCTATTGTTTAAGGGCACCAACATGGCGGCAACCTCTTTTCGCCGGAATTTCGAATCTAAAAATAGCCTCATCTACTCCTGTGCTGGGGACCCAACCCATAACAGAGGAACGCTCCTGGTTATGGGCTCCTGACTCAGTTTGTCACGAGATATATTTACACTCACTTATTGACTTATTCGTAAAGACTTCAGAGCGAGGCCAGTTGTCCCAGCTTGTCACAGGAAGAGAAAAATCTACAGTCGATGGAGGAAATAACGTTAATTTCCCTATGACAAAAGAACACAACAGAAACGACAGGTTTACAAGACAAGTATTTCGGGCATGCACGGCACTCGTAACTTGGGCACGGCATTCCAAACAAGCGGGCCGAGACTACCGTGTCATAGGGTCTCAGATTCCCTAGATTTTCGGGCACGCGTACACGGAACGTAGCTAAATTTTAGAGATGCCGTGTCCAAGTTAGGAGTGCCGTGCCCAAGTTAGGAGTGCCGTGCCCAAGTTAGGAGTGCCGTGCTCAAGTTAGGAGTGCCGTGCTCAAGTTAGGAGTGCCGTGCCCAAGTTAGGAGTGCCGTGCCTAAGTTAGGAGTGCCGTGCTCAAGTTAGGAGTGCCGTGCCCAAGTTAGGAGTGCCGTGCCCAAGTTAGGAGTGCCGTGCCTAAGTTAGGAGTGCCGTGCTCAAGTTAGGAGTGCCGTGCCCAAGTTAGGAGTGCCGTACCCAATTAAACGGTGGTTTGACTACGCTGTGCTAACTCGTGAAATATTCTATCGAGGAAAAACTTCATATCTTATCTCTATATATTTTTCAGATAAACCTGTTGTTACCCTAACACTTGAAAAGAACACAGTTGTCGAGGGAACCGCCGTCACTCTGTATTGTGAGGTAGATAGCCATCCTGGAATTTCTAACACCTGGAACAAAGGCGGTACCTATTGGAACATTACTGTTAACTCTAGGGTAAGCACATCCTCAGGAGAGAGAAACCTTACCATAACTACTGTGAGTCGGTCAGACGAAGGCAACTACAGCTGCACTGCTACACATGGAGTTAACACTACGACGTCATCAAGTGAATTACTAACAGTAAACTGTGAGTATGATTCCATAACATCGTTATACATAAATAAACTGTAAATAGGATTCCTTGCTGAGCTACGGTAACCAACAACATAAGGCGCCAATTAACTCACCCTAATACAAAATATTTTCTCTGCTGTTGGCAACTTACGTCTGGCTTGTCATGTACAATATATCGACCGTTACTTTCCTCATACATAAATAACTCTGGAAGTATTCTGTAATACTGTTCTAGTAAGAAATGTGTGTGAATAGGTTGACAATTCCTTACAAGACAATATTTCTAATATAATCAGATGGACCTACGATCAAACAGGACCCATCAAGTCAAACGGTAATGCAAGGACAAAATGTAACATTCACGTGCACAACTGATGGAAAGCCTTCCCCGGTCATCACATGGCTGAAAGACAGCTCCTATTTGAATTTATAATATAAACACTGGGAATATCCTAAGAACGCGCGATTTCATTGGATGCCAGGCGTGCTTGCTACCAATCAAATTGCATTTTTTTTATGGTGCACGGCAGGAAAATCAAAACAAACCCAGAGCCTTTTCCTTTTTCCGATATTTGTGCCGCTGTAACATGCACAAAAGTCATGGAAACCTGTAAAGAAACTGAAGTTTTCGAAGAAACACCCGAAATTTTCGAAGGTAAAACTCCGACTGTCCTGTTGTCGAACCCGCAAAAAGCCGTTTTGCGAAATTAGACGAACAAGAATTAAACAAACTTGTATCAAATTCGTACGCGAAGTCGACGAATTCGTACGCGAAGTCGACGAATTCGTACGCGAAGTCGACGAACCTTAATGAAAGTATGAATTTTATTGTGTCCACCAAACGGTTTCTTTTCTCAAGTGACGTTCTGACTTGACGTTTGTTAATGCTCCGTATCTTAATGAAATGTTTGCCAACTTCTTCCTCATCTTACACAGCTTTTTCAATTTTCAATTATCGTATAGAATATATTTGACACGTTTTTTTTTTTTTTATTGTATTGTATTTTTTCGTTTTGCTTGTATTATCTGTCTTGTCTTGTTCCTTCTCTTCGTTTGTTTGTTTGTTTGTATATTCTTTTGTCGGCTTTATCTTCATATTGTTATGCTAGTGCCGTCCGAAAATCATGTAAAATTACCGTACAGGAGAAGCACTCGATTAGTTTTTCTTCAAAAACTATTTTGCTAATCCTGTCTGTAAATATATATGTAACAAAACGCTAAATCGGTTGTAAAGACTTTTGAAGGTAAGAAAGCCAACGCTTTAACCGGGAAAAGGGTATTTTCTTTCATGAATTATTAGAAAAATAAATAAAACCAAAGTATGTTTTCTTAAACAGACTTGTGTAAAGATCGTACTATCAGCAAAAAGTTGCATTAAAATGGCTTCCCTGAAATTCGGTTGACGTCATTTGTTTACTTTTTTTACCCCATGAATTTCCCTCATATTCAAGGCCCTGCCCGCTTGACCATATAAAGTGTTTCGACTTTTTATATTATAAAATAAATAGAAGATGGCTTTCTATGTTCTATACAAAAATGATGCACTTCTGAGCTCTTGAAATGCAGCTGAATGCACTCGCTATCGCTCGTGCATCCACTGCTAGCATTTCAAGAGCTCAGGCGTGCATCATTTTTAATTATAAAATAACCCACAGAAAATACGCGCTCTGATTGGTTGAAAGCCGTGTTTCTATAACTCTATAGAAACATGGCAAATTGTGCCGGCATCGTGGCCTTGAACTCAATTTGAAACTCGGCGAAATAATTCCTACACTTTCAGTCTAAAAACATTGAGCACTAAATTCAATTCGACGAAGAACCAGCTACAGTATTGTAAGAAACGACAATGTGTTGTTAGTTTAGGAACAAGCCGATGTTTTATTGAACTCAAAACAATCTCAAAGTACGAATTACAACATTCATTTCTGTGGACAAAGTTGAGTTGCTCGCAATTTGTGCGATATTAAACAATCATTTTCGCCAAAACAGTCTATTTTGGCTGACTAAGCTCAATTAAAAACTATTGTTTGGTAGATTTAAGCCGGAGAACTTTAAAAAAAATCCTGTCTTAAATATTTCTAACATGATCTAGATGCACAAAATAGAGGTTGAAATAGAAATGGAAATCAAAAGTACAGGAAAATATGGAGCACAAACCTGACAAAGTTAATCAACATCCAAGTGCTACAGTCTTGTACAACTCCATCCAACGCCGTCCCTTTCGACTACTCTTGGTTAATTAAGGAATGTACGGTTCAGTATGACTCTCTACAGGTGCCGTAGAGGATGAGAATGGCAAGGAAATCTGATCAAGCCTGAAGTGTCTGATGAAAACAACCTGCCGTCCGTATGCGACCGCATGAGGTATGACACACGGCGAATCGACGAAGAACTATTCTAGTCCTTGGAAGACAGAATGTACAAAACAACTGATGACCCGAGGGATGACTTCCATGCTTTGTATCTCTAGATTTTAAAGAGAAATCCAAAATATCCTCCTTTCTTGCAACACGTCTTGATCTCCTGCAAACTTTGTTTGGTACGAAAACCGGCGCCCGCTTGATCCACGCCGTAAAGTCCACGAGGCAAAATGAACTGTTGAACGTTACGTGCTTCCGTTAGCATTAGTCCACAGAGCTTCTTTTTCTTCATCATTCTCTGTAATTTTGGGCTCCAATTAAAAGGTTTTTCTTAGCTAGGGAACTGTTTTCAAACTCACTGAATCAGATTGACAAAACTGACTGATTTAGTCATGTGATAAGTTCATGACGTACGACTGCACGAGTTAGGAGAATTTATGTTTTGATGATCATAATAAACGCGCGATTTTCCTTTGTTGTACTTATTTTCTGTGGATTATTTTATAAAGGAAATAGAAAATATTTCCCCTTGTTTCTATAGAGTTATAGAAACACTTGTGGAAGTTTGGAAGAATTCGAAATAGCTGTGGAAACACTCGCCCTTCGGGCTCGTGTTCCCACTGCCATTTCTCGTTCTCCCAAACTCCCACTCGTGTTTCTATAACTCTATAGAAACCCGGGAAAATTTTTCTATTTCTTAAATAGAACATAGAAAGCCAACTTCTATTTGTTAAATTTCTGCCGATTCAAGACTATCAACGAACAATACTGTACTGACCATCACTCACGTAACTAGAAACGACGAGTCAAGTACAGCTGTAAAGCAACAAACAAACGTGGTAGCGTGGTGTCTTCAGCTGCTACGTTGACAGTACACTGTGAGTAAGATGAACAACTCAACACAATTACGTCATCCTTATCCACTCGACCGTTTATTCACGTCTACGCTACGTGCGTTTTGTATAACACTCGTTTAACATAAATCGTTTAACTGGACAATCTTATAGCTGTGGTACTGTGAATACTTCATCTCCAACATTTACAGTACACTATGAAATGAACAACCATACCTAGTACATCGTCAAGTCATCCATACCCGTTTTAAGTATTCATACAACCTAACCTACGTTTGTTCAATAATCAATTTGACTACAGTCTAATATTGAAACGTCACTATACGTAGATATATTTTTGAGGATACCTTTGTGTAACTCAGTACATCGAGCTGAATGTGGAAGTATTCGGTAATACTGAAAGGGGTTGTGTCACGGTAATATACTTTACAATCGCGGTCCAGGCCGGAGACAGCAAGTTCCACCGATTTTCATATGAACCAAAGAACCTCTCGGCAATGTGGGATGCTTAAAATCAAAGCAAATATGCAAAAGTGGCTAACAAACAGTGTATATCAACAGTCTCCAGGGAAAATATTGAAAATCCTTTCAATCAAGCATTGAAGGAGGTAAGTTTAACTGTTTGCATCCAATTAACAGCGACCAACCGAGCGATTACTCGATACATGCGCAGTACCATGACATAGCCCCTTTAAAGTGTGTTCTAGGACGAAATGTGTGTGAATAGGTTAACAATTCCTCACAAGACAATATATCTAATATAATCAGATGGACATACGATCAAACAGGACCCATCAAGTCAAACGGTAATGCAAGGACAAAATGTACTGATCACTATACGTAGAAATATTTTTGAGGATACCTTTGTGAAACTCAGGTACATCGCGCTGAATGAGTGGTCATCTTCACCTCTTAGCGTAATTTGGGTATTATGATAATCAGAGATGCTCGTGAAATTATGTTTTGGGCAGAATAAACAAGCCACAGTCGACCCAACGCTTAACATTGAAGTAAATATTCCTCTGTATATGTTCCTCTATATTCTGCGTTAAAGAAATGCATTGAATTTATATTTGAAATTTACATTTGAACAGGGTCATTGTTTAAGAGTGCCTCATTTGAACAACAACAACAACTTTATTTGTAGCAGTAAAAGGCAGTCAAACAATTAATGAAAAATAAGTCAGGTACGCTATTAACTCGTAGCCCATGAGGGCGAAAGGTCTAATTGTTAAATAGTCATTCTGCGCGGTGAAATATTCCAATTAACAATTTTTTCGTTCAACTAAACATTATTGTGCTCTTCTACTACTTTTATGTTGACAACATGAAGTGATACAATGTTATAAACCTTGGTTTACTCTTCAATAATGATGACAATTTCAAGTCAATCCAGGATTAAAACACATTATACCCGCAAAAAAATGGAACATATACACCATATTCACCTATTATATTTACGCTCTTAAGACATGTTTATCAGGATCGTCTGATCTAGCAGTCAGCACATCATAATGTTCCATCGAACACGAGAGAAAATATTTTGGAAAAATCTCTTTTTTGAAGATTTTGTGTGTGTGGTATGGTTGCAAATTATTACTTGTTCTTCGTATTTTAACCCGTAAGAACATGTTATCCAATACAACACTAAACTGTCAAATAAGATATATGTTGCAGGTCAAAAAATACTTCAGGTTAAATGTGTTCAAACTATTTTTTTCAACCTAGTTTGTTTTGTTTTTTCAACGGGTGCTCACTAATTTAGGGTGTTTCGAACTAGTCACTAAAGTTACGGCTAAGTTACTCACCAGATAAATATAATGCTTCTTAATGGTCCTATGAACTAATACAAACTCTACCCCTACATTTAAAAACACCCTAACCGTCAACAACGGGATGTTCACTGATTTAGGGTGTTTAAAGCTAGTCACTAATTTTTTTTTTTTTACGGCTAAGTCACTAAACAACTAGCCTGCGTACAGCATCCCCTACTTGAGGTAGAACGGCGATTTCATCGTTTCCGTTTCTCCCCATGTAGGGTCTGCGACTCAGAGCCCAAAACCGTGTCCGTGACGTCACTTCCAAATTTCTGGTAATTAGCTATTTATGCATAACGAAGTCAAAGCGAGATGGCGATTGAAATGAGATATCGAAGTGTAAAGTCCGTCGCAGAGGAAATTTCTCTCAAATTTGGAATCCCATCTCTCAAATGTGAACAGCTTAATGCTTTATGTAACTTTATTCGTGGGAAAGATGTGTTCGTGAGCCTTCCAACAGGCTGAGGAAGGTCACTGATATTTTCAACTGGCGGCCCCTTCAAACCAACTCGCGGCTAGGTTCGGGCTTTTTGAAGAAAAATTGCATTTGTCATTGAAGTTACTCCGCTTGTTGCCCTCATTTAAGGATTACACGGAGGACTTTATTAACAATGTTGTTTGGAGGTTGGGAAAAAAAGTTTTTACATAGGAGTATAACAGGGATCGAAGTAAGGAAGCATTTCTTTAGTTCTGCTATGTTTCTCACCCTCTCTCCCTGCCAAGAATATAGTGGTTCGTACCGAGCCTAACTATAAATTACATTTATTAATCTTTGTTCAGACAATTAAAATCCCTGCTCAAATATTCACCTTAAATCCATGACTATGTAAGCGCTTCACTTGATCCTTCATGGGGGCAACAAGCGGAGTAACTTCAATGACAAATGCATTTTTCTTCAAAATGCCCGAACCTAGCCGCGAGTTGGTTTGAAGGGGCCGCCAGTTGAAAATATCAGTGACCTTCCTCAGCCTGTTGGAAGGCTCACGAACACATCTTTCCCACGAATAAAGTTTCATAAAGCATTAAGCTGTTCACATTTGAGAGATGGGATTCCAAATTTGAGAGAAATTTCCTCTGCGACGGACTTTACACTTCGATATCTCATTTCAATCGCCATCTCGTTTTGACTTCGTTATGCATAAATAGCTAATTACCAGAAATTTTGAAGTGACGTCACGAACACGGTTTTGGGCTCTGAGTCGCAGACCCTACATGGAGAGAAACGGAAACGATGAAATCGCCGTTCTCCCTGGCCTCAAGTAGGGGATGCTGTACGCAGGCTACTAAACAACAGACAAATATTCTGCTGTCCTACATTTAAAAGACCCTAAAAATTACCCTTTGGACAAAAATAACCTAGGCTGGACACAAATAACCTAGGTTGAAAATAATAACCTAGTTTGGAAAAAAATGAACTAGGTTGAACCAAAACAACCTAGTTTGGACAAAAATAAACTAGTTTGAATCAAAATAAAGTAGTTTCAACAAATTTAACCTGAAGTATTTTTTAAACTACAACATATATCCAGGACGCACTCTCCTTCCGTTATTACCCACCCCATTCCTCCGCTTTCTGGTGTGAGCATCCCTCCCCTTTAAACAGGAATTTCCGGTGTAAAAGGGCCATGGCCAGGCCACTGACACCTTCAGTTGTTACTCAGCCTTTGTGGAGTAAACATCTCTGTGATGCTGCCCTTGAATGCTCCCTACTGATCGCTTATTGCGCGAAATTCGAATCGAACAGGTAAATGTTAAAATGTAGAGTAAGGGCTACAGAGTTCGTAAACAATCATAAAATATTTCATAAAGTCTTTAACAAACAACTATCGTCCCTATGTTCACCTTTTGATGACTTAAAGTGCCTATGAAATTAAATTTTTGCCATTAAAATTAAGATTTCAGTTGAAAATCCCTTAGAAATGAGATGCAAATTAGAGGATTTATGACGTCATTAGTTGTGCACAGCGGGAGGCCCATTAATAAAGTGAATGATATCTCTGTAAAATAGGGTATAAACTATTCAAACTTTGCACATACATAATACAAAGCAATACACACAGCATTTTGCAAACCACAATGTTGCCATGGAAACACTCTTGGCCCCAGACTCCTTGAATGAGGAAAAGAAATTCCCGAACTTCTCCTTTGGTAAACACAATTTTATTGCTGTGGGTGCAGCAGACGTTTTGCTACAATGTAGGCAGTATGTGTAAGTGCCTTAGAGTAAATTATTTTGTATAACATAGATAGAACCTGCAATTTTATGTTCAAGGTGAAAGGAGCCTGGATCCAATAGTGTTTCCATGCCAACCTCATAGTTTGCCTACTGATGTGTATTTTCCTTATTACTGTACATATGCAAAGTTTCAATTGTTTCTTCCTATTATATGCAGAGTTATTCTTCATTTTGTAATTTGTCTTGAGGCTTTGCACAACTAATGACATCATAAATCAGCTACTTTCCATATCTCTGCAACGAGATGAGATAGTGAAAAACAGAAAAGCCATCCTTCCTCATTTCGAAAGGATTTTCAACTGAAATCTTAATTTTAATGACGAAAATTTTATTTCATTGGCACTTTAATTAATTTTAACCACTCCAAATTTTGCGTTTTAACAGGAGAGGCTGATTCACTCGCCTACGTTCTTTACTGTTCTGTAATTTGAATTGAAAATTTCGAGTTCGTCATGTGTGAAAAGAGGAGGGGCTTACCCTTTATACCGGAACTTCTTGTTTAAAAACATCGACTGTTACGGTATGCGGTAAAACAATCCATTGTATTACATAGAAGTACTTCATGGAACATTGGTAATGTAAATTGTGGTTTTATTGCAGGAATTGCAAGGTATATATATAGTGTGATTCACTAAAATAGGCCTTTTGCAGGAAACAGTCACGTGCTGATATATCACTTCAATAACCAATGAATTTACGCTCGTGATCCCAGGGGAAAGGCTTTCCTGGATGGCAAACAAACTTCAAAACGCTGTTTTAGAAAAGTCGACAATGGACTGGAGGTGGAAAATAGCATTTACAAACAGGTTTTCCTAATAACACTACCAATATCGAACTCGTACAAGTGCCTTTAAATAAATGAAGTCATGATTTTTTGCCATACAGTACAACCACGTGATTCATTCCTGCAAAAGTCCATCACCAAAACAATTTTCCCAAATCAAAGACATGCAACACATATACATGCAAGACATTGTAAACTAGGCACCTGCGTACAACTACACAAATGATCAAACTTCCGAACCAAAAGTGTACCTCACTTCCGAGTTGTTGGGGAAATAGAATATCAAAAAGTTTATAAATTAGTCTCGGGCCTCCATATTGGTGTCAACTTTAGTAGCTTTTCTCAAGTCTTTAAATGAAATTGGTACAAGTACATGGATTTTAAAGTCATTTAGGATATACGCTAAGTTTATAAAATAAAAAACACCATAACTCAAAAACAAAACACCTTATAGATATCAAAATGTTCAATACAACTTTAAAATATATCTATAATGACCAGATTTGAACATTTTCGTGACGTCACACGAAATTACTCTACAGGATGATTCTTGGATCTGTGTTTAGCACATCCTTTGTTTCAACATTCTTCTTTCTTCCTCAGATCAACCAAAGATTCTAGCTAATCCAGATGCCGTCGAGAAGAACGAGCAACAAGAGGTAACGCTGCGCTGTAGAGTTGAAGGGCAACCGATGCCAACAGTCTCGTGGTTTAGAGGCACCACCAATCTAAACGCACTCTCAGACAGCAGATTCAATTTCTCAACATCAGGCAACATGGAAAATGCAACCTTCTCTCTGACCATTAGAAATCTAAGCAGAAGTGACGAGGGAGACTACAAGTGCCACGCTAGCAACGGTGTTGGAGCTACTGTCATCTCAAGTGCAGCGAAACTGACGGTGAACTGTAAGTACTGTAACTGAACAGAAACAAAAAATCACTTACACAACAAAAGAGCTATTGTTTTCTGATAATATGGGCAACCGTGACGTCATCAGATCCAAGATGGCGGCGGCCGGGAAATTCAAGTGAGTTTTATGAACATCACAACAGTCCATAAATTACATATAGTGTACAATTTACGGGGGGAAAACAGCAATAGATTTAGACAACCATAACAGACATTTCAGAGCAAAAATTGTTTTTCAGTGGAGGTTCCCTTTATTTCATGTGAAGCGAGAAAAAGTTTCAAGTGTTTTATTCCGCTTTTCAAATGTTTTTCTGACGTACTATTGAAGAGAAAGGGAAAGAAGTAAATGTAAACACAGAGCGAAAATAAATGAAAATATAGGCATTGTATTGTGTTTCTAAGATTTCGTTGTAACAATAAGCAATTATTTAAATCTACAAAACTCAACAACAGAACCTTTATGGGATGAACAACCATACATCATACATCATACACCATCAAGTCATCCTTATCCACTCGACCATTTATTCATATCTACGCAAAGTGCGACTTGATCATTATTTAATAAGCAATGTGACATAAGATGCAAAACTCTCAGTAGACCAGTTTACGGTTCATGCGTAGTTGTACAAATCCTTTGTTTGTTGGGCTGGTAGGCAAAACATTAAACAATGGTGGCCCGCCAGTTGAAACAAAAGACTTGAACAACTGCGCATGAACAGTAAATTGGTCTATAACGTAATGTTTACTCTGAATCGATACGTATTTTCCTGCCATTCCGTAAATGTAACAATAAGCAATTATTTAAATCTACAAAACGTACTTACACATCAATCGTTAAATTAACAACGTTACTGATACTGTATTAGTAGTATGTAATATGGTGGTTCTGGCACAGCACCTCCGTTTTCTGTTGCAATCCCGTTTGATGCCCCCACCCCCCTATTATGTCGACAAACACTTTGTGGGAGCCCCCTGCGGCTTTGGAGCAGCCCCCACTGATGGCCCCACCCCCTGAAAAATTGTGACTACATAATATTTTCCAATTAGAGGTACGTATATCTAATGTATACCTGAAGTACTAAAATATGAGAACATGCGCGGCGAGAATTTATGTGGTTGGTTGAAGGTCGGAGAGCAAGCCTTCTGTGGTAAGTCGTGTATAGGTACGTTTTGTAAGGTACACCTATTTAAACTAAGTCAGGGAAGACCGATTCCAACACCTTGTCGTGGTTGCGGAAAGGGCACCCAGAGCACGTTTTATACTTGTGTTGGGTGTGGCTCGGCGTCTCTACGTGTAGAACTATCCAGGAAGAAAAAGGCGGCGGTTTGCGGCGGTAATGCTAGAGCTGTTACAGATTCGAAAACCCATTTAGGGATATCTGTTGTCTGGCATATACACATGAAACATGCCTGCTATAGATGACCCTAAATACCTTACATTCATCCAAACGCCCTTTGCCATCGGAACATATTTACGCGGGTGGGAGATGAACATTCCAGAGGGTAATTCTCTAGAGGCAGACCCAGCAGCCTTTCTTGCTGATATGCGGAAGCAGACCGCCGAAAAGCTCGAGGAAGAGCTTCGAGACCTCAATAGTATTAAGTTTCAGCTGGCTTTGAACATCACGCTCCGGCTAGACAAACCTGAGGGTTCAATATATGAGATAGCTACGTTCCGGAGTTCGCAATCCGTTTTGACCAACGATGCTGAGATCCGTGGGGTAATAGTAGAAGCACATGCTCAGATCTACAACTACATTGAGAAGTGGATTAGTCGAGGATCGAACTGGGTTATAGATAGAGTCAACATTCTATGGTTGAACATTGCTCGATATCAACCACTCCGTGGAGGTTCATATTTACCACTACCTACAGAAATCGCGAATAAGAAAGCCGTGATCAATGTGAAAAACAATGACGACCATTGCTTCCGTTGGACGCTACGCGCAGCAGTGTTTCCAGTTGCAAAAAACCCTCAGAGGATGTCGAAGTACCGAAAAGATGATGGGTTTAACTTTAATGGGGTGGATGCGCCAACGCCAATCTCACAAATAAAACGTGTAGAGAAGCAAAACAAGATCTCTATCAATGTATATGGTTGGGATCCGAAGGAAAAGTGCTTGATCGTACATCACATCTCGAAGGAGACCTTTTCAAAGCGAGTTAACTTCTTGCTTATAGAACACCCAGATAGCGGTCTTCAACACTACTGTTGGATCAAGGATTTCAACCGCCTTTTATTCGAACAGACAAAACATGCATGTAGGAAGCACTTTTGCGAGCGTTGTTTACATGGATACACTACCAATGCTCTCCTCGATAGGCACATCCCAGAGTGCAACGGCGTCAATGACCGAGCCATTCGCATTGATATGCCTACTGAGAAGAAGAATAAACTCTACTTTCAGGACTTCCACAAGCAGCTAAAAGTTCCCTACGTCATTTCCGCCGACCTAGAGGCTTTAATCACTAAGATCGAAACGCCAGCCCAAGGCCCCGCAGTAGAGCTGCAACGCAACACGCAGAAGATAGAGGAGCACATTCCCTGCGGATTCTCCTACATAGTCGTACGTTGCGATGGCCACAGCAAACCACCTGTGCTCTATCGAGGCACGGATACGATCGAGCGCTTTCTAAAATGCATACAAGAGGAGGAGAAGGAGATTAAAGCCCAAAAGGCCAAACCGCTGCGTATGTCGCAGGAAAACAATATAGATTTTAATCTAGCAACCGATTGCCACATTTGTCGTAGGCCGTTTATTGGCGGTGAGGATCCTAAGGTACGGGATCACTGCCATATCACAGGTGAGTTTCGAGGTGCAGCACATAACACCTGCAACCTAAAATTACGTATTTCCCCTATCATTCCAGTTGTATTCCACAACCTGCGTGGGTATGACTCCCATCTACTAATGCAATCAATCTCCAAGACAGAGGGTGAGATCTCCTGCATCCCAAACAATATGGAGAAATACATTTCATTCTCACTTGGCAAACTCAGGTTCATTGATAGTGCACAATTTCTATTGGGGTCGCTAGACAAACTGGTTCGTAGTACTATAGAGGCAGCGGCAGGCAAATGTAACCGATGTAATAAGTTCGAGCTGGTTGTCATTAACAAGGATTGGGAGTGTGGAGAAGGGAGCATAAAGCAACTCGACCCGTCTCGCCTCCCGATAATCGTTATGCATACACCCCTGAATGCACATCTTCTTGGGCGCAAGGGCGTCTACCCCTACGAGTATATGGATACTTGGGAGAAATTTACATAGACTTCTCTTCCACCAAATAATTCGTTTTATAGTAAACTAACCCTAGAGGGCGTATCCGACGAGGACTACGAACACACATTGGAGGTCTGGAAGACATTCAGCTGTGAGACGTTAGGAGACTACCACGACCTTTATCTCAGAACTGACGTGCTTCTTCTCGCAGATGTGTTTGAGGGTTTTCGCGCGACATGTATGGGCAACTACAGCTTAGTTCCAGCCCACTACTATACGAGTCCTGGTCTATCGTGGGACGCGCTGTTAAAGAAGAGAGGCGTGGAGCTCGATCTACTAACCGACTACGATATGCATCTCTTCATTGAGAAGGGTTTGCGTGGTGGGATATCCATGGTATCCAAGCGATATGCTAAAGCAAATAACCCAAGCGTACCCGATTTTGACCCAGAGAAGCCAAATAGCCACATACTCTATCTTGACGCCAACAACCTATACGGTTGGGCTATGAGTCAATAACTACCAACAGGAGGATTTGAGTGGTGCGATTTTGATACTATCGAACAATTAACCTCGAGTATCACTAAAAATGTAGATAAAGGTTACATCCTTGAGGTTGACCTCGAGTATCCTCGAGAACTTCATGATATGCACGACAGCTATCCACTAGCTCCCGAGAGAATGCGGGCGGATAAAGCTTGGTTCTCAGAGTACCAGACCAAACTATTTGAGAGGTTTTACAAGGGTAATGGATCCTTGAAGGTGGAGAAGCTTATACCTACCCTCCGAGATAAAGAGCGATATGTTCTTCATTACCGCAACTTACAGCTATACCTTTCTCTAGGCATGCGCTTGAAAAAGATCCACAGAGTAATTCGTTTTGATCAAAGCCCATGGATGGAGCCATACATTCGAATGAACACAGAGCTACGAAAACAGGCTAAGAGCACATTCGAGCAGGATCTTTACAAGTTAATGAACAATTATGTTGTTGGTAAGACAATGGAGAACCTGCGTAAGCGTATAGGCGTTTAGCTGGTGCGGTCTTCAGAGAAAATCAGACTACAGCGTCTCTTGAACAAACCGAGCTATGCTCACTCCACGATTTTCGACCACGACCTAGCCGCCGTACACAACTACAAAAGTAGGCTATTGCTAAATCGCCCGGTATATGTTGGGATGTCGATTTTAGACCTCTCGAAGTATTTGATGTATGATTTCTACTATAACGAGCTAAAGCAGCAGTATGGGCAACGGTGTAACCTACTATACACGGATACTGACAGTCTACTGCTTCGTATCGAGACGGACGACATTTATGCAGATATTGGCGCCTGCAAACATTTATATGATACGAGCAACTACAGCAAGGACCATCCGTTGTATAACATCGATAACAAGAAAGTCCTTGGAAAAACGAAAGACGAATGCGAGGGTGTTTGCATCGCTGAATACGTAGGATTGAGGTCGAAGCTCTATTCGATCTTGAAAGTAGATGGTAAAGAGATCCGGAAAGCTAAGGGGACTAAAAAGTGTGTTGTGAAGCATCGCATTCGTCATGAGCAATATAAAGAGTGCCTACTAGACAAAAAAGTGTTTCGTCATGGAATGGACATGCTTAGAAGTGAAAAGCATAGGATGTATGGCATCCACGTAAATAAGATATCTCTCTCACCATTCGATAGTAAGCGCTGGATCTCTGAAAATGGAATCGATACCCTAGCCTATGGTCATAAAGATATCCTTTCAGAGCAGGAGGTAAACTTCGATGACCTCATTGAGGAGTTATTGGCTTAAGATTCCATTTGGAGGTAGTTCTGTATCCCTAGGCACCACTTGCAGTTCTTCACGCACGAATCCACGCTTTGGTTGTTTCTTCGAAACGTCCTCCGAATACAAATAGTACAGAACTGGCCGTCCCAAAGAAACCATACTACGTGAAATACTATATGTTTTCCAAACTCCATATCGGATCAGTTGCACGGCGGCGACCACCTTCCAGCTCACCAGGAGCATATAGATATCGAACACCAACGTCGAATGGAAGCCTTTTCTCTTTGAGACCAACTAGGCGCCCATAATGTGCAGGCTCTGCTGGGTTCGATTCGATTTCCTCTTTGCGTATTGCTACCACGGGTTGTTTTCCTGTCAAACGCGTAGCTTCATTGTTCAAAGCTTCTACTACCATAGGTAAACGAACTACCCATTCTACTGACCTCTCGTCCTTTCCTTGTGAAGCAAGCACCATTTCCTGAGCATACTGATGTCCAAATAGCCTTTCGGATAGGGTTCGGTTGAATCGCTCAACAATTGCTTGATCTCTGTGGATATCCACACGCCCACGCCTTACAGAAACTTTATGCTTGGCCAGTAGTGGAGTAACGGCACCCATAAACTCACGTCCTGGATCGACTTGTAAAAGTTTTGGCCATGTCAGTGGACTTCGCTTATAGATTCGCTCGAACGCCGCAGCGACTTCTTTAGCTTCTTTAGTGGCTAATGGCTCGGCTTCTTTGTATCTGGATGCGACATCCACAACTGTACGTGCATATTTATATAGTTTTCGTCCACGCCCAGGACGATCGTGCGGAAGGAAGAGCAGGTCGGCCTGATGAACCTCGTTTGGCGTAGAGACATTAAATTTAGGTCGTGGTACATATTGAGGTGCCGGTAAATAGATCTGCCACATAGCCTGTTTTTCCAGCCACATCCGAGCCGTATCTTCGGGGATGTCAGTTGCTGTTGCAAGATGTTTGTTTGCCGCAAGCCCTTTCCAATAGCCTTGGGGGCTATAGTATTGTAGGCTCAGCTTACTACTGAGTTTGCGATTCATTATTACAAAGTGATAGGTCGAACCTTCAACAAGCAGAACAAAAGAATGAAGACTGGTTGAGAGCCAACGAGTTGTTATTCTTTTTTTTCTAGTAGCAAGTCCAGTTCGTATCATACATATAGTGGTATAAGGTCGAAGTATCCACCCCCCACATGGAGTAGACTTTTGATGTGGCGGGGCTCTGTATTCCACTTGAGCATTATCGACCCTTTATTATCTTTGATGCCGAAGTCTACCATGTGTTCGTGCCCTATTACCAAACTGATTTCATATCCATTGGATGTAGGCAAATCGGGGAAAAGCGCAGCAATGTACGTATTGTTTTAGAGTTCAGTCGGGCAAAGCATAGCATTTGCAATTCTAGATTTACTAAGGGGAGGCTCCTGGCTGCCGACTTTACATTGCTTTCGAAACCTAACTCGGTTAGATTAGCGTTCTTTAGCGACTTAAGCCCCACCAACTCTACCTCATCTTCGAAACCTAACTCGGTTAGTAGCGAATTGGTACAATATGAAATAGGAGAGTTGAGGGCTAGTAAAGCATAAGTGTGGACAAAGTTTTCGATTCCTTTAGCCTTCACATTAAATGATACTACGTGTACGATACTTTCCTTATGTTTTTTTATGTGTCCCGAAGTTATTATTAACTTGCGTGTTTTCCGTTTTCATCGAAAGTTGCCTCTCGAAGTTCTCCTTGACTCGCATGGTTTCCCTTTTCGTTGAAAGTTGCCTCTGCTATGTGTATATATATATAAATAGATTCAAATGGGCGCAGAAAACCAACTTTACGACGAACGAAAAAGCTCGTTTTTAAACAGCATAGCTATAGCCATCGGCTGGTAACATATCCTAGAACGAGCACCCCACCACCTACGGCCACCAATTCGGCAGTTTTTTGTGAACTTGATGGGCGATAGTAATCTGAGAAACGAGGCTCCTTTAGGTCCTGCAGACTTATATGGTCTATCCCTACGTGGACCGTATTGTATAAGGATGAAGCTCGATCCGAATTGGATAGCTCTTCTTTAGAGTAACGATGCAGACGCTCCTGATCTCGGATCCAGTCAGCCAATTTTTTACGTTTCTCCTGATAAATAGCCCAAGCGGCTTGATATTTCTCAAGTTTTCTGTCGTGTCTTTCAGTCTCTATAGCCATCAAGTCTGGATCTTTACCATCGATCCATTTTTCGAGATAGTAAGCACCTATGCCCGTCAAAGTAAAAGCAATTGCGGCAGCGATCGCCATGGATTGATACTACGTTACGAATGGTTGCTATGTAGTCGGTAGGTACTTTTTGTCCTCGAGGTATTGTTTAGCAGCAAGGCTACCAGACAATACGGCTGTCAACTTTACGTAATTCACGATTGAAGCCGAAGGGTCGCTAAGCATATACTCCTTGGTTATTTTTTTGCTACAAACCCGATGCCCGCCACTAGTCCAGATAATATGGCGGCGTCTTTTACTGTTTTCATCAATTGATTCTCAACCATTATGCACATAAGTTGTAGGTTTTCAGTCTTCAAATGGGTGTGGCTTCATATAGACCTACTCCATTGTCGACCTTACACGTGTTCGTTCCAATGGGGCGGGTTGTGCGTCTTTTGGCGGCGATGCGGCTTGTCCTTCGGTTGCGGAGCAACCACTGCTTGCGGAGCAACCACTGCTTGCGGAGCAACCACTGCTTGCGGAGCAACCACTGCTAGACCCACCCGCGTTATACTGGTAGTATAGACCTACTAGTGTAGCACCTACGCCGATAGCTGTGAGTGTAGTATTGGCAGACAAGTTCTCATACCAGCCTTTGTTCTTCTCACATTTGTCCGGTGGTACACCACTTCGTTGAGCCTCCTCTTTCTCACGAAGAGCCTCTCTACCAAGGCGATTGTTTTCTGCCATTTTTCTCCCAGCCCCAACGCGGTTTGGATTTTTTTCCTTAGGTACGGGCTTCTGGTCCGTTTTAGTAATTTGTTCCACTTCAGCCATAGCTTATGACCTAGTTATTATGATTAGCTTCGATATAACTTCGTTATAATTAGCTTCAATACGTTAACATTATGTTACTTACGTTAACATTATGCTAATTACGCCAACGTTACGCTAACATTACACTAATTACGTCAACATTACACTAACATTACGCTAATTACGTTAACATTGCACTAACATTACACCAATTACGTTGACATTGCACTAACATTACACTATTTACGTTAACAATTCTTTAACTTCGAATATGTCTCAAGTACTTCATCTATTTGTGGAGTAGCCACTTCATATTCGTCGACTTCGTCGTCCATCCCTTCCCCTGGCGTATAATGTGCAATAATGTGACATAAAGCACTAGTTATTGCTATAAGGGGACCTGCTCTGTAAGACAACGACCCAGCCATGGCAGATATCTCATTTCGGACTAAGTGGTCTTCTTGTAGATCCTTCAATAGTTCTTGTTGAGAATCTATAGGCAGCATGTATGCGGTTGCACGAACTGCTAGACTTAGTGCTCTATTTACTAAGCAGCTCGTTATTTGCTTTGATAAGACGGCCTGGTATCTAGTATGTAAGCGTTCTACGTCTTTGTCAGGCAGTTTAGAAATGTCCCCTAGAGAGAAATTCTTCCCTTGGTATTCCTTCGTCGTACCAGTTATGGCTAGAATCGAAAGAGCTTCCCGATAGTCGCCTATTGCTATGCGACGTGCTTCATCTGTGGTATGGTTACAAGCTTCACATGTAGCTCCACTGCTGGTGTGGGGTGGGGGGCCCGTCACATCCTCACCTACTATGTCTTTGAGTTCTTTATCCATCGCCTGAAGTTTACTTTAATATATCGTGATATGCCACAGGTGCAGGTAGCTCTAACACAACTTCAAAGGGACTTCGCAAACAAAAGCATAAGCGAGCAAACTTGTGGGCCTTGAGCTCTGATTGCAACTTTTCTCATCCCCCTCTATACCTTCACCGTAGTCCTCGAAGAGTTTCTTACCATCTATAGCCGACACCAGATGAAAGGCCACTACTATGGCTACATTTTCGCGGAAGGGTTTACTTATGCTCGTGAGTTGCTGGGTGAGCACCCAAACAGAAATACCAATGTGGCGAGCAGAAAAGCCCAGTTTCGAGAGTTTGCTAGTCCTTCCTTTTACGTCCTTTGAAGCGGCACAATCGTCTAGGACGAAGAGGGTATTGGTTCCTTCGTAGTAGGTGGTACACACACCCAATACAGCATCTATGGCATCCTGTGAGGGTGATATAACGCGAAAGTTTTTGTCGCCTATGGCGAATCCATGATAGGTCTCGTTGTGGGCATACGTGGGGCATATCAATACGATGTAGTCAAATTTTCCACGAAAGGCTCCACGAAGCTGTTCCACAAGAAAGGCAGTCTTTCCACAATTTGTTGGCCCTACTATCAGGGCATTAAATGGGATTTTTTCTACTAACGTATCCATCTAATATTTAATGTTTAGCAGCCCCCCACGTTCAATAGTTGCCTGAGCATCAGCAAGCACAAATATATGCATATTCACGTTCCTGTACCGCCCTTACGATGAATCCTCAGCTGGAGGTTTTGTCCGCTACCTATTTGGGCCATACCATCCCCATGAACGGTGCTGTCTTTACAGGTACGACAGTCGATGAGTACAGCGAACTTGTTCTCGTAGAACTTTTGCGGTGTCATAGACGTAGTTGTTTCTTCGAAACGTCCACCACAAAACCAATTCTTTGCTGACTCCCAAAAGTCCTCTGGTAGCATCCCAGCAGGAAAGAGATCGTTAGGGCGCCCATTTACATCCATCCTTGGTGATGCCTGGATTTACAAACTTCTCGCTGTCTCGGGTGCCTGCGGTATGTTGCTCCATAAAGAGAAGAAGAAGTCCAGTGAAAGAGCGACGAAGGATGGCTACATTTGCAGATACAAGTGTGTCGGTTGCTAGGTTGACTGGAGTGGTATTGAAATACACGATGTGGTTGTACATGAAGTCTTTGCCAAATTCGTGGACTTGCTTGGTCAGCACCGCAAGAACAGAACTATCGATGGTTTGGTATTCAAGCTCAATGTTTGTTAACTGATATGTGCCTACTTTTGTGCTGTCAGATCCAACTATTACATCTGTGGCTGGTGCTTGAGCCAATGCAAAGGATAAGACACCGTAAGTCGTGATAATGTCGTGATCGATAGGTACCTTGTACTTGCTACCATATACGGCCAGTATCGCATTGTCGACCGCATTCGAGGTATCTTTATTGCTGGCCTTTGAGCGAAGTTTGTTCACGTTGTCGGATTGAATACCTTGCGCTATACTCGCCCCTCGCTTTGCTGTAGATAGATAGAGATCCCTATATGCCTGCGGTAGATCGATCCTAGGACAATCTTCTTAGATATCGAGATTCATTTTTGTGACCCGCTGCGAGACCAAACAGCGTCCGACATTAGCCACCAGTTTGTTGTCGGCATGACCCCCAGATAGAGTGATATTGGCGAGGATTGCCAGACTGCCAGGTACTAGAAGTCTGTTTTCACCGAGCGTGGGAACGTCAACTCTCAAAGTTACGCCTGGATTGGCAGTCGCGGGGTTGAAATTCATACGATAGATAGCACGTCTGGCTTTGAGAGATTCACCCTCCCTAGGAGCATAGTCCGGATGGAGCTTTGATTATATCATTGTTTGTCTCACCCACTATGAATTGAATATTAAATCCTTATATCCATTAGAACATATCTTCAACATGGCAACGGAGGGGCGTGAGGAAGATGTAGACGTGGAAGATAAGGATGAAGCTAGGGCTGAAGAACACAGTAGATACTCTGAACGCGAAACTCTGAAGAATTTGCGTGAGCAGCTGGATACCTTGTTCCCAAACGTACCAGATGACCCAGTAGGTGGTGAGGGAATAGAAATGAAAACCATACACGACTATACTGCGCAGGGTGCTAGGCCAAAAGATCGCCAGGCTGAAACATCATTCATCGAGGTGAGGAAGGGTATGTTATTCACTGATCGAATCGCAAGAGAAACAAGCGAAGGTCTGGCTAAGACAATAAGGGATTTCTACCCAGACGTAGGCATACGTGGTACGTTAGAGATATCTATCGAGGCTGATAAGATCGGGAAGAATGGTAAGATTATTAAGGGTGGTAGGATCGAGCTCCATGCGATGGGTAGCGAAGAGAAGCCTATACCTTTGACCACTAAGAAAGGAGAAAGATACAGGAAGATGGGGGCTGACCTAAAAAGGGCTCTGGGGCCTACGCTAGAAGAGGCAGCAAGGGAAGTCGAACAGGCAGAACTAAAGCTAGAAGAGCATATCAAGAATGAAAAAGAGATATTTCAAGACCCTAAGTCAACCCCAGCTCAGAAAGAAGCAGCTAAGAATGAGATAATCGATATCCAAAATAAAATAGATGCCCTCGAACGCCGAAAAGAAGCCCTAGAAGAACATAGGTCACTGCGAGACCGTATCAAAGCTATTTTCAAGAAGCACGGGTTTAGCGTAGTTAGCGTGCTGGTCGTAGCAGGCTCTGTGATTGGTGCTATAGTTTCCGCGCTGTCAAAGAGCGTTCCCGCGCTACCAAAGAGCTTGTCTGACATTGCCAAAGATGTTGCAAATGGTTAAAGAAAGTAGGAAAAAAGTTGGGGGAGAACCTACCTGTACTGATAGGACCAATTGCAAGCTTCATATTTCGTATGGCTGGTGATGCTGTGGGATTCCTAGCGAAGAATGCTTGGTTGTTAATCGTAGCTGTAGTCATATTCGTAATAGAGCAGTATAAATCATCGGGACGACGGCGATAATCAACGAAACATCATCCACGCAGCCGCGACTGCCACAATAGCCACAACTGTTAAGTTAGTTTCGTGATTGGTTTGTTGTTGTTGTTGTTGCTCAGCAGGCGGCTCCGCTGCCACTGGTGGCGGCTTTGGCGGTTGCTTCGCAGGTTGCTTCGCAGGTTGCTTCGCAGGTTGCTTCGCAGGTTGCTTCGCAGGTTGCTTCGCAGGTTGCTTCGCAGGTTGCTTCGCAGGTTGCTTCGCAGGTTGCTCCTTTGATGCTGGACCTTCCATAGTTTTCGACGTTTTTATATGCGTTCCATTGTTCTCGTTGATTCCGGGCCGCATATCTTCGCCGACTATCTTGAGGTTATTGTTGTACCTGGGAGAAGCCATACCCCTGGAGCGAATGCATAGTCGAGGCGCACATTGGCGTTGCCAATGTATTTTCGAAACCGAGCTATGCCATCGGAGATTCCCTGCGCTCCGATTAAGCCCTCAAGCAGCGCAAGGAACTTCGTACGATTCTCCTGTGCATGTCCAGATTTACCAATTAATGATCCTTTTACTAGTTCCTGTGATCCAAGCACGCAAAGCACATATTCCTCGATGCTCTGGTTTAACCGACCGCGACCAACGACTGTCAATCCTGGATGAGTGTTGGCTGTGGCTGGGACAAATAGTTTCCACTGCTCAGCTGCCACTTCGTTCTTGATGCGTGTCCTTCCAGCATCGAGCTCGGCATCTTTGTCTCCACTACTGAATGCCTAATATTCGCTATCATCGGCCCAAGTGGGGTTCACATTCCACCGCTTATCCGCTAGTATCCATGTGGATGTAGTGCCTAGACCTCCCAGACGCCCTTTCCGAAACTTGGAATCGGTATTTAGAGGAATGCTAAACTCTTTGCAAATTCGACGGTACGCCGATCTGCTGTGGGGGTTGTTCCAAGCCACCCATTGGGGGGTTCCAGGAAGCGGAGCACCCATCTCCTGGAGGATTTTGCGAGCTGTAAAGTATATGTGGAATCGTAGGAGTGATACGACACGCTTTGGTAGTTGTTCCAGCATCTCCACGTAGATACCGCATCCTTCTGTGGCCAGAAACATTGCGAAGTTGACCTGTTGTGGCCAAAAATCGCTGTTAGGACCTTGGAGCCACTTATGAATGTGAACAGTCTTACCACCCTGGGATCCGCCACCAGCCCCACCCCCATATAACACAACGAGGTCTGAAAAGATGTCTGGTACACCTACGGTGAAGTACTTATCCTCGCTGACATATATGGTTAGATTTTGGAGTTGAAAGGATTTTTTACCCCATAAATCGGATGACCAATCTGGTGGAAGGCGTATTTTCCTGGCCTTGTCTGCTAGTAGTAGAGACTGTGGGAAGTTCTTCTGCTGCAGCTCATGTAGTGCGGCGTCGATGCGTTTTTGTATGTCGGCCTTGTTATGATAACCCTCTAAACCATAGGCTATACCTATACGTTCTCGACCTTTGTCTACGAATATGATGTATGAATGGCTCTCCCCATCGAACTCGGAGACTTGAGTGCTAAATTTAGAGTAGTCAGCATGCGGATATTTCTTCTTGAACTCTTGCCATATAGACATATTGAAGCTATCGAAGTAAACAATATTGAAGTAAACTTCAGGCTTTAATATTGCGAATATGGTAATCTTAAATGTCACCTGTACCTCGGCTGACCAGATGGTCTACTTTGACCAACCTATTCTTATCCAGAATATTTCGCTAGTTGAGGTCACTTTGGAGAACAGCTGGTGGAACCTGGCAGAGGATGCGAATTTCTGGTGGACTACCTCTGAAAGCATAGCGTTCCCACTCACTATTGCTAAGGGGCACCACGATATGGCAAGCCTTCAACAAGCCTTTAAATCCGCAATCACTGCTGGCATCATAAAATTTGTGAAACCTCCATTTAGTAGATATTGGAACCTAGAAGTCAAGAAACCGATTATACTTAGCGGAAATATCTGCACGCTGTTGGGTATTAATAAAGATGGGAGGGATGCCGCCACTGAAGCAACCGTAGGAGTAGGCGATTACGAAGTTACGATCCAAGATAAGATCCACACAGTGTATATCCACTGCGATGTGGTGGATTCCAGCTTCTCACTTCTCGGGGGAAATCCCTCTAGTGTTCTGGCTAGCTTAGAGATCCAAGGCGGAAGATTTGCAAAAGCAACATATGCTTCACTACAACCACTAACCGTCCGAGCTCTAGGAACAATGCGAAACTACATTCGTCTCACAGTTTGCGATGAGAAAGGCAATATCATAGACTTCAACAAGCGGCCTCTACGTTTCGTATTGAAGCTTGAGTAAATCATACGTATACATATATATGATGGCAAGCGATTCGATTCAAACAATTCCAACGGCACCACAGGTCTATCCACAGCTCTCTGGAGAGAGCTTTCGTCAGCGAGATGTCCGTGATACGCTCGAGAGCATCAAAGCCCAAGAACAACACTACGAAGTGGTGCGTAAAAAATATGCCCGTGCGCAGGGAATAGTTCACGGTGTCGCTGTGGCAACAGGTAGTCTATCTGTTCTTTCATCAAGCTCAGGCTTGGCGGCTGCTCTAACCGGTTTTGGTGTCATAATTGGCCTACCACTTGGTGTTATCGGCGGACTCTGTGGGGTAATTTCGGCTGCTACGACTATTGAGGCTAAAAAGCTTGGAATAAAAGTTTCTAAACATGAGAAAACCGCTATGTTGGCGAGAGCGAAAATTAATACGATTAGTGGTCTCGTGTCAAAAGCCTTACGCTATGAAAATGTGTCTCATTCTGAATATAATCTCCTCCTCGCCGAGGCAGAAAAATACGAGGCAATAAAGGTCGAAATTCGCCATAAAACTTCGGCTAGTTCAGGTTCGGGACGAACAGGTGAAAAAAGCATGGAACAAATTCGAGCCGAACTCAAGCAAGAACTGCGAGCACAACTTGGCAGTCTAGTGGGATAAAAATCGAAATGTCCTACGAGAGAAATAAACAGGGGTTTTATTTTCACTTTGCTAAGAGCAGCTGCGCTTAATTCGTATGTCTGGTTCATATTTAAATTTCTGTCTCGATTTCATCAGCCACTAATTAGCATACGGCAGCTACTCTGCCAGACATAAATATAATTTTTGCTACCAAATCTTTCGTCTAGCACATGTGGCCTCACGGTTCTGCGCTGGGCTCGAGGGAAAATGGAGGCCCCTTGAGTTCATAGTTCGAATCCTGCGGGGGCCACATGTGGTAGACCGGTTTGTGTGGAGTAAAAAGCCTCCACCTCCACACAAATCGTAGCGCGTCTGTCGGTGTGGCAGAAACTGAATAATTACAGTAGAAATAATGTCAATACTGGGTCGGGTACTTGGGTTTAGAGCTTACGGGATCTCGAATAGAGTTCCTAGGAGTGCCGGTTGTACCTCAACCAGTTAGGGCAGGATCCAAAGAAACAGTAGAACAACTACAGTAGAACAAATACAGTGAAAGCCGGGCACGGGCAAACAAGCAAAAACCTCTCTAGGAACGAAAATGGCGAAGGAAGGAAAAAGGTGAAAGTGGTTCCTAGAGAGGTTCTGGTGACACCAGTTTTGCTTTTTTCTTTATGTTTTTCTTTAACTAAAATTCTTAAACGAGCGAGCACCTAGACAAGGCTTAGCGTAAATGCATAGTAAGGAAATTAATAGTACTTCCCCCTCGGTTGGCTGGAAATGCACAATGAACCACTTAGCGATATAGAAGTGGCCATTGTCGCAGGCAAGCTTTATCGCCAGCTCCCAGTTTTTGCAATCGCATATATGCTCTATGGTGGGCTGAAAATACTCAACGAGCCACTTAGCAACGTCGAGATGACCATTTCCGCAGACAAGACATAGCACTTGATTATCGCGAGCACGCACATCTTCTGTGGTAAGCTGGAAGTGCTCTGCGAGCCATTTAGCGGTGTCGAGATGGCCATTTCCACATGCAGATCGTAGTGCAAAATTACCGTCGTCGGCGGAAATACCGAAAATCCTAACCAATTCGTCTCGCCTGTTATCATTGCAAACGGCTCGGAAACCACATAGGATAACTCGTTCGCGGAATTCTTGGTCTACATTTTTGTAACGCGTCAGAGATGCTGCATCGCCTAGACGTTTTGAAGTCGAAACAATATCGGTGAATGACGTAGGGCCTGCATACTCTACGATCTTAGATAGGATTTCTAGGGGTAGGTCCTATACATTAGTCATAGTCTACTTCTAATGTTTTTACAATTAGGTACCTCAGGTATACATTAGATATACGTGGCTCTAATTGAAAAATATTATGTCATCATATTTTTTTTCAGAGGGGTAGGGCTGCTCCGAAGCCCCAGGGGGCTCCCACATAGTGTTTGTTGATATAATAGGGGGTGGGGGGCATAAAACGGGATTGCAACAGAAAATGGAGGTGCTGTGCCAGAACCACCATATTACATACTACTGTATTCTGTGAACTGTTATTATTTAAGACCTGATAACAGTTAATATAGGTACATGTTTTCATATTCTCTGATACCTATGAAGTAAGACCTTTCACATTTCTTGAAATAGTTAGTTGGCAAAAGGGTAATAAATCCTTTCGAAGACTGACTATTTTTCTAATAT